>OY856319.1:15473019-16838149 GCA_963693445.1 Agonopterix heracliana
TACGTTTGGGCTACTGCAGATGTGGCATTTTATAATTTACCACCACCTACAAACCATGGTTGAACATTGGAAAACGAAAAGTTGTCACCGATAAGAACGTTAAAACCATGTACCTACCTATTTCGTAAAAGATTTGGAATTAATATCTTGCCAATGCAAAACAGGCTGCCGTAGTGCAGATGCAGATTTGTTAGTAAAATTCAAAAAAGCATGCAGGGTGTTTGCCATAAAATAGAGTGAGTATGTTTAAATCAGTATAATTTTGGTGATGTTGATGAATCACTCTAGACATTGCATGCTTGCAACTAACAATTGTTTTTTTATAACAATAAAGCTCAGGCCACACAGAGGCGGTTCTGCGGGAAAGCGGTCCGAGGAAGGACCTGCGGGAAGCTAATATCTCCGAACCCGCGCTTATTTCTCTGTGGCAAAGGACATACAAACTCGGACATGACCACCACACCACAATACACTACAAAACACACAAAAATCTTCGCGGGTTCGGAGATATTAGCTTCCCGCAGGTCCGCCCCCGGACCGCTTTCCCGTAGGAACGTCTCTGTGTGGTCTGAGCTTAATAAATATTTATAAACCTGTTAACTAAATTGTTTCGGACTTCTCATTCTTTTATTTAAGTACTTTTCCTAGGCAGCCTCATTCTTGTATACATAGTGTAAAATGTAATGCGTTAAGTAGGTACATATTATATCGAATGGGATACTTCAGACCATCAAGCTGAACCACTTTCACCTTGGAGCCAACATAAATATAGCGAAATAAAATCAGATGTCCCGTAGAACATGTCAATCTCTTCTGGACCAAAATGTATGAAACAGCAGCTAAATTTTCTCGTGATTTCAAAGTTGGTCCCATTGTAAAAGATGTTCAGTTAATGGTCTAAAGCACTCCCATAAGTATATGTAACGGGTTTAATATTACACCCTATACATCTACAATTTATGTAAACGCATGTGCAAATAATATAAAAATGTATATTTTTCGAATCAATATTACAATGGAAACCTTAATTTTATATAATCTATAAATCATAATGTTATTTGCAGTTCGTCCGCCCCACCCGCACACCGACGCACGCTTGGACTCATGGTTTTAGTGCACCAGAAAATTTGACACAGCTCAGTCGTTTGAAGTTGTATTTTTATACAATTGATGTTGTAAGATAGCTAATAAAATTCTCTATGTTTTATGTAATGACTATAATCACAATAAAGTTACCCGTTTCCGAGAAAACTGGAGGAATGATTGGTGGTAAGTAACAAAAAATTCAATAAATTGAAAATATTTCAGTAAATACAAATTTTTCACGTTAGGTGTCTATGAAATGGTTAAAGCAAATTGAATAAGCTTTCAAATGACACCTTGCACAACCATATTGACCTCATAGGTGCGCTACAATTGAAGAAAAACTAAAACCGTCGGTGGCCATCTTTATGACGTCACTGCTACCCCCCTCCACCACTTTTGAATTATACAACAAGCAGTTTCGTGATCCAGAGAGTACCCTGAACACACCCATACCTGTTGTAGGTATATACAGAACTTACATACGAGATTTGGTTTAGAGACGACTTTTTCCCGCGTGGCCGCTAGTCTAATAGTAAACCTTTCCAATATCAAATTCCATTACCACACCACTTCCCTACAAAACTCTATTAAATCACCCGTTACAAAAGCATTGTAGATTGCAATTTCTATTATAAGTACCACAGAAAGTCATGTAGTGGCAAAACGGGCCGTTGTCCAACAATCAAAACACGACCTCGATTGTACATTATAGATCTAGCACTCTACTACTGTTAAGGTTTAACGCATACTTGCAATAATTTTAGAAACAAAATAGTAGATTGTATCACAAGGGCGTAAAATAATATTTTTAAGGCGAGGGCGCTATTTTGAATCCAGAGCATAGCGAAGGATTCTTGAGTAGAATCCCGAGCGCAGCGAGGGATTCTAAAGTAGAATCCTGAGCGCAGCGAGGGATTCAAAGTATGCCGCCCGAGGAAAAAATAATTTTGCGGCCGAGTGATACACTCTACTTTTCATCCCCCTCTATGAGGAAAATAAATAAAAGGCGCTTCTAGTTTAATATTTGCGTTCGGTCTCTTTGGTCGCGGACCTATGTAGCAAAAATACATGTTCCAAATTCAAAACTCATCATTGCCCGCTGTAAAAGTCTCTTAACAAAAAGTGCAACTTTAGGCGCACTTAAAGAGGACTAAAGTGACACTTTTTGAATAGATGGGATGAAAAATTTATTGTACAACCTAAAATATAATAACTTTACGTAACGTATAATAACGTTTTCAGGATGCTGCTGGGGCTGCGTCGATATTGTAGTGCGTCCACTATGTTTGCAGAAGCGCGTACAGACGATTTTTACGCAATGGTTAGAAAGAAAACCGGCTCACTTATGTATAGGACGCGACGCAGCAACAACGGCATCCTGGAGATGATCTCCAACAAATTGGACTGCCCTATCCTAAATCACTAGGTTGATGTGCTTATTAAATATACTACTCTATTTGGTAGGCACATCAACACATTGTGCAATGTATATTTTTATTTTTGTACCTACCTATTTGTGTAATGTGTTCCATAACTATTTACTAACATAGTCTGTAAGTTTTTTAGTGTAAATTTAATTGTGTTACTAACAAATGGACTAAGTAAGTTGTCTGTAAATAAATTATTATTATTATTATTATCAAAATACTTTGAATAACATCCATTTTTTTATCTTTGGCACAGTATAAGAAGGGTATAACTTCGAAAGTTGCTTTAGACTGCACCTTTACTTTGCAATATACTTTCTTCTTATTATTTATTGTTATTTTCCCTTTTGATAGGTAGCTATCATTGTATAAGCTTTGCAAGCACATTTCATTTAATTTTAAATTAACACTAGCGGAATCCTGTCACTGTTCTATTCCATGTTCATAGTTTATAACCATTCGTTTGTAATTCGACTATTGGTTTCCCGAATAAAAATGTATAATGTTTTGCATAGCTACAGTGCATATTACAATAATACTTGCATATTCATGCGCATTAATTTTTAGCATCCATACCAGACCTTTGAACGGCTGCAACTCTTAAACCGACTGGAGTTATGCAGGCAGACCTGGTCCATCCCCATCACAGAGATGCTATGAATACTGAATCAGCCTTGCAGCTCATGGTTACCAAAATTCCTCCTATCTCTCATTCTCTCTAACTGGTTATTTAAAGTTTGACGAACCATGTTACTGATTTCTGACTGTTTATGATTGACGGAGCTTGTGCTGACCACGCTTGTTATGTGACTTTAGCGAATTACTATTTTTGACATCAATAAATTTTATTCTCTCATTTTATACTATTGTTACTCCGCTGAGCGTCCGACATTGATCGTGCGACGGATTTGGATGTTTGGCACACAGATATAATATAATTATTCTGGATTATCACATAGCATACTTTCAATGGCAACTCAGACTACGTTACGGGTTGCATAAGTTTGTTGATTATAATTATGGAGACGGCCTAGACTTATGTTCACTGTCCAACTTGGTGTTTCTACTAAAAAAGGATTAGGTCTGATGTTCCAGAAACCAGCAAGTGTGCACAATGAGTCTAGCTATGAATGCTGAAAATTCGAGAGAAGTCTATTAGAATCGTAGCAGGTGATTGTACCACATAGTACTCTGTGGTACCACTAAGTCGGTTACCATGGTTGGTTTGTAGTAGTTTCTACCCTTAAAGGGACATTTTAACAATAACAAAAGTTAAGGGAAAGTACAAATCCGTTGTGCCTAACTGTGAGTCAGCCCCAATCACAAATGCACTGAAATTCAATCTGATTTCTATCAGACAAGCGACTGTCAACCGGTGGGCAGTTCGACAAGTCTACTCAGACCCTTTACCCTCCCCGCTTTCCTTATGCAAATAATTGATTACGGAGGCACACTATCAAGGTCCACGGATCTTTACAAACTGGATGCCTTAACAGATTTGCTGTCAGCCTTAATCAAGTTATTTGTGTTGCCGGGTCATTGCGCAAATCCTTAACGGATTCTATTCCCGATTTGGTTAAAACGGAATGCTTTTAATATTTTAAGATAGAATTTAAATAGGAATGTTTGTGATAGCCATATAGGATTGTAGATTTAATCTGACGATAATTGGTTGGTGGTTGATTTACGAGTGTTTCGTTAAATGTAGCCTTTGCATTTATTCGTTTTCGGAATCCATGGGTTTATTGCTGTCCTTAAATTGAGTTTTCATGTTATGTGTCATTTACATAGTTTTAAACTCATGAAAGTACTTATAACTTTTAGAATCCCAGGCAAAAGTATTCTTTAATTAGTGAGAGGAATAACCTTGAATATATGTGTAGGTAGAATAATTATTGTGTGTGTAATATTTCGTAATTGTTGAACAAGTCATGATAGGACCTATTTTATCCCGATGAAAATGATTGATAATTATTATTAGGTAGTCATACAGTTTCAAACGAATTATCACAAAAATATTCGATAAGAGTGGACACTATCTTGGACTCTTTACCTAAGGAACATGGGTCGAAAAATGAGATTTTTTTTTGGACCTCCCGTAGAAAATGGAACTGCCGATCCGCACTTTTGTATGGGAGGTCCAAAAATTGTTCTCGTTGTTCGACCCATGTTCCTTAGGGAAAGTTGTTCAGTTTCTCGGTCTGAATACACACTTAAAGGGTCGTTACTAGTTAAAAATTCGTGGTGTATACCTATGAATGTAATTTCTTTCATTCTTTTACCTTCAGCAACGTGACCCTTGTGCCCTTTTTCTACTGCGCTATTTATTTTGTTTTATTTCTCTGCTTTTAAATTCCTAACCCATTCGAATGTCCATTGATAAAACCCTAGTCAATCAATTTGTACCCCATCATATTGGCAAAGTCATGCTTATTTAGCTGCAGTGAGATTCCAATACGACCAAAATGGCATATCATCGGATGTGAATCTAATTGGTAGTATGTAGCTAAATCATAGGCAAATTGTATGGTAAAGTTGTAACGCGCAATGAGCGCGTTGGTAGAGCGTTGCGGAGAGGTATGGAATCTCAAACATGAGGGCTCGGACTCGAATCCGCAAGGACGACATGCGTTGTACCAAAATGAGTTTTTCTTACCTTATTTACGTAATACTGACTGCTCTCAAACGGTGAAAGAAAACATCGAGAGGAAACCTGCATACGCTGCAGATAAAATTCTGCTATGTGAAGTTTACCAACCCGCATAGTTGGACAAACGCCCATGCAGACTCCTTAAGGGTAGGCCTATGTCCTGCAATGGGACGTGCCCTTAATTTTAATACGATAATAAGAAATAATTCAAATATAGGTACAAACCTTCATAGTTCTATTTATATATGAAAATATAATAATTCATATTGGCATAAGTAACATTTCAAGTTTATATAAAAAATATTGTGTCAAATGTTGTACATTTTATTTATTGGTACACACGGCGACACATGAGGTTATATAAAATCAAAATAAGCTGGCCTCGCGTAGGTAGAATTACGTATAGTGTCGCGGGGCCAGCTTATGTTTGTTTTGTGTAGCTTGATGTGTCGCCGTATGTACTACTGGTACTACTTAGTTTACACCTACTAAGTAAAAACCGATTTTTGGTTTTGCCGTTAAAATTTACAAAGACCTGAACCCGTTTCGTTAATAACAACTGTCCCTTTAGCATTTAAAATAAACGGCTGATAGCCATCAAAATAAGGTCATTAACTTGTAACAGAGATTGTCTGTTGTCCTTGACACCTTCTTGGGTCTTAGTAGGTACTTAAATATAAGGGGTGATTTCAGATGAAATTTTCGACTCTGTATAAAGATGGCCAATTTACTATAAAATAGACTCTACCTACTATAAAATAGGAAATCGCTTTTTTTTTTCTGTGTTATGGTGGGTCAACGTTTATCCATCATATTGTCATTGCAATGCGTTCTACAACACGGCGGCTGACATTTAAATAATATAATTTTATTTTATTGGTGTCAACATGACACCATGATGTTTGATGTTTGTGAGAAATTTGGGCAAGAGGATGGTAGAAAATGGCAACGACGTCCGCTCAGGGTCGTATCTGGTGCAGAGGATTTCATTGGCAATCCATCCAGCGCGGGAACGCAGCTGGTGTGATGGGGTCCTTTGTGCCGAATACGATTATTGAGGAAAGGGCCGATTAATGTGTATTTTTTTATTTTTTTTTAATTATGCTGACGAAACCTGTTGTGGATTTATATGTATATAGCTTCTTGTGACGAAGCTTGTCGTGGATATATGACTGTACATCCTTTTGGACGAGGCATATTGCCAATTTTATACTAAATTAATAATTTGTAATTTTGTTTCGGGAATAAATGAATTTAATAAAGTCGAGATGTTGAAGAACAAAAAAGTATCATGACATCTTATTCAAGAGAGGAAGATGATAATAATGATGATGATGATGTATATTGCATGAAAATTGCTCAAGATGTAGTGGAAAACTTTACTGTCGATGCGGTATCTCTGAAATCACCATCTTGAAAGTCACCCTGTATATCTTCGTAGTACAACAGAATTACCATAGACGTAAGGTTAAGCATTTTAATTATCAGAAACTACTGCCTAATGCCAGAGTATAAATTTTAAACTATTCAGGATTAATTAAAATTGATTTAGGTCATAAAATCTGTATATAATTTAATTTACTGTTGTATAATTAGAGAACTGTTTATGATTATTACTTCGAATATTAAAACGATAATGATAAGGTCTAGAATTGGTATTTCTAGATTATTTCGTTTTATACTCTAGCATTATATTGATGGTAAATGTAGCAGCACAGTCTTGTTAATTTAAGGAATAAAACCTCTTTCTTTATTGTTTCTTCTTCTTTTCTTTCTTATTCCTTCTTTTTCTTTTCACCTTCTTTTTTCTTATTTCATTCTTTATGTTGTAAAATATGTGTAAAATGGTATCAGTCAAAATAAATTGTATTCTTATTATTAATTATTCAGATCGGTCCAGTAGTTTCGGAGCCTATTCAATACAATAAATAAAAATCAAATCTTTCTTCTATATAATATTAGTTTAGTATTTAGTAAGATTGTAATAGCTTGAACCCCCAAACCCACTCTTAGCCCTATCCTAAAATCAATATTATTTTCATGTTTCCTAGCCGGCGTTACCTATTTAAAAAAATTTTTACTCTTTATTTGTATTTTATCAAGGACAAGGTATTTGTATTGTGTATTTTTGCACCATTTCATCACCATCAACGCCACCTATCGAAATAGGTATTAGGGCTAAATTATGTTTTTCGCCTGATTAGAAAATCCCTTATCATAATCATATCCTTATCATCATAATTATCTAAGCACAATATTATCTGGCGAACCTGAATAATAATGACTCGTGAGTAGATGCATGTACCTAATACGTACATAACCAACGTGCAATTTATCAGAAAATCAAATTAATATCCCATTTCAGTGTGAATGACAAGCCAGATAGCCCTGATTCATCGCAAACGCTTTACAGTTTAAATTTTAATGAGATGGCGAGGAATGCAGAGATCATGCGATTCATGCTGCGATTGGGAGGAGTTTCATTCCTTGCTCACTGGTTGACTGGTCCAGTCATTGCGACGTTATAGTCTGCTATTAAGGATTTTATAGGGTGTTAGTGTATTATACTCATGATACTGAACAACATTACCAAAAAAACCAATAGGAAATTAGCAAAAAAAAATACAGTTTTTATGCAATTGATCGATCAGCTGATTCCATTTAGAAAGGGATGACTTTTTACCCGACTGCGACAGAAGGAGGGTTATGTTTTTTGTATATTTTATTATAGGGTGATCCTTTGGGAAAGTTGTTCAGTATTATGATGACGAGTACAATTTAAAGAAAGTACCTAATGCAATTGTTACGCTCACTATGTTTAAGTATTACGATAAGATTTTGTTTTAATGGACGCAATTTTTTTATCGCAATTTCCATGTTGGTCCCATACTCAACATTTTTTCAGTTTGAAGGTCTGATGCATCCTGTTCAACCCTGTTTACGCATTTAAATTGACACCCCTTATACGAGAATAGTTTGCTTAAAGTATTAGATAGATTATAGCTCTTCGCAGTCACAGTGAGAGCTCATTTTGACAATACAAAATACGCGTAAAGACTACAGCAGTAAAGCTACACTACTTACTCGTAGGTCCTAGCTACTCATTTCTTATTCTAAGAAATAAATCTACAATTACACTCTTATACAAAAGCGAGAAAAAATCCTTCATATGCCAATCACTAGCTGTCAAAGGACATGCAGCAAGCCAGCAACGTAACTTGTAAAGGAAATTACTCAGCAATTCGACCGCGTTTGCGCTGCTGTAACGCGAATGCAAAACGAATATTAATATTCAACTGCATTCAACTCGTAAACAGGATGACTAACGAAGCGAAATTGATCTTTACAAACAAATGTAAGTTTTAAATAAAACTGAGCCAGTTGTTAGTCAGGTTTGATGTTTAAAAGGGTTCCGTGAAGAAGGTATTTATAGATTATTTAAGATATTCGCAGTAATTCTGCTCTGTAGGACAAAAATGTACGATCTACTGACTAGACTTCGCCGTGGCGGTCTTTATTCCATTACAAATAGCATTTTAGCTATTTTGAATAACAGAAACAGATTTGAAACACTACATATACTTTAAACAGTTTTTTTAACGTCCCAGAAATTTCGGATAGTAAGTACCTATATTATACTGATAAATAAATAATGTTTGCTATCCATCCATCCATCCATCACAGCCCCTGATCAGTCCGTCTTCGGACATAGGCCTCCTCCATATTTATCCATGACGTCGACGTGCATCCAGTTGGGACCCGCGTGTCTCCTAATTAACCCATCTTTCTGGTGGGCGGCTGGTGGATCTTCTTCCACGCGTGGTTTCTCTGGGCCTCCACTCCCGTATATATTTGCTATACTTAATCAGAATAGGCCAGAAAGCTAAATAGGAATCGGAATAGCTTTTCGGCCCTTTATGGTATAAAGTAGGTATACCTACCTAATAGCCTGCCGTGCGGGCGATGGTCCGATCCGTTCGATGGTTCGTACCAATGAGTTTAACTGAATTTATGTACTATATTTATAACACCACTGGCTTTTCGGTGAAGGAGAACATCGTGAGGAAACCTGCATGATTCAATTTCGCTGCTTCTATTGTACCCACTGCACTGTCCGTTATGAGTGGTGACGGGCTCACTACCCGTTACAATGGAGTTTCGGTACTAGTGACACGTGGAAGTTCTGAGTTATCAGAATATCGCTGATCATCTCGGGAAACACAGCCGTGAAAATACGCTTATCTACTGACTAGATAAGGATCACCACCGAGCTTTGGTAATGAGTTTTGTAAAGTCTTTACTACTCCTCTTTATTGCCCTCTATCAAAGCCCAACAGTAGATTTTGGTGATAATCGTCATCACACATATTTATGATAACGACCTGGTGAAGGCGGCGGGAACCGGTTGAATGAGGGCAGCGAAGGACCGGCCGTTGTGGCAGTCCTTAGGAGAGGCCTATGTCCAGCCGTGGAAGACTATCGACAGAGGTGATGATCATAAATTTTTATAAGTCTCACTGCAGAGCACAGACCTCTAGAATAAACGAGGGAGTAGTTTCTTAATAAATTTAAAGACCTAGTTTGGGAGGCTTTCCATAAGAGAGACAAACGTGATTATGATGAAACTAAACTAATGTTTAGTTACTTACGATACGAGGTTCAATCCTTTGGTGGAAAGAGAGACATCATACAGAAAACGGAGCGCAAAGATCTCTCCATTCACATAATTGTTACACCACAGAATCCTAAAAATATTTCAGTCATGTTTTTAAAGTCCAGATAAAACCAGTACCATTAAAACCAATTTAATTTAAAAACAGTAGCAATCTCGACAAATTAGCCGACATTTAAAATCAAAGAGGTTATAAAAATGCGGTCCCATAACAGATTGTAAGTGAGTCGAGTTGAGCGGGTTCCTGATGCAAAGCAATCACGTATACGAATGCATTGTGTTAGGGATACTACATACGCTACGTGCCTTTTGATGTAAGTGACATTGTTAATTCAGTGTCCAGCAGGGAACGAAGTTAGGTGGAAATCTTTATAACTCCTTGGATACTCCTTCTAACGAGTCGTTGGCATATCATTGAGTTTGACTTGCTAAAGCATTCAGATGCTTACTCATTACATATCGGATGTTCAGTATGTCACTCGGAGAAACGCTCACCGTGCACCCCAGTTACAAGGAGTGTACCAAGAAATAAACAGAAGCATTCACATGTTTTGTGTACTTACTCTATTTAATAACGATCAGCATTCTTTATGAACTGATGAAAAAGAACAGCGAAGGTAAATATTATTGTATAAGAGATAAGTGTACTTTTTGTAACCATCAGCAGCAAGGCTAATTCAGTGTTTATGGGGTGTAGAGCATCTCTGTGATGGGGATGGACGAGGTCTGCCTGCATAACGTTAATTTTTTACTGACCTTTAAACGTCTGTAACTCCTAAACCGACTGACGTTATGCAGGACCTGGTCCATCCCCATCACAGGTATGCTCTACACCCCATAAACACTGAATCAGCCTTGCTGCTGATGGTTGCAAAAAGTACACTTATCTGTTATAATATTAAGGCTGTTTATTCAAAGCCAGACCTCGGCCCAGAGCATGTCTACTAATGGTATATTTTGTGATATCCCTTTCTCCTACACTTACTTACTATATCTCCCGTCCGATTACAGTTTGGTACGATAACCCGCTAACACGCTAACGTGTATGTATTCTTCTGGATTAAACGTAGGACGCTAAACCCAGTACCTAGACTTCTTACTGGCAGTGCGTCACATTTAAATGAGGTGCTACATGATCTCTTATTCGTACATAATTAAGGAAGGTTTATTTTGGTCCACATGCGTCACCCTTTTCTTTGTTGCTCACGTAGTTTATAAACAATCCCTTACCTTATAGGCTTTACACGTGCCGAGTTATTTGTGACGTTTACTACAAAACATGGCGACTGCGAAACAACATTGTTTGTTCTCTTGGTCCACCACGAAGTCCCACCATTAGCTTCCTGGACCTTACAAAATACGGGACATGTTTGGGTGAACTTGCTTATCAATGATCGTGCTAAATAACAAGACCTGCAAGTCACGCGATTGTATTACTTACGAGGAAGCAATAAGAGTTCTATTATGAGACTTGATTGATAAACAGAGACTTTAGTGACAAGTTTCCAGTAAGATTTATTCGATTATCGCGTGTGACAATAGGTTGGGATATAATTATTTTCATTAGCTTGGCGTGACTGAACTAGATTCTGTTTTATAAGGAATTCTATGGTCGTTTCTAAAAACTTGACCTGCTAGACGTTTTAATCGGAGACTAGACTACGTCACAGATATTATAATACAAGTAACTACGCGGAGATAGAAAAGGTAAGAGGATGTAGCATTAAAGCGCGTACAAAGCGAGCAAAATGATAGTATGGCAAATTTATGGAATATTAAGCACAAGTATTTTAAAAACGCAAATGTAACGCATTACGCCTTTTAGCCCCACTTGCTACAACCTGGGTTAGCAATAAACTCCAGGTTAAGTTGGTAACCCATGATTTTTTGTATAGAAAAACAACAGAAAGAGCCATTTTATCCGGAGTTAATTGCTAACCCGTGGTTGGCGCAAGTGGGCCTTAATGTGTTAGTGACACGTGTATTAAATTTTTGGCCCTATATTATGTATCATACTGATAATAAATCGAATTACTGAAGGCCATAGACCGCGGCAATCATTGTAAGACCGTACAAATTATGATGTTATATTCATGTTTTTTTTGGACTTTATTTAGTTATGTAAAATTCAAATCTTGCATTGGTGATTTTGCTTTATCCCCTCTTATATGAAGCTCTTTCCGAAGCAAGTAGCATGGAATGTTGTGAAGCTAGCTCAGAAGGTAGAAGACGTAAAAAAGGAATTTGGCTTTAAAACTTAAAAAAAATAGTTTACCTTGCCTATATGATCCCACTACATTTTGTTATTTTATTTGAAACAGCACAGTCTTGATGGCCAGAAAATAAAATACTTAATTGGTCTAAAACTCAAAACAAGTTACTCTACATCTCTTAAATTTAAGATGTTTTGGTTTCCAAAGGAATTCCAGATGGTAAAACAAACATTCGACTTATTAGATCTTAGGAATTCTTCAGATATCTTATTTTCTATACGTACTTTTCATTCTTTATTGCGAATACCGCTTCATTATTTATCCAATAAATGTATTTTATCAAACGATAACATTACAGCTTCCTCCTCTATTCTGTTTTATATATTCCCAGCTTGACATTCTATGACATATTTATTGACTTGTTTATCGCAATTAAAGGATCGATTCAATTTTAATAAAAGCTATTTGTTGATTTATATAAAACATTTGCACACATACTCGTACTATGTTAAATTACGACCACCCTTCTAGCTGCTGGGTCTTCTTCTTCTTATCATGTCGACTTCAAATTCTGAACAAAGTCGCTAAATAGTACCTTGCCAGAATTGGGCAACCACCGGCTGCTGAGTCTGACTACTTTGGGGATGTGTTTTTATTAGTTTTATTACATAAGACAATTTTAAGCACTTTCTAACCGTAATTGTTTGTTTATCTATCCTTCGATCAAAATAGCATGAATGAGTAGGCCCAAAGCGCAATTTAGTTGAACTCATCTCGGTACGTATTTGAAATATACAGGGTGTTTCATAAGTAACAATAAATTTTTAAAACTCTTAAGAGGGTTGTTTAGACCGTCAAAATGAACAACTTTCTCTATGGGACCAACATCGAAATCGCAAACAAATTTATTTTATATCCCATACATATTTTAGCTCTAGTCGATTTGTAGAGTACAGAACATACATTATTTTTTTCGCGATTTCGATATTGGTCCCATAGTGAAAGTTGTTCAGTTTGATGGTCTACACCACCCTCTTAAAGGTTTATTTGCATTTTTGTAACACCTTGTATTTGTCGTTTCGTCAAGCAAAGATAATATTGACACAGAGTATATAACTACAAGATATTGACTAGCAATTGTTTAACTTATTTTTCTCGTTTGAAATGTTAGTGTAATCTCATCCTTAATTTTACTTTGATCGATGTATCATCTATCTAGGTACTACAACTAAGCTCTTTTTTTTTAAATGATGGTGTAGAAAAACCTCAGTGACTACTATTACTTACTGCCATTACCGACAAAGAAACGTTAAGCCATAATAGTAATGTTAATGTTAAGTTATTTCTGCACGAGCAAAGTAGTAGATAAAAAACAAGCAATCCATAAATTGTCCGATGAAATCTAATAATTCTTTAATCTGTAATTTTCTTTAACAATGGCGTCATAAATATGTTTCGCAATAATAAATAGATATTATCACACTTTAGCATCGTACTCGTAATTAAGATGTTTATTAATTACAGGAATAATGGAAAGTGAAATCACACTGACACGAGTAAAATAATCATTAATATGTTTATTTAGAAGAAGAATAAAATATAATTTTCTTCTTCTTTAGATACATCATGATCGGGCGTAAGGAAGATACTTTATACTTAATTAACCTTTGGGTCGTACTTGGTCCAACGAGTGTCGTTAGCAATACAAAACGTAAACGCAGCCAGCATTATGGGCACGTTTGGGCCAGGTATACGGCTAGGGGCAGTCTTTTCGATTAAGAGCCTACCGAGCCTATTTTGTTGCCCCCAGTCGTATTTTTTTTATTTCTTAACATTTAAACGATATTTCCAAAAAACAAGAATGTCACATTGTAGTCCTGATTGGTTTTCAGTTTATCGAAACATTACGGAATATTATGTTTTATGCTTGTAGCTATTATCGTTAAAACCGCCAAAAGTGGCAACTTTTGGCGGTTTTAAAGATAATAACTACAAACATTATAAAAACAAATCAGCAGTGACCTGATAAATTGAAAATAAGCAATGACTACAATGTGACATTCTTGTTTTTTGGAAATATTGTTTAATTGTTAAGAAATAAAAAAAATACGATTGGGGGCAGCACAATAGGCTCGGTGCAGCCTTAAATGTTTGACGTGGCTTGTTGCTGAATAGTGTTTTGTAAAGGGCTTTGAACTTTTTGGCATAGTGGTAACCATAATTTTGCAGGAATTTCGGAAATTTTTCAAAAATTCGGCGCATCCTGAAACCTATGTATATCGATAGAGTATGTATAGACGAACAAAAAATGTCCTATAAACTATAGTCCTAAAGTGCAAAGTTTTCGAGATAATGCATGTTAAAGATGTTGTGTATACAGGGTAAAAATAAATACTTAAAACTCTTAAGGGGGTGGGTTGTTTAGACCATGAAACTGAACAACTTTCACTATGGGACCAACATCGAAATCGCGAAAAAAAAAACTGATATCTCATACAATATATTAATTTTTTTTCCCGATTTCGATATTGGTCCCATAGTGAAAGTTGTTCAGTATGATGGTCTAAACCACCCCCTTGAATGTTTATTTGTATTTTTGTAACACCTTGTACCTACCTAAAGGGTGTAAGTGACAGCCTAGCAAATGCTGAAACGGTGAACTCAAACCATTAAATAGAACAATTTTCACTATGGAGGCTACCTCAGGAAACGCGAAAAAAAATCTGCGGTCCCATACAAAACTGTTATACCTACCTGACTAAAATGTATGGGACACCAGATTTTTTTCTTCCGTTTCCTGAGGTAGGCTCCATAGTGAAAGTTGTTCAGTTTGATGGTCTGAGTTTACCGTTTCAGTATTTGCTAGGCTGTCACTTACATCCTGTTTAAAATCCTAACACATCCCCCCCCCCCCCCCCCCCAATTACCTATAAGATGCGATCATATATCAATAGAATCGCAACGCTCCGTCGGTAGCGAGTTGCAGAGAGCTATGGAATTCAATCTTGAGGTCCAGGAGTGAATCCGCACGGATGACATATGCCATGTACCAATGAGTTTTTTCTGACTTATGTACCTACGTAGCACCAACTGCTTCAAACGGCATAGGAAAACATTTTGAGGAAACCTGCATACGATGAAAAAGAAATTCCGATGCGTATATGAGGTCTACCGCACCGCATTGTGCACGCGTGGTGGACTAACGTACATACACCCTCCATGAGGGTAGGCCTGTGCCCTGCAGTGGGACGTAGCGGGTGGACGTTTGGGGTGGTTAAGGATCTACCTCCTCCACCCCGGACAACGCCGCCACCACAGACTACCAAGTTTGTGGTGACGGCCGAACGATCCCCCACAGCGGTACTAGGCTCCGCAAGGAGCCGCCTGGCTTGCGCCCACCCTCCCGCTGGAGTCTTGCACCAAGCAGCTTGCTGCATTCCGTCGGTGTGCAGGAGTGCCAGTGCTATTGGGGAATGGGAGAAAATCAGCTGTGCTGTTCGGAACCGGTCTTGGCCTCTGAGCAACACTGTACCGGGAAACTCATTCTGGAGGGTAGCGGGATCCGAAGCACGGTGACAGTCGTGGGTCGGTACCGCAGTTAGTAGGGGGCCCAAGTAGTGCGCTCGCCACGTGTGAAAGGCTGCCCCACTGCAGCCTTGGCGACTGGAAGGGAGGTCCCGGTGGCCATTGCAGGGGGGATCGGGCGTCCCCGCAGTCTACAAGTGAGTTTTCCATCAGTCTTTCGAGCCCAAGAGGTCCATCAGGGTAACTGAGGAGCGTATCTCGACGGAGCGGAGCTTGTTTTTCTGGGGGACTTAAATGCCCACCACAGCGAGTGGCTGTTCCTGTTCCAGAAAACTAACCATGCTGGCAGAGAGACGCGTAAGTTTGCGTTATCGTTAGATATCACCCAGCTGGTGAATCAAGCAACGCGGGTAACGGATGTCGATGGCCATACGCCCAATCGTTTAGACTTTCTGCTGACATCAGATCCAGACAAGCACTCAGTATCGGTCTTTGCACAGACTGGCATCCTACCCTTCTGGTAGTAAACAGTTCTGGTCCCTTTCAAAATCGGTCGAATCCAATTTCTACCGTCCCCCTTTGCCTCCCATGCAGAAACCTGGTGGGTCACTGACTGAGAAAGCGAATTTATATGCTTCTCTGTTTAGGAGCAATTCACGTCTGGACGCTCGTGCCAAACAGCCACACATGCCGGAGATGACAATACACACGAAAGAGGTCCGCAGAGCATTGCGTAGTCTGCATGTGAGGCCAGGTCCTGATGGAATACCTGCAAGAGTGCTGAGATATTATGCGCCTGAGTTGTCTCCTGTTTTAACACGCCTGTGTCGCCTCTCTCTCAGAACAAGAACGATTCCCAAGAAGGGCATTCGTTCCGACCCCTGCAACTACCGACCTATAGCCATCACTTCCATTCTCTGTAAAGTCATGGAAAGAGTACTTAACAGTAAGTTGCGGACATACCTAGAAGATAATGATCTACACAGTGATCGTCAATATGGCTTTCGCCGGGGGCGATCGACTGGGGATCTTCTTATGTCAAACTCAAACTCAAAATAATTTATTCAATATAGGAGCCTGAAGCACACTTATTAAACGTTAATTCTTTTTTAAGTTACCACCGCTTCGGAACGTGTTGTCGCTGTAGAGAAGATGCGGCCAGAAACTCTACAGCATAACACGACTTAATACTATTGCAATATAAATTCTTACGCTAAGGTTATTTAAACAGTAATACATAGTCTATTTAATTAAATTAATAATTGATGGATGTCACGCACTGGTGGGGCGAGGCCATCGAGAAACACAGCGAAGCACTAGTTGTGTAATTTGACATCTCGAAGGCCTTTGTCAGGGTATGGCACGCTAGATTGCTGAGCAAGCTTCCTGCTTATGGCATCCCTGCTGATCACTGCAGCTGGATATCTGATTTCTTGAGTGAACGGTCGATTAGAGTTGTCATTGACAGCTGCTCAGAGGTCGGAACACCTCATGGCAATTGATGCTGGGGTTCTTCAGGGGTCTGTTCTCTCTGCGAGACTTTTCCTGCTACACATCACTGACCTCTTTGTGTCAGGTATTATTGGGTATGCAGATGACAGTACTGTCACAGAGAGATATCTATCCGGCGCTTGGGGCGGGGATGAAATACGTTCGCAGAGGGAAGCCATGGTGGAGCGGACAAACTTGACTTTAAGTCTTGTCTCCCAATGGGGTGACAATAATCTAGTCAACTTCAACGCCACCAAAACACAGGCTCGTCTGTTCAACGCCAAAAGGAGTTCGTTTTTTCTGGTTCCTACTTTCCGGGGAAGATAAATCTGTCCCTGTTTCCGACAGTCTTGAGCTTCTGAGCATGGGTTGACTACGAAACTCAACTTCGGCGCTGACATCGAGTCTAAGGCTCAAAGTGCAGCCAAAAAGCTGGGCATCTTGGCGACAGTAATCTGGTTGGTGGAAACCAAGCTTCATAGCCTAGCCCACCGCCGCAGAGTAGCCTGCTTGTCGGTCTTCTACAGATTGTACTGCGGTGAGTGTGCACCAGAGCTGCATGAGCTCATCCCGCCTTCCCCTTTCTACTATCATCGGACTTCCAGACGCACCGCGGGATACCACCCCTTCTTGGTTGATGTTTATGATACCTACCTAGGTACACGGACCTGAAAAAAAACCTGACGTAATCTTGTCTAATCACGAGTGAAGCACCCATTTATTTTTGTGTGTGTGCTGACGCGGTACAAAATGGTGGCGGGTTGTAGGTCCTAAGCCTAGAACTGGTGCATCTGTGTGAGTGTAGGTCCCTTGTAGAACAAACGAATATGTAGGACCTTGCATGCTCATGCTTCACATCTTTTTAGTGTCACATTACGTCCGCCTTTTTTTCAAGTCCGTGCTTAGGTATAAACGTTTTCTATTACACCTTTCTCTTTTTGGTGAAAAAATACAGCGGTAGGTACTTTATTTCGAAAAAAGTTCTCATTCGATTTTTTGTTATTTCAATTAAATTGTAATTGCAATTAAGAAAAACATAGACATAGCACATGATTATAAAATATATTCCATGTGGACATAGCCCAGACAAACATTTATTTCATCTGTTGAGGTACAATAGCAAATACAACCTGCACGACGACGCACTACACACTGCCAGTATTTTTTTTTTTTTTTTTTGCTTCTTACACTGCCAGTATAAGTTGACCGCGAAGTATGCAGCGCGTCGTGAGGCGTATTTGTACTTACACACGGCGACACATCAAGCTGTTCATAACCAAAATAAGCTGGCCGCGAGTAGGTTTAGGTTGCATGACATTTATGAGTCGTCGCGCGGCCAGCTTATTATTTTGGTTTTGTATAGGTTGATGTGTCACCGTGTGTACGTGTGTGGGGACTTGCCATAGATGTCAACACCCACAAGTTATAGCAAAGAAGCTAACAGATGGCGATACCGTCGCTCTCAGAAATATGCTCCATACAAAGACAACGTTCACCGTAAATACGTAACTCGTAACCTACTACAAATAAGGTTCACAATCGAATGCGAGACATAAATCGCGCAAGAGAAATAATCACAGAGATTCGATATATATACAAGGTCCAACTAAGAACTGTTGGACTACGGCCGGTCCCCAGGCTTCACACTAAGCCTGGTGGAAGATCTTCCCTTTTCAATGGAGGAACATTCCCAAGTAGCACCTCCATATTGGCCACCCGCCGAGCTCCAGTCGGCCGCCGCCTGCCACAGAGCCGCACAGAACGCCTGCCGCGCTGCACCTGTATCGCTACGCCTAGCAAATACCTACCTAGTGCTTACGCGGTCTAAACCTGGCTATCCAAATACGCTTACTGCTTGCCTGTACTTAATGCGATACTAAGTCATTAAATCTGTTAAGTGGAGTCTGTGTTTACCTACCTCATAGATACCTACACCACACACGAGACCCCACATTGGTGACCCTCGACAAAGAACATCGCAACCTGAACACCGCAGAGCAGCATCAACACAGAGCAGCAACCAGTTCAACCAACCCTTCCTACCCCTCGACCAGGTCAAACAAGCAGCAGTCACACGCCATCAACCCGGAGCCGCACCAGGTCCATCGCAGCTGTCTTCACACCGCTTCCTGGGCCTGCAGCTTCCTCAACGACAGTCAGCGTCTGCACAGAAGGATCTCCCGCAGCCCACGTGTCTGAGCTCACCTCCACGTGGCAGTTCTGCTCGCCTTCTCCACGCCTGTCACTCACCCGCATCACATCAGGACTGGTCTCCCTGACAGATGCACACACTCGCAGCACATCGCTCGTCAGACTCACTTGACTGGAGCACTGCACCTACACGGATACAGACTGCACACTTCGAACAACTCAACGACCTCCGGTCTGAGGGGGGAGTACTGTGGGGACTTGCCATAGATGTCAACACCCACAAGTTATAGCAAAGAAGCTAACAGATGGCGATACCGTCGCTCTCAGAAATATGCTCCATACAAAGACAACGTTCACCGTAAATACGTAACTCGTAACCTACTACAAATAAGGTTCACAATCGAATGCGAGACATAAATCGCGCAAGAGAAATAATCACAGAGATTCGATATATATACAAGGTCCAACTAAGAACTGTTGGACCACGGCCGGTCCCCAGGCTTCACACTAAGCCTGGTGGAAGATCTTCCCTTTTCAATGGAGGAACATTCCCAAGTAGCACCTCCATACGTGTATACCTGCACAGATGAAATAAATGTTTGCCATTAATACAGGAACTTTTTTCGAAATAAATTATCATCAATAAGTACCTACCTACCTCGGTATATTTCTCATACTGGGTATTACAGAAAGGTGTCATAGAACTTGTTTATGCCAAAAACATTTTCTATTCCATACATCTTCTTCTTCTTATCGTGTGGGCAAGCCCTGGTGTCAGAGTTTTTTCAGACCGCCTTACGGCCTCTGACGTGGTTTTTATATAACGAATAATAACCACCAGAGATAGTAACTGGGACCAACGGCTTATCGTGCCATCTGAAGCACGGAATCATCTTTCTTTTCAGACAATCAGGTGATTCAGCCTGCATTACCCTAACCAACTGGGGAAAAACGCACCTACCAACGAACCTACGACCTCCGTGTCAAGATCCCAAGTCTTATAACCATTGGACCACGGAGATTGGTATTGGAGGAAAATGTGTTAGGATTTTTATCATACAAGATCCTTAACATGGATTATCTCGAAAACGTTGCACTTTAGGACCATATGTTATTTGACATTTTATGTTCGTCTATAGATCCTCTATCGATATACATAGGTTTCAGGGTGCGCCGCGTTTTTGAAATTCCTGAAAATTTATGGTCATCACTATGCCAGCCTCCCATACAAAGAGGTTCAATGGCCTTTGACGACGCATGTTGCTGAAGGAGTATTGGTTAGCAATTTTGACGACGTATTGTTGCTGAAGCAGTTTTGTTGACGACGCATGTTGCTGAAGTTGATTATGTGAGTAATTTCAAATTTAATTATTATTTCAATTACTTAAATAAACCTTTAAACCAGATACTCTACCCACCCAGAGCAAATCAGTCAGAACAAAAAAAAACTCTTTCATACATTTGAGTCATGCATTGCAGTTTAGTATGGCCGAACAACTGATTTTTTCCCAAATTTTCAGCCTGTCAGCAATGATCATACAAACTCACGTTTCGTCACTTGGGGAGGCTCTTAAAATATGAAACCTTCCGAAAGAGTCTATCAACGATAGTTATACTCTTAGCTTGGTTTGCACCAACAAGTATTTAGGCTTCTGTCTTTCACACTACTCATACAAATGACAGTGACAGCATCATATTTAAACATGTTAAAGCCTTAATACTTTTTGGTGCAAGCCAGACATAATACCTACCTACCAATTTTGAAGTCCAGCAAACCGCATCGGACACGAGTGTTGGACTAACGCTCCAGACGATTTGTAAGTCATAGTTCGAACTCCCGTATGTCAAAATCCATACATTATTTTCGACCCTACTTAGCTCGAACTAAGACTAAAAAAATCGTCTCTGAATCTCGGCCTTAGAGTGTGGGCCTTTGCTCCAGCAGTGGGGATAATAAAGGCTCATAATGAACCGTGTTGACTGATAGACAATTGGAAAAAAGACAAAATTAAGCTAAGGTGACAAAGTAGTATAAAATCCGATCTGTGCTGGCTATACCATGCCCTCAAAAGATGCAAAACAAAATCATGTAGATGGCGGTATAAGATAATGTTTGTCGTAGCTCAGATGAAAGAAAACATTGTCTTCTAGGGTGCTGGGAGGCTAAGGGTTGTGGTTCGTATCGAGCTACGAACGTTGTTACACAAACGCCTACAGATGGCGCTGTGTGTTCAAATGGAACGAGAAATAGCAAATCTTTCTAAGTAGAATTTGGACAGTGACTAGAATCGTATCGGATTGTTCTATATAATGTTCATACAGGTACAAATAAGACATTAGGTAATGAAATGGATCATTACAATCACAGCACATAACTTTTAAACTCCTATTAATGGACTAAGAGATTTTCAGGAAGTAAGTTAAAAAAAGAAATGGAAAAGCTCAAGAACTACACGCAGAAAAAACGAGATGGTTATTCTAAGTTAATAAAAAACTAAAATTAAAAATTCTCGTGAGGGAGAGATTATATTATCTTGTAGTCTACGAATTTGTGCAAGTTACCATTCAAATTAGATAGACTTTTCTTTTATGAATAACACAAAAAAGTTACTTAAGATACCTACTTTGTGACTGATGATGCCCATTGTAAAATTTTACTAAATTAAAATTAGGATTTAGGAAGTTCCCATTCTGCATTTCATTTAGATTTTTGCTGTGCAAATGATAAATTTTATGTGAATACGAAAATATAAGGGCGCTTGTAGCTTTTGGCATATAGGTACATTTTAATTATGTTGATGTAATCAAAACATTAGAAAACATCCTAAACGATAAGATCTTTTAACATTATTTATATTAATAGGTAAGTATAAGTGTTTTCGTTCTTACAGATGAGATGATTAACGAATAAGACATTGATAAAACATGATCTTCACAATATCCACTCATCTTTTAGATACAACAATCCTACTTTCACTTATTTAAAAAACTATTGTACTAAGGTACCTCTACTACCTACCTATTAAGTATAGTCAAAGTCAAAGTCAATATCAAAGTCAATATAATTTATTCAATATAGGAGCTTGAAGCACACTTATTAAACGTCAAATCTTTTTTAAGCTACCACCGCGTCGGAACGTGTTGTCGCTGTAGAGAAGATGCGGCCAGAAACTCTACAACATAACACGACTTAAAACTATTACAATATAAATTCTTAAGCTACTGTTATGTATACAATAATACATAGTCTATCTAATAAAATAGTTGATACTTTACAGTAATGTAAATAAACTATAAGTTAGTGACCTCAGACCCAAGCATTTTGATCATTTAAATAATCATCCAGTTTATAATACGCTTTCTTACAGATAACATTTTTGATCTTAGTTTTAAACATGTTTTCGGAAAGATTCAAAATGGTCTCGGGGATTTTATTATAACAACGTATATAGGTACCTACTGATGGTTCGATATAGGAATTATATCTAATGAGCGAGAATATTCAAGAAGTTAATATTGTATTGCTAACATTACACCTATCAGAGTAAATCCAATAAAAACAAACTACCAAAAAACCAATAAAACATCCTAACGGTCAAAATCTTATAAGACCGTCAGCTGTCACCCCACAACTATTAGGGGTGGGATCAACCCCTCTGAAAAAATCGATGGGCGTCACCTCAAGTAAGTATGGTGGGGTGGCAACCCTGGGTCATTCGCTTGTCGACCGTCAATTTTTTGGTTCAGCCGATTTTGAAATTATGGGGTGCGAGGTAAAAATGTGAGTAATTTTTTTGTGATTTAATAGTTTGGTCTTTTTTGTGGTAATTGTCGGTTAGGCGAATTTGTCATTTTAATATTTTTTTTCATTAGTAGTCTCATTTTGGGGAGGAAAAGTGTGTTTTACAACTTTTAAAAATAATTACACCTCATTTCCTTATAATAATGTAGCCTATTTTTATAAGCTGTAATTAATTGATAAGGCAGTCGGTAAGGCAGTACAGTAGGTAGTTAAAATTCTTTATTATGAAATCTAATATTACCTACAGCATTACTGTTAACATCTTTTATCTAGAGAATCGGTAATTTCTGAACAAAAGTTTAGTTTTGTCATTATTAATTTATTAGCATAAGCATATGCTCACGACTATATTCCCGGGGGTGGTAGTCAGAGATATCCACGTTATTAATTTATTGTGATTGTTAATTTTTCCCGCTTCTGCCTATACAAGGTGTTTCATAAGCTACGAACAAATGATAAGTATTTGTTCGTAGTTCAATTATTTGTTCGTAGTTCATAAGTAACAATAAATTTTTGAAACTCATAAGGGGGTTGTTTAGACCGTCAACCTGAACAACTTTCTCTATGGGACCAACATCGAAATCGCGAAAAAAATAATTTTAAATCCCATACATATTTTAGCTCTAGTCGATTTGTCGAGTATAGAACATAAATTTTCTTTTTCGCGATTTCAATATTGGTCACATAGGTAGTAGTAAAAATTTTTCAGTGTGACGGTCTGAAGAACTCTCATAAGTATGTAACGCAGGTTATTTACACCATGTATTAAATATTTTTCACGCCATTTCCTATAAAAGATGCTACTACCTACTTTGTGTATTGTAGATTAGACGTATGTTTAATGCAAATTTAATTATCAATGTGCTCTTTCCTATGCACATTTTCATTCCAACATTGCATTTAATGCAATTTCTGAATCATCAATACATGTTACGACTTATAATAAGTATAATATTTTATACCTAACATAAGTTTCTATTCTAACCAATTATTATTATTCCGGACAGTCGATACTAAAAGTGCAGAAATATAAATATATAAAAATATCATTTATTTATTTTGAAACAGATGTAGGTATACAAAAGATGGTAACTTATAATTAATAAGCTTCTTCTGTCCAGCCGTAGCAACAGCATGCAAATATGTAACAACTACTAAACCATAGTAGATAAGATCTATCTATTTTGTACTTAGATTTACCAAGGTTTTTCCTAAATGCTGACAGTTTCTTAAGGGGATGATCAGGCCATCAAACTGAACTACCTACTTTCTCTATGAGACCTACAACTAAATCGCGAAAAAAAACCATTTGTGTCAAGTACGTTTGCAGCTTTGAATGAAATTGCTAATTTTCATTTTAATTTTAGTTTATTGAAAACAAAACCTCACCAAACAGGACCATTATCAAACATATTTTAGTTATCTATTGTGTTGGCTCCGCCTATAATACCTCATAGTTATAACAGTCAATTTATATTTGTTCGAACAAAATTCTATTACAGCTTGTTTTTTCTTTTCAGTCTGACATACTAAAAAAGGAAAATAATAAGCACTTCCTCAAACACTTTTCTCACCACAAGTACACCAACACGCCTATTATAAGCAAATTAATACATCGCCTGTCCATAACAGTACATTTTATGACTTGTTCTAACTTCCTACACTTGATTCCACTTTTGAAATCCCCTGCCATAACTTTTAATCCTTACCCATAAGTATGAAAATGGTTTGATTTGCAAGACTTCGGCCGCGAAACGATCTGTAGTGTATAAAACTAGTAAACGTCTAATTATTATGCTCCACCCATTCTCTGTAGGAGCCCACGTGGAATTTAAGTCGGTTTAATAAATATTTATCAAGCTATGAGTATGCTTTGTGACTAGTGAGTTAACTACATACCTACTTACATTGTAGGTAGTTCTAGTAGTTTTAATCCTCTATGGTATACTGCGACGAACGATACATTTTCTTTGTAGCTTTTTGTGATATTGTTATACATACCAAATGAATAACCTAATAAATATATGATGCTTCTTAATTATGCTCACGATTTTTTAAGGGGATGATCAGATCATCGAACTAAACAACTGTATCTATGGCATCGATATCAAAATCGCAAAAAAAAAGATATTCCATAAAAAACTTCAAACCTACTAGACCAAATACGTCTAGTAGGTTGTCGACAGCTGTTTTTTTTCGCGATTGATTTGGTCCAGTTGAGAATGTTGTTTAGTTTGATGCTCTGATTATCTTCTTAAATAACCGTCAGGATATTAAGTTGAACCCTGTATAATGTTCAATAGTACCTACCTACTTACAAATTACACATATCTTACCAGCACCTTTATTATTTCATAGTTTATCAGAAATTATTCACCAATCACCGCACACCTTTAACGAAGTCAGTTCATGGAAAATAAACTGGAAAAAATTTCACATTATATTATTAGTTTCTACAGTAAAAACCCAAATGGTGCAGGTTTTTGGGGTATTATTATTATAAAACATGTTTGGAACTACTGGCTCAATAAAAACTTGCCTATGCAGTTGGACTTAAAAGCACGACTTTCAAAACCGTTTTATTTTTTACTAACACTAATCGCACGTGTACTCTACGGGTTAGTTAAGTTATCAAAAACATTTAAAATAATTATAAATTATAAATTTCCTACTTAAGGACTTCACAGTCAAAGTATAAACAAAAATCAAAATCCATCGGTTAGTATGACTCATACACAGAATAATAACTAAACAAATAAAAAAAACCAGCCAATTGATCCCTCTGAGCTAACATTGGAGGGGCTACTGTGGGGCGACATTCAACAATGGTGGGCAGAACCAAACATTTTGGGGTAAAATAGTCTAATGTAAAAACGAAATAGGGGGCGGTCAACCGGTAAATTGGTTTTTTTTCTAATTCTTCCTGTGAAATTGTACATTTTAGACAACTGGGACTGTTTAAATTTTCCTTTTGTAATTTTGTTTGCGTTATTGGTATTTTTTAATTGGTCAACGTATCACTAGGTTCAAACTTAGATTTATAGAAGAGTAACTATACAAGGAACAATTTTACTTTTGGTGCGGGTGTGCACTAAAAGAAAGAATGTGTAAGTCACCTAAAGAAAGAAGTCGTTGTATCCGTACTTATTGCAATGTGAGTAGTGCAGTTTTAATTTGGTAGGTTTCTTTTTATTACAATATTTTAATTATGTGACTTTGACATTCCATTTAGATTAGGGTTGGTAAAACTTAAAATCAGTTTACTCTATAGTAACCGGCGACTTAATCTAAGACTAAAATTTACTCGCGTTTGGTCGAATCGGGCCTTAGTCTCACGGCCCATACTAGTGACTGTAATAACAGCATACATGGTGTAATAAAATACCCCAATCTAACTGAACAACTTTCACTATGAACCCAACTTCGAAATCGCGAAAAATAAATCAGCTGTTCCAAGAAAACTGCCTGACCGACACGACTAAAATGAATGGGACAGCTGTTTTTTTCGCGATTTGGAAGTTATAGTGAAATTTGTTCAGTTGGATGGGCTGAAGCACCCCCTTAAGTATTACTAGGTTGTTTTGTTACACCCTGTATTTAATAACATTTCAGTCGAGTAGCGATTGACGTTTTCTATGGAACAGTAGATTTTTTCAGAGATTTCAATGTTTGGCCCACAGTAAAGTTGTTCAGTTTGATGGTCTGAAGTACTCCCTTAAATATGTAACGCATTTGAAGTTTACACCCTGTATGTTTTGAACTGTGAGCATATATAATAATATGGGCAGTCGAAATCCTAGCCTATCCTAACCTAATAATAGCCTAAATGAATGGACATTTGAAATAGCCTAAATGAATGGGCATTTGTACCAAAATATACCATCAAATCGAACCAGCGCTGTTTTAAATAAGATGGCAATCGCATGTTTTTTTTAATTATCTAAAATAGTATGTAAACATTATTTGAAATATTGTACTAACATTTTCAAGCTGTGTGAAGAGATGTAGAATAGAGTCGACGTTAGTTAGCATGCCAACCAGATAAGCCAATAAATCACTCGAAAAATCAATAACCGTATTGATCCCATCGAGACTCGAACCCCAAACTACATCCATCGACGTTTTGTTCGAAACATCATTGTCATCGCATTTTTTTTCGAAAATCCGAATTTGCATCCCAATGAAATATTTGCATATTGGGTTACACATTTTAAGTTTTGCATAACAAAAAACTATTCAACTTAAAAAATTTACCTGGATACGGTTTAGGTTCACAGTATGTTTTTTTTCTTCACATCCATTTTCACTTTAAGTAAATATTGTTTGTCCACGCTTAAAAAGGTAATTATAGTAATGATTTAGTTAGACCAAGCGAACCGAGCGATAATATCGCTGCGATTTTGTGATAATTGTTTCCAGTACATTTTGTATGGGGACGCGCGCGATCCTACACACTGCCACGATATTATCGAGCGATAATATCGCTGCGATTTTGCGATAATTGTTCTGAGTACATTTTGTATGGGGACGCGCTCGATCCCACACACTGCCGCGATATTATCGCAACTCTTTCGACTACATTCAGTGGTGGGGTGCATGCGTGACGCGAATGGCGGAATCGCTGCAGTGTGTAAGGTGTCGCGATATCGCTGCAAAGGCCTTAAAGGTAGTTGAAACCCGTTGGATGAGAGTAGAGCAGGACCGTTCGTTGTAGTGATCCTATGCCCAGCAGTGGACGTCTATCAGCTGAGATGATGATGATTCGTTTGAAATTATTTATTAATCCTGTCCTTGTACCATTTTTGGGAAATATAATTGGTTTTTTGCAGTTAACAGGTATATATGGAACCTTCTTTAGGTTACCTCCTATTATTTGCTTACCATCAAAATAATCTAGTACAACACAATGGTACAAACAATTCATGTATGTACCACACATAAACACTTAAAAATTATGTGGTTGATTTTATGTTGAAGCTACTACCTCATTTTTGACTCACCCTGTATGTACAAGTACAAGCATTCAAAATAGGGTTGTACCAAAAAGTTAACGATATGCAAATCAGCTCGATACAAAGCAATGACGGGTGCTACTCTAACATAGGGACCCTAAAAATCTTAGGACATTATGTTTGGAATTTTCTAAAAAGGTATATGTTTTGTTTAAGTTTAATTCCATTAATGTTTTGATTTTGTTATGTGATTTCTGCATAACTTTTGCAATGTTACCATATTCATGATTAGTATTTTCCTTGTATGTATTTTGCATCGACTTGACGTTACTACATTATTAAATTATTTCTAAGCATTTATATCTCATACATAACAGGAACCAGATAAAAAATAAACGAACCACGGACCTGAAAAAAACCAGACGTAAACTCGTCTAATCACGAGTGAAGAACCCATTTATTTTGTGTGCATGCTGACTCACTGTCGCGCGGTACAAAATGGTGGCGGGTTGTAGGACCTAAGCCTAGAACTGGTGCATCTGTGTGAGTGTAGGTCCCTTGTAGAACAAACGAATATGTAGGACCTTGCATGCTTCACATCTTTTTAGTGTCACATTCTGTCCACCTTTTTTTCAAGTCCGTGAAATGAACCATAACGTTATACTAACATTACTCTACGTACGCGCGGCCAGCTTAGGCCCATCACATACATGCGGAATTGCGATTCGGAATTCCGAATGAAAACAGGTTTTTCGTATGGAGGTTCCCCCTCCACATTTGCGAACGGGATTTCAAGCCTATACAAAAACCGGTTTGCATTCGGAATTCCGAATTGCAATTCCGTATGTATGTGATGGGCCTTATATTGGTTTTGCGTAGCTTGATGTGTCGCCATGAAATGTGCGTTTTTCCAGTAGTTATCTAGAGGATGGATAGATGGCGCCACGTTTTTACGAATCTCATCGCCATCATCGAAATCGTGATATAAAATCTGCTGTCCAAATATATGGGCATTTGGGTCGAGTAGCAATTGACGTTTTCTATGGAACAGCTTGGCAGATTGTTTTTCACGATTTCGATTTTGGCTCTATAGTGAAAGTTGTTCAGTTTGATGGTCTGAAGCACCTTCTTTGATATGTAACGCATTAATTTTACACCCTGTATATTTTCCATAGGTACTATTATTTTGCTTGCTTTGTACGCGCTCTTATAAATTTACCAACAAACACAATTTAATTAAAATTAATGTTTAACCCTTCCGACCCAACAATCGATCTGTATTCCCTAACGAACTTCATACAAATCTTGGTATGCAAATATAAATCATGTAGTCAATCACAATGCCGTATTGAAATCTCAGGTGCGCAGTGTCACAATGGATTTAATAAAAAACGTATTCTCATAATTGTTGCCAAGACGAGGGTTCGAGAGTAGTCTATTTAATATGCGTGTGAATATTTTCTTATAGATTGTTGATGTCAGGTCTAAGTTTTCGTATGAACGTGTTAGCGAGTGGACTGAAAGAGAAAATGTTGTAGTTAGGTTTTTCTTAGATTTACGGCTTTGAAATTGGCATTTTTATCTTATTTAAATTTAAATAACAGTCAGATTGCTTTTTCAATGAGCAAAATAAACACTCATGACGAAGCCGGTGTCTTGTTGTCCGTTTTGTTATTTCTGTATGTTTTTGTCACCTATTTTATTATATGTACTTATTTTGTCCAAAGTTTTGTATCGTAGTAATTGTCATTTTTTTACTATCTAAGTGTATCGGCAGACGAAATATAGGTTAATTTTCGTTAGTTTTTTTTTATGAATTTTAAAATTAATAAAAAACGAATTCTCCATTCGAGATTTTCTTTCTTTCACTATATGGCTCCATACTCAGTATATTTTTGGAATGTGTGGCACTTACCTTTGCCTTTGATTCTACGTGCCTTATTTCTTTTCAATTTTTTATATATTTTTACGACTGTTTTTGTATCCTTCTTTAAATTTGAATACTCAAGTGATGAATTAGTTTTTTTTCCTCTTAGGTAATTGTGAACAATTATTATTGTTATTTACGTTTCTTTTGAATGGTAGATATTATGTAATAAATCCATCACTGAACATTTTATAGGATTCTAAATAATGTCAGGAATTTATTATGTAATCGCAATAACAATTAAAAGTGATTGTAATAATTATTCAATCATGTTCCTTAATGACAGCTATTTGTTATTAAAATCAAAGTCAGGGAAAACTTGTGTACAGTTGACCTCGTTGAATCTATTTTGGTTTTAAATGATTATATGAATGAAAATGAATGAATGAAATAAACTTAATTTACACCAAGTCAGCATCATTCATTCATTAATTCATATCATTCAAGGATTATAGCTATAGGGTTACGACACTTAGATCGAAGGTTTGTCCATACAAAAAGATTAGTATGGGACACCGTTCGCTTCGTCGTCGATGCGAAAGAATGCCTACGGCGGGCGTCCTATACTAATCGTGCTTTTTCTATGGACAAACCGTCTACGATCAACAATGAGTATTTTATTCTAAATTGTGCTCTATGTTTTTAAAGAAATTTTTTGTTGTGGAGTTATTTTTTCTACAGGTAAATTTACGTCAGCTCCATGATTACTTTGAATAAATGATTTTGAATTTGAGTTGGATCGTGTGGTTGCTATTTCAAATAGAAATGTACTTCAAAAAACAACAATTAAAGAGCTCGTATTATTTGACACGTAGCGTAGCCGCTATTTGTCAAATAGTACGTCGAGCTCTTTAATTTAATCCAATAAACCTTATAAAGTTAGTTATTTGTGTTAGTAGGTAAGGTAGGTATATTATTGTCATATCACTGTGATATGTCTTTATAAATTTATAAAATTAAAATATCTAAGATTTAAAAATAAAAAGAGCGATTTTAAGTAGTAACTGAAGATTCTCACTATCAAATTTCTCACTCCAAATAATTGTCTTCGACCCAAATAAATCATACCATTGTACAATTAACCCCCAAGTTCACTTTCTACGCAGGTGTTCGGTTCGGAAGATTTCCTGCTCCGAAATGAAAGGGTTAACAGACAATTGTTGTTAACAAAAAATGATTAAACATCCCTTTGTTGAAATCTCAGGTGACGCAAGATGTTCGGGGGTTGTTGGGGTTGTTTTTTTGTAAATTACACAGGTGAAGGTGAAAGTGAAGGGATGGTTTTTTAACGTCTTGGAAAGGGTTGAATGGTGATCTGTTTGTCCTAACTATTGACTTTGATTTTAACGTTTTTTTTTAAACAACGAATAATGCAGTTCTTATTGAAGATCAAGTCATGTTTTTAACTTTATAATGACGGGGTTTAAGTGGATGTTCAGACTATAAAAATGAACAACTATCATGAGAATATTGAAAAAAAAAAACTGCAAAAGTTTGACCTATTTGGGTCAAACTAATATAAGAGATAAGCGTACTTTTGGTAACGATCAGCTGCAAGGCTGATTCTGTAGTGTCAGACCTTTGGGCTTATCTCCTAAAGCGACTGACAGAACACGTCAGTTTTTGTACTGCTCGCTTAGCTACAGTGCACTTTACAATAAATCTTACATATTCATGCATATTAATTTTTAGCATCCACACCAGACCTTTAAACGGCTGTAATTCCTAAACTGACTGGAGTTATGCAGGCAGACCTGGTCCATCCCCATCACAGAGATGCTCTACAGCCTATGAATACTGAATCAGCCTTGCAGCTGATGCTTACCAAAAGGACGCTTATCTCTTATACTATACGGAGTAGCTGATTATTTTTCGTGATTCTATTACAAAAGTTGTTCAGTTTGATGATACGAAGGTCCCCCAAAATATTTGACACATTCAAAATTTACTTACATTATAATATAACGAACAAAATAACTTGTCCGGGGAATTATAGATGCATGATGATGATGGATAGAGGTCCAGCTATTAAATACGTACATAATTATTGATAAGTACTAAACTAACAACCAATTAATTTAGCTCGTTAACGGTTGATAGTTAACGGCTAGCGTAGGTATATACTGTAGGTAACGGTCTTATTTAACTACGCAACAGTAACAGGAATTAGCAGTAGAATATCTTCAACTTTCTGGTGCGCTGAAAGCTGTTTCCATTTCTTACGCAGTGGCGTCAGAATGAATAAGTATCTAGCTTTTTGGGCGTTACCCAATTATTAAACGACAAAATCGTATTTTGAAGTTATCGTCTTAGATATTTATCTATGTTGGTATGTCTTTCTCATATTTCGGTTAGATTTCACTACACAATCAGTTTATATGTTCCCTTACATCCTTACATACAGGTAATAGAATTGAATGGAAGTATTATGAGGTTTCGTTTAAGGTGTTTAAATATTTCTAAAGTCCGTTAGTGTCTTTTCCAAAAGTAGGTAAAGGTAATTTATATGGCAAAATGATAATAGTTGATGGTCTATCTAGTCCGGCGTTAAGACTCTCTACTGTTAGATTATTGTACTGAGAGCTTACAAACCTAGCTTGCGTGCTTTTCATCTCGCTCTTTAGATAAAAAATTAATGTGTCAGAATGGGATGTAAATTAATTAATTTATACGTAACCCGATAATTAGGTATTGTACTTATCTATTAGTGGGATGTAGGTACTAGTAAATAATCAATTTTGAAACTATTACCGCAACTAGTATTTTATCGATATTTAGTCTTCTTACTGGTGAAGAAGTTTTTTGTACAATAAACTCACAACCCTATTCACTTTCGCTAATGTCAAGAACTTTGTTACTATACCGGTTGTTTTTTTACCGTGTCGAAATTTTCAGGGGTGGTTCTGTCCGACAATCAAACAACAACTTTTACTATGTGAGCAAAACTGAAAAAGCAAAAAAAAGTCTGCTGTCTGACTTGGATGATGTCTGACTGAATTAGATTTAAAAAAAGTTAAAACATTAACATATTCATCTTTTAACATTTCAAATTGTAAAATTAGCACAGTTTTTTTAATGGCTAAAAAATTTGGCTATATTTCACAATTTTGTTCATTAAATATTGATATTATTTACAGTTTCTTTGGTTATTAATATTATATGTTAATAAAATATGAACACAAGCAAATTGGTTTTCACTACTTTTCACATTAAATTCCCGAACTCTAAAAAAAACATCAAAAATTCCCGATCTATCCCTCAAACGTTACGTCTTTTATACATGGTATCAAATTAAAATGGCTGATTACAATTAACGCGACTAAAACTAATGGTATAATGTCGCAAGAACACCTTTGTAGTCAAGGTGGTCTTTACAAAAACTAATCTTATACATACTGAACATATTTTATTATATTTAGTGGTTTTATTGCGATCCTAAGTTGCGAGGTAAGTTAGTGTGGACTTGACTTTTCTATCTGGACAACCAAAGAACTTAGTTGATGAGAAACGACTTGTATTATACAGGGTGTAAGGGACCCTCCGCAGATTGAAACGGTGAACTAAGACCTTCAAACTGAACAACTTTCTCTATGGGACTCTACAGACCAATATCAAATCGCAAAGAAAAATCTGTACCATAGAAAATGTCAATAGCTTCTCGACAAAAACGTATGAATAAGCTGATGTTGTTTTTCGCGATTTCAAATTGGGTAAAGTTGTTCAGTTTGATGGTCTTAGTCACCCCTATAAGTATCTAACGAGTTTATTTTACGTCCTGTATAAAATGTTCAATATGTTTATCTTCATGTGCATTTGGCGTACACACGGCGACACATCAAGCTACGCAAAACAAAAATAAGCTGGCCGTGATATACGTTATGCAACATCCGCGCGGCCTGCTTATATTGGTTTTGTTTAGCTTGATGTGTCGTCGTGTGTTCATCGCTACTACCGCATGCTACTACATTGTTTTCCTTTTTTCCCGAAGGATATAAAAGAAACAGCTTCCACCCAAACATAGCACGGTTTAGCACGCACTAGACACGTTCGCGTTACTATAACAAAACAGTAGTAAAACAAAAGCTGACAGCGCCATGTGCGCTCGCAGTTGTGCTAAGGACCTAATAGCCGTGCTATTTGTACTTTTTGTTTGATACGCGGTGTACAATGAACCTGTGTGCCCTGTGGGATAGCTGGACTTAGAGATTATGGAATAGTTAGAAATGTTTTAGTTATCAGAGACGCCCAAAAAAGAAACAAAAGATTGCATTGAAAATAAGTACTATTTCGCTAAATGGAAGTGCCATAGAAAATGTTTAATGCCGAATTCCAATAAGGCGTTTTCCTTGGGTGCGTAAAATAAAAATCAGAAGAGGGCGTTAGTAAATTGAAGCCTCGTATCCACCAGACAAAAATTGACGCGTAACACGTGACCCTCAACATGTTCGGCAACGTTGCAAAACAACGAGCGACGTTGCTTCTTTTGCGAAAAGAAGAAACTTTGAAAGAAGCAACGTCACGCGTTGTTTTACAAGGTTGCCGAACATGTTGAACGTCACGTGTTGCGCGTCAATTGTTGCCTAGTGGAAATGAGACTTTAACAACAAAAACCTATCAATTTTAAGATTAAAATGGAAGGTTGTCGTTTGACATTTATATTTCTGATGTTGCCAGGAGATTACTGATACATACGCAATATAGACATCGAAAAGGTTAGTCTGTTGTTCATAAACGAACATCAACTACACAAAAAGTCGAACGATTCAAAGTAAGTATCAATACGTCTTTCAAATCGAATCCTATTAAAGAATTACCAATTTGCTCCCGGCTGCGAAAAAAACGGAACACTATCGATCTGATGGACAGCAAACGCCATCCATTTCATTAATTATGTTTTTACGCAGTCGACGGCGGGCGCGGCGGTTCGATTCCTGGCCTGTACCTCAAAGTTCTATACGGAATTCATGTACGGTTGTATTTATCATTATCACTAGCTCGGCGTAGATGGGAAACATCGTGAGGAAACCTGCATACCCGAGAATCAAAAGAATATACCATAGTTCGGAGGTACCTATGTGTAAAATATGGGTGAGTTTGGGGCCAACACAATAGACCAGCAATAGTCGCAGTGTTACATATCGAACCTTGCTTGCAATAGTCCAGCCAACAATAATAATAAATACGCAGTCGGTTTTTTGTTTTTGTTATTTTCCGCGACGTAGAGTATAATATGGTGGGTTTGGGTGCGTAGTCCCCCCACCCCCACAAGGTGGACCGACGACCTGGTGAAGGCGGTGGGAACCCGTTGGATGAGGGCAGCGCAGGATCGGTCGTTGTGGCGATCCTTGGGGGCGGCCTATGTCCAGCAGTGGACGTCCATCGGCTGATATGATGAGATATTCTAACTATGCTCAGGCCACATCCAGTCCCAGCTCTACATCTCGCCAACTTTTTACGCCCTTTATACACGTTTTATTCTATCAAGTGCCAGAAGGGAATGGACTATTAAAAGCCGTATCTACACTGTTTGACATCGATTAATGCATGACAACCCTGAAGTATAGTTAATTGTAACAAAACTACTACGTGTGTTGCTAAGTGTTAATGCTCTATAAAATTTTCTTTTAATTGGGAAGGTTATATATTTTTATTTAGTTTATATAATAGACGCTGTTTTTAGTTAATGTATCCATTGCTTACAATACGTAAAGATAAACATAAAAAGGTGTTAAATCTTGTTTATTTACACTACAACATATTAACAGACACACTCTAAAATTAATCTAAATAATACATAATTAATCTAAATAATACCTAAATTAATCTAAATAATATACCTAACTTAAAAATTAACATAAAAAAAAAGGAATAAAAACAAAAATAGAGCGAAAATGAGTCTCCGCCGAGCACATCTTCTAGCACAATATAAAAATAGACTTAGATTTTTTTTATTGTTTTATTTAATTCTATTTTAATTTAGTAAAAAATCACCCGCGTAGGGATATAGGAGGCAGGGAAATCCCCGAAGCTAGCTAAGCTTGGGTTGCACCACCGTAAAATCTTTCCTATGCCCTTTCCTATCCCACTGAAATGCTGAACACCCCAAAGTAGAATACGCAGTGTTGGTTTTTAATGCGAAGCCTTCTTAATTTTCAAACTTTTGTTTGTTGGAAAATATATTCAATGGTTTTTCAATTACTACATAGTTGGTATTTAAGGCTAGTTTTCTAATGTTACCTATCTTTTTTACACTATCGACTAGCTATGAAGTGTGAGTAGGATATCAATATTCTATACAGGGTGTAAGGAATTGCCAGGGAAATACTGAAACGGTGAATTCAGATCATCAAACTGAGCAACTTTCACTATTGAGCCAACCACAAGAAAACGAAAAAAATTTGCTGTTTCATACATTTGATTTTTCACAGCTGATTTTTCTTCGCGTTTCCTTAAGTTGGCTCTAAAGTGAAAGTTGTTCAATTTGATGGTCTGGATTCACCGTTTATGGCTTTACCTTACACTTTGTATAGGATATTGATACTACCTACTATCCTACTACCCTACAATACCCATAATTATAATTAAGTGACAACCCATTTACTAGTGAAACTTGTCAACTACCATAATTTAAATATCCAATAACAATAAATAGAAATTAGATCACCTACTTTGCACATAAAGTGTACGCAGGCACCTTAAAACGGCGTCTGACATCGATTGATGGGATCAAGCGTGCACCGCGCCCTTAATTGGAGCAATACTTATTTAAATGCAATGGCTTTTTGAATAATAAATTGTTAATAACTACGTAAATATGGCATGCTGTTATGACATTTAATAATTTTAACTTCATTTTATCTTGATGCGGTAGGATGTGGTTAAATTGTAAATTAACAAGTTTTATCGGATGAGCATCACTTTTTTACCCGACTGCGCCTGAAGGAGGGTTATGTTTAAATAATGTTGTCTCGGTGCACTAATCAAGCAGTAGCGAAAACTTATTCATCACCACCTACCATGGAAATGGCACGTAAAAGCGTCAAAACGAGAAAGATGACGGCTTTAATCGCGGGTGGCTTAAGGTTGAACTACACATCGCATTTTTCCGTCGCTCCATCCTTTTCTGTCACTCAGGAACGTCATTTGCTAGAACATATAAGATAGACGGAACGGAACAGCACGGAACAGCACGCCGCGTGCGATCGCGTTCCGTCTATCTTATACGCTCTAGCAAATTAATGACGTTCCTGTGTGACAGAAAAGGATGGAGCGACGGAAAAATGTGATCGCGTGCGGCCATGTGTAATTCAACCCTTACTCGAGTTGCGCGCTCATTTTGGCATTATACCTACTTATAGCAGCAGTAGAAATTGTCAAAATTACTATGGAGATTATGCATCCTTCTAATGCTGATTGCACGTTTGACTTTCAAAAATCGAACTCCAGGCCTCCGTCTAAGCACCTACACTTTGGCACATCGCAGCAGCTTCTTAGGTACCGCTTTAATCAGTTAAAGCATGGGAATTTATTGTACTTTAGGTGTTTCTATTACGTAGGTCTTCTTTAGTAATCTGTGCTTTAAAGTAACAAAGACATACACATCTCGATCTTTTTCGTTTTCTCGTGGGTACATGGCTGTCAGATAAGTAATTATGAAGTCTCAAACTGGTGTATTTTAGTCTCGCCGGAATCACTCGTCAAGTTGTCAACCAATCTATACGCTAGTGCTAATCTATTTTGGTTCAGTATCAATACTGCTTAATTTGTGTTTTGAAAAAAACTTTAGATAAATGTTAATCATTAAAATTTGAAGTGAATGTGTCACTTGAGTTGACAAATGACTAAAGCGAATAGCAATTTTTATTGCGTAGTAATTATATGAAAACTGAACTTTTTTTTTTTTTTTTTTTTTTTAAAGTTGTTATACCTACAGGTTGTTAGGGTAAATAGTTGAATTAATTTAAGAGGTGATTGTACCCATGAAACCTACTGAACAACTTTCCCTAAGAAACCTATAAGAAATTCGAAAAAAAATCGTTGGACTTTTCATACCAAATCTGATATGATCGAGATAGAACGTTTGTATGAAAAGTCGATTTTTTTTGCGAACGTTGTTCAAGTATCATGGGTGCAATCACCCCTTAAAGTAATGCAATCTGGTTACCCTAACACTCCGTAGTCTGTCAGGTCACACTGCAGGGCAGAAGCTTGCTCAGACGTATAAGTGTAATATAGGGAGTGGGGTAGTAGGGGCCCATACATCAACATTCGGACCCTAGGTGGATTGGCAGAGACAACATTGAAAAAAAAAATTGTTCTGACCTTAAATGCTGAGTTTGAAAATGGCTTGTTTCTTAATGGTAAATTAAACGCTCTAGCGCCTAGAGGCCTAGAGACGTGTTTTTCAACAGCCGTGAAAGTTTTTTCACCAAATAAAATTATAGTGACTACCAAACTATACAACAAATTTTTAATTAGTGGCGAAACTTTAAGGGTATATTCAGACCGTGAATCTGAACAACTTTCCCTTAGGAACATGGGTCAAAATACGAAAAATTTTTTTGGACCTCCCATAGAAAATCGATCGGCCGATCCGCACTTTTGTATGGGACGTCCAAAAAATTTTCTCGTTTTTCAACCCATGTTCCTCAGGGAAAGTTGTTCAGATTCACGGTCTGAATACACCCTTAAAGTTTCGTTACTAATAAAAAATTAGTGGTGTACCTATATTAGGTCTTACCTTACAAAAACCTAGTTATAAATAGTAAAATAATATACCATAGTTGGTTTGGGTATTACCTACATACATTTCAGCTGTGAGTTAAACAGTCGCTGTGGCCGATAATGGCCATGATGATGATGAGTTGATGACGATATGACATATAGTTCAGTATAGTTACTATAATTTCGTTAAATTTAACAAATATTAGCTTAACATTTCTATTTAATGAAGTTAGTGGTCAACTTGCTGTCAGAGCTATGGTTCCATAGTGAAAGTTGTTCAGATTGATGATCTGATCCTTATGTATGAAACACATTTAAGTTTACACCCTGTATAAACTATGAGGTTTGTACAAGTCGCAAAGTCACGCAACTGCCTCTATTAAACACTTCTCAAATTCGAATTACTTACCGACAGTTTCAACACCAACCAATTTGTCAAACATTTTAATAATAAACAAATAAAATTCAAACTATTGCTAACCATAATTTTCTACGACTTCAACCGCCTTAGGGTGGCGGTACCAATTATGGTACACTGAATTTATCTAAAGAATAAACCGCGCAGTGCCGTTTTTGCCATTGTCCCGATAATTTATAATTGTATCGCTTTATTGTTTATTTAGAGTTGCATTCTTGCGGCAACAATGCGGATTCCTTGTTAGGCGAGGTAATGAACCAAGTATTTAGATACTAATAAATTGTATGTTATTTAACCCAATAGCAGTCACAATTAATAACAATTATTTGTTTATTTAACCGTAACTACTCACAATATTCATGACTTCTAACAGCAATAAAGTTTACTAAAAGCGGTTTAACAAGTACAACAGATGTAGAGACAGGTAACAAATTTATTTAGAAATAAAATAAAACAACGATATTAAAATGTCAGCGAGTACTACACTTATTAGTTTTCTAGTGACTTTTTAGATAGACAGGAGGCCCTTAAAGTGGACAGATAGACGGACATATTGTTGCTAACGTTTTGAATGTAAATTGCGATACAATTAATGTGCAAGTTGTGCCTCTAGGGTGCCAACAGCAGGTGCGTTTACCCTATTACTTCGCACAAAGAACTTCTAAGCTTGATTTCTTTGATAAACTTTTATGCACTTTCTAAGCGCTAAGTGCAATTTTATGCAGTTGTATAGTGAAACTGACGTTATGTTAAAAACCCCTATCATTACCGCCTATCTTGCCTTTATTTATTCTAGATCTATGATAATTTTATTGCGCTATTGTAATGAGAAGATAAAAGATAATCTAGATAAAAAATAAAGGTAGCTGCCAATTATGTTATCGATTCTGAAAAAACAAAAGTTTAAAGAAATAATTCACGCTTTCTAGAAACGGGAGTATACTTATTTTATTTTATTTTAATATTAATAAAAAAAAAAGTATGGATAGTAGGTACTATTGTAATCGTAAAGGTGTTCACTCAAATTTCAAAATGTCCAATGACGTTCACAAAATATTGAAAACCAATAGTCTGAGTTTATCTATAGACCATCTTCTTATCGAGTGGGCTGCAAAGCCCTGGTGTCAGAGTTTATTCAAACCGCCTTACGGCCTCTGACGTGGTTTTTATGTAACGACTACTACCACCAGTGATAGTAGCCGGGACCAACAGCTTAACGTGCCATCCGAAGCACGGAATCATCTTTCTTTTCAGACAATCAGGTGACTCAGCCTGCAATGTCCTAACCAACTGGGGAAAAACGCACAAAGTGACATTTCACTAGGTGCCCCCCGTGGGGATCGAACCCATGACCTCCGTGTCAAGAGCCCAATGCTCTAACCATTAGGCAGTTGAGCTATAGACCATGACAACTGAAATTTATCATAAATTATAAGTCTTGCTATTTCGTCAAAATACCAAATATTCTTCACATACTAGAGGAGACATTACTGTTTACACTGTCCCATTCAAGTTTCGCGATGACGCCGCACCTCACTCAGTCACTTGCTACATTCTCTTTCACCCGCCCGCGCTCCTCCTAACCGCATGTGGCGCATGACGGTTGTTTGTCTGTAGCGTGAAACTCAAATTCAAAATAACATGTCAGAATCTCGGCCTAAAGCACATTACAGGTCGGAAGTCGAAAGTAACCTATTTGCGAAGTAGTCAAAATGAGAAACTGACCAATTGCGAAGTACCTAGTCACTTTCGAGATGTACCTAGTAAAAGATAAATTGACCACGCGACATTGCGAAGTAGACACCGGTTGCCTTAACGAAATAGCTCAATGCCTTCATTGCAAAATATATAATACGCCTACGATACAAATATGAGTAAACAAAGGACACAAATCAATAGGGAGTAAATACCGTCAAACTCCGGCAACCATTACCGAAATTGAATACTAAAAATCAAATTTCGATTCACAAACAAAATAATGCCAGACGACAAAATATACAAATCGTAATCGCTAAGCTATCGTGCCAAAATCGTAAACATGCTTCGAAACACGACGGTTGCCGAAAACTTACGATCTTGGCAACGGAATGCAATATCAGTGAAATGCTGCAATTTCTTATTGATTGTTGTAAAATGTTTGACTGTTTATGCCTTGCAAGCTATGGCAATCCACTTTACCGGCTCTATTTCATTTTATGTTATTGCAGAAAAGTTTTTAATAGATTGTCTTTTGTCTTGATGGTGTTATGGTTGAGGGAAGGCGGAGAAGATTATTACATAGTAACTTAGCTTGCATTTTAGAAGCAGTAGGTACTAGTAAAGATCGGTCGTAGTAAGAAATGCCAGCTTATGGAGTCCAGAAACGTTCTATGTTTCATGTCATCAAATTGGTAATTGGTAAGACCTGGATGCAACTGACGCAGGACCAAGGAGGATGGTAAAATGGGAACGGGGTTTTTGCCTTGCATCGAGAAAGAAACAGTCTGATTTATGATCGTGATGCTTGTTCCAGCAGAAGACATAAAAAAGGTGTCAATTCTTGTACTAATGGAAAGTAAAGTCGTTTAAACATTACGGAGTGAAATGTGCCAGAGTTTTTAATATTATTGCTTATTTTGAAAACTTTTCAACAAAATGTGCTTCCGTGTTACGTATGGCTAAAATCAGAGATCACAAAACAACTGCAGTCTAAAAGTACATGAGTTCAACAATCCTCAAATTGGGAACAATGTGGTAAACCATTGACCAGATACTTTGTTTAAAAGTACCAAATAACACTCTCTGTTTCGATACATTTCTAATCTCTTTGTAGATCCTACTTTAGGGGGGATGAATTCGATCGAGCATCCTGACCAGACGATTGGAGATATCGATACTTCTGTTCGTGTTTAGGAAATTCAAAACAGTTACGTTTTGTGGGATGTTGGACGTTTGAATGGATTGGTCTAATCTTGAATCAATTGAAACGTCAAAGTCCTTATCCCTCAAAGCAAATTTTAGTGGTATTAGGGTGCCTAAAACAAAGAAAAATCATTTTAGGACAGTCACCGGCTATTTGTTGATATGTGATGGCTGAAACCAGTGATGACGTATGGAACAGAGACGTGGTCGCTCACTCACTCAAGGGCTCAAAAAAGGCTGAAAGTCACCCAAAAGAGCCATGGAGAAGTATGTTCGAAGTTTCTCTGTGAGGTCGTTTAAAAAATTTAGAGATTCGCAGAAGAACCTAAGGTGGAAATGGTCCGGGCACAGCACATGGCCGGTCATTGTAGCGATCCTTGGAGGAGACATAATACAATATGTCCAGTAGCCTAGGACATGGCAACGATTGATTGATTTTAGTAATCTCCTGCTGTGCTAGAGTAGTGAACGATCTTTATTTCTTTAAAAAAATCAACATACCATCCACTAAACATTATAAAAGTCACAATTACTTAAACACTAAGCTGCAAGTGAAAAGCGAAATTAGTTTTCAGTTTTATCTGTACTCGACGATAGTTTTAAAGGTTAACGTCCTCGTAGATATATATAAGGCTACCTAGGTGTACACCTATGTTGCCTAGGGAGGCTATTGTGAGGGGTTTCGAGAGTGAAACCGTTTTGTTTCGTGGATAAAGTTTGTGTTTGGGTTTGTGTTAACAGTTTGTAAATGGATCGTTGAGCTTTGCTTGTTTTCGGTTGTTTGTAAATTGGTTAAAGTGTCGGCTAAAGTGAAGCGGTGTGCGGCCGCGGTGGCGGTCTTCTGGTAATTTAGTGAGATTATGAACCAAATGGCCATCAAATTATTGTGATGTGAAGAGATTTAGAAGAAGAAGAAGAGAAGTGTTAAGTATGAATTTGGATGGTTGTGGTAAGAGAGGAAGACCGAAGAAAAGATGTAAGGATTGTGTGTTGGATGACAAACCGGAGCCCACGCCGCGCCCCGAGCGTCAGCTTAATGGGGCGACAAAATAATGAACTTATTAGAAAAAAACTAAACATTATTGCAACAACGTCTTGAAAAAATAGCATTTGCCCCGTCTCCGAAAAATCATAGATTTATTTATACCCGGTAGGGCTCTGGTCACATAAATTTTAAATTAAATGTATCTCCAAATTCATTAATACCAGTTGACATCTAGTTTACTAAAGAATTTCCACTGCCTAGTAACACATAGGAGTACAACATACCTAACATAAAAAACGCAGACATTACATAATAAGCACAAGAAAATATATCGCATGCCTAGCCAACATGCTACAAATCTGGAGTAGGGCACAAATCATCAAGTATTACAATACAGCTGATTTACATACCACATGAACGCTCACGGAACATACGCAGCTAAATGTATCCGTAGCACGACAGCACTGGCTTTGTTCGAGTTTAGACGGGTTAATATACTTGACTGTTCTACTGGCTACTAGGCAGACGCAATGCGGAACATGTCTGTGCTGCGAACTCAAAACGAGCCACTTAATAATGTAACTAGCATGACGCAGTTTAAACTAACAATAACAACATTGCATGAATCTTTTCAGAACAGCGTAACTAAAATTCAAGTTTTAATTTTAGGAAATTAAAAATTTCTTGAGTTTATGTATACATAAAACGCTTACTTACTGAAATTAGATAAAGTCTCATACAAAGTTCATGCAAAGACACTGGACGTTCCGTGTCAGCCAAAAATGAATGATGAATAAATTACTTAGAAATATACGGTTTCGTTGATCAAAAGATATGTAAAATGTAGGAGGAACTGACAACAGCGACATTCTGATGGTCCTTTGATTTAGTTTAAAATCTGATTCTTTCCAGGACATTATACAATATCTTTGCCTCCGTCTACATTATAAAAATAAAGTTAAGAAATTACAATAGTAAGGAATATGGTACCTATATTGTCGACCTGTAGCTTGTTAATTAAATACAGATCAGAACAAGATTTATAAGCCTCTTGAACAATATTTTATTTTATTTGAAACGTTAACTACTTAACTACCTCGGATGCCACACAATTTACTATAAACGAAACTTGTAACTAGCACGGCTAGTCCGACCAAGCAATTCAACTGTCCTGCGTCCAAACGAGGCTCACTTGAAACCAAATACTTAAACATGAATGTTAAGCTTTAACCATCAACTTCCGTGCGAGACGTTCATAAAACCTACAAACTGTATATGTATGTGTACCATATTATAACGTATACAATTCTTGTATGACGAGGTTAGATGACATAGCTATCAACCGTAATCTTTATAGTCGATCGAAAGTAAAAATGGAAAATTTAGTTTTCCAGTCACGTGAGTTTTGAGGGTAAAGAGGTATTTTGGGCGATGGGTAAAGAAAGTGAACCCTAAAGCATAGACATCTTATTATGTCCAGTGTTTCTTCAGAACGAATAGATATAATAGAGTTTAATGCTTATATATAAGAGATTTATTGGATATCACGTTGAACTGACCTAATGTGTAAGTATACAAGGTGTTTCATAAGTAAGAATAAATTTTAAAAACTAAAAGGTTGTTTAGACCGTCAAACTGAACAACCGTCTCTATGGGACCAACATCGAAATCGCGAAACAAAAATTTTGATATCCCATACATATTTTAGCTCTAGTCGATTTGTAGAGTATAGAACATCAATTTTTTTTCGTGATTTCGATATTGGTCCCATAGTGAAAGTTGTTCAGTTTGATGGTCTACACCACCCCCTTAAAGGTTTATTTGTATTTTTGTAGCACCTTGTATAGGGTCCAACTTAATACTATAATCTTCTCTACAGCGACAACACGTTCCGACGCGGTGGTAGCTTAAAAAAGAATTGACGTTTAATAAGTGTGCTTCAGGCTCCTATATTGAATAAATGATTTTGAATTGAATTTGAATTTGAATTGAATATGCTGACACTTTTTTAAGAGGATGATCAGACCGTCAAACTGCAACACTTTCTCTATGGAACCAACATCAAAATCGCGAAAAAGAAATCAGCTCTTCCATACAAAACTGCAAACCTATACTCGAGCCAAATGTATGGGACTCAGCTGCTCTGCTGTCCATAAATTAGAGTCGAGTAAGCATTCAGGTGTCTAAACAGGGTGTAAGGGAAAGTATCATTAACCTTTAAACCACATACTCTACCCATCAAACTGGACAACTTTTACTATGGGAGGAAACCTGTCAGAACAAAAAAATATCAGCTGTCCCATACTATACTGCAATACATACCCGATTCAAACGTATGGGACACCTGAATGATGTTTTGTTCTGACAGGTTTGCTCCCATAGTAAAAGTTGTTCAGTTTGATAGGTAGAGTATGTGGTGTAAAGGTTTAATGATACTTTTCCTTACACCCTGTATAGTTAAAGCTGTTCAGTTTGATGCGATGCCAACGACTTCAAATTCACCCTATACACAGGGTCCTTCTTAATATGCTGACACTTTTTTAAGGGGGTGATCAGACCATCAAACTGAACAACTTTCACTATTGGACCAATATTGAAAACGCGAAAAAAAACAGCTGTCCCATACAAAACAGAAACCGTAACTCGACTCAAATGTATGGGACAGCCATAGATTTAAACTCTAGCGATAGACTTGCCCTTTCATAGAAGCAACATGTTTCACTTGAATGAGGTGTCCGCACCTGATTGATGTTCCCGAGTTCACTTCGTCACTATGGCAATGACAGACCGCAATGTGTCATTTTGTGTTGTTTTGTGTGACATGTTGTTTGTTTGAACGAGCTTGTCTATCGCTAGAGAAATATGTCTATGGGGACAGCTGATTTTTGTTTCGCGATTTCGTTATTGGTCCCATAGAGAAAGTTGTACAGTTTGATGGTCTGATGGATGGTCCCTTGAAATTGTTTCAGCTAATTTTGTAAGACCTTATATCGACCCATTTTGAGATAACAAATGATTAGGTATGCCATGAGCATATGAGTGAAGATGGCTACAAAACCAATTCCGTTGTCATGCCATATAGAAAGCTATCTATTTTATTAGTTTCATCACTATATCGCATTGTAGTTATATCTGTTAACAAAAATAGATAAGTTAGGTAAGTACCAAAAACAATTTTGACCTTTTCAGTTATTACTCGACGTTGAAATTTTCCAGCCAACTTTTACCTACCGAGACAAAACTACGAGCGATATTCACACAATTTTCTACACATAACAAATGCAAGAAAATAAATAAACAACATGTGTGGGCACCCAAGGGTACTATATCGCGAAAATCACGCACACATAGAAAACGAAACAAGATTGCTGTGTAAGTACGAGGAAAAACTGCTAGAGTGTGAGTGATCTAAGCCTTTCGCTTTGGAAGTGTGCATGATTTCTTTACGGCTGATCTGAAATTTTGCACGTGTGCGTGTCCTTAGGCGCACACTGTTGTAACCCTTTTGTTAAGGGTCGGCACTACCCTAATCGGGCCAAACAGGGTTCGGCGTTCCGACTTTTGAGGATAGTAAATAGCTATATTTAGAATCAAAATTAATACCATCGCTTCTTTAAAAGATGAAGAACAAGATGAACAAAAAAAATTTCAGTAAAATTGTGTAGTTACATCAGAAAGTAATCGAGAATTTCATGAAAAACTCTAGAATAGCACTGCCGCGTTCCGAGTCCTGTGATTTAGTGAAACAAAATAAAACAACAAAATATATTTCTAATCAATGGCAAAACATCAAAGAACACTTTAAACAAATCAGTTTTTCGATACGACTTCTAGTTTTTTTGCAATTTGTTACCAAAAATCACATATTTTTTTGGACGTTTTCTTCATACAAATTACTATGGGCCGTCAATCGTTCGAAATCATTGCGAATAGACCGGTGACCGGCAACACCCAACCCTTTCTTAGAAGATTAATGAACAAATCAATTTTTAGCTAAAGTAGGCAAAGTAACTTATAAAAAACCGGGCAAGTGGGTGTCGGGCCACATGCAATGTAGGGTTCCGTAGTTGCCCGTCACGATATTATGTTTATAAATTGGTCGACTATTACTCGTTAATTTTTGTCCCCATTATTATAACAGAATAACTGTAAGTTTATTACTATTGTTACTAGCAAACTAAGGATTTATAATCTGAAATCATCATCATCATCATCGTCAGATACGTTTTAAATAAGAATGGAATAAGAGTGAATTCTGTACGGAAGTAGGTAACTCAAACAATTGACTTCGAAAGTCATTTGCATGACAGAATTTTGGTAGATTATTGTTATTTTGGTAATTTTTCGTACTTTTTGGTAGTTTATGGTTAATTTGGTACTTTTTGGTTCATCTCATTTCATTTCATTTATTTACCTTAAATTGTAGGTAGGTACATAAGGGACAGATGGTAAGTACCATAGAGGTAGGAAGGAATAGAGGAACATACAGCTGAGAGAGCGAGATGTACCTAGCGGCACCACTGTATAATAGAAAGAGATACGTGACGCGAATCAATAGAACCGTTTTTAGTCACTAATAAATTTTTGAAATTCGGTTTTCGTGAATAATTGGGAATCTAAAGTGAAATCGTAGATAATTTTGTGAAATATACTGACACTACTTCATTAATTTATCCACGATTTTACGTTAGACTCAGAATTATAGACAGTATTAGAATTTTTGCCTGCGAATAGTCTCTAAAAAACATCAAAAAACTGTTTCATTTGACAACTCATGTCACTGACTCTATTCGTGTAAGGTATAATAACTTTATGGTACTTAAGTACAGAGTACCTATTAGTCACACTACAATATAATTTATAAACATTAAAAATAACAGATTTAAACAATAGGTGCCAGACAATAACTTAACTACCACCTTTCACTACTACAATAAAATTTGTTAAATGTTATGAAATCAGTTCAATGTGATTAGTTAAAAATTATAATAACCTATTGAGGTACAAATAATCGGTCTGCAACACATTTTTTTCTACTCAGATTGATGCCTGTTTGTTTACTTATACTAAAGAAACTAATTAAAGTTATAGGGACACTGTTAGATTAGTAATTCTTTAACCTTCTTCAGAAATTTCTTGTCGGCTTTAATGTCATCTGGTATTTTATTATACACAAGAACAGTATTCGACTTTATTTTGTAGTCCTTTGCATCGATGCTAGTGGGTAATTTGGTACCAGTAGCTCATTTTTGCGAGTTACATTTAATCTCTTGCTACGGAATACTACGGGGTATCGTCTCACGATTTTGCACAGATCGAGGATATACAAAGCTGTCACAGTGAGTAATTTAAAGTTGGTAAACAAGGATAGGCATGACACCCTTACTGACTGAATTCCGCTTACGATTCGAATGCACCTCTTTTGCAAAACAAATATTTTATTAATGTCAACAGACCCACCCCGTAGCCAAGCCGTCAAGAACTCTTTTGTTTTTTATGGTAGTTTTGGTAATTTTCATTCTTCTATCAAATATTACCAAAAAGTATAAAAATCTACCAAGATAACCAAAAACTACGAAAATCTACCAAAATAACCAGAAACAACGAAAAACTACCAAACTAACCAAAAAACCAGAAACTACAAAATATAATTACTAAACTCTACCAAAAATTACCAAAATAACCAAAAACTAAAAAAAACTAAACTACCAAAAACTACCAAAAGAACCTAAAGAACTATTGAAATTGTACAATTTTTTTTTTATCTTTAAAATTACTTCTCGATAATATTGCTGTGCCCTTTCAGGGTTCATGTACCCACTTTAGCCACTAAGTAACACCTATAGGTATATGTTCTTGTGTCGCACAATGTCCTTCAGCGTGACCAAAATTACTGCTGAAATCTACCAAAAAACTACCAGTCCTGTTTCAGATTCTACTTAAATTCTACCAAATAATATGTATGTCGTTACAGGGTTAAAATTTAATATAAAACACGTTTTTGAACAAAATATTATCAATTTTATCTAAACGCTCAAAATTACACATGTTATTTTCGCATTTTTGTATAATTTTTATTGGTTTTCATCACTTTGTTACATGGATGCTTCAATTTTCAAATAAATATTAAATTAGGTCGTCCCTATGCAAGTTTAAATTTAGTACAGTTTTCTGTGTCTCATAAGCAGAGTCCGAAATTTTGGTGGCACTTTTAATATGTCAAAGGGATTGCACGTTTATCGACTTTCGATTGTGTCAATATACGGGTAATTTTTTATCACTGCAGATAACTCCAGCATGTATTCTACTCATCAAACTGAACAACTTTTACTATGGAGCCAACTTCAAAAGAGAAAAAAAAAATCTGCTGTCCTATACAAAACTGCAGTAGGTACCTACATATTGGACTCAAATGTATGGGCCAGCTAATTTATTTTCGTTATTTTGAGGTTCGATACATGCTGAAGTTATCCGCAGTGATATAAAATATACCCGTATTATCGACATTATAGTCGATAAACATGCAATCCCTTTGACATATTAAAAGTGCTAGATACCAAAATTCCAACTCTGCTCAGAAGCCCTCTTTTGTAAAAAAAACAACATTAGGCGATATGATTAAATATTTGCTGTACTAGAAGTGAGTTCCGGTGGAGCGTTGCGGAGAGGTATGGACTCTCAATCAAGAGGTCCGAGTTCGAATCCGCACGGACAACATGCCACGTACCAATGAGTTTTTATAACTTATGTACGTATTATCGAATGCTCTCAAATGGTGAACAAAAACATCGTGAGTAAACCTGCATATGCAGACGAAGAAATTCTGATGTATATGTGAAGTTTACCAATCCGCATTGGGCACGCGTGGTGGACTAACGCCCAAACACCCTCCTAGAAGGTAGGCCTGTGCCCTGCAGTGGGACGTATATAGGCTGATGATTATGATGATGATGTACTAGAAGTTCCGGAAAACTTGCAAACCCTGCAATCGTTTTCTCAGCCGTTTGTATTGCCAGCTTAGATTTTATTAGCCTGAATCCTTGAATTTTTAAATACATTAAAATTTTCGAATTCTAAATTTCTACTAAAATCTACTAAACAATTTTGCCCTAAATCTACCAATAAAGAATAAATCTACTAAAAGTGGTAACACTGATGTCCTTTTGCGCAAATGTTTTTGAAGGCAATCGTTCCAGTTAATCGCGTAGTTCGCGTAATACACGTATGCGATCTGACAATAAACTTGTGATTCCAGCGCATAAGAGTACTGGGTTTAGAGGATGCTTTCGATTCGCCTCTGCGAAAATATGGAACGATATTCCACCACCACTTCACTTAAAGATGTCACAAGTCACGTTAAAAAGGAAATTGAAAATTATTTTAATCGAGGAGCAGAAATCTTCCCAAAACTAGTAACTTGTAAACTTCTAACTCTACTCGCGAGCCCCAACCAAATATTTTATCTAATAATATTTGAAATTTTATGTTGTACCTACATTTACTAAATGAATGTATGGAGCAGTTTACCAAGAAGTCAAATTCTGTCATCTGTTGTTGTTTGTATTTGGAATTTTTTTTTTTTTATGTGTGTTTATTTATGTTTTTTATTTTATTTTACTATGTTCGCATTGGCCTTTTAATACCTATCGTTTTTATTTTTTCCCCCAAAATTTATTTCTGGCATAGAAGCTCTAAGCAGTGTTTTCTTTGTTAACATTGATAGAAGTATTGCAAGTGAGAACAGGGTACAGCTGAAAATCAGGGCTGCGCTCGCTGTGATCTCTGATCAGATCACTCGGCCGGCACAACACTGAGCTGATCCCCTTTTGTCGCAAACAGATTTTGTTTTTAGTTCCCTAATTTTAAGTATGATTATTGTAATATTTATAACCATTCTGTACTGTACCACCTGTCTGTTTGCACAATAAAAACTTTTTCAATTTCAATTTCAATTACTGCAAAATAAACTTTTATTCCGTGCTTAAAATATTATATCTGATGATGATAAAAGATTACAAACCCTTAGTTTGCTAATACCAATAATATTAAACTTATAATAATTTCATTATTCTGTTATAAGTTTTAATTTGTTCTGTTATAATAATTTTAAGTTTTTTTAAGCCTTAGTTATACTGTGATCTAATTAGTTGGGACCCATCCTATCCTACCACCAGGGGTGATCTTTGATCAGTCACATAGGTCCATCACGGTACTGTACTGTTGCTGTAAATGTCAATTTCGACCTACGGCTCTCAAATCCAGATGCTGCAGGAGTATTGCCACGCACAATGAAACATTCAACATTAATTTAATGTGGTAAAATCTGCCTTCCGGGTAGTAGGTACCCTAAATTCGGTCGGACCTACGAACCTGCCAGGATAGGATCGGCCGATCAGACTTTTTAGGCCTTACTAATTGGCCTCTAGACCAACGTCCTTTAATTCAACGAGGTAAAATGTTGTGTCACCAGGTAGCGTTCTCTTTTTTCTTCACACCAGTAAACGTGCCAGCCAAGCTGCGCCGCGCGCTGCAGCCGACCAAGTTTTTTGCAAGAAATTTATTACCAAAAGCTATCAAATTGATTTGTTCATTAATCTTATAAGATAGGGTTGAGTGTTGTCGGCCACCGGTCTTTTTCTTTTGACAGATATGTCAAACGGGCCGTAGGTAGTGCCGGCCCTTAAGGCGAAGGTTAAATAGAGCAAGAATAATGTACCTACCCATAGGTTATATAAATGCAATACACAATGTTGGTTGTACCAGTCCGATCAACAAGATAACATAAATATTCTTTATTTGCACACCAAAAAAATACAGCAAAAACAGAATAAACAGAACGTAAGGGTACAAATGGCGGTATCATCACTAAAAGCGATACGATTATTTAAATACTAGTGTTTTCCCGCGACTTCATCCGAATAATTTATATACCTACCAGATTTTAAGTCAGATCATAAGCTATCAAACAAAAAAAGTTTCATCAAAATCGGTTCAGTAGTTTTTGCGTGATGCGCGAACAAACAAACAAACAAACAAACAAACACACAAACAAACAGACAGACAAAATTACTAAAAAAGGTGGATTTCGAGTCAGGGATTCCTAAAAACAATATCGTAATCTTTTTTTTTTAAATATCTTCAATGTACAGTTACAGTCAGTTACAGTTTTATAATAGTTTAGATAATGTTGAGTTGAGTTTGATTGTTCTCACGCGTTGCTTGGATTATTTTGTTCCCCAATGGCATAAGCATAGGCTCACAACTATTTGCCCTTGGGAGTAGTCAGAGATATTCTGAAACCTCAGAACATCCAGGTTTCACTTAGGTACTACCGAAACTCTGTCCATTGTGACGTTGAGTGAGTCCGTCGCCACTTGCCCGCCCTGCCCCTCTCCCTCTAATGGCATAAGCACAAATGCTCACGACTATATTCCCTAATGGGGTAGTAGCGGTATTCAAAACAAAAGACATAATTATCATAACAGTTCAGATTCCAAATTATGTCACTAGACCGGTATATGCCGTCTAATGTTATAGTAGATTTTCTTACAATGTTTTTCTTCACCAAAAAACCAATCGTGCAACATAATTTTCATAAAAACTTATTTGATCATTTCTGATACAGGCTGAGATGGAGTCGCCACCACTTAAATGCTAGATTGGTTTACCTACAGATCATAAAAATTATTGTATCCAAAACTCGAACCTTCTGGGTTTGAATCCGTATTTAGGCTTATATTATATATTTATTTATAGTGTAGTATAGCTTATATATTTATAGTGTTCTTCAAAAGAGCTATTTCTGGTGGAAAGTTTTGATTTATTGCCTGCAGACGAACCTTATCTTTTTATTTATCAGTTTTTGCTTTATATTTAGCGGTTTCTAAGACATTTTGATACTGCATATTGCGTAGTGACATATCACTTTGTGCATTTTCCCCAGTTGGTTAGGGGTTAGTTAGGGCATTGCAGGCTGAATCACATGATTGTCTGAAAAGAAAGATGATTCCGTCTTTCGGATGGCACGTTAAGCCGTTGGTCCCAGCTATAATCTCTGATAGTAGTAGCCGTTACATAAAAACCACTTCAGAGGCCGTAAGGCGGTTTGAATAAACTCTGACACCAGGGCTTGCTGCCCACACGTTAAGAAGAAGATACTGCGTATTGATCATTTCATCGTAAAAGTTCGATCTCTTCAAATCTAATTGTACTCAATAATATCGCTACTGTAATTTATATCTAACAGACCATATTATAAAATACAATTTCCAGCAACATTACCCTTAAAAGTAGACACGCTACATTGACGCTAGTGTGTGTAAAGGTAACCCGCATTAGTGTGACTTCTATTCAATCTTCTTACGTTCCATTTCGCAGGGACATTTGATTTCCTCGCACTCAGACCCACACAACACCACATCTCACCGTTTCACTCTATTCCTAACGGGCTTAGAACCGTGTGATATATTGTATTGGATGGATTTTTCGTTTGGAAATGGAATTTTCTTTTTTAGGTCCGCCACCTGACATGGCAAGGATGTTAGATCAAACCACAATTTCCTTATTCTGTTTATTACTGCTATTTCGTATAAATTTGATGAGTCGTCTTACATTATTGAGTATAGAAATATAAATGATGTTGAAGTGAAAGAGAGGTGATCAGAAAAAAACCTTTAATAAGAGAAACCTGATGATTAAATATCTTATGAGCTTGTTACCCCTTGTATCCCTTCTACGCTCAATCTTGAAAAGAAGAGGCCTGTGTCCTACACTGGGAATTGGGATGTATACATAAAGGCTGTTGATGATAGAGAGCTTACGAAAATCTGCCTCGACTTACGAACGTAAATAATCATTCTAGAATAGGATTATTACTTTAGAATTACTTAGCATTTTGCAAATCATGAGAAGTAAATCCGAGTTCAGGGATATTACTTTTAGCGATAGCATAATTTTATATAGATATAGATATTTTGACATGTTTAAAGGGGCGTGTAACACTGTCGCTAACACTATTGTGAGTTCTTTAGGTCTACCAAGAGTTTTCACCGTACTTTACTACTGTAGTTACGTCACCAATTTTGTATTACAATTTTTGAGAGTTACGCGGTTATTAATTAAGCTAAAGTTAATCATTATAACGGGTTCTTACCGCGTTATTATTTATTTTGGAGTTCCCGATATTTCGGCAATGTTTCTACTGCCATGATCACGGGATGATGAAAATATCGGGAACCCCAAAATAAATAAAAACGCGGTAAGAACCCGTTATAATGATTAACTTTAGCTCAATTTTGTATTGAATTTAAAACAGCGCTCGTAGTGGTTACGTTGAGAACTAATTTCTGTCATACGAATTGGCGACGGAACTACAGTAGTAAAGTGCAGGGAAAACTCATGGTAGGCCCTCTGCTTATTCACTAGTTACGTAAGAGTACAGGGTAGGTTGGTACAAGAAATACAAACAAATTCATGATCTCCTTGATCCAACGCCTTTCAAAGTACGTACACCTTGGAAGCTAGGCTAGTTACTTCAATGTTCCCGATGTTTCTGTCAATTTTTTCATTAGACGATTGGTTTGCTGTAATAAGCTAGAAGATGCTCCTTGAGTAGCACTGTAAAAGTTCATCTAAATAAACTCTCGATCGTAGTGATTCTGTAACTTGGTTCTTCAACGTTCTGATAAAATGAGTCTAGAAAATTACTTGGAATGCCGGATTACTTAATAGTTGCGAACAGAAAGCACCAAAGAATCCACATAATCGACATTTTTATAAAGAAAAACTCAGTGTATTATCTATCAAATTAATTTAACTTGAGGGGTGAAGGAAGATAGCAGGTACACCCTAAAAGTATACCACGTAACTTTTCAAGTGATAACAATAATTTGTTATAAACATAAATTAAAAAACAAATCTTTTATTTTGAATTTACTAAAAGGTAGTTTACCAAATGTGTAGAGTTTTTGCAATTGGAGAGTAAAATAATAATGACATATTTTGATATGTTGACGTTAATTTACTAATCTTGTGCTTTCCCTAATCGATTTTCAATTGCTTCTACCGCAAAAAGATTTTGAAATGTAAGTAGCTACCCATATTTATATTAAGTATATCAATAAGAAGCAGATATGTTATTATTTTTTATGAAGGTCATCTCGTGTAAAATAATTATCATTTTAGGTACACACGGCGACACATCAAGCTACTCCAAACCAAAATAAGCTGGCAGCGCGTAGGTAGAGTAATGTATGACGTCGCGCGGCCAGCTTTTGCGTAGCTTGTGCGTCGCCGTGTGTTCCACTATTTGTCAGATAAGTACATCTCTTTTCCTTTAGGTACCAAAAAAATGTTCACAGCCGGCGCATCATCCTAAGTAAACTCGGTCGAACCAAAGAGCTTGCTGGAATATTACCAGCCCTTTCATCAATTTGTATATTCTAAAATAAATATTATTCCATCCAAAAACACAACTCACAATGATACGTGATCACCAGCCATCAAAAAAGGAACGTATAATCTAAAGAAAACGAACATCTCGTGCCCTTCGGGTATTCCAGAAAATTGGTGCCTCCAAAGAATGGGGTATATTTTGAATTTTTATTATGTACTATTTTCTATTCCGGTCCCAAGGTAACCCTTCCTACAAAGGGGTTTCAAATGCGGAGACATTCTATAGGTGAGGGTGGAGGAGGGCCGATGCCCCCCTTCTTCCCCTTTTGGGGAATGATGCCACCCTGTCCCATCTCGTTTCACTGTGAAGGATTTACCAAGTAGCACGTGTTATATACATATGTATACAAACATCCTTATTCTTGATGTGTATATTACTGAATAATTCGACACGGGTCGCTTTGGCGTCGTTTTAATAAGGTCATTGTTTGGATACATGCGGTTTTGGGAGATTATCTGTTGTAAGTTAAAGGAATAAGGGTGGTTTGAACGTGAGATTATCAGAGTTCGGTCGTTTGTTTCTTTTCTTTATTTTATCTTTATTTTGTGTCGAGGTCCTAAATACAATGATGGCTTACTATTGTTAAACTGGACGGGGTTTGGGTATTGTTTGTGATATGTCGATAATTATTCTGATTATGCTATAATATTAAGAATATCCCAGACTCTCTCTAGGGGAACAAAGTCGTAAGGTAAGCATGCTAAATTAATAACACTTTTTAAGATAACCATGTTGGCATGAAAAAACAGCAGAACAGAATTCTTAGGTTTGAATGCGAATTTAGTCGAGTCATCATTGTCGTCATAGTATTAGATCCCAAAATCCATGTAGATATTAAGTTTGGGGTGGCATCCATTATACTATAATAATCAACACTCAACAATTATTTTTTATTCAATGTAGGAACTAGAGGCTCACTTATTAAATGTATACCTCTCAGGGTTGAATTAAAGGAAACCCCTTCTTAGCCACAAAAGAAAACTATACTGTCTAAATTACCAAAACACTTTACAAGACCATAAATTCTTATATGACTACTTACGCTGTCGTTTTCTTAGTCCATAGTAAATGGAACGACCCAATCATACTAACAGTCAATTATTTTGATTTCCAGTGGTTTGCAAAAACTACTATCTTTATGGCATCCGAATAAAAAATGTCTATCATCAAATTGTAGCAACAAATACCACAATAATGGAAGCAATTTACTTCAGATCGTCGGGTTTAACTGTCATTATTGTTATATCGGTTATACAGGGTGTTTCATAAGTAACAATAAATTTTTAAAACTCATAAGGGGGTTGTTTAGACCGTCAAACAGAACAACTTTCTCTATGGGACCAACATCGAAATCGCGAAAAAAAAATTTTATATCCCATACATATTTTAGCTCTAGTCGATTTGTAGAGTGTAGAACATACATTTTTTTTTTCGCGATTTCGATATTGGTCCCATAGTGAAAGTTGTTAAGTTTGATGGTCTACACCACCCCCTTAAATGTTTATTTGTAGTTTTGTAACACCTTGTATTGAAGTAAGAAATCACCTGATATAACTCTTACGCTTTTATCGTTAGTTTGAAAATGGGTTGATTTGAGGGTCGTAGGTACAGGAACCAATAACATCGCGTCACGATATTTTAGTTTATTGGCTTGGTATCTCTCCATTTTGAAAGGTTTGATGCCCGCGAGATACTGTGTTTGTTTTATGTGGATTTCTAAAAAAATGCTTTCCTCGGTTACTAATGTTAGAATTAGAATAAAAGGTTCCTCGCAGATTCAACCCTGATAGACGAAGGACAATTTTGTACGCTGACACTCTTGCATATCCGCGGACACGTTGTCCGTACTATAGAACAGCACTGAAGTACGGTGGTACATTCTATACTGAGTCCGTGGTAATTTTTGACCGTCATCTGCACAGGGCTTTATTGCACAAATCGGGTAAACGTTAGCCACCTGAGAGCACAACTTATGTCGCTCTCAGCTGTAAGTAAACATTCGCTGGCTGATAACGTGACGATGATGATAAAATAAGCTTTCAGAGACATTGTTGTGCTGACCAACTAGTATCACCTCACTGCAGAATATAAAACATTGGGCCTACTACGTCATTCTGTCCGTTCGTGTGCTTTTTGCATCCTAGCCTACCGGCCGTGCTCTTCTCGTCGTCTACGTGACGTCATCAGGCTGGCTACATACTTATCTGAGCTAATAAGTATAGCTAATGAAGATCGATATTTCATTTAAACATTATAAACCGTTCGTCTTCTCAACAATAGGTGGCACGTGTTGTACAGATTTTTTTATGTTCAATGTTATACAAACCTTTTTCCCTTAACATCAGGTTTAGATCTCATGTAAGGTCTCATTTAATTAAAGACAAGCTTTGTTCATAATTTAATATTAGTCTACACTTTGAATTTCTGTTAATGATCAGAATAAATAACGAATCATTAAGATTTGAATGAAAAACAAATATGTTTAATGTTGGTTAGCTAGCCTACAGGGTGAAATTGATATCATTCGCATCCTTTTATACTAACCATCGAACAGAACAACGTTTAATTTGGGAGCAAATCCGATAAAAAAATAATTCATAATTCATAATTCATTTATTCATTGCATATCACATGTATACATAGTAATGAAAGGTGTAACATTAAAATAGAAAGTAGGTAATACATGTGAACCCGGTTGGGCACAGCAATGCTTGAGAGAGATGTTCAGTAGGTACAATAGTAACTTTGGAGGAAAAGGGAAGATCTTCCACGGGCTAGTTGGAATGCCCGGGACCGCGGTCCAACAGTTCTTAGTTGGATGTTGTATATATGCAAAGTCTCTTGATAACTTTGATAGTGCGATTCAGGACTCGCCATATGATTGGTTGTTATTCGTAATGAGCTGTGATGCGTTGGACAGATCCATATTGTGATTGGCCGTCTTCTGTGTGACGTGCTAGGTCGCATGCGCTGACCTAGATAGATCTCTGTTTACATCGACTCGATCGATGTGTTCGGCATTGTTGCTTAGTCAGCTCTCGTAGCTCCGCTACAGTACTCCCCCTCCAGACGGAGTGTCGAAACTTGTCTTCAGCTTGCTTGGTACGCATTCAGTCCAGGCATGGCAATTCTTCATGAAGGCTTGTGTACGGCGTGTGACGGTGTGACCCCAATGGTTGCTGTACCGTTGCGCTGGCCGATAACCTCTGGTGCGGAGATGCGGGACCTTTATGCTTTGTAGGCTAGTTCAGGACCTCGTTGCTGCTCCAAGTTGCTGCCATCTTCAGTGACTGCTACGTACCAGAAGGTTGATTGCTCAATTGTCGGTGGTCACCAGTTTGGAGGAAAAGGGAAGATCTTCCACGGGCTAGTTGGAATGCCCGGGACCGCGGTCCAACAGTTCTTAGTTGGATGTTGTATATATGCAAAGTCTCTTGATAACTTTGATAGTGCGATTCAGGACTCGCCATATGATTGGTTGTTATTCGTAATGAGCTGTGATGCGTTGGACAGATCCATATTGTGATTGGCCGTCTTCTGTGTGACGTGCTAGGTCGCATGCGCTGACCTAGATAGATCTCTGTTTACATCGACTCGATCGATGTGTTCGGCATTGTTGCTTAGTCAGCTCTCGTAGCTCCGCTACAGTAACTAACAAAATAATAAATCATTCAATTCCAACATAAAAACGGATTATTTTACATTAAGGTACATTCTGATGTCATGCAATAAGATAAATAACAATTAACAAATAATTCAAATATTAACACAAAAGCAATTTTAAATTAGAAACATACAATAAGGCACATCACAGTTTTATTCGATTGGATAATAATAATAATGTGGATAAGTATTGGATTGGAATAATTAAAAGTAAGAAAATAATTGTAGCAATGTTTCTGATCACCTCGAAAGGGGTTACGTTCCTGTGTTTATTATGTATATAATATGTAGGCAAAGAATTAATTGTCACTATAGTTCGTTATCATTAAAATAATCAGATATGGAATATGGAATCGGAATATGGAAATATGGAATCGGCTGATGCATACATTTGAGTCGAGTAGACGTTGCAGTTGCAAAGGATGCCAATGTTACCCTGTAAGTATCCTTCAAAATGTTGCAGAAAAATATTACAGTGCATCCCAGGCAAGACCATAGGCCTTTATAATTTATGTAACACCTCTACATTCTTAAATCAAATTAAAAGCTTCCCCCAAAACCGCGTGCGCCAATTTCCCAAGAAAAATTAAATCGACATCCGACTGACACAATTATTTTAACGCTTCTTAGTTCAAACTTCCCCCATTGGCTCATTACGCCCCGGGGCTAATATACCCAGACCTACCACAACCGCGTTCCACATTCAAAATTAAGTCGGAAGGAAGACAAGTGAAAAGGAAAATAAATGAGTGTTTGAGAGTTTGCTCGGGGCGTTTGTTCCATATTTAAAAACGGCGGAAGAAGTGCCCCGAAGTAAATGATGGTTTCATGCAATAATGCACGTTTTTAAGGAAAAGTTTTTTTTAAACGTTTCTCGTGAAAGTCGTTTTCGTGATTTTTAGTAGGATGAAACTCGCTAGAACTATGAACTGAATACCTCAAATAATGTAGATATTTTGACTTGTTAAGTTATTTAGTTTAATTCGTGGCCATCTAATGACAGTATTTGGGACCATGAAATATAAACCTTCAGTTTCAATTTGTCCATAGTTTTATATTCTTACAGATGCGTTTTAATTCATTTAATAATTTATTGAAACAGGCGTTACTTTGCGAAAATCCATGATTAACAGGTAGATGACACGATTGTGTCCAGACCTCCGCTTTTAAATACCTGTTAATCATTTAATAATTCAATAATTTTTTTACGTGGTTTTGCGTTATATTGAAATAACAAAATATTGCCTCATTGCCTGTAACTGCCTCCGTGGTCTAATGTTTGAGAGCATTAGGCTCTTGAAACGGAGGTCGTGGATTCGATTCCCACGGGGGAAACCTAGTGATATGTAACTGTGCGTTTTTCCCCAGTTGGTTAGAACATTGCAGGCTGAACCCACCTGATTGTCTGAAAAGAAAGATGATTCCGAGCTTCGGATGGCACGTTAAAGCCGTTAGTCTCAACTACTATCTCTGGTAGTAGTTGTTACATAAAAACCACGTCAGAGGCCGTAAGGCGGTTTGATTAAACACTGACACCACTTGACACCAGGGCTTGTGCCCAAACGGTAAGAAGAACAAATATTCAAAATACCTACCTACTTAACTAATTGGAAGGGCCTGATGAACGAATAGATAGATGAATAAAAAGGTATGATTTATTTCAAATTAAGTTTTCTAATCAAAGTCACGTTGCAAATAAATTTATTTTACAAATTTTTTGGAGCTTTTTAGCTAAATATTATTTGTTGAATACAATGCATTATTTCACAAAGTAAACATCAGTGCAACATAATAGTACCTACCTAGCCCGGTTTACTCTCGTTTGTCCCCAACTTCCCTGGCACTTTCCCTGGGAAATTCCAATCAAACTTTCTAACTTTCACTATCGCATAACACCATCCCCCGGTATAATTAAACGTTTTCATGAATGGGAGGGAGTGAGAGGAACAGTGGAAGCGGGATGGTGCTCGTCTGCGAAGCGTAATCAGTTTTACGGTAAGCGCAAATTATGGGGTGGGGGAGGTTGAATTAACGTGTTAACAAGGTCACTGTTTTCGAACGTGCTTTGCCGAGGTTTTGGCTGGTTGGATGTCAGCTGATTTTGTTGTCTTTTTTAATTAGGAATCTTGATTCTTTTTAAATGTTGAATCTTGATTCTTTGATGTGTAAGCAAGGGTGCAGCGCACAGACTGTGAGCACATAAAATGGGATATACTGCAACTGCAGAATAATTGGAGCTTTGTAACTATCACATTTTTTGTATGAGATGAATTGGGTACTGAGCAAGATTTGGTGTGTTATATAAAAAGTGTAATGCTGTAAAAGTGTTGAATTTCTATCCAAATAGTTGTAAGTACATAATATATACAATTACCTAGATATCTTGATTTAATTGAACTGGGTACACAGGTACACACGGCGACACATCAAGTAGGTAGAGTAATGTAAGTATAACGTCGCACGGCCAGCTTATATGGGTTTTGCGTACCTTGATGTGTCGCCGTGTGTACTAGGAATTTGAAGATAAAAATTCTTCGTACCTAAGTATAAAAAATAAAGTACCTACAAAAAGACCAACTAAAATGTCGTTAACAAAAATCTCGAATATTACAAATTACTCGCTCGATTAGATCACTCCTCTCTTTGTTCGACGAGACAATTTGAACGTCTCTAATAAACCAATAAAAAAAACTTGCCAAAGACTTTTACGCTTCAAAAGCGCGCCGTTTTTCGGTAAAGAGCAAACCGACAAATTACAAATGGAAACAAAACGGGAACGTTCGCGACAAAGGAAAAAATCGAACGCCGTGAAAATTTGAATAAGGAATCATTCCCTTTTTAGGGTTCCGTAAAACATTTTTGAATGAAACGCTTATGGGATCACCTGACTTATTTGAACATAAAATAGTCTCACGGTTACGGGGTGACCTCTTTGGATTTAGAACCCCACTTGAATCTTTCCCGCGAACCTCATGAAAGTGGTAAAATTTTGAAATATTTCATCATCGACCGATGAAAAATTAAATAATTTCTGAATAGGTACAGAATAATACTTAAAGGTCTCTCTTACGCGAAATACTAAAATATATACACTACAATATGTACCTACACACCTAACGGATCATCATCATCTCAGCCGAGGACGTCCACAGCTGGACATAGACCTCCACTCAAGTTCACTACAACAACCGGTCCTGCGCTACCCTCAACCAACAGGTCTTCGGTTACGAATAGTTGTAGCAAATTGTATGTAATCATTTCCAAAGGAAATACATTCATCGTGACCTTAGATTTTTTTCCACATGAAGGATACTAGAAAAACAAAACTAACAAAACATACCAACCTCACATTATTATATAAATACTAGTGTTTTCCCGCGACTTCGTCCGCACAAATTATATACCAGATTTTAAGTCAGATCATAAGCTATCAAACAAAAAAAGTTTCATCAAAATCGGTTCAGTCGTTTTTGCGTGATGCGCGAACAAAAAAACAAACTAACAACAATTTTGTCAATAGATGGCGCTGCACGTATTTAAATCGCGCTATCGAATGTTATTTGAATTTATATGAAGAGAACCGCTACTTTTTTATTCCTCATGATTTTACTTTGATTTTACGGTTTTATAATAGTTAAGATGTTTAAGATTCTCAATGGTTACGGAACTCTTCCAAAATGGCTCCGACTCGCACTTGGCTGAGTTTTTTATTCCCTTTTTCGTTCACTGTCAATCATTTGTCTAGAGCACGGCGAATCGTTATTTTCTTTGTTGATGGATGGTATACTTTTTTCTTGTATATGGAACCCCTTGGATCTGCCGCGTGTAGTAGTTCATATCATTATTTATATCTCAAAAGTGCGTGAAAGCTTTTGAAATATGAGTAACGAAGTATTATTTACATTGTTTCGCTTTTCTTTTAACGAGAACTTTACGAAATTTTTGTAACTAGGTAAGTTCGCATACGAAATAATAACGCGATGATCACAGACTTAAAAGAAGAACCAGACGTAATGTCATCTAATCATGAGTGAAGCACCCATTTTTTTTGTGTGAGTGCTGTCACGCGGTACATAAGGTGACGGGTTGTCGGACCTGCGCCTAGAGCTAGTGCATCTGTGTGAGTGTAGGTCCCTTATAGAACAAAAGAGATTGTATTACCTTGCATGCTTCACATCTTTTTAGTGCAATACTCGGTCCGTATTTCTTTCAGGTCCGTGGTCCGTGGCGACGATCTTCAAAATGTTTGCCATTTTGAGTTTCTTACTTTGAACATACATCACTGTTGTTAAATTACCAGAAAAATTGTGATGGTGTATTCCGATAATGAAACTAAACAACTTTCCATAAGGAATTTGGATTGAAAAACGAGAAAAATTGTTTGGACCAACATGGAAAACGCGAAAAAAAAATCAGCTCTTCCATACAAATCTGCAAACCTACTCGAGCCAAATGTATGGGACAGCAAATATTTTTTTCGCGTTTTCGATGTTGGTCCCATAGAGAAAGTTTGATGGTCTGATCATCTCCTTAAAAAAGTGTCAGCATTAAGAAGAACCCTGTACCTACCTATACAATCATGACATTGACCAAATATTTTTAATTTTTTTTTTTTTTATTTTCACTTTCACAGGAGAACGAGATATTCACTCGACTTCAGGCGACTCACCGAACCCTATCGTAATATTCGTAACAGACTTTTGGCTCGTAAGCCGTAGCCAGCTAGAATAAGACTCGCTATAACCACGGACTTGAAAAAAAGGCGGACGTAATGTGACACTAAAATGATGTGAAGCATGCAAGGTCCTACATATTCGTTTGTTCTACAAGGGACCTACACTCACACAGATGCACCAGTTCTAGGCTTAGGTCCTACAACCTGCCACCATTTTGTACCGCGCGACACGTCAGCACGCACATAAAAATAAATGGGTGCTTCACTCGTGATTAGACGAGATTACGGCGGTTTTTTTTCAGGTCCGTGGCTATAACCTACATATTTTTAAGTGTGAATGGCATTTCATTTTTTGATTTAAGAAGGTAATAAATAGTTCTGTAGCCAAAAATCGTCACAAACCTTCACGTTTATATTTTTTGTCGGATTTTATTTACATACCTACTATTACAGATAATTGTGTAAGGTAAAATAATATTAACTGTAACCTGATAACAAATAAAGAAACACGTGCCCATAATCAAAACGTTTCAAAAACCAATATATCTTGACTTTATCCAGAGCTTATTGGAAAAATATATAACTCTGCTAGTCATGTAGATTGGCAACCGAATCGTATGGAAATTCGATGTTTTCTTTACCTACCACATTACCTATTCTGCTCGGTCCTTTGTATTTGAGGTCCTGTTTACATTATATCGCTCGTATTCTGTTACGCTTACATTTTAAATAACAATCTTTTTGATGTTGGAGTTATTATGATGATTTTGTTTTGTCGTTTCTGTTTTAATTGGATGTCTTTCTATTCCAAACTTGGTAAGAAACACTATACAGATTGTAAGGAAAAATACATCCCACCCATCAAACTGAAGAACCTTTACTATGGGAGCAAACCTGTCAGCGCAAAAAAACAGCTGTCTCATACATTTAAGTCGAGTAGGCATTGCAGTTTAATATGACACAGCTGATTTTTTTAGCGCGGCCAGATTTGCTCTCATAGTAAAAGTTGTTCAGTTTGGTGGGTAGAGTATGTGGTTTAAAGGTTAACACTTTCGCTGCTAAGCTCAGTCGTCCTCGTGCAGTGCCCAAATTGACACCCCTTGTAGGTTGTGTTTTACACAGTCTTAACATGAAAACAACCAATGTGGCTAATGTCGTGGGTCAGCGTCCCCTAGGTGTAAGGTTTTCGGTGACTCGCGCGATAAGTCATAAGCACAGCCGAAATGCAATTGAACGCTGCAACCTTAGACGTAGGTCGTCAGCAGCGAGAGTATTAATGATACTTTTTCTTACACCCTCTATAACGACCCTTCTGGCCTCAAAGGTCGTAAACGCAACTTTTGGCCAAAATTAGTTCAAAATTCAGTTTTTTTTTTATTTTTTTCGCTCTATCGATCCCACCTAAGGAAACGTGATGAAAACAACTATTATAATTAATGTACGTACTAGAGACGAAACGACAAACAAACGTCATGTGTCACATGCGTGTAGGAAGATCTCGGGCGGGTGAAAGAGTTTCGTTTACGGACAATGTGCCGTGCATGATCTCTTCTAATACTTAGAATCTGTAGAATAGCTCAATGGTTTCATACAGTCAATGGTTTTGATGCATTATATGAGGTTAAATCTAATTAGTTGGCGAAACTTAAGAAACGCATTTGGCATCTGTTACTAAGTACGATTGCGTGGTAATGACCCGCTGCTCGAACATATGATTCTGAGGTCAAAGTCCGCCCGCGCCCGCGTACTGCATGCACTGCGCGTACCTTACGCACTATAATAATAATGTTGTTAATCATCAATTCAAATTATTAAGATTGATAATGCAATCTGTTATCATTAACAAGTTCCCTGGTTCAGTTTCGCCAACTAATTTAAAATAACCATATACCTATATATGCGTGTAGTTTGGGACAAGCAATGAATTTAATACTCAAACGACTTGGGATAAGGGACTCGTAAACAAAAGCCGATAGAGAGATGAAGCTGACATGCATCAACTTACAACTACCCACATAAAATTCATCATGCATGCCCGTCATGAAGCAAGCCGCGTACCTACTAACAACGTGTTCACAAAGAGAACGTTTGAATCGAACGTCGAACATAGTTACCGAGCACGTTTCATACCTACAAATTCTAAGTAAACCGTCAGACTCAAACCACGTTAACCCTATAATAGTACGAGACGCTGTCGCTAGATGGCGGTGGCACGTACGCGCCGCGCCGCCGTATCACGTGATCAGAATTCGAAATTTGAAATCGAAGGGAGTTTTTAAACCTAGTGGATTCTGGCTCTTTAGCAAATATAACTGGATTGTGACTTGAATAAGCGGCAATTGTTAAGAACGGGTGCAGTTGAATAAATTTACTTTGTATTTACATGTCTTTTGGTGTGCTCCGTGTTTGATGTGCGGTGTTCGTTCGTGGATCGATGGAGATCGGGCCAAAAAGGACAAGACGAGGTTCAGGGTTTATGGAAAATACCGCTCTATAAATACTTAACTCTATGTGTCAAATTAGCTTTATCGATAACTGCAACATTCTAAGATTCATCAATTTTTAAAAAATTACGCAAAGGTACTACAAAACCTACCTACCTCCTATCATTCTGTAATGTCTACTTTCATTTTCACCTTCTTTTGAGTTTTTTTTTTTGTTTTCAAGACATCTACAGTTTCTCGTTTTATAAATGGACGCTCTTGATCCTGAATGGCAGGAGCTATATTGATGGGCCGAAACCCGTTTTAATAGATAATTTTGATCTCTTCGGGAATCCTTCAAATACTTGTGTGTCAAACCCCAAAATGTTCCCAACTTGATCTATGGACCACAATGCTAATATCTTACAGGGATTCAAAAAACCAATAAGGTGCCTTTTTAAGACGGTTGACACAATTTTTTCATTCAATTCAAGAAACTCAAAAAACTGTAGATCCAAAAAGGTGTGATCCTTCAGAGCATCCGTAATATAATCCATATTAAGTGTAATCCAGGCCTCACCTCCAAGAATTTCATAACGCGAACCCCCATACTAACACTCAAAATAGAACAAGAAAAAAAATCATAACACGCCTGAGTACGCGATACATTTCTTCATATCCGTATTTCGAATGAAAAATGCGCAAAGAGTTGACTGCTTGAAACGACTCCTTACCCACACCCCCTCTAAGGGGGGAACTACAAATCCGCTAGAAAGGAACAAACCTGCAAGAAAGAGCGAGAAAAAACTCTAAACCCGAAAAGATGGATGGTATACACAATGTCACTGGCGCTATGCTGAAATTGTATATTTTATATTCGGTATAAAAAAGGCTTCCACAACATACGATATTAAAAAGGACCGCATGTGAATATTTTCTGCGTGGAGTAGTTATATTGTTGAAGAATTTAATCTTGCGGCGACATAGGATGAGTACTAAAGTAAAGGATTATTGGAATGTCTCGGGTACAAGGGTTTTTTTGTCGGTTATTATGAAGCTCGATTTTCGCGAGGATAATGACGTATGGGATTTGGTTCGGCATTTTGGGAATATCATTGTTGGAGTAATGATGGCTTGATTCAAACAGGAAATGAAGTACGATTGTGAGTTTTGACCTATATACAACGCTAGATAAAGTAATGTTTTCTAGATCATTGAAGCATCTAAACAGGTGGTTCAGCATAATCAGAACTATGATCACGACTATATTATATTACCCGAGTCAGTACTAGGCTGAGATACTCCAAAAAAACATAGTGTAAACTTAAATGCATTACATATAAAAGTGGGTAATTCCACTATCCAACATCGAAATCGCGAAAAAATTATGTTATTGTTCCAAAGAAAACGACAATGGCTACTCGACCTAAATGTATGGAACTGCCGAGATTGTGTGCTCTACACAACTAGTTTTTAATTAGTAATGAAACTTTAAGGGTGTATTCAGACCGTAAATCTGAACAACTTTCCCTAAGGAACATGGGTAGAGAAACAATAATTATTTTTGGACCTTCCACACAAAAGTCCTATGGCCTATGTCCAGCAGTGGACGATGATAGGCTGATGATGATGACACAAAAGTGCGTTGTGGATCAGCCGATCGATTTTCTATGGGAGTTCCAAAATTTTTCTCGTTTTTCAACCCATGTTCCTAAGGGAAAGTTGTTTATATTCACGGTCTGAATACACCCTTAAAGTTTCGTTACCTACTAATTAAAAAAAGAGATCTATAGTGATCGTTGTTCAGTTCGATGTTTTGAAGCGGCCTCATCGATATGTAACGCATTTAACTATACTTGATTTTGCCTGCGATTTTGTCTGCGTTGACATTAAAACAGTACTGCGTTGACATATACATATAATATGTAGAATATCCAGAACATCTTTCTTCTATAATTATGTGTGCCAAACACGTCCACTCATCCATTTATGCGCGATAGAGTCTCAAACATACAAATATCGTCACATCACTATCTTTTATATTTCTAAAAAGAGTAGGATAAGAAATTAAGGATAACTACGTATAGGTATTTCACTAACCCACAATCTGTCCAGGGTAAGAAACACGATTTTTTTAAACTAAAAATCAGCGAAGAAATATATTCTTCAAAGACGTGTAACCAATATACGACCTCAAAGCAAAAAGTATCGAATCGAAAATCTAAAGCCGATAACGAAGGGGACGTTTCGTCATTCACCATGCTCTGAACCACAGATAAGCCAAACTTTATAGAGCTATTTCCTCAGAACGTCGGTTGATAACATGAGAAGCGACGTTATGGCTATATTATATTATATACTTTGATCGCTTTTTGCTGATATAAAAACATCCTGTTTAGAGCGACACAGAAAAACCGTTGGAATGTCTGGAAAAAGTATACAAATAACGCATTCCCTTCTAAAGAAGCAGCAAACAATAATGTTATTGGACTATGGACTGTAGATAGGGATACTGTGCCTGCCACGGCATAGCCACGGTACGATCTGACTTTTAAGCTACGAATAATAAACACTTTTAAGTCAAAATTTGTGTCTGCAAGTTTCGTCTGTGTCGACAATGATGTTGCCGTTGACGAAGGAGTTAAATCTAAGTTAAATACGATAAGGAATCAAAAACCCAAACAACTGAACGAGAGTGGACTTCAATGCAGCTATATTTAACTATGCAGGCTCGCTGAATACCTAGCCAATAACATATACTATGTATATCCACCAATTCCTTTATTAACCGAAAAATTTTAAGGGTGTTAAATAAAGAAACTAAACTACTTTCGCTGAAAACGATTATTTTTTTTGGATCTCCCATAGAAAATAATTATATTTGTCCTATGTGAAAGGTTCACAAATTTTCTCGATTTCCGACTCATATTCCTTGAGTAAGTTGTATATTTTCATCATCTGAATTACACCCCTAAAGACTTTCTAGTCATTAAAAAATAGTGGTGCATAGAAACACCATCGTAGAACCATAGACACGAAAAGAAGAAGAATAACATCACCATCAATAACAAAAATTGTTAGGTCTATATATTTTTCGTTTGGACATCCATAGCTTTTGAATTTTTCCAAAAACTAACTGTTTTCTTTACGAGCATCTAATTCTGGATCAACATTATCTAATATTGCTGGTGTTACAAAAATTTTCGTACGATTCTAATACCCCGCCACTTTCACTAAAAACATCATCTGTACAAGTTTATAAACTACACAAACTAAAGGTAAATTTAAATATTAAAGGTACATGATCATTGTTAGTCAAATTAGTATGAGCAGATGTGTTCAATCCCACAGCTCGTTCAGTATGGCACGCACCTAATTGGGTCGAATTTGCATTATAATAAAACATCTATGCTGTTTGGTGGGCTGAGTAGTTGTTTGAAGCGGATTTGCTTGCATATAATATAGGATCTTTCTTAATATGATTACTCTTTTTTAAGGGGATGATCAGACCGTCAAACTAAACAACTTTCTGTATGGCACCAACATCGAAATCGCGAAAAAAAAATCATCCATCGAGCCAAATGTATGGGACAGCTGATATTTTTTTCTTGATTTCGATGTTGGTCCCATAGAAAAAGTTGTTCAGTTTGATGGTCTGGTCATACCAACTGTCAGCATAATTAAGAAGGACCCTGTATAGAATAGGTTTTGAAAATAAAGGTGTTAAAAAAGGAAATTTTGAAAATCAGAACCAATAACAATAACATTTCACAATGAAACTTATTGAAATTCGCGAATATAATTATAATACTGTTTTTCGACAATGTGTGTATATCTGTCCTATCAAAATGCATTAGTTTAGGTATCTACCGGTAAAATTGATACGATTTGCATTGTGATTATTATGTAGGTATATCAATATATCTAAAAAACTTTATTCCAGAAACTTAAATACAAATTATTAAAAAAACCCGACTGCATAAAAAACTATTAACTGAAAAGATAAAAACAAGCTCCTTAAATCAGCTATAATAACTTTGTTTGAGCAAATTAATACAATTTGAATGTTATTACTTATTAGGTAGGTAGGTATCGCAAACGGGGACAAAGAAAAATGACCTATTTGTTGGTTATTGGTTTGTCCCCATACCTACCTACCTAATAAGTAATAACATTCAAATTGTATTAATTTGCTCAAACAAAGTTATTATAGCTGATTTAAGGAGCTTGTTTTTATCTTTTCAGTTAATAGTTTTTTATGCAGTCGGATTTTTTGTTTTTCTAAATAATTTAGTTTATTTCATACTTTTTAGTCTTGTGTCAAAATAGTTGCATAAAAATACTATAATATATATATATTTGGAATCTGCTCTTCACCAGCTTTCATTTGATACCCATATTGTATTTTTTTACGAAAAAAATTGGATTCTCCCCCCTCTCTTTTTTAATTCGCATACGCCATATTAAAATAATGTAACCTATGACACTCTCACAATTTTTACGAATCTAACGACACCTCATACGTTAAAATCCATCAAGCCGTTTAGGCTGTAGCGCGTGCCAAAGAAATAGACATACAAACATACATACATACATACATACATACATACATACATACGCTCGAAAAACATAACCCTCCTTCTGTCGCAGTCGGGTAATTATTTAAATTGGCAACAAGCCTCGTCCAAAAATCAATATATTAGTTTCTAAGTTCATCATTATGTCAAGTGCTGTCAGTTCGCAATAAACCGTTGAATTAACTGTCCGTGTTCTCATTGTTCGCCAGTCCTGATATATAATATTGGCTAACGAGGATTTATTTAAAAGCGTGCATAAAGTGTCGATCGGCAAAATAACGCAATTTAATACACAGTCTCACAGTAAGTGCGTTCACACACGATTACGCATTGACGCAGCGGCAAACGTCAGTCCGTCATTTGTGAAGCAAAGAGTTGTATGAAACCGCACGTAGAAGCACACACGGTGACGCATGGACGCACCGGGTGTGGTTCTATGGACTGACATCTGCCGCTCCGTCAGTGCGTCATCGTGCGTCACTCGTGCGTGAACGCACTAACTATACAAATGCAGCAATTTACGTCGGCAGATAGATTTAGGAATTGGTATTAATTTTTTTACAGATGGAGTTTTGTAATTAGCTTACAGTTATTTACGGATGTGTTTACTATGAAATCAATGTTGTAAATCAAGCTAAAAAAACGTATATTTCGGTTGTTTATATTTCCCATTGACTCTTCCAGATGATTCGTCATCTCAATAATTATGTCCCTTCTTGTTTGCAGTTAGAATAGAAGCAGTCGATTTTCGTTAAGAAGCATGTAAAAGTCAGTTACAAAACCAACTACAAGTCTTCTTCTTCTTCCTGCCCTTATCCCATTATTTGGGGACGGCGTAATATGTCGTCTTCCTCCATTCATCTCTTTTAGCCGTCAATTCAGCTGACACACCTTTTTTACACATGTCATCCTTCACACAATCCATCCATCCAACAAACAACTACAAGTATAGACCCAAAAGGAATAGTTTCCAAAAATTCTCATTGGCATTAACTACCTATTTCTCTAGTATTATTTTCTTAACTTGCAAGTTGTTTTTTTCTTCAAAGGCGTAGAGGGAAACGTTCATAAATCCTTTTGCTGGCCTGTCAACCACACGCCTTGTGAGTACCCCGTATATTATGTGTTGTAAAGATTTTCTTTCTTTTCTTTTATTTTTTGAAAGGGTGCTAGTGATTTGGGTTCACGCAACATTGTGTAAAGTTAGATTTGTTTACTTTTTCATTGTTTAAATAATTTTCTTTATAATGTCTTCCTTTTGTTTTATTCTGTGTTAACTTTATCATTGTTAAAATTTTCTTTAAAATTGTTTCATTGAAATACAGAAGACACGTTTTTCGACACGAAGAACCGGAGCCGAATGAAGAACTCTACGTTTATGAACATAAAATAAAAAATATTTTTTTTTTTCACTTTTTTAGATATATTTTTGTGCCTCTTTTATTTTACTGGTTATGATATGGAGTAAAATGAAAAAGGTCTTATTTGATTGATTCATATTTTTAATTTATTTTATTATTTTTATTTATTTATTTACCAGATACATGAATTGACACGACTTAAATAATACATCACATAAACCAAAAGTGATTTTTAGGTGACATAAAAGATTCTGCAGGTTCTATAATAGGCAAACAGTTCATTAGGTACATAGCTCAGTTACAAATTATAAGAAACAGGAAAAACAAAAATAAACAAAAATTAAAGTGGTAATAGTGTTAATAATTATCAGTAGAAACATGGCAAAAGCTTCCTTCTATTTAACTTAGTTGAGATATGAAGTGGGTTTTGGTAATACTAAATTAAGCTACCTAGTAGTTAAAATTACGAACAGTTTTTTTGTAACAAGTCTCAAAAAATATACAACGGTTATGAACATTTCTTAAAGCGCAGTAAAGTAATTTTTAAAATATCAAAAAAACATCTTAATTTCTTAATTAAATATCTTATTTTTTGCAAGAGCCTACACACACGTACGTACATTCGTACACTTACTTGCATAAAATGGCAATCCTTTCGATATGGTCTGAAAATAATGACATTTCAAGACAAATGGTTTGTGTGGTGGTAATGGTAAGTTTCTAACAAAAACAAAATATCTCATCATCATCATCGGCCACTAGCAGTCCACTACTGTCCCTAAAAACTAGTCATTGTCATTACTGGTAATTTTCCACATGATTGTGATGCAGCAATTGCAGTATAGAAGTGAATGCATTTGCCCAATATTTGGTAAACATTTCAGTTTCATTTTTATTTAACCCCTAAATCAGTCTAGAGTCTACATATCCTTCCAAGTTCCAACATAGACTCCAGTTAAACTCAGTCTAGTCTTCGGTCTGACTTCCAACGTCCGCCATCATTATCCAGCGCTCTCTATTCAAATAAAAACGGAAACGCCACATTTTCTACACCGCATAGCGGGAAATATATTCTCTGGCAATGCTCCACGGTGTACGCTAGAGCGAGACAGACTGATAGTTTGGCGCATAAAATAAAGATCAATCAGAGCGGGATGACAACGCGTTTATTGGTTCCACCGTATTTTCACCACGCGTAGTTTGTGGCCAACGGTCGTCGCCAACTTTGACGCCGTTTTCTTGGCGCGAAGTGTAATATGTTTTCTGATCTAAGATTGTTGAAGATTTAGTATCGTGATAGTCGTAATTTTTTTTAAGTTTGCATTTTCTTTTTGTACCTTGGGTGCTACTTATTACCACCTGACACGTCACGCTTAAATGCGGTGCTGCTAATGTGCAAAAAAATCTAGGGTAGAAAACATGGTTCGTACATAAAATAGGTGGTAAGTACTATACTACCACTACATTTCAAGTGCAGTTGTAGTTAAATTTACGTTTAGCATTTAAGGAACTGTGGGCATACCTTCTGGAGAAAATACATTTCTTCAGGGTTTTTAATAATGGTGGTACGCGGAACCCTCGGCGCGAGTCCGACTCGCACTTGGCCGTTTTTTTACCTCAGGAGAATCTGGGGGAAGATGCAACAATGTCTCACTCCGACTGTCCAACAAACCAATGAACGCACTTGACATTAGTTAATTATTCAGTGCGTTCATTTCTCAAAATCGTAAACAGTCTTGAAATCATAAAATCTTCAGTAATTTATTATTCTTTCTACCCTCCGGACGGAAAGCGTTAATTTTCGTCCCGCTGCGCTAAACGAAGTTGCCGCTTTCTACCTCCATCGAGGAGAAAAATAGTATACTAACCTCGGGCTGTAAATGCCTCAGAGACCTTTCATACTTTGCTGCCCTCGGTGTGTAATCTACATCATCAGGTGTATATCTTATTAAATTGTAGAACAGTTTCCGGCCCTGTACCTAAGTTCTGTATGTTTATTAGAATTTAATCTAGACTACTAATTGAAAAAAGTAGTGATCAGTAATTTTAATTTAATTAAATGACATACAAATTTTTACAGACAACAGGCGCTGCTCAACTTGTCATATAAAATTACCTGCGTCATTCGATACTTTGCCGTTATTGATACTGAACTCGTTTTTCCCTACAGTTGTACACTATTTCACAAAAGGAAAGAAGCACTAGATCAATACTTACTCGCTTTATGCCGCACATGTGTCATGTATGGCACGGCTTCGACAGAGACATGAGTAGAGTCGACAGTATAAAAAAAAATTGTTAGATAAAAAACAACAAGGTAAAGTAAAAACCTAAGCAGAATTATAAAATATAATGTTGAAAAAAGAATTAGTTGTATCTTAAAAGGGGTTACCTATCGTACTTTCGAAAAAGAGTTTTCCGAATTTTAGTTCACCGAAATCGTTACACTTTTTATTGTTTCCCTTTTTTTTTGTTTCCCCGAAATATTATTCGCCATATTTTGAGGAGCCAGATTTTTTTATTGTCCTTTTTTTCTTTTAACCAATGAATCAAAATTCTGTAACACAGTTTTCCAAAGTAATGTAAGTCAGATAATTAACTTTTTCGAATATTTGTTTTTCCGTACAGTCACTTTTCCGCAGAAATATTTAACCTAACCTTTCCAAGAATTTAAAAAAAACCAGATTGTTTTTCTCAGGCAGGGGGCGTCCACCCCACTGCACCTTCAACATACATATAAGCAAACAAGCAAGCATGCAGCAAGCAAGCTAGCATGCAGCAAGCAAGCATGCAGCGAGCAAGCAAGCATGCAGCAAGCATTTTGATGCTCCGTTCGCTTCGCTCGCTCCGCTAAGTGTCTTACATGTTCTAACCTAACCTAACCTACAATTTTAAAACCACCAGTTTGTTTTTCTCAGTCAGGGGGCTTCCGCACCCCGAACCCCCCTCGCGGGGCGCGCAGCCCCCCTGCACCCCCCAACATGCATACAAGCAAGCAAGCAACATGCAAGCAAACATGCAGCAAGCCAGCAAGCATGCAGCAAGCAAGTAAGCATGCAGCAAGCATTTTGATGCTCTGCTCGCTTCGCCCGCTAAGTGCTTTACATGTTCTAACCTAAACTACAATTTTAAAACACCAGTTTGTATTTCTCAGGCAGAGGGTTTCCGCCCCCCGCACCTCCCAACATGCATACAAGCTAGCAATCAACAAGCAAGCAAGCATGCAGCAAGCAAGCAAGCAAGCAGCATGCTAGCAAGCATGTTGGTGCTATAATCATGGTATCATGTATCTACTAGGTAATTATTACAGAAAACTTTACTGTGTTGTGTCCTAAGTAGTCATACTATGGAAGAAGTTGCTTCTACATTTTAAAACTTCAAACCCAGAAGACCGTTGTCAAAAGAAAAAAAATTGTTATGAAATTCTGATTTTAAATTTTCTGGAAAATGATACTTCTGTCAAGTCTTTATAAGGAGTAACAAATGTATGTGTAACAAAATATCTGTCACTAGAAACTTCTATAAACCGTTTTCGAACAACTGAAATTCGGTCAGTGAAATTTCGAAAGTAAGATAGGTTACCTTTAAAAGGTGATGTTTTCTTTCTTCACATTAATTTATTAGATTTCTTGAGTCGGGCTAGAACCAAATACTCTTAATTAAAACCTAAGGTAACGGATGACATTAATTTAATGTAACAATAATTGAAACGTGGAAGTACGTTTTGCAATTATTACATTTTGTTTTAATAAACAGTCTTTGACAAGTTTGTATTGCCAGTGATGACACATGGAACTGACACTTGAACTCAAAGCTTTATAAAAAGGCTGAAAGGCTAAGGCTAAGCTAGGATTTTTCCTGCGAGATCGAATCAGAAATGAAGAGATTCGCGGAAGAACCAGAGTATCCGACGTAGACCAAATAATTGCTAAACTAAAGTGGCAATGGGCTGGGTACATTGCTCGCAGAACCGATCTCTGATGGGACCAAAGAGTTCTCGAGTTCTGGAGGCCGCGCACCAGAAAACGCAGCGTGGATAGGCCATTCACTCACAACGTGGATCGACGACCTAGTGAAGGCAGTGCACAGTATGTTTTTTGACCTGAAAAGCGGTCATGGTTGTTTTATTCGTGAAATCGTTAGTGTTAATCATTTTGAAACTCAGAGTAGAACTCCCGTGCGTCAAGTCTTCTTAATTCTTCTTAATATTGAGTTATAATTTTTTTATGTTTTTTTTTATCAAAATATCGCTATAACTTCCAAATACTCCGGTTTTTTTCTTTTTTCTCAATTTAGTATTATAAAACAATAAACGAGGTATTTTATACACATTACAAAAGTTCTCAAACATTTATGTTAATGACGAAATTATACATTTTATTGTCTCTCGTTTTTTATTTTTTATTTCTATATAGTCAGTTATTGGGGTTCAATTTTGACTTTTCAATATTAAGAGCCATACTATTGATGTCTACTAAAAAAATCTGATCTAAATCTGGTAGGATATAGGAGTTATTAACTTCTAATGCTTTTTTCTGATAATTTTAGAACTTTTAGAAGAATTAGTTAATAACTCCTATATCCTACGAGATTTAGATCTGATTTTTTTATTAGACATCAATAGTATGGCTCTTAATATTGAAAAGTTAAAATTGAACCCCAATAACTGATTATATAGAAATAAAAAATAAAAAACGAGAGACAATAAAATGTATAATTTCGTCATTAACATAAATGTTTGAGAACTTTTGTAATGTGTATAAAATACCTCGTTTATTGTTTTATAATACTAAATTGAGAAAAAAGAAAAAAACCGGATTATTTGGAAGTTATAGCGATATTTTGAAAAAAAAAATAAAAAAATTATAACTCAATATTAAGAAGAATTAAGAAGACTTGACGCACGGGAGTTCTACTCTGAGTTTCAAAATGATTAACACTAACGATTACACGAATAAAACGACCATGACCGCTTTTCAGGTCAAAAAACATACTGTGCAGTGGGAACCCGTTGGATGAGGGCAACGCAGTACCGGTCGTTATTGCGATCCTTGGGGGAGGCCTATATCCAGCAGTGGACGTCTATCGGCTAAAATGATGATGATGATGATGATTGATGCCCTGAACTTATTTTGACGTATTCAAAACGATGACGATTCCTTAGGAAAATACTATTTGTGACATTTGACATATTGAAAAGAATAAAACAGCGACTCCATCCCACCGTGTCTTATTCCGTGATAGATAATGTGTTACTCGCATATGCCGCGGGGTGGGGGGTAGCGGAGAGGGATGTTTTGTCAAACGCCACCCAAAGAAAAGTAGGGAAAACTCGCGAAATTCTGTGAAACGGTCCCTTTTATTTCACGGACTATTTTTCTGTACAATTATGTTGAAGGTTTCAATTTTTTTGCTGAATTCTTTGTGAACGAGTAAGAGTGTATTTGTTGTGTTTTTTGCTTAACAATGGCTGGTTTTATACATTGTCTTGTTATAGAATTATGTTAATTTTTGACAACTTTTTTTTGTGATATGAGGTTTTCTTGGAAAACGGTTGATGAGTATTTTATCTAGTTCTTAGTAGAACCCGTATGACTCGCAATTTACATTTATACTTAGGGGTATAACGTTATAAGGTGATCAAGTCAAAACATTGTATTTTTAACCGACTTCAACAAAAGGAGGAGGTTCTCAATTCGACCCGTATGTTTTTTTTTTTTTGAAACAAATATTTGTAGGTATACTACTATGTATCGATTAGTACACCGCCATCTACGAATAAGAGAATAAATATGGAAGAATAACTCCAAACAAAATCGAAATCATTTTTGGCACCCCATGAAAAATGACATTTTGTATGAGTTTTGGCGGCGAGTTACAATTTTTAAAGAACAAATTTAGAACGCGTTACAATTTTTTTGGTGCCACTTATTGAGCTTCATTTATACTTCTATACATTCTCTTATTCGTAGACCGCCATAGTATTTATCTCATGTAATACTTCTTCCATCCACTGGTTGTCTGGAAGAAATCACTTTTAGTGATAAGGCCGCCTTTTGTACCCTTCTTGTTCATGTATATTGTTGTTGTTTTTTGTGTATTTTGGTGTGAAAATAAAGAATCTTATCTTATCTTACTCATCTTATCTTATTATTAGGTACTTACTAACTAACCTAACTGAAAAAAATATTTTATGATTCTACAGGCTGTAACAAAACACCCGTCATATTTAAAAGGGCGGTCTAAACCATAAAACTGAACAACTTTCAGTATGGAGCCAACATCGACAGACAATAAAAAAAACTACCTATTTCATTCAAAACTGCAGTATCTATTCGACTCAAATGTATGAGACAACAGATTATTTTTCGACGTTTTCTCCATAGTGAAAATTTACCAGTTTTATTGTCTTATCCACTCCTTTGTGAGTGTTTTGTTACACCTTGTAAATAGCATGCGCATTTAATAATATCAAACGAAACAAACGAACAAAATAAATGGTAAAGGAAAACAGCGTGAGGAAACCTCCATCTAAAGAAGAAGAAGAAATTCTGACGCGTACATTTTGTACAGTCTGCCAATCCGCGGTGGACTTAAGCCCATACTCCTCCTTGAAGGTAGGTTTGTGATAGTACGCAGTGGGATATTAATAGAAGCTAATGATGATGAATACTGAAGTATCACATACTTTTAGTCCTTCAATGTTCTATGATAGTTTTTGGTGATTCTGGTTACTAATGTGGTTTGTATACTGTCATTTCACTAGACGTATAGTTAAGTTTCATTGATGCATACGGTTCCTTCATGATAGGGTCTGAAGTAATAGGATCTACCGCCACTCTACTTTGAAGAATCATGTCTGTTTTGTTTTTAACTATTTTATAGTCAGTCAAAAAGGCCTCCCCGGGTCATACCAGATGCAAAGGAGCCCATGACGCTTGTCGCGTTTCCGCGTTGGATGGCGATGGACAACCTTTGCATCAAGTAGTACCCGGAGCGAGCTTCGTTCCCACTCTCCTGAAGTCGACGGCCGAGCTCTTTAACAAAGCTCAAAGCTTCCGACAACCAGCACTGCAGCCCGTGGTCTCAAAGGCTAGTGGCAAGGCTTGTTTGTTTATTTATAGTGTTTATATTTTATAGTGATAAAGATGAACGAATACCCAAAAGATAGTCTTACCACCTACTTTAGTTAAAATGAGCTATTCTTTTTGCTCAAATCGAAACCTAAAAACGGTAGCTGTTAGAACCAAATTCTAAACATCTAACTTCTTACCAAAAAGCTGTGGTGAAACGGTAAACTTTACAAAATATGTTGTATTAAACTCCGAAGGATAAAGTTTTCCCACAAAATATGTATAAAACGGTAATGTATACGGGTATCACACGAGTACGAAGTTGTCCGATCGTATGTCTGTCCGTTTGCCATTTATTGTTGCTTAGGTTGTGGCTATAGCGTTGTTAGAATATAGCGGAATTATTAACACAGTACCAAGCGTAAAATTGCTCTATGTTAAGCCTATAAGGGTTTTCAGACCCCATCCAAATAGTCCAACAAATTCCAAAAATACGGACATACATACATTATACTCAAGCCACTATCCCACAGGGGTAGGCAGAGACTATGGCTCGCCACACACTATCATTCTGACATACTTATCTCGCTTCATCCTCTCTCATACATCAGCTCTTCCTGCACTTCCATCGGTTGAGGGTGCTACGCATTTTCTCCTTTCCGGAGGACCATTTATTTGGTCGTAGTAAGTTCTCCTCGGACGCCCTCTCTCGGCACTCACATTGGATCGATAAATCTCCCTTTTTATAAGCATTTGTGCTTTAACCTTAAGAAAATTACTGGAGCTAGTATTATTATTATATATTACCTAAGGGTCAGCGCAAATTAATTCATGCATGCTATTTAGATTGGATAGACGGTCGAAATTTTATTATCAGTGGGAAAATGCTTTTGCTGATCTTCGCCTATCCGCGCTGAGTCAAATCGCTGCGCTCTTCAAATCGCTCCTCTCTCCCTACCGTATAACAACCTTAAACAACATACGGTTTGCTCGCAGACAAATAATGTATTGTTGATAAAAGTTTTCAGCTTCTTGGGAGTGGTTTCTGAACTCGACTGTCATAAGTTTCGTATCCAACGGATGCCGGTTCATTTTTATTTATTTCTTTCCCTGTTTAGAGGTATAAAGTTACTTTTTGGTGTGGTTATTGGGTAAAGTTTATTGTGAGGGTTTGAAAGGGTTTTTCAATTGGGTTTTATAAGTGTTAAGTGCAGTGTCCGATCAGTAGGTACCTGATTTACAATTTGTGCAGTGTAGTATCCCATTTGTATGAGGAGTCTTATTTTTGAATTCTACACATCTTGATACGTATGCATCTAAAATAGCACTCCAGGCCCAGAAAAGTGGGCAAAAATCATGATTACGAAAGCACCTGGAACTGGAAGCTAAGCATACCCATGTTTCATTTTTTTCGAATCTGTCTAATGATGGGAAACTATAGCACCTATTCATCCCTAGTTTATTACGAATCTGTTTATAATTAATTACGACACTCATCAAAACGTTATAAGAATGAGAATGAATCCTTCTGATAATATGTAGGTATTTTACTATAAAGAGAAAGCTGAACAATAGGGTCCTTCTTAATATGCTGCCACTTTTTTAGGGGGATGATCAGACCGTCAAACTGAGCAACTTTCTCTATGGCACGGACATCGCAATCGTGAAAAAAAATCACCTGTTCCATACAAATCTCCAAACCTACTCGATCCAAATGTATGGGGGACAGCTGATTTTTTTTCGCGATTTCGATGTTGGTCCCATAGAGAAAGTTGTTCAGTTTGATGGTCTGGTCGTCCACTGGTCAGCATATTAAAGAAGGACCCTTTATATTCAAATTGTTATATGGAATGCCCCAAAACTCAAAAATTCAAATCGTTTCTTTAGAATCGATGACGTAACGATACTTTTTGGATAAATAAAAAAGACTTTATTACCACTTACAGATATCGTTGTTATAATTAAAACAAAACATCACCTGCTTAGCTCCCTGCTGATCAATTTAATATATTAGAGTTGTTGTCAACCCTAAGATAGAGATGAACAGCGGGCGACTTTAATTAAAGGTTTTTAGTATTTTGATATCGAGGTTCTATAGAACCTATATAGAATGAAATATATTTCATTTGTTACTTTATACTTAGTACAGTAGAAGGGAAAATCCAACGTCCGTAAAGTCAACATGTTGAACAGATACCTATTATTTTTTTTAAGTAGTGCTATGCTAATATAGTGCTATTACTGGTCCATTTGTCTTTTAAATTTGCTACGTAGTACCACGGACCTGAAAAAAAGACGGACGTAATGTGACACTAAAAAGATGTGAAGCATGCAAGGTCCTACATTTTCGTTTGTTCTACAAGGAACCTACACTCACACAGATGCACTAGCTCTAGGCGCAGGTCCGACACCCGTCACCATTATGTACCGCGTGACAGCACGCACACAAAGGAAATGGGTGCTTCACTCGTGATTAGACGAGATTACGTCCGTCTTTTTTTCAGGTCCGTGCGTAGTACGTACCTATATGAATAAGGAGACTCCGAATTTTGGCATTCCTCAAATTTGACTTATACATGCAAACCCTGTTATTGAACTATTTAGTAGCCTTTGGATTTTTATGAGTCGTCTTATTACGTTATTTTCCCCGCAGATTCATATCAAAATAGAACCCTAAAGTTCTCAACAACTGACAAAGCCCAAACATCCATCGAAAAGTCAATGCGTGCTATTAAAATTGTAGCCCATTGAACTATCCGAGAAAAAAATATGTAGAACATTTTACAGCCGGTGACAATAAATTATAAGGACACAATACGGTAGCATCCCTTTCGAGAACCACTCAAAGGATTAAACCAGTTCGATTCACGTTCGATATTCAAAAATATTCACAACTGATTGGTTTATTTAAATAGGACTTTATTGGCTGTGCATGATGCGACTAATGTCCTGTGATTTTTAAATTTAGAACTCCTAAAAAGTATGTTCGTTTTTTTAAATAATAAAAGAGGTAAACGTGGCAAAAGTGATCCGAGCACGTTTAAAAAGAAAAACTTTAAAAACACGTACATCCTTCCTGCAAGTCTTAAAAAAGAGGTATAAAAGAAAACTCTTCAGGGAAAGTGCATTAAAAATGAGTGCGGGCGAGCGAGAGGGCGCTATATTGGCGTATACTTCCGTCCCCGTCTAGTGCTTCTAAGAAAATGGTTTTATGAATGAAAATTACTTTTTTCTCACGCCATTTACCCAGTTCAGGGACGTTAGTTTTGCTCGTTTTCGTTGAGGGAGATAGGTGAAAGTTGTTTGGGCTTGAGTTTGAAAGTGGGACACTGAAATGCCTGGTTAATGTTGCTATGTTTTGTAGAAGGTTTTAAAATATTTAATTTTAGGGGTCTTTAAGATGGTTTTGGCTTTTAGGAGAATTTTGGATAGGCTAATACTTTCTACAACAATTTTTAGATTCACTGAAAAAACTGCTTGCTTGATATTTTAATCTAATCAAAACGGTAATAGATTTATTTTAATAGTGTTATTTTTATTTATTTATTGTCTACATTCAGGAAGAAAAACAGTGGCCTGACACGAAAAAATCTCCGTCACATTCTTTATTAGCACGTTCCAAAATAATTATTTAAAATATCATCAGTATCATACAAAATTACAAACCATCTTCAAAGTTGACGTTAAATTAACCAAAATATAATAAACATTCGGTGTGGGTTATTTTTTGTCAATAACATACAAAATTACCCCTATATTTAAAGATAATAATAAGATTATTACACGGTGTTCACCCGTCGGGCTAGTGACAAAAACACTTAATGGCACTAATATTTCAAAGCTTCCGTCAGCAAAAAAACTTGGGGCATTTTTTGGGACACTCACCTTAAAGAGATCGTCAACCTTTTTTGATCTGGAGACCGTAGGGCTGGCGCATTTCTCAGGAAACACATCAATATATTCATTCTTTTGAGAATAAGTAGGTGCGAAGTTGAGGAAAGACAAGGATTCTATGGAATCAGTCATGTATGAGGAAGTCTTGGGCACTCTTACGATAGTAAATTAGAGATAGTGTTGATTAATCAGTCTTAACTTAAATACTATAAGACTGTAACATAAGTATATCTGTAAATTGAATAAGTATATTAAAAAAAATAAGTTATGATATGGTTTTTGGGTGTCCCTGATTCCAATTCACAAATTTTTTCATTTTTTGTCTGTCAGTCTATTTGTTTGTTCTAGCATCACGCAAAAAATACTGAACTGATTTTGATGAAACTTTTCTTGTTTGAAAAGTTTATTTTTGTTTAGATTTGATTATTGAGATTATTTGATGAAAATATTTATTATCTGGTAATTTGTGCGGATGAAGTCGCGGATAAAGCCTCGAATTTAAATAAAACTAAAAGGATTTAAAAGTTTAAGATTTCAGTTTATAATAAATAAGGTAGGTACCTGTACTTTAATTTACTTTGTGATTACGGAACAATAAACATATTTTGGTTTTATTCAACATTATTGTAACAAATATACCGAAACTATAATATTTTTATAAGTATCGCAAAGTAACACAGTTTAATGTCATGCAGATTCTAACCGACATCGCATGCGCACCCCTGTTCCACGCACCTTTATCTAGCCGATAAAATATAACCAAATATTTTTTACAACGAAATAATACGCATAAATTTATCTATCCATACATTAATAGAAAGGGTTTAATAGCCTATAAATCAGTATTTTAAACAAAGGCTAGTCAAATTCACTACAAAAGGAAGGCCCTTATTGTGAATGGAGAAGTTTTTTTTTAAGTTTTTTTGTTGCCATAAAGCCGTGAAATGTTTGTTTTGTCTACTCGTGTAGTGGTTTTTTCATTTTTTGTGTGTGTGCCAGTGTGCCAATATTTGATCGATACGTCAACGGGTCGATAGTTTTGGTTTTTGTGTGAAGTGTTTTTTTGCGGTAAATAATTGAAGAAACTTGTCGCGTTTTGTTTGAAAGAGATATGAGAGAGTGAAAGTAGGATTGAAGATTTAAAAAAGTTCAGATGTTCAGTTCTGTAATGTTTTTACTTTTTAAAACAAAAGTATAATAATGTTCTATTTTTTATTTTTAGCTTTCATGGGGTAAAGGTACCTGCATTGCATAGGTTTTTTAAATAAGTATTTTGGCATGAAAACCGTCCACCTTTTAGAAGAAACCGTTTGTTTTTTAATTTTGTAACAAAACTTACACTTTGCTTCCAACTCATTCATGACATTACACCATTTTGCTTTATTTAATAGATTGTTCCCATATAGGGTCCAACTTAATGTTTAAGGTTTTTTAAGAGAACGATCAGACCATCAAACTGAACAACTTTCTGTATGGAACCAAAGTCTAAATCGCAGAAAAAAATATCACCTGTCCCATACATTTTGGGTTAGATTGCAATTTTATATGGAACAGCAGATTTTTTTTCGCGATTTATCGTATTTCCATATTTTACTAGCAATATCCGAATTATATCCAGTGTGACTGGTAGTGACCCTGTCAACACTTTTAACGAACTGTGGACTAAAATTAATACCCTAACATAATAATTTGAATCCTGTAAGGAAACATCATTATGTTTTACAAATGCACAGAAATTCGTAAAATTAAAACGTGATACGTGTATTGATTCAGGCTGGGATCGAAGGGCCACCTTCGGCACGGAGAGCGAAGTAAATACTGCCACTATAGCCCTCCACGACTTTTTCTATAGACAATAAGTTATTCTGATAGATTATTCTTTTTAACAAACTGGCAATACCATTAATCGAAATCTTAAGATCCGATTTATTTTAATATTCAATAGAACAAAATATAATGAAACTGACAAAATGGCGTCTCATTGAAAAAACGAATAACCGGAAGGGTTTGAGCATAGACAACAAAAGATACAACTTCCGGTCCATCGATTTCATTGTGGTTATGGTTATTAATAATCATAGATAATAAGAAACGTGATCGTATCTGTTTTATTATTAATTTTAAAGTTTGGGCACTGCTAGTGATGTATGGATAGCTTGAATAGGTATACCTACTTATAATAAGAATATTTCCGATACCGTCATAGTATAGCGAGATAACATTGTATTTTAGTTTAGACAAAGAAACAAACAAAAATCCATTCAACATTCTTTTTTTTTTTATACAAAATCCTACAGACATAGGTTTCAAAATATAACTCTAGACTTTTTTTTGACTCTACCACCGTATCCAAAGGTGTACTTTTGTAGAGAACACAAGGCCAAAAACTCTACCTATACACTGATACACTAATCTTTTAAACAAAACAAAAAATAGGTACAAATTACCTCTAGAGGATGAAATTGATATCTTAAGCATCCTTTTAAACTAAGAATCTACCCATCAAACTAAACAACTTTTACTACGGGAGCAAAAAAACTATTTTGCTGTTCCATACTAAACTGCAATAAAATTTTTGCTCCCATAATAAAAGTTGTTCAGTTTAATGGGTAGACTCGTAGTTCAAAAGGATGCTAATGATATCAATTTCACCCTGTATAAACAACAATGAATTACTGTATAACGTAATATTGTCAAGACCACAAACCAAAACTGAACCAACAAACAAGCAGACAAAAAATCCAGTAATCCCCCAGATAGCATTTGAAACTGTATAAACGCTGTACAATGAAAATTTTGAAGAGTTTAGGCTGTACAAATTGGCTGGATTAGGGCTGTATATCCGGATATACAGCCGTTATATCCGCAAAATGGGCCCCAAATTATACAGCTCTAAGTGTAGATCTAGCTGTCTAACAGCTGTGTAATAGCGGCGCAATGGCTGACTTAGAGCGTAATTAGATACCATTATGCAGATAATGTTCTCAAATCTTACGTATTTTATTCTTATATACAGTCTCAGGCTTGTAAACGTCTGAATATAAGAATAAAATTATGTTCGTGGTTGAATCCTTCCATCTTATTTTCTTAAGACTTATTTATTCATCGAATCATCGGACACGCGGCGGCCATCATATTTTAATTTGTGAATAGAACAAATATTATTTTGCGGTACCCATTATTTGTTTCTTGGTCGTTATTTTGCTTGCGGCTGCTACTTCTTCGTGAATATGTATGCTAATAGTAAGCCAAAAACTCATGCGCTCTTGAAATAATAGAAATTAACGAAAGTGTTTGTGTAATAGAACGGTGTAACCCAACTTGAGACTAGCTTTATAAGTCCGCAGTACTTTTCTATTGAAAATAAATTAATTTTGTATGGTATTCAGGTAAAATTCTGTATAAATATCGCCTAAATTTTCAAAATCATACGTAAAAATATTTTATGAATTATGATGCCATGATTTTTAGGTTATGGGTTAATGGCGTCTTCAAATTATACAGCTGTTGCTCTTCTAGTACTCGATTGTGAAGCTTTTTGCGTAACTAAGCTGTAATTTAAGTATTTAAAACAGCCTAAAGAGTAACATTGGTTGTACATTAGAAATTAATTACTATAGTAGCTGCTTAAAAGAATACGTTTAGAAAATATTACAGCAATTGTGAATATGCTTTGTTTAGTTTTTGTTTTATTTCACCACTTCTTTTTTGTTTTTTCCATGGTTTGATGTCCATTTTTGACTCTTGAAAAAAGCGCAAAACAAATTCACAATGAACACAATAATTAACTATGAAAAACTGACATTTAGGTACACCAGTTTTACTTAGGCATTGAAATATTCAATAAGCTGCATAATTATCTATTGAAACACTATCAACTTTATAATGATCTACTGTAAAACTGAGGGCTGTACTATCGGGAAAAATTTCGCTTATCGCGTTAGCTTTAGAATAGGGTAAGACTAAACTCTTAAGCAGCAGATAGCATTGTATTACACTCTTGTACAGAAATTTGCTTTATAACGGTTTCCTAAATAACCATTGAACAACTATTATCAAGCCTACTATGATGACTGTACTAAAGAGTAATTATACACCAATATCCAGAAGATAGCAATATTTAATGCTCTTGTACAGAATTAGGCAACACAAAAGTATAATTCTAGAGTACTATTCAGTCGATATACTGCTCTAGTCTTATAAACTTGCTTATAGCGGTTTTTTACTCTATACACTGTATATTCGAGTTTTTCGGTGCTATTTAAAAGCCAAAAGTAATAATATCGGCTTTATACAGCCCTTAACCAGATGTTCTGTATAAAATAATATATTTATGCCCTACCACAGCCTTAAATATATTTTGACGCTTTTGTACATCGTTTATAACACTTCTAGCTGTTATTGTACTGGTTAAAATATTTTTTTTCAGCTTAAATGTTTATTGGGGGCCGTTGGATTGGAGTCAAGGAAAACTAAACACCAAAATCGTAAGCTCCTTCATTATGTTATTACTTTATTACCTACTAGTGTTTACGCGCGACTTCGTCCGCACAAATTTTATACCAGATTTTAAGTCAGATCATAAGCTATCAAACAAAAAAAGTTTCATCAATATCGGTTCAGTAGTTTTTATGTGATGCGCGAACAAACAAACAGACAAAATTTCTAAAAAAAGGTTTATTTCGAGTCGGTTTTTAGATACCTACCTAAAAACCATATCGTTATCTTTTTTTTGTAATATCTTCAATGTACAGACACACTTCAGTCACAGTTTTATAATAGTTTAGACTAACAGAAAGAAAAAATAAAGATAGATTTTACGAGTATAGAAGCTGTTTTCAGTATTCCCATTTACTTATAACATACCTACAACTACAACTAAATAGTGAAACTCATGACTGTATTCCGTTTCTGGGTTGTCAGAATCAGTGTTACAACACCCACATTTTTGTTAATAGCCTGAATACAGGGTCCTTCTTAATATGCTGACTGAACAACTTTCTTTATGGGACCAACATCAAAAGCGCGAAAAAAAAATCTGCTGTCCCATACATTTGGCTCGAGTAGAAGAGGTGATTTTTTTTTTGCGATTTCGATGTCGGTGCCACCGAGTAAGTTGTTCAGTTTGATAGTCTAATCATCCCCTTAAAAAAGTGTCAGAATATTAAAAGGACCCTATACAGGGTGTTTCATATGTAACAATAAATTTTTAAAACTCATCCACTCGTTCTTGTCTTTGGCAACCTCTTTCCATTGGTCATCTCTTTAGATCCAGGACATCCTGCTATCACTTCCTGGGTCGACTCGGATGCCGGCACCCGTTTTCGGGGATCCATTCTCAGGACTCATTACTGAATGACCGGCCCACTCCCATTTAAGTTTGGCGATTTTCTCTCCAAAGACGGCAATTTCAGTTTTGGAGTGCAAAGTGTTTTGTTTTTACACTACCATACCAACTAGGTACACTGTTTAACAGCAAATAAACACCTTGTATAACAGCAACAGTCAATACAACGTGTTAAACTTTAAAATTACTCTGTCACGGACTTCCCACTAAAAGATACACGGACAAACCTACCGCAATCCTTATTAATACAACCAATTCATCATACCCTGAAAAAGTTACCATAACAAAAGATGGGACCCTCAAAAAAAGAATCTAAAAATTATATGCAAATTCACATCCCATAAGTTTCTCTATAGAAATAGTTTAACCCTTTAACGGTGAGGGGACAAAAATGTTTAATAATTTATGCACGAAGTATAAAGGTCACATTTTAGTCTCATTCAAAATTGTACGGTATTCGTGATTAGACGTGTTATAGTGTCTAGTGTTTATTTTTGTTTAATAGTTCTAGAATCTAGATTATCGTGTTTAGTTTTAAGCCAGTGCTGTGATGTGATTTAAGGTACAGTGATGAAAACAAAACTCATTCTTAGATCCATGTTGATAAGGTTGATATTTGTGCAACGATTTCAGTCATGTGTGTAGAAGTCCAACGATTAGCCGCTCCTATTTCATTTATTTTATTTTATCATTTAATACTAACTGCAACCCTTGAATTCGTCAGAGTATAATTTTTTCAAGCTATCTCACTCCCCTTTTTTTTTATTTCTAGATAAATTTAAGGGTGATTCATATAATGAAACTAAACAACTTTCCCTTAGGAACATGAGACGAAAACGGATTTTTTTTTAACCTCGTTTAAGAAATCAATTGGCTAATTCGCACCTATTATGTACTAAAGTACAGTGTACCCGCGACTTCCTTCATCCGCACAAATTATATACCTACCAGATTTTAAGTCAAATCCTTATGATTTGAACGTGAAACGTAGAACTTTGCTTTGATTTTGTATATTGTTTCACTACGCTTTTACTTGCAATATTGGTACTGGCAGAGGCACTATTTCAGGCACTATTTATTAGATGTAGTTTTTATAAAAAGAAACGCGTCTCCTTCTGTAAGAACAATTGTGTCAATTCGTGTGTACGCTAGCGCAACGCCAGCTCCGTGTTTTAATAAAAAGACTTATTTATATCTCCCTTCCCTGAAGACCTAGCCTCATGAGATTTTGGATGCCCTAGGGCACTATTTGACCACTATTTTTTGGGTATAAAATCGTTGCTGTAATGCAAGCCGTTTTAGCCACAGAAAATGTGTACGCTACCTTGACGTCAAGCTAGCGTACCAGGTAAAAAAAATCGGTATCTCGTAAAGTACAGAGGCACTAAGTATTTGACCTAGGTACTAATTAGGCACTATTTATTGGCACTGATCCTAGCTGAATCCCTTTTATGTGTACGCTATACGGACACGAAATATAAGTGTAAAATCTACGTTTAGAGCTAGAGGTATAATATATGATAGAAGTGACGTCATAACTACGTATTCTTATACAAATCATGACGTGTCACAAAAACATCAGTTTTGCATGAAAGAGACAGAAGATGATAAAAAACGTTTTTTCAATAGCGTATACTTTTTTTTCTATTCTATTCGATAGTAATTTCGTTTGAACATTTAGTTATTAAAATTTAGTAATTTTTTGTAATTCGTTAAAAGATATGAATTTCCAGGATCAATCATCGCCTTTATTTTAAGTGGTCAAAATTAACGCATTACATACTATGATTTTTATCAGTTCTCTACATTATTATGGTTTTCAATTCATAACATACTGTATAAGGCCGACATAATAAAAACTGTCAAACACATTCTTCAAACAGCTACCTACTTCGTGAATTGGAATAAACAATTTCTTAATGGAAAACTGTAACTCGATATATTTGTCAATACATTTTCGATCTCTATTACTCTTATGTACATGAGAAATATGTCCAAATTGCAAATAGTCGAAATATACTGTACACATAATTTTCCTCCCAGCCAAAATTTTACCTTACGTACTAAAAAATAAAGCATACATTTGTGTAGAGGTAGTAGGAGTTGTGACATTGTGGAATTTTTCCTCAATACTGTTTGCACATGTTTGATCGATTGACAACTTGGGGGTGGGGTCTCGTAATAATATTACCCCCGAAATACCCCGAATTCTATAACAATGTGTTAGTTCGTCGAACAGCCATGTTTGGAAATCGCGTTTTTGAAAAAATTCGCATAAAAAAACCTGGATTTAAGAGAATATTATTCCGAGAGCGAAAATGTGCTCTGCATACAAACGTACTATGGTGATATTTTCAATACTAACCAATTAAAGTCAATGAAATTTTGCAGAAACAATCTAGAAACAAATTTCTATGCTTGTATGGAGTCAGATTTTCGTTAAAATATATAGTTTCAATGCTAGGATTAATTTAAGATTTGTATGGAAATCTTTGAGGCACTGTTACTTGAAAACTATACATTTTAACGAAAATCTGACTCCATACAAGCATAGAAATTTGTTTCTAGATTGTTTCTGCAAAATTTCATTGACTTTAATTAGTTAGTATTGAAAATATCACCAAAGTACGTTTGTATGGAGCGCGCTCCGAATAATATACCCTTAAAGGGGTTATGGTTGTAAGTTTATGTACTTATCTAAATACACAACGTTATCTAAAAAACGTCTTAAATATGTTGGTAATAAAAGTTTAAATTAAATGTTAAATTACCTATACTCTCTCTCATCTCACCATCTAATTAAAGTTTCAATGCAGAGATAAGATAAGATAAATATTCTTTATTTGCACACCAAAATACAAGAACAATATACATGAACAAGAAGGGTACAAAAGGCGGCCTTATCACTAAAAGTTACAAGAGAGCTATATTAACACTATTTTTTTTGTACCACCAAATTTATAAGGGTATAATCAGATATTAAAACTGAACAACTTTCCCTAAGGAAAATGAATCCAAAAAAAGTTCTGGACATCCTATTGAAAATTGATCAGTAGATTGGTCTGAGGTTAGGCACTTTAGTATAGGAGGACAAAAAAATATCTCGTTTTTGGGAAAGTAATTTAGTTCCATTTCTGAATAAGCATATGCTCACGACTATATTCCCCGAGGGGGTAGTCAGAGATATTCTGAAACCTCTGAATATCCACGTTTCACCAGTAGTAGGTACCGTAAGTCTGTCCACGGGGGGTAAGCCCGTCGACACTTATAATTGTCAGTGGGTACAATACATGCCTCGAAATTGAAGCATGCAGGTTTCATTATGATGTTTTCCTTCACCGAAAAGCCAGTGGTGTTACAAATTGACACTTTAGTATGGAGGACCAAAAAATTTGCTCGTTTTTGACCCATGTTACAATGGGAAAGTAATTTAGTTCCATTTCTGAATACACTCTTTAAATTATTGGTAGGTTAGGTACCTACTTAAATCTTTACCAAATCCATTAAAATATGTTTTTTTTCTAACTACCTTCACACAAAATAATGGGAACTTGAGATCCTAAACAATAAGCATTCGTAATTAAAACGGTGGTAGAAATGACGTGCATAGAAAAAGACCTAGCTCATAATTACATCACCCTCTAACCTTTAATAATGAGGAAAACAAATAAAACTGTAATAAAGGTATAAAAAAGTATAATGATTAATCGTATTCGAATCGAGAAACAAATCAAATTAGAATCGAACGGGGCAATTTACTTAATGATACTGGCATACCACAACTTAATTTCCTCAAAACAGCCATTAGGTACAGTGAATCTAGCGTGATGAACAATAAATTCTAAATTAAAAAATCTACTTTCGAAATTTCGTAACTTTGTTAAGGTGAAACGTTACGGATATTTTAAATTCTTAAATAAGAATTTATAAAAAAAAAACTATATTACTTACATAAATTTAGCTTTCTGAAGTCTTTTTGCGACTCTAACACCGCGTCGGAAGGTGTTCCGTTGTAGAGAAAATGCGGCCAGAAACTCTACAACACGTATTTAAAAAAAAACAATATTTAACGATTTGTGTAAAAAAATATTTCCTTTGCAAGTGTCCATTTGTCAATGGAATGGTTATTGTGAAAATTTATATTTCAACGAATGCTACTACCTACTGCTATTCGTTATAAGAGAACCATGCGGTAAAACGTTTATTATATGTTTTGTACAAATTAAAAAATAAAGGTGTTATTATCGCACGACAGTAAAAAATCAATACCTATTACAAAAAATCCAAACATCGAACAAATTAAAAGACATCATATCCTTGATTAAATTACAAACATAAAAATATTCATACTTACTAAACTAACCTAACATTTAACACTACGAAACGATTCCCCTTAAATAAAAAAAAAAGTTTCGTTTCGATAATCGCCAGTAGCGATCATAGTCGATTAATCGGGTTCTTTATTAGGCGTCTTTTAAATACAAACAACAAAATAAAATTTTACGGTCCTACCTTTTCACCGTTAAATAAATAGCTGCGCGTTCGATTCTACGTTTGGTCATGCTATAAATTACCTGATGCGTATAAAAAAAGTTGATGAAGAGTTGTCTTTAATAATTAAGAACAAGGCTCTTCCACTAGAAGAGTTTCAATTTGATGTATAAATTTAATTAATTGCATTAAACGGCTTGTAGCTTGTAATAAAATCATAAAAACTGTTTCTTTTTGATATTAATTGGGTTTTTTGAACGTAATGTTGTAATTTCAGTAACATTGGTTTCCAATGTGAATTGTTCCAATTAACGTTTTATTGTTGAACGCTCGAATACGCATACAATTATAAATAAATATCTTGGATATTGTCACACTAATTATCTAGTCACATTTAAAGTAGCAGAATCTAGCCTGTAGGCCTCGCATGCCACCCCCGAGAAAACGATAAAAATCGAGATGTGCCTCCATCCTTATTATTTTACGTATGCCAGAAAGGACATTTTTCTCGTTTAAACGCTTTGTCGTGGGTGGCATGCTAGCCGTGCTGGACTTGTATTATGATGACTAGACAACGATATAGATTATAGAATATAGGTACCTGCAATAATTATTAAATAAAAAAAAATGGTAGGTATTTATACGTATGTGTTTAAAGGATAGGTAGATTTGCCTGCAAAAAAAGTAAAAAATTAAGGTAATACAACAAATTCGTTTTTTTCAACGTATTTTTTTTCTCTATTGTATAAACTGTAATACTGTTTGTCTTACAGCGTCAAACTTGGTGTGATTATAGTGCAAACTATAGTATAAAAAAAAAACAATAAAACGGCCAAGTGTAAGTCGGGCTCAGTCGGGGAAAATACTTTTTTTGGTAAAAGTAATTATTGGAACCCTTGGTCCGCGAGTCCGACTCGCACTTGGCCAGTTTTTACAGTTCCAGAAGAGAGACGATAATTAAAACGTATCTTTAAAGTTTTTGTAACTTTGAATCTAATAAAAAAAGGTAAAACATTCTTTTTGTGATTGACTGATTAATTTAATTGAAAAAAAAAACCTAAAAACATACAAAAAAAAAAAAAAACATACGGGTCGAATTGAGAACCTCCTCCTTTTGTTGAAGTCGGTTAAAAAAGAAGTTTATTTTCAAAAGTACCTATTTATGTTTTTGAAATAAGAACTACGTCACCACTAAACCCCTGCTGACGAGAAAAGCAAAAAAAAGGGAGAAAATTTTTCACAAACCGAAAAATCCAAACCCAGTTTACCCGAGTTAGCCCTATCGATTTTGTCCTCTACCCTACCGTTTACCTATATACCTACGTCACTCACACACGCACACAGAGGGAACCCAACGAGGGTGGCTGATAAACTATCAATGTATACTATACTATACTGTAGGTAGATATGTAATCTATGTCGTTCACCCCATCAGTATTATAATGCATGCAGATTCGATATTTTGTGATAGATATTGGCATAATATTTTTGGGTTTTATCTGTTTCTGATGACGGCAGTGTAGTGAGGTTTATTAGTTTGCCAGTTTTGTTCAGGTTAATAAATCAGTTTGTAAACTTAATATTAATGCTTAAAAATAAATTAATATTTAGTTAATAATACATTTCTTAAAATTTAATCAAACGATAAGTTCTTTTGACCAATGGTCTAGAAATACTCATGATTCAAATTAAAGATTGAAAAATTTGTCTCGGGCGGGACTTGAACCCACGCACGATAGCACGTTAGCACGTTTCCCCGGTTTGGAAGAGCGTGGGTTCAAGTCCCGCCCGAGACAAATTTTTCAATCTTTAATTTGATTCGAAATAGCACAACATGGCTGTAACATGTTTATAATCAATAATACTCATGATTCTTTTACCTTGAAAATGGTCAGATCAGAAACTCTGTAACAGCTGTCAACATTTTTAAGCAGATAGCAGACCATTTGATAACCGATGGTCCCGGTTACCGAGTGCCCCATCACATCAACCCACGGCGGGCATCCCATTTATTGCACCATTTCTCACGTTCCTGTGCTCATCAGGTTAGAACAGGACTGTGATCTGAAGTGCGATTTTTGAATCTCATTCGGTGAGTTCAGCAGTTGTAAATGTGTAAATTACTCTGGAGATATGCATCTTTCTACTGCTGATTTAACTTTCAAAAATCGCACTCCTGAAGTATGATTTTTGAGAGTCAAATCAGCAGCAAAAAGATGCGTATCTCCGTAGTAATTTTGACATTTTCAAGTGATGAATTCAGCAAATGAAATTAAAAAATCGCACTCCTGAGCACAGGACCATGCGTGAGGATCCAATCATGTCTAACAAATGTAAAGTTGTATTTGGGATAGGTGCTAGCTTTTGCAAAATAATTAATTTTTGACTCATTTTTATCTTGTCCGACACACACGGTAAAGAATAGATGTGGGTGGTCTATTGCAAATGGCGAATCACATGGATAAAGGTTTATTTGTAGTATTTCAGCCTACTTTGTATCATCACTTTCAGCCTAGTTTCTGTCATTATAATTTTCAGCTTTGTTTCTAACATAATTTTCAGCCTAGTTTCTACTATAATAATCTTAGTCTGATTACTATCATTGTCACTTTCAAATCTAGTTTCTATCATCATACATTTCCGCCACGTTTCTGTAAAGTTTCTGTTTTCAGCCGAATTTTTACATTCATAATTTTTTCAGCCTAATTTCTATCACAATTTCAGCCTTTTTTCTAAAACTTAAGGTGGTTGCAGAGTTGTCAATTTCATACAAAACTTTGTCGTAGAACACTCGTAGACGGTAGTAATAAAACTAATGTTTTATATATGGAAAATTTTTAAAAATTGTTCAGAAAATCTGGATTGCGCGTTAATAACATTTACAATTTAAAATATAATTACGAAAATATAAGGCTTTGAAATATTGCATGAATAATTTCAAAGCTTGATATCTTCGTAATAATATTATAAATTGTAAATATTATTTGATACGTGCAATCTAGATTTTCTAAGCTATTTTTCCATATATAAAACATTACTTTTATTAATACCGTCTACGAGTGTTCTATGACAAAGTTTTGTATGGACGGAAACCACCTTACAATTTTGGCTATACACTGTACAGTACAGTACCGACTGCTCTCAAACGGTGAAGGCAAATATCGTCGGGAAACCTGCGTATGCTGAAGAAGAGATTCCGACGCGTATGTGAAGTCTACTAATCCGCATTGGACACGCGTTTTGAACTAACGCCCTTATCTCTGAGGTTAGGCCTGTGCCCTGCAGTGAGACGTTTATAGGCTGTGATGATGATGATGACTGTGCAGTAGCCATAGCTAGTATTGCTTATGTTACACTAGGGAAAATTGACAGAAACTGTGCTTCAACTACCAACTAATGCCTATACGTAATGAAAAGTATCATTAACCTTTAAACCACATACTCTACCCATCAAACTGAACAACTTTTACTATGGGAGCAAACCTGTCAGCGCAAAAAAAAAAGTCTACTGTCCCAAACTAAACTGCAATACCTACTCGATGCAATCGTATAGGACAGCAGATTCTTTTTTTGCTCTGATCGTTTTGCTCCCATAGTAAAAGTAGTTCAGTTAGATGGGTAGAGTCTGTGGTTTAAAGGCTAATGATACTTTTCCATACACCCTGTATTAACTGTCCATATCAAAATTCACATCATTAATCCATCTGTATGATTTACATGCCACTGTCACCTAATGATTGACGTCTTATCAAAACTTGTCATTTGAATGACAGTTGTGACACTGTCATGCCTAGCTGTCGTTTCGAATACTTAATTAAGTTGAATAATTGTCGTGTTTCTTGAAGCGGTTACGTTCGGCGTTTAAAGGGTTAAAAATATCGAAGTATACGACAAGTATTGGAGGTTTGAAGGATAATTTGAGTTTATTTAAATTGAAGGAAATTAATGACTTAATTTATTTTATAATCTAAAAGTTAATGGTGAAATTAAAGGAAAAAATATCTTTATCGAAGATCTTGATTTTTTTACCTCTTACTTAGTTATAAGTAGGTAAGTACCAAAATTGTTGGTACCACCTACAATGAAATATAATTGTAGTACTTACTAAAAATGTAATACCTAGCTGTAAAAAAATTTAAGTACAGGTAAATAGGTTAAATCAGTTAACAATGTATATAAGTAAGTAGGTACCTAACTGAAAAATGTTATAAAATATTTTTTTACGGTCAGTTTACTGCATGATTCGATTACTGACACTGAGTGATTAGGTAAGTAACATATTTTTTATTCTACTGAAAATTTACAACAATATGTAAAAGAAAAAACAGTCTTTTAGGGTCTAACGAAGTTTTTCCCTAGCACTAACAAGTAGAAAAGGAAAAGTTTTATATTTTTTATTAAAATCCTGCGTCGTTGGCACTTATACCTACTCAAAGTCATTTTGCTTCTATCGTATGAATATCTGTCCTTAATCGGAAGACCAGGAGCTCGATTCATAATTTCATGTTGAATAGGCTAATAACACTAAATCAACTACATAAAACTGCGCTTAATTACAATAAATCCTTCAAAATTACTTGACCGGTAGGTAACCTAATAATTTTTTTTTATTACAATAATCTTATTGATTTTTTATTTGCTTACGAGCTACTTAATCATTCCGGATTTTTAAAGTTCAGTATCCGGTAAAAAGTTTATAATAACTTCTCATTACAAAATTAACTTACCTCTATTACGGCAACAGCGAACTTCAAAAGTTTTTCGCGACGCGAATCTAATTTTATTTAGTCACTAAAAAGAAAAAAAAAAGTGCGTAAAAGAAATAATACCGGCCATCACATCGAATTTACGAACGGCGGAAAAAAAGAAAATAACAAATTCAAATTTGGAAACCGGAGACGCGTCCCGAAGGAAATTCGAGAAAATCGTCGTCTCCTGACGGCGTACGTTGAGCGAATGTCCCGCTCAAACTACGCTACAATTTCCTACGCGAAAACCGAATCGACTGCGCTGTGTAAGTATAGGGAAGGGTGGTTTTTCCTTCGAATTTCATAAGTATCTACCTTTCTTTATATCTAAGCGCAAGAACTACGCTCACCCCTTGAGAATACCTCGCGAGACTCGATCGCGCGTCCGTTGTTACTTCAGTATCAACTGACGTCAACGTCCCGTTCCATTTTCAAACCCTCCACTCTTGAAATAAGATCTGATTTTCCAATTTCTTTTTTTGACGATATGTCGTTGTATAGTGCCATCTATTTCTAGTCAGGCAACGGTAACATAGATAAAATGTATTGGGTGGTGAGTAGAAAATATATTTATGTATGTAGATTCGTATAGGTTCGAAAGTAAGATACGATGGGCTTCGTTTCACGTATGACTGTAGCTCAGCCATATTTTTATGGTTAGGTATAAAAAGGCGGGTAAAATGTGAATTTTGATATATCTCGCAATTTGTCACAAAATGAGATATTGTATCGAGAAAGCAATAACTTTTAGAGGTTTTCCTTTTGTGCCTTTCGTCCTTTGTCTCTCATACTTAGCGTAAACAAGATATCGATGATATTGTTATCAAATTTTGTACCTGATAATCATCTAGGACATAAATAATTATCAAGTATTAACCTTGGTAAACTTGAAACTAAAATTATCCGTTTAAGTTCAATAGGGTTAATCGGTGGAAAATTATTCATCGAACGTGTTAATTTTTACGCCCAAAGCGCAATCATTCGAGTGTAAAATTACGCTAAAATAAGTTTTACGGATAAGTGCGTTTTGGGAAAATCGCTTCAAAGTGACACCTTTCGTAAATCGAATGTTCTAAAATCGATTACGTAACATCGAAAGCTACGGTTTGAATTAGGAACGAATGAATGGCATTTAAAAAAATCTGACATCTTAAAATGCTAAATGAAACGAGCAACAAGTTTCATTCATTCACGGGAGAGAGAGGGCGATCCAATTAGAAAGGGAAAGAGAGGAATTTAAAAAGTGAACGCCCGGAAAGTTAGGCGGGAAAGCTCGGTGCTAATAACCTGTTGCTTCCTCGGCTAAATTAAATATAAGAGCTGTCTCTTTTAAAAGACAAAATATCGACTATCGATAAAACTCATTGAAACATCTTAATCAGTCGAATTAGCATATTCTATGAAGAAGCTATTTAATATTGAAATTACAGATCATTAATTAAATTTCACTGTTAATTGCAAGTTATTCTGCGTGACAAGCTTGATTGGTTTATAATTCGATTATGATTATTTGCATCAATCATGCAAAACGAATTATTCTTTTTAACTCCATTATTATCTACCTACAAACCTTCTAAGGCTGTCTTTACATTTCAAATAAAACCTAAACCCAACTAACATTCGTCTACCCGTATCTATTTCATATTGATATTGAACGAAACAAAGTCTATTCCATAAATTGCAGACATAAATCATTTTACTATTCATATCAAACCTCCCCTTTTATCTTAAAATATCGACAACGCAAAATGTTGACGCTGCCACCCCTACGCTACGCCTTGACATAGAGTGTGAGAGAGACGGTGCAATGGGGAAAATTGTAGTCAGAGAGAGAAGTGAGACGGGACCACGACGAGATAAGTGTTCTAATTTATACTCAAATTGCGAACGTCGTCAGGAGAACCACGTGCTAAATAACTGTTCCATACTTAAAACGTCCTAACTACTTTCATCTGCAACTTCGATTTTAAGCTTTATCTCTTCACAGTAGAGTTTTAATTATGTAGTGACTGAAAATGAAGTAATATTATCTTACAATTTTCCATTTTTGAAAACGTAACGTAGCTCTCGATCTTCGCGCGTTTGATTCTGTTTCTACCGATTTAGTACTTTAAGTTCATTTTAGTTTGTACTTTAAACTTGCAAATTAATATATGAGAATTTAAAAGAAAGCTTTTGCATACTAACTAGGGCTATGTCAAGGTTAAATTGGTGTATTTTATTAGCACTCGGTTAGTGGGTTAACTGCTGTTTAGGGGGTGTTTTCTTCGTGATTTGTGAAAGGTGATTAATTTAAGAGGCGTTTTGTTTTCGTTTTATCATTACCATGGCTTTACATTATTTTTATTTGACAACAAAGTTGTAAGACGGTTATTTTAATTAGATCATGGTAATGAGGTCAACGTGATTTTCTTGGTCTTAAAAATGTATAATGCTGGTACAGGATTGGTATTAGGTTCCGATTCTTTTTTTTTCAAAGTAAGTCGTTTTACAAATAGGTCCTATATGTCGTATAAGCCGTTGTTTTTAGTTTTTTTACAGGTAGGCAGTTTGAGGGTTCGAGGCATTGAACTATTTTATGTACTCGCTACGTACTAAAAATAACGCTGCACGTCAAAACGCTGTCCCATTCTTTGTGGCGATATCGCCACAATGTCTCAATAAATCGCTATCGCTATCTCTTTCACCCACCTGCGCTCATCGTACCCTTATGTGGCGTATGACGTTTGTTTGTCTCGTTAGGTCTAGTATGTACCTAGTGGATAATACATAGCTTAGTTCAGTGGTTCTAGGCATACTCTAGACCCTTCATAGTCTACGCGTTTGAAGCCAAAAATATGCCTACTTGTTATCCGACTGCGCCTGAAGGAGGGTAATGTTCTTCATCGAAAGAATCATCCGTTTTCTTCACATTCGATGCCAAAGTTTAAAGTCAGTTGTTAATAATTGACTCCACCATATTTTCTTTTTTTTTTCATAAAAAAAGAAAATAACCTCCGAAACCTGTATTTTTTTTCCGCCGAATTTCTGACACTTGTCATATCTCACGAATCACAATAAGAAAGGGTGACTTCCCTTTACCCTTTTTATACAGGATGTATTCGATTTTCCTTTTATGTTTTCCTTGTCTATCTTAAGGTTTATGGGGTTTTTCTTTGTTAGAAATGAAAGATAAAAATGATACTGGTTTAGGTAAATGCGGAACCGCAAACAAAGTGTCCAATTATTTATAGCGATATTACTTTTCGACTCGACTGTACCGTACCTACTAGCGTGATACATTGTTAGATAGGTATTATTAATAGCAGTCTGATTTTAGTGGCCAAGAAACTAGTTTGAGGGATTCGTTCACATATCCATAGTCTGCGATCAATTTTGACGCTCAGTAAGGAAACAAAATCAAAGTAACACAGAGAGCCACGGAGCGCGCCATGTTAGGCATCACCCTTCTTGACCACGTCGCAAACGTCGAGATTCGACGTCGAACTAAGGTTCATGACGTCGGGGACCGAATAGCTCGCTTAAAGTGGCGGTAGGCAGGACACGTAGCTAGACGAAACGATGGCAAGGCGGACCAAAGCCTTAAATGACCGCTTATTCTTCTTATTAGTCACCTTGTAGGATATCGAGACTGAAGAAAATACTTTAAAATGGGTTTTCTACAGTCAGTCGCGTGCTTGTACCTATACCTAACGTTTACATGTTTTTGACCATCCCGAAAGGAATTATAGTCGTGAGTATTTATGTATGTATGTATACCTATACACAGAGTGAAATTTATATCATTATAGCATACTTTTAAACTAAGACTCTACCCATAAAAATAAAGTTTAAAAGGATGCTAATGATATCAATTTCACCCTGTATAATTATTATAAAAGTCGATGTATACAGGGTGTAAACTTAAATGCTTTACTGAAGGGGTGCTTCAGACTATCAATCTAGGAACAACTTTCACTATAAAGCCAACATTGAAATCGCGACATAAAATCTGCTGTTTCATTCATTTGGGTCGAGTAGCTTGACATTTTCTATGGAACAGCAGATTTTTCAATCACGATTTCAAAGTTGGTTGGTATTTTAAATGATGTTCTGAAACAGAGAAAAAAAAGTTTATTTCACTCACTAAGCCTTACATACATTTTATGATCCTCAAAATGTTACGATTTTTTTATAAGAATGCTGTGACACTAATTAAGGGAACTCTGATTCTCAAACAAAGAAAATCTGATTTATGAGAGTTTAGAGAATGCAGAACCGGAACGTTCTTAAGCTTAAACCCTATAATACGAGTATTTTACCTACGAATGATACAGACCTATTACAGAAGTATATCACTAAATTAGAGACATCTTGTCAAACCAACTTTTAATAAACTAGTCTACGTTGCAACTTTTTCTCGACTAACAAAATTAGCGTACTTACTTTGCGTCTTACGTCATACTTGAAGAATTCTCAATTTATTTAATAATAATAATCCTGCATCCACATACGATCGGTTGCTGCATATTGTCGTCTAACAAGCAACCCTTCAGAGGCCGATGGGGGAGCACTACTCTTGCTAGTACAGTAGGACGCAAGTGAATTTTCTGTGACGAAGATAGAGAGAATTTTCAAAAATATTTGTAGTAGCTAACCTTGGTAGTCTTGGTGTGGACATGGTGATGCGGAGAGACGAGAAATAAGAGAGGCTTAGTTCAAACTGAGTGTAAGATAAACAGGTCTGCAAAATTCGATGTATCAAATTCTAATGTAGATGAAAAACCCTAGTAATAATTAAGGGGGTGCTTCAGACCATCAAACTGTAACAAAACAACGTTCCCTAAGGAATAACTTGGGTCGATAAACGATAAACATTTTTGGACCATTGGAAGATTGATCAGGTGATCCGCACTTTTGTATGCGATGTTAAAAAAAATATAGTTTTCGACCCAACGTACACACAGACGACTATGGAACATCCTTAGGAAACTTTTTCAGTTTCAGTGCCTGAATACACCCTGAAATTTTTGTAGAAAATAAAAAAAATGGGGTGTTAACAATTTGCTATTGCTAGCTCCTGGGTAGTAACTTATTATATGTGCTCCAGTGTTTAGGTTGATTAGGATCTCTCTAGGATTTTATGTGTGGAAATTATATTGAAATTTAGCAAAGCTGTTTATTATTAGATATTCGGCTGTAGACTCTACAGCCATCCATTAATTATAGATTCTGTTAGGTACTAACAATTTTACGTCTATAATTCAATAGGTCCTAATAATTCAGAATAATTAAGTACTTAATTTATATTCACATAAATACAGTATTTTGGTATGAATCAATTCCATTAAATATCAGCGTTTAAAAAGTAGGTACAACACGTATTTAAATTTAAACCTCAACAGGCGTTTTCATTTTATTCAAAAACACGTCTTAAAAAATATTCACAATCAACCCTCTACGAATCGAGCGTCTCGCCTGTCAAAACGAATGGGAAATATGCGAGAAAGAGTGACTGGATAACAAGCACACACACATGCAAAGCACATGGGGCCTCGGCGGCCATCTTTAAAACCATTCACTATCGGAAAATTTAGTTTAGATCCAAAGGAATTGGGAATAAATAAAATTGAGCCGTCTACGTCTGTACTGTAGCTTAGAATTTGATGTGACTTTACGGTAGAATGCACGGGAATGAGATGAAAGTTGCATGGTAATGAGATGGGTAGTTTTGTATGAATGTTCTTTGGACAACAGTTTGAATGAAGATTCTTAGCGGAATGGCGATCACATTAGTTTGTTTATAGCAGAGAAATTCTTCATTGTAAATTTATAGGTACAGAGAGAGAAAGAAAAAACAACACTCAATTATAACAATGTCGGTAGGACAAATAATTAATGATCTATTAGTAACTAACTAGGAACTATACTTATTGTTATCTTGTGAGTTGGTATCTAGTCATTATTCCGTGTAAGTGAAGCAAGAGACGTATAATAACGTAAACTTTACGAATAATTTCACAATAGAAGTATTCCTTTCGTTGTTCGTAAATAACAACCAGTTGTTCCCTAACTTTTTAACTTACTGTTCATCTTTTGAAAGATTTGTTAACTCTACACTAGAAAACTCTAATTGTACTAGTTCTTGAAAAATGAGTTCCCAACAAACAAACAAATAAAAAAAAATAGAAGCTCATGGGTAAAGTTTCAAACCGGCCTAGTAAAGGAAAGTAATTTGTTAGTCGATTTAGCACAGAGCGCTTATTTTCGGGGTATCCCGCCAGAAAGAGTGAAATCGAGTCCCGACTGAAACAAATGTGTTGTATTCGTTGGTGCTTTAGTGAGGTGGAGGTGTCGATAAAAATATCGATAAAACTTAAACTAAACCCAATTATGACAAAAGTAATACCTACATAATTTGTAAATGTTAAATCAAATCAACTTGAATTGCTTCGTTTTTGGTCTACCGTTTAATATAATAGTTTTAAGCAAAAGTTTAAAAATTAACATATTTTATCCTTATCTTATCTTTATCTGCTAAATGTGTGCTTTGCTTCAACTTGCTGTTTTTCGACATCGTTAAACAGAAAGTTGGTAGGTACTTAGTTGTAGAAATGTTTCTAACTAGTCCGAATGGGATACGTCGTTAGTTTATGTGTGTACATAAAATTAAATTCAATATCAAAGTGATCATTTTGTTAGTGAAAACACAAGTAGGTACCTAAACATTTTTAGCGAAGTATCGACGTTATCAGATATTATGTCATGTTAACAGTAAATTAATAGACGCATAATAATCATATAGGTACGTCTATTTAATGTAACATAAAAATTAATGTATTTAAAGGCATAGGAAATTAAAATTAGGCTAGTCAAGTCATAGAAATTATAAGTAACCTACTGCAATATGTTATCTACATAAATACATACATATTCTTATGACTGTCTCCCACTGGCTTAGGCAGAGACAACAGAACGCCACGCCACCTGCTACGATCCTGACAAACCTCCCTAGCTTCCTCCACATTCATTAGTCCTTTCATGCATGCTCGTCGGCTTCGGGTTGATCTGATCTATTATCTGTACTTTACAAAACCTAGTAGTTACCTTACCCTACTTACCCATGTCTAATTCCAATAACATGTCAGAATTTAAAGTTTGCACGTAATAATACACAATAACATTTTATAAACGGACCATAAACCATGTTTTGCTACAGGCGGTAAAACAAAAGGCAATAAACGTTGTAAATTGCTCGATTTGCTTACACTCGGACCCTTTGCTATGGTAATGAGTGATAAAAGTCGCGGTAATTATAATGCTTGAATCAGTCAGGTGAATTAGAAATTGCGTATTTAAAGCAATTGATTCTGTTATTAGCACTGTTATGTTTGTGGAATAACAGAAAATTATAGTTGGCGGTTCCTTTTAGGTCCAGTTACTGTACATTGCACTTTTTACAATAAAACAATTGTGTATTAACATAAACTCACGCTCTCATTCGTTTTTGGGGTGGATGAAATCTATGTTAATTAATAGTAGCTCCTACCAAAATTAATTTTGTTAACCTAATTATATTATTCAAATACAGGTTGAATTTGGAAGCAATCGATAAACATTTAGGGGTGTTTCTCACTTACTGCAGATAAGAACTGTATGGTCAAACCTCGGATACAAAGTTGTCCTCGCTCATAGTGGAATTTATATGGAAACTAATTATTTTAAATCTAACTTCAAATACTGGGTGATATTGTAATGACTTACAAAATTTTCAGGGGTGGTTCAGGTGATAAAAATACTATTGGGAGCAAAACAGAATCGCAAAAGAGCCGTTTTTTTATGATTGCTTCCATAGTAAGAATGCATTCAGTTTTATCAGCTAAACTGAAAATTTGGCTGGTGACGCCATCGTCTACAATATTTCCTATTACGCAGTAGGTAATTATCGTATATTATTATGTACCTTAACAAATTGATCCCCAAAAGTTGGTCGTGACATCGAAATCGCGTTAAAAAAATCAGCTGCATCGTACCATACAAAACTGCAAACCTACTCGAGCCAAATGTAAGGGACCAGATCTTTTTTCACGATTTCAATGTTGCCTTTGAAAAAGTTGCTCAGTTTGACGGTCTGATATCATTTTCTTAAAAAAAATTCAGCATATTAAGAAGGACTCTGTATGAAATATATTTCACTCTTTTATTCATTTTGGTATAAAGTGCTACACGGAGAAAAATATTATCTAGTAGCAGGTAAAGTATATATTATATGTGACAACTATTTATTTTAGCAGACTTTACTTGACAATGTATTATAGTTATAAATCGAATTCTGCTAGCTTTAACTAAAATCTACGTATAACAACAAATTTTCTAATAAACGACGTCTGTTTAAATAAACAGTTGTCACATATATTCTACTAGATATTTTTCTCCGTGTATGCTGACAACAAGTTCCAATCAACACAGACTTTCATAGTTTATCGATATTTTTTTGGGACAAAGTTCACAACACTAGACCCCATAAGGAAACGGTTGAAGCGTACAATTTCAGGGCCACTATAAATGTGTACAGTTTTGTTTTTGACACATCTTCATCAATAACCTTTTCGTACACACTCCCGAGTAAAGAACAGACCATTTGTTCTTATTTATGGGGGGCCCCCTTTAAGAATGATACGGGTTTTACTTACTATTCGTTTTAGGGTTAAGATTTTCGTTCACTTTCACGAATTAAACGGATTCTTACCGAATTCTTAGTTTAAATGTTAACCGCGTAATATCAAGTAGGTAATGTAGAAGTTTGACAGACGATGTTTGTGCTGACTGCTATATTTTTGTGATTAATCTTAATGCTTTTATAAATAAATTACCTACCGTTTTATGAAGAACTAAACGTAAGTTTTAATTAAATTCAAGGCAAAGGGGTTTTTATACCCCATACAGCCGAAGTCTTCCGTAAATTTTTTAATCTGTGGTCAAACTTGAAAGCACGCGTGTTCCTGCCTAAATCACCATGTACCTACCTACGATTTTACTTGAACCAAAACAACTTAATTATGTTCTAAACTAAAAAAAACTAACTTTTTTTTTATTCTTTGGTTTCTAAGACAGGGTAGAGTGTTTTCTAGATCGCTCTATTCTATTCTATTCTTTTTTTTTTAATGGGCGGCCATCTTGGGTATTTGATGATTTTCCCAATGTCTAGTTTATGTAGCAAAAGTGCTTGACGTTGTACGGTAGTTTATGTATTTGGTGACTTCAAGGATTGTTTTTCGAAAAGAACACTATCTTGAGCCACCACTGGAGCTTCGTTGTAGGCCCGGGAGGGGGCAACCAACAATCGACGAGCGACGTGACTACCCAATAGCAGACCCACAACGCGACTCCTCGATCGCTCGTTGGATCTCATTCACTTCATAGTCTACTGTCGTGAGCGGTCACTGCTGTTGATCCTTATTATACAGAAATAACTGTTGGAGAAAGTATTAAATATATACATCTGTGAAACAAAATGGGAGGCAACGTTTTTAGATCTTTAATCTTACCTTACCGGTCAGCAAAGGCTTTTTTTTGTAGGTAGCCTCAACGCTTTTTAAACGAACCGAAACAGCTAATGGTAATCAATTTATCATATAAAGATCTCAAAATAGTTTTCAATGGTAATAAAGTAGGGAGCTAAATCAAATATTTTCTTTATTTAGGTAATTGGCATATTAATAAATTGTACTTATATGCTGGAAGCCACTCAAAAGCAAACCACATATTCAAACAACATTATATTGGCTTATTCGCTACAAATTTCTTAGAATTCCGACGTTCAGTGACATGGAAAAATGAATATTATTAAAATATGCCAACACACACTATGATCCTACGTACGAACGATTCACTCACACAGAGAATTTAATACAAATGTATGCAAGCAACGCTTATTCCGAGAAATGTCACATTCATAGGTAAAAATTCAAACATTCGAGATGTGACGTTACCCTTTCTTTATCAAATACACACACAAGCGCATTTATAACAAGGTTTTCTTCTGTACTTACAATAAACGCACACTGTTACAAATAAGATGTTTTTCACAATAGAAAACTCCTAACATGAACCTTAATGCTATAGATATACGATATAAATTCAAAAAACTAATAGAACAATTTACAACAGAAATATCAGACAAAAAGCAAACTTATCTGGTTGGAATAAAACGTAGTTCTCCATCTCAATTTATTTTCCACGCTTCTGTGTTCCAATTTTCGAATAAAATTACTATGTGAGAATGCAAACGAAAATCAAATTTAACACGTGCACAGCACGGTACATTTTTGTAACACTCCAAATATCGCGTGGGTGAATTCTTGTCGCTACAATAGTGTCCAAAAGGGGTTGTTAGTTTTCGCTCCACTGCGCATCGGTGTTGCGCATTCGGAAAATGGCGTCGGTTCGGACGCCTGACTTGCGCCATTTTGGTTTCGTTTCGGCTGGAAAAAAGTATTTTGATTGATATTTACAATAGGAAATCTGGTGTGATTTGATATTTCACGTAAGTAGAAACGAGTAAAACAATTTAAGTAAGCTTAAGCCGAGGGTTGGGTGTGTAGTTAAAGTTTAATTTGGCTCCTTACCTAAAAGAATCAAATTAAATGCTCCATTGAAAGATTTAACGTAGAAAAACTAGAAAGGAAAACTTTAATTCATAATGAGTTCTGCAATGTGCAAATTAGAAATATCCTTTGTCATTGTAGACTACCTAACTGCTCATATTTTTACCCCATTTACCTGTATAAATTTTAATCAATAATTCACGAAGCGAACTGGTGTGTAAATGTATTGATGCTTCCGCGATCGAAATTATCTATCGTACAATCTTAGAAAAGCCGAGCGGGTAGCACGGACCTGAAAAAAAGACGGACGTAATCTCGTCTAATCACGAGTGAATCACCCATTTCTTTTGTGTGCGTGCTGTCACGCGGTACATAATAGTGACGGGTGTTGGACCTGCGCCTAGAGCTAGTGCATCTGTGTGAGTATAGGTCCCTTGTAGAACAAACGAAAATGTAGGACCTTGCATGCTTCACATCTTTCTAGTGTCACATTACGTCCGTTTTTTTTTCAGGTCCGTGGCGGGTAGCATAATTATTTGAATGGGTGACCGCTTTAAAGATTTTATTCAATACGAGAGCAAGGCTAAACTACGAATGCCACCATAGCTATAGTAGTAACTACTAATTATTAAGTATTCTGTGACCATAGTCCATAGCAGCCTTATTTTTCAAGTTATAGTCCAATCATTTTAGAGTTTCCTTGTATGGAGACCCTAACAATAATGCATCTACCTATCGCTGAAACTTTGCAGTGTGATTAAGTAAAAGTATTTTACTTACAGATTACGGTTGACAAATAATCTAGGACCGGAAAAAATTAAATCTAGATTATTTGTCAACCGTAATCTGTATACTTTACTTTATCACACTGCAAAGTTTCAGCGATAGATGAATTATTGTTAGGGTATGAATTATTGTAACCCTAAAATGATTGGACTATAAGGCCTAATAGGACGACTGGTTTGACTTACTAGTGCCCTCTCTGCCAAACTCCATTAGATTGGAGGAATAGCGTCTAAACTATTATAAAACTGTAACTGAAGTGTGTCTGTACCTACATTGAAGATATTTATAAAAAAAGATTACGATAATAATATGGTTTTTAGGTATCCCTGACTCGAAATCTACCTTTTTTAGAAATTTTGTCCGTCTGTCTGTTTGTTTGTTTGTTTGTTCGCGCATCACGCAAAAACTACTGAACCGATTTTGATGAAACTTTTTTTGTTTGATAGCTTATGATCTGACTTAAAATCTGGTACTTATATAATTTGTGCGGACGAAGTCGCGGGTAAACACTAGTAGGTATCTCATATTATTATTTTCATTTAGTATAGGAGTTTGCTCTCCATCTTATCTTATCTTATATGCTCTAGCAAATGACGTTTCTGAGTGACAGAAAAGGATGGAGCGACGGAAAAATGCGATCGCGTGCGGCCATGTGTAGTTCAACCATTAACCTACACGTATGTACACACCGTTTTAAGACGAGATTTAATGTTAATGAAATTATTTTTCTTTTGTTTCAGGAGCAATGATGACTGCGTTGAAGATTAGTTGATAAGATAGTACCTAAAACAAATTGTGATAAAATTAAAGAAATTACCTAAAGCATAACTTTGTATTGTAAACCCAAGATGAAAATGTATCACGAATGTACAAAGAGTAAATTGGTGTCAGAAAAGGTTTAATTCTGATTAGGTGCCAAAAACTTGAATTTTACTGACGATGTTCGTACCGATACGGTTCAATTATCGTGATCAGGCATACTATTGCCCGTTTTTTGTCAAATCAATAACACATTTGTAAAAAAAAAAATTTAGGTAAGTAGGTATTAGGTAGGTAGGATAAATAATTGATCATTTTGAAATGAACGTATATTTTGTTTTTAAATAGTGTGTTTTTGCTACTGCAAAATCACACATGGATAGGATGGGATGGGATATGTTTTATCTAAAAGATACCATCATTGTGATCATTTTTTTATACTTATTTAAATGAATGTATTTTTTTTTAATATTTATTGTATTGTAAAATTATTAATTTTAATGTAGGTTATGTTTTCGGGAAGTGTACAGGGTGTAAGGGAAAGTATCATTAACCTTTAAACCACATACTCTACTCATCAAACTGAACAACTTTTACTATGGGAGCAAGCCGATCAGAACAAAAACAAATCTACTGTCCCATACTAAACTCCAATCCATACTCGACTCAAATGTATGCAACAGCAGATTTTTTTGTTCAGTTTGATGGGTAGATTATGTGGTTTAAAGGTTAATGATACTTTTCGTTACATCCTGGTATATTAGACTGGGAATATTAGGTGTGTATTTCTGAAAAAACTTGACTGTGTATGTAGTCCAATCATTTTAGGGTTTGACCCTAACAATAATTCATCTATCGCTGAAACTTTGCAGTGTGATAACGTAAAGTATACAGATTACGGTTGACAAATAATCTAGGTTTTAATTTTTCCGGTCCTAGATTATTTCTCAACCGTAATCTGTACCTATACTTTACTTTATCACACTGCAAAGTTTCAGCGATAGATGAATTATTGTTAGGGTGTCCATACAAGGAAACTCTAAAATGATTGGACTAATGTTAATTTCGGGATAACGATATGTTATGGCTTATTAATCATAACAGCAATAATTTAAACAACATTTTCGTTACTTTAACCACATGGGAATTCTTGCACCCCCATACAAAAACTGTTTCTTCAAACCAAAGAATAACCGCATGCAAATCACAGGTAACAATAACTTTAAGAAACATTATATAAAAATTATTAAATTACAACCTCTATTGTTGTCAAATTTGAATAAATTATAACGACAATGCGGACCGCATTGTAGTCAAAATTTATTCAAATGTGTTCCCAAGGTTGCAAAAGTTTATTGAAAGAGATTTCTGACGACATATCGGTAATAATAATTGTTAACCCTTTTGCAGGTATCAAGTGAAATTTTAGACTTGTTGCTTTAAAGGTCGGATGTCATTTGATTTATTAACTGACTCACACCCAGCCCGGCTTGCACCAACTAATTTAGTGATAGTTCTGTCCCTCACAATGGTCATACAAATGAAAGTGACAGCATCATATTTAAACATGTTTAAGCCTAAATACTTTTTGGTGCAAGCCAGCCTTAGTTGCAGAAAGGCTCACGCTCATTAAAGTTAATCCTTAATTAAATCTCTTGCTATCACTTTTTGTCTTGTTGACGTAGTAAAAGCTAGCAAGAGACTTAATGGAGGATTAACTCTAATGAGCATTTCTGCAACTGAGTGTTAGCTGTTGCTCACAGGTTTGCTTACTTACCCACGTTGATATTTTAAGAGGCCTTTTACCCCTCATCACAAAATTTAAGTTTAATAATCAATAAAACCTACAATAAAAAGTGCAACACTTTTGGAAAAATATTCACTTTAATTACATAGACGCAAAGCATGAGAACCGTTGACAGGTAGGCATTACTTTACTGACCTACTACTACTACGGAATAATTAAATTAAAATTAAATTATAAATCATTTATTTTCACCACAAACTTGTAAGGATTCATATTAGGTACTTATACAGCTTCATAGGTATAATAATTATGTTTGCGGAGACTGGTGCCTGAAAAAGGCTTTAACAAATGTAAAACCTATTAGACAGACACCAGGATACACCAGGAATATGACTCGTAAAAGTTATTTTTATTCTCACTATTTCTCATTCGCAAAACAGCTGTCAAAACCAATAATTTTATGGAATAACGGGTTTATTTTATTCCTCAGCTTTAGGTTTTAACATACCTACACGATGAATAAAATATATCACAATTAGTTATTTTATTTACTAAACAATTACACAGCTTCACAAGTTCACAGAAAGACTCCATCATAATTATATGTCGTATATCATTTGTATTGTACCTACATTGGATACACATCAATGAACAAATCTGTACTAAAAAAAAAAATACAGTGTCCTTACGCAATTACCTATTTAAAACGTGAAGAAATCTCCATAGATAACAAAACAGGAAATATTGTCAAACAAAAAACGAGCATTAAATCAACTTTTTATATTAAACATTAACCCTCTACTTTCGATCTTAAGCCTGTTTTTTCTCAACTTCCGCTACTGGCATCTGTGCGACAAAAAATGACAAACACTACAAAGAATATTATTCTAATTATGCATAGACCGACAACGGACATTGACGTGAAAAAAAAATAAAAAGGTAAAGGGTTAACATTTTTTGCTGTACAATTGAAAGCGAACACTTTTATATTATGCAAATGAAGGCGACATTTGCATACGTAGTTTTTTTAAAGAAAAATCACGCACATCTGTCGGTAGTTCCTTTTCCAATTTTTTTACTGGTTATTTAGATAATTGTTAAGTATTTTATTACTAATTAAACCATGCTTTTTACCGTACTGCGCTATAAGGATTATAATTAAATGAGGCTGTTACAATGTATACCTTAAGAGGATACAATCGTCAGCGCGCTCCATACAAACGAAGTTTAATTAATATTTTGGATATTAAAGTCAAAGAAATTTTATGAACACTGTCTAAAAACTAATTGTTCCTGTGGTTAGTCCAATTTTCGCTAAGATTCCATCCAAATCTTAAATTAATCGTAGCATTGAAACTGTATATTTAAAAGGAAATTTGACAAAACACAGAGATTGTTTAAAAACACGAGATTGTGTTTAAAAAAATTATTGACTTTATAATGGCTAGTATTGAAAATACGATCTATTTTTATTATTATTATGGGTTGAGGGCCTCAACAGACATGTGCCTGATCCACTGCGCCTAAATTTTTATATTATTTTATTTTTTATTTATTTAATAGGTACACCAACAGCATAACGTATTTCGCATTTCAAATAAAATATACATAAAATTCTAGTCGCTAATACATAGGCCAATTAAAGGTATACACAACATTCAAAAATCACATGGTATTACAATCATGATTAAGACGCTGTTATCCGGTCGAGGCCGTTTTTTGAACACGAACGAAAGTGTTTTAAACTGTGTTTTAAAGTCTGAAAACCAATTATGTCTTATTTAAGGATCTGGCTGATAGGCGACCGTTCTCAATTACACGATTAGATTAAGTTTAATAGATAGAAAAAAATCCCAAAGTTACCCCTTTTTGTTATGTTTTTTCAACACTATGAATAAACTGCTGATATTTAACTTTTTATTCATAATTATACTTAACTAAATACATTAAATATTTCAAGTGAACTCCGTAGAATTTTGAGCTTAGAAACACACATGAGCAAAGATATTGATGAAAAACACGTTACTTCGTGTGTATGCACCGCGCTTGGGCGCACTGCATGAACTATCCTCTTAATTTTAATTATCTACGATTAAATTGTTGTGTTGATTTATTTGGTGAGTCTAGAAAGTACCATCGATAACTTATTTCCGTGGGTGTTGTGTGGGGCGACTAAGGGATAACGTTTCTTTTTCAATGTTTTTGTGGGCTTATAGGCTTAAGCTTTATAATCTTAAGCCTATAATCTTACGCTTTAAGCCTTAAGCTTTATACCCTTATGGCAATTTCGCGATAGATTGAATAAATCAGCAATGTTAAACAAGGTACCTATACCTACTAAGCTTAAACACCTTACATACTTCAGGAAGTGCTTCAGAACATCGTACTGAACAACTTTCACTGTGTCACTAACATTGAAATCGCAAAAAAGCTCCTTTTCCATGGAAAACGTCAATAGCGACAGATTTCATTGATGGTCCCATGAATGTTGTTCAGTTTGATGGCCTGAAGCACTTCCTAAAGAATGTAACGCATTTAAGTTCTCACCCTGTATATTGTATAACATTTCCAAAAAAACAAGAATGCCACATTGTAGTCATTGCTGATTTTAAATCTATCGAGCGAGGCGTTGCTATACCCTATTAAGGGAAAATTATTCGGAGCTCGCTCCATACAATCGTACTATGGTGATATTTTCAATACTAACCAATTAATGTCAATGAAATTTTGCAGAAAAAATCTAGAAACAAATATCTATGCTTGTATAGAGTCAGATTTTCGTTAAAATGTATAGTTTTAAAGTTATAGTGCCTCAAAGATTTCCATACAAATCTTAAATTAATCCTAGCATTAAAAATGTATATTTTAACGAAAATCTGACTTCATACGAACATAGAGATTAGTTTCTAGATTGTTTCTGAAAAATTTCATTGACTTTAATTGGATAGTATTGAAAATATCACCAGACTACGTTTTTATGCAGCGCGCTTTGCGCTCTCGGAATAAAATCTTAACATATAAATTCATATTTGGAACTAGAAAAATTACAAACTATGTGCCCATTAAAATATGATAATTACTAACTTTTTTATGTTTTATAACAGCGTGTATTTTGACATCACACTTGTTGCGTTTAACATTGATTAGACGAGCCAGAAATAAAACTTGCTTCAATTATTTTGCAGGTAGGTAATATTCAGGTTGTATTTGTAGACAGTTCCATTATTTGCGTATGGCTCTTATTTACTCCAATCAAAAAGAACAAATCTCAATACAAAAGTACACAAAATGAAATTACAAATCTATATCTAAATTTTGGAGCCAAATCTTGGCTTCCGGCGTTAGTTTCCAGTCCACCAAACCCCCCTTGAAACTTCTTTTAGGACACTCCTCTACAATGTGCCTGACCGTTTGTTCTGGCGCTCCACAGTCGCACTCTGGGGACGTCTTGATGCCCATTTGTGCATGTTGCTGTTGCACAGAGCCACCCCCATACGGATCCTGTTAAGGGAGACCCAAAACCTGCGGTCCTCCACGAAACCTGGTTTTAATTATTAAAGGGTTATTGTACTCATGATACTGAACATCTTTCCCCCAGAAACCTAAGAGAAATTTGCATTTTTTGCAAATTTCCTCTTTTCATACAAACGTTAGGTCAGCTGATTGCATTTAGTATGGAAGGTAAAATATTGTTTTGCTCCTATTCGTTCTTTGGGGAAAGTTGTTATTAAATACAAGTAATAGGTAGGTACAGCCTGTAAGTGTAGACAGGGTGTAAATAAACATAAAGGTGTAAATTTTTATGAAATATACGACTTAACGACACCACGATGTCCATAGATTTATTATCATGTTAAACTACGGTAGTAAAATTCTAAGGAACCCTTTGTATGAAACCAAATAACTCATTCGTCAGCAGGCAATTAGAGAATATCGTAAAATGTTAGATCTTTATCTTACCATAGACATAGTGATGGGTTGAAAAAAAAAAGATGTATCATTATAGACAATTATTCAGATAGTGTATGAAACATCGGAAATGCGATACGGACGCGCGCATTCAACGGGTTAAACTTCCTTATTTCTGTATTTAACCCAATTTAATTATTAACGTCTCACCTTAGGGTGTACTTTTGGTTGGTTTCACAATAGTCTTGTGATGTTTTTACTGTTTTGAGCTTAACCCTTTTAATGCTATCATGTCAGGTTTTTGAGTTTTCTTTAGTTTACACGTCTATTATTATAGATAATTCGTGTTAAAAGCCTGAGGGTTAACGTATGATTGTTAACGAACCTTTAGTGGTAAGTTATTAGAGATTCTATGTTTTTGATAAAAAGGGTGTTGAAAATTAACACAATTTGGAAACCATTTGTTAATCGATAACACATTTGATAAAAGTACCTACATAATTGTAAATACCTATATTTTTTTTTTATTCCCTTGAATTTTGTATGAAAACCACAGTTTTCATCGCTTGGATATATTATGTACCTTTTACCATCAAGATTAGATTTTTATTGAATAAAATGTAGTATTGTTACCTACCTATTTATTGGTTCCAATAATTAACTAGGTTGGTATATTACCTACATCAATTAATTGCATTGCGTTATTATGTATTCTTATACAATTATTATTATAGTTATGTGTGAATATGTAATTTTTGAGAATATATTTTTTGTTGTAATTATTTAATTAAGTTAAAAATAAACTAAGATATACTTTGAAGTTGTTTAAATGCTGACACGCTTTCCTTTCCTTTTTTTTCAATAAGTAGGTATAATAAAACGCTATGGTCAATAACTAACCAGCACTGCTAGCATGCCACCCACGACAAAGCGTTTAAACGAGAAAAACGTCATACGCGCTCTTTCTCGCATACGTAAAATAATAAGGATGGAGGCACATCTGGCATGCGAGGACTTTTAATCGAGAGTTAAGCTACTTTTTATGACAGACACGTCAATCATTAACCACATCGTTTAAAGGTTTATTATACTTTTCCGTCACCCTGTATAGATGCTCTTTCTTATACTGCGCTATATAGCATCTCGACGTTTGTGACGTCCTAAACCTAATATCTGTCGATCACTTCAAACTAAGGTTCAGGACAACGTCAGAGACCAAATAGCTCGCTTCAAGTGGCGGTAGAAAGGAGACAGCTAGGCAAGGTGATGGCAGGTGGATCTATAAGTAAAGAGATTTGGTCAAAAGATGACTGAATAGAAAGGTCGTCTGGTAACCAGGTTCGTTGACGATATCTTGAAAAGGAGAGGCGAGATGGATGGATGGCTTTATTCAATTGTATGTTCTGTTTTTGTAAAGTATGATTGATTGATTGATAAACCGTGGTGGTCCAGTAGCGAGTAACTTTGCCTGCCGTGCAGGAGGCGATGGTTCGATCCCCGTTTAAGACGACTCGTACCAATAAGTTTTTTCGGAACTTATGTACGATTTGTAACACCACTGGCTTTTCGGTGAAGGAAAACATCGTGAGGAAACCTGCATGCTTCAATTTCGAAGCATGTATTGTACTGTCTATTATAAGTGGCGACGGGCTCACCCCCGTCACACTGAACAGAGTTTTGGTACTACTGGTGAAACGTGGATGTTCTGAGGTTTCAGAATATCTCTGACTACCTCGGGGAATATAGTCGTGAGCATATGCTATGATGATTGATTGAGATGGATTGAAAAATGGGGAGGTAAATTATGCCCTACAGTAGGCTGATGATGATCATTACAGTCAAAAGAGCTCTACTGACGTAAGATGGTGTCATAATTTTACGAAATCCACGCGAACGAAGACGCAGTCAAATTTCAGGTTAGCTAATAGCTTGTAGGATCCCACTGCTGGGCAAAGGCGTTCTCTCACGAATAAGGGTGAGAGGGAGTGGGCCATACTCCACCACGCGGGTCCAGTGCGGATCGTTGCAGGCTACGAATAAGAGAATGTATAGAAGTATAAATGAAGCTCAAAATATTGGCACCAAAAAAATTGTAACGCATTCTAAATTTGTTCTTTAAAAATTGTAACTCGCCGCCAAAACTCATACAAAATGTCATTTTTCATGGGGTGCCAAAAATGATTTCGATTTTGTTTGGAGTTACTCTTCCATATTTATTCTCTTATTCGTAGGTTGCAGGCAAGTTAGTGGTCAAGTTGCTGTCAAAAGCAGCGATTAACCCTAGGTATATGCAGGGTCGATTTTGGCACACATTGCTTTCTTTGATTGCAAGCAATGTATGCCGAAATGCGCTGCATGTAGGTTAATGTAATGTAAGTAAGTAATAAAACAGAATCAAAGGCAAAGCAGCAAAATATAAAACACAATATAGCAATAAGGTTTTTATTAAACATCTAAAAATAGATAGTGAACGCTCCATTATGCGGTTAGATTGTCAAGTCGCTGCCTGCGCTACCTCGTGCTCGTACAGTCGGCTGCATATTATTCATCAAACAATAAAGAATAAAATGGTTAAAGGTGGTTGCAGAGGAAACACACAGGCAACTAGATGCACGGGAGAATTATTCATGATTTTGTCACATTTTATTTTTTATATCTCGTAATTGTGATGATTTCGAATCAAAATCTTAAATTACGCGCGCACTTGTGTTTATGTTTTACTGATCTAGCTACCAGTTAAAGTTATTTTATTGTTCATACGCATTTGTTCTACATTTTAAGAGTGATCAATTTCATACAAAACTTTGACGTAGAACATTCGTAGACGGTATAAACAGTAGTTATTTTCTCGTCTAAAGTATCGCAGTGTCTCAAAACGAAAGACTTTGACAGTGTGTACTGCCAGAATAGTGATGACATTCTGAACTGAAACGTGGTCGCTCACTAAAGGACTAGTAAAAAGGTTAAAAGTCACCCAAAGAGCAATGAAGAGGGCTGAATTTAGCGTTTCCCCGCGGGATGGAATCAGAAATGAGTAGGTATATCCTTAGGAGAATCAGGGTAGCCGATATAGCCCGAAAAATTTCTAAAATGGCAATGGGCTGAGAACAGATGGCCACTGGGGCCGCAGAGTTATCGAGTAGCAAACGCGAACCGGAAAGTTCGTAGGCCCAAGAACAACAACGACCTGGTGAAGGTAGCGAGCACCCGTTGGATGAGAGGGCAGCGCAGGATCAGTCCTTGTAGCGATCCTTGGTGGGAGGCCTATGTCCAGCAGTGTATATCCATCGGCTGAGATGATGATAATGAAGCTTAGGTACCATAGTACTAGTTCGAATAAATCGGAAATACAAAAACTTGTTACTTTTTCAACACCATATTTGTACGTCTCAAAGTCGGCGATTTCTACAAAATAAACCACTAAGGAACAAAAATGAGGTTTAAAAAGAGAAAAAGCCCGTTTTGTCTAGTGGACGTTTATTAACTGAAATGATGGTGAATGTGGTAAATCAATCCCATGGTTTATTTAAGAGGCTCGTGGTATTGAAACTAACTAGCATGACATCAATCAATGATAAATACAACAGAACATTATAAGAGGTCTTGGAAGTGCAAAGTGGGCGTGGAACGTGTCGCCACAGGTTATGCAATGATTTGCATAACACCATAAGGCGCGCGGCATGGTGCGAGCGAGAGGGTGAATGAGTAATTGTAGCAGCGTGAGCGGGAAGACAAGTGGCGACGCCGTCTCCGAAGCAAAAGCGCTACTTTGCATTTCTAACCCCTCTTATAATGTTCTGTGATAAATACCTACAATCAATGACGTTTTACAAATAGACGCGTCATACACTAACATCACTGCACTTTAAAATGGCGCGAGATAGTGACGCGTAGCCCGAACACTAGACGGCGCCTGACTATGTGAAAGCCGGGCAATTACCTTGCTTTTTTGTTGCCATTTTGGTGCGCAGACAACGTATCTACATATAAAAACATCTTAGCCTACAATAACGCAAGTTTCCATACTTCTCCGCAACGCGTTGCCGATGCCGAGTCCGGGTTCGAATCCGCACGAACAACACCATTTAACCTACCAATGATTTTTGTAACTTATTTACGACCGCACCGACTGCTCTCAAATGGTGAAGAAAACATAGCGTATCATTAGAAAACCAGCATACGCTGGAGAAGAACCGGTGCGTGGTGGACTAACGCCAGTATGGGTATACGTACGTATCCCCAACTCGAGGGCAGAGTCCCCCAAAGGTCGCATAAGATAGTCGTATAAGAGAATCGAATTAGAATTTAAAAATTGCTATTGGAATTGAATCAGTTGGTATTTAGGTATTTGTATAGGGCATACATATTGATGAAATTAAATAAGCCCTAGACTTATTAAAAACAACGGAAGTTAAACATTTTAATCATAAGTAAACCTGTGCTCGCTACCTGTGGTCTAATGGTTAAGGGCATTGCTCTTGACACGGAGGTCGTGGGTTCGATTCTATCGGGGATTTGTCACTATGTGCGTTTTCCCCCAGTTGGTTAGGTCATTGCAGGCTAAATAAATCACCTGATTGTCTGACAAGAAAAATGATTCCATGCTTCGGATTGCAAGTTAAGCCGTTGGTCCCGGCTACTATCTCTGGTGGTAGTAGTCGTTACGTAAAAACCACGTCAGAGGCCGTAAGGCGGTTTGAAAAAACTCTGACAACTTGCCCACACGGTAAGAAGAACATCATAAGTAAAACGAATAATGCAAAAAATCTAAGGCAAAAATATTAAATATTTGACCTCGTCGTTAGTAAATTTCGCATCAGACTGTACCTTGGATATTATATGTAAATTTTCACGAGAAATACATGCACATTGTGATTGAACATGCATGACGGTAAACATGAATCGTATAAGAAAAATCAATGAATACTTAGCTAACACTCGCTCTAGTAAGTGCTAAATTACAAATAAATTACTGTTAGTAGGTAACCAGGTGATTATTTGTGACACACAACAATGTATATGGGAATGACAGGTTATACATGTACCCACGGACTTGAAAAAAAGACGGACGTAATCTCGTCTAATCACGAGAGAAGCACCCATTTATATTTCTGTGCGTGCTAACGAACGGTCACGCGGTACATAATGGTGGCGGATTGTAAGACCCATAGATTAATATGTATATTGGGTAGGACCTGCGCCTAGAGCTAGTGCATCTGTGTGAGTGTAGGTCCATTGTAGAACAAACGAATGTAATGTAGGACATTGCATGCTTCACATCTTTTTAGTTTCACATTACGTCCGTCTTTTTTTCAGGTCCGTGCATGTACCATTGATTCTTTCTAACTTATGTACATAATACCGACTGCGAGAGAAAACATCGTGATGAAACCTGCATCCGCTGAAGAAGATATTTGAATAAGCTATCATTCTTAGCTTCCGAGATATTAAGGTATAGTATGTTGTTGGTGACACGTATTCATTGCTCTTGAGCGTACTTACGACTACTAGATGTTACTACTATTTAGATGCTACTAATTATTAAGATAGAGATAGTCCTAATAGTTGTTTGTGGGTTGGGCTATTGCAAACAAAGCGCACCCATATTATACGCATACCTCCGAACTTATTGTTTTTCTTTTCATTCTCGGTTATACAGGTTTCCTCACGATGTTTTCCTTCACCGCCGAGCAAGTGATGATGATAAATACAACCGTACATAAATTTCGTAAAACTCTGATAGTTAGTATTTTACTTACCTAGACCTACTACTACAACTTAGATAAGAAGCAGTAAAATCATGCCTAATTGATAAACTACAAGTAAAACTCCAGAAAATGGGATACCTCAGGACAAGAGGACGATCGACGATGGCTTAGTACTACAAATAATAGCATTTTTATTATGGTTATGTACCACTAATTTAATTGTGGCGCTCGGTGGCGCGTTGCGGCAAATTCGAATCCGCACGGACAACATGCCACGTACCAATGAGTTTTTTCTAACTGATGTACCTACGTATTACCGACAGCTCTCAAACAGTGGAAAACATCGTGAGGAAACCTGCATATGCAGAAGAAGATATTCTAATGCATATTTGTGAAGTCTACCAATCCGCATTGGGCACGCGTGGTGGACTAACGCCCAAACACCCTCCTAACCTGTGCCCCGCAGTGGGACGTATATAAGGTCTAACAAAATTAGGTGACACTATTTTAAGGAGATGATCAGACCATCAAACTGAACAACTTTCTGTATGGGACCAATATCGAAATCGCGAAAAAAAATTCAGCTGTTTCATATTACAAACCTTCTCGACCTAAATTTGTATGGGACGCAGATTTTTTTTTCGCGATTTCGATATTGGTCCCATAGAAAAAGTTGTTCAGTTTGATGGTCTGATTATCCCCTTAATATGTTTCACCTAATTTTGTTAGACCTTATATAGGCTAATGATGATGACTAATTTAATTAAACGAACGGTCGGCCCTAAATAAAATCAAGACATTTTTTTATATTACCTACGCTAATTATAATCTAAACTAGGTAAATAGGTATTATAAAACTGTAGGTAATGAAGTGTGTCTGTACATTGAAGATATTTACAAAAAAAAGATTACGATATGGTTTTTATTTTAGGTATCACTATAACGTAGGTGTATGTATAATTATTGTACTGAGACTCTTGATCTCACAGACAAACCGTGGAAACGGTTTTGTGGGACTTTCCTATATTGAATATTTTTATGAATTAAAGTATTTGAAATTTTTTTTTTTTTTTTTTTTGTAACACTATACCGTAAGTAGATACCGTAGAATTTTGTTTGTCTGTTTGCCTGCTTGCTTGTTTGTTTGTTCGCGCATCACGTTATAAACTACTGAACCGATGTTGATGAAACTTTTTTTGTTTGATAGCTTATAATCTGACTTAAAATCTGGTATATAATTTGTGCGGACGATGTCGCGGGTAAACACTAGTACTTTTATAAAATCACTGGGAATAAGAAGTTATGTTACTTCTAGTGACCTCTGTATTTTTTTTGAATCCCTAATTCCATCCACCACAATCTGTTAACTTGGCAGCGCCATCTGTTGGAGGGTCAGATAAATGATGATTATTACTGGTTTATTAAAAACTACTCAAACCCCTAAAAAACCTACAGATTTTATTTATTTATAACATATTTTATATTTGTCCAAACATTCGTTTAAATTAGCGATTGAAAAATGATTCCCAGCAAGAATATTTTGTTCTCTATTTAGCTTAGCAGTCCAATTAGTTTATTTTATACTTGTGGCGCCATCTGGTGGTGAGTAGCACAAACTAAAAATGTTCAGTAGATAAAACAGTTCACCGAATGCTTCGGGACGCATGGAATGAGTTTCCCTTGAATTTATGTCAACAAAGTTCCATGGGGAGTGAAACTTTTGTATTTTTCAGTATGTTTCGAAGAACAAACATTTCTGTTTTTTTAAGACCCGTCAGTTGTCGACAATGTCGTCAGTTTTCTGAGGGTTCTGTATAAAATTTTGGAATGAATTTGGGAAAGAACGATGAATTGGATTTTTTGTGCCTATTGAAATAATAATTAGCGGCTCAAAAGGTTTTTTTTTATAGTTAGGATTTAAAAAATATTAGAATAAATAAGTAGCTAAATTATAGTGGCCACGGGCTCACCCCCCGTCACACTGGACAGGTGTTTCGGTACTACTGGTGAAATGTGGATGTTATGAGGTTTCAGAATATCTCTGACTAGGTACCCCCTTGGGGAATATAGTCGTGAGCATTATGCTTATGCTAAATAATAATAAATTCTATAACTAGGTAACTAGGTAGCTACTAGCTATAAAGTATAATATTTTTTATTTTCATTCACTACACTCGAAGATAAATTTTTGACATTGTTATGCTTAATTACTATAGAAAATTTAAATGCACTCTTTATAGTAGGTACCTATGTCATGCATGTAGGCACAATACTCATTTTCATTCATCTAGATAATTTACATCTTAATTATACTAGGTAGGGTAGGTACTTACATACTTAGATAAGTAAGTAGGGGAGACTGGGGCTTGTTGTAACGGGGGTAAGAAGTAACAGTCAATTTTCAACGCGAATTTTTAACATTTTTGATTCATGTGTAGGGTGAAAGTTCATCTTATAACGACAGGCATTGTTTAAGTATTGATAGTTCCCCGTAGGACAGCGCAATGAGAGGTGGTGAACCCATGGTCAATTTCGGGCAGGTATTATAAAAAAATGACACAAGTAAATTTTGATTTTCATGTTCTAGGTTTAATAAATATTTGATTGTTTTTAACTTAATAGAATAAGAATATATCTAGCTTTTAATTTATGCTTTCGTTTTCTTCCATAGGTTAATAGTTTTTGAGAAATTTTGACATTTTGAAAATATGAGTCAGCGGGGTACGTAGTAACAAATTTTCGGGGCAAGTTGTAACAAAACGATATGGGTCCTAGCTACCTCAATAATCATCTAAATTCGACAGAAACAGACGCAATTGTAAATAATTTGGCATTACATCTTGAAACCCCTAAATTGCTCAAAATAACCCCCAAAAGAGTCTTAAACAATTAATAAGTGCACAATTGAAGCTACTGTTCTCCCCCTGGTCCTTCAAACGCCCAAATAAAGCCAACACTGAATCTACCTACCTTCTAAATCCAAGGATAATCATTCAAAAGAACTTTTCATCCGCTGTGATAAGAAAAACACGGTCTTGTGTTAACTTTACACCGGAAAATGATATGTTTTAGAGAAAACCTATAAAAAAAGAAAAAAGAAAGTAAAAAGAAGGAAAGTGTAGCAATAAAGCAAAGGCTAAATCAAAATTTGGTGGATATCTATTCCCAATAATTATTATTGAGCTATTTTGTTCAGGTATGTTACAAGGAGAAATGCTGTTGTTGATCATTATAAGTACACTTATAGACACGTGGATTAAAATGTTTAAATCTTTTTATTATTAAAAATGTTTGTTAATACTGTTTAGTTAATAAATATAAACGTATATTTTATCGAAAATAATGGCGGATTCTCATTGTTACAACCTGCCCCGAGCCTGTTACAACTTACCCCAAAGACGGGGCAAATTGTAACACCTCCCATTTTTTGTTAAATGGTCTCTCACGGAGGATAGGAAGGGATTTTAAAAGGTTTGCTATTTGAATATAGTGCTCAAATAGTTACTCAACATACACACTAATTCAAAATTTTGAAAATGTTTATGGATTGGAAAATACAAGCATTTTCCCAAAAACTGTTACAACAAGCCCCAGTCTCCCCTACTCACATAAACTCATTTTGGGGTGACCAGAAAACATGCCGTAACTTCACCTTAGTCATCTCGAAAAAAACCCTATGAATGATGAATATTTGTTCAATAGGGTGATTTATTTTCAACTGGCAATCACTTATTCACGACGCAAGTTTTGCCGCGAGCAGTTGTCTTTCGCATGGTGTTGCGTGGTACCTACCGCGTTTGAGCACGCCACGAGGGTCCGCAATCTCTTCTCAGCTGCGTTTTGCTCAAAAACAATCATTGAAATTGGGATGGATTCTCCCACAAACTACTTACTTGACACTAGCGGAAATACAATACGCTAACGCACAAGTAAGAGTCCATTAATTTGTAAAAAAACATAGCATAGCATAGCATAGCATATGCTCACGACTATATTCCCCGAGGGGGTAGTCAGAGATATTCTGAAACCTCAGAAAATCCACGTTTCACCAGTAGTACCGAGACTCTGTCCAGTGTGACGGGGGGTGAGCCCGTCGCCACTTATAATGGACAGTGGTACAATACATGCCTCGAAATTGAAGCATGCAGGTTTCCTCACGATGTTTTCCTTCACCGAAAAGCCAGTGGTGTTACAAATCGTACATAAATTCCGAAAAACTCATTGGTACGAGTCGGCCTGGACGGGGATCGAACCATCGCCTCCTGTACGGCAGGCAAGGTTACTTGCCACTGGACCAACACGGCTTTATTTGTAAAAAAAAAGTATGAAAATAATGGCCAAGCAAGAAACGATCGATATTAAAGGTAATAAACCAAAAAATCATAACATTAGTAGGTAGAGATGGGCTACGTACATCAATCAGACGAGCCAGGGGGGTGTTTAACCCCCCCTGATCGAATCCGACTGGGGGTGGCAAGTCTTATTTTTGCGGATATGGGCGCTTTGTGTATTTTGTTTTAGATTGTAGGCACCTATACTGTCAACTCTTAAACTCAAATAACATTTATGTATAACCGAAAACTGATGTGTTTCATGTAAACATTTAAAAAAATTAATGGGCCCTCCAAGTCTGGTATCAAGTACGAGTAAGTATACTAGTTTTAGAGACATATTGTTTTTATTAAGACTGTGTTCAAAACTGAGAAATTAAAAATAATAAAAAATATAAGTAGGTAATATAAGTACTCCATTCCAAATAGCAACGAAATGTTAAGGCTATTTTGAATAACAGAAACATAGATTTGAAACAGTTATTCAATTCAATTCAATTCAATTCATTTATTGCTTTCATGTACAGTATTAAAGGTCTTATAATATAGTTACTCTCACTTATACTTAGAACTTTACAACAACTTTAGTAACGTCGATAAGTCGGATAGCATTTCTTTCTGATATTTATCATTTATGTGGGGTACCCACATTTACATTTGCCTCGGCGGTCCACCGGCGAATAGGGAACCGCCGAGTTGTATATAAGAAGGTGTATTTTCCGTAATAAATCAGTACACACTGAGTACACACAGATACTCAACTAGTTTCACTACTCCTGCCCTAGCCACCAAACAACCCTCAAGCACTGTCCCCAAACTGGTGACCCCGAAAATTGAAACTACGCAGCATGCATGAACAAGAATTAATAAAGATGGAAGAACTCTTCAACGGATCCAGCTATGCAACCGTCAGCGACGCAACAGCGACCAAGCATACGCAATCCTAAATAAACATCGCCCGTCCCCGTACCAGAAACTTTAAAATATAAGATCTATCAAAATTAGCTGAAACTATTTTAAGGGGATGATCAGACCATCAAACTGAACAACTTTCTCTATGGGACCAATATAGAAATCGCGAAAAAAAAACAGCTATATAATCCTACTCGACCTAAATACAGGGTGTAAGTGACACACTGACTGTCAAACTGAACAACTTTCACTATGGAGCCTAACTCAGGAAACGCGAAAAAAAATGTCCCATACAAAACTGCTATCCTACCAGACTCAAATGTATGGGAGAGGTGATTTTTTTTTTGCGTTTCCTGAGGAAAGCCCATACTGAAAGTTGTTCAGTTTGAAGGTCCGAGTTCACCGTTTCAGTATTTGCTAGGCTGTCACTTACACTCTGTATACAAGGTGTTACAAAACTACAAATAAACCTTTAAGGGGGTGGTGTAGACCATCAAACTGAACAACTTTCACTATGGGACCAATATCGAAATCGGGAAAAAAATATTTTATGTTCTATACTCTACAAATCGACTAGAGCTAAAATGTGAATGGGATATGAAATTATTTTTTTCGCGATTTCGATGTTGGTCCCATAGAAAAGTTGTTCAGTTTGACGGTCTTAACAACCCCCTTAAGAGTTTCAAAAATTTATTGTTACTTATGAAACACCTTGTATACAGGGTTCAACTTAATATGCTGACACTTTTTTAAGGGGATGATCAGACCATCAAACTGAACAACTTTCTCTATGGGACTAACATCGAAATCGCGAAAAAAAAAATCAGCTGTCCCATAGGTGTCGAGTAGGTTTGCAGTTTTGTATGGAGGGACTGTTTTTTTTTTCGCGATTTCGATGTTGGTGCCATAGAGGAAGTTGTTCAGTTTGATGGTCTGATCATTCCCTTAAAAAAGTGTCAGCATATTAAGAAGGACCCTATATAGGACCGCAGATTTTTTTTCGCGATTTCCAAATGGTCCCTTAGAGAAAGTTGTTCAGTTTGATGGTCTGATCATCCCCTTAAAATAGTTTCACCTAATTTTGTAAGACCTTATACCACCACTTTTTAAGGATATAATAAGACCATCAAACTGAATAATTTTCTCCATGGCACCAACATAATTATAAACGCAAAAAAAAAAACTCTTCGATACAAAACTGTAAACATATTCGAGCAAATTTTTTGGGACAGCTGATTTTTTCCGCGATCTGGATGTTGGTCCCATAGCTATAGAGAAAGTTGTTCAGTTTGACGGTCTGATGATTCCGTTAAAAAAGTGTCAGCATATATTAAAGGACCCTGTGTGTATGGAATGAAGTAAAGCGCATTAACGTAGCGGCAGACGAAGGAGTTGTAAGAAACCGCATGTAGAAGCACACACGGTGACGGATTGACGCAACGTGTGTGCGTACGGCATAGACGAAAAATTTTTCGCTTACGCTAGTAGAACGAATATCAGTGTAACCGGGAATGAGACAGCGAATTATATGAAGTGACATCTCGGAGTCAGGTGGTTGTCCCATACAATTTATATGAAGTGACATTTTGGAGTCAGATGGCCGAAGTACAAAAAAGTGGATACGTCGATAAGGACAGCAATAAGTAGCGGTCTCCTTTTTTAACTAGAGCGAATTTGCTATGTGCATATCTTACTGAGTGATATGACAAGACACGTGCTTCCTTCTAGTGCCTTCTCTTTCTACGGTACGGTTTCATACAACTCCTTGCTTCACAAATGACGGACTGACGCGTGCCGCTCTGTCAATGCGTCATCGTGTGTGAAAGCGCTAAAACATTAAACGCGTTACCCGTGAATCTTGGATTTTGCAGTTGTGTCATTGTTTCTGCGAATAAGCGATTTGAGTTTCATTAATCCGTAACAATCTCGATGTGGGAGTGCCTTTAGCATCGTGATCGCTTAGTGCTAATAAGTACTTAAAAAATAATATGCTGACGATTTTTTAAGGGGATGATCAGATCGTAAAACTAAGCAACATTCTCTATGGAACTAACATTGAAATAGAAAACAGAGCTGCAAACCGAGTCGATCCAAATGGACAGCAGATTGTTTGTTCCCGACTTGTGTTATTCGTCCCATAGGGAAAGTTGTTCAATTTGATGGTCTGATCATCCCATTGCAGAATCGTCGTCACATTAAAAAGGACCCTGTACCTATGTATTGGCTAATGGGTGTCTCCGTTGAAGGATACGTCAAGGAGGACATCATCATTAGCTAATTATTTCTTTAGGGTGCTGCAATGATCTGTTATTTGTAACAAACTATTCAAAGACGTCTCATAATGTATACCTTCTTATTAAATAACCACACTCTACCCCAGACGGGTGTATCGAAGCCCTGTAATTTTAGGTCTGTTATTCGATTTGATTATGATAAGATTAGACGCGTTTGCAGAGGGATGACTCGATGATGACATCAATTATTATAAGGGCCATTTTTCTTTTGTTGGTCGACATCTTAAAGTTGATGGACTAAGAATATCAGAATAGGTTCAGAAGGTTAGGACTTCTGTACGTCTGATAGGATTACAGGTGACAAAGGATAATGCCCAAAATTCTATGAAAGTTAGGCTGAACTTGCGTCTGGTCAAATTGTCACCTAAAGATAGGACATGTAATAAGCCTTATTTTAACAAGAAAATCGAAAAATAATTGATGGGTAATATTTAAAATATCCTAAGTTAAAAATTGATAGGTTATTAAACCAAAAGCATTAATCCCATGCAAAAATACTATAAAAATTGCATTTTATTTTTAAACCCCCATTCCCATAGGGCCAAATATACATTTAATGGGATTCATAACTAAGACCAAAAATATTTTTAAATAAATGATGATGAAGCATTGATGACGTATCTTTAGCCTGGTTTCGGGCATAATTCTTTTAGTAAACTCTTATTGCCGACTGCGTTTATGCGTTAATGTTATGTACATTTTTAACAGTATTAATGAAATAGTGCTTATAAGGGTTGTTGACGACCCGGTAACCGCCAAACTGCCTGGGTTCGAATCCCGGTTCGGCCATGGATGTTATATGTTTGTGTTGTTGTATGGTTCCCATAACAAAAAGCCTGAGGCTTACTTGGGACTGTATAGTATTATATAATCTGTGCTTGGGATCATTACAATATATGTGCCTCTGAGTGTTATTTTTTTTATTTGCAAATACTACAGTGAAACACGTACAAGTAAAAAGATAAAATAAAGAGTCAATGATGTTGTTGTTAGTTTAACAAACGTAAATAAAAATATGCGACAAATAGTAGAGAACAATATTATTGCCTATTGGCCTATTGAGGCGGCTTGAAAATTCTCTGACAGCAAGTTGACCACTAACTTGCCTCCACCAACACGCACTGGGCCCGCGTGGTGGAGTATGGCCCACTCCCTCTCACCCTTATTCGTGAGAGGAGGCCTTTGCCCTGCAGTGGGATTCTATAGGCTATAACTTACTTACTTTTTAGTAGAGAACAAACAGCTAAGTAGGTACACTTTTACACAGTAACTACAGGAAGATTTTTAAATAAATAAAGCTATGACTTCCTATAGCAAAGATTTTGGCCAATTACGAATTGTACGAATCGCGAATTGTACGAACAGCGAAAGTGAACGAATTGAGAACTTTACAAACTGAGAAATTGTACAAACTGCTCACGATAGGAATAGCCTTTGCAGTGAGCAAAGGCTATTCCTACTTACAATCACTTTTCTAAGAATGTTATATCAGCTTCACATTTCAGCATCTTATGTCACCAAGTTATTTACCTGATAATGCGAAAAGCTTTCGTTCTTTGAAGAACTATTTGATGTTAGTTAATAGCCTTTGGGTCTATACATAGTGTAACAAAACACCCTAGTAATATTAAGGGGGTGCCCCGCTTCAGACCATCAAACTGAACAACTTTCACTATGGAGCCATTATCGAAATCGCGAAAAATAAATCTGCTGTATTAATTATAATAGTCCAATCATTTTAGGGTTTGACCCTAACAATAATTCATCTATCGCTGAAACTTTGCAGTGTGATAAAGTAAAGTATACAGATTACGGTTGACGAATAATCTAGATTTAATTTTTCCGGTCCTAGATTATTTGTCAACCATAATCTGTATACTTTACTTTATCACACTGCAAAGTTTCAGCGATAGATGAATTATTGTTAGGGTGTCCATACAAGGAAACTCTAAAATGATTGGACTATTGTATGAAACGAAAGATTGTTTTTTTGCGATTTCGTTGTTGGCTCCAAAGTGAAAGTTGTTCAGTTTGATGTCCTGTAGCGAACCCTTAATTAATACTATGGTATTTTGTTACAGCCTGTATATGAAGAAACATTTTTAATAAAGAAACCCTCTCCCTTCGTATTCGTTGGTTTAATGATCGATCAAAATGGCAGGTTTTAAAGGAAGATCTAATGAAATAGGTATCTACTACCTCAGTTACTTAAGATATTTTCTAACCTCCAATCTGGTTTTATTTAAAAGGCTTCATGTTATTAAAACAAGGAACTTTTACGGAAGCAATAGAGTTAAAAAAAATAGTGTAGGGATAAAAATTACAATAACGTTTTATTTTTTTTATTTTATATTTTTTTATCATATCCCTAAATAATTTTAATAGCGCATGGAAATGTTACAAAATATCCCATGAGGCAGGTATATTGTAACATTTGCGTAATCGGGATATGTAGGTCCTTATCACGAATAGGTACTTTATGAATTCCTACCATTTTATGATGTTAGGTACCTAATTTGAACACAGTAAAATATCATAAGTAAGTAATCTTTATTATAATTTAAAAATGCACATTGTTTGACTAAGAATCATAAAATACAGTTAGGCAAGTAGGTATAACATAATTATTATAGTTTTGAAACACTTTTTTCGTGTTCATTTATTCTCCTTCCTTCCTTGATCCATACACGTTAGTAGGTACCTGCAAATGAAAACAACATTTAAAAAGTTACATTATAATACCACAGACAACCCAATTGTCTGGGATACTACCTAACAGGTAAATTATTTTGTATTATTAGTCAATAGATTATTAATAAATTTATTAGTAGTTTTTGATCAATTTTTTTTCTCCTTCGTCCTTTTTACCTAAAATAATACAATCTACTTAATTAGAATTTAGAAAAATAGCTGCACCATTAAAAATTGTGATTCCCTTTAGGTAATGTTCGTATGTTATGGATTCTTTTGCAATTCTTGTGAGGATAGAACAGCATAAGTTGCGTTTGTGACAATACCATCTCCGAATAGTTTGCTGGAAGAAAATTCTTTTAGACTTAAGCTCGCCTATGTACATCACGATGTACAGTAATTTTCGATAAAATTATGTGGTTTTTGTGTACAATAAAGAATCGCGTATATCGGTTTGTATGTATCTACCTACTAATGTGAATATAATTATCGGAATAAATATTTTATGTAGGGTGTTACAAAAGTAAAAATAAACATTTTAAACTTTTAAGGGGGTTGTTTAGACTTTAGATTTAGACCATCAAACAGAACAACTTTCACTATGGGACCAACATCGAAATCGCGAAAAAAAAAATCAACTATCCCATACATTTAGCTCGAGTAGATTTGTAGTTTAGTATGGAACATCAGATTTTTTTCGCGATTTCGATTTTGGTCCCGTGAAAGTTTTTTAGTTTGATGGTCTAGAAACCATCCCTAAATGTTTATTTGTATTTTTGTAACACCTTGTATGCATAAAGAATCTTCGAATAATGTAGGTAGGTAGAATTTCCTACAGCGAAAAATGCTATTTATAACAAATATTCTAAATTCCTCAAAAGGTAGGAAAACGCTCATAATTTTGCGTGGGCAATTTATTTAAACCACAACAATTTATTTGATACAATATTTTAGAGCTAATAATAAAAATGTTACATTCCCGATCGGCTATAGATCAAGTCGCATGTCGCAATATCATGAGCTTCGATAAAAATAAAAATATGGAGGTTTGTCGTGATGAAAAAAAGTTTCCACCCTCGCCGCTTGGGGTGGCCACCCCGGCAATGTTAAATTGTATGGGGGATGCGTTGTCATGGATAGAAAGTTGGAAATTCCTTACGATTTGTACATAAGGTCGTTATTGCTTATGTAATAATTTTATTAAGGTAAAATATGCTAAATGGATGAGAATGGATGAGATGAGAAGGCGGAGTATAGATTTTGTGGCGTGACTTACACGTAGAAATACAGGGTGTAACAAAACACACTAGTAATACTTACACTTAAGGGGGTGCTTCAGACCATCAAACTGAAGAACTTTCACTATGGAGCCAACATCGAAATCGCGAAAAAAATACAGAGTGTTTTTCTACATCCTGTATATCTACTAGATATACATAACTGTGACAACTAATTATTTCAGTAGTCTAAAACTAGATTTTTTTAATCATAATTACAATTCTGGTAGTCTAAACTAAAACCAACTTAAAATAACGAATTTTCTAGTAGTCTGCTGAAATAAATATTTTTCACAATAATTATGCTACTAGATATTTTTCTCCGAATAGGAGAGATTACATAGGCATAAGCATATGCTCACGACTATATTCCCCGAGGAGGTAGTCAGAGATATTCTGAAACCTCAGAACATCCACGTTTCACCAGTAGTACCGAAACTCTGTCCAGTGTGACGGGGGGTGAGCCAGAGAGAGAGAGAGCCAGAGATTACATAAAGGATCAAATTGGCGACTTGCTTAAAAAGGGCCGGGAGTGAGATTCTTTAATCTCATTCGGTGTATCTCCATAGTAATTTAGACATTTTCAACTGATGAGCTCAGTGAATGTGATTCAAAAATCGCACTGCAGATATACCTACTCGAAATCGACGAGCATGCATGAAAGAACTAATTAATGTAGAGTAGAGGAAGCTATACAGGGTGTTTCATAAGTAAGAATAAATTTTTAAAACTCTTAAGGGGGTTGTTTAGACCGTCAAACTGAACAAATTTCTCTATGGGACCAAAATCGAAATCGCGAAAAAAAAATCTGATATCCCATACATATTATTTTAGCTCTAGTCTATTTGTAGAGTATAGAAGATCAATTTTTTTTTCCCGATTTCGATATTGGTCCCATGTTCAGTTGTTCAGTTTGATGGTCTAAACCACCCCCTTAAATGTTTATTTGTATTTTTGTAACACCTTGTATAGATAGGTTTGTCAGGATCGTGGCGTTCCGTTCTCTCTGCCTACCCCAGTGGGAGACAGACGTGAGAGATCCTATATTCACCAGTTGACAATGACAGGCTGATGATGATGATGCTAACGCACACCCCAACAAGATCGTGAGTAATGTAGATATTAATGTTTATGTATGAGACATTGTTATTGAAAATGGCAACAGAATGTTAAAAAATAAGAAAATTTTACCTAAAAACCTTTTCAGAATCGATATTTCAGTTTACATTAAGACTTTCTACTACCAAAAGTTTAGATAATAATAAATAAATGTATTTAATTCTGTATCCGAATTCTTCTATCAATAAAGATTATTAATAGGGTGGTTTATTTTTTATTATTAACTTCCTACAATACAATTTTACAAAATAACTCTTAACCTAAAGAAAACCATTTAACATAGATAACATAAGTTGCTGAAATGAAAAAAACACAATCTACGTTGATTTGCAAAGCCGCATCGGTTTTAGAGTCAGCATAAAAAAATTTAAAATATAGGAATTTCAAATGGATACAATGTTTGAAATTTTTTTATTGTGTATTCGATCGTTACCGAGTGCGGTGGTTTTTGTAAATATTCAAGCGGCGCATCCTTTTGCCTTCAAAGAAATTTAAACATTATCAAACTTAATTGTTTTTTTCATAATACAAAAAAATTACCTACTGAGTTCCCTAATACTACCGATCCCACACAAATTCCCAAAAATTAAAAAATTCCCGTCAACACGACAAATTCCCAATAAATCATTCCAGCCACCACTAATCACTGGCTAGGTAATTTAGAATGAAAAAATAATAAAAAAATAAAATCAACCCCCTTGGCGACTAGGGCAGCTAATTTTTCCCGTCGTCTCATCGAACCCCGGCGAGTCCCGACCAAATCGAGGGAACCGTAATGCTTGGTAATTATCAATTAGTTGGGACGCTTTTGTCTTTGGGAAAGGAAGTGTAGAGAGATGTTACAACATGATAAATATGACTCAACATGAAACCGTATGCATGTAAATGACGATTCGGGATCGTAGGTGGCAATCTGTTGTATCTACATACATAATGGGAGACTTAAGTTATATTGTTATAGGAGTACATAATAGTCACTGCATCCCCAAGCAGCAAAATCTGGTACTATAAAAGACCTGAGAACGTTTTAGAGCGTGCTAATTAGTGTTCATGATTAGCACTATAATGGTGTTGTAAACGTCTAGAGAACCCCAAAAAGGCCCTAGTTTTATCACTAATTTATTCTATAAACATTACATAAAGGCTCTCACGGTGATAAATCTACTACTATAAAAGTAACCGAAAAACGTTTATAGTGCTATTTTGCACCGTAATCGATTCTGTTTCGCTATCCTAAGTACGTAAGCGCTTAACTAACAAAACAAATTTCGGTATGTTAATAATATGCTTTTTTATGTCATTCGCCATTGCTTAACGTAGCATGTATTACCTAATAAAAAGGACATACTACAAAACATCCATGGACCGTAACTCTGCCGTAACTTGCACTTGCGAAAATAATTGTATCGATAAAATCACTATGCTGATTTCAAATTTGACAATGCGCCCTCATAATTTTCGTGTTTTAATAAAATGTAAATTAATAAAATAAGGAATTGTCCCGACTATGGCTGTTATAGTACACATTGGCTACAGCCGTGCTGCTAATGTGCTATCATTGCAGAAAACAGCAGCCATGACAGTATGCCACCATTTATGAATTACCTGTGATATAATTGGTACTCAAAAGTTAGTTACAGATCTAATTAGTTCATAAATCGTTAATTTTAGTACTTTTATGTCACGCTTTAGTCTCGTAGCAGTACCACAAACTCAATTATAAAGCAATTTAAGCCATTTATGTTCATTAGCAACGGCACCAGGAGTAGCTATGGTACTATTTAGTACTATAGAGGAGTTTTCGTGACTTTCACAGAACTGTCCCCATAACGGTGTGGAGGGAGCTTTTAAGAAGCTAAAACATTACGTAATGGTCGTGTAAGGTTAATTTATAGTGCAATTTGATCCTATAATAGGGTTTTCGATATAGCTTCAATACTAGTACTGTAATAACAATTTTGACTCATTATTAGTGCAAAATAGATACATAAAAGTGTCAGTAAGGTTGTCTATAGTACTAAATAGTACCATATCCGCTTTTTTCATATCGATTACAGTGCAACACTTTAAAGGTTCTTTTGTATGGTCCTGTTAGCGTTCTAAGAGCTGAACTATAGAACTTAAATGCTCTTTAATCTTATAGAATCAAAACGTTCTTTTAAAAACCTTTATAGTACAAGCAGTCACAATGGTTACCATTATAGGCGTACTATATCACTATTTGGCGATAAAACGCCTAGGTTATACAGCCTTCTGCTACTTGGGTCATGCTTATTAAAATCTAAAATATAATTTATTGGAGTTATTGGTTAATAACCGCCCACGGTCATGTGCATCAAATTGCAATACAATGTTCAATTATTTATACTAAATCGAAATCATAATTATACGACTAACGATATCGACTCGTATAGTTGGTCGTATACCACGTAAAAATTTGGTTGTCGAATTACGGTATTTTATTTTGATAACCAAAGAATGAAAATTGTTTTGTCTGAAATTCTGCATATACATACGTATGAAAATGTAGAGATAAATGTGTCAAGAAGTATGAGAATTAGTTTTCTATCGTAACACCAACTTTTAAGTGTGGTAATTTGTATTAAAGTAAAGTTTAAGGACAGGTATTTAAATCCTTACTCGTCTCATAGTTACGACACCCACATGTAAAAATTGTGTAATAAATATAATAGTATACCGAGACGACACTTCAGTAAAAGGTGTATTTACCAGCTCTATAAATATCTGATACCGCACTCGGATTGCTTTGATTAATGCTAATAATTTGTGGAAAACGTGATTGAGATGTTCTATAGGAAAATTTGATTAAACGGTTTGTAATCGAATTCTTTTTACAAGGAAAATTTATGAAAATGCAGCAATTTAAATATTTGACGTTATTTATTTATCGTGCTTGTTTAATGTTCAGAAACAACACGTGAATTAGTACCTATAATAATATAAAGACTGGGGTTTAGAAAATGAAACTGAAAATTTTTCACTAATATCGAAAAAAAAGTCAGCTTTTTCATTTTCATTCTAAACTGAAGTTAAGTACTAGACTAAAAAATGTATGGAACAGCAGATTTTTTATTTTTTTCTATGTAGGCTTCATAGTCGAATTTGCTCAGTTTTTTGATCCAAAGTTTAAACCGCCCCTTTAAATATTAAGTACAAGCATGTTTTTTTGTAACACGTTGTAGGTAGGTTTATACAGAGTGTAAACTAAGAGTGGTATCGGATGTCGGAGTTGTGGATGTGAGTGATGTTTGTAGTTACGCACTGTGTTTAAAACTACTGTGTAGTAAATTTGAATGCATTATATTACAGTTGCAACTTTCACTATGGAATGGACCCACATCGAAAACTCAAAAAATCTGGACATTCCATACATTGTTTTACTGTTGGCTGTTCGAGTCTCCTACGTGTCACTTCAATCTTGAACAGACCTTTTTGTGATCGCCACTATATTTTGAATATAGGTTACACTATAATAAAAGCCAAATACTGGAACTAGATTTTCCTTGGAACTTTATAAAAATAATTAAAATGTCTTGGACACAGATTATCTATTACCATTTAAAGTACCAGAATCTATACTCTGAAATGGAATCCGAGATCAAAAATTAAAAACAGAAGAGCCACTTTTGTTTGATCTCCGATTCCATTTCAGAGTAAAGCCTGAACTTGTATAATGATGATTAGACAACGATATAAAATACAATTACAATGATACAAGTGAACGAAGTGCGATAATGTAACATTTTCGCACGCGTGTTCTATTATAAGCTGCATTATGCTGCTAAATGTGTTGAAAACATAGTTACGAACATCGATGACTCTGGAATAAAGTCAAAGTCAAAGTCAAAGAGTAATTTATTGCAACTATAGGTTGGTTATAAAAGTTGTTACAGTATAATAATGTACCTCTATAGTTTGCCTAGAGAGGCGTACAACAATAATCATAATAAGGAAATTAAACAAAAGCAAAAATAAAGAAAAAAAATAAACATTAATATTCATCATAAAAATATGTTGTCTTCATATTTGTATGTATTTATTTTCTTAAAGCAAATATAAACACAAACGCCATACAAAGATGGCGTAACCGCAACGACAGCCAATGAAAAATTAATGAAAAGCGCATCAGGGCCAAACTTATGCTAAGTACTCGATAAATCTTTGCCCCCAAGGCGGTTTCTTCCCAATTTATTCTTTCTACCAACCCCCTAATCCCTTTATTAATGGTATTTTACCTCCCCCACAGAATGTATGCCGTTAGATGCATTTTAAAAAAGGGAAGAGATAAGAAGCTTTTTTTTCCTTATTGTATCGGAAATCGCGAGATTGGTTTTTGATGTTTCAAATGTTTTTGAGTCATTAAGTATTTTATTTTGGATTGGTTTTTTTGTAACCTTGCCTGAAATCATCTATGACTGCAACATATATTTTTTGCTGTTGTTAATTTTAACCAAACTCTAGTGACATCCAATCCAAACTGTTTTGTATCACATAAACAATCTATTGGTTATAAATAGCAAAACTTTTGCTATTTATTACCAAACGTTAGATTTTGGAAGTCACAAAAGTTTGGTATATTCAACAAAACATTTTTTAAGTGTGGTGTCTGTCTGTTATGTTTTTAGTTTTTATGGCTAGACCGCGGAACTATAATATAATAAATGATGACATTTGGTCTAGATGTTTCTTAGGCCTTGAAGATTGACACATTTATATCTGAATTTCATACAGACCAAGTCGCAGGGCGGGTAGTGGCTATAAGAACATAATTTATATATATGTGTCTAGGTAATAGTTTTTTCTCCCCTCCGGACGGAAAGCGTAAATTTTCGTCCCGCTGCGCTAAACGAAGTTGCCGCTTTCTACCTCCGTCGAGGAGAAAAATAGTGTAATCTACTATTAGCGCATTCCTATTATATTTAGCCATGTGGACCACAGCTTACAATACCACCTCAATTAAATTTTTAATTTAGGTTACCTATGACTATGTCTGACATCCTGAAATCTCATACTATACCTACCTTGCTACAATTCTACACTTAAAAAAAATTAAAAAGTAAGGTTTTATACTTTATTTATACAGGGTGTAAGGGACAACCCTCCACAGAATAAAACGGTGAACTCAGACTATCAAACTGAACCACTTTCACTATGTAGCCTAAGTCAAGAAACAAGAAAAAAAATGTGCTGTCCCATACATTTGAGTCTGGTATTAGCTACTGCAGTTTTGAATGAAACAGCAGATTTTTTTCGCGTTTACGCGAGGTAGGCTCTAAAGTGAATGTTGTTCAGTTTGATGGCCTGAGTTCACCGTTTCAGTCTGCCGAGGGCTGTCCCTTACACCCTGTATGATAGAGTTGCAATATTTGCAATATTGAAGCACCCTACCTACCAATCTATAGTCTGTCTATAAAGTCGCGGCATGAATATTTGAGGAACTAATCATTTTAGTATGGTGGTGTAATGGTGTTGCCAGGTTATTCTTGATTTTGACGTTCTTGCGTTGAGACAGCGCCCTCATTTTTTGCCAAGACTTTATAGACAGACTGTACCTACTCATATAGGTATAGTTTTATAAAAATTAGATAAGTAAATACAATAATATTAAACGAGAAAAAATGTGTATCACAGAAATTATTTTTTTGAGACACAAATAACCTAACGAAAGATGAAAAACAAGCACGGTGAAAAAAGTCGAGGGGACGTACGTACATCTCATATAAAATTTATTTCAAATAACATCCAATTTTGCCCGACTCACCCTGCTACGTTATTAGGAAAAATATTAATACAATTCTTCTTTGAATACTTTTATACGATAATAGCCTTTGTGTTCAAGATAAAACGGAGTGTTTTCCCAAAGTAAAATGGTAGACAACAAAAATATTTCCAACTGACTACTCGTCAACATTGCGCTTTATTGAAATGAAATAAAAGAAGAAAAAGGGAATTCAGAAATTGGTCTAAAGGTAACGTGTTACACTGGTGGACAAAATAAAGTTAATGTAATTAGATAATTAGGATTTTCTATACTTACTTAATATTTCGAACATTAAATAAGGTAAGAAAAGAGTACAAAAATGAAAAAAACTTGAGAGTATTGTTTGGGGATTCCATAATGACAATTGGTCCCTGAACTACCTTAGTACAATTGTTTACCTTCGAATCAACTACATAATTAGAAAAATTTAGGCATAAGCATATGCTCACTACTATATTCCGTGATGGGGAAGTCAAAGATATTCTGAAACCACAAAACATCCACGTTTCACTAGAGTACCGAAACTCTATCCAGTATAACGGGGAGTGAGTGCGTCGCGTGAAAAATTTGAGTCATCACACAAATGCTGCTGTAATATCAGATGGTCAAAGAAAATTTTTTTTTCTCACTTCTTAATACTTACATTGCTCAAAAAATTTAATTGAAATCCATTTTTTGATAGCTCAATATTTCAGTTAATTGTAGACTATACAGTACTGTACAGTTACTTTTTGGGACTTATTCTTAAACTTTACCAACGTATTTAAATTTGGTAACAAAACGTTCTAAATTCCATGCAAATTCTAAGAACATTTGAATGAAATCCCACCACGAACGCAACGTCCTAAAATACGATCGGATTAAAGCAATACCTCTCGGCCGCCACTGTAAACCGAAGAAAGCAACAAGGATTGGAGCAAGGAGGATTGGCCCTAGGCTGAATTTTAATAAGATGTCACTGCCAAACCAGCCGAAGGGCTCCCAAAATTTTATTACAACAAAAACTTTCTCATCCAAAGAATAACACGCAGATTGTTAAGGGTTTTTAATTGGGTATAATCGTCTAAGGGAATTTTCTAATACGATAATGGGCCGAAAAATGCCCTGGGGTTTTTTATAATTTGACAGCTCGGTTACTTAATGAGTGCATTAATTTGATGTTTCTATGATTAAGATCCTGTCATTATTTTTTTTTTCGCGTTAAAATGTCTGTTCTTTTACGTTAATTGCGTTAATTATTGTGTTAATGTTGTTTGGGTTGAAATAAATGTTTTTGTTGAGTTTTTTTAGCGTAGTGTCAACTGGTATTGGATGCGTCAATCATATTGCCTGAAAGAATGACATAAGGGGGGGTTGATGGATATGGGCTGATGATGATTACGAAAACTTTTAAGTAAGTATACAGGGTGTTAAATTAAATGCATTTTAGAAACTCAACCCAACAAAACAGCAGATTTGATTAATTTTGCGATTTCAATTTTGGTAAAAGTTGTTGAGTATGATGGTCTGAAACCCCTAAAATATGTCAACGCATGTCTTTTACATCCTGTATTTTCTAAACTACAGATCCGGAGCATAGTTATCAAATGCTTTTATTGTTGTATGAAAACTGGACTAACATCGCCTAAATTAAAAATCCATACTAATAGTCAATTATTTTCATACATTCGACCCGATGACGACATAAACTCACTACCCCGTTCTAATGTGTCAATAACTTTGCTACAACTACCATTTTGAAACAGAAACGTTCAGTTATAGCCATGTTCACTCTTACACTGAAAAAAAATATCTATGACAACTATTTTAGTAGACTTTACTAGTGTAAGTATGTTTTAGACATAGACATAGACATAATTTATTGATAACAGAAACTAATTTAGTTAATTCAACCAGAATAAGGGCCTGTTTCACCACTTTTGGATAAGTTCTTGTTATCTTATCCAACAGCACATTTGACATATTTTGAATGTCAAATGAGCTGTCAGATAAGCTAACAAGAAATTTTTCGGAAGTGGTGAAACAGGGCCCTAAGATTCTGTTAAAACTAAATAACACGACAAAGCTATAGTATAAGCAATCTTGAAAACAAAAATCTGTCTCGACGTTCCCAATGACCGAATAATTTAAAAGAGGTTCCTAAAAGGGCATGTGCAATAAGTACCTATTGATCTACGAGGTGAGGAGGAAGTACTAAAACGGGCTAGTGACTGGAGAGGTAAAAATAATTCCTTTCAACCCTCGTGTTGGCTGTTAGCACGCATCCAATACTTAGCGAACGTTTTCTTCCAGTATATGCAAGATTTTGACATGAAAAATAAAAATAAAACTGTACAAACTGTACAGATTTTCAAAAGTTAAGATTAAATATTGACTGGCTAGCTTTTGTAAGCGACTTCATCTGCGTGGATTTAAAAAAAAATTCATCACCTCATCGCACCCCTTAAGAGGCTGATTTTCAAAAAAGGTTTTCTCTTTCTTAGTTTTGGCACCTCTACGTGCTCTGTAGAATATGTCGTATTCCAAATTTCATGTTCCTGTCCTCATTGCTTTAGGTTGCGCGTGGTCTGTCAGTCAGTCACGGAACTGTTTTATATATTAATTGTGTAGATAGAAAAAGCCGTCCGCATGTCAGACTCGCCCATGATAGGGTTCCGTAGCCATTGTATAAGAGAATAAGTGAAATTAGTATAATATAGTATTCTTACCTAAAAGACAATTTTGAAATAGAACGATAGCGCTATTTAATTTCCTGCAACGCCATCTAGTTTATTCGCAGAAAATCTATTTATTTTACACGTTTTTTCCGAAACTAGTTGAGCTATGGCTTCCGGTATAATTTTCACTGAAAGTAGTTAACTAAAGCTATATTGTACTTATAACATTTTTCGATTTTTTTCTCCAGTATTTTAGAAGTTCTGAGATGGATTTTCGTGGATGTTCTGCGTTTTCAGAATATATCGGACTACTCCCTCGGAGAGTAAAGTCGTGAGCATATTATGCTATTTTAGAAGTTAGAGGGGGGAGGAAGCCCTATTTTTGACTATGAGCGCAGATACTCGGTACAGAAGAGTTTTAGCGATTTAGTATTTATTGGAGTTTTGTTCCTTTGGACAAGACCTATTCAACGGCACCTCTATTCTATTCTATTTTTAAGGTTATGGCATCCATCTTGGTGTAGATGATTTTGCCAATGTCGAGTTTTTGTAGCAAAAGTGCTTGACGTTGTACGGTTATATAGATATTTTGGTGACTTCAAGGGTTGTTCTTATAAAAGAACAATATCCTGAGCCACCACTGGAATTCCGCTGTAGGCCGGGGATGGGACAACCGACAAGCGACCGCCCAATAGCAGACCCACAACGCAACTCCCAACGGCACCTCACTCGATTTATTTAACAAAACAATTTTTTCCCACCCCCATTTCGTTGTATGGGATGTATGTATCTTTCTACTACATTTCTATTTTTGGTTGTATCTGTCTTCATGTCAAATTGCGATTAAATAGTGCAAAAATGAGCGAGTTATTGAGGCGGGGTATACAGACAGACATACAGACATACAGAATGGACGAAAGTATAGGGGTTCCTTGTTTGACTACAGAACCCTAAAAATCTATAAAATTATGAGTCTAAATTTATTGAGTATTAAACTGTAAAACGATAAAAACTTATGTTTTCTAGTTGTAATGACTTTATATTTTTATTTCCTTTATCAAAACAGAAATATTATGGTTAGAAAATAAACAGAAAAAAAAACAAATGGAAAACGTAGGAATCAAGTTTCCCTCAAAATACGGTAACATGTGAAAGAATTCAATTTCGCCAGTACCTAAACATAAACATAAAACACTTAACCAAAACCAACTTTATTACCAAGCTGAATTTTCAAGAATTCCAGCCTTGTCTAAAAAAAAGAAAAATAAAGTCAAAATTTTTTGCATATCCTGCTCGCTAACGCGACTTTACCGCGGGGGAGGGAACAAAATGGATTCCCGCGACATTCGGCAGCCATTACTCCGGCCCTCTGCCACTCTAGCCCTCTCTCCCCTCACGAGGCGTGTTTACTAAAAATGCGTTCAATTTTATATGCGGGCTTTATATACGTTTGTGTGTACACAGCTTTAGACAGGCTTCCTCAGTCAAACAAAATAACAAGCTGTCTTTATTTGAATTCAGAATACGCTACTTTCAAGTGTAGTTTTCAAAGCGTACAAACAAAACTTTTTAAAATACTTTGCAAATAAAAAGTTCTCCGATCTCTTTTATCTACACCTCGTTTGTTAAATTTAAAAACTAAACATTCTAAATTCAAAAACTTTTTAAATCTAAAACACTGGCACGTCTTTCACAAATCACATCTCGTCACTCAATGAGTTAACTCTTCCAATGGGAACTATTTCGTTTTTTTTCTTTCCGCTCTTAATTAATTCCTGTTTTTGTGCGTGTTACCTTCGGTTGGGACAAATTGCAGACGTCTCCTTATAAATATTCGGGCATTTAATATTATCAACGGTTCTCAAACTTTCGTAAGCTGGGATGTTATTAGTACCAGATTTTGAAAGAAATTAATTTAGTTAGAGCTGTTATAATTATTTTAGTAGTAATTAGTAATCTGATTTATTAGAAACCTAAACTGACCAGATAATTTATTGAATAGGTAATTACCTTTTTAATTTTTAGACTCTAGTGAGATTGAGTAGTACGAACGAGAGAGTGGTACGAACCACTTCGTGTCGAATAAAACAATTATTTATTTTTGAGGAGCACCTCATTTGTTCTTCGTTATCAGCCTATTTAATCCAATCAAAAGGAGCTTGAACTTTAAAGGCCTGTTTTCACCACTTCTGAGCAAGTTCTTGTTAGTTTATCCGACTGATAGTATGATATATTTCATATGAAAGATAATTATGTCAAAATATATGTTGGATACGCTAACAAGAACTTACTAAGAAGTGGTGAAATAGACCCTAAATAGAGTTAAAAACATCTTAGGTACCTACCCACATGTTTAATATGTACCTATATGTGTATATAACTCTATCGTAAATTAGCGATCTAAACTTGACGAGGAAAACTATTTAAAAAGAGGAGCATTTCGGAGGTGAAATTAGTCCTAACTTTTTATCATTTGTCAAAATGGGATTCTCGTGTGTTAATGACAATTAGTCAACTTGTATGGCGTAGAATTAGGAACTAAACATTTTTATTTCATTTAGTTTCTTCTATCATTTATATAATCGTTGTAAGTTCTGAGAAAAGTTTGAGAGACACCGGTATCTACGTACACTCAAGGTTAAGTCCCGATGAGTTGAATGAGAGCATTTTATAATGAAAACCTGTATTTGCTTGAGATTTACAACCCCTTTCAATTTAAGATAATGTTACAAGGTCGAACGGAAGACTGTGTAACTAGAATTTTGAACAATATCAACGCTTCGATTCCAAAAATGGTCTTTCTAAAACACGAAGACTTATAATTTATTTATAGTATGGTGGCAATTCGGTAATTGTCAACGATTTGTTGACAAATTACCGAAGACTTAAATTATGATTAAGCGCTAAGTGTGTATACCAATATAAGAAGTTACTGTCTTTTACTTGTCTCTTACTATACTTCGGTCTATACTTAACATTTTCCATGGACTGCTCGTAACTACGTCCTTTTTATTTAATACCATCAAATCATTTAGTTTTCGCCTGCATATGCCACGTTGAGCTGATAAGAGTAAAAAAAACTGTTTTTATGGTGCCTATAGGTGGTTTTCCTTTTACATGACCAAACTTTCATCAATTTTCTTGAAGTCAGTCAGTTTTTCAGCTTAGTCACAACACCGATATATGGATGGATTTGAATGGACGATGATGAGACAAAACATAGAAGAAAAGCTCTTTCTTGTCATTAGTGTGACCGGTGTCTACTTATTTTTCATTTTACTAGTCCTAGAAAACTCGTCACTCTTAGGATTCTTGATTATTTCATCTAGGAATGCAATTGGGTATAGTACATAACATACAAAACACACTACACAACATAAAATATATTTTATTTTAATTTACTCAATAAAAAAAGGTTAGTCATTGAGATTTTAGCTTGAATACTATTTTTAATAATAAAATAAACTTAAAAAAATAGTGAAATGTTGATTACATCAAAATTCCGTTTTTAGTGAAAATTTCATACGAAACTCACGTTTTGACGTCCGATAATGAGTACCTAGCTGATTTGACTAGTAGTCAAGTAGCCTATTACTATAGGTAATAAAGACTAAACAATATGCCTTCTCCTTTTTACGGTAAAAAAATTAAACGAGTTCCAAATTCAAATAACCAAAACATCTGTTCAAAACGTACACCGACATTACCTTAACGGATTTAAACTGAAATGCAACACAAATTGTTATAGTTACTAACAAAAAACTTATTAACATCTCAACGCAGTTACTGTTATAATTCCTCATTGTGCTCCCATAAAATAATAGTTGCTTTCATACCAAAATAAAGAAAAAAATGCTTTTGGAGTTTAAGAAAAAAATATGCAAATCAAAAAGGGTTAGGATTGTACAGTGACCTTTAAACTGTAACCAGAACAAATTTTGTTTATAATAAGATAGGGAAGGTGCACTGGATAAAATAGATCGTATTATACGGCCAGTCATATTTTGCGGCGGGAACATAAAAGCATGTTTTAGGAATAGTGGAAAACACATAAACGTCATCGAGTCGTTGTGGGTCTGCTATTGGGCGGTCACGTGCGCGTGTCGCTTGTCGGTTGCCCCATCCCCGGCCTACAGCGGAACTCCAGTGGTGGCTCAGGATATTGTTCTTTTATAAAAACAACCCTTGAAGTCACCAAAATATCAATATAACCGTACAACGTCAAGCACTTTTGCTATAAAAACTCGACATTGGCAAAATCATCATTAACCAAAGATGGCAGCCATATTTTTTAATAAAAATAGAATAGAATAAACGTCATCGGTCCACCGAGTGTAGGGCGTCCACATGACGCCAGTCGTTTCGGTCTCCATTCTAGAACTCGGACTTAGTTCTTCAGCAGATACAAAACGCTAGATATTCCATCCCCTTTGACAAATATGACCAGGGGCAGATTTAATAAACAATAATTGTCATTGTAATTTACATTGACAATTTCAGGATCATTCCCGAGAATGTTAGGACACAGTCATGGTGTTTAACGCCCTTAATAACTTCTTCTTCGTCTTGTGGTGCCATCTCCTATCGGAGGTTGGCTATCATTAGGGCTATTCGGACCCTGGAGACTGCAGCCCTGAACAGTGAGGTGGTTTTCATATCGAACCATTCACATAGGTTTTTAAGCCAGGAAGTCCTCCTTCTACCAGGCATTCGTCTTCCAAAAATTTTCCCCTGCAGAATAATCTGGAGAAGTTGGTATTTATCACTTCTCATAATGTGACCGAGGTACTGTAATTTCCGGGTTTTTATAGTTTTTAGGATTTCTACTCTCTTATTCATCCTCCGAAAGTCCATCTCGTTGCTAATTCTGCCATTTATTGCATTCATTATGGCATTCTTCCTAAATAACTGGCCACCCTAAATTGTCATTATTAATTAAAATTGTCATGTTTATGAAAAAACAGGCTCCAGATGTGCTCCAGCCCTTTAACTTGCTTTTCAGTACCTGAGACTGACGTCCTGAGAAAGAAAGAGTGTACCGACTATATGAGATAGATATATAAGCTGAAGATAGATTATTGTCTATCAGTGGATGATGACTACGTCATGCTACGTCATTCCGTCGGTTGCTATGTCATTACATCTTGAAATCCTAACAAGGTAAATTAAATTAAACTTTGTTTATAAAAGTTATTTTATTACAATTTCTGACCACTCTTTACTAACAAAAATATGTCGTTATTTTATGTGATTGCAGGAATAATAAAATCAACAGAAAAAATTGCGATTGGAAATATGCACATCAAATTTTCTTTGAATATCATTTTAAATAAATATGATAGTTCTGCGCATGATGCGAGCACCTTTTTTATACGCTCAAAACATCCATTAGCGAATGTTACATAAAATTACCATTTCAACCATGACCCAAGACGCTATCTCAAATTATTACTTAACTACATAAAAACTCTTGTCGTTTCAAATAAAGGGAGAGACAATAACTCCCTTCGTTGTAATTCAAATATACGTCCTATACCGGTAACTGATAGCCCTGTGAACGGCATTCTAAATTTGAAAAAATCTATTCATAGATAGTTTTTTTTTGTCTCAACGTTCAGAAAGTAGGACATGCATATCATTATTGCCCTTTTAACTTTTTTTCGTCTAAAAACCGGTAACGCAATGAATAATACTAAATCATTAGTCGTATTTTTGAAATTGGAACGCAGCTGGTGTTTTTTTTTCGCGACATTGTCTTTTTTTTAACAGAAATGTTTGGTTTAGCGATTTGAATATTTTTATTGCGTTTTGACTGCGGAGTCAAAAATGTCGAAATCTTTTTTTCTGATGATTAATTTTCGTTTTATCTCCGACGCGATATTCTCGTTTTATTTCTTTTGCATAATTTCAGCATAGATCTTATTTTACTTACTTACGTTTTTTTGGTTTTATTTTAGGTGATATAACCGATATTACCTAAAATAAGTAGGTTAGGTTATATCGGTTGGTTTCCGTAAATTGTTTTTTTTTTCTGTTCTTCCGTGGATATACTACGTACAAGGCGACTAATGTCTTACATTACAAGGATTTAATCAATTTTGAAATTTCCTTCAGCTACTGGCATTTTGATCGGAAATTTTCAGCGATTTCATTCAGATTGCCCCGTCTCCGCCAAACTCGAACTCTGACTCCCCATCGGTTGTAAGTTCTTCGGCAGGTATCACTGGCCCATTACCACTTCAGCTTGCTAATTTTCAGAGCTTTGTCAAACACTTTAGTTCTATAACGGATTACCTCATTCCTGCTTTGAATCTTAGAGAAACACCGATTATAGCTTTTTCAAAGTTAGCTGAGAAAATTTGAATTGGTGAACTAGTCCTATATCGCCAGGGTCCACGTTCCGTTCCATAGGTCATTACAGGATGAACTTATAACTTATAACCTTTGTTTTAAGGCATTGTTGGTGGTAATAGACCTATGGTACTTATTATTTTTTTTATGTGGCCGTTTACTTTTATGTTACATAAAGTTGCTGGAAATTACTTATTTCGTTTTTCCAATTTATAATTCAAAACAAAAAATTCAATTACAACTTTTTTGACCCGACAAAGTTTGGTAAGCTGTCTTCACACGCAGATTTGATTTTTGACAAGACTTCGGAATTTAAATCAGTTCAAATTCAGAACTTCCGATTTGAGGAAGTTTAAAAAACTCAGAATTTCACAATTTTCGCACTTTTTAAATTGATGTTTTGTTTTCATGTTTTATTCAAAAATTGTGTTTGTTTTTAATTAAGCGGTATACTAAAATTTAGTAAACTTTTTACGATATCAATTAAAAAATCAAAATTATAATAAAGTACATAGTTAGTTTAGTTTTCGGAATAAAAGTAGCAGGAAAGCTTTTACATGCCTCCACGCACAAAATAAGAGTAAGAGAGAGAGAAGTGGAGTATAAAACACGGCGATCTAAAAGCTTGTTTTTGGTACAGTATGGCATTGTAGGTTATCTAGTTGGTAGATACGTGTTTATGATCTCCACCAAGTTTGTAGCCGACAAACTATCCGAAAAAAATTGATTACCTACCTAATAAATTTGTAAAAAAAAAACATCAAACATACCTCACTTCAGTAGTCCCAAAAAATCTTTGTGTCACAATAATTTGCAAAAATAATTTAAAAAAGTAAACTATCAACACCAAAACCATTTATGGCCAAAATGAAACTCAAATTGTAAATGTAAATTGTAGTATCACTCGTAAAAGCGAAAGGCCCATAAAATTGTCACAGAAAATAAATTGCTGACTAAAATAACAGTTGCGGAAGCATTTCCCACACTTGCCCGGTAGCTAAGTAAATTCAAATAGGACATCTGCTAATTGTCTAACCAACGATACGCATAAATTGAACTTAAATTATTAACAGGCAGCAAAAACGCGTCATACTGCGACAAGTTTTTTATTTTTAAAAACCAATCGTCTTTTAAAACCTGTCGTTGGCCCAAGTCAAGGTGTGAAATTTGCAAATTTAAAAGAATTTTTATTTTTTTAATTTTTAACTTTACAATCTATTTTAGAGTCTAATGCTGGTTGCAGTGAGTTGCATTTTATTTGTAAGTTTTCTTGTAGTTACAACCCTATGTAATTTATGGGTTCATATGCAAAACAGTTAACCCATTTCTTGAGCAGCCCTATAATTACGGTGTTTTGCATATTATTTGAAGAATAAATATTTATAAGGAAGTGAAATTTAAGAACTTTTTCTTTTGTTACAAACTAGTCCTTAATAAAGTGCGTTCGTTACATTTTAAGCGACGTTTTTTTTAAATTTAATTAAATTCTTTTCACATTTTCGCGTGTCGCCCTAATGCAAATTTTTGTAATGTCTTGCATGATTTGTTATTAATTTCGTGTGAAGATACCCTTCTTAGGGGTTTCCCACGTTTTGAAATAAATTTAACATTATATCTTATTAATACACATAGGCACATATAAAGGTGAAATAGAATACTGGTTTCGTGAGACATTTAATTTTGGAATAACATTCAAAATTATAATTCAACTGCTCTTTAATATATATATTTTTTCATAACGATCATAACGATGTAGGTACCTACGTGATCAGGTCTTACTGGACTGTATAATATCTTTCTTTATATTTTTAAAAGGAAAATAAAAATATAGAAGATAATATTTTGATAGTTATTTGACTGGTTAAGATGGAGCACTACAACTAAATTCCTAAACAGAAAATTGGTACTGTAGCAATGTTTTTGACCAACCTTTCGGGTGTATGAGTCGTGCGTGAGATTATGTAGGTATGTAAAAATCATATAAGTATTTAAGAATTAAAACAAATAAAGAACCCCTTTCAAAACGAAAACATACTTACATAACCAAACACTAAACGCCCAACAATAAAATCTTTATCAAACATCGATCAACCCTAATTCGTATCGACAATGAACTATTCTGCTAATCGAGAACGAATGAATGAATGGTAACCACTTGACTCGTGTTTAGAATCGATCGATTGTGTAGTTCGATTTATTGGGGCGCGATTGTATCCATTGTGATCGGTCCATTCAATGTTCAACAACTTTTTGTTAATATTTTGACATTGTAATACACTTGCTTTATTAGTTACTACATAGGTTTATTACATGCAATTCCGTAAGGCCCTAGTTAAAATTGTTGATCAATGTGATAAGCCCACTTTTTCTTTGCAGTGTCGAAACTCTGTCCAGTCCAGTGTGGTGTGAAAGAAGCAAACGCTACTTTTGACACATTAACTACTATTGACACCATAGAGGTAGGAATAGAGGAACATACAGCTGAGAGAGCGAGATGTACCTAGCGGCACCACTGTATAATAGAAAGAGATACGTGACGCGAAGCAATAGGACCGTTTTTTAGTCACTAATCAATTTTTACAATTCGGTTTTCGTGAATAATTGGGAATCTAAAGTGACATCGTAGATAATTTTGTGAAATATACTGACACTACTTCAATAATTTATCCACGATTTTACGTTAGACTCAGAATTATAGACAGTATTAGAATTTTTACCTGCGAATAGTCTCCAAAAAACATCCAAAAACTGTTTCATTTGACAACTCATGTCACTGCCTCAGGTATAATAACTTTATGATTGGGAGTCACGTTGCAGGAATTGACCCGAGCACACGTCTCGTGTGGTTTTCGCGCGTCGCATTTTTGCCTGCCACGAGGCTCCGCAATCCCCAATCTCCTCTTGTTCTTGAACAAAAACAATCCCTGAGATTGGGATAGATACTCCCATAAATTACACTTGACACTGGCGGAAATGCGGTGCTACGCACAAGCAAAAAGCCATTAATTATAAATAAACTCTATTGTGTAAAGTTATGAAATAAATAAAAAAAAAAAAAAACGGATCCATCCTTGTAGTAGTGTATCTATCAAATAGCACGATTTTTTTATCTGATAAGCTCGTAGGTTTCTTAACTATAAATCTTCCTTCATGAGAAAGCCCGTTGTGTCACAAACTCTACATAAATTCTTCAAAACTCAAGTCTGATACAGCGTGGGATCGAACCACCAGCAGGGAAGGCGAGACTACTAGCCACTAAACAACCACGTCTTCAAAATGTGCTTTGTCCTGCATTGAAGGCTAACGAAGAAATTAAATAACTAATACCCATTATTTTTATTATTATATACTTAGACTGTTTTTGGAATTTAGCGAACTTCATACTTATAGCCAGATCAAATATACTATTAACCAGTTTTTGTTTCCTGTGAACTGTATTTTATGTTTGGTGTAAGTAAATAAAGTATTTCATTCATTAATTTCATCCATTAACAAACGATCTATTAAAAAAAAGAAGTAGTAAATAAGTATTTCGTTTTCGCCACAATTTAATTCGCCCATAAATACATTTCTGATTCGTCACAGCTTTCTAATGTAGTTTTTTTTTTGTATTTCATTCGTTCTTCTTTCATTGTAATATCCAAGTAAGTATACCTACTTACTTTATCCCTAGACCTTATAGTTAGGCTTCGCATTCAATTATTGTGCATGCAAGAATGAAATGTGAAAATAAATTGAAATTGACTCCATTCTTTTACTTTAAAACGTTTTAAAGAATTTCTCGTAAAACGAATTAATCTTTATTACAAAACTGTCCACTTGAATATTGTTAAGGCACCGCCATTAGGTCCGATGTTAAAGAAAGGACAGATCATTAAATTCCCATTTATAACGTAACACCGGTCGTAAGACATAAAATTAAAAGCTATACAGGCTTAAATAACCCATTGTTACACAAATTGGTTAAATATTTTAGAGTTTACTGCAGGTGTCTTGGTGAAATGTGTCTTTGACGATGTCAATGCCGTCAGTCGCGCCATACTGCGAAATTTCATTGATTGACATAATATTCAACTCACGTCCCTTTTCGGGGTTGACAGCAACCTTACTGCCAAATGAAGCGGGATCACACACGATGACGCATTGACGGAGTGGCAGACGTCAGTCCGTCATTTGGGAAGCATGGAGTTGTGTGAAACCGCACGTTGAAGCACACGCGATGACGGATTGACGCATGACGCCGTCAAAGCGTCATCGGGTGTGAACGCTCTAAATACATAATAATTCATAATTCATTTATTCATACATACTTAAACTCACGCCTTTTTTCCGGAGTGGAACGCAGATACTATGGATCTCCGCTTTGATCAGTTTTGGAAAGTTTTATATATTACAGGATAGAGCAACAAACATGAGTTGTCAAATTAAACCTTTTTTGGATGTTTTTGGAGACTATTCGCAGGCAAAAATTCGAATATTGTCTATAATTTTTAGTCTAACGTGAAATCGTGAAATTAATATAGTAGTGTCAGTATATTTCATAAAATTATCTACGATTTCACTTTAGATTCGCAATTCACGGAAACCGAATTCTAAAAATTAATTAGTGACTAAAAATGGTCCTTTTGCCTCGCGTCACGTGTCTCTTTCTATTATACAGTTGTGCCGCTAGATACATCTCGCTCACTCAGCTGTATGTTCCTCTATTCCTGGTATAATACCTTTATGGTTTTGACACACCTCTCTTGCTTCCTCTAGGTCCATACATCTTGTCATCTATTCCCGTCGATTAATACTTTGGCTGCTGTTAACCTATCATTTTTAATAACGTCCCTGATCTGGTCTGTATGTCTTCTATAGGTCTGCCTCTATCAATGTTTCTTTTCACACACGCCTTATACAAGGTGTTACAAAACTACAAATAAACATTTAAGGGGGTGGTGTAGACCATCAAACTGAACAACTTTCACTATGGGACCAATATCGAAATCGCGAAAAAAAAAAAAAGATGTTCCATACTCTACAAATCGACTAGAGCTAAAATATGTATGGGATAAAAATTTTTTTTTTCGCGATTTCGATGTTGGTCCCATAGAGAAAGTTGTTTAGTTTGACGGTCTAAACAACCCCCTTAAGAGTTTTAAAAATTTATTCTTACTTATGAAACACCTTGTATATCTGTTGCGTAAGTCGACTATCATTTATACTTTCATTATGTCCAAACCATCGAAGCATTCCCTTCTCTGCTTTAACCACAACATCTTCATTCAAAATACAATGTACCCTTCGCACAGAATTCCTCATTCTATCCCTTATAGTCACACCACACATCGAGTAGATTTGTAGTTTAGTACCTATGGAACATGCGATTTTTTTCGCGATTTCGATGTTGGTGCCATAGTGAAAGTTGTTCAGTTTGATTGTCTAACTAAACCACCCCTTAAATGTTTATTTGTTTTTTTGTAGCACCTTCTATAAACTTTGTAGGACATAATCTCCAAATGTTTTTCGAATTTTGGTACCTACCTTTCCTAAAAATAAATGTTGTTCATTTTGTATATACTTACTCTTATTACCTAATTATTGCATATACCTACCTACCTATTCAAATAACTAATACTACGTTGGAATGGAACACTTGTATTAGATTATTTATGTGAGAAAACCACAATAATAATCAATAGATTTCTATTTAAATGTCAGTCCGTCAGTTTTTATTTTTGGAAAATAGCTTATTAAGAGAAAAAAGTTAACGCGGCAGGCAACGTATATTTTACAGAATAGGTGTAATTTTCACATAATTATCGACTTCTTGTGTTGAAATGTGATTATTTAATGTAACGTGCATACAACATAGTCAGTGCTATAAAACTAAACACTGCACCATTCGACAAAAAAGTAAAATGGCATAATTGTGAGTCAAGTCAACGAGTAAAGGTTCCGTATAACTTCATTTTACTTAGGTCCTTTTACCACGGAATTAAAACTAGCTTTTACCTACGAATAAATTCGTAGGCTTTTACTCACTTACTTCAGAAACAAAATTGTTTATTAGGTACGTGGAGTGGAAGTAGTATTAATTATTTTAAAACCTATTTATGTTTTGTATCCGAAAATAAAGTTGACTTACAAGTTGCTTTGTATTAATTATTTAGATCTTTTCTTTAATTTAAGTAACCTGTAATAACCCACCCAATATGATCGAAATTAAAATTGACAAAGATACAATTTTTTTTTTTAATTTTCTTCCTTGAAACAATGGAGAGACGAAGACGAAAAAAATGTATTCCCGTCGATTATCTTTTACTTCAGTTTCACATTCTAACAAATCTAGATTTAACCTTAAACCAAATTGAATGATTGAAAATTGTCTCCTATGGGACTTGAACCGACAACCTGCCAAATCGGGGCTGTGCTTTCGTCCAATTAAGCTCCAGAAAAATCCCGTCAGAAGTCCAAATTTCTCAAAACTATTTTTAAGGGACGAAGCACGATAAGATAGCTGTAACATGTTTATAAAAGTTAAGTTAAGTTAAGTTATAGCCTATAGAATCCCACTGCAGGGCAAAGGCCTCCTCTCACGAATAAGGGTGAGAGGGAGTGGGCCATACTCCACCACGCGGGCCCACTGCGTGTTGGTGGCGCAAGTTAGTGGTCAACATGTTTATAATCAATAATATTTCAGATTAAACTTTTTGCCTTAAGGAACCCTGAAAATAAACACTATAGCGATGATAATGGCGAAAAGTTTAGTATAATTTGCACATAATGTGATGCTAGGCTTAATGTTTGATGGCCTTATAAAATTATTATGCACGTTTAAATTTTATGGTAGCGTTTTCCATTACGTTCGTGTCGGTCGGGTCGGAGTTCCGACACGTGTGAACACCGTGTCCGGTTTTTACCCGACTGCCGCAGAAGGAGGGTTATGTTTTTTCTGTGTCCGGTAGTGTCAAGTATAAAACTGGTTTCTGTGCTTGTTTTTTGCAGCTAGTAGACAAATAAACGTAAGTATAACGATATGCTTTTATACGTAATACCGACTGCTTTCAAACGGTGAAGGAAAACATCGTGAGGAAACCTGCATTCTGATGCATCATTGGGCACGCGTGGTGGACTAACGCCCGTACGTAAACCTGTAAACCTGATGGGCCCTGTAGTGAGACGTTTACAGGCTGATGATGATGATGATATGAAATGCTCAGGACTATATTCCTCGAGAGAATAGACTATAGTCAGAAATTATATTTTTATTTTCTCCACCATTTATAATTTTTAACGTAAGAGCTTAGGTCAAAGTAATTTTACTTTGACCTCCAAACATTTAAATCTACACAACATTAACAATGGAAAACACATTCTAACTTTTTCTTTGGCATCACCGTGTCATTAGCAAAAAACACGTATTTATATATTATACTTATAGACACACGTTCTTTGAGGGCTTCTTACCCAACTGCGCCAGAAGGAGGAAAACAGGAGGTTATGTTTTATAAATAAAATATCTAAATACAACTGGAATTGAAAATTCCGAACGGACGAAAATGCGGAATTCCGAACAGGTAGGTACACTATTTCCGAAGCAAGAGAGCACGTAATTTGTAACGTTTCGCTCCTGACATGTCCTAGTTTGTTTTGTTCAGTCCCTTCGATACCTAAAGCTAAGGATGGTTATGTTTAAAACGCTAAACGATCATCGAAGTTAACCTAACGTAGAGCTGGTTACAAAGTTCGTTTGAATTTTTCCCGAATATTGATTTCTCATTGCAGTATTTTTAAACCAAGTCTAAAAAAGGCAAGAAAATGCTATACGTTAGTATAAGTCGACTGAAATCCTTTTCTTCGAAGAGAAAGTATTTTGGATGTTGAGTTGATGACCATTCTACACAGGGTGGAACAAAACACCCTACAAATACTTAAGGGTGTGCTTCAGCCCATGAAACTGAACAACTTTCACTAGGTATGGTATGGAGCGAACGTTGCAAAAAAAAATTAGCTTTTTCATACAAAATTGCTGTACCGACTCGACTAAAATATATGGGACACCAGATTTTTTTTCGCGATTTCGAAGTTGGCTCCATAGCGAAAGTTGTTCAGTTTAATAAAATAAATAACTAAATAAATGAATAAATAACGCTCACAGGCACATACATTGTAATGATCCCAAACTAGCACTAAAGGCTTTTATTATGGAAACCATACAACAACGGCACGAACATATAACATCCATAACCGAACCGGGATTCGAACCCAGGACCCTGGTTTGGCAGTCCGGCGTGGTAACCATTACACCAACCGGGTCGTCACCAGTATAAGTCGACTGAAATCCTTTCCTTCGAAGAAAAAGTATTTTGGATGTTGAGTCGATGACCATTTTATACAGGGTGGAACAAGACACCCCAGTAATACTTAGGGGATGCTTCAGCCCATGAAACTGAACAACTTTCACTATGGAGCGAACGTTGCAAAAAAAAATTAGCTTTTTCATACAAAATTGCTGTACCGACTCGACTAAAATATATGGGACACCAGATTTTTTTTTCGCGATATCGAAGTTGGCTCCATAGCGAAAGTTGTTCAGTTTAATAGTTTAAAGCATTACTAGGGTATTTTTTTACACCCTGTATTTCCATCCCAGTATTTTGCCACACGATTAACTTTACAGGCAGCGTAAATAAGCTCCGTTTCTGTGCAAGTGTTCGGACAGGATGGGCAGGATATAAGTATCTATGATGGGGTCATAGATGAGTAATTGACGAGCAACACAACATTCACAATTGAGGTAATATGTGCCTGAGGTCCAACCCGTTGTTGCTGTAACCCAACTTGAACAGGTTACCACTAGCTATCCTAAAAACCAAAAACATTTCAGCCCAATTATAGCCATTAGTTATTCATGTTCAAAATGATGACAGCCTGATTATTTCTATGCTCAAGTCGTTTCAGTGAGGCACAAAGAAAACTTTCATTTTTTGTACCTACCAGAATACCTATTCATTCCTCAAGCGAGCACAAAGCAATGTTTCGCAAATCAGATGTCAAAAATATTTTCTTTGAACTTTCCTTAATTGGAGCGCATTCAGGATTTTTTTTCATAACATTTTTTCCTTTATGAAGCAATCCAAGCATATGAACATCTCAGATCATACAAGAATATTTTAAATCCATCGGCGAAAGATATAGAACGATCCACCTTTGAAAAATTTATGAAAAACCCAAACGAATTAGGCCCCCACACAATTATTTCGACGGCGGACAAAAGAAAAACGCAAAAAATAAGCTTTGTTATCGAAATTGGAAACGAAACGAATATCCAGTAGGTACCTAAAAGAAAGTTCTGCTTCTATTGGGGTGCAGTTTTTTTTGCAATCCAAACGCGTATACAAAAAGCGCCCCTCCGCATATGAAACATTACTCCACAATACGTCCAATATAGCCCCAAATACATCTACGCTCACATTTTTTTATAAACAGATTTTTTTCTTTACCCGAGAGAGAGACACACTGAGTCACGTTGCTTATATAACTGTGAACATGTTAGAACGAGATGGATGTAAAGAAAAAGTTCTGACTACGGATAAAGAAAGCTCAGGTATGGATAAGGGTGGAGGGAAGAAAAAAAGGATACGGCGTGGGGTGGTACCCACCCCTCGCTGTCGAGTGGGGGGTGATATCCGTAGAGGTTCGCGCCACTGCCACTAGATGGGGGTGAAAAGAAAGTTTTTTTTTATTGAATTTCGGCACAGGAGTTTTGGCATAATGATGATGGATTGTACGGTGGCTTTCCTCAGATAAGTTTTTGGGGAATTTTCCGTTGCGTGTAATGTATTTTGCGAGTTTTTAAATTAGGTGCGGGTGTGTTGATGTCAATTTTGTTTTGATTTTGAGTGGAAAGTTTTATATTATAGAAACATAATTATAAATAAGCCAGCATCAGCGTTTCTATACAGAGTCCAACTTAACATGCTGATGGTTTTTTTAGGACGATGATCAGACCATCAAACTGAACAACTTTTTCTATGGGACTAGCAACAAAATCACGAAAAAAATCTGCTGTCCTATACATTTGGGTCAATTACGTTTGCACTTTTGTATGGAAAAGATGATTTGTTTTTCGCGATTTCGAAGTTGGTTCTATAGAGAAAGTTGTTTGGTATTATGGTCTGATCATCCCCCTTAAAAACCGTCATACTAAGAAAGGTAATACACCTACATACTGTAGGTACACATAAAATTGAACAACTTTTACTATGGGAGCAAACCTTTCAGAACAAAAATAAATCTGGTGTTCCATAGTGAAAGGAAAAGTATCATTAACCTTGTAACGAGCACGCAAGCTCGTCACAACAACGAGCGGACTGAGGAGGCGCGCGGGGCGGGAGGCAGCCGAGCGACGCCGCATCGCGGTGCAGCGGCCGGCCGGCCCCCCGGCGCGCGGAGCGACGAGCCGCGCTAGCCGACTATAAAAGGCAGCCCGGCGAGAGACAAGCGTCATTCGCTGGGCGCGCGCCCAGAGTGTAAGTGCATACGGCTTGAAGATATCGGGAAGTGTGCCTTACAATCCTGGTGGTGAGCTCGGCGGATGACCATCCTCCTCCCTCCTCTCTCCTTCCCCTTTGCCTGAAAGTTTACTCACGCGGTTTGAAGATATCGGATGGTGTGATAAGCTTTCAGCCTGAAAGTTCTCCCTGAAGGGTTATGCGTGCGGTTTGAAGATATCGGATGGCACGATAACCTTACAGCAGCAGGACGCAGAGTTTCAGGAGCCACCTGAAGGCTTACCAACGCGGCTTGAAGATATCGGGCCGTGTGTAATCCTTCAGGCGGACAACCGCTATCCCCACCCTCCTGGTACCTGCCCCTCAGGCATATCAAGACTATAGAATTAGCGTAGAATATAAGATAAAGCTTCAGCAGTGTAGTTATAAGTAGCTAGGGCACACCCTGTAAGAGAGTAGGTTATCCCCAATAAAAGTATTGTTATATTATAGTTCCTCTATTATTTCTGCAACCCTAACTATAGGAAATATCTAGCTAGCTAGGTCAGCCCTTCTTCAAAGGGATCTTTTTATATTAACGAGGCCCTCTGGCCACCCCGTCACGAGGGCACTTTGTTACAATGGCGCCCAACGGAATAATCCACTATTCCTGTAGTTTATAGGGTTGCGATAACTTAAAATCGATTCCCCGATAGTATAAGAGACAAATACACAATACAGACTGACAATTCATCTAAATCGCGAATGAGTATAGCGCGACAACTTCAACAAAACCACAATCGGTAAGCTAAGCGCACAGCCGAGAAGAGGTTTGATATAAGCAAGATAATTAGATGTCAACAAATTGGGTGTACAAGCTGAAGAAACAAGAATTAATCACAGAATCGAATATTAGAAACCTCGAAACAGAAAACCTAAAAGTGGAAGAATTAAGGAAAAACTTAATCAAACAGTTGAAAATGGAAGACGAAACCAAGGGGAAATCTGGACCAGGGACTGAAGGAGCAGGATGGAACATAGATTCGTGGAATATCAGTTACGATATCACGGAAGATCCAATAGAATTTGTAGAAAGACTCGAAGACATAACGTCCGTCAGCGAAATTAAGCCCGACAAATTGTTGAAGTCACTACCAAAATTATTCAAAGGAGAAGCTCTTCTATGGCATAGGAACAACTGTAGCAATTGGAAGACATGGAACGAGTTTTTAGAGGATTTCAAGTTGTATTATTTCCCCAAAAACTACAAAGAAAATTTATCGGAAGAAATTATTGCGAGGAAACAAGGACAAGAAGAAAAATTCATATACTACTTAACGGGCATACAGACTTTAATGAGAAGGCAAGGGAAAATGAGCGAGGGAGAGAAACTAGAGAGAATATATACAAATATGAACCACTACCATAAATTTTACATAAAGAGAAAAGACTTCCAAAATATAAGAGAATTAATAGGACTAGCTGCGGAGTATGAACAAATATCAACAGAGAGCACAAAACAAAACAACGGACCAGAACATAACAGAAACAACCGCAGAAATAACGAGAGAAGAAACGAAGCATATACAACAAAGAATGAGAACGGGAAGGACAACAGAATGTTCACCGAATTAGAAATCAAAGGAAAAAAATATAATGCACTAATAGACACGGGTTCTACAGCTTCGTATATCAATGGCAAAGTATGCGAAGAGTGCACAATAGAGATGGAAGACGGAGACATACAGCAGGTGGTACTGGCCGACGGATCCACTACGACTACAGAGAGAACGAAACCCATCCAAGTAATAATAGAAGGTCAGAGAATAACACAACGAATGAATCTGTTACCGGACGCGACAGTTATTATCTTAGGTATGGATATTTTAGCGAAAACTGGCTGCAAAATAAGTTGGGACAGAAAACGTATAAAGGAAAAACAAGTAACACGTCAGGTGGAGCAGAAACAAAAGCACAACGAGCCAGTCAAGCGGATACAGCCAGCAAATAACGCAAGTGAGCAAGAAATAGTAGACAGAATATCGATAAACTCAGTATACACAACAGTCATAGAACAAGGCGAATGGTATGAAAAGACAATACAAAAAGTAAAACGTAACCCCAGAAAAAACAGTGTCTACCGTATACAAGACGGGAGGCTGCACAGGAAAATAACGAATCCAGCATATGGAGTAAGAATCGACACACAGTCGCAGTGGAAACTATGCGTAAAAAGTGAAGAGAAGGACAACATTTTGCAACATAACCACTACAGCCCGGACACAGGCCACTTAAGAGTATCGAAAATGCTAAATCGTATAGCACAGCGGTATTACTGGCCCGGAATGTACCGGGACGTGTCAAAGTGCGTGAGCAAGTGCACAGAGTGTCAAAATGATAAAACGACACAATGGAGAATCCCCGGTTTTATACGACCTAAAAACGTACAGAAACCGCGGGAAACGACTGAGTTAATAGACCCACTCCCAAGATACACCCGGGAAATGGGTTCTCCGGATAAATTCACAACATGGACCGAGACTAGTCCATTAAGAACTCGTACCAGCACCGGCACTTGCAGCAGCAGCAGCCCAGGTGCAGTGGAGAAGATCCGGGAGGCGGTCACACTACATAGGAGAAACAAAAGTTAAGTACCTATAGTTCAATCTTTAAACTCTCAAAATTATGATTAGTTAATTTGTTTTGTTTTAAAAAAAAAATAAAAAAAAAGTTGTTTAAAAGTAACAATAATTCGAAGGAAAGTTTATGTTAACTCCCAAAACAAAAGTGTAAATAAAAGACCCTAAGTCAGCGCAATAGGGCCATCCTAGCGTAACGATAGGTTTGTTTACATTTTGTAACCGAGCGTCCGCATCAGGAATGCGCTTTGCAAATCCGACTTATGGAGGTAGTAATGAATATTGTGTAGAATAAGAACGGACGCTTCGGAATCATTTAGAATAATAATCTGTTTTAGCGGAATAGGTACTTGAGTTGCTTTACCCAGTCATAGCCATAGTATAATCATAGTCAGAATAGTTTATTGCTAGGCATGTTTAAAACTAAGTACCTACTTGCAAGTAATTTACTATTAAAATTTGTTTTCTTTGTTGAGATTGTTTGTTTTTAATACCTATTTGTTTTTATTTTGAGAAGAAAATTAAGAATTAGTATAGAATTCAGTTATCTAGTATGGACTGCTGGTAAAATTAAGGATTTAGACAGATATTTTCAAATAATAAGTCTGAGGAACAAAGAGTAAGCGGGACCAAAGCGGCCCAAGAATAGCACGGGGAGTCTAGCACGACAACGAACACCATGATATATAATATTGTTTTTATATAAAGGATGTTTTTTTTTAAGAACACCCACATATAGGGTAAGGGTACCAAGTATGTGACATGTAGATACAGCTTACGATTTTTACCCAGGTAAAAACCGCAGAGAAGAAAGAGGGGACTGTAACGAGCACGCAAGCTCGTCACAACAACGAGCGGACTGAGGAGGCGCGCGGGGCGGGAGGCAGCCGAGCGACGCCGCATCGCGGTGCAGCGGCCGGCCGGCCCCCCGGCGCGCGGAGCGACGAGCCGCGCTAGCCGACTATAAAAGGCAGCCCGGCGAGAGACAAGCGTCATTCGCTGGGCGCGCGCCCAGAGTGTAAGTGCATACGGCTTGAAGATATCGGGAAGTGTGCCTTACAATCCTGGTGGTGAGCTCGGCGGATGACCATCCTCCTCCCTCCTCTCTCCTTCCCCTTTGCCTGAAAGTTTACTCACGCGGTTTGAAGATATCGGATGGTGTGATAAGCTTTCAGCCTGAAAGTTCTCCCTGAAGGGTTATGCGTGCGGTTTGAAGATATCGGATGGCACGATAACCTTACAGCAGCAGGACGCAGAGTTTCAGGAGCCACCTGAAGGCTTACCAACGCGGCTTGAAGATATCGGGCCGTGTGTAATCCTTCAGGCGGACAACCGCTATCCCCACCCTCCTGGTACCTGCCCCTCAGGCATATCAAGACTATAGAATTAGCGTAGAATATAAGATAAAGCTTCAGCAGTGTAGTTATAAGTAGCTAGGGCACACCCTGTAAGAGAGTAGGTTATCCCCAATAAAAGTATTGTTATATTATAGTTCCTCTATTATTTCTGCAACCCTAACTATAGGAAATATCTAGCTAGCTAGGTCAGCCCTTCTTCAAAGGGATCTTTTTATATTAACGAGGCCCTCTGGCCACCCCGTCACGAGGGCACTTTGTTACAACCTTTAAACCTCATACTCTACCCATTAAACCGAACAACTTTTACTGTGGGAGTGATCTGAGAGGTCTGCTGCCACATTAAAAGTTATTCAGTTTGTTGGATAGAGTATGTGGTTTAAAAGTTAATGATACTTTACCTTACACCCTGTATAAATAATTCTCATCTTGGTGCATGTACTCAAATCAAACCTAGTCCCATCTTGTATTTCTGATAAGTAGACCTGACAATCAAGTACCTTCAATAAGATCGATTCTTGGTATATTTATTAGGGCTATTCCTATTAGAATTAACTTTTTGTTAATAAGAGAAATTATTATTCTAGTAATAAACCCAGTAATTTGCATATTGGTATTCGGTATACCATTATTTCTTTATAAAATAACAATTGCATGGCTAACGTAAGTATGTAATTAATGCCTTAGTTGTAATACCTTCGGATTCACTATTATAATATACTTACCAACTATGACACTACTCTACCTGCTAGAGTGAAACATGCATGTTCTTGGCTACCCCCTCGAGTTAGAAATTTCACATTCTTACTAAACTAATAAGAATAAATTATCTGATCACCAAATGTCCTAAAAAAGCCTTAAGGCCAGTTTCACCACTTCTGGGTATGTTCTTGTTAGCTTATCCGACAGAGAGTTTGACATATTTTGTATGAAATTATGTCAAAATATCTGTCGGATAAAGCCTACAAGAACTTATTCAGAAGTGGTGAAACAGGCCCTTAAACTTTTGCATATACTTTCATATTTGGTGCTGGCAACACCGAACACTATTTATACAGGAACATACATCCGAAAATTCTCTTAATTAGCGACACGAGTTTTCCAACCCCGTCGCGCCATTTTTTTTCATCTCTTTTTCACTACCGTAATGAGACCACCTCTCAAAATGTCTGACTCTTTATTTGGTGATGAAATGACGTACTTTTTTAATCAACCTCAAAAAGTAAGATGCGTTGGGGTAATGAATGAATCGTGAATGGGGTAAGATCGTATGTGTTAAATATCTACCGATTCTGTGATTATTTTTATATATTGGCATCATACGCGAGACGCCCTTTTTTCTACTCCCTTCAGTCCGCGTCGGTGATTTCGTCGTGTCGATCGTCTGTTACGGCTGGGCGTAAGATTGGACGCTCAAAACAAAATAATGTTGTAGTGGATGTTTTCTTTTTATAAACCTTGTGTTCTTAGCGACATGCGTGATTTTAGACGGCAGTCCGTTCTTTCCCCAACATCGTCCGATCTTTCCCATGTATTTTTAAATGAATGTCTATACTTTAAACTACCGTAACACAGCAGTCGTTAAACATATACAAACATGACAATATTTTTCTGATAGGTTGTTTATTGATTTATCAGTTTCTACTTTATTTTATTACGCTAGCTGATATAGATTTTGAGGGTATATTTTAATTGCCAACTTCTTATGAATGCAGATAAAAACCATACGAACTTACCCCAACGCACCTTACCTAACGTATCTTATTAGGTACTTACGATGATATTCTTTTCTGGGTTTTGCAGAAATCTTATAGAGTCTATCTATCCATTCTAAAGCCGGTACCAGTCTATATAGTCCATAATATAGACTATAGTCTGGTACCGGCTTCAGAAAGGACCACACAATTTCCTCCCGTGGGTGGGTGTCGTACGAAGTACGAAGCGACTAAGGAATAAGGTTTCTTGTTCAGTGTTTTTATGGGCGATAGGCTAGCCCCCTGTCGACCCTATGTGTAATCTTCAATATGCTAAAAGTGAGCCTTGCATAACTGCATGCTCAGATATGTAGTCGGTAGTTATAGGAATGCTTCTGATCTCCCAGAAATAATGAGGTTTTTGTATTACTGTATTTTTAAAGTCAATTTCTTTACAAGAAACTACTTGAACTACTTAGGCCCGATGCGACCAAACGCGAGTCAATTTTTTATTTTATTTATAATTAATGGCTTTTTGCTTGTGCGTAGCACCGCATTTCCGCCAGTGTCAAGTGTAATTTATGGGAGTATCTATCCCAATCTCAGGGATTGTTTTTGTTCAAGAACAAGAAGAGATTGAGGATTGCGGAGCCTCGTGGCAGGCAAAAACGCGACGCGCGAAAACCACGCGAGACGTGTGCTCGGGTCAATTCCTGCAACGTGACTCCCCGAGTAAATTTTATTCTTAGATTAAGTCGCCGATTACTCTAGAGTAAACAGATTTTGCGTTTTACCAACCCTAATCTATAAATAAGTTGAGAGACCGAGACTAATGAAATGTCAATGTCACATAATTAAAAAAAAAAAAAAAAAAAAAGAAACCTAACAAAATAAAACTGTATAACTTCACATTGCAATAAGTACGGATACAACGACCTCTTTCTTTAGGTGGATTATACATTCGTTCTTTTAGTACGGAAAGACAAATGAAGTTATTACGGAGTAAACACCAAGAGTAAAATTGTTCCTTGTATATTTAAGTTACTCTTCTATTAATCTAAGTTTGGTCGAATCCGGCCTTAATAAATGTTAAATAGTAGGCATGAAAAAGAGCTCGGTGGCGCGTTGCGGAGAGGTATGGACTCTCAATCATGAGGTCCGGGTTCGAATCCGCACGGACAACATGCCACGTACCAATGAGTTTTTCTAACTTATGTACGTATTACCGACTGCTCTCAAACGGTGAAGGAAAACATCGTAAGGAAAACTGCATATGAGAAGAAGAAATTCTGATGGATATGTGAAGTCTATCAAATCCGCATTGGGCACGCGTGGTGGACTATAACGCCCAAATCACCCTCCTAGAGGGTAGGCCTGTGCCCTGCAGTGGGACGTATATAGGCTGATGATGATGATGAGTGGGCATGCTATGTAACAAAAAATATTGTATTCTTTGCTTCAAACTGTACTTAAAGTGTTTGCCAATTCGTGTCTAGCTTTCGCCCAATTCCATTTCCAAGTAGAAATAAAGCCATTCCAATTTCTAATAAGATATAACTAAAAAATAAAAGCGTAATATTTCTCATTGGAAGGCTGAACCTTTCACAAATATCCAATTCGGGATTCGTATAAGCAATAAATAAGAGGAAAGGCTTTCCAGACGGAGCTTGGCGAAAAAAAAGTAAAAAAGGCAATGGATCGAAGTCTTTCGTCCGTCGGATCCAATAATCCGGCCGTCTGTCCGCCCGCCTAATGTGATCGCAACCTAATGAAAAACGCTTGGTGTCACATTTATAGTTGTGACTTTATGTTGCTTTCGCTCATAAAAATTCTAAATTTTTCTCCTAAGTAACCTCATAGCTGTGGGAGGTGACCATCGTGACCATGGGTTCCCTAATACGTTACTGCGAAAGTCAACACATCGATTTTCGTTTCATCGAACACTGTTAATCGTCTGTTAATCGATGGTACCCTACATGACCATTCCGCTTGTGTCACCACAGCTCTTAAGGCCGCTTGGTCTTAGGCCTGATTTAAGGTTGAGCCTCAACTGGCAGCACGGAATCGAAATTATCTTACGCTCCATCCTTTTCTGTCCCTCTAGAACGTCAACGGCACGCGGCAGTACCAGCAGTGCTTTGACTTTTCTCACTCTAGCCAATGATGTTCCTGAGCGATAGAAAAGGATAGAGCGTGAAAATATAATGATTCCGTGCTACCAGATGAGGTTCAACCCTTATAGCCATAACCTAGGTAACCTAGGTAGCCTAGTAGTGTTGTCTCGGTAATTTCTGTCGTCGCATCGGTCCATCTCGTAGGCATGCGACTTATTGGCGGCGAATTAACATCTACCTAAGCATCTTCCATGCTTCAAATAAGATGCATGTGTGGTGTCCAGTGTCCACTGTGCATAAAAAAAACTTGCTACAGACCACTTTCAGATAAATACAGATAAAAGATTTCGTATTTACTTAGATAAATTTTATAGTAAGCTATTATAATTAAGATTGTCTTTTAGCGGGTTTCAGAATTAAAATATGTACACCTATTAGCTGGTAATATATTGCAGTGTTTTTGTGGCAAAAAACACTTCAAAAGAAACCATAGAAAATATCCACAAACATCTATGACTTCGGTAAAATATTAATATTCATCATACAAATATTTGCCCGTTACGGGATTCAATCCCGCGACCCTCGGCACAGCAGGCAGGTTCACTACCGACTGTTTAGTCAGGCCGTCAATAGTAACTTTTCATTTATTATCTATGACATCTACTTCGAGGCATGTAATTGTGACCACTATCCATCAAAACCTTGTAGAATTTGGACACTGCATGCATGTGAATGTAGGTTTTTGAAATATCTATGCTATTAGGTTTAAAATATTTCTGACTTTTACGGCAAGTATAGCCGTACGAATATGCAGTGAATATAAGCAACCTTTGCCCTCAAAATCCAAAGATCCAACTGAAGCCAAAAAATCTTTCTACAGGATTTTTAAAAGCAATTTTCAGAAACTTAGGAACGATGATTTTTTGCCATCTAAGGTAGGCCCTAAATAGTAAAATTTCAATAGGTAATTGTTTTTTTAAATTTGATTTTATGTTTTTCCAGGACTGGACTATAAATGTGACTCTCGGCTTCACGAATGTTAAAAAGAAATCGTGAAATGGGTTTACGTTGGTAACGAAATCAACATAAATTTAGAAGAAAATTAAAAAGAAAATAAGTACTTATGCATAGGTTAGGGCATGTTTTTATTTTATGTAATAAAATGTAACATATTTTAATAATCTTATAAGTTTTTTGGATTGGTTACCTATCGTAAATAATTATCATTTCATTTCAAAGTTCAAAAGTTGTGACAATTTAAAAAAAAAAATAATATGAAAAACCGAAAAGACATTAATCATTCATCACACATTAATAAATATACCTTACTCTACTCACGCTCTGTTATACAGAGTCCAACTTAATATGATGACAGTTTTTTAAGAGGATGATCAGATCATCAAACTGAACAACTGGACCAAGGTTGAAACTGCGAAAAATAAATCAGCTGTTCCATATAAAACTGCAACCCTACTCAACCAAAATTTGATACTTTGGACAGCTGATTTTTTTTTTCGAAATTTTTACGTAGGCCCCATATGGAAAGTTGTTCAATTTGATGGTCTGATCATCCCCTTAAAAACCCGTCAAACGTATACTCCAATGGGGTAGGCAGAGACTACGGATCGTCAAAAAGAATCTTATTAAGTAACCGCGTACACGTCATTCATTGACGTAAAAGTTAACAAACTATGTTTTAAAGAAAAAAAGACGAAGAGATGCAAAATACACTTAAGTAACCGAAGAAGAAAGTTGAAGTTCCAAAGGCACCGAGAAACTTTACAAAAGCCTAAGACACTGAACTTTCAAGGCATTGGCACGTTCTTGCGTTTCGATTTCATTAGTGGCCGACTTCTTAAGAAAATCTATTCATTCAGTCCCAGCTGATATCTCTGTCTCGCTCTCGATCGCAGAAAATTACCGGGAAATGTCTTGCGTCTCACTCTAGCGCAATGTTGAAGAAGTTGTGACGTCATAACGAGGTCGTCTCTCCGATTCACTCATTAAATAAACAAGGAGTGAAAAGTGTGTAATCCTGGCGGGACCATTAGTCCCTTTTCCTCACAAGGGTAGTGTCATATTCTATTTCGTACTCATCTCTTTCGTGGATGTGCTGAGTTTTCAGAATCTCTCTGACTAAACCCTCGAGAAATACAGTAGTGAACATAATGTACTTATGCCTTTTCGTAATAATTAAGGTCAATAAAAATATAATAATTGTTTCATCAAACAGCATCCAATCGCAGTATCGACATCACAGAGGACTCTTTTTTGCCCTTCGTGATCCTTAGTGTTACGTTGCATGGTTTTTACTTCTCATACGTAGTATCGGTTCACTGCGTGTCATGAACACTAGAGTGTGGACATCCCATGATACGCGAGTGAAGAAACGGGGTCGGGAAACGTGATAAGAGAGTGGCATGGTGCCCTGGTTTTAAACAGTAACACAGATACAAACATACATACATAAGACCTTGTCAGCGGTAGTCTGGAACATTGCAGAATTATAAGAGTTAATTTTATTATAATACTAAGTAGACAAAGGCCTGGTGTATCAAAATTAGTACAATCATTATATCCTATATGATATCCACAGCAGAGTTCGGGCCTTCTCTCACGAACACCCTACACTACAATACACTACAATACAATACAGATTCAGCTAGGGTGTTGCCGGGATAACGCACACGGCGCTCGTTTTAATTCGTATCCCGACCCCGCTGTTCTTCATTATCTTATTATATTACTTAGCTAACTTCGTACACTGTGACCTTTGCTTTTTGATACTTGACTTAGGGCCTGTTTCACCACTTCTGGATAAGTCATTGTTAGCTTAATTGACAGATCGTTTGACATATTTCGTATAAAAGATATATGTCAAATTATCTGTCATGTGTCATGGCAATTGGTGAAACAGGCCCTTAGACTTTGTGTAGTCCTATAATACATCATCATCACCATCATTTTTAGCCTGTATCTACCCACTGCAGGGCATAATCCTCCTCCATCTTTTTCCATTCTTCTCGGTCCTATGCCAGTCGCATCCAGGTCTTGTCTATACTTTTCCAGATGTCATCAACCCACCTGGCTGCCGAACGACCCACTTTTCTTTTGCCTAATCTCGGCCACCACTCTGTTAAGGCTTTACTCCACCTGCCATCATTTCGTCTAGCTACGTGTCCTGCCCACCGCCACTTTAAGCGAGCTATTCGGTCCCCGACGTACTGTACCTTTATTCATGCAGTTATAGGTACTAGCTAGGTAGCTAGGCTTCGTAGAGTTGACTACTGCGCATTAATTATATTATCTCCCTTTTGTATGATCCTATGACACTCACTCTCACAGTTGCAGAAACGCTCATTGTTGTTAAAATCCTCCATTTAATCTCTTGCTATCACTGTTTGTCTTGTTGACGTACTAAAATCTAGCAAGAGAATTCATGGAGGATAAACTTTAATAAGCGTTTCTGCAACTGCCTGTCACCCATGTAGACCTTAATTGACTATTTAAAATGGTTTCTAATTTCCTTCTGAATTGTCATTAAAAAGGACAACATTTTACTATGGAAACTGTTATTTATTTCAGAGCTCATAGGTCATTTATTTCTCAATTTATTTCTTGATAAGTATTATTCAAATCTTTCATTTTAGTCCGATGTTTGTACTAAAATACATGTGAACTCAAATCAATCCCGAACGTTTCAGAATAGATTTTTCAGTAAATAATAAAAAACGAACTAGGTAAACCTACCTGCTGATGAAATGTAAATATTTTGTATTATGGTATATTTATAACATCTCTGACTCCTCAGATAATATAATAGTTAACAGTAATACGCAAATGATGAAACTAATTAATTTTAATTGCCCAACTATCAAGACTGTTCGCTCCCACTGAACATCTTAAGGCGGGAACGGAGTTGTTCTAAGTGGAGACGTTAATGGGCGTCGCCTTCACCTTGACCAGATCTGAACTTTCACCCCAGTTCTGCAAGCCTGGTACTTCGAATGTAGGTCGAAAGGGTTTATTGGTAAGTCTTCGATATTTTTATCGTTTTAAATTTTTTTGAATTGCAAATAGGGTACTAACCCTGTTTAAGGTTTATTCTGTTCGGTTTTTGGGTTACCATCATCATCAGCCTATCATCGACCTGGACATAGGCATTTGCAAGGACGCGCCACATGACTTTTCTTGGTGTTGCTCTTTATATCCCCATGTACCTATGTATGACACTGTTGTTTTCTTGTGCTAAACGAACACTGTTTCTATACAGGGTGTTAGGGTAAACAGTAGCATTAGTGATTGTAACCGTGATACTAAACAACTAAGAATCCCTATCCCTAAGAAACCTAAAGGAATCATCCTATAGGTTTCTTATCATGGGTACAAAATCCCCGTAGAGTAATGCAATTGTTTACCATAATAACCTTTATATTTTATGTCATATCAGATAATGACTTTTGAAGACTTGAAGACTATTCTGCTGTGAATTGTTGGTTCATAGAGCCTAGTTCAAAATTAAGTGCCGATATGGGGAATTTGATAATAGTAGATGTTCCAGGTGTGATCGAAACTACAGTTTCTATCCCCAAGCAAGCAAGCATCACAAATATGCTTAGAGATCCATGTAGACTGGATCACACCTGGTAAATCTTCTCTTTTCAAATTCCACAATTTACAAGAAGCAAGCAAGCAAGCACCACAATACTTAGGGATAGATCCTTCTAGGTACCTAAGTTGGGTCTTTAGAAAGATTAGCGTGGTTAAGAGAAATGGACCGAAATGGGACCAACAAAATCGATACCAACCCCATTTGTGTAGAGCTGATTTTTTTCTTTATTTCTCCCTTTAGGGTCATCGATTTTTAGATCCCGACCTCGAAGTTTTAGGGTGTGAAATCTTACCACAGTTATAATATCTTCATTTATACATTCATATTTGTTTTCGTAACGATTGTTTTTTCTTTTCTTTATTTTTCTAGATGATGATTTAATCCTGATTCCTTTAATCTGGCATTTATTATTGATGTAGTTTTATTGTCATTGCATCGTTAAACTATTCGCTCTAGAATGTAATAAAATACCAAAAAATAAATTTATAATATTACCAGAGGTAGGATAAATACCAAATAAAACTAAATAATAAATTTTTGTCGTAATTGGGTCAGAAAAATATTCCATCCAATGGTGACATCAAAGAAGCTTTGCCGACGGGCGGCGAGATGAAAGAGCCGTCGGCGTTGGTTCCCTTTGAACTTGCCGACGGTAAGGTACCTACTGTGCGTTTAGGTATTTTCAGTTCTGTGTTAACCTTACTTAACTTACTCGTAGGTAATTAGAGGGCATTTTATTTTATCGAAAAAATTAAATCCAATTAGACGTTTGTAAACTATTTCCAATTTGACTTCATTCTCACTTAACCTATTTATTTCCGTGGTTGTCAGGGACAAAGGGGTTAAGTATTTGATAACTGGTGGTAGTCTAATCACGCAAATTTTCAAAGTTATTGACTAATTTTTGAGCGGGTACCTATTCATATATAAAATGATAATTTTCTTACAAACACTGAACTGCGAAATTGCTAAAATAATATTAGCTGTTTCATACAAAACTACTTAGGTATTCGACTCAAATGTATGTGACCTACGAATAAGAATCTATAGAAGTGTAAATGAAGCTCAAAAAGTGCCACCAAAAAAAGTGTAACGTGTTCTAAAGTTAAGTCCATGTATAAACTGTACCTAGCCGCCAAAACTCATACAAAATGTCATTTTTCATTGGGTGCCAAATATTATTTCGATTTTGTTTAGAGTTACTCTAGTTATTCTTATTCGTAGGTGACCAATTATTAGCTGCGAGCTAATTTTTTATTCAACGTTATCTCCCAATTGAAAGTTGTTCATTTTGATGATCTCACCCACCCCATTTAATTAATATTACTAAGGTGGATTGTTACAGCTATTAAATTTTTCTTTTGACATTACAAATTATACAGTGTAATAGAATCGGCCATACGATAAATACAGCTAAAAGAAAGCCAATTAGGTAAAATTTAAGGTAGGTACTGGTAAAAATTTAGAACATCTCTGACTACTCTCTCGAGGAATATAGTCGTAAGCTTAAAATTTCTGCAACTGCAAACCTGGAACTCGCAAACTTGAAGACTGCATAAAATCGGCTGCAATTTTATTTCAAACTAGTGTTTTCCCGCGACTTCGTCCGCACAAATTATATGTATACCAGATTTTAAGTCAGATCATAAGCTATCAAACAAAAAAAGTTTCATCAAAATCGGTTCAGTAGTTTTAGCGTGATGCGCGAACAAACAAACAAACACACAATTTTGTCAATAGATGGCGCTGCACGTCATTTATATCGCGCTATCAAGTGTTATTTTGAATTTATATGAAGTGAACCGCTACTTTTTTATTCCTCACGATTTTACGGTTTAATAATAGTTAAGATAAGATAAGATTAGCTGCGAGCTAATTTTTTTATTTAAAGTTATCTCCATATTGAAACTTTTCTTTGGACATTAATAATTATACAGTGTAATAGAATTGGCCATACGATAAATACAGCTAAAAGAAAGCCAATTAGGTAAAATTTTAGGTAGGTACTTGTAAAAATTTTGAACATCTCTGACTACTCTCTCGAGGAATATAGTCGTAAGCTTAAAATTTCTGCAACTGCAAACCTGGAACTCGCAAACCTGAAGACTGCATAAAATCGACAGTAATTTTTATTTCAAATTCTATTTCTGTGCAATGGAATTTAAACAGTATATTTCACCTTTATTCTTAAATTCATGTCACGACTAGGTAGTAGGTATGCCTAGGTAACCTTTTGGTTTACTTGCCTCGTCAATATTCATAAGGTCTTTTAGCAGCAGAGAAAAAGTAGTGCAACCAGAAACTCTACCCTATGTTTTATTAGTTAGATCTACAATGGTATCGATTCGGTATTGCCACGACTTAACTTAACTAAATTTATTCCTGTCATTTTCTAACATTCGACTAAGAAAAGAGACAGAAAACCAAGAACTGACTTAAGACGCCATCTTATTTAAGTCGTTTTTGGGCGTGTAGCGTCACTTTGACAGCACTAAAGTCAGTTGTTGGTTTTCTGTCTCTTTTCTTAGTCGAATGTTAGAAAATGACAGGAATACATTTAGTTAAGTTAAGTCGTGGCAATACCGAATCGATACCATTACTTAACTAAACTTAACTTTAACAAAAACCACTAACAAAACTAGACAACAACAAATATATTCATATACAGTAGGATCTTATTTACGTCCCGCTGTTTCCGATGCGTTAAAGGAACATTAAATACAGGGGTAACACGTTTGTGCTTTAAGAAAAAAATTGCTACTTTAAGGCGAAGCTTTCAACTAAGCCGTCTTTATTAATGTGGAAAAGAACGATATTGGTGAATTTCAGATTTCGTTGTCCTGCCCTGCTTTTTTTGCATTAAAAAAAAAACTCTTGCGCTTACGATTCGTTTTTATTTCTCTGATGCTGACCGTACAACTAACTGCTGGGCAAAGGCATCCCATCTCCACAATCCCCCTGTGTAAGTGTAACGCAAATTTTGCCCTTATACAAGGTGTCAGCGAATAAAATGCTATTACTATAAAATTTATAACTGGAAAAAAACATGTTGATATAAAAGTTTTACAATCGCAAAAAATATAATATATTAAAATGTACATAAGTTGTATCATGGCAGGTATAAAAAAGAGAAAAAAGGTATAAGCTTGACTATTTAAAAAAACAATAGGTAACAAATATTGAAAGTCTTCTGTAGCTCCCTCTACCAATAGGTACACAAGAAACTTCTTAATATTTAATGTTATGTTCTTATCTCACCCATGCGTTTTCCATCAAAGACAGTTAAAAAACCATCGAATAGCATCCCCTTAACACATCTGCGCTATTCCTTTGGCAAAGAAAAACCCTGCCGGATTAAAAAGGGACTCATTCGTGTGTGAACGCTACTGTATCTTGCTGGAACAAAGGACGGGGAAAACATTTTCTTTTTAGCCTCTTAATCCAGTGGTAGAGCTAGGCGAAGCTATTAGCAAGCTATACCTATTCAGGGGTTTCAAAAACTTGAACAAAATAAAAACGAACTCATTTCATAAACACAAATATTTTATTTGTACACCAATAAAATTCACCAAAAAAACATAAGTACACACGGCGACACATCAAGCTATACAAAACCAACATAAGCTGGCCGCGCGTATGTCGAGTAACGTATAACGTCACGCGGCTAGCTTATGTTGGTTTTGTATAGCTTGATATGTCACCGTGTGTACAACAAATTTCCTAACAAGATAAACATAAAGATGATAATGGTACCCTCCATCCCCTTTTTTTTAGAACTCTCTTTATACGGGGAGTTTGTGGTCCAATATAGAACTATCATCAGTGCTATTATATCATAATAACAGCCTTTCCAAACCTTTTTTTTAAATCCACGATGAGCGTCAAACAAATATAGATATGCGTCCAACTAGGGGTCGGAAGGAGCGTGGAAGGAGGTTGGGAAACGCTGCCTAATCATTGTTACACAAACCAACATTATCTCCTGAATATAATTTCAACTCTTCATATTATCTTCTCTGATTATATTCATCGTGGGTTCCAAGACAGATTATAGTTATAGAAAGAGAGCGAAGGCGTGGTAGCGCTATACATGCTGCTATGCTCGCATTGCAGATAGTGAAATCCAGCGAACAGCTCGCTGGCATCGCCTGAATATAGCTTTGTGGTAGCTTTCACTGTACAGAACCCTTAATATCCAACGTCTGCTTGTTTATACAGATATCTATGTAAGCAATACCCTCTGTTCTGTATCCGTATTGAGACGTCTTGAAACATAATTTGACTACAGCATCGTATTGTGAACACTCCTGCATTCTCTGATAATATTTGATTTGGGAATATTGAGGCGTGGAGGAAGTGGAGATGCAATAACTCTGTTATTAAGTCCCGTCGTGTTTTTAAGACAGGTTTTGCAAAGAAAACGATTTAAAAGTTCAGTATCAGTGTAGCCTTTCGTCCTTACGTAAAATCATTATGAGCCACGAGAATTCAAAAGTTAGACGTACAAACAAATATTTGAACATCATACGTGATCGTATGTCTCGGCAGTAGAAAGATGCATAATCTCCATACTAATTTTGACATTTTCTACTACTGATTTCAACGTGTGATGTTCAAAAATTGCACTCCTGAAAACCTTGAATGTTGGTCGGAATAATTGACACGGAAAGTGTATTACAGTATTATAATAAGCTAGCCCTTCGTCCACAAAAACACTGCACAAAAAATCTTATCCATTAGTCGCCTCATCGTCTGGAGCATCCAAATAAGCCTCGTTTAATGCAAGTCAGCAATGGTCGTATCGAGATCAATGACGGACCTATTGAAATCAGCATAAGGGTCGTATGGTCGCGTCGGTCTTACCAACACATCATGAGTACCTAATTGTCATGTTGAGACATAGCTCATGCCTTAAAATCAAATTCTTCAGGTTTGAATCTGCACGGATTACATCATATCAGCCGATAAACGTCCACTGCTGGACATAGGCCTCCCCAAAAATGGGGGGATTCGCCATAATCGCCAAGCTTGGCAGGCGGGTTGGCGATCGCAGTTGGATTGAATGTGTGTACTCAGAGAATGCTGCTGCCCATCCTCCGGTAGATCCCTTATCGCCTTTTACGACACCCACAGGAGGAAACGGGATGGTGCTACTCTTAGCCGACACCACACGGACATGCACGGATGACATGCCATGTACCAATCTGTTTTTCTAACTTATGTTCGTAATACCGACTGCTCTAAAACGGTGAAGGAAACATCGTGAGGCAACCTGCATACGCTGAAGTAATTCTGATATTATGTGAAGTATACCAATTCGCACACGTGGTGGACTAACACCCATACTCTCCCTGAGGGTAAGCCGGTGTGCCCCGCAGTGGGACGTATACAGGGTAAATGTTATATTACTGCGGATAACTTCAGCGTGTATTCTACTCATCAAACTGAACAACGTTCATTATGGAGCCAACTTCGAAAACGCGGAAATAAAATCACCTACTAGAGACATATGTATGGGTCAGCAAATTTGTTTTTCGCGATTTCTATGTTGGTCCCATAGAGAAAGTTGTTCAGTACGATGGTCTGATCATCAACATAAAAATGTATCAGCATATTAAGAAGGACCCTGTATAGGCTGTGATGATGATGATAGCTTATACTGACACGAAAGAAAAAGCGTCGCCTCATACGACATTCTTCATGAATTGGGGTGGTCCGTTCTAACTTCTAAACCGGAAGAACCACGCGGCATCTCCCAACAAAACTGACACAATTTTTAATATCGCAAAGAAGACAGCATACCCTCACATTTCCATTTGTGCATTACGGTACATTAGTGGGTGCTGGTGACGAAATTTATGAATAGCATTTGTACAATTTATGAGTGCGGGGAGTTGACACCAGGGGGCGTTGTACCCCTTAAGGTTTTCTCCCTTCAGTATTTTTTCCAGGATTATGTTTCTTGAGGTAAAAGTTTTACTTTACATATTTGTTTTAAAAGTACAATGTTCACTAGCATTGGCATAATCATTTGTCAAAATAATGTAGGTTCTGTTGCAGTAGCTAGGTTTCTGACCACTCTAAAGGAGAGTACAGTCAGCAGCAAAAAAAAGTATGCCTCCTCATGCAAAAGATGTACTTTAGTACTACGCGTAGTACTAAAGTGGAAACATCTTTATACTACGACGTAGTAAAAGTGCATACATCTCTTTGCAGCTGACTGTACAGTAGGTATAAGAAAGAGTATCTAGTGCTACATACAGTATGGATACTCCCTGCCCCCCACCAATTGCAACCTCACCCCCGCTTGGTAGGAACCGTGGAGGAAAATGTAGGCAATGTACTTCCTCTCTCGCTCGCCAGTGACTATCGCATTATGCTTACCGGCTTAGCATATTAGCATTCCCCGAGGGGGTAGTCAGAGATATTCTGAAACCTCAGAACATCTACGTTTCACCAGTAGTACCAAAACTCTGTCCAGTTTGATCACTTATAATGGACAGTGGCGTGGGTACAATACAAGCCACGAAATTGAAGCTTGCAGGTTTCCTCACGATGTTTTCCTTCACCGAAAAGCCAATCGTACATAAATTTTGAAAAACTCATTGGTACGAGTCGGCCTGGACGGGGATCGAACGTCCAACACTGGACGTAGTTTGGTCATTTATCATCAGCTTCAATCCTGTGATCCTGTCTTCCCACAAGTGACATGACTTCTACATTGAAATAAGACTACTTTTTAGGGGTCGTTAAGACCATCAAACTGAACAACTTTTTCTATAGGAGCAAATTTGAAAGCACAAAAAAAATCTGTTCACTTCTATACATTCTTATTTGTAGGCAATGCCTACTCGACACAAATGTATGAAAAGCTAAGTTTTTTTGCATTAACACGTTCGTGGGCAGTGCAAATCCTGAAATGTCACTGGAAATTCCCATACAAATTCACACGACTGTCAAAACCGTACTGACAATACTCAGCCTAAATGACATCGAAGATTGTGACAGTACGGTTATAGCCATAGTACGGTAATGGCCGTACTGCCACTGCTATTACTGAATAGTATTAACATCAGTGACAGTACGGTTATTGCAGTCGTACTGTAATGGCCGTACTGCCACTGCTATACTGAATAATATTAACATCAGTGACAGTACGGTTATAGCTGTACGGTATTGGCCGTAATATCACTGATTTCAATGCATTTACATTAATGTTAGTGACAGTACGGTTGTAGCATAATTAACAAATTACCAAAAGTATCACTATAACAGTATTAGTCTCTAAGTAAATCTCTAAATCTATTAAATAAAAGACGTTTAATTATAGTTATTTTTATTGAAAATAAGGACGGTAATATTATCACGAACTTAAGTATTTTGAGTTTAATGAGTTTACCTTAGATAAATACCTAACCTAGTGAAACGTGGATGTTCTGAGGTTTCAGAATATCTCTGACTACCTCAGGGAATATATAGTCATGAGCATATGCTACGCTAGGCTATGCCTTAGATAGGTGATTGGTCTTCGCAGCGAAATCATCATCCATCATAAAATGGATCTTCTTTAGGACTTCTTCAGCACTAGATCATCTGGACACTGGCGTGATGCTTGTCTTCTCTTTTCGCAATCGAGGCATTTAAAGAGAAAAAATAACATTGAGCACAAGCACAACATAAACCATAATACCATTCTTCCTATGGGTGTCGTACGAGATAGGGATAGATACGAAAGATAAGGTTTCTTATGCGTGATCGAAGAAATTGATTATACCTAATATGTAGGTATTGTATGAATAACCCATTATTCAAAAAATTATCACAACGATTTTTGTTTTAATATCTTACCAAATTTTACTTTGCGATACAAAATAGTTAGGTTGGTACGATATTGCGTTATCAGGTACATATTTTTGTCACAAAAATGTTTGTTACTGCAATTTACTACGTTTTATTACGTTGTCCATGCAAATTTATGAATATAATATGTGTATTATCAATTAAGCTTATCACAGGTCACTTTTACTGCGGAAGTAATCCGCATAAACAAGCGCACACGCTCCCTGCGACGATATGCCGTTCATACAAACACGACGGTCAAAACCGTACTGTCAGAGTGTGCACTATTGATTTTGCGAGTGTGAGGCCCCAAACAAAAGGTTTCTACAACGCTTAATTTTTTCAGTAGTGCAGTGGAATGCCTACACAGAATGGCAGTAGGCGTGGTTTACCCGGTAATCGTATGAAAAACAGTCTGTTACGACCGTAGTGTTTTTTAATGGAGCTTGAATACGAACGGTTTATACCGTACTGTCAATTTTCACAATCCATTTTTACGGTAATAGCCGTCACTGCCCACGAACGTGTTAACATGTTTGCTCCCATAATACATGACTTTATCAGTGAACACTGGAATTCATAGGAAAGAACAGATGAAAACAAAATAGGTACTGTCTAAATACTTTATTATAGTTCATTATTTTTTCAACTATTTTAATTTTTTGTTAATTCTGTACAAAACAAAGAGTATAATATAGACTTGACGTTAATTTGTAACACGGTGCATATTTCTTTCAAGTCATAACAAAGAACAAAACACTACAACATAAAGAACATATACTTTTCCCTTCAGAGGAAAACGGCGGAAACTCGGGACCGGAAGCTCGGCGCGGCCATTACCGGAAGTACACCCGCCCTGGGAACGTTAAGAACATGTCACATAAATCAATTTTATGTTCTCCTGTACCTAAAAGGGTACATTTGGTTTTGCACTAAATATGGTTTCGATGTTGTCTTGTTAAAAAAATAAAATAACTTTGCTATTTTAAAAAATATATATTAGTTCTTTTCATTAGGTAGGAAAATTTAATTTATAAGAGTATAAATAGAAGAAAGTAAAAAAATGTGTAAGTATAATCCAATTTATAATTTGACTATATTAGTAACTATTTAAAACATAGATTTAAAACTTATCGCTTATGCTGAAAGATGGAGCCAATGAAATCGAGAGCGAGATAGCCAGTTGTGAAACCTTATGTAAACAAAAAAGACAAATCATTATTTTTCGTCGTTTAGTATACAAAAGTCGTATACGTTATTTCTTAATCAAACAATAAAAACAATGTTTTTGAGTAAGAACAACTGAGAAGGATTGTGGAGCCTCGTGGCAGGCTGAAACACCACGCCACGCGAGAGACATGTGTTCGGGGCAAACCCTGCAACGTGACTCCATTAAACGCGTTGCAATCATGTCAAAAAGGTTTTCTGACAACTGACAACTTTCACAATAGAAACACTATCAAATTCGCGAAATAAAAATCAGCTGTTCGATGGCTGAAAATGTCAATGGCTACTTGACCCAAATGTATGGAACAGCTGTTTTTTTCACGATTTCAAAGTTGTTCTCATGGTAAAACTTGTTCAGTTTTATGGTCTGAAGCACCCCTCGTTGATATGTAACGCATTTTACTTTTTTTAGGATAAATTAGTTTATAATTGTATCTTATACCCAACATTTCTAAATAATAATATATCAAAGTCTTTCACAACCATAGACTTTAACTCTAGCGAGTAATATGTCTATGTTCACAACATAACATTAGAACACAAAAAAAGAAAAATAATTTATCAAATTAGCACCCGTCTGCGACAAACGACAAGCAGCTCTTGGTTCTTGGCCCATTATCACTAATCAGGAACAGACTAATCATTAATTACACGTCAGAAGGAGAAACAGAATGCAATCTTTAAGTAAATTGAGACTAAAAAGAACACTTGGGGCGTTTTAAACTGTGGATCGAGGAGTTACCTACTAATTTTGGAGAAGGCATCAATAATGTAAGGAGTTTTTTTTTATTTTTTTTTAAACATCTTGTGCTTCTTTTTTTCGTTAAACACGTCTTGTTATAGCTTACTTTATAATACAAAAAATTGTTATTACTGTAAAAATAATGCGTCGTGTCTAATAGATTTAAAATAAAACTAGCAGTAAACCGTCTTCGTCCACTTCTGAATAAAAGCCTCTCCCAAGGTGCGACACAAAACTCTGCCTTCGGATTTTCTCATCCAGTTAGCACTAAGTACCTCCTGTCTCAGATCATCGGTCCTCTAGGCCTCGCATGCCAGCCCCGAGAAAACGATAAAAATCGAGATGTGCCTCCATCCTTATTATTTTACGTATGCCAGAAAGAGCGCGCATGACGTTTTTCTCTTTTAAAACGCTTTGTCGCGGGTGGCATGCTAGCCGTGCAGTGGATCTACCCAAAAATTTCAGACTTATACAGAACTAGATCTTGCCCGCGATTTAAAAAATAAAATGATTAAGCATTGAAAGCGGGATATAATTCATGAATAAATCCGTTTTTAAGTACACACATCACACACATTGAGGTACTAGAGGCGACACCCAGACTGAATTGTTTAACACTCTTTTAGGCCAATTGGTACAAGTACAACATTACTTAGCTTGTGCCAGGCGCTTGCTGCACCTCAAAGCCTCCAGCACACGCCCCGCACTGCGGATGTGGTGCACATTTTTTGTACGCGTTGTCTGCTCTATAGGGTCATTTTAAATTAGTTGGCGAAACTGAACCAGGGCACCTGTTAATGATAACAGATTGCATTATCAATGTTTATAATTGGTATTGATGATTAATAAAATTATTATTTTCGTACGTATCGTACGCAGTGCGCGGCCGGCGGGCGAACATTGACCTCAGAATCATATGATCGAGCCGGGTCATTACCACGTAATTTTACTTGGTAACAGATACCAAAATGCGTTTGTTAAGTTTCGCCAACTAATTAAATTTGACCTTATATACATAATTATTCAATGTCTAATCATAAGCTTTAAAACACCAACATTTTTATCAGAATCTGTCCAATAGTCTTTGCGTGATGCTCGAATAAACAAAGAAACAGACATAAAAATTTGCTGATTTGGAGACAGTGACGCCTAAACATTACACAATATCGTATTTTTTTTATATCTTCAATGAACAAACACAAAACTTTTGTTAACGTTTTAATAATAGTGTAGATTGTATTTAGGGAATCATACAGTCACAAATTTTCTAAATGAGACTGGAAATAAACCACATCAAATTTTTAGAGATCCTCAACAAACGAAATCGTTAAAACTCTCCGGATGAAAGTACAAATGGAATTATTAAAGAGCGCCTGCAAGTCGTAACCGAGTTATCTTAGCCACCTGTTGATGGCCTAATTAATTCAATTTTCGAACGCCACCTTCTTTTATTTTAGGGTTCTCTTTGAATTAAGGTGCTGTAAGTCGTTAAAAGTTTTGCGCTTGGACAAACGATCGGTATCAAATCTAAATGGTGTTATTTGACAGTTCTTGGTACTTTGCTTTATAATATTTAGTTAATTAATCTCAGAAAATTAATAATTGTGATGATCATAGAAAGAAATCTTTGCTTAAAATTTCCTAGTATTCATAATACGTTACTACTTACTGATGTTATAAACGATATTATAGTAAACGAATTTCAAACAAGTGTTTGTGTCGTATTGTAAGGTAAGATAGACCTAAGACATAGTAAATATGCAATTATTTTTTCTAGATACCTACTGATCATCAATTATAAACTTGACCTGATAATTATTTCAATTCTAAAAACCTCGTAAAATGTAACTATCCACACCAATCAACAATTTGTTAAAATAAACCAAACTTATTAGGAATTCAGGACAGTAAAGTTATTGACACAAATATTTTTGATTATTTATTGTAGGTAGGTAGTATTTAAAGTAGGTAGGTACCAACTTATTTAAACTGAACGAAATACTACAGAACCCGAAAAGTAAAGTCTGATTCGCACTTGAAATTTTTTTTCCGTTTTTTGCAAAGATTTGCGCCTGTGTGGTCTCGACGGGGTGTTAAGCCACTTATATTAGGGTTTTCTTTTTGTTTGTTCGCATGTTTCTGTGTGTCATTATATTTTCAGTTAGCAGCGTTATAATCATATTTATTTTAACGACTCCTGTTAATTAAAGATAATAAATACTAAGTATAATGTTTGACTAATACGAGCTGCTTAAAATGATTTTGTTTGACACATCTGCAGCGAGATCTTTGCAAAGATTAGATACAATGTAGAAGTACATTTTAGTGATTATATTTGTTACTTTGGTCGAAGGACTATGTCAATATAAAACTCATAATTAGCCATAGTATTAATAATAGTCTATGGGCGAACTCTTTGAAATAGTTAGCAGACATCAAGCTGACGGATCAAGAGCAGTCTGACGCAGAATTGATAACTGCAGAAGGCGATTTCTGGGCAAAGGTAGCGTAGATGGCTCCAAGTTTGCCAGAAATTGCTAGATGAAACGAGGATCTGCCAAAGGTAGGTAAGACAGTATGTTGATGTGTAAAGATTGGAGAGGTAGGTATGTCAATCACGCACGCAATAATTATGGCAAAGTATATGCGAATTTTTACATGAGATTTCATTTAAGAACATTTTTCTAGCTTTGACGACACCTTAAAACCCATCCACAAACCTAAATATTGATTGATTAAACTCTTAATTGAATTAACTCTTTTATGAATACTTATTTCGAGACTATCGTTAAAAATACTTACTTTCTCCTTTAGGAGCCTTTAGGCTTGAGGACAAAGAACGGAGACAAATTCATGCAGGTGCCTTTTAGTCATTAAAAACAGTTTATTACGCTCAACCATTGATTATCGCGGCGGCCATCATGCCGGGCGCCATATTGTTTTTAAATTTATTACAGCAATTACGTCATGTTGTTACGAGGTAGCATTTTGATAAACAATGTAGCTAGCGATAATTTTCTTAAAAAAATAAATAACAAATAATACTTTTTTAACACAAAATCACCCCTTGCGTAATTTGAATAAATTATGATGATCGAAATTTTTTGGTCGAATAAGAGTCGTAAATACGTCTGTTTTTGACGTTTATAGCATTGTAAAGTAAGCTGCCGTTACAGCAGAGACAGAAAATTAATTTATTAACATGTTTGTAATAAAGTAAACAACTTTATCGTGATGTCAGATTCATAATATGGATTTTTTACTTACTACGTGTAATTTTTATTTTCGTTTTTATTTAAATGAAAAATGATACTTTTTTTTAAATTAAGCTATTACTGGACTTTACAGACTGGACCTAAGAATATTATACGCATAGGTAATTTATAACCTTAGTACCGTTACCGCATAGGTAATTTAGGTACATAAATATAAGAGAGGGAATTTTACATTGTTTATAAATACTACATGGAGAATAATATCTAATACGTGTGTAGATTACGTAGTATATTTGACAACTATTTATTTTAGCAGACTTTACTATTAAAATGTGTTGTTTAGTTAATTCTACCAGAATTAGATTTATTAACGAATTTTTTTCTAGTAAATTAAGTCGTAATTTTGAAGTAAAGTCTGAAGTGTCTTTTTACTTTCTAAATTCAAATCAAATCAGTTTATTGCCAAAAAATCATAAAAGAAAAATGCAAGTATGAACAGTTTGAAACAAAAATAAAATAATTGAAAAACACAATATTAAAAACAAGAAAAAAAAATCTATTAAAGTCTACAAATAGTAGATTACACACTGAGTACAAATAGTAGATTATACACGTAAGAAAGGTGTCAGATCTCATGTAATTGTTGACCGAGGCGAAGCTGAGATACCTACCTAAATAAATTTTAAATAAAAAATATTAAATATTGGAGAAAAAATAATTTCACAATAAAACGTAAATTTATTTCTACGTTGGTAAAACCAGACAACAAAAAATTATAACAGAAAACTATTATTAACATTTAATTTTCTTTCGAAAGTTGAATGACATTTCGCCTAGGTACTAAACAATTATGTTGTCAGTTGTCACATTACCTTGTCATTGCTAACCGTCAATTTGTAATTTTCAAATTGTTTTAGCCTAGGTATGTATTTTAGTTATCGTCACTCTTTAACTATCCTCCATTATTTTTTGAAATAAAACTAAACAGATCTATTTTCTCTTTAAAATATCCAATTATGTTGTTTTTAAGCTAGAGGAAAGGTCACTTACGGGTCTTAGATGAACAAAATAGCTGCACAAAATAGTGGCACATGCTTACGACCATATTCCCAGAAGGTATGGAAACCCCTGCCCCCGCCCCCCACACCAATTTAAAACTCACCCCCGCTTGAGAGGAACCGTGGAGTAAAATGTTATGTAAGCAATTTCGTATCCCTGTCTCGCTCGCACTCAATTATTATTGCATATCTTACCTCTTATTATCAATTTTTGTCATTTCCATGAAATAACAGTGTCAGTGACGTGTTGTGATGAATGATGTTATTTTCTGTTTTTGACGTTGTCTCCATAGTGAAAGTTGTTCAGTTTGATGGTCTAAATTACCCCACCAAATATTAATAAGATATTTTGTTACATGTTCTATACTTCCCTATTCCCCCCTCCTATTCCCTATACTTCTTATCCGATATTACCATTACAACGGTGATAACAATATCTAAGCTCGTTCAAACTTGAATAAAATTATTTCTATCAGCTAAACACCATCTTTAACTCAAATAATTCTTTCTGCCATAAAGTGAAATTAATCCTGCCAAGAATTGTTATTACTTAATTTAAAAAAGGTTCCGTACATTGTTATGTATTTAATTTAGCAACTGTTAATTTTATAAATGTGAGTGGTCCCATAAAAATAATTACTGTACTTATTCTAGGTTGATTGATTGGATCATAACAAAAAAAGACAAGTATCCACCCGTGTCCCGTGTCTTGTAAGGTGTCCTGTATCCTCCTGCACGGTGTTGAATCCTGGACACTCACTCAATCCATGTGCAAACGACTTGACGATTTTGAGATGTATACAGGAGGATGTTGAAGATATCATGGACGGACAGAATTAGCAACGAGACGGTCCTGCAGAGGATGAACAACAAGAGAGTAGAAATCCTAAAAACTATAAAAACTCGGTCACATTATGAAAAGTGATAAATAGGTAAGTACCAACATCTCCTGATTATTCTGCAGGGGAACATTTTGGGAAGACGAATGTCTGGTAGAAGAAGGACGTCCTGGCTTAATAACCTATGTGAATGGTTCGATATGAACACCACCTTACTGTTCAGAGCTGCAGTCTCTAGGGTCTGAATAGCCAACCCTACACTGAAAAAATGCGCCCCAACTAAGAAGTATGTTCTCTTAGTTAACACCAAAATAATTGAAATGACGTTATTATTGTTTACTAAAAACAAAAGATGGTAGTTTTAACAGCAAGCCGAATTCGTTTAACAAAGTTCCCTTAGTCACAGAAGTCATGATGTTGACAGGCTAATATGGATTCATGATGCATGATTATCATAAACAAGATCTTGATTGAAGTAAACACATTTTTTTTCATTGTAATGATAGGCAACCTCCGATAGGAGATGGCACTATAAGAAGAAGAAAAAAGACAATCGTAATAAAAACGATTCTCACGATCAAACTCAGGTTTATTGTTTTACAAACAAGGCATTATACGATCACTTAGGCATTGCCGCCATCAAAAACCACCATAGTTATAAGAAAATTTCAAAATTTTAAATTAAAAAAAAAATGAAAGCAAAAATGGAAAAAAGGACCAGAGTTTTTCTGTATGTAGCATGCATATTGGGGATCCTACAATTGTGGCACGATGGAGCAGGCATAGCCTTATATGGCCAAAAGCCCCAAAAATTAAGAATGAAAAAAAAAACACTATAGGTACCATTTGTTTACTGTTAATATTTTTTTACGCGTAACCTAAGCCACAATGAATAGATTTTTTATGATAAATCTAAAATACTTAATTGTTTCATAAATAAGTCTTAAAGGAACCCTAAAAATGCATAGTTAAAACACAACACATTAAAACTAATCTTTTAAAAGATCGCCGATAAACGATTACCATCGGTTAATTCTTTACTTTTTAACCAAAAACACGACTCTTCGGTTAACATTAATTACAGGATTTTTTTTAAATATAAATATTTATAAGTACTTGTTATGTAAATGTATGTGCAGTGAAAGCGTTAATTCGGCATCTATGTCGTTTTTTTTTAAATTTCGTATGGTGTTTAAATACCGTATACCTACCGGGTACGTATTATAGTATAATGGTGTGTAGTAGTGTGGTAGTGTAGTATTATAATACGGTGTTGTACCTACTTTACTAAAAAATATAACTTTTACTTACATACATTTTTTATGCAGATACAGGTACCAAGAAATAAACCATGAATGAAAAGGGTAAATAAAAAGGCCTTATCACATTTAGCAAATCCTTTAAATATATTAATGAAACTAAAATAATGTAAAATTTCTAAAATTTCTCAGCTTTCTCAGTCGTGAGGTATTCCACAAAATCGAAGTCTGGTTTGTCTGATTTTTGTTGCAATTTAATGGAGAAGTAGCCAGTGTACCGCTGACAAATACGCTAGGCAAAAGCTAGTAAGTCATAAAAATATTCACATATAAAATAATAAAAAGCTCATTTAGGGACCGCCATTTCAAAAATTAAGACAAAAACAGACATTTTAACTTTAACGTTTCCTGTTAATAAAATTTTAATAAAATATTTAAAATTAAACCATCTGAATTAATCGACCCTTCAGAATTCACAGTTAATTAATGGTAATTTGGGGTTAAATTTAACTGCTCCGCGTTAACAGTTTGTTAAATGTTGACGTCTAAATAAGGGGTCTGTAGGATTTTTATAATAATTTTGTAAATGAGCACGTTGGTAAATTACAAGTTTTAATAAAATTATAAAAGAGATATTAATCAATAGGTATCGCCCGCGACTTCATCCGTGTTGACTTTTTTTACAATATTGAAGAGATTATTTGGCATTATCTGATAGAGGAAAGGCAAGGGAAAGTATTCTAATATCATCATCATCTTTATCTCAGCCGATGGACGTCCACTGCTGGACAGGCTTCCCCCAAGGATCGCCACAACGACCGGTTGCGCTATACCCTCATCCAACGGGTTCCCGCTGCCTACACCAGGTCGTCGGTCCACCTTGGGGCTAAAATCACCGTTCTTCTTCTCTTCTTATCGAGTGGGCTGCAAAGCCCTGGTGTCAGAGCCGTTTAGACCGTTAAGTATGTAACGCATTTAAGTTTACACCCTGTATAACTATCATCATCAGCCTCTTTCAAAGCGCATCATTGAACTCTGTCCTACTACCATCAAAAATCCTTATTCTACTACATAAAAAAAACTAATTACGTAACACTCTAGAACCCTAAAGCTCACCCCACACTAAACTATAACATTCCCAATGTGTACCTATCTTTATGGCACCACCACAATGGCATCAATTAGTCACTATCGAGATAATCATCTTGATACTTTCACAGTTCGTTCCGTACACAATGTCACATGAGACAAAGTATTTTGTTCCTTATGGCGTTGTGATAAGGTTCTTGTAAGCGGTCTTGTTCATTGTTTGAACTTTAGGCGACTATTTTACAATGACCACAGCAGTTTTTTGTTATAAAAATGTAATTTACGGGTTATAAACAATAGCTGTTTTGTGGCTATGGAAAGTAGGTTCTTGATATTTTGATGACTGTTTGCTTTTTTGTCACGGAATTTTCGAAATTGCGTTTCGTTAATTAGGTGTTGGGTTAAGGACGTTTTAACATTGTCACAACGTGTACGTGTATTGTTTGACAATTGCTATACAAGGTGTTAACAAATTAAGTGCGTTCACACGATGACGCACTGATGGAGCGGCAGAAGTCAGTCCATAGAACTATAGACGTCCATAGAAGTAGGTTGAAAGTGCCCGAGCGGTGGGTTGAGATCGAGTTCAGAACATTTTAAATGTTACACTCAAATTATTTACCAATATTTGAAAAAAACTACCTGTGTTGAAACCATGATAATTCGATTCTGCTCTCGATTCTAAACAAACTACTTTCTAGTTTTGCGTTAATTAATAGTTCTGGAACAGTTTCAAAACAGGAACTAGTATCAGTGAACATAAAATTCGAAGTCCACGTACTACAAATTAAGCAGAAGTTAAGGTATCAAAATTCGAAAGAATCCGAAGCTGAATTGAATTAAGTAGTATTTTCAATTAACAATAATTTTTTTTTTTTTTTGTAACTTTGCTAAAGAATAGTGGAGAAAGGATCTGTAATTTTTGACTCCTAAAGAGTGCCGAAATGTTCCCAACTAGCAAAATACTCTTACAAACAAAAGCTTATAAGATCTATAGTCTTATATAAGGGTTATATGTGTTCTGATTAAGAGTGAAACCCTTATAATGGCATGTTATAAGTCTATTTAGGCTATAAGAGATTTCATACTTGTAACACATTCTTACAGACGTATATAAGAAAACGTAATAAGACATTTATAAGAGTAGTGGTATTATAAGCGCATTTTATAAGCCTTATTGCCCTTGATTCTTTATTAACACTTATACAAGCATTTTGCAAGAGCACTCGATCTTAGAAGTTACTTTACTAAGTATTTATTAAGAATGAATGACTTACTAGGGCATTTCATAAACCTGTTGTAAAACCAGTACTTATAAGTGTGATTCATCTTACCTAAGACATATTAAAGACTAGTAGCACGTTCAAAGAGTCTTAAAAGTGACTGATCTCTATTGACGGTTATTCTAATTATTTCTGCTTGTGTGATTGATGATGATGATGTGATTTCATACTTGTAACACATTCTTACAGACGTATATAAGAAAACGTAATAAGACATTTATAAGAGTAGTGGTATTATAAGCGCATTTTATAAGCCTTATTGCCCTTGATTCTTTATTAACACTTATACAAGCATTTTGCAAGAGCACTCGATCTTAAAAGATACTTTACTAAGTATTTATTAAGAGTGAATGACTTATTAGGGCATTTCATAAACCTGTTGTAAGACCAGTACTTATAAGTGTGATTCATCTTACCTAAGACATATTAAAGACTAGTAGCACGTTCAAAGAGTCTTAAAAGTGCTTTTTCTGCTTGTGTCAGTTGTTTGGCCAAGATGGCGGAAAATAGATCTCCTATTTAGCTTGCTTAAATAACTGTTTTTTATTAAGGATGGATTTACTCAAATGGAAGCGGTTTAAGAGAAGTGGAGCGTTCCGAAGAAATATACGTATCTGCAATATGGCCGTGTAGCCAAATGATTTGGTTTATTTTGACTTCACAAGTGCGATAAAAGCCTTAAATAAGAGTACTGCTCTTATTTAGTTCTGATAAATCACTTATAAATCATAATTGGTGGTAATGGCCACATTTTGATGTATTTCACAAATAAATAAAATAATTTTTAATATTTAAGACACGTTTTTGAAAAGGCCCTTCGATAATATTATTATTAAAATTTAAAAATAATGGAGAAAATCTACTTCGCAACCGCAGTCGCATATATACTCTAATAAACAATTATGCAAATATAGACACACTACGTTTCATAGGAAAGTGAAATAAATTATAAAATATTACTTATGTTTTTGATGCGTCTTAATAATTATAATCCAAAAAACATTTCAGAACACACGCGACTAGACCTCTTCGGCGAATTGTGATTACACTCTTACTAGGGGTTCACAAAGAGGACTACAAGCGATATTACACTTAGAGCAGCACTAGTAAGAGGACTGTAAGGGCAATTGCCCTTAAAGCATGCCATTGTAAGTCACTTGTAAGTTTGTTTGTAATTATAAAAGCATCCTTAAGAGTTTTGTAAGATTGAAAATACACTTCACAAGACCATTATAAGGCAACCCAAAGGGTGAATAGACTTATAAAGTGCGCCCAATTCCACACTTATAGCAGGCTGTAAGTGTTATATAAGACTGAAAAAAATATGCTCTTGGGATATTTATAAGAGTAAATTTTGCCAGTTGGGTTATCATTTATGTAACATTTACGTGAAGATTATAATAACATTAAGAAACATGTAAATTGGTTGTGATCTGCAGAAGTTGGAGATGGAGAAAACGTCATTCAACTTCATAAACCTTTCTCATTATTAGTTCCCCAATCTTCTATTCATTAATTCATGGTATTTAATTTAATTTTAACGAAAATTCTTGATTTTCGAAAAAAGAATATGAAAAACGAAATGAGGTACTTAACTCATATCTATCAGTCAACCAAACCAAAGATGTTGCATTTCAATCTGCCATGGTTGCTTAGTGCTAGGGTGTACATTTAATTATTAAAGTAAGTTCGGAAAATTTCGTTCAGAGATTCCTAAAAATATCTTTTTTTAAATAATCGTGATCCGGCGCACATGTAAGAATTAAAGATAAAAAAAACGGGTTCCAGTTTCACTATTCTTCTTTTAAATATTTTTAGGGAAGTTTATGTGCCACTTATTCTACTTTTGGTGAATTATGTCAGAATTGTTGTCTAAGTTTTCGATTTTAGATTCTGCATGTTTCGGGTTCTGTTGTATACCTACCTATATTGCTTTGACTATAGGTATACAATTCGCTATACGCTCCTGTTTTAGAACTGTTGGTAGATAAGAAATAAGCAGTTTAGCATCTTTCAAACGGTAAATTGTTTAGGCGTATCTTCTGATTAAATTCAAATAGCGGAAGATAGGTGACGTTCTTGCATTACATACTCGAATAATGGATCTTCTTTTCACGTACTTGCGATTGAAAAGTAATGCCTTGCGATTTGTTTTTCTTTCGCTCGTATTACGATTAAGGCCCGATTCGACCAAACGCGAGTAAATTTTATTCTTATAATAAATCGCCGGTTACTCTAGAGTAAACCCTAATCTATGAATAAATTTTACACGGCCAATTTTGACGGTGTAAAGCTAGACCGAGACGAATGAAATGTCAGTGTCACATAATTAAAAAAATAAAAAGGAAACTAACAAATAAAAACTGTATAACCTCGCATTGCAATAAGTACGGATGACAACGGCCTCTTACTTTAGGTGGATTATACATTCGTTCTTTTAGTACGGGTTAGTATGGTAGAAGAAGAATGAAGTTATTTCGGAGTAAATACCAAAACTAAAATTTTTCCTTGTATACTCTTCTATAAATCTGAGTTTGGTCGAATCCGGCCTAAAGTAAATTAGGTGACGGGGGCTCTTATGCAATCCATGCGCTATTGGCTATAGTCACCTATATCTTCTGCTAATGTAATTTAATCAAAGGACGTATCTTTATGTCGAAGCTACGCTTGAACAATCGTATTCAAACTACAATGACGTACTTATATCATACATAAGCGAATGAAATTAATTATACAATCCGTTTTTGTACCCGTTTTCTTCATACACTCCTAAAGGAAATGCCATTCATATAACTTGCCTGTCAAGTTATATCACATTAGTATGATTTTATCGAGTGACGTGCAATATGTTAATATGTTGTTTGTTATTCTATAATGTTGTGCATTTGTCTTCTGTAAATTTAAAATAGTTCCTTGACTGACTGACAGAAAACTGCCCTAACTGCTGAAGATAGAAACGTGAATATAATTCTGAATATATTCATTCTACAGCAGATGTGAATCTTTTCTTTCGTGTCATCATCATCATCATCAGCCTATCATAGTCCACTGCTGAACATAGGCCTCTCCCAAGGCGCGCCACAAAACTCTGTCCTCGGCCTTCCTCATCCAGTAGCTCCCAACTACTTTTTTTAGGTCGTCTGTCCAGCGGGAGCAGTAGGGCGTCCCACACTACGCCTACCAGTTCGCGGTCTCCACTCTAGAACTCTGACACCCCATCGGTTGACGGTTCTTTCGTGTAAGCATGGATTATTGTCGCATGATAACTCTGTATTGGAAAGATTATAGCCAGTCAGTAATAGAGTATCAAGGCTGACTGCCCAGGGTGAAGCCAGGGGAACTCAGGAAGGCACTAAAAAGGGATTTTCGAAAATCTATTCCCGAGAGTGAAATGGCGTGAATTACCATCGCAAAATCTTTTACTCTGCAATATCAACATGAAACTTTGGGAAATAAAGTCTTTAAAACAATATGACAAGTTTACTGTTTAAAATAAATAAAAGTGTGCAGACAAAATCCACAGAGAAAGCCATATGAAAAAGCTAGTCTCTGTTCACAATTCTAAAGATGGCTGAAGTATGAAATTGCTTCGTGCTATTAATATGTTTATAATACCTACCTGAATACTTTATTGCGTTCCACAATGATATAAAATAGGTAGTGTAATCTTAAAGATAGTTCTTCATGAACCTTGTTACAGCAGTTTTCAACGAGGTAATCTACTAAAATCTTTCTCTCTCAAGCGTGTTCTTTCCATTCCTTAATAGACTATCAACTACTCTAACATTGACTGTTCAATCTGATATAGTAATCTTTACGATAGTTCATCATTATGAACCTTGTTACAGCAATTTTTATAGAAATATAGCTGCTTCAAATTTACTTAGATGACGATGCGTTGGGCAGGGCGCCAGCCAGCAGTGTTCTTTCCAATCCTTCATAGACTATCAACTACTCTAAGATTGACTGTACAATCTGATATAGTAATCTTTACGATAGTTCATCATTATGAACCTTGTTACAGCAGTTTTTAAAGAGATGTAGCTGCTTCAAATTTACTTAGATGACGATGCGTTGGGCAGAGCGCCAGCCAGCAGTGTTCTTTCTAATCCTTCATAGACTATCAACTACTCTAAGATTGACTGTACAATCTGATATAGTAATCTTTACGATAGTTCATCATTATGAACCTTGTTACAGCAATTTTTATAGAAATATAGCTGCTTCAAATTTACTTAGATGACGATGCGTTGGGCAGGGCGCCAGCCAGCAGTGTTCTTTCCAATCCTTCATAGACTATCAACTACTCTAAGATTGACTGTACAATCTGATATAGTAATCTTTACGATAGTTCTTCATTATGAACCTTGTTACAGCAGTTTTTAAAGAGATGTAGCTGCTTCAAATTTACTTAGATGATGATGCGTTGGGCAGAGCGCCAGCCAGCAGTGTTCTTTCTAATCCTTCATAGACTATCAACTACTCTAAGATTGACTGTACAATCTGATATAGTAATCTTTACGATAGTTCATCATTATGAACCTTGTTACAGCAATTTTTATAGAAATATAGCTGCTTCAAATTTACTTAGATGACGATGCGTTGGGCAGGGCGCCAGCCAGCAGTGTTCTTTCCAATCCTTCATAGACTATCAACTACTCTAAGATTGACTGTACAATCTGATATAGTAATCTTTACATCATTATGAGCCTTGTTACAGCAGGTTTCAAACAGATAATCTCTGCTCAAATCTGCTTGGATTGTTGTCTTGGGCGAAGTGTTGGGCGGAGCTGGTGGCCACAGCGTTCTTTCCAATCCTTCATAGACTGCTAATTGTCATATACTCCAAGATTTTTGACTCTTCGAGCTGAAACAATAGAAAATTAAATTATTATGAATCTTAAAGTAAAGGTGTCTAGTGTGTAGAATTAGAAAGTTTTTATCAAACCACACTAAATCGGGAAGGTTTGCAGTTTTGTTTGGAACAGCAAATTTTTCGCGATTCCAATTTTGGCGATATAATGAAAGTTCGTCAGTTTGTTGGTCTGATCATCTTCTTAAAAAGCCGTCAGTATATAAAGAAGGATATACTCGTATCATTGGTTTCTACAGTTTGAATTTGTGTATAGAAAAGCTGATTCTTTTTACGATTTCGATGTTAGTCCCCGGACCCAAGGATAAAGTTTTTAAGTTTCTCATAGTTTCTATGTCCCATTTTTTAAGAAAGGCATTATGATTATGTTATGAAAAGATCTTATCTAGATTATTATTAAAGGCACCCAAAATTGTTATTCTTAATGTTTACGCACCAAATCAATAACCATAAACCAAATTAACAAATGCATTCCCAAACAAAAACGTATGCGTTACGCAAAGCTAGCTTCCCCATAAAATTTAAAATAACATAAAAAGAACTGTACGGTAACTCAGTAACTAACACCGCAGGAAAAGTGCGTTAACTATTTAAAAGTTTTTTTTCATCGTTACACTAACAGGAGTCTCGTCGATCAAGCTAAATTCGCACTTAAATTGTTACAATTAAGAGCTAGTCGAAGGGTTTTCGTAGTGTGAATTTCTAAGGTGTTTTTATTAAAGCTCGTTCTTAGTATGAAGACCCAAGAATCAAACGATTTTAATTCTTATTTTTAATACGTTAAGTGTTATCCAATGGACTATAAAGGCAGATTGAACCGTGTAGTTGACGTCTTATATGAAGTCCCGCAAATCAGAAGATTATCAATCTTAATTATAAAGCAGTAAGAGTTATGTTGGGGCACTTGTAGCGTTGATAGAAGTATAATTTGCATTTCGAGGCGGTTATCTTAACAATCTGAATGGTTAATTGTGAACAGAGTTGATGGTAACCGTTGGTTATCTGATAGTTAACTGTTTCAACACGCGAAGTTTTAAGGCTTTTGTACACATGGCACATCAGTCAATTTCATCGTGAAAAATCTACACTTTTACTTTTGACGAATTTACATTTTTGTCGTAACTTAACTAAAATGCGTTTACGTCCGACGACCGAGCGATCGATCTGTCTAATCCTAGTAGGTAACTTATTATCAGGTATCACTGGCAACACAATTTTACACAATAATAATGTTACCTACTCATCATGATCACCATAATTATAAAACTTTAAGTACCTACTTAACAGAATTGTGTCTAATAGTAGATTACACAACGAGTACAGGAAAGTAAGAAAGGTCTCAGATCTCATGTAATTGTTGACCGAGGCGAAGTCGAGGTTTCGAAGTCGAAAAAAAATATGTTTTTTTAGCCTTAGAAAAATTCCTAACATTTTATGATGCTCAAAATGTCAGGAAGGCAAGGCTTTCTTATTTACGGTCCGAGGTTAGTATACTATTTCTCTCCTCTACGGAGGTGGAAAGCGACAACTTCGTTTAGGGGAGAAAAAGATATACTCCAAATCACCAAATTTTGCCTGTTTGTTTGTTTGTTCAAGCATCACGCAAAAATGAACCGATTTGATGAAAGTTTTTGTGTTTGAAAGCTTATGATTAGACTTAAAAATGTAATACTTATTTACAATCTTTTTTATCTCGCTACGATGTCGGGAACCGCTGCAAAACTGCAGACGAAATCGTGACTGGGCAAAAAGCTCTTACATTAGAATGTACCCATGCCTGTGTCCCATTTGAGGCAGACAAAGACAATGAAATTACAAGTAAAATTGGAAGATCATTAGGTGTTCCTGAACTTTATTAAAATTATTTGTTTTTCGTGCTCTCTCTTCTTGTTGTACCTGTATCATTTAAAGCAGCTGACATACCTAAGTGTTAAAAGCCTCCATTTACAAAATGTAGAATATAAAAATCCTATAAGAAATGAAAATTATTCAAATAAAACCAAGGATAACATTTTCTAATGAGACCGAGATTCTGTATCATAAATATTTTAGAATTCAGATAGCTTTTTTTAAAGTAGTAGGTACCTATAGTACTATTCTGAACACATCGGACCACCTTAGCGTAATTAGGTAGGGTTCTATAATTCATATGTATAAACAATAAAAATACTTACTTTAAAAAGTTGCCTATAATTATAACTTAATTACTTTTTACTATTGCCAGTTTTTATTTCTTTTTGATGGTTCCGTACATAATTATGGGAGACAAATACGTTTTTTCTACCATCGTTAAATAAGACCACCTCTTTTTTCTTTAAAACGTCATAATTTGTACGTAGGTTGTTTTATGAACGAGATCTTAATTAGTGGCAGTTTATGATGTTTCCCTAATTATTACAATAAAAAAAACGTTAAAATGTACCTTTACGGTGTTTAAAATGTTTTATGTCCAACGCGTGTTTATGTTTCCTTCGTGGTCTGTGAACCTTAAAAATAGGATAAAAATAGAAAAAGGGGAAAAAAGTTTTTTTTTATTATAGAAAATCAGTCAGAAGTCACTTAAAACCCATGAATTTTAATTTTAAGATACAATAGTTACAGGCCTTGAGTTCCCTATATTATAATTTAGTTTAGTTATTATAATTTAATTGTTAGGTGATTTTTAAACACTCCAAATTTTAAGGGGTGGTTCAGACCATCAAATTGAACAAATTGTTATATTAGAGCAAATCTGAAATCGCAAAAAAATATTTGCTTTTTCACACATAAAATATACCGTTTTTGAGAGTTGCGTGGTGTTTAATTCTACATTAATTTATGTCGAGTAGACCGCATTGCAGTTTGTAACAGGTAATATTTTTTTGCTATTTCAGATTTGCTCTCATAGAAAAAGTTACTCAATTTGATGGGCCGAGACCGTAAGAATAAATCATCGTAGTCATCATCATCAGCCTATATTACGTCCCACTGCAGGGCACAGGCCTAATTCATCATCACCGTAATAATTGAGGACAATCCACTCTCTTTTTTTTTTTTTTTTTTTTTTTAAATGTCGAAATCGCGAAAAAATATCAGCTGTTCCATACAAATCTGCAAGCCTAGTACGGTCAGCATCAGGGAAATGTAACGCCCTTGCGCTTATAAAGATTTAGATAGAGTGGTCAGGTTTCTCTGATGCTGACTGTACCTACACCCAAATGTATGGGACAGCTGTTTTTTATATTTATTTAAAAATTCCTCACTGACTTATAATACGGCAAGTAGATCTATCCTGAGTTTTTGAATGGATAACCATAATAGTAGTTTATCAAGGAGTTACTCGTATTAATAATAAAATAATTTGAAGAATACATAACCTGAACATGACCATCATTGAAAAGACACTAGATAAAAAATAAAAGAGACATAATTAGAAATCTTATTAGAAATTTCTTCTCATAAGACAGTCCTACAAGAATTGGAACACAATATACAAACTGTGTTAACAAAATATCAATAACTTAACCCATCAATATCCACGTCCCCACAAAAATTTAATAATCTTCGCAAAAATTTCATCTTTACAAAATATCTTGGAATATGATCGTAAAAGTTCGCCACCCCGCACAGGGTGGGTTATTATTCATTTTTCTCCAGTCAAATTCAGTGTAGGGCGCACTAATATGCCACTTCAGAATCAACCCCTACGTCTTTTTTCGCGACCATGTTTTTTCCTGCACAATTTTTTGTTTGTTACATCTCTCTTTTGCTCTAGAGTTTTAGTGCATGTTGCGTCCCGTTCACGCTATCACGACGAAGCGTGGGGTGGAGGCAGAAAATATGATACGTTTTTTGGGGGTTAAATTGATTTTTCGGAAGTATGTGGCAGCCATTTTATGGTGGTTTCACGAGTTTTAAATTTGGTATGAGGTCGTAAGTACGTTTTCAAAGCTACATATTGTAAAGGTAACTACAACTAACGTTATTTATTTCTGTTTTATAAACTGTAATGTAATTATAATTGGACGAAAAATACCCAAAAATGTACGAATATTTTTTTTTTGTGTATTTTGCGTTTAATTATGGACCTAGTAAAAACAAACGTGGCAACCAAAATTAGTTTAAAATTACGTACCAAAGTCTTGGATTGAACTAAGAAAAACTGGACCATGAAACATAATTAATTACCAAACAAAATAAATCTCATTCGAGGTGGTCTAATCTAAGCCATTGCTTTAACTAGGTACCAACTATCTTTTTAAACATACAGTTGTACCAGGGCTCATTATTTAGCTCTAAAAGATCAAAGAACATGAACAGTTACAAAACTACAAATATAAATACACGGACAAGGATAGACAAGAAACACCGACACACTCTGAGCAGTAAGTACGACGGCTAATCTTTCCACACGAAGAAGAAGACTTCATGCATACGCATAGGAATTTCTTCTTCAGCGAAAGCAGGTTATATTCCAAAGTTTTGCTTCCCCGTTTGAGAGATTACGTACAACGGTTAGAAAAACTCATTGGTTACATGACATGTCGTCCGTACGGACCCATCCCTGGACCTCCCCGCAAGGCGTCACCGACGCTTTCTAATTCTGGTACGGAACACTAAATAAATTTCAACCTGGCAACCCTTGATTCAAACTAGCAAACTGGGCTACTATGCCAAGACTGATTAGGGGATCAACGCTTCCGATTGAAGTATTTAACGCCGGGGTAAGACTCCCCCTTAATTTATTCAGACCAATCAATACGTAAACAAATGGAGGTCGTGAACTTGAACGGTGTAACAACGGTGTTAATTTTATAGTTGCTGCTGAAATCCATCCCATACCCTGTAAAATTGTTGTCTGTTTTATTTTTAATCTTTTTTCACTATTTTATTTTGAGTCAAAGTTACTTGAAATATAATAAATGATTCACTAATTGTTAATGAAATAAGTTGACTGCATTAAAAGTATTTTAGTTTTATCTTCTCAGTAAAGAAAGGGTTTGAAAATAATGGTTAAAACTCACATTTTCAGTAAATTTTTAGCTGAAAATACTTTTTTAATAATATGTATAAACACAAGCATCACTAGGTACATAATTTATTGTTCGAGAGACCGTCCCCGGATTACCCTTGTCTGTCGTTATGACGTTTAATGACGTCATTAAACAAACAGAAAACATCTTTTCTGTTGCATTGTGCTCTAATATCTTGAGACGAGAGCAGTCTGGAGGAGGTTGCGATGGAAATGTAATGAATTTATGTATTTTCCAATACTTTGTTAATATTGACTCTAAGGCCGCGATTGAGAGACGTATTTTGAGCGTTAATTGAGTCTAAGTAGGGTCGAAATTTTTTGTAATTTACTCGTAGGTATAAGTACAAAGAAAAAAAACGAATAAAGAAAAAAAAAAAAAAAAAATTATAAAAGAAGAAAGAAGAATAGAAAGAAGATAAAGAATATTTATCTTATTTTATACATATTGCATTACGAACTCTAACTTATAAAAAGTACCTGTTTCATCAGGCATCCACTAGAGCTACTACCTATCAAACTGAACCACTTTTACTATGGGACCAAACCTATAATCACAAAAAAACATCTGTTCCTTACTAGACTTTCTTTAAGGGGATGATCAGACAGTCATACTGAACAACTTTCTCTATAGCACCAACTTCGAAATCGCGAAAAAAAAAACAGCTGTTCCATACAAAACTGCAAATCTACTTGAGCCAAATGTTTGGAACAGCAGATTATTTTTTACGCGATTTTGATTTTGGTCCCATAGAGAATGTTGTTTAGTTCGATGGTATGATCAACCCCTTAAAAAGTGTCAGCAATTATTACCTGTATAAAACAGCAGATTTTTTGTTTGCGGTGACAGTTTTGTTCTCATAGTAAAGAGTCATAGTACCTAACCTATCCAATTTTACTCTTTAGATAAAGAAATATAGTTTTCAAGACATGTGTTCGTTCTTTGTTTTTTCATTTTCGTTTGCATTCGATGCAAATCAAGTGTTCCATTTTGCCAATTTTGGTACGGATCACTAAATTAAATTTTGGTAACAAGATTACTCCTAAAACATCTAGCTCCATCATAACCAAAAAAGTATTTAATATCTCTAAAAGTGGAGACAAAACCTTGAATCTAAGACGTTAGGGTCCATTTTAATATTCCCTTCCTAATTTGATTCGCCCCAAATATGAGATCTTATTTGTCCAGACCACTAATTGCCTGTTATATTTTGCTAAGAAAGGGACAGATTGTTTGGCTTATTAAACAATAAGTAGACAGTGAATTTAATTCTAAATTGATTACTTTCAGTTATTATTTGTTAACTGGCAACCTCGACTGAGTGTAGACAAAAGAAATCTTTGTTAAATTTGTGAATATACCTATTTAAAAAAATACAGTGCCCAGGGTCCTTCTTAATATGTTGACACTTTTTTAAGGAGATGTTCATACCATCAAACTGAACATCTTTCTCTATGGGACCAACATCGAAATCGCGAAAAAAAATCAGCTGTCCCATACATTTGGCTCGAGTAGGTTTGCAGTTTTGTATGGAAGAGCTGATTTATATTTCGCGATTTCGATGTTGGTGCCATAGAGAAAGTTGTTCAGTTTGACGGTCTGATCATTCTCTTAAAAAAGTGTTAGCGTATTAAGTTGGTCCCTCCCTATACAAGGTGTTACAAAAATACAAATAAACCTTTAAGGGGGTGGTGTAGACCATCAAATTGAAAAACTTTCACTATGGGACCAATATCGAAATCGCAAAAAAAAAACGATGTTCCATACTCTACAAATCGACTAGAGCTAAAATATACGTAGGTAGGTATGGAACATCACATTTTTTTTTGGCGATTTCGATGTTGGTCCCATAGAGAAAGTTGCTCCGTTTGACGGTCTAAACAACCCCCTTAAGAGTTTTAAATATTTATTGTTACTTATGAAACACCCTGTATAGGTAGGTACTGACGGTTTTTAAGGTGATAATTAGACCATCGAACAGAACAACCTTCTTTATGGGGCTAACGTCGAAATCAGGGAAAATTATATAGCTTATTTTATTAATCAGCTATTCCATACATTTGGGTCGAGTATGTGTAAGTACATTTTTTTTCGTGATTTCAACTTTGGTACCATAGAGTAGTTGTTCAGTTTGATAATCATTCATAAGACCCAATCGAAGGGGTCTTTCAGACCATAAAACTAACAACTTTTACACATCTTTCACTATTGGACCAACTTTGAAATTGCAACAAAAAATCTGCTGTTTCATATATTTTGGTCAAGCAGCTATTGACATTTTCTGCGCAGATTTTTTTTTTGCGATTAAATTTCTAATATAATCATTGAATATTGCTGTTAACTATTACTTGCATTAATGGCAGTTGTAGCAAAGTCCAAAAAGGAACTCCTAGTCATAAAAATCAAGTCCATAATTCGCCTAGGTGATATTTATGTATATATCATAAATCGCACCTTTAAAAACAAACCGTTACTAAACGAAAATATCAAATTTTACACAGGAGCATATATAAAGAAATATGAGCGGTTTTTTCGTCATAAAATTTATATACGTTGTACTTTGAGCCGTATTTTGAGGTTATAGTGTAGATATTTCTTTACTTTATTACATTATAATTCAGAAAAGTTATTTTTTTAATTGGAACATTATTAATTATGGTTTTTAACTTTTATAGTAACACTTTTCCGTTAATTTTTTTTCGATAATGATTATTAACTATGAAGTCACTGTGTAAATTTTGTAATTATACAAAACACTATATAAAATCAGAATAATTCGAAGATATTACTTTACTATCAAATTGAAAATAATATAGTTAGCGTTCCTTCTAATTATACCTGGAAAGATACTTTAAATAACATTTTCGAAATCATGTTTTATTAGAAATCAAAGAGAGATCCATACATTTATTTTGCATTGTTAATTTGGGATTGTTAAGATTGCTAGGTAGCCAATATTATGTCTATATTATTATGTCGTGATCTACTTCAACGGGGGAAAGTCCGAGGTAGACTTACTCATTCAAAATTATGAAGTTGTATGATGATGAAATTGAAGACGATTTTGAGCTAGATGAGTTAGATCTTCCTCTTTTGTTTGAGCTCGGTGATCTTATTTCTTACCGACTTAGGTAATTTCCGCAATTTCTTCATCCGTAGAAAAAGAACATGAAGTAACAGTGATGCTTGTGGTTGCGATTCGATTACTTAGATTTAGCGAAAAAGTTAAATCTGCATCGGGGATGTGATTCAGCTCACCCACAGATCGATTTTTGTGGGGCTGCTGTCATTTCATTCGAGGATAGTCCTTCAAACGCGCTCCAAACAAACGAAGTTTGATTATATTTTCAATACTAACCATTTAAAGTCAGTTAAAGTCAAATACATGTTTTGAATAAGTAAGTTATAAACTAATCTCTGTGTTGTGTGAGATTTTCGTTAAAATGTATAGTTTCAAACTTACTGTGGCTCAAAGATTTCCATACCTACAAATCTTAAATTAATCATAGCATTAGAACTTTATATTTTAACGAAAATTCATGAATATTCATCCACAGGCATAGAGATTAAGATTTAGATCGTGTTTAATTTAAAAAAAATATTACCTTTGATTGGTTAGTAAAAAATATTATAATCGTAGGTACTTCGTTTGTACGGAGCTTGCTGCAAGAAATAGCAGCCACGAAAGTGAAGAACCAATAAAATGAAATTATCTGAATCAACGTTTTTTTTTTTAATTATTACCATGAAAACCTATTAAGAAATATATATTTTATTTTCATGTAAGTACCTACACACTGCACCTAAAACAACATTTATTTCGTTTTCGATTTGTATAAAACTGATACTCAATGCCATTAAACTAAGATTAACTATTCGATTTTATTATCAAGTCAATATTTAATTACAAAAATAGTACCAACATAAATAAAATGTAAGTGGCAAACTGCAACTAACCAAAAATTATTATCTCTCTAGATAAGAAAAACGGTGACTAACCCAATCATTACTCTTTAGTGGTAAATATAATTGCATAAATATCCCAAAACATAAAAGTAAAGGGTAGTTATACTAAATGTAACATTTTACCAATGAAACCATAGGTGTGAATTGCATAATTTGATAAAAAGAAAACTGTGACTAAACAAAATGTTACACTTTACCAATTAAAAAGGGTAGACAAAATCCCCTTTACGTGATGTGCAGGCGTGTTTATCCAAATAATCACACTATTCCTATAAACTTCCGTCAGTATTCCTCAACGGACATGTAACAATTGGTTTAGACACAGTTTTGCATTTAGCAAGCCATATTTTTTCACTCTTTTTTAGTTTAGTACCGCACTAAAAAGCGCCATCTCTCTCCTAAAACGGAAAGTGTCAAATTCATTTTGTAGTTTATGGCATCATAAGAAAGATGGCATTGATAACTCAATTCTTGAAAAATTTCATTTAGTAACGGTTTGCCTTTAAAGGTGCGAAATGATATAGTGACTAGGCTTTAGTCTTTCGGCCGCAAAACACAGCTGAAGAAATATTTATTATCCCTTACTGGTTTCGACACCTATGCAAAGAAATGGGATTGTCCACTCTGAGCTGCAACATCATATGATTATTGTAATTATTTCTGAATACAAAAATTAAGTAGAATTTAATAAAGCTTGAAACAACGATGTGTCTTTCTAATTTAGCCGACTGCACATAAAAAGATACAACGTCTAAACCTTACAATCCAAATTAAATTGTCCCAACATTCCATTCTAAAGCTATATATTACAAAACATATAAATATAGTAACATTCGAGTCGCAAGACTATCCACATAAGACCTTAAACTCCCATAAAATACCTCCACAAAGAAGGAAAAAGTAATGCAAAGGAATCAGTACCAACTACTATCTCAAAATTGATCCACATCTCCTCACGCAATTATCATTCTTATAACTTCTGAGCTAAAGTACAAAATCGTTTGTTGATGGCAATCGTAAATTGGTTTTTAACCACAATCGAAATTCGAACCTATCCAGTGACAAATAAAGTTCGATTTAGCGTGATCGGCGTAATACTATACCCTCACATAAGTTAAGGCCCAAGTAATACGGATGACGATGCGAAGTTAGTGGAAAGAAAGGGGAGAAGGGAAGTGGAATAACGAGGGGGCTGGGGTGGTAGCCGGGAGGGGGGTAACACACCCCCTGTTTCGGGTTTTCAATAGATGTTTGAGACTTTCCCCGTACGATTTTAAAAGACAGGTGAAAATGTTTGAATTTTGTTGGACGTGTGTTGGTGCCTTTATTGTGAAAGGAAATGTAGCGAGTGTGTGGTGTGATGGCGAGGGAAATTTGAATTTAGAATGTTTTCTTTTTTGAACGCAAAGTCTTTGTGAAAAAGCTGGCAGTTTCTTAAAAAACTGTTTTAAAGCTTTCCGACTCTTTTTAATTTTGTTAAATAAAACCTCCTTAGTTTTAAATAAACTTGAAAACAGCAATGTTTGAAAAGATATTAGAATAGCATTGGTAGGTAGTTATAGCAAATATCCTAGTAGAACTACACGGACCTGAAAGAAATACGGACCGAGTATTGCACTAAAAAGATGTGAATCATGCAAGGTAATACAATCTCGTTTGTTCTACAAAGGACCTACACTCACACAGATGCACTAGCTCTGCGGCGGCGCAGGTCTGACAACCCGTAACCTTTTGTACCGCGTGACAGCACACACACAAAAGAAATGGGTGCTTCACTCATGATTAGATGACATTACGTCTGTTCTTCTTTTAAATCTGTGGTAGAACTATAATTATACTAGTACCTATTATGTATCGTAAGGTCGAGTTATCCTAATACTTAAGTCAAATAATGACTGTAATAATTATGTATTTCAGAAATTGATCTCTTATACTTATAAGTTATAACAGAACTAGATAAACCATCAACTCCCCAAAAATGACAGAGCCAAAAGAGCTCCTAAAGCGCTTTTTTTTCCTACTAGCTGACAGTAAACATACCAAACAATATCATGCATACTTGTATTGTGTCAATTCGGACTACAATTTGTTAAGATTTATATAAAATCTTATATGAGACTGTGGATCTATGCGAGACAATTCCAGTTTCAACTGAAAAACCTCGGACAGTCGACAATCTATATGGACGAGCGAGTCAGGTCTTCTTCTTCTTATCGTGTGGGCATGCCCTGGGGTCAGAGTTTACTCAAACCGCCTTACGGCCTCTGACGTGGTTTTTATGTAACGACTACTACCACCAAAGATAGTAGCCGGGACCAACTGCTTAACGTGCCATCCGAAGCACACGAGTCAGGTGATTCACGTGATCATTTTGTGCACAGTAAAGAACCTTTTTTTATTTTGGAATTCCTATATAAGATATTGATAGAAAATCGCGCGTAAAATTGTGCCGCGCCCTACAGCCGTCTCTTGACGCTGCGCTAGGCGCTAGTAACATATCTGCTTCCTTTCGGTATAATATCATTAGTATTGGGTATTTACTTATGTGATTTAGGTACCCCTTGCTCGCCTTGCACACCAGAAACATGTAAACTGTCTATTCTAAGCCACAAATCAATTTCCATCATCATCATCTTCCTAGCTGCTGTCCCGCTGGGTAGCGGGGTCTGCTTTCCTAGTCTGTTTCTTCCACTTCGCTCTATCCTGAACATCGTCGATGGAGAGCCCGCAGTAGTCCATTTCCTTCTTTACAACATCAGACCATCTGAGTTTTGGCCTGCCTACGCTACGTTGACCTGGCAGGGTGAAATCCATTGCTTTGTTGCCACAAATCAATTTCCATAGTAAATAATTTTTCAAACGTAACATAAATGTATGTCTACGTAAGATAAGATATAGCCTACTTACTGGTGGCAATGCTCAGCGAAGCATTTTTCAAGACACAAACCACCCTCGCGTTTTCCAAAGCATTATTTTTGCGGTACAAACACATAAGCGAAGCGGGAACTGTGCCGTGTGGTGTTCGGCATATACCTATACCACCTTCCTGGATGTTCGGTTTCCAATAGCACCAAAAACACTGACGAGTGTCGAAAAAGGCGACTAATTCCTTAAGACATCGTCAACATCTCGCTGATGCCATCACAGTGTGGCTGCTGTTATAGCCACTGCATCTGATCACATCAGTTTCCCGTTCCCGCTACATAATTATGTACTCTCTCGTATCACCTTCATTTTAATAGAAAACCTCTACAATCAGAGAAGAGATCGGATGCAGTGACTCTAATAGGACGCTACTTGGTGTGAGATTCTGAGATATTGACGATGTCATCATCGTCATCTCGACGGCATCAGTTTCATCAGAGGGCATTCATCTTTTGGCTAGATGCTCCTCTGAAACATTGAAGGAAAACATCGTGAACCGCATATGCTGAAGAAGAAATTCTCATCTTTGCGTGAAACCCTGGTGCAGTGGTACATGAAGAGTTAAGAGTAAGATGTTACCGACAGCAGCCGCTTGTTTGAAGCTTTCGTTCAGTATTATTCTTCTTCTTATCGTGTGGGCAAGCCCTGATGTCAGACCGCCTTACGGCCTCGGGCGTGGTTTTTAGGTAAGGAATACTTCCACTAGAGATATTAGCCGGGACCAACGGTTTTACGTTCCATCCGAAGCACGCAATTATCTTTCTTTTCAGACAGTCATGTGATTCAGCCTGGAATGTCCTAACCAACTGGGGAAAAACGCACAAAGTGACAAATCACTAGGTGTCCCTCGTGGGAATCGAACCCACGACCTCCGTGTGAAGAGCCCAATGCTCTTAAACATTAGACCACGGAGGCAGTTATATATAGTACTAGTGTTTTCCCGCGACTTCATCCGCACAAATTATATACCAGATTTTAAGTCAGATCATAAGCTATCAAACAAAATAAGTTTCATCAAAATCGGTTCAGTAGTTTTTGCGCGATGCGCGAACAAACAAACAAACAAACTTATCAATAGATGGCGCTACACGTCATTTAAATCGCGCTATCGAGTGTTATTTGAGTTTATATGAAGTGAACCGCTACTTTTTATTCCTCACTATTTTTACGGTTTTATAATATACTTAGTTACTTAGTTATTAATTATTAAGATTATTAAGACATTAAGATTTTTGTAGCAGTGGGAACAAAAAAGGGTGAAGATAATACGATGGATTTTTTTTAGTAGATTTTAATCTCCGACCTATCATGGCATGGACCGTGCCAACATCCAAGTTCCTCTTTATCCTGCTCCTAGCACTTTTGATGCATCGCAATATTTTCGTGTCAGCCGCACGCCGGCGTGACGTCATTTGATATATCGGCTCCTGCTCTAATGCTGTTATTGTTTTTTTACTTTTTGGTTAAAAAATACATTGTTTACATCAGACAAATCTACTAGGTCCCTACCTACTTTGATGAGTGGCGAGCAAATTACACGCTCCCCTGGTGGTGAGTAAAGATAAATGTAATTTATTGAAACAGGCGTTACTTTGCGGAAATCCATGACTAACAGGTAGATGACACGAGCGACGGTCGTGTCATCTACCTGTTAAAGATAAATGGGAAATATGGAAACATTCAGCCAACGATGAGATTATAATATGATGCAAATTGAAAATCAGTTCAGTTATCGATTACACGCAGTTAGAACCATTTAAAATTATTAACTTTTGCTTTAAAATTACTGAGTACATAATTGTCAAAGAACTACGACGTAAAATTGGATATATTTAATTAATGTTTCCAAAGATGAAAATCTAGGTAATAATGAAAGGAAGATGTGTTTGTGTGGATTCGAACGCGGGCCCTCACGATTGGGTGCCCATACCATTCCACAACCAACGACGCTCTTTAAGGAGACAATCAGAATTATCCAGACCATGCAAATTTTTGTTAGCCTCATAGAAAGAAAGAAGAAAGAAAGAAAAAACTTTATTCACCATTAAGGGGCCATAGGTCCTGACGAATATTTTCTATGAGAAACGCGATTGCCGAGCGCTCCGAAAAGTGAGTGCGTGAGCCGTATTTTCGATTAAAAACAGCTAACCAAAGTACTTTTTCTAGATTATATTTATGATTGCACTAGTTAAACTAATGGTGAATATGTGAGTATAAATACCATCTATCGGAAACTATTTTAAGTTCTTCTAAACCGAGAAAAATGTTTAAAAATGCATGAAAATACGTCATCTTTGTGACGATTTTCTATCGAGTGAAGTAATTCCAATCGTGTATTCAGTTGATGATTGCACTAGATGAAATATCCAAAAATACTGAGGTATGACTTTAGTTTCGGTAAATGGTATAAATCTAGTCGTAAAATGAAAAATAAAAGAGGCCTCCGAGGTATTTCCACCTACTATTACGTCTTAAGAGAATATTATTCCGAGAGCGAAAATGCGCGCTGCATACAAACGTACTATGGTGATATTTTCAATACTAACCAATTAAAGTCAATGAAATTTTGCAGAAACAATCTAGAAACAAATCTCTATTGCTTCTATAGAGTCCGATTTTCGGTAAAATACACAGTTTCAATGCTAGGATTAATTTAAGATTTGTATGGAAATCTTTGAGGCACTGTAACTTGAAAACTATACATTTTAACGAAAATCTGACTCCATACAAGCATAGAAATTTGTTTCTAGACTGTTTCTGCAAAATTTCATTGACTTTAATTGGTTAGTATTGAAAATATCACCATAGTACGTTTGTATGGAGCGCGCTCCGAATAACATACCCTTAAAGGCACACACGAAACAAACAGGAGTGTGATTTTTGAATCTCATTCGGTTCAAAATTACTATGGAAATATGCATCTTTCTACTGCTGATTTGACTTTAAAAATCGCACTCCTGAATTATGATTTTTGAAAGTCAAATCAGCAGTAGAAAGATGCATTTCTCCAGAGTAATTTGGATATTCGCTACTGCTGACTGTTCGACGTATGACATTCAAAAATCGCACTCCTGTACAGAAAGGAAATAGTAGGTGGTTATCATAGAGTTCGGTTGGATGGTCTGATCATCTTAAATAACCGTCAGCATATTAAGAAGGACCCTATACCTACATATAGCTCATTTTGGAGACCTGACATTACATATGAGTAAAAAGAGCCCTATACTTACAAACTACGGAAGCTAAACCGAAGACAAAGCCAAGGGAAAAAGAAAAAGTAGGTAACTACAAAGAGGGTTCGTTTCGGTAGCTTTTTCCATCTCGGCGTGTCTACCTCATATGTATGGAAATAGGGTATAAGCCGGCGTGCTAGGGGGAGTTTAGAAAATAACGGTTTCTTTTTAGATTTAGTTTGGGAGTCGGGTAATAGAATGATAAGGTTTAGAAGATACAATAGGTAGTTGTATATTAATATGTGTATGAAATCGAATATGAATTTTCTATCACATTTTATTGTAGCAAATAACATATATATTTTTTATAGTTTGTTAAAAATGTACGATTCCATGGAATGACTTTTATCGTGCAAAATTACGAGATGGTAGCAAACTTTAGCTTCTTGTAGGTACATAGGTACATAATGTACCGTGTACGTGTGTATAATAAATAGTATTGTAAAATAATATAGAAAACATTGTCCAAAGAAACAACCTTAGATTACCTATTTGACCATTGGATAGAATGTATAGGTACATATGCATGTACACTTACATGGTTTTTAGTTATATAGCAAAATTTCGTAGTGTAATGTGCATTTATTTCGATTGTTTAAAAATAGAATTATCAGATTTTGTCACCATTTAATATTATCAGTTTGATCTATTACCGGATTATTCCACGAAAAGCACCGATTTTAAATAGCAGCACCTGAGTTTCAGTATTATCCAATTGCACGAAGAATTTTACATTTTGCATTTTTTATTCCTACTTTAGCACCGATTTCATCCTATATTTTGAGTACCTAAGCTACTAGCACCTGGATTCGTGCTCGTCGTGAAAAAATCTGATAAATTTTCTTATTATACCTAATCATTAAGTTTTTTTCTCAGTATTTGACCCAATCTGAAACTTATTAACCATTTAGCTATCAAGCATATGAAAGAACTGACCCACTTTTCTTTTTATTCTTTTTCAGGGTTCCGTACCCAAAAGGTACTAACGTGACCCTATTTATAATTTTATGAGGCTTTTAGCCTAGAGGCTATGTCAGCCGATGCCCACATGTAACCCAAATTGTGACCCTAAGAATTCTTACTTCATATAAACAGAAATGTCTAAAAAGTGATCGCAGCCTTACCTTATCAAGCCGTATACATAAATACACGTCAAGTTAAGTCAGGTGCGCCCAACCTCGGGTTTACGAATAATAATATATTTTTCTTGAAGATATTGCGTCGTAGAGATTTGTTAGACGTACCTACATTGGTGTACCCCTTATTTATGTTCGTATTTGATACGAAAGTTATAAATAAAAGTTGAGTTTTGAGCTTTACGGAAGAAATATTGTAAAAGTTTCGACGTTGAGTTGTTGGTTTCGGAGTTTTGTAATAGAAAATTGCATGTATGACTAAAAAGATGTGAATGTATGAATTACATCTTATAATGGCCAAAGTAAACTACCTCCGTGGTCAAATGGTTAAGAGCATTGGGCTCTTGACACGGAAGTTGTTGGTTCGATTCCCACGCGGGGACAGCTAGTGATAACACTTTTGACGGCCCGACAGCACAGTCTGTAGTGAACCTGCCTGCTGTGCCGGGGGTCGCGGGTTCGAATCCCGTAAGGGACAAATATTTATATGATGAATATGAATATTTGTACCCGAGTCCTGGATGTTTGTATCTATATGTATTCTATATCGTTGTCTAGTTATCATAATACAAGTCCAGGCTAGATTCTGACTAGATTATTTGTGTGACACTGTCCAAGATATTTATTTATTTATGTATTTCTGCGTTTTCCTCCAGTTGGTTAGGACATGGTAGGCTGAATGTCTGAAACAAAAGATTATTCCGTGCTTCGTATGGCACGATAAGCCGTTGGTCCGGGCTACTATCTCTGGTGGTAGTAGTCGTTGCATAAAAACGACGTCAAAAGCCGTGCCCGTAAGGCGGTTTGAATAAACTCTGACACCAGGTCTTGCTGCTTACACGATAAGAAGAAGATAGCCAAAGTGCCTGGCTGTCAAACTCTCTCAATGACGTTCCATCGACTCGATAGAAGAAGATGAAGAAAAAGAAGCTTTAAAGATCCACGTGTTGACTAGTTTATATATATATTGCTCCTGACCGATTTCGGCCACGGCGACTGCTTCAACTCCGTTGCTGGCGTTGATGGGCCCTCATGTGGCTAACATAGCCAATCTTCTTTGAGAAGATCCTCGCACATAGCGGGCACGTGAGCACGTCATTCTCATAGTGATATTGTATAGCCACCGGTGGTCGGACTTTCAATTCATCACGTTTGGCGTCTAGTTGTGATCGCCTATTTGCTTCAAAATCATAAATTTGACTGTTTACATGAGCTCTCCATGCTGGACGGATGGCCGCCAAATCTTCCCACTGCGCGGGCTCTATGCCACACCTTTTCATATGTCGCTTTTGCACATCTTTATACCTGAGGAGTTGCCCGCCATGCTTCCGCTTGCCTTCCTTCAACTCAGAGTAAAAGATGCGCTTCGCCACTCGCTCATCCGCCATCCGCGATACGTGACCACACCAACGAAGCTGTCGCCGCATAAGGTAAGCTTCGATGCCACCGACATTAGCTCGTCGCAGTACTTCTGTGTTACGAACATAATCTGACCATCGGATTTTCATGATCTTACGTAAACATTTTAGGTGGAAGCGGTCTAGAGTACGGATATGGTGGCGATACACGGTCCACGTCTCAGCGGAGTATAGGAGATTTGGCAGCACAATTGCCATGTAAACAGTTATCTTTGTAGCCAGTTTTAGGTTATGCGAGCGGAAGACCTTAGTGTCTAGCTTGCCAAATGCTGTTGCTGCAGCACTGATCCTATTGTTCACTTCAGCATCAAGGTCGCACTTTGATGTAACAGTGCTCCCCAGGTAGCGGAATTTGTCGACCTGCTTCAGTACATCCTCACCGAGTCTGATGGTCAGTGTCTCGTGACCTTGTGAGTCTAAGGACAGAACTTCCGTCTTTTGGACGCTGATCTTCAGACCAAATTTTTTGCAAGACTCATGGAGACCGGCTATTAGATGTTGTAGGCCATCTGGGGATTCTGCCAAAAAGCATAAGTCGTCAGCATACATGATCTCGGAGATCAATGCATATGACACCTTAGTGCGTGCCTTTAACCTGGCTAAGTTAAAGAGTTTGCCATCTGTGCGGAAACGAATGCGGATTCCTTCGGAAGAAGAATATAATGCCTCACGAACTACGACTGCAAAGTATAATGCGACCAGAGTGGGTGCCAGGACACACCCTTGTTTCACCCCGCAGGTAACGCGGAAGAAATCTGACTGCTCGCTGTCTACTGCGACACAGCATTCCATGTCATCATGCAGGAGTCTCAGAAGTCTCACAAACTTCTTCGTGCACCCTAACTTTTCGAGCACTATCCAGAGAGCTTCTCGAGGCACGCTGTCGAACGCCTTTTCTAGGTCGACAAAACAGAGAAACAACTTTTGGCCCTGTTCTCTACTTTTCTCTTGTATTTGCCGCAAGGAGAATATCGCCTCGCAGGTACCTCGATCTGGTCGGAAGCCGAATTGGGTCTCTGGCAAAAGCTTTTCGGATAGTGGCATCAGTCGATTCAGCAGAACTTTTGCAAAGACTTTTCCAGGGACCGACAAAAGGCAGATACCGCGGTAGGAACTACACTCAGACCGATCTCCCTTGTTTTTGTAGAGGGCCTTAATCCGCGACACCTTAAAATCTGTCGGGACTCGTTCCTCTTCCCACATACAAATAAAAAGTTTCCACAAGTATGAGTGCAGCTCCTCACCACAACATTTAAGCAGTTCTCCGGGTATTGAATCGATGCCAACCGCACGCATGTTATGCTGTTGTTTGATGGCCCGAATAACCTCGTCACGCGACAACGGTTCATCCAGCTCGTTAGCAGTGGGAAGCTCTGGCATCATACGGAGGTGTTCTAGATCAGCCAATCGATCCACGTTAAGCAGAGCATTGAAATGCTCTGCCCATCGCTTGAGCACGTCCTCTTTGCTCTTAGAGAGGACCTCGCCGTCCAGAGACTTCAGAGGCACCTTCGCAGAGCAGGTTACCCCAATAAGCTTCCTAACCTCACCGTAGAATTCTCCAAGCCGGTTCGTATCAGCGAGCCACTGCATGTGACGAGCTTTGTCCTGCCACCACCTGTCTTTGACCTCCCGAGACAACTTTCGCAGCTCAAAGTCACTTCGTTTAACCCCTGCACTGCTATCATCATTACGCTTTTTTCCAATATTCCGTCTTAGCAGGCGTCGGTGCTCGCCAATTGCTTCCGTTAGGACTCCATCATTCTCATCAAACCAGTCCTCGTTCTTACGGATCTTTAGACCTAATGTGGCCTTAGCCGTGGTTAAAACGTGAGAAGATAGAGTCCCCCATTCCGCATCAGCAGAGACATTCTCCTTGTTCCAAGACAGTAGCGTATTGGTTAAAGCTTCGGCATATTTCTCTCTCGTCTCGAGATTTTTCAGCCTATCTACGTTTAGACACACAGTCTTTGCTTTACCGGATCTTCGAGGACGACGGAGGCAGATATTCAACTTGGTGACAACAAGCCGGTGGTCTGTCCAGCAGTGCGCACCACGCATAACCCGGGTGATCTGGACTTGGCAGATGTCTTTTTGCCGCACAATGGCGTAATCAATTAAATGCCAGTGCTTCGATCTTGGGTGCATCCACGTAGTCTTGAACTTGGCAGGAAGTCTAAACATGGTGTTTGTGATCGCTAGGTCAAATTGTGCACATAGGCTGAGTAGCAGTAGACCGTTGCTGTTCATTTTGCCAACTCCGTGTCTACCCAAGACTTTAGGCCAGGCTTCATAGTCCTGCCCGACTCTGGCGTTAAAGTCACCCAATAGCATAATCTGCTCTTTGGGTCTCACGCTTTCAAGGCAGTGAGTCAGCTCCTCATAGAACCTGTCCTTAATGTCATCAGGCTTATCTAGCGTTGTTGCATAGACACTGATGACATTTAGGTAGTTCTCTTTATCTAAATGGAGGCGTAACGTAGAAACGCGGTCCGAGATGTGCACTGGATATTCTTGAAGATTCTTCATTATATGGTTTTTGACCGCAAATCCCACACCTGACCTTCTGGGTTCCGATGAGTCAGTACCCTTCCAAAAGAAAGTGTACCCGCCACCGTGTTCTACCAGCTCCCCTTCATCGGCTAGATGCGTTTCACTGAGAGCAGCTACATCCACATCATAGCGACGGAGTTCCCGGGCAACAATAGCAGTTTTCCTGTCAGGACAGGCGTTGCCTTCGCGGTCAAGAAGCGTGCGCACGTTCCACGAGCCAAATATCATCGCAGACGTTTTATTTTTATTTTTAAATCTGTTGTAGCTTCGACCACGAGAAAAAAGATGCGGAGGCAGCCGTGGTTACTACCATCCTCTTACGTTGAGGGAAACATTTGTTTAGGGCACCTTTTCTAGCCCCCTCCTTGGCTAAGCAAGGAAAGCAGTGCCACCCTAAATAGGGCTGCTTTGTCACTCCAGGTGTTGCCGAACCCACTCTGTTCCCTCGGTGCAGAGCAAAAGCGACCACGGTGTTTTTACCACACCCCCGGAGTCGCCTGTGTGCAGGTATTAGACAAAGCCAGGTTTGCATCAGACCTGACCTCTCTACCTCAACCCATCGCCACAGGACTTTATACCAGATCGGAGTCAATTATCGGAAGCAGTCAGGTGCGCAGGAGATATTAGGGTGCACAAGCGCGCGCGCAGACGCAGGTGCACACACTCGTCCTCTCCCTTCTGATTCCAGTGGAACGGAAAACCGCTACGACCGGAGAAGGGTTTGGATGATGTGTCTGGCCGACGGGTACTTATACGCCCTCTACCATCGCCCTAGGCCATCCACCTTGCCTTGCTGCACCGCCGGGTCTGCCGAGCCCGTTGCATATCTGCGGTGGGTCGCCTTCACCGCCGGGACAGACTTTATGCATAAGCGGGAGAGATCCGCTGTTAGGACTAGGTGCCAAAGCACCAGGCCCCCCTCATCCAGATTTAGCCCGCGAGCAGACGCGGTTTACCGGGGTGTGGCCGCTGCATGCACTACAGCTTCTTGGAGCCACTGGAGAGAGATTATAGAGCGCCGACGGTCTGTGGGGAACCATCGCCCTAGGAGGGCCGGCTGATGGAACCCCCAGGTGATTCCGCTAGACGCTCTACTTACACCCCTAGATGACTAGTTTAACGTAGACAACGATCCCATTCCTTTCCGTGTGTTTCGTACGAGGCAAATAAGGGAAATGGTTTCTTTTGCAGGTTATCTGTGGATGAATGGCAAACTACCTTCGACCCCATGGTTCTTAAATGGTAAATAAAAAACACATTCGTTTGTAATATATTTGGTGTCCAATAAATGATGTCGATCATGTTGTCAGATTTTTTTTTTTTATTGTATTATTTATAAATAATTATGTTTTGTTTTTATACACATCTTTTTCATGCCCGTGGGAATAGAGCGTATCGGTAGGTTATTCAGTTAAAATCTGCTATGCAAAATTATCTAACCATAAAAATAAAAAATCGTTTCAAAAGAAAACGTTTAACTTAGGTAATATTTCTAACAAAACTGAACACACTTTTTCTTAACCGCCCTTATACATAGAGTAATATACACCAACCACGTCTTCTAGCTAGGTAAGGCACGTAATACATCAGCCGTAATCTTCTTACATCGTCTCAATTTCAGGCCTAACCCCCTCCCCTCGGGATTACCCTCCTACCCCCTTGGGTGATTTTTCTCTTTTATTATATGGCAGAAGCTAAAGTAGGTAGGTTGGGATAGTTGAATATTACTTTTTAAGGGTATTATTTTTTAGTAGAATTTTGGAGGCTACCTACCTTCAGAACAGAAATTGATTGATATACCTACTTACTTTAATAAGCGCAAAATAAAAGAACAATTCATAGTGACAAATAAAAAAAAAAAGGAGCTTTGGTATTGGAAACGATCACCGAAGTTAAGCAACGTCAGGTCCGGTCAGTCTTTGGATGGGTGACCGTTTAGTGGTATTTCATCTCGAGCGTTTCCGTGCTTCGGAAGGCACGTTAAGCAGTTGGTCTCGGATAGTTCCGTCAGATGGCGTTGTAACTATTCGTTAAGCCAGGTCAGAGGCCTATGGGCGGCTTGAAAATTCTCTGACGGCAAGGTGACCACTAACTTGCCTCCACCAACACGCACTGGGCCCGCGTGGTGGAGTATGGCCCCACTCCCTCTCACTCTTATTCGTGAGAGGAGGCCTTTGCCCTGCAGTGGGATTCTACAGGCTACAACTTTTTTTATTCCTTGAAAAGTAGATTTATCTTTTGGAAATATGACTTATTTTATAGACGTGGCCTGTGGTCTTTAATAAGTTACCTTTTCAAGATAGAAAGACAGTCGATGCGTCGAAAAAAAAACACTTGATAAAACTTATCACTATACAAGGTGTTACAAAAATACAAATAAACCTCTAAGGGGGGTTTAGACCATGAAACTGAACAACTTTCACTATGGGACCAATATCGAAATCGCGAAAAAAAAAATTATGTTCTATACTCTACAAATCGACTAGAGCTAAAATATGTATGGGATATCAATTTTTTTTTCGCGATTTCGATGTTGGTCCCATAGAGATAGTTGTTCAGTTTGACGGTCTTAACAACCCCCTTAAGAGTTTTGAATATTTATTTTTACTTATGAAACACCCTGTATAGGGTCATTTTTCATTAGTTGGCGAAACTTAACCAGGGCACTTGTTTATGATAACAGATTGCATTATCAATATTTATAATTGGTATTGATGATTAACAAAATTATTATTTTTGTACGTATCGTACGCAGTGCGCGGCCGGCGGGCGAACATTGACCTCAGAATCATATGATCGAGCGGGGGGTCATTACCACGCAATTGTACTCAGTAACAGATACCAAATGCGTTTCTTAAGTTTCGCCAACTAATTAAATTTAACCTTATACAAGGTGTTACAAAACTACAAATAAACATTTAAGGGGGTGGTGTAGACCATCAAACTGAACAACTTTCACTATGGGACCAATATCGAAATCACGAAAAGAAAATTATGTTCTATACTCTACAAATCGACTAGAGCTAAAATATGTATGGGATATACAATTATTTTTTTCACGATTTCGATGTTGGTCCCATAGAGAAAGTTGTTCAGTTTGACGGTCTAAACAACCCCTTTATGAGGTTTAAAAATTTATTGTTACTTATGAAACACCCTGTATATGCACGAACACAGAGATAAGTTGTGTATAAAAAAGTTGGCCCATTTGTTATAGTAGAGAGAGATACGTTAGAAGCGTGAGGCTCTATCTTGACATAATATAATTAATCAAAGGTATATAATGTTAGAAGCGCTCGTTGGCGTAGTAGAGCTTCGGTATTGGAAACGATCACCGAAGTTAAGCAACGTCAGGTCCGGTCAGTCTTTGGATGGGTGACCGTTTAGTGGTATTTCATCTCGAGCGTTTCCGTGCTTCGGAAGGCACGTTAAGCAGTTGGTCTCGGATAGTTCCGTCAGATGGCGTTGTAACTATTCGTTAAGCCAGGTCAGAGGCCTATTGGCGGCTTGAAAAATTCTCTGACAGCAAGGTGACCACTAACTTGCCTCCACCAACACGCACTGGGCCCGCGTGGTGGAGTATGACCCACTCCCCCTCACCCTTATTCGTGAGAGGAGGCCTTTGCCCTGCAGTGGGATTCTACAGGCTATAACTTACTTATATAATGTTACATTACGGGTACACAGAAGCATATTATGATAACGTGACATCGTGGTATATTAGATTACACACCGAGGAAAGTAAGAAAGGTCTCAGATCTCAACATCAACAAACATGTGATCTGAGGCTATCTTATTTACTGCCCGAGGTTAGAATACTATTTTTCTCCTCGACGGAGGCGGAAAGCGGCAACTTCATTAGCGCAGCGGGACGAAAATTGGCGATTTCCGTCTAAAAAACAAAATGCTAAATAAGTAACAAAGCTTCGAACCAAGACATTACCGTGGCAACGAGACAATGGCATCGCTATTCGCCAGCTTACGCCAGCCAGCCACTCCTTGTCATTCGTTCACTCGTTCAAGTCGTTCACTCGTTCCCAGTGATTGATGACGAAGGCGGGGCGGATCCAATCATTATCCTTGATGCATGGCTGGTACATCACTACCCCTGATTTCCAGCTGCGTATTTTGAATTTGGAAAATTAAGCATAGCATGCAAAAATGCATGAATGCATGAATTTGGAAAATTAGTTTTGGGGAATATTGTCTTTAATGGTTTTGTAATTTAATTTTGCTTTCTTGTGTTTGGGACTTGTTTGGTAGGAACTCAGATCAAGTATATGTCGAGTATATAGATTGAGCCTCGCGCTTTTACCGTTCTGAAATAAACGGGCCAACTTTCTTATGTTGGTGTGCGTGATAGCGTCATACAACTTATCTCTAAGCGCCGAAAAGGATTTATCACCCAACAGTTTGGCTGATTGATATGTTTTTCGACGCGTTCTCAGCTTTGACTGTCCATCTAGACTAGACAATTATACTTTATCTAGTATTTGTTAAGTAAAGCGAAGCTTATTATTGTTATCATTTTATTCGTAGTTTTTTGGACTTTATTAGTTCCAATTTATCTTGGTAAATCAGGAAAAAATATGCACTAACATTCCATTTATTATTTGAATGCAACTAACTGCATTTTTTTCGTCTATAAACCCATGTTTATTATTAATTTTATTCAGTAGAGAAGAGATAAAATGAGAAAACACTAAGCACTTTAGACTCTAAATTAGAGCACCTTAAGTAGTGCTCTACTCTACTCAATGTCATACTTATTAAATACATAAATTACCGTACAACGTCAAGCACTTTTGCTACATAAACTAGACATTGGCAAAATCATCAAATTCCCAAGATGGCAGCCATTTTTTAAAAATACATTAGAATAGAGAACATGGGTACCTACCTACCCACATGGCCATTCAAATAAAAAAAAAATACTTGGACTTACCTAAGGTTCTAAAACTATTCCAGATTTGATTGTATTTAATGTGCCACTTCATATTTACTCCAAACATTAAGCCTAAGGATACCAAATAGATAGATTTCAGAAGAAACCTAACCACACTTTCAAACCACTTCAAAATAAAAATTAAGAAAAAGATCTGCACTCCACGAAATTCGAATATTAACTGATTCTCTAACAAAAAAAAAACACATTCGCAACGTACCTATCTGCATTTTAAAAATAGAATAAATTATTTCTAACCCTTGAATAATTAAAAATATGCGTGAGCTCAAATAATCGCGAAGAATTAACCCTTTACATGCAAATGAGTCTGGGATGTGACTGCGAAAAAATCACGTTACAACCGGTCTTTAGTACCAGGTGTGTTATTATTTTTAGAGAAATAATAAAGAATCCGTGTACTATAATTATAATTGAAGAAGAAAAGATTTTTATGCAAATAAAAAATATTGTTTTCTTACAAGAAAACCATTGGATATGTAAACCCAAGAGAAAAGATTTGTGAAAGATAAAAATAATAAAATAAAAAAAAATTTGAACATTATAATTAGCTCCATTAAAAAAGTAAATGGCAATATGTAACACAAAAAAAACAAAAATGATGTGATTGGATTTTTAATAATCTTGTTGTACCTAATCTATAAATCCTGAAAACTGTCCCTTTAGAATCAATAATAGACCTGAAAAAAAAACTGAAAAATGTTGGCTTTGTAAAAATTTTCGTAGGTTTTCATTTTTGTATGAAACATTTATTAAAAAGCATGAAATGCAAACCTAAATGTTATATCTAGATTCTCTACAAACTGTTTTTTTGTTGTAAACACGTTGTAGAAACTTGAACACACACAATTGATATCTTTGATACGATCAAGAATTATAACGACAACCTATATTTTAAAAGCTATCTATGACAAAACACTACGATCTAATCATTAAAAAAACCCATCAACCGTGTTCAACAGACCACTTTATTAGTTTTTTACTGTCTTTGACATTAAAATATAGTCTAAAACAAGCTAATGCGTGCATTTATACAAACGGAAATTCTTTCAAAGGATAGTACACCTGCAGTTACGCTTTCATTTAATATATTAAGTCCCCTGACAGGATCCTTATACCTGGGACATAAAGATTAAAATGACTTGATCAAAGGGAGTTTTAGAAGGACCACAACGCTCGAGGGGACAACATTTGAATTTGAATGGACGCGGAAGGGTTGAAGACGTTTTGAATCTTGTTCGGAACTTGTTTTTTTTTAAGAATGGCATATGAACTGGTTAATTAAGGATAGAATTAGGTACGTTTGAAATTTGAAATTAGATTTAAGTTTTTTGAGTAATGTTAAATTGAAAGGTATTTTTTCGTGTCACCATTAATTGACATTTACTTTTTATTTCATAATTTTAAAATGAATGTAGGGTATTAAAATTATGATGGCACCTACGAATAAAGAAATAAATATGGAAATATAATTCACGTCAAAAAATGACCCCACGAACTTTGGTGTACACCACGCAAGTGCGCAAGACTCAATCATTATGGCGACTCCAATTACGGCGTTTGCCGCCAAAAATCATGGTGCCAAAAATTAAGGAGATTTTGTTCGGAGTTATCGTTCCATATTTATTTCTTTATTCGTAGGATGGCACCCATGTCTTATCATCGTAATTTTCTTATGTTCCTATTAAGGGTAAGATCATAAGAAAAACTAAGTATTAATTATTCTTATGGTAAGAGAAAAGATGGTAGATTGTCATTCGTCATCACAGAATCGATAATATTGAGATCAATATCGATGTTATTAGGACCAATAAATTAGCATACTACAGCGAATGTTGACACAGCTTTCCATAATATTCAACCCCATAGATTATATCACAAAGACAAAATTCTCACGTACCTACCATCTTCCTTTTTCTCACGACCAAAGAAATCTATGAATACATTAAACGCGATTAGGTATTAAAAAAACTTTTTTATCTGTATTATTTAAATCCGAACTGGCCGTAAAGAAAACGATGCTCGTAATTTGAATAAAAAGGGTTAGCCATTCTTGCAAGTGTCAAAATTGCTCTTCCGCATCCTGCTCATTTGAATATCGAACGTCATTTGAATACGGAGATGCATAGGACCTACTTTGCATGTCTATGACAATTTTATGTTTTTTAAGAAGTTCCGAAATTCGGTCTATAGAATATTTTAACTTTTCGCACAGTGGTACAAAGGTGAGTTTTGTGTGCACATTTATTGATTTTTACTGTCGATGCGTTCAGAGACTTTGTGTACGTAAATGAGATCAAATATTTTCGTTTCGTTGTCATATTTGGAGTTTTATGGTCTACTAATGTATTCGTGTCTTTGTGTTTAGGTGATAGATGTTTTTGTATAGTATAGTTCCCACGAAGTTCAATATAACCCTTTGAAGGACTAATCGATAGGGACGAGAATTTAGTCGAAACGCACTATAGAAATAATTCTTGGTGAGGTACACGTAACCGCCGTAATTCTGCGAGGCGACGAGATTTTGTCTCTTTTGCAGTAGGTATTTTCCCGGGCGAAAGGATAGTCAAGTCATATGACTGAAGAAAGGGTAGAATACGGTAGAAAACCATGAAAAGTAGTACATTACTCTGATCGAATGTTATTTGATAGTTTGACAAAGTTTCTGACTTCTTCAAAACGTAATTAATACTTAGTTGTAATGTTAGTTTATGCATGTAGATACCTACCGGAAAAAGCAGTTCTTAAAAACATCTTCTGTTCTTTAAAAACTGCAGTAGGTACCTCACGACTCAATGTATGAAAACCGCTGTTTTTTTCTTTCGCTATTTCGAAATTGACTTCATAGGTAGTGAAAGTTTGATGGTCTTATCCACCCTCTTAAGTAGGTATTGCACGGGTTTATAAATCAACATCCTGTATGTAAAAATGGACATAGTAAAAAGAGAGAAAATTATGTAGAGAAGATACATAAACAAAGTACCTAACTGAAAAAATAATGACATTCACGTTTCAAGTATTGTACTTAATATTTAAAAAAAAACATCAAACCCAGTGGTTCGATTCGCAGAACGTTCTAAGCCAAATTAAACGGTAAGTCAAAGAAAATATAAACTATAATTGTTTAAAATATATCTTTGTTCAGTACGTGATAATGGCGTGTAGCAAAAACACAAGATTAATTGCTTAAATTATAATAACAATAACTTTTATTATAGATCGATACAAACATTTATGAGTTTCGACTAAATAATGTTAAACAATTGTCATTGAATACAGTTTGCAGATAATAAAACTGGGTTTGAATAAATTAATGAAACTCATTGTTATAATCATTGTCGATTGAATGTTTGTATTTAAATTTGATTTGGATGAATATTAATCTATCATACGTATAGTATGACTTCAGTTTTGTAGGCAGATGTAAATTTTTTGGGTCTGAGCACGATGTAGTCAAAGTTTTTGTTGTGAGTTTAAGAGATCGTTTATTTCTGGATTTAATTACTTTATCTAAAGGATTATCCACGAAAAGTAAAATTTACCTGAGTGATGGCGACGCGTATTTCAATTTCATACAAGGCCAGTAGGTACGCAGTAGTACGCACCCATAGGAAACTGCTAGAGTATATTTTGTAATGCTGTTATGCACATATGTAATTCAGAAACATACAATAATTTTGCGTACTGGTCGAGTATGATTTGGAATGGTTGAGGTGAGCCAACGGATTCAAAACTCTACAATGCTAGTTACACCTGATAAAGGAGTTCATGATGGCGACAGAACGCGAGGCAAGGTTTGAAAACTACATTTTCCTCAGAAATTGTAAGTATTTGATCATGAACATAAAAAAAGTTTTACCTAATTATTTTATCAAGTTTTGTTTCAATTATTTAATATTAACTTTATTTAAACCCGTACACAAATAAAAGTACTTACATAGATTAAAATGCGGTTTATCTCTCTTCTATCATACGTATACAGCCCTATATATTTTGGTCAATACCTAGATACCTTAGTTATTATTTAGAAACTCCTAATTGAAAACACCAAACGTATTTGAAAGAAACATAAATCGCATTTTCCGACCATATACTTTTAAAGTCAGTCAGTATCTTATTTCAACTCATCATAAAAACTTCCAAGACACATTTTAATTTCAACAAAGTCTTTATCCTCATACAAAGAGAACAAAAAGCAACTAGATGATAATAAATTGTCCTTTAGAGACGGTGTAATGCAGGTTAATCGTTCGTGAATAAGTACTGAAATATTGTCTAGCGACGTTGCTATCTTACTTATTTGTTATTCGGAATGTTTGTTTCCTTTTTGTTTAAAAACACAACAGGGGTGGAGAACGTGAGTCCTAATGAGATGCAGAATGGATTGAAAAATGATTCTGTGTAGAAAAATGTCTTTAAGAACGGATTGAAAAAAATATTATGTGTAGAAAAATGTCTTTAAGAACGGATTGAAAAAAAGATTCTGTGTAGAAAAATGTCTGTAAGATGTGGGTTAAACCATTAGCGGGCTTAGAACAACCTGATAATGAATATACAGTCTGGATTGTGCTTGACATTATATTAAAGAGATAACACACTAAGAGAAATGGGATGATTTGACCTAACTGCATTACGCGTAATAGTCACCTGTCCTAAACAACAAAAAATCGTCGGTCCAAACGACCAATTATGACTATCCAAAAGTCATGAACTAGCCCGCAGGCTTCGTTCGTAATAGTGAACCATTTGGCACGTTACGCAGGTTTGCTCCCGTACTAAAAGATGTTCAGTTTGATGGGTAGATGTGGTTTAAAGGTTAATGATTAGGTTCTTTTATTTACACCCTGTATAACTTTTGTACATCTATTATTTACAGATCAAACTAATAAGCTCGGACGATTGTTGCTCTATCATAAAACGGCTAGATTAATTTTGATTGAGAATAAATTTTTTAAATTAGACTCAAAGTATTTTACAAATTTCATATCCACCAATGAAAAACTAGCGAATAAAAAATAACTTTCAAATAGATGTCAGATTCTGTTCGAAATCAGTGCTTTCGCAATAACAAAAAAACAATGCCTGACTTTATAAAACAAAATAAAAGCCACGACAAAAAATATTCCATTTCATCCGTCAACGAACCGCAGAAAGCACGAAATCAAAATAATAACCAGTGTCATACGAGTAAAAATTACAAAAAATCAGAGTCTACTTCCGCGGCGTCACATCCGTACTGCATTTGCATATATTAAGAGACAAAGGGGCAACCGTCATAATTTTTATATTTAATTTTTTACTGTTACAAGTACCGGTTTTTTGTCTATTGTCACATGTATAAAATATTTAAATTGAGAACAAAATCGACGGGTCGAAACAAAAAGCGCACCTTTTTGTCCTGTAGCGCATTCATTTCGAAGCGCAGTGCGGTTTGAAACAATAAGCGAATTTCGACTTTGTGTCAAATGAGTTAAAAGCTAATACTGATTATGTTGATGTTTGAAAAGATGTGTAAATTAGTAACAAGGTGCAAATTTTGAAGTAACATTATTTCGAGAGCTCCTAAAATGACTCTACCTAAAACAAGTTAAGATACCTAAGAGGAGCCTAATAATAACAAATTTATCAATCGAACTTTGATTGGTTATAATGTGTCAAGATAGAAATCAAAGCTACGAACACAACCAGGCAAAATAAGGCCGATCACTTTGCACGCACATAGATATAAGTTGTATGACGCCTCACGCATACCAACTTCAGAAAGTTGGCCCATTTGTTTTAGTACGTTAGAAGCGTAAGCCTCTAACCTGACATATTATTAATCAAAGCAATCAAAATCGTTAATTTCTATGAAATATTTGTAGGCACCGAAGTCATTGATGTTTTGTAGGCATTGTATGTCGTTGTCTGGTCACCATAATATAATAAGTCTAATGGGACGAAGAAAGAAAAGAAAGAAGAAAGAAAGAAATAAAAAGAGAAGAAATAAGAAAGAAAGAAGAAAAAGGAGAAAATAATAAAGAAAGAAAGAAAAAAGAAAGAAATGTCTAAGAAAATTTATCTTATCTTGTGTGACAATGCCCAAGATATTTTTAATTTATTTATTTGTCCAAAATACTTAGGGCCTATTTCACCACTTCTAGATAAATTCTTAAAAGCGTATATGACAGAACGTTTGACATATTTTGTATGAAAAATATGTGAAACGAACCGTCAGATATAATACGAGATTAAGGGCCTGTTTCACCACTTCTGGGTAAGTTCTTGTTAGCTTATCCAACAGATAGATTGACATATTTTGTATGAAATTATGTCAAAATATCTGTCGGATAAGCTAACAAGAACTAATTCAGAAGTGGTGAAACAGGCCCTAAAACTCTATTACTATTAGTCATAAGGAATAATATGCATCAATAGTATTACAACAAGTCATAATTTTATTAATGGCCTGAGTTATTTTGTGAAAGTTTAATGTGTAATTCCAAATCCAATTTTTAATAAGCCGTCAATTAACAGTCATTAAACATCTTAACATTTAAAATTCGAACGGAACAGAAATACGAAAAAAAAAGTAAATATTAAAAATAAATCGGTTAGACTATAAAGGCGCCAGCACACCGGTCCGCGTCGAATCGCGAACAAACATGAAGTGTCCGTAACAAATCGCCGAATCACAATAAGATGCTAATCTTTTACACCTTTTCCGTAATTTGCATAATATTTGCAAATATCCATTTGGGTTTGGTGAGAATACGCGCCGTTTTTGTAACTGTCATTTTTGGATTAATGCGTCGTAAATTTTAAGTTAGATTGTTTTTAATTGTAACAATGGCCCACCCAAAATTTGTGTACCGACAACATTTAATTTGAATGTAAATTTTCCTGTTGTTTTAGAATTGAATAGAATTGACTCATTTATTGCACTTATGTTGTAACATTTGGTCTTATGCTACGTATCTGAAAAAATTAATACTTACCTACTAGTTAATACTTTTATACAGGGTGTAAACAAAAATGCATCAAATAATTAATGAGATGCTACAGACCATCTAATAAGCGAATAACTTTTAGTATCGGGCCGATATTGATGATATATTTTTGTTCCATAGAAAATGGCAATAAGAAGGTACCCGAATGTTGGAAAAACAGATTTTTATCGCAATGTCACTGTTGGTTCCATAGGAATTGATAGATAAATACGCGGAGAATAGTAAATGTTTTCTATTATTAAAACATTTGTAATTTACGAGATTCAAACCCGCGATCCTTGGCTTCACTACCAACTACGTGATCAAACTGTCATTTCAAACCAAAGGCGTAAAACCAATCTTTCTCTAAACAAAAAGCTACGTTACTCTCGCATTAAAACACTAAGGAGCTGCAACTAAAAACCTACATCACAAGCACACTCAACCCTAAAAACCTACAACAAAAAAAGATCCTTAAACCGACCCACCTGAACGCTGGCATGTGCGCGAAAATCAATACGGAGCGTGTCGCGAACGCGTGATTCCAACGAAAAACTACTATAGGGGGCGCCCCCCACCCCACTGGCTCCACGCGGATTTTTCTTCACCCCTAACCCCCTTGGGGGGCGAGGGAACGAAGCAAAAAGATGCCCGGTTTTTTCTCGCTCGCGTGTTTTTGTTGACTGTACCACGTTTGAACAAAATTCGACTTTACACGTAACTTTTTGAGTTGAAATTTCGGTGGGAAATTTTCCTGATATGTGAACGATTGTCTTCGATGTTTCGCATTCAGAATTGAGCTTTAGTATTTAACATTAGAGTTGAAAATTGTATGTGGGTGTGTTATCAAAAATGCCTCGGTAAACATGGTATATGGGAGTTTTTCGGTCTTCACAACGAAATTAGGGTCCCGCGTCTTGCGCCCGAATGCGTAATGACTTCTTATGATTTTGATGTCATGTTGCGTGGTTGCATCTCCTTTATTTGACTTGGGGTTGAACGAACTTTGTATTCGTCTCGCGGATTTCGAAATGCGACGTAATTTCACAATTTCAACACGTTTAGTGAAAGGGTGTGTTTAAGGATGGGTGCGAATTTGTTAAGTTAAGCGCAGACTTGAACGAACTTTTGTTCAAGAAGAAATTAATTTTATCTCTGCAACTGTTGGTACTTGTAGGTACTATCCACCTATAACTGCATATTCTTTAAGGATTAAACCATAGAGTAGCATATGCTACAACGCAACGACTTTTATCCCTAGGATAACTATCTTATAACTATAATACCCTAATCCATTTTCAAAATATAGCCCTTTGAATGAATGAAATAAAAATAAGTAATACTTAATTGAACCCCAAACCAAACATTAATTGTATCAAGTAAAATATGGTACAAATAATGCGGTCATTATACAGGGTGTTTCATAAGTAACAATAAATTTTTGAAACTCATAAGGGGGTTGTTTAGACCGTCAAACTGAACAACTTTCTCTATGGGACCAACATCGAAATCGCAAAAAAAATAATTTTAAATCCCATACATATTTTAGCTCTAGTCGATTTGTAGAGTATAGAACATAAATTGTTTTTTTCGCGATTTCGATATTGGTCCCATAGTGAAAGTTGTTCAGTTTGATGGTCTACACCACCCCCTTAAATGTTTATTTGTAGTTTTGTAACACCTTGTATTAGCTACACAAATATTTCTTCTAGAAAACAATATTCTTGATCTACCTATCCGCATTTGTAATGCTGGGTTCACATGCACGCCGTGCAGCCCGGCAAGCTTAGGAAATTCGCTGTACATTGAGGCTTGTATAAAAGTTAAATAGTAAAAATTACTTTACAGACGAGTCGGTGTACAGCGAATTGCCAAAAGAATCGACGACGCAAAAGAAGCGACGGTAGGCCACGAATGTCGTGGCTCGCGAACCTGGAAGAGTGGACAGACATCGCCAGCGCCGAAGAGTTGTTTCGTATGGCGAGAGCTTAGAAAAAGTGTATGTCTAGAATGAGCCTCACGGTTATGCCGTATATAAAACAAAAGGGGTCAACTTTCATAGGTTGGTGTGCGTGAGGCGCCATACAAATTATGTATGTGTGCGTTTATATGGATAGGGTTTTGGGGCCAGTACTGGTTCCAATTTTTTTCGAAGCTTTCGTATCTTCGACTGTCAATCTTTATCAAAGGGCGAGAGATAGACAGGGATACGCAGAGCTGACTGCTAAGCTCCAGTAATTGAGAGGGACCCGAAGAAGAAGATAATATGTTTGAATCTTTGCTACAAATACCAACTATCTCAGTGGGTAGGTACTTGTGCAAAGTTTCACTTAGAGCAAAATTATGGTTTTTTATGGTTTATGGAATTACGTGTCAAATTTTGTGACGAATAAAATTATGTGGCAGACTGGCAGTTTTGATTTTTCAAATTTGTCCTATAGTAAAAGTAGTTCAGTTTGATGGTCTGAACCACGCCTAAAAATTTCGGCACGGTAAAAAAATCATACGGTATAGTACTAGTACGCTATAGTACTCTACCGTACTCTACTCTTTCTTTTACAGGGTCCTTCTTAATATGCTGACACTTTTTAAGGGGATGATCAAACCATCAAACTGAACAACTTTCTCTATGGGACCAACATCGAAATCGCGAAAAAAATCAGCTGTCCCATGCTGGCTCAAGTAGGTTTGCAGTTTGAATGGCTGATTTTGATTTCGCCGAGCTTTTTTAATAATTAAAGAAAACGAAGGTGTGATAGCGCTGTATCACGGTGGCATGCTACCTATGCTACGAGACAAAACGTTTTCGAAAAACTTAGGTATTTATAAAATATGAATCGGAACTAACCAAGGGGCTCAGAATGTTCAATTAACCACAATTTTCAAATTCCAAAGAGCTAAAAATTGTTTTAAACGTTCAGCTATTTTCTGCCCATTCCCTACTTCCGATGTCCATCGCAACCAATTACGACAGGCACAGAGCAATAAAACGTCCAGAGACAACACACTGATTCACGTTATCTCACTTATAAATCTGTTTTATCTGACAATCTTTTCTCGTTAGACTCAGAGCACCCACGGTTTTAAAATAATACGCTCTTTTACGAAATTTTTCGTTTTTAAGATTGTAGATAAATAGAAAAGGTGCGGCTTAGTTTCTTTATTAAATTAAATTATGTTTTATACAAGGTGTTACAAAACTACAAATAAACATTTAAGGGGGTGGTGTAGACCATCAAACTGAACAACTTTCACAATGGAACCAATATCGAAATCGCGAAAAAAAAAATTATGTTCTATACTCTACAAATCGACTAGAGCTAAAATATGTATGGGATTTAAAAAAAAATTTTTCTGGATTTCGATGTTGGTCCCATAGAGAAAGTTGTTCAGTTTGACGGTCTAAACAACCCCCTTATGAGTTTAAAAAATTTATTGTTACTTATGAAACACCCTGTATAGGAGAAAAAAATGTGTGACGCAAATAAATCTGAAACACACTGATTGGTGCATGTAAGTATTTGTGTTGTATGGTTGAGCGCTCTGGTTCTTCGGAAGGAATGCTGCAGTTGGTAAAGGATAGTTCTAGTAGAAGAAAAGGTCAATGAGTTAGTATTTTTAGTTTAGAATTACTTTATTTTGGGTGCGTAAATGTACCCAAGGGGTGCCAACGGATCCTATTACTAGGCCTACGCTGTCCGTCCGTCCTAACTATGAACTCTGAAGCACTGTGATCTTTAGATCCTTACTACTTGATAGCGAATTAAATTTTCAAAGATTGTGTGTTTAATTTTTGATTTACTAGCAAATAAATTAAATAATTAAGGGTTTCCAGTACAAGGAACGTATTTTTTTCAAAGTTTTTTTTTGTATTTTTATTTTGCTCTTGTTTAGCATAGTAATCAAAATCATCGTAAAACACAGCAGTTTTACCTTGACAATAAAAAAGTAAGGTAGGTACTTAGCATGTGCTTTAATGGTAAATACCCTTTTTTAAGATATTGTCACAAGGCGACAATTATATCGCTCTATAAATAACCTTAAAACAATACATTTTTCACCTCACAAGCTCGGAAAGATTCTGTTTATCATACGAAATCTGAGTTCAAAAGTGCATTTTATCCGCTAGCGTGGAAAGAGTTTTTAAAATTCGAGTCCAGATAAAAAGATAGTAAAACCATACGTGCGAGAAAGACAAAAAGATTATGTTGCTAACATAACGAACTATGCATATATTCGTGCATATTATTGTCTTCTCTTTTTCGCGTATGGGTTTGTCCTTCACTATAATTTATTTGAGTGTCAACAAAGAGATTATAACTAAATATAATCCCTTTGAGTAGCAATATCTCTTGTCTTCTCTTTTTCACGTATAGATTTGTCCTTATTTGCATTTGCATATAATTATTTTTCCAGTGTGGGATAAAAATATCATTTAAAATAATACTTATTTAAAATGCATTTTAATAATTAATTCATCTTGTTTACCTATGAGAAGTTATTCCTTTACATTTCCTGAATTATTTGAGCAGTGTCTCAGTACACACTACCAGGGTTCGATTATACGTTGATAATTATCTTGATAATTATAAAATTGAATGGAAACACAACAAAGCTTGAGCTAGCAATGTCACACCATGTATTTCCGATCATAGTTCGCTAAAAAAGGAGCTCACAAACATGAAATCATTTTTCTCACTAGTTTCTGTTGTTTTTCTTAATTATTTGTTATTCATTGTGATGAGATACTATAACGTCAAAGACTAGGTGCTGTTTGGTCTGGATAAGAGTGTATTAAACTTGTATTAAAGCAAAAACAGCATTTTTAGAACTTTTTGTTAGAAATTCCTCTCAAAACTAAGAATTAGCTTGGATAATTATCAGATAATTATCCGATAATTATCATGATAATTATCAAAGAAAATAATTATCTTGATAATTTCGAACCCTGCACACTACACACCAGGACATTTTTTATGCTGATCAATTGGTTTTCAATCAAACTGCTACACGTGACCGCAGTGAGACAGTGACTTAATGCAAGAGTAATATAGCCGCAATAGAATGGGACAACGTCATGAAGCGCGATGTTTGCTCTATATATCTAAACTCAGTGCTTGCACCTAACATTTTCCTCGCTGTTGTGAGGTGAAAAGTTGTGTGTTTCGCTCGGCTGCAATATTATTCTGCGTCTCGTACCTTTGAAACCTTCGCTACGCTCCGGATTCTATATTTGAACCACTCGCTTCGCTCGTGGTTCAATCCTAGAATCCTTCGCTTGCTCAGGTTTCAATATAAGTACTCGCGCCAAAACACAACTTTGCAGCCTAGCATAACAAATAACTATTGCAAGACATCCAGACAACGTTAATAATGTAATGAAACTATACATTAAACCTAGTATTTACTTACAATACATCTTAATTAACAAATACCTAGTAAAGTCAAGTATGTGACCTTCCATAAATGTCTCTTTCATAGCAATTACTCTGTCCAATAACGAATTTTAGCACCGACTCTCCAGTTATCGCAGCATCGAGTGTCTCGGATGCCTGTAGGAAGACCTTAAATCTAGACGGACTTTAGGACCTAGGGAACCTAAGGTCTCCACCCTCTTGATTTGTGGTCCAAGTTACAAGTTACATGACCTTTAATAAGTGGCCAGATAGCTACATCAAGGAACTAGTCAATTTAACTTTTAGTATTTTGAAAGTATCAGGATGGAATGAGGTTTTAAGTGATGATGGCTGGCATATGCTCACAAATACTGTAAAAGGAAAAATATCTTAGCCTCATACGACTATACAGGGTGTTTCATAAATAACAATAAATATTTAAAACTCTTAGTTTAGACCGTCAAACTGAACAACTTTCTCTATGGGACCAACATCGAAATCGAAAAAAAAAAAATCATATCTCATACATATTTTAGCTCTAGTCGATTTGTGGAGTATGGAACATCATTTTTTTTTTCGCGATTTCATTATTGGTCCCATAGTGAAAGTTATTCAGTTTGACAGTCTAAACAACCCCCTTAAGAGTTTTAAATATTGTTAAAATTTTGTTTTAAATTTGTTAATAAAATACAAATAAACATTTAAGGGGGTGGTTTAGACCATCAAACTGAACAACTTTCACTATGGGACCAATAACGAAATCACGAAAAAAAATCTTATGTTCTATATTAAACTACAAATCTACTCGACTGATTATTTTTTTTTCGTGATTTCGACGTTGTTCCAATAGTGAAAGTTGTTCAATTTGATGGTCTACACAACCCCCATAAAAGCTGGACAACTTTGTCGTGCCCATCATGCTATGCTAGGCCTCATAATGTCATTAAATCGTCAACATTTAGTGGGTGTGCCCAGAAGCGCTTTCGTATACAAATTTTGTTTTGTGCAGTCAAAGTTTTTGTCAAGGTGTCTGCCGACTATTATAAGCATGTACGTAAGATTATAAGGAAGTGATCAAATCGCTATAAGCTTTTACCTTAAAACTAAAAATACCAACTTTATCTCCCCAACACTTGACATACGTAAGAAAGAATCCCCTTCATTACCGTCTCTTAAACTATTCGTAACTTTTTAATTGAACAATAAACTTTATTAACAAGTGTTAAATGCCAAATTTAAATGCGATAACCGTGGACATGTTAAATAGTTGAACAATGTTAATAGGTATAACAGTTACGTTTTTTGGTGGAATGTTGTTTTCTTTTAATACAAAATATGCTGTTAATTTGAAAGTTGTTAATTAGTATTGTTGGAAACGCTTACTGTTAAATCTTGTCTAATAACCATAATATTACCTTTCGGAGTAGTCAAAATGCTAATAGAAATACAAACTATACAGGGTGTAAGGGACAGCCCTCCGCAAACTAAAACGGTGAACTCATTCAATCTGAACAACTTTCACTATGGAGCCTACGCCTCAGGAAACACGAAAAAAATCAGCTGTCCCATACAAAACTGCAGTACCTACCCAAATGTATGGGACAGCAGATTTTTTTTCGCGTTTCCTGAGGTAGGCTCCATAGTGAAAGTTGTTCAGTTTGATGGTCTGAGTTCACCGTTTCAGTTTGCGGAGGGCTGTCTCTTACACCCTGTATAAGGTCTAACAAAGCTGAAATTAGTTTATCTATGGCACCAATATCTAAATCTTGAAAAAAAATCTACTGTCCCATACATTCGGGTCGAGTTAGGTTATCAGTTTTGTATGGGACGGCAGATTGGTCTGATAGAGAAAGTTGTTCAGTTTGATAGTCTGATACAATTTCGCTAATATAATGCTACACAATAATGTAGGCTATAATATAAAATAATCACATACAAAGACCTACCGGACGAAGCGAAGTCGCGGGAAACAGCTAGTAGGTAAGTATGTAGTGGTAATATGTTAGGTTTCCACAGGGCAAAGGCCTCCTCTTAACAAAGACGGCATGATTGAGTAGGCCTTTGGTTCCCGAATGGTGTTCCGCGGAACCCTGGGGTTCCGAAAGAGGCTCTCAGGGGTTCCGCGAAAATTCAAGATTTCGATGTTTTTTTTTTAGTCTAGCAAGATATTGTAAATAAAGTCAAACTATACTTACAAGATGCGAACACCAAGCCAAAAAGCCTCAGTATGGTGTGATTTCACGTAAAAAAAATCATGTTACGGTTAGTTTACTTCTTACTTGAGCTAGGGTTCCGCCCAAAAACGGTGAACCAAAAAGGGTTCCGTAGCCAAAATAAATCGGGACCACTGCCTTAGGCCACCTTAGGCGCGGTTTATACAGAAGAGACGTGTGGCGGTGGCGGATAGTCGATGTAGCACAATATAAACCTAATATAGTACGTTAGCATAGCGTCTCTTGGAGAATTACGCGGGCGCGATTCTCCTTTACGACAAAAACGACGCTATGTTACGTACTTTAAGGTTTATATTGTGTTACTTTGACTATCCGCCACCGCCACGCGTTTCTTCTGTATAAACCGCGCCTTACACGTCCATCGCCACGCTTAATTTTATTTGTATAAATTACAATAGAATGCCAATTGTAACTGAAAACATTACGAACTAGGATTTCGAAACATAACCAGAGTAAAGCTTAGTTATTAGCTATTCAATTAACTCATTGTTCGAACACAAAACACTTAATGCTACTTTACCTATGTAGGTAAAGTACGGATTACATAAAAGACTAGTTGAACCAGGGTTCATGAAATTGATTTGACTAAAATATTTAACTGCTTCAATTTCAAGTCATTATAAATGTAAGCAAATTCGTATACATGTGATACTTTAAAAAGTGTTATATGTGTCCAGAACAAAGTATTCTATCTGCGCCAAATTTCATCCAAATCCGTTCAGCCGTTTATGCGGGATTGAATAACAAACAAACGTTCAAACATCGTTAATATTAATACTGAAAGTAAGATAATTATAATACATAAGTAAAAAATTTACTGAAGAACACGTTTTGTAACTTGCTGACCAACCGCAAAAGATAATACTGTATTGAATTTATGAATCATTTCTTTATAATAATCTGACTAAAATTACACCTAAAAGACATTGCCCACGTGACGAACAGTATTCGTTTCAAATCGTTGCACAACCAACGAATGAGTATGATCAAAGAACAAATACAAAGAGTGTGATAGCTAAAATTATACGCAAAAAACATGAGGAATATCATTCTTCCCAATAAAATGGAAACTATCCTTTTCTGCAGTGGGATTTCTTAAAAAAATCAAATTTAAATTTACCCGTTTTGTATGCGAAATGGGATTGGGCAATGTCTTTTCCAACTAGGCACAAGCCTCATCTCGCTGATAAGGATTTTTAGATAGTTTATGTACGATATCCGTAAATTATTCTGCATGAAAATTAGTGCCTATATCCTTTCTCAGGTTTCTAACTACATATCTCTATAAGGATAGAATTTCATTAAAATCCATACTCTAATAGTATGGATTATGCATGTAGTTTATTGCCTAAAAACGTTTCCAATTAAAACAAAAACGTCATCACAAAAATCTGACACATCTATCACACCTAATAATTACCACAAATTATTAACTTTAATTAAGTTATACATAAATTGTATAGGCATTTGGCATAATTACTTTAATAAATTAATTACTAAAGTAATTACTTATTGCTTATATAACTATATTCGGTTTATATCATGTTACAGACTTTTACGTTTATCTCAGCTGTCTAGATTATAAAGTACAGGTACGTAAGGGCAAGTTCATAGTATGAAGTAAAAATTTTGCATCATCAATCATCATTTTATACCAGATTTTAATAAAGGAACTTGACGACACATACAGGGTCCTTCTTTATATTATGTTATTTTTTTAAGGGGATGGATAGACCATCAAACTGAACAAGTTTCTCTATAGAACCAACATCATATTAGCGAAAAATAAAAACTTATTAAAATATATTATTTTGGTCAAGTAGGATTGCAGTTTTGTATGAAACAGAATAGCAGCTTCGATGTTGATCCCATAGAAAAAGTTGTTCAGTTTGATGGGCATTCCGTTAAATACCGTCAGCAAATAAATAAGGACCTTAAATACGAGTGTGTACGAGCTGATGATGATGATATATTACTTCTGTACCAATTTCAAACTACAGACTCATTACTAATTTTTTCTTTTGACATTTTTGCGCAGACAACCTACGTACGTAATGATAAACATAAATATTTATCCTACGATTTATTCCCATATAAACGCATCCTAAATTTTTCAACACAAATTAATTTTTACCATTAAATAATCAACAGTATTTTTTGCTGACGCTCCTCGGCGAGTGATAGAGATCACTTCACGGTAGCGGCCGTGAACAAAGGAGTCGGTTGCCGACGTTACCTACGCTGAACAATGATTATGTAGTTTTACTTTACATACCTAGGTATATAGCTATAAAGTCACGTCAATCTAGAAAGAGATGTCCTGCCGAATTGAGTCATCCTTCACACAATAAAACCATAGTAATAAGAAAGAGTATGGTATTATACAAGGTGTCAATTTAATTGCGTTACATACTTAGGGGTGGTGCTTCAGACCCTCAAACTGAACAAGTTTCACTATAGGACCAATACAATCGCAAAAAAAAAACAGATGTTTGACAGAAAACGTCAAATGACGACTCTACCCAAATGTATGAAACAGCCTTTTTTCTTTTTTCGCGATTTTAATGTTGGTCCCATAGTGTATGTTGTTGAACTTGATGATCTGAAGCACACCTTAAAGTATATCATACATTTATGTTGACCTACAGGGCGTAAGGAAAAGTTTAACATAATCTACCTATCAAACTGAACAACTTTTACTATGGAAGCAAAACAGGGAGAGCAAAAAAAGAAATCTGCTGTGTCATACATTTTAGTAGAGTAGTACTTTAGTATGGAACAGCTGATTTATTTTTTGCTCTGACAGATTTGCTCCCATAGTAAATTTGTTCAGTTTGATGGATAGAGTATGTGGTTTACAGGTTAATGTCACTTTTTCTTGCACCGTGTATACACTACCCGGTTAGTGTACGGACACTTCCTGTCCCCCACCACTTTTTACCTCACCCCCTGGCAAGAAGCGTGGTAGAAAATAGTAGACAGTGGTAAAACTTAGAAGAAGGCACATGGTATGCAATACCACAATGGTAGGCCCGTGATGGTATGTAGGTATGTACCTACATACAAAAAAATATATTAAATATAAGAAGAGCTTGCAAATCAGTCATGAGGTGGCGGGCGGTTCGATTCCTGGCCTGTATTTTTAAGTTTTACGGTATGTAGGTATGTGTTTTAATTGTCATTACCACTAGCTCCGTTAGGAAGGATAAAATTATAAGGAAACTAGCATGCCCTAGAAACAATAGAATAAAATATTCTTGTCCTTTCAGGGCGCCCGAGCGCGCTTACATACAGCCGCAGTTAGATCCTATTTTCAAAACTAACGAATTAATTTCAGCGACATTTTTAATCACGATCTAGATACTAATCTCTGTGCCTGTGGTTTGTCAAATTTCTGATACAATATATTATCTATAGTTTCAATATTTAAGATCTAGGATTAATTTAAGATTTGAATAGAAATCTTTGAGCCCCTGTGACTTTAAATTAAAACTGGTACATTTAAATAAAAATCTGACTAACCACAGGCACAGAGATTACTTTATAAATCGCCTTAAAAAAATATTGACTTCATTTGGTTAATTTCCAAAGTATTATTAAACTTTCGTTTGTATGGAGCGCGCTAGAGGGGATATTCTCTTAACTCGTTCCCGGCTCACTCCCCGTCACACTGGACAGAGTTTCGGTACTACTAGTGAAACGTGGCTGTTCTGAGGTTTCAGGATATATCTCACTACCCCTTCGGGGAATATAGTCGTGAGCATAGGCTATGCCGTTCCCAGCGGTGTCACGTTGGGTTTAAAAAATAGTCACTACTTAACTTTACGAGTTTTTCTCAAAACTATCACCTCTATAAACTTTTTAATAGCTAATAAAATCTACTCTATCTGATCCACTCTTGCGCAGCTATAAGACTGGTTTACCAAATATTATTTGGTGTTAAAACTCCCCACTTTATTGTAGAAAAAAATTGTATTGTCGAAGGGGGTGGGGTCTAAAGATCGTTTAGAATAGTTAGAAGAGGATGGAAGTATTGCAAAAAAATAGAAGGGTTCGATTTGTGGGGTAGAGAAAGGGATGGGGTATGTTTTTTTTTTAAGTTAGGTTTAGTAAAGGTGCGTGCATACTGAAGTCGTTGTATGATTTTCGTTAGTAGAAGATTTCAAACATCTTTTTAACTAGGTACCTAACTACTTAGGTATTACAGATTCTTACAGATGCCTTAATAAAGTAGTACCTACCTAGAGACGATTACATTAGGTACCTACCTAAATTCCAGAGTCGTCGTAATCAATATCATATTATATTCAAACTTGAATATTAATTTTTGTAAGTATTTTGAATTTCAAAGTTTATGTAGGTAATCAATATCGAAATAGGGAGAAAAAAAAATGTTACTTAAATACAAAATGGAGGACTTATTTATGATATCGTTGACAGTTTGGGCAATGCTACGAAATTTTAGATGTTTTGTATATATCTAAACTATTATAAAACTGTAACTGAAGTGTGTCTGTACATTGAGGATATTTACAAAAAAAATATTACGATTATGGTTTTTAGGTATCCCTGACTCGAAATCAACCTTTTTTAGAAATGTTGTCTGTCTGTTTGTCTGTTTGTTTGTGTGTTTGTTTGTTTGTTTATTTGTTTGTTTGTTTGTCGCGCATCACGCAAAAACTACTGAACCGATTTTGATGAAACTTTTTTGTTTGATAGCTTATTATCTGACTTAAAATCTGGTATATAATTTGTGCGGACGAAGTCGCGGGTAAACACTAGTTTAGACTATTTCTGACTACTTACAAAAGATATTGTATGTTTACCTACGCTGAACGAAATTGATATCATTAGCATCCTTTTAAACTAAGAGTCTACCCATCAAACTGAACAACGTTTACTACGGGAGCAAACAAATTGAAGCAAAAAAAAAATCTGCTATCGGTAGGTAGGTACTTTTGTAAATTTAACCCAAAACAACCAGAGTTAGAACTAATGGCAATAGCTATGTTCGAAAAAGTTGCTTTTAGGCTTTTAGGTAGTTACCTACCTTCGCACTGAATTTGAAAAATGTATATGTAACTACCAGAAACCAATTCATTTAATTAACTAGCACCGTAATTTCCAATTTGTATAGAATACTACTTACATTACGTGTTCCGATACACTAAATTCCAATAAGAAAATCCATGCATAACTCTTATTGGTCTTACCAAAGCATATACATCTTCATAAAGGCACCAAGAAATGAATATAAATGCGTAAAAGCGTAGCGAATAAGATGTGAGGAGGCAATTTGGATAGAAAATGAGACAGTTTACTTTGAAAGTCACGTACCGAGGCGTTGAACGAATTTCCATTTCAACTTCTCTCTGAAACTTTATAACGATACCTCTAGCGCCACCTAGTTGACAATTCTGGAATAAAACATTTTTCCTGACCTTTCTTATTTATATCATGATTTTTATTGTTTATTATGCTTTGATACTTCGATCAAAATAAAATGAATGGATAGGCCTTAAGCGAACATTTCAAACCAGAAAAATGAGGCAAAACAAATGAAATTTTTACTTGTCACTTGTATGAAAGTGCCCTAGATTTGACAGATAATGGCGCTAGTTTGTATGTACCAAGTGCACCAGTAGTTTTCTTCAACTTACCGCGCTTTAGGCCTATCCATTCATTTTATTTTGATCGAAGCTTTGATATAATGTATTTCGTCGAAAGAATAATTATTACTATTAATTTCGATTACGTTTTTTAGAAGAACTCCAAACGTAAATCTTATCAGAAAATATGTTTTAAGTACAACGCCATCTAGTGTCGAGTAGCATCACTACTAACTGTTTTACCGACATTTCCCTGTCGTGTATGTATAGGGGGTTAATTTGTGCATGTGTGCGTGACAAAAAAAGCGGGAGCGCGGGCTATTCGAAATTTGAAATGCGAACTTCGGGGGTTTGCATTTTTGATTTGTTTCGTTCGCGCCCTAAAATTTGGACAATGGCTGCCAATGCCGAGTGCTTGCAGTCGACTTGCATTGCATTGATTGTTTGCTTTGACATGGAAAATTCAGACTCTTTTCTGATTGGCGAAGAGTTAGAAAAATATACAGAAAGGTATATTTTTGCTGTTATTTTCTACAATATTTGAGTATCGACATAGGGCAGCAAAGAGATCGCAAGGCACGGTGGAAGTGTTGATAACTAAGAAAAGTTTATTTTAAAAACGTTTTATTTCACTACGATTATCAATACATAGGTACGACTGGAATCTCTTCCGGAGTAGTTAGATACTTGGCTACTCTTACCATTTTATTACAAAATACATAGAGCAGGTTACTGTTATAATACAAGGTGTTACAAAACTAAACATTTAAGGGGGTGGTGTAGACCATCAAACTGAACAACTTTCACTATGGGACCAACACCGAAATCGCGAAAAAAAAAATTTATGTTCTATACTCTACAAATCGACTAGAGCTAAAATATGTATGGGATTTAAAATTATTTTTTTCGCGATTTCGATGTTGGTCCCATAGAGAAAGTTGTTCAGTTTGGCGGTCTAAACAACCCCCTTATGAGTTTCAAAAATTTATTGTTACTTATGAAACACCCTGTACAATGATTATTTTCCCTAAATTATAATCAGTACCTACTTATGTCACAATGTTTAACGTAGGATTTTTATATTATGTTCGAATTGTTTGGAAAATAAATTATCTTTTAAATAAAGTAAAATAATTTTAAGCCTACCTACTTATTTTACTCATTCATCAACAGGAATAAAATATCTAGTAGGTAGTAGGTATAAACTAAGTATGTGACAACTATTTATTTTAGCAGACTACTAGCAAATGCTTTATTATACCTTAGTAGATTTTAGTTATTTAACTAAAATTAGATTTGTTTAAGTACTTATACAAAAAAAAATCTAGATTAGAACTTCTTGTTAGCTTATCTGACAGCTCGTCTGATATAATTATTTTGTATGAAAAATATGTCAAACAATCTGCCAAATAAGCTATCAAGATCTTATTCAGAAGTGGTGAAACAGGCTCTGTGTGTAATTTTGCTGTAGTATCCTTACAGTAGATATTTTTACAAGCTTTTATTATCCGTCGAATATTGATTTCCATTTACTTTATGAACACACTTAACACACAAATTAAAACATGGACTATTACTCAAAAGTGATCATAATAAATAGAATCGAGAAATTCGAATTAATAAGATGATAAATGAATGAAAATGAAAAATGTACCATGTACACAGAAATGAAATTATTTATTGTAATGTTTATACATTTATTTGCTTAATTAACTATGAAATCTAAATTATTATTGTTATGAAATTTGTATGGAATTAATAAAGCTTTTTTGATTTGATTTTGATTTGATCCTTACAGTAGATATTTTTACAAGCTTTTATTATCCGTCGAATATTGATTTCCATTTAGTTTATGAACACACTTTACACACAAATTAAAACATGGACTATTACTCAAAAGTGATCATAATAAATCAAATCAAATAAATTTTATTTGCTAGAACACATTAAATTACAACTTACAAGCAACTTACCTAGTTACATTATCTAAAATATTCTAGTAGCTTCCATAACAAAATACCAACCTGCTCATTGAATTTAATCCGTGGTGGGTCTTGCAAGTAACTGGATAGCTTTCCAAAGATCTTTTGATGATATAATGAATTGAGCTAAGACAGGCTTTCATTATGTTGTGATATAATGGCCACTTAGTCTTCAATACAACAATAATAGCCATGTATTTACCCACCTTATACACTGCCATATAAAACCACAATCGATTGTTATATTTTTTACATTTTATAATATCAATAGAAGTAATAGGTAGGCACCTTAGATTATCAAGATAGACAGTCAAAGCTACGAAAGCGTCGAAAAAAATAGGAACCAGTACTGGTTCCAAAACCCTATACATATACACGCACACATACATAATTAGTATGGCGCCTCACGCACACCAACCTAAGAAAGTTAGCCCCTTTTGTTTTATACGGAACAAGTGTGAGGCTCATTCTAGACATATACTTTTTCTAAGGTAGGCACCATAAAAACTGTATAGGGTCCTTCTTAATATGCTGAAACTTTTTAAAGGGGATGATCAGACCGTCAAATTGAACAACTTTTTCTATGGCACCAACATCGAAATCGCGAAAAAAAAAATCTGCCCTTCATACAAAACCGTAATCCTAGTTGAGCCAAATGTATGGGACTGCTGATTTTTTTTCGCGATTTCAATGTTGGTCCCATAGAGAAAGTTGTTCAGTTTCATGGTCTGATCATCCCCTTAAAAAAGTGTCAGCATATTATGTTAGACCCTCTATTTTATGCAGGGTATTTCTTAATATGCTGACGGTTTTTAAAGGGAAAGATCAGACTGTCAAACTAAAAAACATTCGCTAGAGGACCAAAATCGAAATCGTGAAAAAATATTTGATATTTTCTACCCCAATAGGACACAGGGGATATACAGGGTCCTTAATATGCTGACACTTTTTAAGGGGTTGATCAGACCATCAAACTGAACAACTTTCTCCATAAAAAAATCAGCTGCCCCATATATTTGGCCCGAGAACGTGTGCAGTTTAGTATGGAACAGCAGATTTTCTTTTCTTGATTTCGATGTTGGTCGCACGTATCATCTCAGCCGATAAAAGTCCACTGCTGGACATAGGCCCATCCCAAGGATCGCCACAACGACGCTGCGCTGCCCTCATCCAACGCCCGCTACCTTCAACAGGTCACCGGTCTACCTTGTGGGTGGCCTACCCAAGCTGCGGTTTCCGCTTGCGGTCTCCAACTCGAGAACTCTTCCGCCCCATCGGCCATCGGTTTTGCAATTCTTCGGACTGTTTCGCTACGCCTCCGAATACTTTTTTTCCGTGTTCGATATTTTGGACGCGAAGATATTGCGTAACTTCCCACCCAAACACTGACCAGCTGAGTTGGATTCAACGGATACTGAGGCCGTATAGGCACCTGCAAAGGTAAATGATAATTAATTATCAGAACTACTACTACTATTATACCTATACTGCATAAGCAAAGAATATAAAGCCCGACCAGAAATATAAAAAACCTCGCCATGTTGCGGAAAATCATTGGAACGAATTTTTGTACTTGGAACTCTGTCATTAAGAGGATATAATTCGGAGCGCGCTCCATACAAACGTACTATGGTGATATTTTCAATAACAACCACATAAAGTCAATGAAATTTTGCAGAAACAATCTAGAAACAAATTTCTATGCTTGTATGGAGTCAGATTTTCGTTAAAATGTATATTTTAAAGTTGCAGTCATGCAGTGCCTCAAACATTTCCATACAAAACTTAAATTATTCCTTGCATTGAAACTGTATATTTTAACGAAAATCTGACTCCATACAAGCATAGAGATTTGTTTTTTTCTGCAAAATTTCATTGACTTTAATTGGTTAGTACTGAAAATATCACCATAGTACGTTGTATGCAGCGCGCATTTTCGCTCTCGGAATAAAATTCTAGTCGATTGCAGCGCCCCCAAACCAGGTTTTTTATATTCCTGGTCAGGCTTTAGGGCCTGTTTCACCACTTCTGAATATGTTCTTGTTAGCTTATCCGACAGATATTTTGACATAATTTCATACAAAATATGTCAAACTATCTGTCGGATAAGCTAAAAAGAACTTACCCAGAAGTGGTGAAACAGGCCCTTAGTCTTCTTCGCTAAAAAAACAAACAATAAATAAACAAAGTCGCTAAATAGTACCTAAAGTAAGTAAGTAATATATAAACTAAATAATATAGGTTCCTTTTTAATATGCTAATGGTTTTTTAAGGGGACGATCAGGAGTGCGATTTTTGAATCTCATTCGGTGAGCTCAGCAGTTGAAAATGTCAAAATTACTATGGTGATACGCATCTTTTTACTGCTGATTTTACTTTCAAAAATCGCTCTCCTGTAGTATGATTTTTGAAAGTCAATTCTGCAGTAGAAAGATGCGTATCTCCTTAGTAATTTTGACGTTTTCATATTATGCTGAGCTCACCGAATGAGATTCAAAAATCGCACTCCAGGTTATCAATCTGAACAACTTTCCAGATGGGAACAACATCGAAATCGATAATAAAAAAACATTGTTCAGTTTGATCGTATGATCATCATCCCCTTAAAACACCTTCAGTATATTAAGAAACGATCTAAATTTTCACAAAAATTACGATTGATGTAGTTATTTAGGAAGGCAGTATAATTACATTCGAGGTAAGAAGAACCCATCTATAGTTACACTTATCCCCTCCATGCCTCCAACCATGCTTCCAAATTTATGAGTTTGATATTTATTACACATTTACGACTTTTATTACAAAATTACATTCAAACTAGTTTTACTTTGACCACAAGGGTCTTGTTAAGAATGAAACGGTAGACGTGGTCATTGTTATTCCATAGTTTTATGTCTTTACGTGAAACTACTGGTCCCCTAATGATAGGGTTTCGATTTTATCGCTTTTAATGTCATGGTTATGTGTAATAAGTCAATAAATTCATTTGATACGTTTATAGGCTGCCGTGTCTTCTTTTACGTGTGTGGAATCTGTAATTTGCAATGTAAAAGTGTAGGTTATTGCGTGATGTGCGAACAAACAAACACACAAACAAACAGACGGACTAAATTTCTAAAAAAGGTTGATTGCGAGTCAGGGATACCTAAAAACCATGTCGTAATCTTTTTTTTGTAAATATCTTCAATGTACAGACACACTTCAGTTACAGTTTTACAATACTTTTTTTCTAAAAAAGGTTGATTTCGAGTCAGGGATACCTAAAAACCATATCATAATTCTTTTTTTTGTAAATACCTTCAATGTACAGACATACTTCAGTTACAGTTTCTTAATAGTTTAGATACGAGGTCGATGAGCGATGTGAAGATGCGTACCTAAAACTTAGCTTAGTTTACCTATAGCTTAGCTACCTAGCTAGGTATCTACCTATATACCTAGCTAAGCTAGGTAACTAAGCGAAGCGACTGTTTGATGTACCTCTTACGCATCCTTAACACACATCCCTATTACACATCCCTAGATCATATCCTTATCAGGCATCTCTCGCTCCATTTGTATCTAAAAAATACTCGCTTAGCTCAACCCTCATTCACCAGCTGCGCTAAGCTAAGCTGTGAAAGGTTAGCAGCTTAGCTTTAGCTACATCGCGCATCTCTGGTGGACAGCCAGCCTTAGTTTAACAAATGAGTTGAACTGAAATATAATTAGGTACTTACTTAGGTAGGTACCTAAGTAGTAAATATCAAATTTATCAATTTGGCGGGTTACGACGTGGTTAACCGTAACTTGAGTACAGGTTTTCTAATTTAAAAATCGAATCATCATCACCAGATGGTGAAAAACGGAAAATACATTTTTTTTCTGTGTAACACAGGAAAAGAAGAAATAACCGATCAAATAAAACTTTTTTACATTTCTAAGTATCAAAGTTCAATTTAATTACTTACTTTTCTTCCCTCCGGACGGAAAGCGTCAATTGTCGTCCCGCTGCGCTAAACGACGTTGCCACTTTCCAGCTCCGTCGAGGAGAAAAATATTATACCTACACTAACCTCGGACAGTAAATAAGAAAGCCTCAGATCACATATGCCGAGGTCCACAATGACATGAGATCGCAGGCCTTTCTTACTTTCCTGTCCTCGGTGTGTAATCTACTATATTAGAAGAAGATTAGAAGATGGGAGAATTTTCTTATTTCAACTATTTTTAAATTTTTTTTTCCCCTTATCTCAAATTTATCAAATCCCACGATCTCATTTGCTTATTATTTAGAGAAACTGTACAAAAAAAACGGTAATGTAATAATACAGAATAACCGTAAAATAAAATTGTCACAGCCCAAAAAAATCCAGTTAGATAGGTACTGATTAAAATCAAAATTGTATTCAAACTTTAATTTTTTCTCGCCCAGAAAAAAACCCTTTGTCTTTCCACCATTCGATTCGCAGCACTCAAACTCTTTCAAACGTCGGCTTTAAATCAAAACGTATCAAAAGACGTAGTCAAATTTCAGCCTTTTGTTTCATTGCAGTGACACAAAATAAGGGGCTAAACTTTTTTGCAACATTTGAATTTAAATTAAGAGTTCTATTGTCACATTTTTTTTTAATTACAAACGACCATGGAGTCATTTTTCATGCATCGCCTGCTATCTGATTTACCTGCCAGTAGCAGCTTTTGTTTTTTTTTTCGTAATTTTTTTTTTGCTATTGCGTGCACAGAAATAGTGCCCCGGGCCAATAATTTCTTTCGAGCGTTCAACATTTACATTACACTCGTAAAAATACTCGTATCATAAGTAATTTTTGTAATTGACTTGTTCGAAATTGTTTATCTTTTTTATTTTTTCTAATTAGTATTTAAATGCTGTACAGTACCTAGGACTACTTACTTGCAATATTATGCTGCTTTTAAAGTTTTCACACTCTATTAAAAAACACGACGCTCATAAGATTGGATATTATTTTTTTAAATATATAGTAGTTTGGAAATACAATTTTATTAATCTAATATAGGTATAATAAACTATATAATATAATAAACTGTAACAGAAGTGTGTCTGTACATTGAAGATATCTACAAGAAAAATATGGTTTTTAGGTGTCCCTACAAATCAACCTTTTTTAAAATGTTGTCTGTCAGTTTGTTTGTTTGTAACAGCATCACGCAATGGATTTTGATGAAACTTGTTTTGTTTGATAGCCTATGATTTGACTTCTTGAGTACCGGTACTTACTACAGCTACATATTAAACCATTTCAAATAAAAACGTTTTAAGGCTATTTTGAATTACAGAAACAGAGATTTGAGACACATGCTTTCACTTATTCTTAGAACAGCTTTACTAATGCCCAAGATAAATGTTGGATAGTAGGGGGTCGGTGGGTTGTGATCAGCTGTAATACTTAGGTTTTTATATTACTCATTTAGTACCTTACAACAATTTATAAACGGCAATCGGTAATTTTTTTGGTAATTAAAAAGTCCCCCGGCTACAGTACTATTAATATCGGACAAAACGATGCGGTAGCACTGCAGTAAATTTTTAAGGTTATAAATCGAATTATGTTTCATAGATCTACAACAATCGTTTTTATTCATGTTTGCAATAGGCAATAATATTACCAATATTTATGGATAGTCTCAATATAAACAAATATGCAGGTATACAGATGTATTAAATACGTTAAAGCCCCAGAAAATAGTCACAATGCAAGTTTTGCCACGAGTATTTGTGTCCTTCGCGTGGTGTTCGCGCGGTTCGCGTTTGAACTTGCCACGAGGCCCCGTCATCTCTTAACAACGGTGTTTTTGACTTTTTGTTCAAAAAACTATCCAAGAGATTGAGATAAATACTTCCACAAACTATTTGCCAACTATTTAAAGAAAAATTTGCAATAAAGAATAGTAAAGCACACTCTCAAAAGGGAATGATACTTTAGATCAAAATGTCCAATCAAATTTTAAAATATCTACCGAAACTAAATAAAATACGGTTGGATATTAATTACCAAACACCCTGTATCTAGTCAAAGTGAATGTTATAAAATTATCTGTGTACCTAGTTGTAGATTTTGTTTAAACCCTAATGGATAATGGATTTAACATTTCCATTATAATCTGCTGATACAAAATCTACTGACTGTGAATTTAGTGTCACCGATGCAAACAGATCATCAATCAAGCATGTCGCTATTAAACGAGGCATGAAAATTATTTAAATTTCAGATATTATGCCGTAGATCGTGGCAAAAAATTCTAAACCTAGTGTTAATAGGCTTATTACTTATCTAACGGAAAATCTATACTTAGACCCTGTAACTATACAGAGTGTCTGCGACTGAGCACACAAAAGTGAACTAAGTAGAAAGCATGGAAACTATTTAGTTGTTATGCAACGTGTTAATGAATTAACGCAAAACCTGAAAACCGTTGGTCCAGAGTTCCAGACCAACAAACGAACAACTTTTACTATGGGACCAACTCTGAAATCGCAAAAAAAAATCAGCTGTTTCATACTAAACTGCAATGCCTGCTAGACTCAAATGTATGAGATAGCCGATTTTTTTTTACGAATTCAGGTTTGCTTCCATAGTAAAAGTTGTTCAGTTTGATGGTCTGGACAAACGGTTTTCAGGTTTTGCGTTAATTCATTAAGTTGTATAACTGTAATGTTAAACGACGTATATCGTAAACTTACACAATAGTCCTACCGGTTGGTGTAATGTGTGGTGTAATGGTTAACACACCAGACTGCCAAACCAGAGTCCTGGGTCCGAATCTCGGTTCGGTCATGTATGTTACTTTTTTTTATAATTGTATGGTTTACTATAATAAAGCATTGTGTATGTGGGCATTGTTTATTATTATTATTTCCTTAGTCATTCTCCAATTGTATGGTGGCTTACGATTGGTTTATTTTTTATTTTAATAGCTATTGAAGTCACCAAATATCGTACAAAATCAAGCAGTTTTGCTATATCAACCAAAGATTTGCAGAATCAAATCAACACTAAGGCCTCGTTCAGGGATAAACGGTGCGTCGCGCAGCGCGTTTGTCGGCGCGTAGCTCAGGCAGGTAGGTGCATCTCGCTCACTCAGCTGTATGTTCCTCTATTTCTGGTATAATTAATACCTTCATTTAGCCGCTTACCGCGCCGCCCAACGCGCCGCGCAACGCACTGCCTCTCCCAGAACGAGGCCTAAGTATGGACGCCACAATTTCAAAATTAATTTTTAATAATAGTTTATGTAAAAAAGACCGTTGGTTGTCTCTTCAACGATGGCAAGCCTTCAGCCGCTAGAGAAAGAATCAATTCTATTTTTGACTAATTTCCTACATTCTACAACATTAGTACACCTACCTAATTACCTACTTAGCTAACTCTAAAAAAAGTTTACCCCTAATTGACCTACCGCGTTGCTAAGCCGGAAGCAACCATTATAACTAGCTCAATTTTGTAAATTACACCTTCAAGCCTATGATAAATTAGTAACCATAGAGTTACTTAGAAGTTAAATATACTTAAAGGCAGCTTGCGCATGCGATATGCAAATAATGCAGTCATTCATCTAAGTAATTACCAACTACGGAGTCCTACTTAGAAATTAATCTTCTATGTCCATCGACTTAAGATATTTGTGCATGATTAGCTTATTGATTGTTGGTTAAGTGAAATAAAGGGTGTCTTCTACACTAATAAGTCGGTGTTAGTGCGAGCATTACGCAAAAAATACTAGACCTATTTGGCAAACAGAAATAATATGTGGGCGTCCACGCAAAAAGGGTCCAGCTGTTAGTGCGTTCACACACGATGACGCACTGACGGATCGGCGGCTGTCAGTCCATAGAACCACACCCGGTGCGTCAATGCGTCACCGTGTGTGCTTCTACGTGCGGTTTCATACAACTCCTTGCTTCACAAATGACGGACTGACGTCTGCCGCTGCGTCAATGCGTCATCGTGTGTGAATGCACTTAGATTCGGCATCTAAATCAGTCACATGATCATAATGAAATAATAAAAATTTGGGTTAAAATGCCGATAACTGGACCCTTCTTGCGTGGACGCCCAGATTGGTGGTCTAGAAGACAAACATGCTAACTACAGATCTAGCAATTGTTCAGGAGAAGCGTTTTTATTAGTTCAAGAAGTCGCGAGCAAAAGTATAAGTTGTAATAAAAAGCACCCATCTGCATTCGCTATTCTCAAAATAGATTTAGCCTTTACAAAGTGTACAAATTGATCCCTGCTACTGCCATTAAGTTCACCTTACAAACTTAACCAGAATAGATAATAAGTGTAACTTTCCATTTCACTATAATTTGCAAATTTATTGCAAAATTAAATGTAGCAACGCAGAGCTCAATAATGAGTACTTTCACCTAAAGCAGGTGTTGTATTCAGCACACCATGTATAATAGACGTCGATCATGACATAGGGTGTGTTAAATATACCAATTCCAATTAGTTTAAAATCCCAAATCATAATGTTTGAAATACCTACACAACTTCTTGAAATTAGTTTTTTAGTATCCTATGATACTCTGTGGCTGCGAATTCAGAGATTATTTGGAAGAAATCCCTTTTATGGTGTCAAGAGGTAAGACCGCTAATTTCCACCCTTTTCGTTCAATTCATTGTGTTTTAGGCATTTTGTTATTTTGGGTACTTACTTAAAAATAAATTCTATCCCCAATATTTTTTTTTAAGCGTGTATTCAGATAATGAAACTAAGGAATCTGAGTCGAAAAACGAGAAATTTTTTTGAACCTCCCATAGACAAAAACATACTTGCCTTTCTGCCATCTTTAAAAACCGTTACTTTGTTTAACTTAAATTAGGCCGGTCAATAAAATCAAAGATGAGTCACGTTGCAGGAATTGACCCGAGCACACGTCTCGCGTGGTTTTCGCGCGTCGCGTTTTTGCTTGCCACGAGGCTCCGCAATCCTCAATCTCTTCTTGTTCTTGAACAAAAACAATCCCTGAGATTGGGATAGATACTCCCATAAATTACACTTGACACTGGCGGAAATGCGGTGCTACGCACAAGCAAAAAGCCATTAATTATAAATAAATAAAAAAACAAAGATTTATTTGCATATTTTTGAAAAAAAAAAAACTGTTCCTATAGTCTATCTATCGCAATTGAACACATCCTGTACACAAGTAATAGGTGTATGCTAAAACCAATAGGCAGATGTTCAACAAATGGTATCTAAGTTTAGATATCATTTACACTTAACCGGTTTTTCTATTTACCATAGAATTCTATCGATGTATCCGATAACTTAACTATTTATTAGAATAGATACTTTGTTCTAACAGCTGTTTGAAACGGTCAATTAATTTCTTATTATTTTTACTTTTTATTACTTCACATATTATTTGTATTAAAATGTATGAATGAATGAATGAATGAAAATTTTATTTTCTCAACACAACACAATATTAATTGTTACAGGAGAGCAATACAGTAGAGCAATACAGTAATATTGTAAAAGTACCAGTGGTTGATTTGTACCAATGAGTTATTATAAGGGACTTATGTACGATTTGTAAAAGAATAGATGAGAACAGGTTGACGAGTGCAATCTATAAAGCAAGCGTAAGTGGAAATGATGGAAGGAGACGGCCTAGACGCTTCGATTAAATTAAAATTAATGGATTGCGCGTTAAGAGCCTACCGAGCCTATTGTGCTGCCCTCAATCGTATTTTTTTTATTTCTAAGTATACAATTAAACAATATTTCCAAAAAACAAGAATGTCACATTGTAGTCCTGATTGACTTTCAATTTTTGAAACATTACGGATTATTATGTTTTATGCTTGTAGCTATTATCTTCAAAACCGCCAAAAGTGGCCACTTTTGGCGGTTTTAACGATACACTTTTGACGGTACATATACGGGCCAAATTGGCGACGTGCTTAAAAAGGGAAAGCATATCTACCCGAAACCAACGAGCATGCATGAAAGGACTAATGAATGTGGAGGAAACTAGAGAGGTTGGTTTTTCAGGATCATTGCAGGTGGCGTTCCGTGGTCTCTGCCTACCCTAGTGGGAGACAGGCGTGAGAATATGCATGTATGTAAATTAGCTTTTCGGTAAAGGAAAACTTCGTAAGGAAACCCTATACAGGGTGTAAAAATTAAACCTACGTTACATTATTAAACAACTTAGGTTGCTTCAGACCATCAAACTGAACAACTTTCACTACAGAGGCAAGCAAACATCTAAATCACTGAAAAAAATGTTACTTCATAGAAAACGTAAATGGATTGGCTACTCGACCCAACAGCAAGTCTGTTATGGAACATGAGATTTTTTTCGCGATATATACAGAATGTTTCATAAGTAACAATAAATATTTAAAACTCTTAAGAGGGTTGTTTAGACCGTCAAACTGAACAACTTTCTCTATGGGAACAACATCGAAATCACGAAAAAAATAATTTATGTCAGTCCCATACCTAGTGAAATACATAGATTGTAACTCATTTAAAACACCTTGTTTAGGTACATAATGCTTCAGTATCGAGATGTGGTGTCCATTTAAAAGTAGCAACGAAAGAGTTTTGATATCTAGTCTATTCTCTCTTTTAGATGATCACAGGCTGGATTGGTGAGACGCCTCTAGTGGCGATTACCTAGTACCTATATTTCTTCTACAAAAACACAACCACGGAATATCAAAGATTACCACTACAAAAGTCAACATTTTCTATTTGATAATAGTTTGGGCACAATATAAGAAAGTATCTATCTATAGCGTAAGCGAAAAATGTGTCGTCTCCAGTTTGGGCAAAGTTTTTGACTTCTCCAGAGTAAGTATATATGGTATTTCTGACCACCCCGTAAGGGATTACGGTCGTGAGTTTATGTATTTATGTAAGTAGGTATTGGTTCAAAATTGATAGATTTGACCAATATTAAATAAATTATCCCGTATTCCTGATCTTAGGTACTTATTACAACAAGCTTTTGTCTACAATCATACTATACTCTGAAACGGAATCCGAGATCAAAAATGTCAAACAAAAGAGCCTCTTTTGTTTGAATTTTTTGATCTCGGATTCGATTTCAGAGTATTGGTGTTGTTGACTAATTAATTAACATTAAAAAGCTTGTTGTAATAAGTACCTAAGGTCAGAAATACGTTATATAATGTATTTATTAATAATCTTTGTTTGACGAATAAAGCCTACGTGATTAAGCATGCGTAGACTGAGAGTGGTTCAAGTAATGATTTACAAGCGATCAGCAGATTTTGAAAGTCACACGTTGAAATCAGCAGTAGAAAATGACCTAAATAGTATGAAGTTTGCGAAGTTTTTATATACATACATTCGGTCATGATTTTGAACCTTATTATTAAAAAAATACAATTCAGAAATATGTTAGATCGCTTGTTGAATCATGAAAAATCAAAAATACCTAATCGTAACTGAAACAAAGTTTTATTTCTAGGTAGAATAACTAGGTTTTTACAAATGCAACGCAATCGTGATTTTGAAACAAATTACTGACAAGACAACTTTTTATTCAACAAAAAACGGTTCCCCACAGAAGAATTATATCTATCATGCGAATTACTGACTGTGAGAAAGCTGTATGTCATTCACACTATTCTAAAAAAACACAAATCTTTAAAATACGATCCTCGTTTATCAAGCAAAAGAAGAAGAGATATTTTACCTTACAACCAAAATACAAAAACTGCATTTGCTAGCCAAAATTACAGTAAACTGTCTATTTATTTATATAATAACATAAATAAAAAGCTAAATATATATCCAATGAATCATCATCAATGCAAATACACAATCACGGAATGGCTAAAAACATTAAAATACATTGAAGTGGAAGACTTACTTAAATACAGACTATAATTACTTACATTAGTATTTACACACTTTCTAGGGCACTCTGGACGGAGTTCCGGGACGGAGCTTGGGTTTCGTGTGGGCTTGCCCCCTCCACAATTCGGTTCGGAATTCTGGAGGGGGCTGGTCCGAGCGGGCTCCGGGCTTCGTTCCTGGGCTCCGCCGTACGTATATACACACACAGTAACACACACACACACACACCCACACCCCCCGACACTCAACTTTTTTATCTAATTTTTTCTTTTCTTGTATATTCCTACTCAGTGTTCCTAACTTTATTATGTAAATTAATGGAAGAGCGGAATCTTCTGTAACGAGTAACTCATGCTACTCAAAAGTTGGTTCCTGCGATTACTTTGTATTAGATTTAAGGAAACTGAAATAAACTTTTTTCACTTTTTTTTTAAAAAAAAAGGATTTTTGGAGATCTCAATAACAGCAATATTTGTGTGTTGAAAGTGTTTCAGAAAGTTCATGAACCTTTAACTTCGTCTAATTTTGGCCGGAAAGGTCAATTTGTCAGTAAAATTACGTTTCAATTACGTAACGAGCTGCGTTTACATTTCGCCGCTAGCAGTCTATAACTTAGACCACAATCTTTCATTGATCTCCCCACATTGTTAACTATAAATAAATTCAATTAATATTGATCACTAACCGTACTTACATCTAGTTAATGGGAATAGTAAGTTTTTATGTTTCATTGGATAATCAATACTTTAGAATCGTTCAATGATTTCATTTGGTTGGATAATTTTATAATACGCGTCAGTTATACAGATGTCTGGGGGTCTTCCCGGACATTCGAACTTCGCAATTGCGTGAACGATTTCGTTCCTATGTCATACAATAAAGTTCGGACCAAAACGGTCGCGATATATCGAAAATCGAAAGTTCGGGTACAGCGCCTGATTCTACAGGGTGAAATTGATATGAACTACTGTGGTATACTCGTGTTAGGCGTCTGGGCGTAGCGTAGACAATTAAAACAATGTGGATTAAGAAGTCATTTACAATTTAGCATAAATGTCACACAATCCATTATCTTCTCTTAAGATAATGTACAGGCTATATATTTTCTTTTCTTTCGGCAAATTCTTGGGAAGTAAGCAGTTTGGTCAGTTATTACTTTATTAGATTAGAACAGAAGTGTATAAAGCACCTATTATGAGCATCATAATTATATTGTTCTAATGTAACGTAACTTCTGAAAATGTTTTCGTTCGTTACGTGTCATAGCAATGAATTTTGCCACACTACTGGCTCTTCGTTAAATATCTATATTGTTTGCAGTTTTCTTTATACTTAATTATAAAAAAAACGTTTTATTTTATATCCTATTTTGTGTCCCACTGCTGGGCAAAGGCCTCTTTTTCCTCCAATGAAAGGAATACCTTCCGGAAGGTATTCAAATCGTCGTTCCGTCTTCTCTTGTGGACTAAGAGCTGGCTACGAGTTTTCAAAATGATAAGGTGTAGTGAAAATTTTTATGGAAAAGCCTTCCTTACTAGCTGACAAGTACATTGCACTGACTGGCAGAAGTCTACCTCGGGGAGGGAAGCGGGGGTGGGGGGTCAAACACGTCAATTTTTAATCAAAATAAAATCATCGGTGTAGTTCTGAAATTTTGTGTAGTTATAGTTTTTAGCAGTAGAAATAACGTAAAATTATTGGCAGAAATCTATGTCGGGGATAACCCGTTGGCAGAAGTCGATAAAGTTGGTAAAAATTAGTCAAATTAAAATGATAAGGTGTATTTCCGCCAATTTCGTTTTTATATAGTTTATGGCTTCAAACAGCAGTACATAAATTGGCAGAAGTCAAAATGGTGGCTAAGTGTATGAAAAAATGAATTTAAATTATGGAATTTTTTTACATTTTCTTATAATTTGTTCGACCAAGTATTAAAAATGTTATAGTATGTTATATATTTGTAATCTACTCACAAAGCCCTTTCATTTGATACCCCACATGCTATGTTGGAAAGATAATTGTTTACTTCTTTTTACTGCAATCTTCATGACGTCACAATTTCGACCCCCACAGTCTGAGCGCATATCATCTCATATTATTTGTGTTCAGAATTTCCCAAAATCATTGTGGTGGTATAAGTAAACGTTGCCAGAAGCCGATAAAATTGTTGAAAATTTTCAAATTTTTGTTACTAGGTTTAGTTCTGGCAATTTATTCAGCTATACAGGGTCCAACTTAATATGCTGACACTTTTTAAGGGGATGATCAGACCATCAAACTGAACAACTTTCTCTATGGAACCAACATCGAAATCGCGAAAAAAAATCAGATGTCCCATACATTTGGCTCGAGTAGGTTTGCAGTTTTGTATGGAGAAGAAGATTTTTTTCGTGATTTCGATGTTGGTGCCACAGAGAAAGTTGTTCAGTTTGATGGTCTGATCATCCCCTTAAAAAAGTGTCAGAATTTTAAGAAGGACCCTATACTGGGTGTAAGTGACAGCCTAGCAAATACTGAAACGGTGAACTCAGACCATGAAACTGAACCACTTTCACTATGAAGCCTATACCTCAGGAAACGCGAAAAAAAATCAACTGTCCCATACAAAACTGCTGTACCTACCAGACTCAAATGTATGGGACAGCTGATTTTTTTTCGAATTTGTCACCTGAGAAATGCGTTTTAAATTATGTCCTTATCTCCCCCTTGCATTAACGAAACGCGAAAAAAATCAGCTGTCCTATACAAAATGTTTCCTGAGGAAAGTCTATGTTGTTCAGTTTGATGGTCTGAGTTCACCGATTCAGTATTTGCTAAGCTGACACTTACACCCTGTATATGCAAGGGGGACATAAGGACATAATTTAAAACGTGCATTTCTCAGGTGACAAATCCCACTGAGAAAAATATTTAGCCACTCTAAACAGAAATTTGCAAATTCAACTAGAATTTTCAGTAAGTAGTACTTAATTTCTTTGTTAGTTGCAAACTATACTCTATAAAATAGCAACGAAAATTTAAGGCCATTTTTAATTACAGAAAAAGAGATTTGAAACACTTGGATGTTACTTATTCTTAGAACAGCTTTAGTAACGACCAAGATATATCTACCTACCTAAATCCTAGATTTACCTACATCTTTCTGTTAAATAAATTATATTTGCTTATCAGAATTGGCCAAAAAGTTAAATAGGTGTTACAAAAAAATTACAAATAAACATTTAAGGGGGTGGTTTCGACCATCAAACTGAACAACTTTCACTATGGGACCAACATAGAAATCACGAAAAAAAAAACTGATGTTCTGAGCTAAATGTATAACCTCCTTAAAAGTTTTAAATTTTAATGTTTATTTTTACTGTTGTCACTGGCTATGTGCGAAGTGGTGATGGGAACTGTCAGCTCCCGCGGTGGCAGAAATATGTATTTTGGTCGAACAAGCTGTGTAAAATATGCTTGAATCTATGCAAATCCATACAGTAACTCAACACGAAATCTCCAAAACTGTAAAAGCTACAAACTTAAAATTTAGCATGGAAGTTTCTATTGGCATCTTAGGTGCTCACTAAAAAGGCATAAGCATATGCTTACGACTATATTCCCCGAGGGGGTAGTCAGAGATATTCTGAAACCTCAGAACATCCACGTTTCTCCTGTAGTACCGAAACACTGTCCAGTGTGACGGGGGGGTGAGCCCGTCGCCACTTATAATGGACAGTTGGTACAATGCATGCCTCAAAATTGAAGCATGTAGGTTTCCTCACGATGTTTTCCTTCACCGAAAAGCCAATGGTGTTACAAATCGTACATAAATTCCGAAAAACTCATTGGTGCGAGTCGGCCTGGAGTGCGATTTTTGAATGTCATACGTTGAACTCAGCAGTTGAAAATGTCAAAATTACTCTGCAGATATGCAGATTTCTACTGCTGATTTGACTTTCAAAAATCGCACTCCTGGAGTATGATTTTTGTAACTCAAATCAGCACTAAAAAGATGCATATCTACAGAGTAATTTTGACATTTTCAACTGCTGAGTTCGACGTATGACATTCAAAAATTGCACTCCTGGGCGGGGATCGAACCATCGCCTCCTGCAAGGCAGGCAAGGTTACTCGCCACTGGAACACCATGGCTGGCAAGTACTTAAACGGTGAATTCAGACCACCAAACTGAACAACTTTAAAAAAAGGGTTTTTTTGAAATTTTATCTCCAAAGGTGTGAAAACTGGAATAAAAGTTGGTACGGAAATTGGCATTGCAAATATGTTGGATTCTAGCAAATAGTTATTTTTAATATCGATAATACTGCTAATTTCTTTAGTTTTTACAATACTTTATTATGAAATAACAAACTTTTACTAACAAATGTTACTTGAAGTAATTAACGGCGGTACGACACCAGCCAGGGGCGCTAGTGTCGTGCACATAGCCATATTCCAGAACTAGAACGTAGGTATTTCAAATTATTTAATGGTTTAGTTACTAATATCTATAAACAACAACTAAGGGTTGAACTACAAATGGCCGCACGCGATCGCATTTTTCCGTCGCTACATCCTTTTCTGTCACTCAGGAACGTCATTTGCTAGAGCATATAAGATAGACGGAACGCGATCGCACGCGGCGTGCTGTTCCGTGCTATTCCGTGCGGCCATGTGTAGTTCTACCCTAAATCGATACATTCAGTAAATAATTTGAAATACCTAAAAGTACCTACAGGGTACTTATACACACACATCATTAGTACAAATCATTTTTAGTCAATACGGATACCTACCTTACTCATCATCATCATCATTCTACTCATCAAACTGAACAATTTCTGAGATCTAAGGGACCAACATCGAAATCGTGAAAAAAAAAAAATCTGCTATTCCATTCCATACATTTGAGTCGTACCTACGGCAGCAGATTTTGTTTTTGTTTTTAGTTGTCAATGATGATCTGAATTACCCCTTTAAATATTATACAGGGTGTAAAAGACATCCTGGCAAGTACTTAAACGGTGAATTCAGACCACCAAACTGAACAACTTTCACTATAGAGCCAACCTTAGGAAGAGCGAAAAAAATCGGCTGCTCCATATAAAACAGCTCAACTACACTCGACTCAAATACATATATGAAACAGTTGATTTTTTTCACGTTTCCTGAGGGTGGCCAGAGAGGAGTAAAAGCCAGACTTTCACTTACACCCTGTATATCGTGTTTTGTTACACCATGTATATTAGTAAATACCCGTAACCCGTACCGGAAGGGATACCTACTGACTGAGTGACCGTTATCTTTTATATATTTTTCGGAATGAACCCTTCGATAGGTAGATATTATTGCAGAAATGACAAAAATTTGTTGAACTAGAATTTGGTAAGTACCTATTACGATCTTGTTGTCTAGTAAAATATTTCGGCGGGTAGTTGTCAATAAGTTTTTTATAATATGTCACCAGCTCATCGGAATCCTTCCGCGCCACTCCGTCTGTCAAAAGTAACTCCAGTTACGCAGGTCTGTTGAGAGGGGTAAAATTTTTGACGCGGACTGTGAAGTGGGTAGATGTTTTCCAATCAAAAAACAAAGCATTCTGTATAATGTTTGGATAAATCGAAAACCAATAATGACTTCAATGTAACATTCTTGTTTTTTGAAAATGTTGGTTAATTATGCAGAAAGATAAAATATTCGATTGAGGGCAGCACTGGAACCTCGGTGATCTATGGACCAAAAACTATACTTTACCTGTACCACCACAATGATTTTGCGAAATTCTGAAGACAAATATATGAGATGACATGCAGTCAGACAGTGGGGGTTGAATCTGTGACGTCGTGAAGATAGCAGTCAAAAGAAGAAAACAATTATCTTTCCAACATACCATGTGGGGTATCAAATGAAAGGGCTTTGTGAGTAGATTACAAATATATAACATACTATAACATTTTCAATACTTGGTCGAACAAATTATAAGAAAATGTACAAAAATGCCACAAATCAAAGTCATTTTTTCATATACTTAGCCACCATTTAGACTTCTGCCAATTTATGTACTGCTGTTTGAAGCCATAAACTATATAAAAACGAAATTGGCAGAAATACACCTTATCATTTTAATTTGACTAATTTTTACCAACTTTATCGACTTCTGCCAACGGGTTATCCCCGACATAGACTTCTGCCAATAATTTTGCGTTATTTCTACTGCTAAAAACTATAACTACACAAAATTTCAGAACTACACCGATGATTTTATTTTGATTAAAAATTGACGTGTTTGACCCCCAACCCCCGCTTCCCTCCCCGAGGTAGACTTCTGCCAGTCAGTGCAATGTACTTGTCAGCTAGTAAGGAAGGCTTTTCCATAAAAATTTTTACTACACCTTATCATTTTGAAAACTCGTAGCCAGCTCTCCGTCTATTGGGTCTTCCTCGACGTCGGCAACCGTCTTGTGCGACCCATTCTATGGCCATCTTGGTCCACCTGGCAGATATGTCCCGCCCAATGCCACTTCAGCACAGCTTTTTTTAAGCCAACGTCCGCTATCTAAACTATTATAAAACTGTAACTGAAGTGTGTCTGTACATTGAAATTTACAAAAAAAGATTATGATATGGTTTTTAGGTATCCCTGACTCGAAATCAAGCTTTTTAGAAATTTTGTCTGTCTGTTTGTTTGTTTGTTTGTCGCATCGCGCATCACGCAAAAACTACTGAACCGATTTTGATGAAACTTTTTGCGTTTGATAGCTATACAATGATCTTACTTAAAATCTGGTATATATTTTGTGCGGACGAAGTCGCGGGTACCTAAACACTAGTACCATATATAGTTATAGCATTACGAGTCGATATTTTCTATTATAAATTATAAGTCACTGTCACAATATAATCCTCTGTGGTTATAGCTCTCGATACATAGAGGTTACACCTTGATAAAGAATCAATTTTCATGCCATCAATATACGGAATCTAACTTAGTTAACAATGCTGTCGGTTTTTAAAAGGGATTTTCAGACGATAGAATTGAAAATCTTTAACTATGGCAACAACATCGAATCGCAAAAAATTCAGCTGTCCAATTGATTAGGATTGCAGTTTTGTTATTTTCGCGTTTTCGATGTTGGCCCCATAGAGAAAGTATGAACTGATTATCCCCTTAAAAATACCTACGTCGGCATATTAAGAAGGACCCTACCTTTATAGGATGAAATTTTAGTTTCCATTTATTACAACAAACTTTTCCAAATGACAACTTACAACAGTTTAACATAAAATTATCCAATTATAAGCGCAATATTGCATTCACTGCATAAAAAGACTATTAAAATAATTCATCTGTACATTTAAAACATTCAAATAATTATTTTAAACTATTCTAAATTACTTTTAAATACACAATTATAGGCTAGTTCCAATTATTATCTAGACTTCAACTATGTTAGTTGAAGACTAGGCATTTGACAGTAATATATAGACAAAGACACTGACATTTCGAACTAAACTTTATGTCACACAAACAAAATTGTAATCAAAACCTTATAGCTTTAATATAAAGCTGAGAATACGACACTTTGCTTATTTACTCCTAGCAAATATAACCTTGCAAAATTGAAAGTGTCAGTGACACATATTGATTGTTACCGTTCGCAATTACATAGCAAAATTGCGGTGGTGTAGCCCATAAATCGCGCAAATTGACATTATGATTGCTTGTTGCCACCGACCTGGACGATGATAATACTTCGGTGGCAAAGTGATATAAGTCATACATTTGTAATTTATAAGTGACATGAGAGAAACGTTTAGGAGATGATTGGACGTTATTTGACATTTTTATATTTGATTGTGATTAAAAAGTGTGAACTTTTTGTGAAATTTATGATTCATTAGCTGCTCTATTGGTCATAAAATACCTACTACAAAGTTTGATGGTTTTATAAGTATTTCGCTATGCGTGGATTGTAGTACGTTTATTTATTCTTCTTCTTCTGCTGTTATCTGCTCTAGAATATTTTGAGGGTCTTGTATCACGCTAATTTCCTCTCTTTCAGCAGCTGCTATATAGGCATCGTACTTTTTGCATCAGCAATAAATATTGTGTATGATTTTTTATTTCTCATTAATCATTATGTACATTAAGTACTTAGTTAGTTACCTGTATCAAAAATGTCTATGAAACTTGGCATAAAGATAGTTTAACACAAAATATTATAATGCAAAACTATATTATGTCCATCATGGATGAAGCACAAAATGATGTCGCAAGGAAAATCTGTCGTAAATATAGGTAATATGCAAAACATAGTAGATAGCTCCAAATTTTTTAATTACGATTCGTAATTAAACAGTATTAAAATGATTCTGAATGGGTTTAATAATATTAAGTAGGTACTAAAATATGGTCCTACTAGATCGTTATGAATTATTTTCCTAAGTGACTCTTCAAATAAAACAGTCAAACATTTCCGGGTAAAATATTTTATGTGAACTCAGTCGTTTCATTTCATAATGACACAGTTTTAAAAATGTTATTTGTAATAAATGCTAATTCTTAATATACCAGCATTCTCCGATGTGAACTATTCAAAACGAAATACCATAAAAACAAAAACTACTTAAAAAGAATTTAGTACAGGCATAAAACTAAATATTTTTTAAGAATTAATATGAATGACATTATAATTGTCTCGAATTCAAAGATAAAATAAAATTCTCGTTTGGTGGGAACGGTGGCAATGACAAACAATTTATATTTAAAAAAACTACTTTGTCTATGATTTTAATTTCGCCCCATTTGCATGCGATGCCAGTTTGGAATATTATTAAAGGAAAGTATGAATAAATTATCAGCACAATGTCTTCAAGAAGCTAGGGGAAGAAGCTGTAATTAAAATATGCGCGAGTCGATAGGGTTGACACATGAATCCTTGGTTTTATAGCAGATCCGAATCTTTTGACTAAAAATGGTTTGACATTTTAACACGATTTTCCAACATAGCAAGTTTTTGTGAATTTAATTTATTAACATGTATTTTATGTGACGAAGTTATTAATTTTCATTAACTATTGTGACGTAAAAATGTCCCAAAACCTTTTAAATGTAAACATAAAACTAGGTTTCTAAACGTAAATCGAAATATAATAAGCCCTAAATGCTGTGAAAGATTAAAAACAAATGTAAATTTTTGGCCAAGGTGACAACCCTGATTTAATAAATAACACTTTACTAGTTTACATCTCACTTTACCCTTTCTGATGATAATGAAAACCTGTTCCTTCGGTAACAATCTTTTTTTTTGTTTTAACACAATCCGGAACTTTTTGAAGGGTCGCCATAATTGTGTCAACGCTCTCTTTTGTTGCAATTTTTACTTTTGCAATAAACAATAAGGAAGGGGAAGAACAGATGTGTTTGATGTGTATAGTTCTGGATCCGAATTATTGTCTTAATAAAAGAAAGGTGCAATATGCAGATGAGTTTTATTAAAATTAGTTTTTTTGAGTTACACGGTTTCGGTTGTGGGAATCATTGACCCCTTTTCGTTCGGACGTTGAGATTTTATTGTTTGGTGACTCTTTTGTTTTTTTTCGGTTGTTATTTTTGTTTTATTACTTTACTAGTTGTGTTTAGTTACGGTTGTGGTGAATTAGTGCTGTTAAGCAGATGCGTGGATTCGTTTCCTATTTGAAACAACGAATTATTTCATTTTATTTGCCATAATACAGTGAAACTTGGTTAAGTGGGACCTGGATAAGTGAGAAACCTCCATAGCTGGAACTCATGCTGAGGTCCCGACACTTTTGCACTGAATTACCTCTGTTAGTGGGACAAAGCAAACCTCTATATCTGGGATTCGTTCTTTCGATTTTATCGCCATAATTACCTCCATAATTGAGACAGCGAGTGTATTTAACCTCTTTTACTGAGATTATATTTTAAAGAATACTTTTTCTATTTCTGACGTCTTAGCTACCTCTATAATTGAGACAGCGAGTGTATTTTACCTCTTTTACTGAGACTACATTTTAAAGAATACTTTTCTATCTGACCTCTGTAACTGAGATAAATCAATTTATCACCTCTCTAACTGGCACTATAAATTATGTTTACTCGCACTAATTCTTAGTCTACACGCAAATTCCACACTTGGCTAATTTTGTGCCTCATGACCTCCAGTTTTAGTTTTTTTTTGCTATCATCCGGATGCTTATTTGAAAAATGCCGAAACAAAGGCTCAAATCTTTATCAGTACGTGAAAAACTAAAATTAGTATCCGTTATGAAAGTGGGAAGACACGCGATGAAGTATGTGTCGAATTTAATGTGCCAAAATCTACTCTTTGTAGAATCATTCAGAATAAAGATAAAATTCAGTCGCAATGTTCTGAAGGACAAGGAAAACTAAAACGTGTACGTTTATCAGAATATCCTGAACTTGAACAGTGTTTGCTAACATGGGTCAAGCAACTTCGTAACAAAAACGTTCCGATAAGTGGACCTATGATTAAAGAAAAGGCACAAGATTTTGCGCGAAGGCTCTGTATTGATAATCGCACCTTTATAACTGAGATGACCTCTATTCTCGCCTCTATTAGTGGAACCCTCTGTAAATGAGACAGATATTTATTTGTACCTGGATATCTGAGACACTGGGTAAGTGGAATACCTCTTTAAGTGAGACAAATTTGGAGGTCCCTTCAAGTCCCAGTTATCCAGGTTTCACTGTATATACGTAAGTTGTGTTTATGTTTTGCACTTTCTTCATTATTGATGCAAAAAAAAAAAAAAAATCGGTAACAAAGAGATAGGTAGTGATTAAAAACTTAATAATTTCAAAGCATTATTAAAATTTTACTATTTTAAAACTAACTATACTTCATATACTTCATTCCAAATAAGGACGAACATATTTTCGAATTCCTGTTTAGCTTTCTGGCCAATTCTGATTAGCAAATATAGTTTATTTATCAGAAAGATACTATCCGACGTATCTTGGACGTTACGAAAGCAGTTCGATGAATAAGTGAGGAGAGTAAGTGTTTCAAATCTCTGTTTCTGTAATTCAAAATTGCCTTAAAAGCATAAAGCATAACCATATGCTCACGACTATCTTCCCCGAGGGGGTAGTCAGATATATTTTGAAACCTCAGAACATCCACTCTGTCCAGTGCGATGTCGTTAAAATTTCGTTGCTATTTGGAATGGAGCAGCAATGCAGCAATCAGCAATGCAGGCAAAAAGAATAAAAATATATACGTTCCACTGACTGTGTGTGGGCGTAAGTCCACCACGTGTGTCCAATGCCGAAAAAACATTTGTCACCTTTAATTCTTAGAAAAAGTATATGTCTAGAATGAGCCTCACAATTGTTCCGTGTAAAACAAAAGGGGCTAACTTTCTTAGATTGGTGTGCGTGAGGCGCCATACTAATTATGTATGTGTGCGTGTATATGTATAGGGTTTTGGAACCAGTACTGGTTCCTATTTTTTTCGACGCTTTCGTAGCTTTGACTGTCTATCTTGATAATCTAAGCTTTAATTATAATTTAAGATTCAGGCGTGTCCATTCACTTTTATTACTTAGGTACTAACTGACCGTACCGACATGTAAACTCTAATCTAAACTATTATAAAACTGTAACTGAAGTGTGTCTGTACATTGAAGATATTTACAATAAAAAGATTACGATATGGTTTTTAGGTATCCCTGACTCGAAATCAACCTTTTATTAGAAATTTTGTCTGTCTGTTTGTTTGTGTGTTTGTTTGTTTGTTCGCGCATCACGCAAAAACTACTGAACCGATTTTGATGAAACTTTTTTTATTTGCTAGCTTATGATCTGACTTAAAATCTGGTATTTAATTTGTGCGGACGAAGTCGCAGGTAAACACTAGTCTTTATTAAATCTATACAATTTCAACTCCTTATTAACTATGTCCAAAACCACTTACACGAGAATCCAGTAAACAATCACAATAATTGCAGTTATTTTATATACCATAAGCAGTAAGGTCTAAATTTGCATGTAATTTAAAATGCAATACATAAGAGAAGCTAACAAATCTAATAATACGAAATAACAAGCCGTGGGGGAGTGCATCGGTTTTGAAAAAAGTTTTCATTTCGTAGGGTGTATTAAATACAGTTGAAGAGAAAAGTTTAATCATTTTACACTTTTATAGTACCCGTATGTAATGTACTATGCTACTTTTTGGTATATTTGGTTTGTGGGGACTTGCCATAGATGTCAACACCCACAAGTTATAGCAAAGAAGCTAGCAGATGGCGATACCGTCGCTCTCAGAAATATGCTCCATACAAGACAACGTTCACGGTAAATACGTAACTCGTAACCTACTACAAATAAGGTTCACAATCGAATGCGAGACATAAATTCCGCAAGAAAATTAATCACAGATTCGATATATATACAAGGTCCAACTAAGAACTGTTGGACCACGGCCGGTCCCCAGGCTTCACACTAAGCCTGGTGGAAGATCTTCCCTTTTCAATGGAGGAAAATTCCCAAGTAGCACCTCCATATTGGTGACCCTCGACAAAGAACATCGCAACCTGAACACCGCAGAGCAGCACCAACACAGAGCAGCAACCAACCCTTCACACCCCTCGACCAGGTCAAACAAGCAGCAGTCACACGCCGTCAACCCGAAGCCGCACCAGGTCCATCGCAGCTGTCTTCACACCGCTTCCTGGGCCTGCAGCTTCCTCAACGACAGTCAGCGTCTGCATAGAAGGATCTTTCGCAGCCCACGTGTCTGAGCTCACCTCCACGTGGCAGTTCTGCTCGCCTTCTCCACGCCTGCCACTCACCCGCATCACATCAGGACTCGTCTCCCTGACAGATGCACACACTCGCAGCACATCGCTCGTCAGACTCACTTGACTAGAGCCCTGCACCTACATGGATACAGACTGCACACTTCGAACAACTCAACGACCTCCGGTCTGAGGGGGGAGTACCAATTCAGGCTGGGTTGCCTCTAGTGGGTATGCTCAATGCTCATACTTAGCACAGTATGTGCTGTAGCAGTGCCGAAACTATACTCGTATGATTGACTTACTATGCGTCTTCGTCGTCATCAACCGTTTGGTAGCGTTGTCGCGTCGTCGTCGATACGTATCCTTTTAATCCATACATTTTTTATGTGTTTACTTTACTCATGAAGCAAAAAAGTTTTGCTCTTGTAAAATTTTCTATATACAAGTTTCTTTTGCATTTTGTTTTGGTGAATAAACTTATAATGTAATCGTAGGTGATTCATCAAATCCACGAGTATGAATTAGAGACAAAAGTGGCCACTTTTGGCGGTTTTAAAGATAATAACTACAAACATTATTAAAACGAATCCGCAGTGACCCTATAAATTGAAAATCAGCAATGACTACAATGTGACATTCTTGTTTTTTGGAAATATTGTCTAATTGTTAAGAAATAAAAAAAATAAGATTGGGGGCAGCACAATAGGCTCGGTGCAGCCTTAAAGACGTAGACAATTCAATCGTCCTGAACAAACATTTTTTACAAAGATATATTATTTATGTAATGCTAACAAACTGTTTTTCTACCCGACAGTACCAAATAAATCCCTGCTCATCTTGGATGGAAAGTTCATTTTCTTTTTAACGAATCCCCGCATGGGTCCATCAATATATTTTAAATACACGCTATGTACTTACAGAGGGTAGGTTGGGGGGAAGGTGGGGGGGAGTATTTCCATCGTTCTTTATTAACACTCCAGTGATCAGATTTGAATATAAAAAGTCTTGTTTAAATCTCAAGGGGTGATGTATTGGGAAATAACAAGGTTTCCTTTTGATCGAAATTTTTGTTTTTACAAGAAATTGTGTTCATTCTGTTTGAGTGTAACTAGAGATGGATAGAAGTTCTATGTTGCTTACACTTTTATATTGCATGTAAGGTGGTTGCGATAGCCGGATAGGTAAATATGAGGTGTAAAAAAACACCCATGTAAGGGGTGGTTTAGATTAGAGACCAACAAACTGAACAATTTTTACAAAGGAGACAACATCGAAATCGAAAAAACAAACAGCTGTTCCATACATTTGGGCCAAGTAGCATATTAGACATGAATGTTTCTATGGTACAACTGATTTCTTTTTACGCCTACCATATTATACGTAATAAATGGGATGGTTATGATAGGATTGAAAGGTCGAAAAAAGGTCGTTGGATTGTGTAAAAGACGATAATGTGTAAGAAAGGAGTAAGTGCTGAAATTACGATTAAGAGACGAATGGAAGAAGAAGACATATTGAGACGACCCCAAGTAATTTTTAGGTTAAAATTCCTTAAAAAGGTTTGTATCAATGTTTCTGACCACACTGCAACGGAATACGGTAATTATGTAGTAGGAAAAAATTTTTACATTATACAGATTTATTAAAAAATTATTAAATTTATAAGAATATACATACTTCTAATCTGCAACACGCTTCGTCAAAAATGGCGACATACCTGCATCTGCAACACGCTTCGTAAAATTTGAACTATCGTCCGCTTTAAATTATTTTGATAAAAATATAAAAATGTTGCTACTTCAACTACCCATCAACATTATATACAAATTAGTAGAATACACGGAGGGTGTGGTACCCTAATAATTAATAATAATATGTCGCCCCCACCCGCCCGTTGCCCTATCAAACATGGTGGATTGCCGTTAGGAAAATCAATATTTTATTGTTAGACTAAGGATACGCAAACATTATAGAGGCTAGTAGAAATGCATAATCCGCAGCACAACATGGCTGATATAAATAACATGTTCTATTCTATTCTATTTTTATTTAATGGCGTTTCCTTGTTAGATTTCGCCAGTGTCAAGTGTTGAAGATATATTTAATAGATATTGCACGGTAATAGGATATGGCGATCTCAAAGCCCCGTTTTTAAACAAAAACACACAATCGAAACCGCCATAAAACGGCAGAGCCACGTGGCCAATAAAATTGCAAGCCGACGAAACGTCTACTTGTTACCCCCTTAGCCACGGGACTCCTTCTAAATAAACAAAATCAACATAAATAACATGTTAGGTACCAATAATATTCGAAAATCATGAACGAAGGACCTTTAGAGCTGTCATACATGATGACGGAGCGGCAGACGTCGCGTCAGTCCGTCATTTGTGAAGCAAAGGAGTTTTATGAAACCGCACGTAGAAGCACACGCGGTGCGGATTGACGCACAAATGACGGACTGACGTCTGTTGCTTGCTCCGTCAATGAGTCATCGTGTGTGAACCAACTTAGTTAGGCAGTCCAGCGGCATCGAAACCATCACATTAAACGGTTTATAGTTTTACCATACCACGTACAAGTGATGATGAGGAAGGCCGAGGACAGAGTTTTGTGGCGCGCCTTGGGAGAGGCCCATGTTCAGCAGTGGACGTTGATAGGCTGATGATGATGATGAACGTACAAGTGCGAAAGCTAGATGGGGCTTATTTTTAATGTTTTCGTACGAATTTTCTGATTTCGATAGATTTTAGAAATTAGTGTAAGTAGTTGTCATTTTTGCGATCTTTTAACCTACAGTGGCGTCTAAGTAAGCTTTTCTTACACTCTGTTGCAGAAACGCTCATTAAAGTTAATCCTTCATTGAATCTCTTGCTAGCTTTTACTACGTCAACAAGACAAAAAGTGATAGCAAGAGTATTAATTGAGGATTAATTTTAATGAGCGTTTCTACAACCTGAGTGTGAGTCCTTCAAAATCTTAATACCTATTATAAAATCGTAAAAGTCGTGAGGAACAAAAAAGTAGCGGTTCACTTCATATAAACTCAAATAACACTCGATAGCGCGATTTAAATGACGTGCAGCGCCATCTATTGACAAGTTTGTTTGTTTGTTTGTTTGTTCGCGCATCACGCAAAAACTACTGAACCGATTTTGATGAAACTTTTTTTGTTTGATAGCTTATGATTTGACTTAAAATCTGGTATATAATTTGTGCGGACAAAGTCGCGGGAAAACACTAGTGTAATATAGAATCGTAATCAAAACAAACATTATGCCCAAAAATCTGTCCCCTCCAGATATTAATCGAACGACTGCAAAAGACATGAGATTCAAACTCGGAAACTTTATAAGAATTATTGTTTGAGATTGTTTTTAATGGTTTTCCCTTCTTACGTACTTACGTACTTTTTGGGGAATTTTTTTAACCGACGTCTGTATAAAAGTGTAGGTTTGTATAATATACAGATTTACGAAATTTTACGACCCATCTTAGCCATGTGGTTTCAAGTTTATTATAGGTAGTCTAGCTAGATACTCCATCTCTTATCATGTCATACGAAGCTACTCATGTTTTTTGACATTTTTATTGGGTAAAAGCCTACCGATTACTTTTTACCACTTGGTGTGTCCATTCTGAGAGTAAAAAAAGGTAAGTTACATAGGTACATCCTCACATTTCAGAGCAAAGGACTCCTCTCAACGAATATGTGTTGGAGATAAGGGTTGTGCCACGAAATGGTGGAGGCTAAGTCGTTATTTATTTTAGGTTTTTATATTAGTCATTTAGTACCTTACAGCAATTTCTAAACGGCAATCGGTAATCTTTTTAGTAATTAAAAAGTCCCCCGGCTACAGTACTATCAGAATAGTATTTTTGAAAGTTTAAGTTCGAAGTTTGTAGGGTTGCCAACCGTCCCGCGAGAGGCGGGACGTCCCGTTTCTAGAGCCTTAAAGGATACATCCCGCGAAAGATGTGTGCGGGACGCCAATTGTCCCGTTTTATGATACAGTCTGTCTATAAAGTCTTGGCAAAAAATGAGGGCGGATCCTGGATTTAAATCGTATAATGCTGATCTCACTATATTGTAGTAAAATCTCGAGCTCGCTTCGCTCGCTCCTGGCTATGATTGTATCACAAAGACCTAGACGCATTGCAGTAAGATTTCGACATTACTTCGCTCGATCCAGAATTCAATGAAATCTCGAGCTCACTGCGCTCGCTCTCGGTGTTTGATCATATTTCGTCTATCCTTTCATAGTGTAGTAAAATCTAGAGTTGCTTTGCACGTTCCAGATTTTATGTCGTAAAAAACTCGAGCTCGCTACGACGGCCTGACTGGTCTTGCCCCTTTTTTAAGTATTGATTATAAGCTAAAGTAAAATACCTACTCGTATATTCATTAAAACTTCTTAAAATGTATAAGCTAAATAATTTCTAATCGTATTTCTCACTTTTCTATACTTTGAAAGCTGGATCCCGCTTTTTTTGCCGCGTCCCGCATTTTGATTGCAAATTAATGTCCCGCTAATCCGTGCACTTTTTTCTCGATCTCTAAATGATTTTTTAGATAAAATAATAGTGATAATTATTAAAATATTAGAAATAATATGGCTGCAAACCCTTATGTGAAAATGTATACGTTTTCGACCCTACGTACAACTCACTCTCAAAAGAAGTCTAGTTGAATCTCGACAATAAGACTCGCCATTTCTAAGAATAAAGTACCTAGTACATAATTGTATTTACTTACTTATTCAATTTCTTTGTACCTAGAAAAAGTTCCGAACGTTGAATACCTACCTCATTATTTGGTTTCTTTGAAACGTACCTAAGTCGTTATTTGCATTTATTATTGGAGCTTGATGGAAAAAAAGAAATAATTAAAGGAATTGAGAGGTCGCGTGCCTCTTTCTCCCCGATTTTCTTTGGCTTTCATTGTACGGTCAGCAAAAATATCAATAAATATAATTTTACCTCGATGAAACAAAATTATGATCAAAGTAAACGTTTTTGCCAGTGCTAAAGTTTACATTAAGTTAAGTATTCTAATAACATTCATTATAAACTCTGAAGGTTTTAAGTTTATACAAGGTGTTACAAAAATACAAATAAACATTTAAGGGAGTGATTTAAACCATCAAACTCAACAACTTTCACTATGGGACCAACATCGAAATCGCGAAAAAAAATCTGTTTTTCCATACTAAACTGCAAATCTACTCGAGCTAAAAGTATGGGATAGCGGATTTTTTTAGCGGTGTTGGTCCCATAGTGAAAGTTGTTCAGTTTGATGGTTAAGCAACCGCATAAAAAGTTTTAAATGTTTATTTTTACTTTTGTAACACCCTGTATAAATTTGCTTATGCCTGTAAGTTGTCGTCTGCGCTAACTTTAAAAAAAACCGATGATAATGTGTTAATCCAAAATATGTTGTATCCGTGCGCTAAATTTTATCCAAATCCGCTTAGCAGCATCCAAACATCGCCACAAACTTGTTATTTAGAAAATTTGTAGGAATATTATTATCATAGGTAAACCAACTATAATAATGTTTAAGTTTTGCATGTATGTTACTTTTTGATATGAAGAAAATTTACAAAAAAATAATTAAATCTAGTTTTGTTTCCGTCCTTACCAAAATTTAAGGCGAAAATTATTTGACTAAACACCCGCCTTCGAAGCTCAAAAAAGAGCATTTCTTTTCGCAATTTGCTATTGCAATTATGGAAATCAAATAGGGGGTTCTTATTTGACGCATATCTTTTCTTTTTGTTATTGACTTATTAATTATGTATGTGCCTCTCTCTAACCATATATAAATGTACATACTTTAACTAGGTAGGTAATTATCATCATCATCATCAGCCTACATACGTCCCACTGCAAGGAACAGGTCTAACCTCAGGGAGTGCGGCAATCCACCAGGCGAGTCCAATACGGATTGGTATAGACTTCACATACGCTTCAGAATTTCTTCTTCGGCACATGCAGGCCCTGTACCCGGACTTTCGATTTTCGATAAACCGACCGTTTCGGTCCGAACTTCATCATAATAAAGTTCACATTGGATCGAAAACGTTCACGCAATTCCGAAGTTCGAATGTCCGGGTAGAGGCCCAGGTTTCCGCACGATGTTTTCCTTCACCGTTTGAGAGCAGTCGGTATTACCACAGACTATACATATACGTATTACGTATATAAGTTAGAAAAACTCATTGGTACATAGCATGCCGTATGCAGGTATCAGTAGGTAAGTATAGAATATCATTTTTGCTTTCTCTATAGTCTGTTAACACATTATTATTATTATTTTCATGCTCTAAATGTCATTTCTGTTTTCGATACACCGTGATGGTTTTTTTGGAACTTCTTAGTAATATAGGTAATTGACATTGAAACGAAAACATTTACGATTGAAAATCGAAAGTCCGAGTAGAGATTTTTTTTACGAAGATTCAAATCCTCTTCGGTGCTGAACATAAATAAATACATATCAATAAAATGTTTAGGATATGATGGCTAAACGAGACATGACACAGCAAACGCATGCTAGCCCTATCAATTTTTTTTAAATTCAAAATGGGCTTGCGCTTGGCTTCAGCTCACCTGATGGAAAGTGTAGATGAAGCCGAGGATGTAACGCGCTCAACCAGAAAAAGCCTATATAATCTTCTTTTAAAAATGTCCTGATTGTATTCACTTGGAAAGACAGACGCAGGGAGAGAGTTCCAAACCTTGCCGGTTCTCATTATAAAAAGAGGATGCGAACCTTTTTGTACGGATTGTTGGAGTATCTACCACGTATGGATGCATCATCCCCTAGACATGTCTCCACGGATATAACACATTAGCAAAACTCAAAAACAACCCCAAAAAGTTACCCCGGAAAATTTCTTACATATTTACCTACCCGGTATCAACAGAACGTGTTCCCTAATTAATTCGAAGGAAAAAAATTGAATTAAGGGGTGGAAATTCCGTCGAAACTTAAATAAAAATGCAGATAGGTAGAAGTTTGTTAACAAGGGGGGTTACCCCCCTCCTTTGAAGTTTGGGAAGCACGCGAGCGTGCCGGCGCATGTACTTAGGGATGGAAAATAAGTCGCTCCCCCTTAAATAAGATATTTGCGAAATTGAAATTGTTGGGGCGTACACTTTTTTTGGGCACGCGGTTAGTTACCTTAATATTTTTATGATAGGTAGGTAGGTACCTATATTTCATTCGATTTAAGGCTGAAAAGATATTCCGATTTCTATATTTAGCTTTCTGGCAAGTTCCGATTTGCAAAAATAATGTATGTATCAGTAAGATACACTATCTTATAAATCTTGGACGTTACTAAAGCTGTTCCAAGAATAAGTGAGTTAATAATTCAAATCTTTGTTTCTGTGATTAAAAATAGCGTTACAATGTCGTTGCTATTTGGAATGGAGCCATTTAAATCGAAACGAATTTGAGATGAGTCTCATCCATCTGAAAACATGATTGACAGCTTTTTTTTCGCGTTCGCGCGAAAGTTGTTCAGTTTGATGGTCTGAATTTACTGTGTCTGTATTTGCCTGGCTGTCATCCTATACACCTACAGAGGATGTAGGGATGCATTATAATAATACAGGGTGGACTTTAAGGAGTTATTCTTTCCGTAAGAAACCCATTGAAGAAACCTATAAGAAATTAGCAAAAAAAAATTCTACTTTTCATACTACAAACATTTGATTAGCTGATTGCATTTAGTAAACAAAAAAATATTGCGAATTTCCTATAGGTTTCTAAGGGAATATTGTTCAGTATTATGGGTACCATCACCCCTTAAAGTATATACCACCCAATTTCCGGGTCCGTGACGGAAGTCCGAATTACACATATCCGAATGCATGAAGTCCGAAAGTTTTTTTGTCCGACCCACCATTATCCGACAGGACGTAGCATCGAATTCACTTGCAGCGAAAGACGATTATCCGAATGCATTAAGTCCGAGAGGATTTTTGTCCGACCCACCATCATCCGACAGGACGTAGCATCGAATTCACTTGCAGCGAAAGACGATTATCCGAATGCATTAAGTCCGAGAGGATTTTTGTCCGACCCACCGTTATCCGACAGGACGTAGCATCGAATTGACCTGCAGCGAAACACGATTATCCGAATGCATTAAGTCCGAGAGGATTTTTGTCCGACCCACCGTTATCCGACGGGACGTTGCAGCGAAAGACGTTGCATCGACGGACGTTTCTCCGAAAACTTTGTCTGCAGAACTTTACTGCCATGGTCCTATCAGTCTAATAATCGATCGGACTGTTCTGCGAAATAATAATATGGTAGTTAACGTCGTGTTGGTACCTACCTACCTGCCTAATTTAACGTTTCTTGAAGGCAAACAGGGAGTTAAAAAAAACTTACGAAATTGTACTTATAATTATTGTTTTATTAAACGTAAAAATCATTTTCGCGACTGGGCGCACACAAATAACATAAAAACATCATTTCACTACTAACATAAATAGTTATTTGTTATGCTAGGCTGCAAGGTTGTTTTTTGGCGCCAGTACTTGTATTGAAACCTGAGCAAGCGAAGGATTCTAGGATTGAATCACGAGCGAAGCGGGTGGTTCAAATAATATAATCTTGAGCTTAGCGAAGGTTTCAAAAGTACGAGACGCAGAATAACTTTGCAGCCGAGCGAAACACACAACTTTTCACCTCACAACAGCGAGGAAAAAAAGGTAATTGCAAGGCTAGCATGCCACCCACGACAAAGCGTTTAAACGAGAAAAATGTCATGCGCTCTCTTTCTGGCATACGTAAAATAATAAGGATGGAGGCACATCTTGATCTTTATCGTTTTCTCGGGGGTGGCATGCGAGGCCTACTGGGCGCTCACAAAAAATAGTACATTACACGTGAGCTAAGTTTCATTACAGCCAAGGTGGGATTGCAGCAAGAGCCGCCAGGCGACTGCTGCTACGCGAGCAGAGGCTGTATGTCAGTTTAATTATGTGTGTCATTTCAAAAGATAACTTTTATCTTTTGAAATGACACACATAAGCAAGACCACTTATTACATCTAATTTTGTGTGGTCTTCTTTCCCATCTATGATTTTTTTAATTCTTTGTTCTTTAGATGCTTGTTTCTTCTTCTTACATGAAGAGACGGTATCATCTTGTGCTATGATTTTTTGAATAGCCAATTCATTACTTTTTTGCTCTTTTTCAAATTCCATCATCGTCTTAAAGATGTTCATTCTTTTTCTTCCGAGTAAGCCATTCCACCTGTGGTGCCACGACTCTACACTATTTTGTGTTGTGGGGTTGTTGGCGTCGAGTCGATCGTGTATCGACCATGTTTCAGGTGGGAACAGAGGCGGTACATTTTCAAGGGTTGTATTATTGGAATTTCGCTTTTGTTTTGATGTACCATTAACGTAAAACTTAGCAAACCAAGCCGTCACTTCAGCAGCTTCTTCGGGTAGTACCGTTTCTTGAAGTAAGGTAAATGTTTCCCTAATTTCATTAGGTGTTAAATAAGCTAATGCTGGAATTTGTCTCAGTTTGTGCGCGAAACCGGTATCTGATCCATATCTTTTTGCCAGTCCAGCCTGCTGGATATGTCTCCAAATACTTTGTCTCAAGTGAAAAAAACAATATTTTTGTTGACTTTCTGGAAAAACTTTTTTAAGTGCATTTGCTGCAGCTATTTCGAAATCCGTTAAAACCTTATCAGCATTTAAAATTATCCCGTAGTCATTCAATGCGCGTCTCTTGAGTAGTTCCAAAAATACGAAATAACATTTTTCCGTTTTGTGACTCAACAGGCCGTAGACTAATGGAATAACTTTCAATACGCCGTTTTTATCTCCAACGAAACCGTGGATGGTGTAAATTTGTATAAATGGGTCTGGGCAGCACATAAAGGTACCATCTAATAACCAATATGAAGAGTCATTTAATAAACGGAGATTTTGTTCTGTGGTAAAAATTATGACACTTTCAGGTTTGGGTTTGGAACGCAAATCCGATTTATCTATATATTGCGCAAATACGAAATTCTTGTCATTAATCGCATTATATATATCTGTTATATTTAACTCATCTGAAGTTTTTGGAACATTTGGTAAATCCTTCATGCGTGTTCTGTTTATTAATTTTCTCATGGCATCGTTGCTTGGAATGTAAGGAGCAGCACTATTGGGGATACCTTGTTGGCAAGCTTGAATGATTTGGGACGGTGTTTCCAATGAATTCACTGCTTTTCTTTTAAGATCATTTTTTATGTTTCTTGTGATAATTTCTTCTGGGACCGGTGAATGCAAATGCTCCACTAACGCTAACTCACTCTTCATAACATGCTTGGAGTCTATTAGTTCCGTTCTTAGGGTAACACTGCACTTTGTTTTTATTTTTTCTGTACAACACCAGTAACATTTTCCTCCAACTTTTTTATTCAGATTATAAGTGTACCCGTCAATAGATAACAAATCACTTCCACTTTTAGATTTTACAAACTGTAGTTCATTCTCCATCATAATTTTTTTATTAAATGAGAGACTAAAAAACGGAAATAATTACTTGCTATTTAAGGTGGACGCACTGATATATTTTTATTTGGACGTGGACGCACTGATAAATTACTTTCCAAGGAAATAGACTAAGAGCTGACCGTTGGCAACTCTACCACATTTGGCGGTACCAAAGTTGACAAATTTAATCAAATGTTTAAATGGATATCACACTTGGCACTTCTACTTTTCAATACGAAGTAATATTATTTTTTCTCGCAGAATAACCAAATTTTAAAATAGGTATCTTTGTTGTTTTTTGTGTATTTTGGTGTGCAAATAAAGAATATTTATTTTATCTTATCTTTGTTTTAATCCACCGTAGTCTTTTAAAGAAGAGCTAGAGCGTGTGCTTGCTCAAAACGCAGTTGGAGGTGGAGCAAATTCGGCTCACATGGAGCAACTCAAGTACTATGTCGGGAAAGAAATGAAAAACTATATAATATTTCATTTTTTTAAGTGGGAAGGTATGGCATGCACACTGTACCTAATGCATTATATACTATCATATGCTTAACTAAATCAATTTATAAAGTATTATCAAGCACCCTTATATATTGTACTGATAGGTCACATCTCGTTACTCAGTGAGGTAAGGTTGTCAACGCGACTTTTGAAAGTATACAAGGCCAGCCACCCATAGCGTTATTGCACTGTATAGTTTCAGAACAAACAGTAAACTAAATTCTCAGAACGATTTATGCGTACTAGTCGCGTATACTTTCAAAAGTCGCGTTGCCAACGGCCCGCTCTTAGTCTAGAATTGCTTTCAGTCTGTCATGTCAATATTATGAAGGATGACATGTTTTTCCTTTTTCAAAATAACAAAGAAAATATAAACGTAGTGATTGCAATCTCTTTACAGAAGTAAAGAGGATAGATGGTCTGAAAGAAATTGGAAGAATAGGTATATTTAACAGATCTATAGCTGAAACGTGAAATTAAGTACGTGTTGGTACCTAACCGTACCAACACGACGTTAACTACCATATTATTATTTCGCAGAACAGTCCGATCGATTATTAGACTGATAGGACCATGGCAGTAAAGTTCTGCAGACAAAGTTTTCGGAGAAACGTCCGTCGATGCAACGTCTTTCGCTGCAACGTCCCGTCGGATAACGGTGGGTCGGACAAAAATCCTCTCGGACTTAATGCATTCGGATAATCGTCTTTCGCTGCAAGTGAATTCGATGCTACGTCCTGTCGGATAATGGTGGGTCGGACAAAAATCCTCTCGGACTTAATGCATTCGGATAATCGTCTTTCGCTGCAAGTGAATTCGATGCTACGTCCTGTCGGATAATGGTGGGTCGGACAAAAAAACTTTCGGACTTCATGCATTCGGATATGTGTAATTCGGACTTCCGTCACGGACCCGGAAATTGGGTGGTATATACTTTAAGGGGTGATGGTACCCATAATACTGAACAATATTCCCTTAGAAACCTATAGGAAATTCGCAATATTTTTTTGTTTACTAAATGCAATCAGCTAATCAAATGTTTGTAGTATGAAAAGTAGAATTTTTTTTGCTAATTTCTTATAGGTTTCTTCAATGGGTTTCTTACGGAAAGAATAACTCCTTAAAGTCCACCCTGTATTATTATAATGCATCCCTACATCCTCTGTAGGTGTATAGGATGACAGCCAGGCAAATACAGACACAGTAAATTCAGACCATCAAACTGAACCTTCACTGTTTGAGAGCAGTCGGTATAAGTTAGAAAAACTCATTGGTACATGGTATGTGGTCCGTGCGGATTCGAACCCGGACCTCAAGATTGAATTTCCATAGCTCTCCGCAACGCGTCATCGAGACTCTAATGTGATATTGAATAAAAAATATGCTAAACATAAGCCACGCCCAGGCCAAGCCAACAAGAGCCTTTTAAAAGATATATTTTCTTAACCATTTAGAAAAACAATTCTAACACTCACACGTTTTTAGATCGAAACAAAAAACAGCCAGTATCAAAAACATTTTCATTCAAAATACATCTACCGTAAGCGAGTTAAGTGGCAAACTCAAAAAAGTGTCCCCCTCAAAAATAAAAAAAGATCTCATAATTAAAATTCAGTTCACACATCGGATCAACTTCAAGTCGACAAAAAATTTAAAAAAAGGTGAATGTAAAAGTTAAGCAAAAATATTTGCGAATGAAAAAATGTTAAGGGAGAATGCTTTACCTGAGATCTTTTGTGGGATCAATACAATCGATACTAATGTGTCAATTTGTGAATGAAATCGCCTAGGCACGCGCCACGTCTTTAAAAAGGGATCAATAGATTATAAGTGGCTTAACATTTTGTTCCATTATCTTTTTGAAAAATGGCTTGAGGAAATAATTTGAAAGAAAGTATTCAAAATCTTATTTATTGTATAGCACGTGACAAATAAATGCAACTGTAATTAAGAAGATGTTTTGTGTAGACCAGAAGAAGTATTTAAAATTTTAGACTTTTAGTCGTCATATTTTTTTTTGACAAAGATGCCACATTTTAAATACCATCTCGCTGCTGTATTGAGCCTAGGCATATTTTATAATTAATAAAAAGGAGTGAAAATACATACAGATATGAATAATAACATAATTAGGTCGTTTCAGAGGATTGCGGTCTTGATTCAAAATCTTAAGAACTTTATTTCCTATATTATTGGTTTCTGTGCCTGAAATAAACAATTTTTATTTATTTATTTTTATTTATAAGATTAAAAAATTTAATACAAATAAGGTACCCGTACTAAAATCTGTGATTTCTATTAAAATAGCTTATGGTTACGTGTTTTCGTTTTTTTGTACGGAAGCTTCATTTTCACAGACAGCTTCAAACTTGACCTTTTTTTTTAGACAGAAGAAATAACATTTTTCATCTCCGCACCAAAACACCCTAAAACTCGTCAAGGCCTATTAATAAGAAGAAAAGTATCTGAGAACGTAATAAAAAGAGAAAGTTGAGTGAATTATATCTCCCTGGAGTGAGATGAAGGGAGGTTAAAGAGATAATGTGCCTTCAAATTAAATCCCTACCTAACATAAAACGAGAAATAAAAAAGTTTTAATAATTCTTTCTTTTTCTGTTTCTTTCGAGATGTTGAGTTATTGACAAGGAATACAACATGACCCTAACGAAAACAAGTTCCACTATGAGCGCACTATAGCTTCGAAGCATAATAAATTAATATACCTAAATAATTGTGCGCGTTCTCACAATAAATATTGGGTCCTTCTTAATATGCTGCCATTTTTTTAAGGGGATGATTAGAACGTCAAACTGAGCAACTTTCTCTACACTGTTGCAGGTATTGACCCGGGCACACATCTCGCGTGGTTTTCGCACGTCGCGTTTTTTCCTGCCACGAGGCTCCGCAATCCTCAATCTCTTCTTGTTCTTCAACAAAAACAATCCCTGAGATTGGGAATACTCCCATAAACTACACTTGACACTGGCGGAAATGCGGTGCTACGCACAAGCAAATAGGCCATTAATTACAATATAAGGAAATCCAAAATCAAAATTGCGGAGAAAAAAACTGCTGTCCCATACAAAACTGCAAACCTACTTGAGATATATGGGACAGCGGATTTTTTTTTGGCGATTTAGTTTTTGGTGCCATGGTGTTGTTCATTCCAGGTTTGGTAGGCGTGTCCCTGTGTCACAAACGACGATCTATCAAAGGCATTTTTTAACTGTTTTATAATAACCTGTGGGTGTGTGTGTGTAGATGTTGCACATATAAAATGTAATGGGGTTCATCATCAGCTTATCATCGTCCACTTCTGAACATAGACCTCTCCCAAGGCGCGCCACAATCCTCTATATCCTCGGCTTTCCTCATCAAGTCTCCCGAAGCTACCATCTCAGATGTTAGTTCAACTAAACTCATTCTGAACTCATTTTGAACTAACTTTAACTAGGATCCGGTAAAATTATTAATTTTGATTATAGTTTGAACTAGCACTGACTTTAAATACTCATAACTTTTGATTGAATGAACGGATTATAATGAAATCCTATAAGTATGTTAGTCCAAACTAAACCCTATGATCTAGTGACAACTCCATCCAAATCAATTCAGTCGTTTTTAAGTGATGCGTGCACAAACAAACAGACAGAAATAAAAATAAATGTTTTAATACTTACTAGTATATTGAACACCCAATAATTTTTTTTTGCAAATATCTTTAAAGTACATCATCGCTTAGTTTACAATTTTATTATAATTATGTATAAGGTAAGAAGATAATAACCACGTTAAAGAGACGAAGATAGTAGATAATTTTTCATGCCATCATTCATGATAGGTAACGATATTTAATATCTACTTAATTTAAAGAAAACAGTTTTGTCTGTTAATGCACGATGGCGACATAATAACTAAACCATTGCTTGCTTCCCCCTACAACTTAGGCTAGATAATGGTAGAAATCGGGTATTGATGCCTATTTCTACCATCCATGCTAAAAGCGCAAACGTCTTGATTTGCTCTCAGCAAAAACGAGTTCAATAAACAAACCAACGGGAACTTTTAGAAGCGGAATAATTTATAAAACTTATAAAGCTAAACTTGTTCCATTGAAAACAAAAAATCCCCTTCGACCGAGTACTTACAGGAACGAAGTACGGGAAGTACAAGAAAAAAAAGTATAAAAGTTCAAGATCGTAGGAACCGGCTGCCGATCCGCTAGGTTCTAAATAGAGGTGGGATTATCTAGAAAATAATGCATCATTTGATTTGATTCTTTGTTTTTAAATGGGAGCTGTTTAACCAGTTTAAAATATAAAACTAAAGTGTCAATGACAAAAATGTTGTTGGATGTTTCCAAAGATCTGAATCCTTTTGTAGCCGCATGAGTGCAATAAAGATATTTAGTAATATTTTTATCTAGAAAAAAACAAAAAGAACTTTTCATACAAAGCTATATACCTACTCTACTGAAAATTAATAGGACAGCAGATTTTTTTTCAACTTTTGAAAGTTGAAAGTTGTTCCGTTTGTTGGAAAAGGTGCAGTATATTTAAAAGGAAGGTTTACCCCTCTAAATATTACACCTTGTATAGTAACTAAATAAATAACACTACACGACTTTCTTTTCGTTTCACTATTACTCATTGAAGCCATTTAAGCTATTTATTATCATATCATAATTAGCTTATATGGGCCGTACATGAGTATACATTTCCTAGTTAATTCACACACAGAATCGAACTGAATCAACTTACTGAACTAAAATCACAAAAGCGCACCTCTACGCTGCGGACCTGTTTTATACACTAAGGTTATGGGCCCCTAGCGGTCTCCAGGATAATGTACGGGATGTACTATACTATGCTATGCTATAGGTACATACACCTCAACGTGAGCACATTATGGTTATGGACATGGGCCTCTGTAGGATTGAGGCCGCTTTTAGCGCTCTTAAATAAGTAAAGTGAAAACGTGTTCAGGAGTTAGTGGGAAATGCACTGGGCATTGATTTGGTAGGTAGTATTATAAGCTAATTATAAAGAACATTGTGCTAAGATAGAATATCAGATAAGGTAATTGTAAACGTTGCTGTAAAGTTGTTCCATGAACCAGCTATTTTTAATATGAGATGTACAGAATGATGCAACCAAGAAATTGTAGAGCTTTTTCTATTTTCGTAGCATCTACTTAGGTGTGATGATAGGTATAATATGTTTGCAGCAGTTAGTATATTAATTATATCTGTCAGTGGCATCTTTCATCTGAGTCAGTGAACGCAAATATAAACGACTTTGTTGAATGTATTGTACCTACGTACCTATCATTTGATTCTTCTGTCACAGAAGAATTATTTTTTTTAACGACAACTTCCAGTTATATCCCTTTTCGGGTAGATAGAAATTATGCTACAACTACCATCTATAATTGTAAGGAAGGTTCTCTTTTTGCAGAGTTAAAATGACTATGACCATGGTAACCATTTATATTTACCCCCGTAACAAGAAGAAGTAGAATGCCCATTACCATAGCCAGTACTTCAGAACATATCTAACAAACCGAATAATCCACAAACAAAAGCATTCAAAAAACCACATAATTACAAATAAATTATCACCTCTACCCATTAAAACATCTTTCAACAAAAATTCTTACAAAAAAGGTAAAAGAACCAAGAATTAACCTTACGGTTAATTCCGTAACGGTGTAGTAACGTAGTTCCGCCTACACCGCCCGTAAGAAGGTATTCCACCAATAATGCGATGCAACAATTGTAATTAAACAGCATTAAGCCACGCCTACTCATTGTAACTCTACTAATTACACGCTTTAGTAAAAAAATGGAGGCAAAGATATGATCGACATTCATTAACATGGGGCTTGTGGTTTAAAAATGCTCTCTTAATTAAAGTCCAACGTATTTCGAGCTTGCAAATATTCGTTTGACCCTGTAAATTTCGATTCTACACATAGCACAGACCAAAATATAAGAAATAGATAGATAGTATCTAATTCTTATATTTTGGTCTATGCTATGTGTCAAATCGAAATCAGGTATTTAGATGGATAGTATCTTATTCTTATATTTCGGTCTATGCTATGTGTGAAATCGAAATTTACAGGGTGAAACGAATATTTGCAAGCTCGAAATACGTTCGACTTTAATTAAGAGAGCATTCTTAAAGGCTTCCGCACATTGCAGCGATATTATCGAGCGATATTATCGACAGCGATATCGCGACACCTTACACACTGCAGCGATTCCGCGATTCGCGTCACGCATGCGCCCTTCACTGAATGTAGTAGAAAGAGCGTGCTGTGTGTAGTAGCGTCAGGTTGCGATAATATCGCGGCAGTGTGTGGGATCGAGCGCGTCCCCGTACAAAATGTACTGAGAACAATTATCGCAAAATCGCAGCGATATTATCGCTCGATAATATCGCGGCAGTGTGTAAGATCGAGCGCGTCCCCATACAAAATGTACTGAGAACAATTATCGCAAAATCGCAGCGATAATATCGCTGCAATGAGCGGAGGCCTTAAACGTGTAAAATCTAAGCAAATCTTTGTCCGAATTGACATGTTTTACTATCAGCAAGAAGAAAACAAAAGCTGTTAGGTAATCTGGGACAAACGTGCTCACAAGAAATAATTTGAGAGCACTTTTAATCCTGTAGTCCAATCATTTTAGAGTTTCCTTGTATGGAGACCCTAACAAATAATCTAGATTTCGGTTTTCCCGGATCTAGATTATTTGTCAACCGTAATCTGTATACTTTATTTATTTTATTTATCACACAGCAAAGTTTCAGTGATAGAGGAATTACTGTCAGGGTCAAACCCTAAAATGATTGGACTACTGCCCTTTTTGGATCGTTGATTGTGTGTCTAAGTTTTATTCCTGATCTTATGGTTATAAGTACCTACATCTCAATTCCACGAACGAAACCACGACTTTTCGAGCAGACGCCCAAGAAAATATAGGGTCCTTCTTAATATGCTGACACTTTTTTAATGGGATGATCAGACCATCACACTGAACAACTTTATCTATGAGACCAACATAGAAATCGCGAAAAAAAAATCTGCTGTTCCATACATTTCGCTCAAGTAGGTTTGTTAGTTTTGTATGGACCTGCATTTTTTTTTTCGCGATTTCGATGTTGGTCCCATAGAGAAATTACCTAGTTCAGTTTGACGGTCTGATCATCCTCTTAAAAAGTGTCTTATTTAAGGATGAGGATTTATTTGTACTTATAAATATAATTCTGGAAGACTTTCTAGTAAAGTCAGCTAATATACACGGTGTTTCATAAGTAAAAATAAATATTTAAAACTTTTAAGGGGGTTGTTTAGACCGTCAAACTGAACAACTTTATCTATGGAACTAACATCGAAATCGTGAAAAAATATATCTGAGATCCCATACATATTTTAGCTCTAGTCGATTTGTAGAGTATAGAACATCAATTTTTTTTTCGCGGTTTCGATATTGGTCCAATAGTGAAAATTGCTCAGTTTTATGGTCTAAACCACCCATATATTTGGCTTGCGTAGGTTTGCAGTTTTGTATGGGACAGAAGATTTTTTTTTCGCGATTTCAATGTTGGCCCCATAGAGAAAGTTGTTCAGTTCGATGGTCTTATCATCCCCTTAAAAAATATAGTTTTCACATATACAGTTAGATCTATATTTCTCCATGTAGGTAGGGGGTGCTTTTCTCCACAAACAACTGAATAAGAAACCGAATCCCTTCGACCTCTTTAACGATACCCACGTTTAGAAATGTGTAGTCTATTCTAAGACGAAAACATAAGTTCAGGACCTACTTAAATACTTCAAAATCGATCCAAATAAATACTTAAATAAATCACATAACGAGCTCAATACAAATGACCACCCACAGGCTTTTTTTATCCCAAGGGTCGCCACCCCCAGAATTTTTCCGCCATAAATAAACACATAACGAGATCTAGTATTGAAACCGTACCCCAGCTTTCTGTAAGTAAAAAAAACGCTAGGGGTGCCACCCTCACATTTTTTTATCCCATCTGTCACCCCTGTTCTGATTTCTCGTTTGTGCTATTGGTACATAATAGGTATCGATTTTTGGGGGATGGTTTTGAATGGGCATGTATTGGTTTATGTAATGGAGTAAGTGGACCATTATTGATTGTGTATGTATGTGGTACTAGTTCGGTCCCATTTTTTTGTTCACAGTTTGAATATAAAAACCGAAATGTGTCCTTTGAATTCTAAAATTTATTAGAAGTTAAGAACTAAGGTTGAATTGCTTTCAACTAAGCTTAGTAGATCTTAATTAAGTGCGTTCACACACGATGACGCACTGACGGAGCAGCAAAAGTCAGTCCGTCATTTGCGAAGCAAGGAGTTGTATGAAACCGCACGTAGAGGCACACACGGTGACGCATTGACGCACAGGGTGTGGTTCTATGGACTGACATTTGCCGCTCCGTCAGTGCGTCCTCGTGTGTGAACGCACTAATAGTTTTGAAGCAGTCATTTTCTTGATACTTACAATTACTTTTTTGTGAGAAAAAGTGAAACAAATTCAAGATTGAACAAGAGTACCTATAACTGTAAATTGGTAAGATCTACCACGGTTCACGTAAAAAATGTAACGTATTTTTGAAGAATAACGCACTATATATAAAGGGTGTAAGGGATGCGGACGCCCTCCATAAACTGAAACAGTGAACTCAGACCATCATACTGAACAACTTTCATTATGGATCCTACCTCGGGAAACGCGAAAGAATAGCAGCTTTTTCATAGAAAACTGCTGTACATACCCTACTCAAAATGTGTGAAACAACTGATTTATTTCGCGATTCCATAGTGAAAGTTGTTCAGTTTGATAGTCTGAGTTCACCGCTTCAGTACCTATGTGTAGGGCTGTCCCTTACACCCTGTATAGGTACATTATGTCTTGTGTAATTTTGTTGTAAGTTAAAGCCTGTAGGGTCCTACTGCAGGGCAGCGGCGAATCACGAATAAAGCTGAGAGGGAGTGGGCCATACTCCACCACGCAGGCCTAGGGAGAACTTGCTCTCAGAGATATTTTAAAGCCACCTTAAAGGCCGTTACAGACGGCCGCTATAATATACAGTGCAGTATATATAGCGCTATACTGCGCTCTAGAGTACGGTATAGTTCAGTAATACATGAGCACGTCACATTCTTTTGCGAGTGAGAGGAGGCTATATATTGCCATCTGAAAGATACCGGGCAGTATAGAGCAGTATAGCGCTATACTGCGCTGTATATTATAGCGGCCGTTTGTTACGGCCTTAATCGCATCTGGCCTGGCTTTACGAATAATTAAACTGCCATTAGTCGAAACTATCCTGGACCATATGCATTACTTTGTTGCATTTGTTAGTTCATTGCTTCATCGTCCAAAAAAACGCTAATAATTAATGGACCCATTTTTCTTTCAAAATTAACCCACACTCTATCAGTCAACCAAATATCGACGAATAAAGCCCAACATGGCTGCTACCTTTTTGCACCCTATTTTTGTGTTCTTGCCACCCCCGCTGCTCCCCTGTTTATGCACACCCCCTCAAAAGTGCAGGGTCCTTGTTTTAGTTGGGCTTGAAGTTCAATGTGGTAATTGGACGCCTTTTTGTCTTGTAATTTTTCAAGTCTATAATGAGGTTATCGGTTTGCGATTCTGAGAGAGTTGTTTACGAGAACTTGTTTATCTTATAATACGAAAATAAACTTACGACCTCCTTTTTCGGGGTGGTCAGGTAGATATTTAGCTAAACCTTAAATGCGTTACTTACTTAAGAGGGTGTCTCAGACCATCAAACTGAACAACTTTTTCAATGAGACCAATATTGAAATCGCGAAAGAAAAAGATGGTTGTTCCATACCCAAATAATTTAGCAAATAATTATTTTACGTGATCTCAATGTTTGCTCTTTAGTGAAAGTTGTTCAGTTTGATGATCTGAAGTACTCCATGCATATTTATAACTCCTACTGTTTATTTGTAAAAATTTTACCTACTACAATTTATCGTAAATCTAAACAACCTCACTGTGAAATATTTTGACGCATTCAATACTATGAAGATACGAATAATTCTGTTTTAATTAATTTGGATTCAGACTACGATTTTGTTTCCCCATAACTTCTAGAACTTCAAAATCTTGTTACAAATTCCAACGGTCATCTATTTAAATAATAAAATCTCAAAAAATAAATTCACCATTTGTAAAAATTCTCTTATTGGAAGAAAAATATCACTGCCCATTTAAATCTGTGTTCCGACATTATCAAGATGCAAGAAGATAGATGTGACATCTCTTTACTGTCTATTTGTGTTTGTTTACATCACGAGTAGAACTGGATCAAGTTCACACGCCTGAAGACTTGATTGATTGTCACCAGACTTAACAAAACATTGGCACTTGCCTGATTTGCTACAAAAATGATTGGTATATCTAAACGATATTTGAAGTGCAGTAAAGATGCAATCACGTTCATTTACCACATTTACGGTATTTTGGGTGTTGTAACATGTGAAGTGATGGTGAAAACTTAGAAATAACTCGTTAATCAGATATTTTTAAAAACTCAGAAAATCTGATTTCTGAGTCAATGAGAAATCACGTTTCACGAAAAATTTTATCAGATAAATGCTCTTTTATTTTCTGAATTACAAATGTTATCTTAATTAATAAAGTAGGTGACTGCACCATTAGAGTTCGTTGAGACTTAATATTCCTATTACAGAACAAGCATGAAATATTTTAGCTAAAATATTGAACTATGTATATGTGAGTCAAGCAGAAATATACCAAAGATTTGTTTAAAATTACGGAGTTGTATCAAAATAATAAAACGGCACTACATTGAGATACAAACATTAAATAAATGGAAGCATACAATTTTTTAGGAACAATTCAACAAAACAATGAACGACTCTCCAAAAATTCCCAACTAATATTAAAATGCGTATGGCCATCATAACAATACTTGCCCAACGGCAACCCTGACTATCCCCTCAATTCGACCGATGTGAACACAGCACAAGTCAACGCTAAGGCACGCGTAGGGGCACGTTTACCCCCTCTAGAGGGGCGGTGACGGTGAGGGGAAGACACACCCCTGCTCTAAGTGGTGTAGAGAAGCAATGGAATATTTTTAAAAATGTTGCTGTGTTCGTCGTAAGGCATTTTTGGTTCAGTGTTTTAGTTTTAGATAACGTTAGTTTGTTTAAAAGAGAAGAGATATTTTTAAAGCCCAGCGTTGGGATAGTTTACCTAAAAGTGTTAGAAATAAATGGTTATTGCTTTGTAACGTTATTCTTAAGATTTTGTGGTGGAATTTTTTCCGTTTAAGTTTTATTGTGATTTTTTTAGTTTGTGCTTGAGTTTTTCGAATTTATATGACTGCAAATTAAATAACCATAACCACAGATTTACTGTTACTCGTAACCATAACAGTTTTTTGTGTTCTTTGCCGTAGAAAATCACAAAAAAAAAATGTTACTAAGGAAAAAATAAAGATCCTTTTCAAAAAGTTTTAGAAAGATATAATTTGTTCTGAGACGATATTCCAATAATGGACCAAAGTTTCTTTTAACCCAGAAAAAATCCCAAACACAACACCCTCCATTCCCTCCCAAGTCGGTCCCCTCCCTACCGCACCTCTTACCCTCCTTACAAGTACTCAGTAGCGACCCCTCGCAATTTCTTTCTCTTATTTCCCGGCTTTTTTCGGTCGCCATTTTTATCACGCAAGCGCAATACGAACCCATGACCCTCAGTGCTTCGAAGAACATCGATTTATCAGAAGGGAGTAAATAAAGGGGGAGTGGATAGATTAACTTGTGGTAGGTTAATTTTTTTTTAGATTGGGTATTTGGTATCGATGAAATTACAAATAAATGCTGTTAAGTAAGAACGGTTGAATTATCTTCTTAACTTCTGTTGATGTACCTACAGGGTGTAAACTTAAATCGTTATTCCCATCAAAATGATCAACTTTTACTACCAAAAAATCAGCTGTTCCATAGAAAATGTCAAGTAGCTACTCGATCAAATTGTGTGAAACAGCCTTTGATTAAATAAAAAAACAGCATACATTTTTTCTTGGTTTCAAAGTTGGTCGAATAGTAAAAGTTGTTCAGTTTGATGTTTTGAATCACCCCTTTAAGCCCAGAAACTTTTGCACAATTACTACACAGCTTAGTGCAGTTGTATAAACTAAAAAACCCGACTGCATAAAAAACTATTAACTGAAAAGATAAAAACAAGCTCCTTAAATCAGCTATAATAACTTTGTTTGAGCAAATTAGTACAATTTGAATGTTATTACTTATTAGGTAGGTAGGTATCGCAAACGGGGACAAAGAAAAATTACCTATTTGTTGGTTATTGGTTTGTCCCCGCCTGCAATACCTACCTACCTAATAAGTAATAACATTCAAATTGTATTAATTTGCTCAAACAAAGTTATTATAGCTGATTTAAGGAGCTTGTTTTTATCTTTTCAGTTAATAGTTTTTTATGCAGTCGGGTTTTTTGTTTTTCTAAATAATTTAGTTTATTTCATACTTTTTAGTCTTGTGTCAAAATGGTTGCATAAAAATACTATAATATATAATATATTTGGAATCTGCTCTTCACCAGCTTTCATTTGATACCCATTTTTTTTACGAAAAAAATTGGATTCTCCCCCCTCTCATTTTTAATTCGCATACGCCATATTAAAATAATGTACCCTATGACACTCTCACGATTTTTACGAATCTAACGACACCTCATACGTTAAAATCCATCAAGCCGTTTAGGCTGTAGCGCGTGCCAAAGAAATAGACATACAAACATACATACATACATACATACATACGCTCGAAAAACATAACCCTCCTTCTGTCGCAGTTGGGTAAAAAATAATTATATATATTAAATTAACCTAAATTACATTTCAATGCGTCTTTCTTCCTTTTACTACTTATAGTTCCTACGGGTATCGAAAGGGGCATAAAAACCGGTAAACACCGTTTAAAATCTATCTTTAGTTTAATGATCAGGTAACCTGTCTCTAAACCATAAATAATAGCACGAGTTCCTCATCACTGCGAGGTCTATGCTACAGCTAGCAATATCCGGTTAGAACCGGTTCAGCCACCGGTAATGACGGCTACGTCACTTCCGGTTCGCGGTAAACGACCATTTGGCTTTTGATTGATTTGCTGAATTACTAAGGGTCAGTGTGTTGGTGTTTTAATGTGAATGGTAGTGGTGGAAGTAAAGTTCACGAACTATTTTATAAAATTGTCGCATACGATAAGTTGACGTTACAATACAATGTCAACCGTATGCGACAATCTTGCTATTTCAATGGGAGATTTTCTGAAAGGAAATTAAAAAGAAAAAACAATAGTTCGAAAAGACTCGATAATTATGGCATTGATGAGAGATTGATGACAAACTTTGCTGTTATTAAAATACAAACAAAATATTGGCAGTTCGGTTTTTTTCTTTTCTTAGCTTTTTTGTATTTTTTTTACCTTTTCTCAGTATACAGTTCTCAGTATTCTCAGTATACTGAGAAAAAGTCGAATAAATCATAGCAAATCTTTTTTCTATTTATAATCAAATGTTTTATTATGTGGTAAAAAACAGATTGGAAGTTACAAAAGTTTTATTGTATTTAATAAAACATTTTTTCTGTGTTGTTGCTCTCGGTTTTAGACATGTATTTCTCCTACCTAAGTAGGTATGGTACCTATGTGGTTAGTATAATAAAATTAGTAACTTCAAAGACTGTCTGCGGCACTAAACAAGTTAAGTTAGGTCTAAACGGGTTACTGTAAGTAATAGCATGAGTGACCCCGCATCCGTTCCTTTACTGTCTTGCCAGCTTTTTAAGGTAATTTCCCAAATTCAATTTTGGGTTCAAAGTCTGTCTCAGTTTTCGATGCAAAATTGTTATTAGATTTATTTTCTTGTAACTTGGTTTCCAAAGTATCAGTTGAAAATACATATTGCATATGTCGAGCACGGACCTGAAAAAAGACGGACGTAATCTCGTCTAATCACGAGTGAAGCACCCATTACTTTTGTGTGCGTGCTGTCACGCGGTACATAATGGTGAAGGGTGTTGGAGCTGCGCCTAGAGCTAGTGCATCTATGTGAGTGTAGGTCCCTTGTAGAACAAACGAAAATGTAGGACCTTGCATGCTTCACATCTTTTTAGTGTCACATTACGTCCGTCTTTTTTTCAGGTCCGTGATGTCGAGTCATTTTTTTTAAATCAAGTTGTATTTTTTCTCTAACTAGGGCGTATACGCCCTATATATATAAGCATACAGAAGTATGCATACCGCTTAGGTTTATTCTAAGACACCGTGGTTGTAGTTCTTTTTGTAGGTAACTACTCATAATCAAAAACTTTGCAAGTTTTGGACTACATAGCTGATCTACTATTAAATTTACCATTAATAATAATGTAAACCGTTTGATTTGTTTTAAAGTTTTTCAACTATCCCAAAAATAACGTAGGTAAGTAATGCGTTAGATTTTAAAAGGGGTGATTCAGACCAACAAACTAAACAACTTTCACTATATGGAGCCAAAATTGCAATAGCAAAAAACAAATGTTGTTCTATTGAAAACATCAATGGCTACTCGACCCAAATGGAACAATATTTTCTTGCGTTTTTGATGTTGGCTTCACCACAGATTAAATTTACTTCACAACATAGTGAAAGTTTTTCAGTTTGATGGTCTGAAACACTCCCTGTTATATGTAACTCTTGATATTTATAGCAGGTAGGTATCACAATCTTCGGTTCACTACGCACAACACCCTTTTATTAACAATTCAGTAAACAAATAAAATCATCAAAAACATCTTCCACTTTCTAAACATAAAATATTAGAGGAATAATTTTTAAACAAACCTTTGTCCGACAAATCTTTTCTGGTTCAAAAAATTCACAAAAAGGGAAATCCCTTAAAGGGTTCTTTTACCCTTTTCCTTTAAACCTTTTTGGCTTGAGATGTTGCATGGGCTTCATTGAACAATATTTATTATGTTCAAAATATACTTATTAAAAATTTTGATAGTAAAAAAAATGCCCGCCGTGACAAGGTTACGTTTGATGAAATATCAATAGATGTCAATTGTGATCTATTAAATTGGCCCGACTTTAAGTAATTAGAGTCATTGTATTATATTTTACATAAGTAGGTTCGTTACTAACAAAATGAACCATGGTTAATTGAATAAATAAAGGACACTATGCAAAAATGTATGGCCACTGGCCCAAGAGCTATGGCATAGGTAAGGACAGTTAGAGGATCTCGTACCCTAACGTACATGGTGTGCAAAGGGCAACAACATATTTTCGAGAAAAAAAAGATGCAGGATGCTTTATCTAAATGCAAAACCGGTGGAAAGAAAATCATACGAACACATGGAAAAAAAGTACGCCTTTCTTAAATCACCAGTCTTTTCTTCTATTCTATTCTATTTTTAAGGTTATGGCATCCATCTTGGTGTAGATGATTTTGCCAATGTCGAGTTTTTGTAGCAAAAGTGCTTGACGTTGTACGGTTATATAGATATTTTGGTGACTTCAAGGGTTGTTCTTATAAAAGAACAATATCCTGAGCCACCACTGGAATTCCGCTGTAGGGCCGGGGATGGGACAACCGACGAGCGACACGCGACACGCGACCACCCGCTAGCAGATCCACAACGCGACTCCTAATCCAACAACAAAGATTGTAGCTCCTCTCCTGTCATTTTCGTAACTATACGTCATTGGATAGAAAGAGACACACCTAAAATTGGAAATATTGACGATGCCATTGCCAATTTTCTTGTTTCAATGCTTGTAAGGAGGAGTGGCATCCTTTATGATTCTAAATCCATCATGTTCAGTTATTTTAAGTTGGTTTTTAATTTTTCAAGGAGTTTACAGGACCAAAAACTACGTTTTTTTTTAAATATCTGTAAACCTTTCATTTTAAAATCTCTACATTGAAAATATTATTATTGAGACAATTATCTCGAAATGATTTTAGATTCAGCCCTCCAAAAATACTTGACATACCGAATTAAGCCACAAACATACAATTTTACAAACATCGTCACAAAATTTGACATTTATAATATTAGTAGGAGTAGGACAGAATAGGATAGGAAGTAGTAGTACTGTGGCCGGGGGACTTTTTAATTATCAAAAAGATTACCGATTGCCGTTTAGAAATTGTTATAAGGTACTAAATGACTAATTTATATAAAAAACCTAAGTCTTACAGATCACAACCCGCCGTAGAAAAAAATAAATAAAAAATTGACTGAAATTTTTAAATTTCCAGGTTACTGTTTTTTTCTATACTGTCATGTTTTTCACCTTAGTTCAATACCTACTTGATACGTAATAGTAAGACAATCTAAAGTTGCCATACAAAGCTATAAGACCAATCAAAGCCGACTTTTTCATCTGGTCTTATAGCTTTGCATGGCAATTTTAGACAGTCTTACGTATGGGTATTGAACTAAGGTGAAGAACATGACAGTCAGTATAGAAAAAAAACAGTAACCTCAAATTTAAAAATTTCTCACAATTTTTTTTCTTTTTTTTCTACGGGTGTTGTGATCTGTAAGACTTATTATATTAGTCATTTAGTACCATACAACAATTTCTAAACGGCAATCGGTAATCTTTTTGGTAATTAAAAAGTCCCCCGGCTACAGTTAGGTACTTACTATAGGATGTTTTTACCGTTGCAGTGCCATTGTTGGTTTTACAATGTTGCATTCTTTTGGTACGTTGTATTGTGTCATCACAATTTGTAGTTTATTTTAATGAGAATGTACAAAATCCAAAATGATTCAGAACAATAGTCAAAACAGTCTGAAATATTCAGGAGCTGCCTAAAACATTCACATTGACAGCGTAACATCACGCTCGCACCAAAAAGAGCTGGCAAAAAGAAATTTTGAGAGTGCCTCGCCTCCCCTGATGGTTGAACATGGACAAACTAACCTATAGACTTCTTATGCGAATATCTGTAGTACATATTTCCTTACCTTTGCATCTCCCCCTGTTATTTACAGTATAATTCAGAAACATACTACCCAAAACGGCAACTGAATACCGGCTAAAAATAAATACCTTTTAGTAAAGATTATAGGGTATATGAACCAAAGTCGAAGACGTGCGTAAGCGGATCATAAAGTTCAAGTGGAGAAGGGCAGGACACTTGGCTAGACGGGAAGATAGCCGGTGGACCAAGGACATATCAGAGTGGTGGCCAAGAGAGGGACGGAGGTCAGTAGGCAGACCACCAGCACGTGGTTGTGAGCACAGATTATATAATACTATACTTGTGAGAGTGACGGGTTTGCATTGGGTCAGATTAGCACAGGACCGTGAAGAATGGCACAATAAAAGGGATTATGCCCGGCAGTGGGTCGATGTGGGCTAATTTGATTGATTGACTGATGAACCAAAGAGTATATATTCTTGAACGTTTTTAGTTATCATATCAGTATACACGTTCAAGCCGTATATCAGGTGTTTATCAGTGGCATGGCAGCATCATAATATTTAAAAAAAATTTTTAGGGTAGCCATTTTTTTAAATATAAGTTAATAGTGGGAACTATAATTTTTTAATACTTAATCAACAAAGTAATTTCTTGAGTCTCCCTAAATGTAGCTTCCATTGCTTTTGAAAAAAAAAACGTTTTTAAACTTTTGTTCAGATTCGTTATTGGGTGGTTGAGACTACGAATAAAGAAATAAATATGGAAATATAATTCACGTCAAAAAATGACCCCACGAACTTTGGTGTACACCACGCAAGCGCGCAAGACTCAATCATTATGGCGACTCCAATTACGGCGTTTGCCGCCAAAACTCATGGTGCCAAAAATTAAGGAGATTTTGTTCGGAGTTATCGTTCCATATTTATTTCTTTATTCGTAGGGTTGAGATGATCAAACTGAACAGCTTTTATTATGGGAGAAAACCTGAAATAACAAAAAAGTTGACCATCAATGAGATTTTGTAACCTGCCATTGATTTAGGATTTTGCTTTGATTTGTTGCTGAATTTAATTTTAGTATTAGAAGTCCATATTATGTTCGGTCTATACAATCAAAAGACCTGTGTACCTACGCTTTTCCTTATTAACAGGATTGTTTACGAGGCAGAGGAATTTTGATACTTGCCCCGCTTGCCCGGTTTTAGTACAGGTAAGGAGTTAAGAGCAATGTTTTTGGAATAATCACTTTCTGAAAAGCGAACATTATACTGAAAACTGTCATTCTTGGGGACATACATTATAAGAAGCTGACATTATGCAAAAGACGAGAAGACATTATGGAAAAGCAGACATTTTGGGTAACACACATTTTAGGAAAACTGATATTTCACGCCTGAGCCACATCAACGATAATAATATTATGTTCCTTGATTCTGCCGCGGTTTATGTACACTGTTGTCAGGCTGGAATGGTGTCACTGTAAAAGTAAGAAATTCATTTCTAGGTCTTCAGTCACTAGCGAAAAATAAATCAGCTGTTCCATACCAAACTGCGAACCGGTCGAACCAAATGCATGGGACAGCTGCTATTTTTCGTGTTTTCCATGTTGGTCCCATAGAGAAAGTTGTTCAGTTTGATGGTCTGCTTATCCTCTCAAATATTGTCAGCATATTAAGTTGGACCCTGTAATTATACAGGGTCCAACAACAACAGTATTAACAGTATAATATTATGTGTAAGTTCTCTCTCGTATCGTATCTGAGTTTTTAGTTACGAGCGTAAGTGCCGCCAAGACGTTGCTTAAATCATCTTATAAAGATGGAAAAGCCAATGATGCTGATGATATAGAAGTTAGAAAAACTCAGTGTTACACGGCATGTCGTTCTGCGGATTTGAACTCAGACTCTCATGATTGACTCCATATCTCGCCGCAACAACGCGCCACCGCGACCGCCAATCTTGATCATGATAACCGTTGCTCTTATGTAAGTATCAAGACGTATTGTTCGCGGTACACAGACAGGGAATGCCTATGTCTTGTTTCTTTTTCGCCGTGAACCCACCACCCTGTATATAATGCAGCTAAGTGTGCAGAACAAACACCTACCCTTATAAATACGTCTGTTTTATACAGGGTGTCACGACAAATGCTCCATTGCGTATGCAAATGTGTAGTAACTTTAGGCCAGTCATTTTCTCGCAAACAAAATATCGGGATAAGAGCGCCAGTGGAGCGTTTCAGAGATGTATTGACTCTCAATCATGAGGGTTCAAATCCACTTGGACGACATGTCATACGTACCAATGAGTACCTACGTAATTCCAAGTATACGTATACGAGTATGGTGAAGGAAAACATCGCGAGGAAACCTCCATACGCTGAAGATATTCTGATGCGTATGTGAAGTCTTCCAATCCGTATGGGACGCGCGTCACACGCGTGGTGAACTGACGCCCATACAACTTCCCTGAAGGTAGGACCGTCCCCTGCGCTGCCCTGAAGTAAGATGTTTGTAGGCCGATGATGGAGTGAGATTTTTGAATCTCATTCGGTGAGCTCAGCAGTTGACAATGTCAAAATTACTAAGGAGATAAGCATCTTTCTGCTGCTGATTTGACTTTAAAAAATCGCACTCCTGAAGTATGATTTTTGAAAGTCAGCAGTAGAAAGATGCGTATCTCCATGTAATTTTGACATTGTCAACTGCTGAGTTCGATGAATGAGATTCAAAAATCGCACTCCTGAGAGCGAGATAGGTAGCGAGTAACGACTGGATGTCGAAGAAAAAGTTTTGTGGTGCGTCTTGTGAGAGTCCTATGTTTAGCAGTGGACGATGTCAGGTTTTTGATCATGATGATAATTTAAACCAAGTGTCGTCACTTTGACGAAGACTCGTTAGGCGTTGTTAGATACCTGGTCAACAAAACTGTATTATTTATTATTATTTGTGCTAGCAAGCAAGGGTCGTTAATGTAACACTTGGACCATCGCTGGTCCTTTGTGTTCGCCCAAAGCTCACCCATATTACGTATACCTCCGAACTTGTGGTATTTTCTTTTCATTCTCGGGAATACAGGTTTCCTTACGATGTTTTCCTTCACCGCCGAGCTAGTAAATGATAAATACAACCGTACATAATTTCCAAAGACCTTAGTGGTAGGTACAGGTCAGGAATCGAACCGCGGCTGATTGAGGCGCAAGCTCTCTTCCGTATGGGCTATCATTACTCTAAAACAAAACTGTAAATATTTTCTTAAAAATTCATATCATCCTCCATTCACATTCTTTTTCCGATCCCTGTCATCGAGACCTGGGTTTTTACTTTTACCTAAAAGTAATTAAAAATAAAAATAAATCTAGTGTTTCAGACAAGACTGCAGTACCAACTCGGCTCAAATTTAGGGGACAGACAGGTCATTGGCAGATTCAGTTTGATGGTCTGATCGTCCCTTTAAATAGTTTCAGTACATTTTTTTAGACTTATAATTATCATTTCTTTTTAATACATTCTTTCAAACCACAGCATTCTCTTACCACGCTATTTATTGTTGTTATTGAATTCGGTATAAAATCACACATCATAAAAAAGGACCATCCAAAAAGTCATATCCAAAAAGTATTTTTTCCTACTAAATTAATTCAAAGTAAAAATGTTCTTAAAACACACTTACTTAAGTAAAATTTTACGATAGAGCTACTTAACAAGACACGTGATCAAGTGATAGGTCTAGCCTTAAGTGCCTAAGTGCTTATTCACTTAGAAGCCTAACTATACGCACGTCTTTTATAATCTTGCGGAACAGCCTTTAATAGTCTATTCAGGTTTTAAAAATGGTCTTAGATTTCAAGAGCTTGTTTATGTATTACATTATCAGCTTTATCTATTGTCCCAACTACTTGGAACAAAGGCATGCCCGGTCAGGATGTAAGGGTTGTTCGCTTTGTCTATAAAACATACCTAATGCGGATTTATGGAATTCACACACTCATCAGAATTGCATCTTCAGCGTACTGTAGGAGGTTGTATATCGCGGGGTTCTTTACTGGCCGCTTTAGATGAAAGATTAGGTTTGGAACGCATATCGAATCGAACAAATAGAAATTCGAATCGTTCATATTGGGTTTTACATCTGGGAGCGAAGGGAATGGGCATGTCTTCGTGTCTTATAAGTTTTGTTTTTCTTTTCTTTAGGATAAGTGTTATTATAGTTACTGTTGTATAAATTTTATATCAAACCCCATTAAAAAAAAATTATGACTAAACTTCCGAGATCATGCACAATAATTATTAAACTAAAAGTTTCAATCAGCCTCCTGCCACTGAGCTACACCCGGTTACAAGTGGTGGAGGTCCGGCTATATATGCTGGTTTTCTTATGATGTTTCCTTCACCGTTTCAGATCCAGCCAGCCAGCTTAAAATATACCAATCAAAAGAAGATAATCCACTCTCTTCAAAACGCATTTTCTGGTCAAGGGCAGGAGATATTTTCGGCTTTTTGTGCTTTCTATTCGGGTGATTCAAAGCCGCAAGCTCATCGAAGATAACATAAATTCCGAAGATGGAAAGATCGCCGGTGGACAAAAGGCAAAAGCAGTATCAGAGAGATGACCAAAGAAAGGACGGCGGTCGTATTTAGATCGCCATGTTGCTCCGACGACACTTCTTCGTATATGAAAAAACTATGCCCAGCAGTGGGTGGTTGTACTGGTTGTCTTGTATTGATTGATTGATTTTTAAATGAATTTCCTATTACATACCTAATTATCATTCAACACCAAACAATAAAGTGGCGACGAGCTCACCCCCCGTCACACTGGACAGAGTTTCGGTACTACTGGTGAAACGTGGATGTTCTGAGGTTTCAGATTTCTACCCCCTCGGGGAATATAGTCGTGAGCATGTGCTGTGCTGTGCTACCAAACAATAAATAAAAGACGCGGCTCTGTAGCATGGAAAGTTTACTGGAACCTCGAATAAGAATAACTATACCTAGAGTTGTAACTACAAAACAAAATCCACATAATTTTTGCCACCCAATGAAAAATTACATGTTGTATGAGTTTTGGCGGCAGGTACAGTTTTTAAAGAACAAATTTAGAACACGGTATACCTACACTTTTTTTGGTGCCACTTTTAGAGCTTGATTTACATTTCTATACATTTATTATTCGTACACTCGAACACATTTCTGACGTAGGATTTTGTCAATAATAATAAATTATATGTACTCCAGTACAAAAATGTTTTATTTAAATTAATAATACCTATAGTTAATTTATAATTACTCATTAATATCTATGATTCAATAATGTTCTTTAATAAAAAACGTACTACTGATTATGGAATAAAACATTATTAGTTGAAGTTAAACAATGCAAAATATTACAATTTGAAAAGTTTAAAAGTGACTTCAATGAATTTAAATTGAAAATATTATAATTTCGAAACAAAAATTGGTACTCAAATTCAACTCTTTACACAAAAACGGGGTTTCTTTCAAACTCTCGAAGACAAAGTTAAGAAGTTTAAGTTTTAAAACTTTACAGTTAAGTTTTATTGCCAATTAAAATCAACCTCGCCGACATTACTAAGAAATGAATTATTTTACCCGTGTAAGTACCTTATTAAATTATGAATTATGTTTTAAGTAAACCTACTTAATTATATTGTTTGACTTATGAATTATATCTGACATTCGTCTGGTGCACGAAATAAGTAATATTTCGTAGAATTATAACTGTTAGTGAGAAGAATAACGAGTTTACCTATAATTTAGGTAAAATTATGTTCAGCTTATACTAGCATAAACTGGATTAATTCTAGGAATATTATGTAGGGTGTTTTATAAATTGGGTTACGGTTTATTTATTAGGTAACGGTTGTCAGGTCATGAACTAAAATTAATCATTTTAACAAGGTCTCAGTTTCTAACCGGGTTTTTTATTTGTTAGAGTTCTCGATATTTTATTATTATTAATCTAAAAAAATAACACTGCATAATAAAAAAAACTGTAAGTATTTAGAAAGTTGAACTTTACCTAAATCTTTACTATAATTTAGTACCGATGTTCATAATAAAGATTAATGTAGGTACCGACTTAGCGATCCTTTATAAATGAAGAATTTTTTATCGTACTCAGTGGTTAAAATCAAAGAGAAATTTCAATTTTTCTTGAAAATTACTTGATTCAAGTTATGACGGTGTTCTATATCAGGTGCGACATGAACTCGGTAAGTATATAAATATAAGTATTAATTATTATTAGTATATAAGTATTGGTGGTTACTAATGGGCAATTCAGCGACTAAAGAACCAGGAACCCGATTGCACTAAGTTAAACATCGAAGTTCTATTCTTATCCAATTTCAGTTCTAATCACATTGCAATCTAATTACTATTCAACTGTGCTGAATTCTGCATCGCGCTAAACTCTATGTAACTGACAGCCCTCAAGAGGATAGGCGGGCTGAAGTGCTAATTTGGAGAATAGGTCACTTTTCGGACTGTATACATATTTGTCCGATCCACCCCACTCATACACCCCAACGACTAAGCGTAAGAGACAACTGCAGCTCGGGCCAATTTTATCTACATAAAACCGACGAAAACTGCATTTCGTATTCCCCTGTTTCCTCCTCCAAAACTAAACCGATTTTAATTATTATTTCAAGAATAATATGAGAAAGACTTTGGCTATGTCTGTATGTTTTGCTCTTTTTGTTTATATCCGTCAAATTTGTTTGCTGGATGTCTGAAAACGAGTGGTAAAATTTGTCATTTTTTCGAAGTTTTTAAAGTTACAGTGCCTCAAAGATTTCCACACAAATCTAAAATTTAATCCTAGCATTACAACTGTATATTTTAATGAAAATCTGACTTCATACGAACATAGAAAATAGTTTCTAGATGGTTTCTGAAAAATTTCATTGACTTTAATTGGATAGTATTGAAAATATCACCAGACTACGTTTGTATGGAGCGCTCCAACGGTAATATACCCTTAAGATAATGAATAGGTAAGTAGGATATGGATAGGCATTCGGGTTGAGTAGGTTTGCAGTTTTGTATCGATCAGCTATTTTTTTCGTCATATACATAATGCAATGAAGAAAGTTGTTCAGTTTGATGGTTTAGCTAATTTTTTTGGACCATGTAATATGTAGGTACAGTTATGCCACAAATATAAGTAGTGGAACAAGGACTTAATAATGATGTTGTTTTACCACAGAATGAAAAATACCAACAAATTGTTCATAAAATAAAAACCTAAGTACATCGGTTTTTTTCGTAACTTTAGATCGTTATGTTAATAATCATCTGTCTGTACAAAAAACAACATAATTCAACATTTTATGAGTTTTTTAATTCACATTTTGTATGCAGTTTGTGTCACCAGCCAGCTATAATACTCGCTGCATTTAAATTACATAAATATGTTTAAAAGTAAATTTATTAAAATATGGAACGAGTTAAAAATCCATTAAAATTTTTTGCAGAAACACTTTTTAATTTACAATTTTGAATATATGTGGCAAACAGTTTATTTGTTTTTAATTTCAAATTCAGGGGTCTTATTGTGTAAAGAAAAGAACTACTCGACTAAATCGGTATCAAATCGACATGGTGTTTTTTGCTGACAGTTCTTAGCGGTTCTGCTTCTTAAGGGGCCATAGGTCCAGCCGAATATTTTCTATGAGAAAAGCGACTGCTCAGCCCTCCGAAAAGTGCGTGCGTGTGCCGTGTTTTCGATAAAAAAGAATCAACAAAAGATTTTTTTTACGGTTTCACTAGATAAATAATGGTGAATATATGAGTATAAATTCCAAAAATGGGAAGGAAACTATTTTGAATATGTTCTTCTAAATAGAGAAACATGTTTAAAATACATGAAAATACGACATTTTTTTGACGATTTTCTATCGAGTGAAGTAATTCCAATCATGTATTCAATTTATGATTTCACTAGATAAACTATCCAAAAATACTGAGGTATGACTTTGGTTTCGGTAAATCGAGCCGAAAAATCAAAAATAAAAGATGCCTCCAAGGTATTTCATCCTACTATTGGGCCTTAAGGTATTCGGTTAATTATTTTAGACAGTTGATAATTATGATGTTCACATAAAAAAAAATTTTGGTCATTGTCACACACACTTATCTAGTCAGATTTAAAGTACCTTAAATAAAACTAGCCTGGACTTGTATTAAGATGACAAGACAACGATATACAGGGTCCTTCTTTATATGCTAACACTTTTTTAAGGGGATGCTCAGACCGACCGTCAAACTGATCAACTTTCTCTATGGGACCAACATCTAAATCGCGAAAAATAAATCAGCTGTCCCGTACATTTGGCTCAAACCTTGCTTTTTTGTATGGAACAGCAGATTTTTTTTTCGCGATTTCGAATTTGGTCCCATAGAGAAATTTGTTCAGTTTTATAGTCTGAACCACCCCTTAAGTATTACTAAATCGTTTTGTCACACCCTGAATATTTAGCGTAGGTAATACTTAACTTGTAATTTAAGTGGTCAATGTAGTTAAAATCACCTATGATAAACAAACCCACAGGCACAAAACATTGCATTGTAATAATCCCAAGTAGGTAAGCTTATAGGCCTCTATTATGGAAACCATACAACAACAGCACAAACATAATATCCATGACCGAACTGGGATATGAACGCAGGACCGTGGTTTGGCAGTCCGGCGTGATAACCATTACACCAACCGGGTCGAGAAATACAGAACATCATTATTTCCCCTATCTCTATTCTCTTGACACTAAATTAAAAAGACAATTACTATTATGCTGATCTTACTCAACCCTAACAAAATTCTAACGGGGTCGTCTCCCTCATAATACGGTCAACAAAATAATAATTACATTCAAACTAGTACCAGGTGTCCATAAGATTCTATCGCAAAAAACTATCAATAGATTCGATGGGCCAAAGGTCTTTGTTAAAACAATTTGCTTGCTGACCCTATCTAACCATATTAAGTAATTATTCAAATGTAAATTCGACCCTATTCTTATTGCCTTACAGCAGAATATTGTTTGAAGTAATGTATGGATTAAAGTATGGTCAGAGAACAATATTTGGCCCGCTGCATGACCCTTTCGTAAGCAAAGTATTGACATAGAATAATAATGAGGTACACTAAACCGTTTTGGATGGAAACAAAAGATTGGTCAGGTAAACAGCTGCAAATTTCAAAGCATTTTTATTTTGGTTGCTTAGTAAGTGACCTTTTACCCTTCGTTATGCGGTTTTTTTCATTTATTCTTAATATTATTATTTACACATAAACTAATGGCGTTTCGGGACAAATACAATTTCAGTCTTGGGTGCAGTAAAGCAATCTCGAGCATTCTGAGCTTTGAGCATGGGTACCTAACATAGGTCCTACTGACTCTCAAAGAGTGAAGGAAACCATCGTGAGAAAACCTGCATACGCAGAAGAAGAAATTCTGACGCGTATTGTGAAGTCTACCAATCCGCATTGGGCTAGCATGGTGGACTAACGCCCATACACCTTGAGGGTAGGCAGCCATGTGCCCTTTATGAACTGATGATGAACATAAGTGACAGGTGATCAGCCAGCTCACAAAGAAACTGCAGTCTTTGGCTGCGTCGTATGATATCCTAAGGATAAAACTGGAAGGTCCGTTGATTCTATTCCGAACAAAATACAAGACTTTCCTGCAGTGCGATTTTTTAACATCATAACGAGCGGTTCGGCAGTAGAAAATTTCAAAATTACTATGGAGATTATGCATCTTTCTACTGCCGAACCGCTCGTATGATGTTTAAAAATCACACAGCTGGGTACTTTTGTCGCTCGAGTGCAAATCGTCTAGCGTACCTACTTCTTCTTATCGAGTGGGCTGCAAAGCCCTGGTATCAGAGTTTATTCAAACCGCCTTACGGCCTCTGACGTGGTTTTTTATGTAACGACTACTACCACCAGTGATAGTAGCCGGGACCAACAGCTTAACGTGCCCTCCGAAGCACGGAATCATCTTTCTTTTCAGACAATCAGGTGACTCAGCCTGCAATGTCCTAACCAACTGGGGAAAAACGCACAAAGTGACATTTCACTGGGTGCCCCCCGTGGGAATCGAACCCACGACCTCCGTGTCAAGAGCCCAATGCTCTAACTATTAGACCACGGAGGCGGAGCAGTCTAGCGTACTAATACTTCTTATTTCATATCAGCATGAGTTACATCGCATGACAATGCTGTAGTGAAATAAATGCTGCAATGGTGGTATAGACACTGACTGCTCCGGGGTGCCCCAGGCGGGACATCGTCACTCGGGGGCTCTTTCCTTCCACCCCAAACGTGGTACCTACTATTGATCAGCGAATTGCATGATTCAAAACAAATTACCTACTTGCAGGTTTTTCGGCATCCCTAAAAGTCTAAACAGGGAAACTTTGAATAAGTACAGCTACAAGGAGGCGATTAAGGCATGGAAAAATGCTCCAGGCCTAAATCACTCCAAAGCACTTATCAAGGGGTATAATCGAAAACATACGAACAGCCTACTAGCTCTTAAAAAAGACAATCTATGTGCAATAGTGAGGTCACTGACAAGTCACTGCAAACTTAACAAACACATGCACACCTTGAAACTAAGCGACTTTACCTGCTGCAGGTTGGGGAGGAGATGGAAACTCCCCTGCACATTCTCTGCGATTGTGGTCCACTAATGCACAAACGAAGGTATTCATCTTGGCAGACAGGTACTGACTCCAGATGAGATACAAAACCTCCCTGTGAAAAACCTACTGCGATTTCTAACTGCTGTAGGGATTAATAGGGAACTGTAGAAAGGGCGTTCACAAAAGATCAGCGATGGTCGAAGTGGCACAGGCGCAAGTCTTCCCTTTCAGGATTAGAAACCTCTGTACAGCGACCAACCCAAGAAGTTTGTAATACCTACAATGGAGGACAGACCTAACAAGCGGTGAAACGCAATGATCATTCTTTTCCGCCGCGTCGTTGTTTTTTGTGACGTTAACTTTGTCCCTTTCGAATCCAACGTCAAAAATGTTAGCTCCTCTCCTGTCATTTTCGTAACTACTTCATTGGATAGAAAGGGACTTGACAATTTTCTTGTTTCAATGCTTGTAAGGAGGACAAATTTGAATACTTACTAGTTAAAGGGGTTCATCCAAATTGGGAATTAAAAACACAACTTTTATAAAATTACTTAGTAGGTACAACTTCGTTGATGTACTGCCATCTGCCAGAAAACTATAAAACTACAACACACTGCCATCTTTTGATTATTAGTAGTACTTGTTGCTCGAAGGACTGTAGTAACTACTTTTTTTTCGGTAGGTGTGGCTATTTTATAAATATAATTTTGTATTTAACTTTTGTTTTCTCTGTGCCAGCCCAGTGGTTAGATTGCAGCTACTTTTGAACGATTTTAAATATGCGACACTAGCGTCATCTGTCGAGAGTTGTAGTGAACCAACTAATGGCCAACTTGAATGAAGTAGCAACATTCCATACAATGTAGATTAATCAGTTGATAAAAGATGGCAGCACTTATAATATTTTTCTACTTTTTCTGTGAAAAATATATTTAGGGTCGTCACTTGTGTAAGACAAAAACAGAAATAAAAAGCCATAAATACTCATAAAGTTTATTTTAAAGGAACTGAATTAGGGAGGTAAATAACTATGTACCGAAGTATTTATAACTTTACACCTTACATTAAATTGGTACTTACTATGAAATAAGTTTTGTTATTAAAATACCTAACTAAAACGGTCAATGGTTCCGTATTCATTTCGCTAACTACCTATTCACAATACCTACTTAGCTATTTATTACATTGTTTCTTTTACCAATTTCTCTCTTGTATTATCTACTAACCTAACTAACTAAGTACTTATTTGTTTTTCTACAGGGTGAAATTGATATCATTAGCATCCTTTTAAACTAAGAGTCTACCCATCAAACTGAACAACTTTTACTATGGGAGCAAACCAATCGGAGCAAAAAAAAAATCTGCTGTCCCATACTAAACTGCACCCGTCGTCGCTGCCTACACTACACTACTCAAATGTATGGGACAGCAGATTTTTTTTTTGCTCCGATTGGTTTGCTCCCATAGTAAAAGTTGTTCAGTTTGATGGGTAGACTCTTAGTTTAAAAGGATGCTAATGATATCAACTTCACTCTGTATAATATGTAGGTAGGTATTAGGTACCTAGTATATTTAGGTGTTTATTTTGCTTTGGTGTGCAATAAATACTTAACATTCTTAATTAATAAATTATTGTTTTAGTGACAACGATCTTTCTCCACAATCCCTTTACTATACCTTAGATAAATAAAGCAATAACAATAACATAAACATTTTCACCTATCGATGACTTTATAATCCGTGCATACTTAAACTTAAATTAGAAAACCAATTAAGTAGGTACCTAATACCTACTTACTATTGCTGTTGTTACATTGCTATTTTATAGTACTTACCTATATATAGTTACCTCTTAAAAGACATGGAACGAATTCGTTTTTTGCGTTGTCGAAATCGTTCCAGTGATGCTAGTTTGACTGAAAGGTACTGTTTAGACCACACAAAAAATATTTTTGTCACTCAGGACTGCGATTTTTGAATCTCATTTGCTGAATTCAGCAGTTGAAAATGTCAAAATTGCTATGGAGATATGCATCTTTCTACTGATGATTTGACCCTCAAAAATCGCACTCCTGAAGTATGATTTTTGAGAGTGAAATTAGCAGTAGAAATATGCATATCTTCATAGTTATTTTGACATTTTCAACTGCTGAGCTCACCGAATGAGATTCAAAAATCGCACTCCAGTATTTTTAATATTATATCATTATACAAACTTACATTATCACATTTTAATCACAGAATTAGAATTATAACTTTTCAAACTAAGCATCCAATTCTCACTATCCCTTCTCAAGCCTTTCTTACCCATAAAATAAGGAAAATTATTCTCAGTTGACAAATAAAAAATTCCTTTTTTATCCCTATCAGTATTAATACCTAGCAAGTTAGTAACAAAAGGTTTTCGATCAAAACAATTCCTATCTCTGGCTTGTTGAACACTGTCACATTGCATTGCTATAAAAGAATTAGGATGTTCTAAAGCTGATAACCAAATGGTATACGACCTCATGTGACTGCAAAATACATTACAAGGTAACCACATCACATCACCTGGTTGAAATTCTCCACCGTTGACGTAAAAAGTGACATGGCCAACGGGAGCTGCCATTCCAAAACCATCTATGTTTGTAGCTATCACATCGACGAAATCAGCGTCCGATTGGTCTAATCTGTCATCTGGACCGAGATTTCTGAAACATGGGCCAGCTGGGTCTAGGGCTGTCAGTCGGGAAATGTTTCGGCCAGTTATTGCCTGGAAGTTTTTGCCTATAAAGCTTATTGTTTGGCCTCCTAGGCTGAGGCCGATGACTTCTAAGTCTTTTGGGTTTAGACCTAGTTTTGTTAGGTTGGCTAACATTTCGGCAGCGTGTTTTCCTGCTGGTCTCATGTAGCGGCAGGCTCTGGAAATTGTATTTTTTTTTTGTTTAAATATGTTTTTAGATGCATATTGATGTTATTTTTAAAAAGTTATAAATTTGTTTCCACTTAGAAAAAAGTTTTTGCCAAATATGCATTTTTGCTTTTGTAAACTTTTTAATGTTTTATTTTTAAATTTGTCACCTATTTAGAGTTACGAAACGAAAAACGTCCCGACGCGCTGTAAGTGTTCCGTTTTGCCAATTTTAGTACGGAACACTAAAAAAACATTTAAGTCGGTGACAACCCTCAGTTGAATAATTTTTGAGTTTAAAGAACAGTCAAAAGTGAAAACTTCAATAAAGTAACCTTTTTGTGAAAGATCTAAAAATTCAGTAAATAATGGAAGGAAGTTGAACCCGTAACCTGCTTATCCAGGGCTGTGCGCTTTCATCCATTTAAGCTACCGCACTGGTACTAAACAGTATTAGATATTTTAATCTCTTTATTTTAAGTCTTTCGGACGTGATTTGTATTATTCCTATAATACGTAATACATGAAAACAAGACAATTAGGCTGTACATAAAAGGAAAAAGTTCTACTCACATAGGATAATCGGTTGTAGTAAACTTATTAGTATCCAAAAACAGGACATTGTATCCCAGGTCCTTGTATCTTTTCCCCAGAATCCAGGCTATGGGGAAATTGGGGCTATCCAGATAACCCCCTACATACAGCAGGGTCTTCTTCGTGAAGTCCAAGTTTGGGTCTTTGGCTAGTGCCTTCATTTGGAAGTAGGTGTATTTGTTTTTTTTCGCCGTGATGGCAGGACCTGGGCCTAGGACGGTCAGGCTGAGGTATTTGAGGCTATTTCTGGTAATCATAGCTGGTTGGGTTGATCCTGGACCTGGGAAGAAATGGAGAAGGAATGTGAGCGAAGAAATTATTATATCTAAGAGTCCTTTCAATAATACTGACAAAGATCTTTTTTATTGGTCTTCGAAAAATTTACTACAAAAGCTTTATAGCTATTATATGATGTAATACTTTTATAGTTTTAAACGCTGAATAAAACGGTGGGTTTTCATTATTGATAAATCTTTATTATTGTGGTGAGGGCGCCACTGAGCAGTAAAATGACTTATTTGGACAACAAAGAGAGCCATTTAACAAGTAACATTATATTATTATTACAGGTTCCTTCTTAGGGTTGAACTAGGTACGTCACACATCACCGCATCGCATTTTTCCGTCGCTCCATCCTTTTCTGTCACTCAGGAACGTCATTTGCTAGAGCATATAAGATAGATGGAACGCGATCGCGCGCGATAGCACGGCCGCGTTCCTGAGTGACAGAAAAGGATGGAGTGACGGAAATGTGGTGCTATTAAATGAGGTTCAACCCTTAAATGCAGGCACTTTTTTAAGGGGATGATTAAACTGAACAACTTTCTGTATGGCACCAACATCGAAACAGCAAAACAAAATCTGCTTATCCATACAAAACTGCAAACCTATTTGAGCCAAAATATGTATAGGACACCTCATTTTTTTTTATCTCGATTTCGATGTTGGTGTCATAGAGAAAGTCGTCAAGTTTGATGGTCTGGAGTGCGATTTTTGAATTTCATTCGGTGAGCTCAGCTGTTGAAAATGTCAAAATTACTACGGAGACTTATTTGACTTTCAAAAATCATACTTCAGGAGTGCGATTTTTGAAAGTCAAATAAGCAAGATGCATGAGAAGGCTTTTGTATGAGATTTAAAAAACGTTCAAACTCACGGATGACATTCAAAAATCGCATCCCTGATCAACCCACAGAATCCAACACACGATCGATATCATTTTTCGCAATTTGCCAATCCCTGTGAAACATTCTCGATTCTACAGAGTAGTAATCCGAAATTATTTTCTTTTGTACATTGTACCTACCTAATAATAAACTTAGTTGAAGGTACTAAGTATAGGCACAGTATAAGAAAGAGTAGGTATCTATTATTTATTACATAGTATAGCTATATATAAGTGTGGGGTCACAGACCCCATTATTGTGGGTAATGAGACTTTAGAGGTAGTCGATCATTATGTATATCTTGGACAGTGTTTATCCTTTGGTAAAGAATGCCAAATAAAAGAGGTCTCAAGACGTGTGCAATTGGGGTGCGCTGCTTTCGGTAAGCTGGACGACGTGCTCCGAGACAGAAAAATGCCACAATGCTTGAAAACCAAGCTTTTTAATCAATGTGTCTTGCCCACCATGACATATGGTGCCGAAACATGGACGCTCACTAAGAAAACTGTACACAAAATCAAAGTAGCACAGAGAGCCATGGAGCGCGCCATGCTAGGCATCACCCTTCTTGACCACGTCACAAACGTCGAGATCCGACGTCGAACTAAGGTTCAGGACGTCGGGGACCGAATAGCTCGCTTAAAGTGGCGGTGGGCAGGACACGTAGCTAGACGAAATGATGGCAGGTGGAGTAAAGCCTTAACAGAGTGGTGGCCGAGATTAGGTAAAAGAGAAGTGGGTCGTCCGGCAGCCAGGTGGGTTGACGACATCTGGAAAAGTACAGGCAAGACCTGGATGCGACTGGCACAGGACCGAGAAGAATGGCAAATAATGGAGGAGGCTTATGCCCTGCAGTGGGTAGATACAGGCTGAAAATGATGAATGATGATGATAGCTATAATAATTAGAACTGTAATAATGAATATGATAAGTACCTTGACCTGAGAGTGCTAACTACTATTATACTCCCATGACGACCTTTCTGTTCTGTGATCAGTTTTAATACCACGTTTGTAAAACAATAATCACATTTAATGACATCCTTGTTACAATGAACCTGGCATGGTTCACAAGTACCGTAACCCTTTTTACATTTAAATAAATTGATTACGTAAATATTGCGGGCAGATAATCAACCGGGAGCAAAATTACCATTAATATAAACCGGGGCTAAAATGGGGTTGCGAATGGCCTAAGAGTGGAAATTACCCTTTTTTGACAGGCCTGAAAGTGACAATTACCCTATTTTGAAAGGCCTAAGAGTGGAAATTATCATATTTTCGACTGGCCTAAGTGTGGAAATTACCTTATTTTCGATAGACCTAAGAGTTGCAATTACGAAATTTTTTAAAGATCCTTAAACTAGAACGTATTTTCCACCTCAACATGACTGTATCCTAAACGTGGGTAATAAAAGAAATCTTAAAACGGAAAATTAGTTTATTCTCAAAAATATGACCCACCTTCTGGCGATTAAGTCGGGTAAAAAGGTATTTTCTGTTTGATTTTTGAACATAAGTGTTAGCTTACATTTCGATCGAAATCAAATCTGATTTCCATACAAAATGGCGGAATAACAAGAAAAACACATTTCCGAGCCCAATGAACAGATTAAAATTTATAGATTATGACATTGATAACATAACATGTAGGTACCTGGTACTGTCATGCTGTGTGATGCTCGACTTTGAATAGCAACAATAACTCTAACTAACGTTAGAGCTAGCGACTAATTCCTTCAGGAATCGTTAATATCTACGGAGCGCCAGGCCGAAGGACCTGGTCTCCGGGATCAATCTGCCTGCAAAACGAGGCCGCAGGCCGAGCGATATATGCCCGCCTTCGAAAAGCTTCGTAATATAAAGCTTTTCGTCCCACTCATCCCAAATACCGCAGCAAGAAGAATTTATTTGACCAGTCGCGCAGCGTGGGTAGGTGGGCCGATGACTGTGTGGACTGTTGAAAGTGGTGGAACCGGGCGTTGTGGTGGTTCTTAGGGGCATATGTCCATCAGTGGATGACTTCAGCTGAAATGATTATGATATGATATGCCCGCAACCTATTCCTACTGGTTAGTCTAGATTCACTGCAGTTAAGAAAATAATTATATTTTGTTTCTTGTAAAATTAAGTAAGTATGTAAAAGTTGCACAAATAACATTTTTATTCTTGGCATCAAAGTTAATGGTTGGTAATTGGTTACCTATTTGATGTCATCTGTACGTCATTCGTACCACTAAATATTGGGTTTCCTGTGTACTTCCTTATATAGCTTCGACACTTAAACGTTCAAAGTTTAGACTTTCCTTAAAAAATACGCCATTAAGCCACTACAGGAGTTAAAATAATGTTTGACCGGCTAACTGAGTCATAGCAAATATGAATTGTCAAATATTTAGTTTTAAAACAAGGTTTGTGTCGGAAGGAAGTGCGTATATCGATAGTAAATATGACTGTTTGAGAGTATTGTCTGTTTCAAGGTAGGAAATTATCTTTTTGTTTGTCAAAGTTTCCTTTTGACGCACTTGTTTAATAAGGACGAGGGTTCTCAAAAAATGCCCTTGGTACATCACCATTTATGACACAGTCTACCGAACATGACATATCGTGCGAACCGCGCCTTCTTTCTTTTAATAATTTCAATTAATTAATCAAGGTGATAATGCTGATACTAAAGACAGCAAGGGGGAAATTATCATCATAATTAAAATGCGCATTTTCTATCAGCCACCAAAGAAGGCACAACTGCTGATGCCAAGAAGCTCCGCTACGAACTTGACATACATCTCCTAATACATTTAAAATTCTGACTAACATATCAGCCAGATATCACTGGCAAACATTTTCAAAATACAATAGTTCTTTATGTTCTTAGATTTGTATTAGAAAGGGGGAGGATAGGGGGCTTGTTTTCTGTTCTATATTTTTCTTTGGGCAAATTGATGGAAAGCGAGTTCGAGGACTTCGAGGGCGAGTTCCAACAAAGTTTTCATCATCATATTTATCTCATTGTGATCCTCTCCGACCAGGAGTGCGATTTTCGAATCTCATTCGATGAATTCAGCAGTTGAAAATATCAAAATTTCTATGTAGATATGCATCTTTCTACTGCAGATTTGACTTCCAAAAATCATAATTCAGGAGTGCGATTTTTTAAAGTCACATAAGCAGTAGAAAGATGCATGAGAACGCTTTTGTATGAGATTTAAAAACCGTTCAAACTCACCGATGACATTTAAAAATCGCATCCCTGGCCACTTTAAGGGCCTGTTTCACCACTTCTGGGTAAGTTCTTGTTAGCTTATCCGACAGATAGTTTGACATATTTTGTATGAAATTATGTCAAAATATATGTCGGATAAGCTAACAAGAACTTATTCAGAAGTGGTGAAACCATTGATTTAAATTATTATTTTATTATTTTATTCAAAGGGTTCACCACTTATACAATGTGCTAGGTATAGGTAATCTAAGGTTGTTAATCATAATAATGAAGAGTCCTGAAAACCTGTATCACACGTTGGTTCAATAATTTTTTTTTTTTTTTTTTTCATCCGATGGATGTCCACTGCTTGACATTCGCAACTCCCCCAACAGCCGTTTCTGCGTTGCCCTCATCGAACGGGTTCCCGCCGCCTTCAGCAGGTCGTTGGTCCACCTTGAGAATTTTATTCCGAAAGCTTCCGAGCGCGCTGCCTACAAACGAAGTTCCGTCCTATTCTCTATAGTAACCAAATAAATTCAATGGAATGTTTTAAACACGATCTAGAAACCATGTGCTTTGCATTTGTCAGATTTCCATTTAAATATTGTATTTTCAATTCTACGATTATTTGTATGGAAAACTTTGTGTCAATGTCTAAGATGTTTATTTAAAAAAAACTATGCCCCAGTTACAATACCCTGGTACCTATCACCTTACAGTAATAATTTCTCATGCTGTTACTATGACATCAACTTAAACGATTCATTACATTGTATTTAAAGTAATATAATATCTAATGATGATTGATTCAATACGTAATCATTTCATTGATTTCAATTGCGTCATGGGGAAAAATAACAAATCATTAAAAAAACAGACACAATGATAACTGCATGCGATGTTATTTTATAACTATGACAATAGGAAAGAGAAAAGAGACACTTGACTCTAACTAAGGTTTTCACTTTAAAGCTTAATATTTTGCTAACAGATCCCTAAATCGAAAAATGGTTTTCCCACACCCACGCTTTGATTAAGTTATAGGTATATGTCAAGATTGAAAACGATCGAAACTACAGTCGACTTTAAATTATTTGTCAAATTTTATGTTGTTTAGGTTTAATGGTATAATGCTATTCCTTTTTTGTAAAGCTTAATTTTATTGTAGGTATGTCAATAAAAATATTTGATAATGTCTAAGGCATAAAGGTATTATACGAGGAATAGAGGAACTGACAGCTGAGAGAGTGGTATAATAGAAAGAGATACATGACGCGAGGCAATAGAACCGTTTTCTAATCTCTTACCAATTTTTACAATTCGTTTTCCGTGAATAACTGCGAATCTAAAGTGAAATCGTAGATAATTTTGTGAAATATACTGACACTACTTCATTAATTTATTCACGATTTCACGTTAGACTATAGACAGTATTCTAATTTTTGCCTGCGAATAGTCTCCTGAAAACATCCAAAAACGGTTTCATTTGACAACTCGTGTCAGTTGCTCTATTCCTGTAAGGTATAATACCTTTATGGTCTAAGGTGATTGTACTTCTAATAAGTGCAATAACTTTTTCCGCAAATAACAAATACTCATCACAAAAAACTAAGTATATAAGCACCTAAGTATTTTATGTGCAAATAGATTTATTAAAAGTAAATTCAAAGGTCACCATGTTAATATTTCGTAATTTAAGGCAATTATTCTATTAATTAAAAATAGCTCACAACATGCTTATGCATAGGTAGTTACCTACCTACATAAACTTACGACTACTCCCATATTCAGAGACGTCAGAAACCTCTCTAAAACTACCCTTTATGTCCAGTTAAAGCTAATTTTAAGATCACCCTTAGCCATGCCATAGTACTTTTAAAGTATCAAAAACACTGCAACATAAAACTTATCACTTAGTCGTCTCAATACGATACACAGAGAAACAAAAACACAATAGGCAACTTACAATCTGACAAATATCCAGCAGGATAACCCTCCATAGATTTTGAACTGTAAAGCGCTAACACATCACTGGCAAGAATAAGTGAGCTTATAAAATATAACACTGGCAACATTTTGTAAACGAAAAAAAAAAAAAATTTAGAAAGATTTACTATCTATCGTTTAAAAATGGTTGACTATTCTTTTAAAACTTATAGATCTGTTTTAATTTTGTTTAAAACGTTTTAGTTTAGAATGCCTTTTATTTAATTTAAGGAGTATTATCTTAAAAAAAATGTTTTTTATTTTTTATTTTGTTTAGTTTCCGTAAAGACTAGGTCTTTATAATGCCAATGTCAAAATGTATGGTTTAATACACCGCTTCCTTTATAACTGTCGTGCGTTTTGTATGTTAGTGCACGTTTGACTAACAAGTTCAACTGTGGTACATACACACATATAAGTACTTACAAATAATGACTAAGATATTCTACAAAAAAATCTTTGCCCTTTTTATGGGAATTACCAACTTACTACATTGATGGCTTGACCTTGTCTGTCTATTTATTGTCTTGTTAACAATCGTTTAAAATTGAGACCTGTATCTTATACAAGCCTCTAAGTACCTATATGCGTACCTATTACTAATTAGCAAGATACATTGATCATGGGTAATCAAGATGATTACCTACTTACTAATTATTTCATATTTTACAATGTAAGTAAAGCCTGACCAGGAATATAACAAATTAAGTCAATCGACTGTCACCTTTAATGTTAGTGTTCCACGTACAAAAATTAGTTCCAATGATTTTCCGCAACATGGCGAGGTTTTTTATTTTCCTGGTCAGGCTTTAGTTACCTACAATTTTGTTTTACAGAATATTTACCAAAATAACTTGATCCCTGGTGCAACATAACTGTATTTAGGCAATACACATACCAGTGGAAATGTTATTATGTAGGTACTTTTAAAAGTACCAACCACACAAACCTTTGATAGCCGATTGCAAAAATGTCGTTGTTGTTCAACTACAGGGTGAAATTGATATCATTAGCATCCTTTTAAACTAAGAGTCTACCCATCAAACTGAACAACTTTTACTATAGGAGCAAACCAATAGGAGCAAAAAAAAAATCTGCTATCCCATACATTTGAGTCATGTAGGCAGCGGGTGCAGTTTAGTATGGGACAGCAGATTTAATTTTAGCTCCGATTTTTTTGCTCCTATAGTAAAAGTTGTTCAGTGTGATGGGTAGACTTTTAGTTTAAAAGGATGCTAATGATATCAATTTCACCCTGTATACTGACTGAGTATTAGGGTCAACGCACACCTAGCAGAGAACCGTTCGATCTGTTTTCTTTAAGTAATCAATTGATAAATAAATCGAGTTGAAAATATAGCGATCCCTGTCCCTGTGACGTCCCTATTCGAATTATTTCTTGGGTACAATCGCACCCTAAAGTAATGAAACTGTTTACCCTAACATCTCATCCTGTAAAAATTCATTCCCAGAATAGAGGAGATTTTATATTTGAAAGAATCATCAAAATCTGATTAGCCGTGGTGGTCCAGTGGCGAGTAACCTTGCCTGCCGTGCAGGAGGCGATGGTTCGATCCCCGTCCAAGCCGACTCGTACCAATGAGTTTTTCGGAATTTATGTACGATTTGTTACACCACTGGCTTTTCGGTGAAGGAAAACATCGTGAGGAAACCTGCATGCTTCAATTTCGAGGCATGTATTGTACCCACTGTCCATTATAGGTGGCGACGGGCTCACCCCCTGTCACACTGGACAGAGTTTCGGTACTACTGGTGAAACGTGGATGTTCTGAGGTTTCAGAATATCTCTGACTACCCCCTCGGGGAATATAGTCGTGAGCATATGCTATGCTATGCTATGCTATGCTATCAAAATCAGTCCAATAATCTAGGACCAGATTTATTTTTATTAATATTAAAACGGCCAATAATTTTTTTTGTTTTTGTCATGGTAGTTTGTATGTTTTTGGTGTTGCAAATAAAATAATGATACTTTTTATATTATGCGAAACTCGTGCTTCCAGACAGTTCAAAGTACGTATTACGTTAGGGTTATTCAAATGATAATGGTTTAATTATCTCACATAATCTCTGTTCTGTGTTAGGGCTGTCACAAAAGGTAAATCTTTTTTTTACAAGAAGAAAAAGAAGGTCAACTTGCTACTTTTGATAATCGTATCTGTAAACTCTGAACTATAATAATTGTTCGTCATTTTGAATGGGCCCGGGTTTCTAATTTGTATGCAAACTAATTCTAAAAAATTCAATTGTTTTTATGTTGGCGTGTTAGGGTCGTTGTAGTAGTAGTGCCGATCAATTTGTCTCTTAGGTAGGTACTACTCCTACGTGTAGTATAAGAGAATAAGCGTACTTTTGGTAACCATCAGCTGCAAGGCTAATTCAGTATTCAGGTGTAGAGCATCTATGTGATGGGGATGGTTCAAAGGTCTGGTATGGTTGCTAAAACTGAACATGCATGAACATGCAGGTATTATTGTAATTTTAATATGCACTGTAGCTATGCGAACAGTATACAAAGTCGGTTTAGGAGATTGGCTGTATCTCCTAAACAGACTGATAGATGATGTCAGTTTTTGTACCTACTGTTCGTATTTAAAGGTTTTGCAAGACCAATGACATTCCAAGGTAAATAATGGATGGATTGATGGTAATAATGGTATGTTAATGTATTATGGTCTTTTAAGAGTCATAATACAACTTCTCATTGGCGTCATTTTAAGGGTTTATGAAACCTACCTCACATGTTTTTTTTTGAGTGTACCTAGGCGATCTCGCAACCTGCACTGCAACGACGTTGTAACTTCGACGAGACGCGGACGTCTCAGAATCGCTGCGATTCCGCCGCGACACTGACTGATCTCAGAAATATGACGGCGATATACCGCCGATATCGCATACATTATTACGTATCATTTAAAGTCCCAGGTACATTTTCTGTGCCCTCTGCTGATAATGTGTAAAGCGCTAGAGCTGTGATTTGAAGAAGAAATGCCAGGTAACCATCCCATCATAGCTTTACAAAAGCTAAATTTTATAACACATTTGCTCGTAAATGGTCTCTTATTTGACCAATTTCACTAACTTAATGTATCTCATTACGGACAAGTCCGGTAATGTAAAGTAAAACGGACTGTTGCGTCTAAAACGAACGGTACTTTTTTAAATCTTAGCAAAGAGTTTTTATGTCAGAAAAGTGGTCAACATTTTATGAATAAAATTAACTTTGGGAGATAAAATATAATAAAGTAAACATTGAATTCTTTAATTTAATTAATTTTGACAATAAATTACAACCATTTATGTGAAACCAAAACAAACAATATTAATTTACTTTATTAGTAATACTGACTGTTTTTGTACCTTTGCCTTTTTTCTTATTTCTTAAAATAAGAAAAAAGAAAGCGCTAATGCGCGCGCATATTTTTGGTTACGTTTTTTTGTTTTAATTTGAAAATGCCGTTAGTTGTGATGAATTTATTAATTCGACGCCGCCAGAAGTCTCAGAGGCAGCGGAAAAGGTTAGTCTAATTTATTAGTTTATGAATGTCCGAGTTTTATTTATTTCCTTGTTTCCTCGCAAATATGTTATAAAACGTCGTATGACACACGTTCGGTTTGATAATTACAGCCTAGGCTTTCTTGTAGACCTCGCCTACGGCTCGGTCTAGCAATAACGCCTCGGCTGTAATTATCAACTTACCGAACTTGTATCATAATGTACTATTACAGGCTTGCGGGAGAGACCCCGGAGACCAGGTTCCGGAAAGGAGATGGGTGGTTGTGAAGGTGTCCAGGCAGTAGTGAAGAAAACTCTTCTTTGTACATCATGATTTATTATAATTATGTTGTTTTGTGTACAATAAAGAATCTAAGAATCTAGTAGGTATAACTAAAGCGTTGGACGCTTCGGTGCACGCGCCTTTGGCCACGGTTTTGGTCGCTTATCTCGGCCTGCGGCCGCGGTCATAATACTTTATCAATAAAAGTGAGTATACAAATGCACCGTACAAAAATTATTAAAATAAATAAATTTTGCTCCTAATCTATTGACAACCCTATAATGTTACAGCTACAATTAAAGTGAGCGCGGTATAATAAATTTACTTTGTAGGTACTTAGGTTTATACAAGGTCTAGGCCAAAAGGTATCTGACCTGACATCACTGCCTACGTCATCCGATCCATGACTTTATTAATACTTATCTTTGAGTAGATATTGCTCGCAATTATGAATCTTTTTCTTGGTGTATACTATCATCATCATCAGCCTGCTTTACGTCGGTCAGCCCCCACTGTCCAGACATAATCACGCCCTGGACACTTCATACAAACAGGCTCGTGCTGACAAGAAGAGCTGCACGTGCGGTACTGAGTGAGTGCGAGTGAGGTCGACTACACAAAATTGCTGTCGTCTTCCTCACACACACACATCCGCCTGGAGAGGTGAGGATGTATGGACATTGTGTTTATTGAAAATTGTAACTAAGAAGTTACTCACAAATTCATAAACTTTGCTACAATTACAATAGTAGCAAGTAAAATTAGTAATTTTGGATGGATTGTTATTTTACTAGCATTTCGTCCATAGAACACTGAAAAAAATTCTCATTAGAGTGCAAAACTGTCTTTTTGAATCATTTGTCATTTCAATGTCATGTGTTTGTTTATCAACACCTTGTATAATGATTTGTGTTAACTTATAAATACATAATGGTAATATTCTACTACATGAACTTCTGTACACTATAATTGACACTAAGCACGTACCTAGGTTACCATATCAATTACGAGTTACGAGTAGAAAACGCAAAAGATCGAACCCGGTGTCATTTCCTTGTACGTAAGGCTCAAGTCACACCGAGAAGGCAGCGGCCCAACCGGCCGCGACGCGGCATCGCGTTTAAAAATGTTATCCACATAGCGTAGCATATGCATATCATATGCTTTCAAATTCCGAAAAACTCTTGTTACGAGTCGGCCTGGACGGGGTTAGAACCATCGCCTCCTGCACGGCAGGCAAGGTAACTCGCCACTGGACCACCACGGCTTTTATCCATTGCTTTGCTAATGAATTAATGAGTAGAATTTACGTCGTTAAGGTGGTTTCCGTCCATACAAAACTTTGTCGTAGAACACTCCTAGACGGTAGTAATTGTAAATGTTATTTGATACGCGCAATCTAGATTTTCTAAGCTATTTTTCCATATATAAAACATTACTTTTATAAATACCGTCTGCGAGTGTTTTACGACAAAGTTTTGTATGAAATCTACTGTAGGTATATGTATACTCTAAGTATGAAATTGACAACTCTGCAACCACCTTAACTGGATTTTTCTTTTCAAAATGCAAACACGTTGCGCTCCCCTACAATATCGTTACGCCCCCCTGGCGCGCCCCACTGTTGGGGAAGTCCTGCTTTAAGGGGCTACCTGCCGGTTTTGGGTAATTTTGTAACCATTTTATTCATTAACTATGGCACTTTTTGAGCTGAAATTTAAACTGAACCATCTACAGGATATGAGAAGTGATGTGGTTTTTCTAGAAATCGATTTTAATGAATAAAACCGAAGAAAAGGGACTCTAAAGTCACCCCTTTTTTTCCAGTTGTAACCATTTTACTCTTACATTTTTAATCGGAACAAAATGAAAATTTACTATAATTGTTCACAATACAATTTAGAATGATGTGGTTTTTTTACTTTTTCGAAATTAATAAAAAATCATCGAATTTTTCAAAGAAAACAGCAAAATTCTGACCGGAGCCACGCGCTCTTTCTCATCGATTAGTATGGAGTGTGAGTGAGAGGAGAGTGGTCCACGGCTGATACGCCTTAAGAGGTTATTGTCTCATGATACTGAACAACTTGGACTTGCAGGATGAACAAGGAACATCGGAAATTCGGGAAAAAAACTACTTTTCATACAAATATTAAACAGAATTAAACAACATTTCCAAAAAACAAGAATGTCATTGTAGTCATTGATGATTTTCAATTTATCGGGTCGTTGCGGATTTTTTTCTATAGATAATGTTTGTAGTTGTTATCCTTCAAACGGCGGTTTTAACGATAATAGCTAAACCAAGGTCCACGCGAAAGAACTCCCTGTTAAACACATCAACGATCGCGAAGGTAACAAAATACAGCAAGAACTTTATTACAGTTGAATGATTTACCACTGAAGCTGACCAAAGAAACCGGCCATCGTTGCTGTATATGATAACAAATCTTTCGAAACATTCGAATTCCTTATCATAAATGTAGAGATACAAAAATTTCTGATGCTCCGCCTATCATAAATGAAGAGATTTAAATTTTAGACACAGAAATTCTTGATGCTCCGCATATCATAAATGTAGAGCTCAAATTTTAGACACAGAAATTCCTGATCCTCCGCCTATCGTCAATGTAGAGCTTTTTAGACACAGAAATTCCTGATGCATCGCCTATTGAAATGAAGAGATTTAAATTTCAGACACAGAAATTCCTGATGCTCCGCATATCATAAATGTAGAGCTCAAATTTTAGACAGAAATTCCTGATCCTCCGCCTATCGTCAATGTAGAGCTTTTTAGACACAGAAATTCCTGATGCATCGCCTATTGAAATAAAGAGATTTAAATTTTAGACACAGAAATTCCTGATGCTCCGCATATCATAAATGTAGAGCTCAAATTTTAGACACTGAAATTCCTGATCCTCCACCTATCGTCAATGTAGAGCTTTTTAGACACAGAAATTCCTGATGCATCGCATATTGAAATGAAGAGATTTAAATTTTAGACACAGAAATTCCTGATGCTCCGCATATCATAAATGTAGAGCTCAAATTTTAGACACAGAAATTCCTGATCCTCCGCCTATCGTCAATGTACTTAGAGCTTTTTAGACACAGAAATTTATGATGCGCCGCCTGTTATAAATGTAGAGCTTAAATTTTAGTGACAGAAGGGCAGTCTGACTAACTAATCTTTCCATTACAAAGTGATTTTATTTAAACTAAATCTCGTACTGCAAGAAGGCTCGGTAAGGTTACCTTGTTCATATTATCATCATCATCATCATCTCATCCGATGGACGTCCACTGCTGGACATAGGCCTCCCCCAAGGATCGCCATAACGACCGGTCCTGCGCTACCCTCATCCAACGGTTTCCCGCCGCCTTCACCAGATCGTCGGTCCACCGTGTGGGGGCCTACCCACGCTGCGCTTTCCGGTACGCGGCCGCCACTCGCCTTTCGGCCCCATCGGCAATCGGTTCTACGAGCAATGTGGCCCGCCCACTGCCACTTTAGCAATTCTTTGGGCTATATCAGCTACTCTGTTTCTTCTGCGGATCTATTCATTTCTGATTCGATCTCGCAGGAAAACTCTGAGCATAGCCCTCTCCATTACCCTTTGGGTGACTTTCAGCCTTTCCATGAGGCCATGAGTGAGCGACCACGTCTCTGTTCCATATGTCATCACTGGCAACACACACTGATCGAAGACTTTCGTTTTAAGACACTGCGGTATTTGAGAAGTGAAGATACACGTAGCTTCCCGAACGCTGCCCAGCTGAGTTCACATTATACGGGGTGATTTTTTTTACTGTTTCCCGATCTGAACCATCCCTGAAAATTTGAAACATGATATGTTGACGGTTATTTAATAGGATGAACACGACGCCGCATACCTAACACGCCATTTCGACTTTGATTCCGTAGAAAAATGGATCAGTTTGATGGTCTGAGCGTATCCTTAAAAAATCGTCAGTTTAATTAAGAATACCTATGTATTATTTCGTGAGGCACTGTATGACCGTGTTATAATAAAATACGGAGACATTAGGAATTTGTCTGACAACAAGTTCAAGATCCCTGTAAAGCAAGTCCTCTGCACAAAATGCTTAAAATAACCTTGATGACTGCATAAACAACCATATCTGGTTTATTCACGTAAATTCGTCCTTTTATTTTGTACTTTTTTTTTTATATAGTCTTGTTTGTTTTGTTTTTGACCGCTTCTTTCTAGCCCTAAATCCTTGTAAGAGTTAGGTGAAAAAAGGCTTAAAAATATTGTGTAGTACTTATAAACTCACGACCGAAAATTTTGGAATAGGCAAAGGCTTTGCTAGAGCACAGGTACCAATTATAGCAATGCACTTTCAGCAATGGAAGGTTTCTTGATGGAAAGTGTCGAGTGGTGGCAGAGGGTTAGCCTTTCGCCCGCAAGCAAGCACGTATCCAGGGGGGGGATAGGTGGGATTTATCCCCCCCCGAAATCCGTATATTTGTATGGAACAGTGGTTACAGCTATACATCTTTTGTCGTTTTTCAATGAAAATCCCCTCCCCCCCCCGAAATTATTTATCTCCCCCCGAACCCAAAGTCTGGATACGTGCTTGCCCGCAAGAACTTTGCATAAGAAACCTTAAACCTTAGCCGCCTCGTATGAAATGCTAGGGAAGAAATGGGGTGACAATAATTCGAGTCATCGTCATCACAGCCTATATACGTCCCACTGCATGGCACTGGCCTACCCTCTAGGAGGGTTTATGGGCGTTAGACCACCACGCGTGCCCAATGCGGATTGGTAGACTTCGAATAAGCATCGGAATTTCTTCTTCTGCGTATGCAGGTTTCCTCACAATGTTTCCTTCAACGTTTGAGAGCAGCACGGACCTGAAAGAAATACGTACCGAGTATTGCACTAAAAAGATGTGAAGCATGCAAGGTAATACAATCTCGTTTGTTCTACAAGGGACCTACACAGATGCACTAGCTCTAGGCGCAGGTCCGACAATCCGTCACCTTATGTACCGCGTGACAGCACGCACACAAAAGAAATGGGTGCTTCACTCATGATTAGATGACATTCCATCTGGTTCTTCTTTTAAGTCTATGGAAAGCAGTCGGTATTACGTAAAGTTAGAAAAACTCATTTGTACATGCATGGCATGTGGTCCGTGCGGATTCGAACCATTTCCATAGCTCTCATAATACGAGTACTTATTGAATAAACAATTCTTTACTTGGTTTTAATGATGGAACTATAATTTATTCTTTACCGCATTACATTTTTTACCAATTTCGCTAAACTCCCAAACAAACTGTGCAAATACAAAGTAAGGGAAGTCAAGAATATGAATCTGTGTGTCCGGGGAATAACGGTCCAACTCAAAAAACCCAAACAGGAGAGCCTAAAAACATATTTTTTTGGTAAAAAAAATTATTTTCTCGAAAACCGTTTTATATTTTTTCAAGAAAATCACTGTGTCTTCTAGATATTTTTATGGTCTTTTATTATTATATGGTTTAGTCTATGAAATACTTACCGTGCTGGAGATATTTCGTTCAGAAGTTGAATTAAACCTTTTGACACTAATAAAAATACGTTACATTATGATATAAATTGAGTTAGGGCCTTTTACACTTCACAATAACCTTGATGTAAAATGGTTTATGTTATTTTTTAATTTCATTTTAATTCCATCCCTTTCTGAAATACACACAACCGGAAAACTTACTTTGTAAACTAAATCAAAACGAATTGATAAAAGTAGTTTTATTTAGGTAAAACAAGCTCATCACAAAATTACAAAGTGTTTTTTGAGTTAAATTCTTTTTCACAAAGGTAATATTTTGTACGTATGGATTTAAATCTAATATTTAATATTATTTTTGGGAAAAATATAACAAACACTTGTAAAATGTACTTTCTACTCTTCTCACTGTTTAAGCTTTTAATATCCACCATATTCAGCATTAAACTTAAGTGACACAAAAATTAGACATTTTCTAGAAAAAATATTCATTTCGTTATTAAGTAGGTAAGTAATTTTATCATATATAGGTATATTTTTTATGGGTAACACTAGCTTAGATGCAAATTTTGCGACGTGGGTAACGCCGCGTGGAATCAGTAATGCTGGAAAGTGAAATATTAAACAAAAAACCATTATAAAAACAATACAAAAACAAATTCTAAAGCGACGCATGCTTAAAAACTTATCAAGTTAGAAACTCACGATTCTGTGCCTCAAAATAAACGCTATTAACATATGTTAATAAACGCTTTGCAGTGTTGTTATTATACAAAATACAAGATATTTTAGGAAAAAAAATAGTTTAATTTCGAAGAATAAACAACAGACTCTTCCTTTACCACAAGTCTATGCTTGAAGTGCGGTTCGTTCGGCAATCCCTAGCAAAAACAAGACCTGACATTATCACTTAGTTCAATCTACCAGTACAATCCTTAAAAAAATCGCCAGATTGTATTCATACTAAGTTATTCTTATTCTCACTACATAAAAGAAAATATTTGGTGATAGACGGTTTAACTCACTTATTCGACATACATTTTTGGTGAGATGTATAGCGTTCTCCCCAGTCCCAGATGATGTCAGTTTCCGTACTTTGCCCGCTATCAAACGCGCATCATATTCATGAGCTACACTTGATTTTTTATGCAGGTATTAACTAAAAAGTTTTTTGAAATTTTGTTTAACTCAGATACATCAGATTTCACAAAACAAAATAAATTGTGTCGAAGGATTTAAGTCGAAATAAATCCATGTTCACCTAATTTTATATTGGTTTTATGATCTAACTCTATTTCAACCATTGGTGCACGATAAAAAAATGGACTTAAATCGTTTTGTAATAAGTCTATCTCTGGAATTATTAAAGGTATGAATATTCCAGTAACACCATTTTGTAGATTTATTTATTTATTGACGAAACCAACAGCATTACAGTGGGTAATATAAAAATAACAATTTGTGTAGGTAGTATAGCCAATTACAGGTTTCCTTATGTTAACATAGTTATAATATTTTGTTATTATAGTAATCTAAACACTAAAATTACTTACTTTAGCAATGAAATGTGTCATAACATAATCAACATACAGAACACGGAAAAAATTGAATATTTATAACACGAAAATTTCAATACAGCATACACATCCCACATCCTCTGCAACACACCACATACAAGAAACTCCTTGTGATTTGGATTGGGTGTATACAGTTTTAGTTTTAGCCTATGTATACAGTTTTAGTACTTTCGAGATAAATTTAGTTTTAGAGTCAACAAAAAGATCCAAGTCCGAAAAAGTCGTGTTATAAGTAGTGGAAATACGGGAAATGGGAGAATTACTCCCATATCTTGTTCGGTGGAAGGGAACATGAAAGAGCTGGGTGTGTCTCGTTCTCTTACCCGGAACGCACAATCCAATCTGTGAGATTATGTAAGGGTTTCCGATGTGACCATTAACTGTGTCATAAAACAGCTTCATGTCCAAGACATCTCTACGGTTTCTCAAGGAAAGTAATTTAAAAGCTTTACATCTAGAAGAGTAATCGTCATAGAATGAACACGTGCGGTATTGAAGATGCCTCAAAAAACGTTTTTGTATACTTTCTATACGATCGATATGGACACTATATTGTGGAGACCATACACAGCTAGCATACTCCAGAACACTACGGACATATGCATAATAAACAACTTTTATACAATGTATATCTTTGAAGGGTTTACACACTCTTAAAACAAAACCAAGGCTCCTATAAGCTTTCTGCACTATATGTTCGTAGTGTAAATTGAACGTTAATTTGTTGTCCAGAATGACACCAAGATCTCGAACATGATCGGTTCGATTTAGGGGAACATTGTCAATGGTATAAGCAAACACAATGGGGGCAGGGCTTCTAGAAAATGATATACATTGACATTTGGATACATTAACAGAGATTCTGTTTACTTTATAGTAATGCCCCAGGCGGTCTAAATCTTTCTGTATTTCCATGCAATCACGTACCGTACTAATGTCCAAGAACACCTTTTTATCGTCGGCATACAGCAGAAAATTCGAATTCTCAAAACAAATATAAATATCATAAAGAAAGGCGCAGTAGAATAGTGGCCCAAGGTGAGAACCTTGCGGCACTCCAGATGGAATGTTTATGAAGTCCGATCTATAGCCACCAATAACTACGGCCTGAGAACGATTGCTCAAGTATGATTCGACCCACCTCAACAGATCTCCACGTATGCCCAAACAGTTAAGCTTACGTAACAGGATGACGTGATCCACACGATCGAAAGCTTTTTCGAAATCAGTGTAGATCACATCAACCTGCTTGCCTTTCTCCATGTGTTTTAATGTGAAATCAAGAAAATTAATAAGATTAGTATTAGTAGACCGTTTTTTTAAAAAGCCATGTTGTTCATTGGTAACTCCATTGGAGATAGTAGGGTAAATATGATTATATACTAGTTTTTCGAAGATCTTACCGAATGCATTGAGTATGGAGATAGGACGGTAGTTCTCCACTCTGGTGCGAGACCCCTTCTTAAGAATTGGCACTATGTGCGCTTGTTTCCACACTAAAGGAAATACTCCCTCCGCAAGAGATCTATTAAAAATTATCCGTAGGGGGCTGACCAAGCCAGGGGCACTGTTTACTACGAATAAAGGAGGAATCCCATCACTACCAGGCCCTTTATTTTTATCGAGGCTTCTAAGAGCTTTAAATATTTGTGTTCGCGACAACGAACTTCTCATCGCCCGCTTCGCACCGCCCGCCAGTTACGACGCAGCTTTCCGCCGACGCGGATAGAGTCCAACCCCGCGAAGAGAGATACCCAACGTAATCAGTGCAAATTTTGGTCTAGATTTTAGGTTTCTTTTTTAGTAATTTTCTAGTATTTACTGTACTTGTATTTACTGTAGTATAGTTTAGTTATAGTTTTATATTGTTTGATCATGTTAGCACGTAGTTTTGATAGTTTGTAGAGATAGTTTTTATTTATTTGTCGTTTTATAGTCGTAGGTCTAGTTTTAAGTGTTTTTATAATAAAAGTTCATTTAGTTAGTCGTTAGGATAGGCTAGGATAAGTTTTTGTATTAGTTTTGTTTTTAATTAGCGAGTTTGATTTTGGGTTTTTACCTATGTTTTTCCCAGAGATGGTGATAGGTGGGTCATATCCAATAGTTTCAGTACATAGCAGTCAATGACCCACACTATAATCAATCATAAAAAATATCTGTTTCGTGTTATTTAGTAAATAGGACACTTTTTATATAATTCACTTACCTCCTTGTATTGCTGCATCCTCGTATTTTGGTATTAAATAGAACAATAGATACATAGAAATACATATACCAGGTCGAGGATATCCAGGTACACTACGACAGAACACTAGGTCATAGCTAGAAGACCTAGAAATAGAAATATATAGAATAGACTAAAATAGTTTGGCAAAAATCTGAGTATTTGCCACTTCACTCTGTCGTAGCGGCCTGGATATCCAAGATAGAATAGTCAGTGATATACCAAAATACGGGGACTCATTAGTTCTTTCTGTGTTATAAATCGCTTGTGTATAGTATAAGTAGTTTTTAACATATAGTGTAAAATGTACATAATCCATAGTGAAAATTTGTTATGTTTAAGGAAATTTTTGGAAATAAAAACACGGTCGTCCTTACGGTATTGCCTTGAGGTAGTTAAGGAAACCGAATCAATCGGTTGGCAATCAGTCACAAACAGTCCTCTCAAGACAAAATCGGAAGAATTAGTGAAATCATCTGAAGAAATCTTTTATTTGAAGAAACCTGCTCCTGCTCAAAACAGCTGCCTGCTCTACCGGTCCTAGGGCTCACAGTACTGTCGTCACCGGGACGGCCGGCTATAGTCTATAGTAGCAAATGTGCGAAACCAGACTGCCATTATCGAAGGTGGTTGACCACATTTTATGGTCCTTCGAGCCGGATCCGTCCTGGGTGTACTGTGAGACCTGGGTGAAGACCTGGAAGAGCTGCTGAATCAGAAGATGCCGGTCACAAGAAGCATGAAGTCCGCGCCGCGTCGGGTCGTACCTCCGCCTGAAGAGGAGTCCGCGTCGCGTCCCGGTGTGTCCGCGTCGGGCCTCGCGTCTGACTCCGAGCCCACGGCGTCGTCCGCGACAGCCACGGAGTCGCGTACTGCCACCACGGCCCCAGACACATCAGCCACGTCGGCCGACGCTGCGAAGACCATCGAACCTGAGAAGACCCTGGGATCGAGGGGATCCAGGGGATCCAGAGGATCCAGAGCATCCAAGACATCCAGCAGAAGACATCGAGAGCTGACAGAGGCCAGGCTTGAGCTCCTGCAAGCTCAAGTCAAGCTAGCCAAGGCCAAGGTCAGCGCCCTTGAAGAAGAAACTTCCGATGAAGAGGACTCTATAGAAGGAACGATCCGTGAAGAAAGGACGTCGGAATGGGTGGACAGAAGCACTCTCGCCCTCACGACGGAGCCTCCCAACGTGCCAGAACATAGATCGGTACCACTACACGCCGTGCCGCCGCCACCACCGCCGTGTGTCGACGAGCCCGGGTGCCGCGTGGATGCCGATGCACGAGGCCCCATCAATAGAAACCCGACGAGGATCACGGAGACGAGGCCCTGCTGTGAAGACCTCACCGGGGACCACCGCCAACCTGTCGCGTTGCTGGAGCCGCCGCCACGACAGGAACCAAGACTGATTATAGATAGAAGAGCGGCCCTGGCACAGGACCCCTGGGACCATATCACCAGGGAGCCACGCCAGCCTGTAGCGCCGCACCAGCCGCCTACGCTACAGGAAATTCGTCAACAAATAGAAGATAGAAGATGGGACGCGGCGCAGAGGCCTCCTGGTGGGGACGTCGCCGAAGATCCACATCACTCTGCAGCGCCACGCCAGTCGCTTACGCTGCACGAAATAAGAAAATATATAGAAGATAGCAGAGTGGACGCGGCGCAGAGGCCTCCTGGTGGGGACGTCGCCGTAGATCCACATCACCCTGCAGCGCCGCGCCAGCCGCCTACGCTGCAGGAAATTCACAAGAACATAGAAAATAGAAGATGGGACTCGGCGCAGAGGCCCCCCGGTGGGGACGTCGCCAAAGATCCACATCACCTTGTCGCGCCGCACCAGACGCCTACGCGACAAGACAGCAAGCCGAACGAGTTGGCGATGCACGAGCTCGCCAGTGCAATCACTCTCGCCGCACGGTCGGCGGCGCAGCCCGCAATAGCAGCAAGGGTTCCTGACCTACCCTTCTTCAGCGGCCAGTCAGCGGAGTGGCTGCCATTCAAGATAGCAGTAGACGAGTCAACGTCACAGCTGACGGAACAAGAAACCATAGCAAGACTGCGGAGGTGCCTACGCGGGCCGGCGCGGGACGCCGCCCACTGCTTATTCGTGGGACACACGACGACGATCGAGGTAATGCAACTTCTTCAGGCAAGATTTGGACGACCCGACGCGCTCGTCATGGCAGAAATGAAGAAGCTACGGGAGCTGCCGCGCCTCACAGAAAATCCCAAAGACGTCTGTGTGTTCGCGTCGCGTGTGGCCAACATCACCGCGACGATCAAGGCGCTGGGACGATCGCACTATCTATACAATCCCGAGATAGTGCGCGCCGTTATAGAAAAGTTCCCGCCTACGCTACGCTTCCGCTACTACGACTTCGCTCCGGAGCAGCCTGCCTACCAGCCAGACCTGGTCACATTGACTAAGTTTTTGGACCATACCGCCGAACGGTGCGGTAACTTTGCTCCCCTCGAACACGTGCCACAGTTCGACCGGCGGGAGCAAACGCAAAGAGGACCAGCGCGCACCTACCACGCCGAGGGACAGAAGCCGAAGCCAGAGCCCTGTCCAGTTTGCAAAAAGGATCACAAGGTATTTAATTGTGATGCCTTCAAGAAGGAAAATGTGTCGGCGCGCTGGGACTTAGCCAAAGAGAAAAGGCTGTGCTTCAGATGTCTGCGTGTACGGCGCAGTCAACACAGCTGCAAGACACGCAAGTGTGAGACGAGCGGGTGCCAATACACTCACCACCCGCTACTACACAGCCCACCGCAGCCGAAACCGCCACCCCGTCAAGAGCAAGAAGAAACAGTATCGTCGGCGCGAAATAGAACAAACACAGCGCTACTGAAAATCGTCCCAGTAAAAGTCAGCGGTCCTAGTGCTCAAGTTGAGACCTATGCACTACTGGACGACGGCTCTACCTGCACCATAGTGGAGAGGGAGATAGCAGAAAAGGTTGGTGCAAGAGGAACGGCATCGCCGTTCTTGATAGAAGGCGTGGCGGGCGCGCGGATCGACGCAAGTGAGTCGACGCGTGTGCATTTGAAAATCGGTGGAAAATACAGTATAGAAGAATTCGAGATAACCGCACGCACAATGGACAAGCTGCAGTTATCGCCACAGCGGGTCCCGCCGGAGCTCATCTCCGGCCTCGATCACCTCAAAGAAATAGCAGACGAACTCATCTACGAAGAGGGCAAGCCAACAGTACTCGTCGGACAAGACAATTGGCAGTTGCTATTGTCTCACGCCGTGCGCCGTGGGGCGAACAACCAACCCGTCGCCTCACTGACCGACCTAGGGTGGGTCCTACACGGCGTGCAAGACGGACGACGTGAGAAGACCCACAGTCATCGCATCAGCTACGTGTCCGCGCCCCAGCCTGAGAGTTCCATAGAAGAGTTGATACGAGAACACTTTTCGCTCGACTCGCTGTGTGTCGAACCTCGCCGAAGCTACAACGACGGTGAGAAACGTGCACTGTCAATTTTGAACGACACGACTAAGCGGTTACCGGCGGGAGGCTTCGAGACCGGCCTCCTATGGCGTCGCGACGACTTCACGCCGCCAGATAGTTACTCCACTGCACTCCGCCGCCTCGAACTTATAGAGAAAAAGCTGGATCGGGACCCTACGCTGAAGAAGAGGTACACCGATCAAATAGAAGACTACATAGAGAAGGACTACGCAGAGGAAGCGCCCGTGTCCGCAGCGCGACCTAAGAAAGTCTGGTACCTACCTCACTTCGGCGTAGTCAACCCAGAGAAGCCTGACAAGCTACGTATAGTGCACGACGCGGCGGCGAAGTCAAGAGGGACGAGTCTGAACGACCTACTGCTGTCCGGTCCCGACCTACTTCAATCCCTGCCCGGCGTGCTGATGAGATTTCGACAACGAAATATAGCAGTCACAGCTGATATTCGTGAGATGTTTATGCGAATATCAATACGTGAAGAAGACAGAGACATGCAGCGCTTCCTGTGGAGAGGAGATCGACGCGACGGACCTCCGACCGAATATCGCATGAAGAGCGTGATATTCGGGGCCACCTCTTCGCCTAGCACAGCAATCTACGTGAAGAATAGAAACGCCGAGTACTTCAAAGAAAAGTACCCAGAGGCTACGGACGCCGTAGTACGTAGTCATTACGTAGATGACTATCTAGCCAGCTACGACAGCGAAGAGGACGCTCTACGGATCTCGAACCAAGTCGCCTTCATACATAGTCGAGGTAATTTCTTCTTGACTAAGTGGGCGTCGAACTCTCAACGTGTGCGTGGACAACTGGCGCCGGGCGAGAAGAAAGAAGTAGTGCAACTGGACACAGAGAAAATATTGGGAATGGTCTGGCGAACGCAGACTGACACGCTTTCGTTCAACATAAATGAACGTAAGTTGCCTACTTCTCTACTCGACGGTACACCCACCAAGCGAGAAGCCCTACGTGTGGTAATGTCCATATACGATCCACTGGGGCTCGCTACACCGATCACCGTGCAAGCAAAGAGAGTGCTACAGAACACATGGCGCTCTGGCATCGACTGGGACACCGCATTACAGCCAGCGGAAGCAGAAGCGTGGAGGAGTTGGGTCGGCGAGGCTAAGCAGCTCTCAAGCTTAGCCGTGCCGCGATGCTACACCCAACTAGCACACGCGACGTCGATTGAACTCCACACGTTCGTCGACGCAAGCAACTCTGCCTACGCGGCCGTCTCCTACTGGCGAGCGACCGACGGCGACGGACGTGTACACATCTCCCTCATCGCTGCAAAGGGAAGAGTCGCGCCGCTGAAGATAGTGTCCATCCCACGCCTCGAGCTACAAGCTGCAGTGCTGGGCGCCCGCCTAGCACAGACGATCGCCATCGAGCACGACTTCACACCGCATCGGCGTGTATTTTGGTCCGACTCACGCACCGTGCTCACCTGGCTACGCAACGGTCCTCGTGTATACAAGCCATTCGTCTCACATCGCGTCGCCGAGATCGGCGAGTCCACAAAGACGACGGAATGGAGATGGGTCCCCACCAAGGCGAACGTCGCGGACGACGCGACGAGAGAAGCGCCGGGAAATTTCGAGTCGACGCATCGCTGGTTCACGGGGCCGCCTTTCCTACACCTACAGGAAAGTGACTGGCCGACCGAGACTGAAGATAGCACCGCAGACGACGTCGACGCTACCGAAGAAAGACTACACACGACGAGGCCAAAGACGCGCCTCACTGAAGCCCTACCCGACGTCGCACGGTTCTCAAGTTACACAAGACTCCTACGAGCGACCGCACGAGTGATACAGTTCGTAGAGTTGCTACGCGCGCCGCAACAGTGTAACGCGGCCTACAAGCGAACCAAGAAGAATACAGACAGCGACTCGACGTGGGGAGACAAGAACAATCGCAAGAAAATAGTCAAGAAAACGGCGACGAACGACGTGCCTACGTCATCGCCGTACAAACAAATAGAGGTGCACCACCTAAACCGTGCACAGCTGCTGTGGATTCGAGCCCAGCAAGAAGACGCCTTCGCAGACGATGTGACCGCCCTGCGCCTGGGGCGCCCTCTATCTACAGACAGCAGACTCAGGCAGCTGTCCGTCACCTACGGCCAAGACGGAGTGATACGTCTAAGGTCACGAATAGACGCCGCTACGGACATCTGCTACAGCCAACGAGAGCCGGCGATTATAGAGGGCGGCCACCCATGGACGCAGCTGTACATCACACATGTACACACGCAGCTACATCACGGCGGGTTCGAAACCACAGCAAATGAGGTACGACAGCACTACTGGGTGCTACGACTGCGCAACGCCGTTCGTAGCGCCGTGAAACAATGTCTTCGGTGCCGCATCGCTAAGGCGAAGCCGGCGCAACCATCTACGGGCAACCACCCACCGGGTCGCCTCGCTCATCATCAGCGGGCCTTCACCTTCACGGCCCTTGATTATTTTGGGCCCCTCACCGTGACCGTCGGCCGTACGCACCAGAAGAGGTACGGCGTGCTCTACACGTGCCTCACTACCCGAGCTGTCCATATAGAGCTCGCGGGTAGTCTCAGCACGGACTCTGCGGTGATGGCGCTGAGAAGGTTCATCGGACGACGCGGCTGCCCTACAGAGCTCTGGTCGGACCAGGGCACCAACCTGCGTGGCGCTGACCTCGAGCTACGCCGTGCGATCGACGGGGCGACGCAAGAAGAAGCATCGCTACGCGTCATCCGGCGGCGCTTCATACCGCCGAGCGCCCCATTCATGGGGGGCGCATGGGAGCGTATGGTGCGGAGCATCAAAACCGCACTATACACCACACTGAACGAGCGTGCGCCGAAAGAAGAGGTGCTCGCTACCCTGCTCGTCGAGGCGGAGCATACGGTGAACAGCCGTCCCCTCACACACCTGTCAACGGCCCCGGACGACGAGGAAGCGCTCACACCCAACCACTTCCTCCTGGGCGGGCCATCACGCGTCCCACAGCCCGGGACGTTCACCGACGACGACATCAGCGGGCGCAGGGAGTGGCGGGTCAGTCAACGGCTGGCCGACCACTTCTGGGCGCGCTGGGTGCGCGAGTACCTCCCCGAGCTGCAACACCGGCGGGAGCCCCGCGCCACGGGTGGCGCCATCCAGCTGGGCGATCTGGTCCTTATAGCAGACGGGACCCTGCCTCGCAACATCTGGCCGCGAGGCGTCGTGATCGCCACCTTCCCCGGCCCCGACGGCGAGGTACGAGCAGTCGACGTGCGCACCAACAAGGGAGTCCTGCGGCGACCCACCAAGAAGCTGGTGATCCTGCCCACTGCCAACGAGTCGCCCTGATGATCTGCGGGACTACCTACTGCCGCTCACACGAAGAGTTCCAGCTGCGAGAGCTGCGGCGGGAGAATATGTTCGCGACAACGAACTTCTCATCGCCCGCTTCGCACCGCCCGCCAGTTACGACGCAGCTTTCCGCCGACGCGGATAGAGTCCAACCCCGCGAAGAGAGATACCCAACGTAATCAGTGCAAATTTTGGTCTAGATTTTAGGTTTCTTTTTTAGTAATTTTCTAGTATTTACTGTACAGAATGCACTGATCACGTTGGGTAGAACTCGTATAGTATAGTTTAGTTATAGTTTTATATTGTTTGATCATGTTAGCACGTAGTTTTGATAGTTTGTAGAGATAGTTTTTATTTATTTGTCGTTTTATAGTCGTAGGTCTAGTTTTAAGTGTTTTTATAATAAAAGTTCATTTAGTTAGTCGTTAGGATAGGCTAGGATAAGTTTTTGTATTAGTTTTGTTTTTAATTAGCGAGTTTGATTTTGGGTTTTTACCTATGTTTTTCCCAGAGATGGTGATAGGTGGGTCATATCCAATAGTTTCAGTACATAGCAGTCAATGACCCACACTATAATCAATCATAAAAAATATCTGTTTCGTGTTATTTAGTAAATAGGACACTTTTTATATAATTCACTTACCTCCTTGTATTGCTGCATCCTCGTATTTTGGTATTAAATAGAACAATAGATACATAGAAATACATATACCAGGTCGAGGATATCCAGGTACACTACGACAGAACACTAGGTCATAGCTAGAAGACCTAGAAATAGAAATATATAGAATAGACTAAAATAGTTTGGCAAAAATCTGAGTATTTGCCACTTCACTCTGTCGTAGCGGCCTGGATATCCAAGATAGAATAGTCAGTGATATACCAAAATACGGGGACTCATTAGTTCTTTCTGTGTTATAAATCGCTTGTGTATAGTATAAGTAGTTTTTAACATATAGTGTAAAATGTACATAATCCATAGTGAAAATTTGTTATGTTTAAGGAAATTTTTGGAAATAAAAACACGGTCGTCCTTACGGTATTGCCTTGAGGTAGTTAAGGAAACCGAATCAATCGGTTGGCAATCAGTCACAAACAGTCCTCTCAAGACAAAATCGGAAGAATTAGTGAAATCATCTGAAGAAATCTTTTATTTGAAGAAACCTGCTCCTGCTCAAAACAGCTGCCTGCTCTACCGGTCCTAGGGCTCACAGTACTGTCGTCACCGGGACGGCCGGCTATAGTCTATAGTAGCAAATGTGCGAAACCAGACTGCCATTATCGAAGGTGGTTGACCACAATTTGATTATTACTAATTGTAAGACTGTTAACAAGACAGCTATTGCCGTACTTAGGTGGAATCATCTCATAGTCAGGATAGGAGGTCGCTGGAGAAGAAAATACACTATTAAAAAAATTGTTAAATGCTCCAGACATGTCAGGACCGGTATTATAGGAGGTGTTATTATATGTTACAGTTTGAGGGTAGTTTGATCCTCCTCGTTTGGCTTTTACGAACGACCAAAATCTCTTTGGGTCTTTTTTTATGAGGCTTTCGGTTGAATCGACATATTTATCATGACATTCCTTTTGGACTTTTTTAGAGAAAAAAAAAATGAGTATTATGGCATTAAAAACTCATTTTGGATCTAAGTTGAGTTAGACCGTTATTCACCGGACCCACAGGAATGTTATAATGAGATAAGAACTTTAGTAAGGCAACTAAGGAAGCAGGTAGTGAATCTGAGTGAACCTTAAAGCACGTTTAGGATATAAATCCAAACTGTTTTGTATGCATTTCAAGGAACTTTGCACTTCTATCTTATTCATGATCTCAAAGAAAAAACAAATCTAATTTATGATCTAGAGAAGAAATAGGTACCTAACTACCTACCTACGAGTTTACTTATCATATTTATTTTAAAAACTACGATGAACAGGGAATGTTAATTTGAAGACGTACCTTAGGCTCTAGATGTTTAAACTGTGAAATTAGACTAGCATTAGCTCGATATCGGCGAAGACAAACATCATGTTTCAACACCGAGGCGTTTCTCAAATCAAATCAATGTATTACCAAAACAAATTTGTCTACATAAACCGTTTTAGAAAAATACACAAACAAACACAATATTAGGAACAACAAAAAATGTTATTAATCCTTTTTTATTTGCAATAAAATGACACAGGATAGAAAAGCGTGATTAAAACTAAAAATCTATAAACGAACTAGAATGCAGACAAAAGAAATTAAATAAAACTTACTATCTTAAAACTAACTAGAAATTAAATAAAACTAGAAACTAGAAATTAAAAAAGACAAAAGAAATTAAAAACAGTTTAATCAGTCAAAAAGGCCTCCCCGGGGATGCAAAGGATCCCATGGCGCTTCTTGCGTTTCCGCGTTGGATGGCGATGGACAACCTTATAAATTAGGGGAATAGTTTAGGAGAGACCTTTGCCCAGCAGTGGGACAAAGCATGATAAAAAAAGTCATTTAAAAAGGGCAAAGCTCAAGAAGTCTCTTGGTCCATTTCATGCACTATTAACACTGCTGATAGAGCCACTCTTAGTCTTTGGTATCATTATAATAAAACAGTTTTGGCAAGAAGATAGGACCAAGTGATACTGACTACAGCCAGCAGGGCTGACTAGGAAGTAAAATCACTACGCAGCGCTGTTTTTCAGTCCTGCCCTAGGTGTTGGGTTGGAGTTAAGGCACCGAATAGACTATTAAGGTCTGCTTTATTTTCACTGTCTGCGACGGGCTCACCCTGTCACACAGCTAGTTAAATGTGGATATCATATTCTAAATATCGGGGAAGTCATTGATTCAATAAGAAAACTAAGAACAAAGCGCCTATCACTAAATGTGGAGCAGATGATTCAAGTAGAAACATAGTACATTGGTCACCTATTAAGTTCAGGCGGTACGGACTCATAAGCCTTTCGTAGTACGTCGTTACTGTGTTTCTAATACAAATAATAATAGTAGTGGCTTAAAAATAAACGGAATAATAGGTGCAATAATTTTTTCTTTAAATTATTATAATAACATTTTTATTCTGATGATTCTACGGATCTACCCATAACAACTCGAAAGCATCCATTTTCTGACATTAAAAATACACACAACATAAATAATATGTAAACCGTCAAGAAGTTCCATACTGCCCGTTCTTTGCAGGAGTTCAAATTGATGGTGGTCTAATCTAAACATCAGTGGAGTATTCGTCAATCCTGTCTCTTTTCCGCTAGTGTCATGAGTTCTTGATACTACAAGACATTTTTTTTTAACTATAGATGTGCTTGCTCTTGACCTCAATCTAGTCCTCAGGACAAATATGGGGTCGAAGATGTAGCGAGCTTATCCAGAATGGCACCGGCACTCCTGCACACCGACGGAACGCAGCAAGCTGCTTGGCGCCAGACTCCGGCAGGAGGGTGGTCGCGAGCCAGGCGGCTCCTCGCGGAGTCTTGCACACCGCTGTGGGGATCGTTCATCCGCCACCACAAACTAGGTAGCTTGTGGTGCCGTTGCCCGGGGTGGACCGCTAGGAGGAAGATCCCCTTCAACATCAACCTTGTGCTTCAATTGGGCTAGATAATTCTGTCTGGGTCTTCCTCTGCCTCTTTTCCCCTCTAATCTCAACCATCTCCGTAAATAAGTATAACATTTATGTTAATATTCCCTGTCTAATATTTCAGACATTTAACTTTATTAGTTCTGTGTTGGTTCAGTCAGCTGAAGCCAATCCAATCTAATAGTGTTGCCCAACTATCGATAGAGTATAATATAAATAGTGTTTTAAAAGACTGAAAGTGTGGTGGCGCAATCCCAGCCAGTATGGATACAAAATCTGCACTGGTGTCGGTTTAATACCCAACAGGTTTCATTTAAGAGAATATTATTCCGAGAGCGTAAATGCGCGCTGCATACAAACTTACTATGGTGATATTTTCAATACTAACCAATTAAAGTCAATGACATTTTACAGCAACAATCTAATAACAAATTTCTATGCTTCTATAGAGTCAGATTTTCGTTAAAATATACAGTTTCAATGCTAGGATTAATTTTAGATTTGTATGGAAATCTTTGAGGCACTGTAACTTGAAAACTATACATTTTAACGAAAATCTGACTCCATACAAGCATAGAAATTTGTTTCTAGATTGTTTCTGCAAAATTTCATTGACTTTAATTGGTTAGTATTGAAAATATCACCATAGTACGTTTGTATGGAGCGCGCTCCGAATAATATACCCTTAAAGCCCACGCGGTACGCATATTCACCAGTTCAGTAGTTTGCAGAATTCGAGGCAAAGCTCCCCATTTTGTATTCGTCAGTTTTTGCAGGTTTCTATCAACAGAACCTACTATAGATTAATATTATGGTAACAACATTAGTCCAATCGAAATGAGATACATATTGGTGATTCTAGTGGCCATATCCTAGACACATAATTATCGACACAACACAAGATTATCTGCAGTACAACCATCATTAGAGTTAAAGTTCGCGCTTAACTATCCAATCATACACAATACATGTACCTATCATCTACTTAACTATCCCAATTTAGACCAGTTTTATTACGTCGTAAAGATTCTACTGCTCAATAATTATTCCAATCTTTAGCTCTGTGGTATTCACAACCAGCATCGTCGTAGTGTCGAATGCGTCAAAACAATCGACTGTTTCAATGATAATTATGGTTCCGTGGGTAACTAAACTCGGTGGCGCTCTAAACTAAAGAGCTCGGTGGCGCGTTGCGGAGAGGTATGAACTCTCAATCAAGAAGTCCGGGTTCGAATCCGCACGGACAACATGCCACGTACCAATGAGTTTTTTCTAACTTATGTACGTACTGCGACTGCTCTCAAACGGTTAAGGAAAATATTGTGAGGAAACCTGCATAATATGCAGAAGAAGAAATTCTGATGCATATGTGAAGTCTACCAGTCCGCATTGGGCACGCGTGATGGACTAACGCCCAAACACCCTCCTAGAGGGTAGGCCTGTGCCCTGCAGTGGGACGTATATCTGTGGTGGTACAAGAAGTACGTAAGTCTGTACTATAGCCATATGGACATACGTACTTCGTGTTCCAAGTCACAAATATAGGCTGATGATGATGATGGAAAGAGTATGGTATGGCAGAGTAAAGGAGACAAGAAGAATGCTATTCTCCATACTAAGTGGGGTACACAGGAATTTATTATCGTTATGAGCATCATTTCGTTATTGTTGCATTAATAAAGGCTTCTCTTACATAGTTGGTTTAAATCATAATATTGGAAGGACACATCTTTAGACGTAGATTGGCATTTCATCTTCTGTATGCTTCAGTTGTGATTGGCTGTCATGCATTGCCGCTAACATTTCGCACATTTCCAGTCCTTTTAAATGTCTTCGGTCACTAAGCAGTAACGTAAAACAATTAAGCACACTTTTGCGGTCACTTTAATTAACAGCACGCTGATGCGAAGTCCTTGTGTATAAAATGTCATTGGTGTACGCACTAAACTCAGATGCACTTTCTCAATCTTACCCTCCTCTGACAGAACGGGAGACCGATATAATCAGAGGCAGTGATGAAGATTCTGATGCATTGGCTATTAACTAGTAGCCAGGATTTGTTATCGAGGATGTGCAGAACATCTGATGGTAGTAGTCGCCACTTACGACACCCAGCTACTGCGTTGGAGCTATTAAGGGTTTCCCTTTCTCTATTTTATTCTATTCTATTATATTTTTGTGTAATGGCGTTTCCTTGATGATTTCGCCAGTATCAAATGTTGAAGATATAGAATCTGCTTTCATAGGTAGGGTTGTACGGTAATTGGATATGGCGATCTCAAAGCCCTGTTTTTATACAAAAACACACACTCGAAACCGCCATAAAATGACGGAGCCGCGTGGCTACTTAAATCGCGAGCCGAACGAAAGACGTCTTCTCGAGAGCCCCCTAGCCACGCGACTCCTCTTCTCAATTTTAAATATTTGACAATGGAATGGCGTGTCAAGTGCTTAGGTCAAGTGTTGATAGGTAGCTCCAGTGGCTAAGGGTTGAACTACACATGGCCACACGCGATCGCACTTTTCCGTCGCTCCATCCTTTTCTGTCACTCAGGAACGTCATTTGCTAGAGCATAATAATATAGACGGAACGCGATCGCCTGCTGAAAAGGATGGAGCGACGGAAAAGTGCGATCGCGTGCGGCCATGTGTAGTTCAACCCTAACCTTTCTTCCACCAAAAAAATCGTATATATGAAATATTGTAGTCCTACTAAACCACCCACGGGAAGAAATGGGGAGGTCCTTTAAAGCCACGGCCGGAATAAAAATAATGGTAGCGATAATTATAGTAGACTCGTATTTCCTGAAATCCTTCAATATACATATTATCCTTTGGTGCAATCTTAGGGTCCTTAAAAAATAGTAATGATGATCAGACCATCAAACAAAATAACTTTCTCAATGGGACCAAAATCGAAATCGCGAAAAAAAGAGAACTTTGTTTTCCGTACCAGAAAAAGCAAAACGGAACACTTATGGAATCTCCTTGGTGTCTGTGCGTCCGTCTGTCACACGCATTTTTCTGGACCGTTATACAAAAGGTTGAAACTTGGAACAGTTGTTCAATATCTTACTGGCTGCCGTTTAGCAACAAATACAAGGCCAAGGTTGTAACAGACTCAGCCAGAAGACATATATTCGCTCTTGTCTTAAAGACACAAAGCATGTACGAATTATGTATTAAAAGCTCTCCAGATTCTGTTAAGCATGAGCTAATCTTGTGTCATTTTCGCTCTTAACGAGTACCGCACGCTAAAGCCTCCATACCAAGCCTTCTTTTCCATTTTATTTCCTATTTCGATTCCTCCCACCACGCGCCAAGAAAATGGCCGACGATCTAGAGTCAGTGTTGCGCGCGATTCGGAGCGCGTGCGCACGCGACGCGAACGACGTTCCAATTTTGAAAAACGAAAACACCGAAACTGTGCAACAGTGTTGTTTAAACATTTCTACTTTCTTGAATAATTCCTTGATTCTGTGGTAAAAGTGACAGGTTTGGTTTTGTGACGTTGTTGTTCGAAAGGTTTTTTGAAACAGCAATTACCTGTAGCCTAGACAAGTGCAGGCTATTGTTTGCTTTGACTTGCAGCAGCTGTCAAAATATACGGATTATCAAGGTAAGTTTGTCCGATTGATTTTCTTAGCGCAAATTATTTATCATCTTTGGCTGTTTATAGCTTAATTCAAGCTTATGTCATTTTTGTTGTAAGCAAATTAAGTATTGTGTCATCGTTATTCTTGGATTTATTTATTTCGGGTGGTTTTTTTTTCATCCATAGATTACAAGACTGGTTATGTTTCGTGATCATATTGGCTTACTCGCGGTATTTCATTAGATTCGCGAATAGCAATAACTGTGCGTAAAACGGTCGTTCAAAAGTTTATGTGAGGCAGTAAAATTGTTTTAAATGGTTGTGTAGGTGTTTGGAATATTTACGGGTTTAGTGTGTTGATACACTTTCAAAGGTTTTTGATGTTGGTATTTAATTTTTATTTGGGTCAGGGACCTTGGACGTTTTGGCGTTCTGTTTTCATTAGCATGCTGGTTTGGTTCGTGTGTTATTTAGTATGCATTTTAAGTTTATTTAATTCCCTCTCGTTTTTTGTTGTTTTATTAGAATAGATGTTTTCCATTTCTTGAGTAGTGTATATAGAAGTCAAGAAAAACGTTACCGTATTGTAAATTGTTCATAATATACCTACAGACCTAACAGACAGTATAGGTAATTAGGTGTGAGCTGTTTTGTTGGCAATAATCTAGAGCCTAAGTAGGGGGGGGGGGGGGTCTACTTCCTACTTATTATGAAATTTCAAAAACAGTTTTCTGAAGTTCGGTTTTTTTATGAATGATATGTTTTGTGCGAAAAAAAAATATGTATCATTAGATAACTTTGTCAACGATCGTTATTATTGTTATTTACCTTAACAAGTTTGTCTTCTTCTATTATCTCGTCAACTTAATCAGTCATTAATATACTATCTTTTAATTTACTATTCACCTATCACCAATTCATCATGTTCAAAATCATAGCTTTTTATTTTGTTTTCATATAGGTACCTACCTACTTCTCCTAGTGCCATTGTCAATTTATTATCATTTATATTTTTCCCTTTTGTCTAGTACTTAATATGAGTGGAGAAATCACACCTACCAAATTCTATCGTAGGTACACTAAAAATATGGTAGCGAAATTTCGAGGTGCTCATCTTTTAGTACCGCATAACCTGCCTATTTAGACTCTATCGTAGAGGTAGAAACACCGAATTTTTTGTCAAAAGGTACAAATAGTAGTGACTTATACCTACGATATAATTTAGGCAAATACGAATACCTACTCGAACCTCGAACTAGACAACAGCAATTTTTTCCATCGAATTTTAATTTTGATGACACGTTAAGCCGTTGGTCCCTGCTACTATCTATGGTGGTAGTAGTCGTTACATTAAAACCACTTCAGAGGCCATAAAGCGGTCTGAAAAAACTCTAATACCAGGACTTGCTGCCCTTATGATAAGAATAATCTTTGCCACACCAGACTCACAATTATGTTTTTATATATTACTTATTAACATGTTAAAGGCAATGCACAAAATTATAATCTGCTTGCAAGATTCATCAAAACCTTTCAGAGAACCTTAATTGTGTAGGAAACTCTTTCTATATCCTTACCAATGTATATTATGCCGATGCTTATTTCTCCAAACGAATGTCTTACCGTCACTGTTTCACCCCATCAAACGGCAGATGGTATGGTGACCGTTTCCGCTTCTCTACTAACCCGGAACGGTGACTGCAGAACGGTAACTATCGTGCTTGGCATTATTTTGGTCAGTTACACGAAAATGTTAGATTGTATGGACAAAACACCTTTGACTTTAAGGACGAAATACCTTGGAGGCGTCTTTTATTTTTGATTTTACGAACTAGATTTATACCATTTACCGAAACTAAAGTCATACCTTAGTATTTTTGGATAGTTTATCTAGTGAAATCATAAACTGAATACACGATTGGAAATACTTCACTCGATAGAAAATCGTCACAAAGATGACGTATTTTCATGCATTTTTAAACATTTATCTCGTTTTAGAAGAACATAAAATAGTGGCCGATTTTTTGCATTTAAACTCACATATTCACCATTAGTTTAACTAGTGAAATCATAAAAAAAATCTAGAAAAAGTTCTTTGGTTAGTTCTTTTTAATCGAAAATACGGGTCACGCACGCACTTTTCGACGGGCTGGGCAATCGCGTTTCGCATAGAAAATCTTCGTCGGAACGGGTTCCTTAAGTTTTGATGCGCATATTTCGTTTTGTAAAATTTTGTCCACGCGCTGTTTTATATTCAAATTCGGTAAGACAAGTTTTTTTTTTACAGATAGGTAGTAAACATTATTTTAAAATCTCTAGCATAGAATATATTGTTAAGAAGGCAATTAAGATCAAAATGGATTCAGCCCACCAAAAAAAACGACCGAATTCAGAACTTAATGCATTAAGTGATTAAATCTAGTTTGATTATTAAAGTGGCATATACCATCAGTGATTCAAATCACCGAATTAAATGTGACCACATATCTGTCCACATTCAATATAAAGACTATAGTCCATCAATTCAACGTCGTCCAAGCTATGGAAAGTATCTGAAAACATATGGAAAGAGCTCGAGGTTTCGAACGGAGACTATGAACTGGCAGGCGTAGTGTGGGCTGCCTTACAGCCCGCTGGACCGACGACCTGGGTATCAGGGTGTGACTGGATGAGGAAGGCTGAGGATACAATGTTATGCCGCATCTTGGAAGCCCATGTTCAGTAAGGTGATGATGATGACAGCAATCCAAATATTGCAGCTACTTACAGCACCGTAGGCGTACGCTTGACCAATCGCCTCGACAAGCCGGACATTGGGCAAAATGTAATGACTGTTCTCAAAAAGGACAGGCGCGCAACCATGCATACATAATTTGTAATTTTGTCAAGAATTAACAAGGTCCCTTTTGAAATTGATTGCTACTTAGAGAGAGGGTAGAGGAGAACGTACCATGATCAAAATAAAATGGTCTTCTCAGAAATGACAACTACGTACCGCCTTCAATAAATGGAAGAGCATGAAGATTAATTACGATGAGGTACTTCCAGCTATCTTGAGCAGATTGTCGCACCATCTAGCAGAGGTTCGCCCCATAATGCGTCTTCCATCTACCCAAACGTGGTCTTCACCCCAGAACCCGATTACACCAAAGTCATCTACGATGTGACCAGCCCAATAAGTGGGTTAACATAGATGGATCGGACCTAAGATGTAAATGCCATGTTTTTCCTCAGACTATGGCCCACATTGCATCCTGCCTTTCCTGCCCGGTACTACACGAACAGAGCTTAAAGACACTGCCGCTAATGCTATCCGTGTAGCGAAATACTGGGCTGGAACGATATAGGTACATAGAATGGCATTCCATCGCCTCGATAGAGGAATCCCATTAACACTTCGGTTTGCTAACTCTATAAGAGCTGTCAACTCGGATTTTATGAAGAGCGTAACTGTTATATTCCTACGATCACTAGCCCAATCAGGGCACAGGCTTCCGAATAAAGGTTAGAGAGAGTGGATATACTCCTCCACCAGACTTAGTAAACACTGATTGAGTACATTTCATTAAGTCGATGTCGTAACTATTAACGACATCTTCGTTTATAATGCAAAAAAACTGGCAATACGTTTTATAATCACCTGCTTATGGGCATATGAGCTCATCGCGGTGCGTTTGCGCAATACTTTCGCTTGATTACGTTGCGGAGGTGTCGATGTTGATTCTACCGGTTTCGTGCTTTCGGCATTTATTATCGAGATATTTTTTAGCAAAAAAACTGTTGCTAAGTGATCGTTAAGATTGCCTTTTTTACATATTATGCATATTTATGCAATCTGCATAAAACTCAAGACCATAATTAATTTTAGGGTAGTCAGAGGGCCTACTACAATCATCTACCATCCTTATAAACGTCGAGTTGTAGTAAAGCTCACTTTAGCAAGGTATGCTGTAAGACAAAGCGAAGGTTTCTAAAGGTTTCAGTAGGTTTTGGAAAAAATGACGTCTCAGTTATGGCGATAGAGGCCAAGCTTTTTGCTCACTGATATACTGCATACGAAACGTAATGCCTTATAGTCCCCTTGAACAAAACACAAGGGAAGAAATGAAATGCCATGGAAGGGACTATCTGTCCATTCTAAGCCGGAACCACACATTATCATCTTATTAAGAGATACGCTCTTATCAGTGAGTATGAGTTTTTCGGAATGTATGTACGATTTGTAACACCAGCTTTTCGGTGAAGGAAAACATCGTGAGAAAACCTGCATGCTTCAGTTTTGAGGCATGTATTGTACCTACTGTCCATTACAAGTGGCGACGGGCTCACTCCCCGTCACACTGAAGAGAGTAAAGGTTCTATTAGTGAAACGTGGTTGTTCTGGGGTTTCAAAATATCTTTGACTACCCTCGGGGAATATAGTCGTGAGCATATGCTTATACTTTTATCAGTGGAGTATTTGTCCTCTTACTGGAACTTATAACATAAATCTTTATAACTAAACTGTTTAATAGGGGTTATGATACTGTATTAAGGATTTTAGGTGGGTGATTAATAGGTGGCTAACCTTTCGCCCACAAAAGCACTAAATATGCTAAAACTGAACCTTGCTACACCTTTCAAAAGATATTTGGTAATTGTAGCAACGTTTCTGACCAAGGTTGCGATTGTACCTAAGTATTATGCTGTATTATCAGAAGCTGATAAATAAACTTAACTGTTTTGAACAGAAGGATATCATGGATTGTTATGACAATCTTTTAGAAACTATGAAAAACAGATAGCCCAAATGTTACTCAAAATTGTAATGTTGATCGTACAAACGCCCTATCCAAAGGATATTTTTATCTTACGATCCTACATTCCATTTTTTCCTGTCATGTAAGCAACAATGCTCTAAATTCGGAAACCTGGTAAACAAGTAAGTCCAGTTTGCATTATGGGAATGATTTCCACGAATTTCGAAAACCTGCAGAACAACTTTATGAACACTTTCGCCTTCAGCGTTTCGGTTACGTCGTTTGTTCTTGGGAAGCTATTCTAATGTGTTGTTCCCACGATCCCTCATAAGAGTGGACCCTAAGCATTGCACAACCTAATTTTAGTCCCATAGTTCTCTATCCACGTCATCAGCTAATACTTGCTTCTTAAAACACTAAATTAAAAAAGGAATTTTGCGAAATACTCTCTTAACAAATATGAAATGAAATGAAATTTATTGCGATAAATGTGGTACATACTGGGTAAATAGGTGGTAATTTACAAATAGATCAGCACATTTAGTCAGATGTCTGACATACAATATTATTGGTTGATTTTGTACAAAGAAAGAAATAAAGAAATTAAATGGTGCACATTTTGTACAAATAGACTTGGTAATTTTCTTACTTCACTGTCACTTCATATAAATGGGCTCACACTGATAAGAACAGGTAAGCACGTGCGATAATGAGTGAGTACAAGTGAGAGAGGACTACACTTTGCCTACAGTCGTCTTCCACCCGTATTCCACGGGGGTGTGGAAAAAATTCAATCAATCAAGTATACTTTATTTTACACCAAAATATAAACAGTAAAATACAGAGACAAAAAAAGCAAGGGGCACAAAAGGAGGCGGTCTTGTCGCTAAGAAGCTATTTCTTCTAGACAGCCATAGGGAAGAGGAAAAATTGGTGCGGGTCAGGATGTCCGTACTATAATTATGTAGTCACGGACTAAATATCCATCCAAAAAAAACAGCATCATACAAGCTTGCGGCAGCCAGCCGGTATACCTCTACATGGGCAGCGTGTAGCAATAGGTGGACGTTCACATATACGAGAACGAGCGGCATACAAACATAAGCTCACGCCAATGTCCCATGGAGGAAGGCAGAGTCTACGGACACGCCAAGACTCTGGCAAACCGGAATGAGTGGCAGTTTGGTAGAACCATGCGCATTTAGTGGGTGTATTTTTTTATGGAAGGATATCCTATTCTGTGATGTAGTAGGTACCTATTCTTTATCCTGAAACCGGCTAAAATACTACATTAAAGTCTATCGTAAGTGTGTCTGTATAGATTCTAAATTCTATCATTCTACTAACTTAGTTTTCATCAACTTGTTGCTTGACATTTATCTCCAGCTAGCTGCCAGCAAGTCTTTAGCCTCGAATTCTTCGACACGACTACGAAATGAAGCCGGCTATATAATTAGGCAACTACGTATACACAACACTCAATCACAGAGTATTGGATGTTGGGTTGACATTAAAGACCAAGGCCAGCAGCTGATTAATTTTAGCTTCCTTAACGCCTCCATTATAAATCAAACCTTGTGAAATGAACTTTTTTCTTAAGTGAGTAAAGGTCTTATATAGGTAGGCTCTTAGCAAAATATCTTATGATTTACGTGTTAGTGCGTTCACACACGATGACGCACTGACGGAGCGGCAGATATCAGTCCATAGAACCACACCCGGTGCGTCAATGCGTCACCGTGTGCGCTTCTACGTGCGGATTCATACAACTCCTTGCTTCACAAATGTCGGACTGACGTCTGCCGCTGTGTAAATGCGTCATCGTGTGTGAACGCACTTATTTTCTCCATTTATCCGGTATTTTTTTGTTTTAAAGTAAGTTGAAGTCGTCTTCTTTTGATAGTTTAGTTAGTGTAACCAATCACTACTGGATCCTAGGGTTCATAGATCAGGATATTATATCATTATATCAACCCTATACTAAAATATGCATCTTACTATAATCGATCTCATAGAGTCAGTAAGCTATGCCTTGAACATTAATTGTTTTTAATTTGACATTAAAGTTGTTGAGCCAAAATAACAATCATAAAATCTAGTCGGTCCTTATTGCGCGCAGTATATTGCAAAATTATAAATTGGTGGACGGAGTATTTGAATTTGCTAAAATTTTGCCAATAAAAACTTTTCAACATCATGTCATAGTTTTTTATTTTGATAAAAAACATATACATACTATAAGAAACCATTAAGTTAAATTTAATACCGGATTTAAGTAATTAAAAACCTCTCGTATGCCTGACAAAATGCCGAGCAAAAACTTACTAAAAGTTAAAAACACATTACTAATTCTCAGTAATACCTACCTAAAGCCATTCTACGGCATCCTTGTGATAATGTGACATCATCTAAGTCAGATGAATAAATTCCACATTCATTATGAAACCACCCAAGGCGATTTCCAGAGTGTTTTACATCTAACGACTTTAAGGATCATATAATATTTTGTCCTTACCAAAAACAATCGAAGATGATAGGTATAGGTAATTAATATACATAGGGTCCTTTTAAATATGCTATCAGTTTTTTAAGGGGATGATCAGACCATCAAACTAAACAACTTTCTATATGGGAACAACTCAGAAAATACGAAAAAAAACAGCTATTTCATACAAAACTGGAAACCTACTCGACCCACATATAAGCAATAGCGAAAACTGCATAAACCGAAGAAGATATTCTGATGCCTGTGTGATTTCTACCAATGCACATTGGACACGCGTGGTGGGTAGTCTCTTTGAGGGTAGTCCTGTTAACTTCAATAGGAAAGGTATAGGTAAAATAAATAAATAAATAACGCTCACAGGCACATACATTGTAATGATCCCAAAACTAGCACTAAAGGCTTTTATTATGGAAACCATACAACAACGGCACGAACATATATAACATCCATGACCGAACCGGGATTCGAACCCAGGACCCTGGTTTGGCAGTCCAGCGTGGTAACCATTACACCAACCGGGTCGTAGGTGCTCGTATACAGGGTGAAATTGATATCATTACCATACTTTTAAACTAAGAGCCTATCAAACTGAAAAACTCTTTCTTTGGAAGCAAACCGATCGGAGCAAAAAAAAAAGCTGTTCTACTAAACTGCAATGTGTACTCGACTCAAATGTATGCAACAGCTGTTTTTTTGTGTGCTATAAACGGTTTGCTCTCATAGTAAGTTGTTCAGTTTGATGGGTAGAATCTTAGTTTAAAAGGATGCTAATGATATCAATTTCACCCTGTATAGGCTGATGATGATGAAGTCGGTATTACAAATGCGTTCTTAAGCTGACTCTGACCTTTTTAAAATTTAGCTTAAGAAGGCGCGAGCACTTGAGATCCTGGACACTGCTTAGGTATATCGTAGCCTATGATGACGATTATGACTTGTGGGTTTCTTTAATCGTGATCGTGTCGTGAATAGTTACCAACATCAAACTCGAATGTTATTTTATGCTTGTATTAATTAATTCTGAAACCGTTAAATGCATTTTAATTAGTTTAGTCCTACAGTTATGTCATAAAACTAATATTTAATAGGTTTCTAGTTTCAAGGATTAAAAGCTGGTTTTTTATATAGGTCATCATCAAAGGACCGGTCTGTAAAGGCATATTTAATATATTTTTGTATTGTTTCTTGAGTTCCGTATTAAAATTAATTGTTTTCAATCCCCATCGAAGTAAAACCCTTGGTTACATACAGGGTCCCACTTAATATGCTGACAGTTTTATAAGAGGATGATCTGACCATCAAACTGAACAACTTTCTCTACGGGACCAACATCGAAATCACAAAAAAAATCTCCTGTCCCATACACTTCGCTCGAGTCAGTTTGCACTTTTGTATGAAACTGTTTCATTCCTGTTACAGGAAACAGCTGATTTATTTTCGCGATTTCGATGTTGGTGTCATAGAAAAAGTTGTTCAGTTTCACTGTCTGATCATCCCCTTAAAAAAGTGTCAAACCTTGTATATTTGAATTGAATGTGTCAAAATAAAAAGTAACAAGATCAGTGACATGCGCAAAATGTGTAAACATAATGTACTAAATAGAACGCTAATGGAATTACTAGACTGTCATGTCCGTCTGTCTGTCTATCTGTCTGTCACAGATTGTTTTACGTAGAATTAATTATAACATTTAGTAAAAACATTGAATATGGTGGGTGGCCCAATCACTAGAGAAGCTTTTAAAGTTCCGGTAAGTCCTACTTGAACCTTGAACTTGGTTTTGGAAAATTGGGTGGTGATTGTGAGGATAAGTGCCAGTGGTGGTTTCAGTCCATGCAAAACTTTGACGTAGAACACTCGTAGACGGTAATAATAAAAGTAATGTTTTATATATATGGAAAAATTGCTTAGAAAATCTAGATTGCGCGTATCAAATAATATTTATAATATAATTACATGACATGATAAGTTTTCAAAAATAAGAAACATTTTGGAGAAAATTGGTTTTATTTGCGGCATTTAACAGCATAGCATATGCTCACAACTATAATCCCCGAGGGGGTAGTAAGAGATATTCCAAAACCTCAGAACATTCACGTTTCACCAGTAGTACCGAAACTCTGCTCAGTGTGACGGGGGGTAAGCCCGTCGCCACTTATAATGGACAGTGGGTACAATACATGCCTCGAAATTGAAGCATGCAGGCATTGACCAGAAATACGAGGTCAATGCATGCAGGTTATTAAAACAATAATAAATAGAATAGCCTTAAGACGCTCTTATCCCGTCGAGGCCGTTTTTTGAACACGAACGAAAGTGTTTTAAACTGTGTTTTAAAGTCTGAAATTAAATTATGTCTTATTTAAGGATCGGGCGGATGGGCGACTGTTCTCAATTACACGATTAGATTAAGTTTACTCGATAGAAAAAAATCCCAAAGTTACCCCTTTTTGTTATGTTTTTTCAATACTATGATTAAACTGCTGATATTTAACTTTTTATTCTTGTACTTAACTAAATACATTAAATATTTCTAGTGAACTCAGGAGAAGTTTTAGCTTAGAAACTCACATGAGCAAAGATATTGACGAAAAACACGTTTTTTTGCGATCCTGCTTTCAATTGGAGCGGGATGGCTAATTGTAAACTTATGCTTGCAAGAAAGAGACGCTTGCAGTGGGATAACCTAGCCTTAAACGATTCTGCTTAATGCTGTTTCATTTACGGCATGCAGATGAGGATGAGATCAAAATTGAGAGAGCGCAAGGTATAATTATGCCATTCCAATAATTTTTTTATAAAAACGACGGAATCCGTCATTCCATCTAATTCCATCATCGATTCATTGATCCGAATATTTTCCACATTATTTTTATTTGTGAGGTTAGTTTTAAAGACAATTCTATCGGAACGGCATATGCCTAGCCGGTACTAAACTTAACAGTAAATATACCGCACTCTTAATCACTGCAACAATAATAGTGTACAGTTAGCTAAATTTTAAAGATTAAAATCGTTAGCTTAATTAAGTAATTGTCGTTGTAACAAACAAGATAGAAACGAGTTTCTTCCTGTCATTTGTTTGGAAACGGTAGAGTTTTATGTCTCTTTATTTCTATAGGAAAAAGAATATAGGCCTCCGCACATTGCAGCGATATTATCGAGCGATTTTATCGAGCGATATTATCGACAGCGATACCGCGACACCTTACACACTGCAGCGATTCCGCGATTCGCGTCACGCATGCGCCCCACCACTGAATGTAGTCGAAAGAGTTGCGATAATATCGCGGCAGTGTGTGGGATCGAGTGCGTCCCCATACAAAATGTACTGAGAACAATTATCGCAAAATCGCAGCGATATTATAGCTCGATAATATCGCGGCAGGCAGTGTGTAGGATCGCGCGCGTCCCCATACAAAATGTACTGGAAACAATTATCGCAAAATCGCAGCGATATTATCGCTCGATAAAATCGCTGCAATGAGCGGAGGCCTTATAATTTGAATGTATACCACAGCACACTTTAACCTTTTTAAAGCCATAACCTTAGACTGGAAAAGACAAAGTTTAATACAGGGAAAAAACCAGTCAGAAAAAAAAATCTGCTGTCTCATACATTTGAGTCTAGTAATTTCGGCATGGGGTCCAAGAACCAGTTGCATGTAGGATTTCGACTAAGAACCCTGACTAAGAACCTTGACTTGGGAAAAAATCTTTACGACGCCCATACAGTTAAATTGTAAACATTAACAATATTTTTGCATGCCAAAATGGTAGAATATGATTTGAACTTGACAATTTTATTGTAAGATCTGTTATTAATATTCTAATATTAATTGTACTCATATTCGCAAATAAATGATGTCTATGTAAATGTCTACGTCTACACTAAACCAGGAGAGCGATTTTTGAATCTCATTCGATGAATTCAGCAGTTGAAAATGTCAAAATTTCTATGGAGATATGCATCTTTCTACTGCTGATTTGACTTCCAAAAATCATAATTCAGGAGTGCGCTTTTGTATGAGGTTTAAGAACCGTTCAAGCTCACTGATGACATTCAAAAATCGCACCCCAGTTAATCATCAAAGAACACACAACTCAATATAGGCTAAACATTGAAGATCATTGTAATCAACGAAGCAACACTACATAACATAATAATTTATTATAATAGTAACCCAGTAACGAGTAACAGTGTAGATCCCTCAACTGGGTCAGTAATTACAAGCTAAGGTTAATGAGACGAATTAAAGCATGCCTTCAGAGCACGTACAATATTGCCATAGGGTGGGTTTCCCACGATTTAGTTAACGGTTAACTTTGTGAGATAAGTTAATTAAGGAACTTGTTTTTTGTGTTTATTAATTTCGATGGAATTTCTTTTTTATCGTGTCAGGTAAAAAATAATAAAATACACTAATAATATTACCGATAAATACGAGTGTGTTGAGCTGTAAGGAAATAAAAATATATTTTCCAAGCAAAACAGCGGAAACGTTCTTTATGAAATTTTTCAAGGAAATAGCCTTCATCTTGTAAAATTCAGCAAACAAATTATGTTTTCCATGTAGTGTTTTTTTTACAATTTGCTTCGCCATCCCAGCTTAGAATGGACCAACAAACACGTTCCTTATTCAGATGACGTAGCAACGAATCGGTTAAGCCTGGATACACATCCGATTTTCCATCCGATTGTCTGATCCAATAGTATATAAGTCCCTCTCCCTCCCATCCCGAAGGAGAGGGATGGAAGTTTCAGACATTATACTATTTTGTCTGATGCTTCCATCCACCTTCCATCCCTCTCCTTCGTGAGGTGATGGAGAGGGACTTATACACTATTGGATCAGACAATCGGATGGAGAGTCTGACGTCTATTGCCAGCTTAATTCAGCTGCTGCTTTGAAACTTCAATATTATTATTATGTTCATCATCATCATCAGCCTATCATCGTCCACTGCTGGACATAGGCCTCTCCCAAGGCGCGCCAAAAAACTCTATCCTCGGCCTTCCTCATCCAGTCGCTCCCTGCTACTTTTTTTAGGTCGTCTGTCCAGCGGGCAGCAGGGCGTCCCACACTACGCCTACCAGTTCGCGGTCTCCACTCTAGAACTCTGACACCCCATCGGTTGTCAGTTCTTCGGAAGATATAACCAGCCCATTGCCACTTCAGCTTGCTAATTTTCTGAGCTATGTCAGCCACTTTAGCTCCTTGACGAATCACTTCATTTCTGATGTGATCCCTCAGAGAAACACCGAGCATAGCTCTCTCCATAGCTCGCTGAGCTACCTTGAATTGATGAACTAGTCCTATCGTCAGGGTCCGCGTACACTGGCAGAACGCACTGATTGAACACCTTCGTTTTGAGGCATTGTGGTAGGGCCGAGGAGAATATTATGGCGTAGTTTCCCGAAAGCAGCCCATCCTAGTTGGAAAAGCCTAGCGGCCTCCTTGTCGAAGTTGTTTCTACCTAATTATTATGTTCAGACGCCTTAAATACCTATGCTAAAATTGACCTTGTTTCAATTACAACCTTAAATGGTGTCTGGTTGTTGTAGTACCGTTTCTGGCCACCCCGAAAGGAAATACGGTCGTGAGTTTATGTTTGTGGGTATATAATTTCAGCATTAGTCTCTTAGTAACCAACCTCTGCTAACCACAAATGTAATGACAAACAAACAATCAAACTAACCGAGTGACCGAATAAGGCTGATCGCAATGCCGCATTGCCCTACCTTGTAAGGAAGGCTGTTCACTGACATCACTGCGACATGACGTCGAGTGTAGGTTGATCTTTAATTTGTTAAAGCATTTAAACATTTAAAATAAAGGTGGACCACGTTGTTAACGTTTATATTTTTATTGCCTCAAATTGTAGTTTTGTACATTTTGCATTATATTTGCATTCGTTGGCGTGCTCCATATAATCGTAGTCTGGTTATATTTTCAATACTAACCAATTAAAGTCAATAAAAATTTTCAGAAACAATCTAGAAACTAATCTCTATGTTTGTGAAGTCAGATTTTTGTTGAAATGTAATAAATATAATGGTAATAGGATATGGCGATCTCGAAGCCCCGTTTTTAACAAAAACACACACTCGAAACCGCCATTAAACGGCGGAGCCACGTGGCTGTCAAAATTGCAAGCCGACGACACGTACTTGTCACTGTCTGATGCTCTCCCTCAGCCACGCGGCTCCCCAGTCCTTTGTAAGGTGAAGAGTTAAAATGTCAATGTCATGTACCACCAAGGTACAACGATAAATTTTCCAACATAAAAGTAACAGTTATTACTCTGTTTATAAACAAACTGGTCTAAAAACAGATGTAAGTACAAGCATTAATCCAAAAATAATGTACTAAACGCCCATACAACTACATTCCATAATTTAACTGTGATGTTAAAATAAAAAAATAAAAAATATAGTAGATTACTCACCAAGGACAGGAAAGTAAGAAAGGACTCAGACCTCATGTAATTGTTTGGGCATAGGCCCAAACAAACGGTCATAGGACCGAAAATCCGTCGTGCCCTGGGGAATCATCAAGCATCTAATGCTAATTGGCGAATTTCTGCACCACGATATCAATTCAAAAATAATGGAATAGGTACCATCTACTTGAGAGAAGATCAAAAGCAACGATTAAACAAAGGGAAGAATACAGGGTGTAGGGAAAATATAATTATTAACCTTTAAACAGTTGTAACGTACAGTGAAAACTCATGGTAGCTCTAGGCCTACAGGATTCAAAACCAGGACCTCTGGTTTGGCAGGCTTGATTGATTTGTGGTTGGGCTATTGCAAGCAAGGGTCGTTATGTAACACTGCGACCATCGCTGGTCTATTGTGTTCGCCCCAAGCTCACCCATATTTACGCATACCTCCGAACTTATGGTATTTTCTTTTCATTCTCGGGAATGCAGGTTTCCTCACGATGTTTTCCTTCACCGCCGAGATAGTAAATGATAAATACAACCGTACATAAATTCCGAAGAACTTAGTGGTACAGGCCAGGAATCGAACCGCGGCCTCATGATTGAGGCGCTAGCTCTCTTCCGTGTGGGCTATCATCGCTCTTTGGCAGGCTTGGTCCTCTTTACATCATCCTGGTCCGTCATTATAATGTCCAGTTACTTCATTCATTCAACTATTTATAACTGGAAATAAGCCAGAATTATTGTTTACTCCCTCTATCATCTGCCGTCAATCCCACATACATTCACATTTTGAAACTTTTATGAAACACGTGTTCTCATTACCAGCTTTACGAGAAATTATTCTAAGAAAGATTCGGTGTTGTTATGATTGTTGCGTGTATTTATTTCAAACATGTTATTTTAATTTTGACGTGAAATGTTGGGATAACATAAAATTATCATCATCATCCTCCTCTTGTCACTTTAGTTTTGTATCGGCGCAATAGCAAGTTAATCATTTTTTTACTTTTACACTGAGAAAAATGCCCTATAGGCTTAATTATAAAATATCATTACATCGATCTTAAATACCGTGATTTTGGTTAAAATAAGGTTATAATAGGCAATTATTATGCAATCCTCAATTGTTTTAGGTAATTACGCGAATATTACGATGACTCATCACCGTAAGAATTTGTCGCATAAAATAAGATTACAGTTATAATATTTTATGGTGCCTTCCTGGTAATATAACAATATGTAACCTAAAATGATCTTCTTCCTAATGAAATACGATGATACCAAGAAATAAGGTTATAATTATATAACACGAGGAAAGCGTCACCATAAAATATGAAAAATTACCCAATAAAAATTAAGAAGTAACAAAGCAATAAGGTGAAGTCACCGTAATGTCGTAAGCATAAATTAATATGACGGGGCATGTTATTTTTGTAGTAAGCATCAATTTATTTGAAGATTGGTTTTATTAAAATTTTATGAAATCCTAATAATATATGATGATAGACACACAGAAATACGGTGAAATTAATACGATTACAAGCATATAAAAATATCATGACCGGCACACAGAATGTGAGTGACCGTATTCAAAAATACCGTTCCTGCTTCTAATATTCTGATTACGGCATTCAAAAATAAGATGACGGCGCAAACGGCGCCTAAGAACCCCGTCAGTTATATTTCCGCCGCCATTCAGTATGGACGTGACGCGGACGATGTGCGTATTATTCACTTTGTAGTTTTTGCAACCATTTTTTTGTTGCAAATATAACACATATCATGTTTTGTTAAGAAAATATAGGGTAATTTTGGCCATTTGCTTTCTTTTTTGTTCGAAAAACATGTTAGGTACCTAGGTATTGTATTTTTAACAAAAATGGTTGCAACGTGTAATGTCAGTGCAGTGAAGCAATAATTATGGATCAAGCTCAGTGTTAGCAAATCGCACGATTTGCTGACACGATGGAATCTTGGGCAGTATATCAATAAATTTACCGGTAAGTAAAACGACCATAATGTAGTCCTACCCGACCCTAAAACGGCAGACTCGCTACCTATTTACACATGGACAAACAGTCGCTTGCATTTTGAATCAGGTAGTGGCTTGTATTCACCATAAAATGTTTGCGTCGTACCGGGATTCGAACCCGCGACCCTTAGATCAACAGGCAGGTTCACTATCAGTGAGCTATCGAGTTATGCTTAGAACGGAACAACTCGGCACGCAAGTTCTACTTGACTGGTTTTTAAACTGCCAAATAATCCTCTTTATATAAGAAAGATATTGTTTTCAATATTGTTTTTATAGAAATAAATTCACAAAGGTTTCAAGTGGTCATGGATGTTAGTTATCATCATCATCACAGCCTATATACGTCCCACTGCAGGGCATATGCCTACCCTCAGGGAGGGTGTATGGGCGTTAGTCCACTAAGCGTGCCCAATGCGAATTGGTAGACTTCACATACACATCGGAATTACTTCTTCAGCGTATACAGGTTTCCTCACGATGTTTTTCTTCACCGTTTGAGAGCAGTCGGTATTACGTACACAAGTTAGAAAAAGTCATTGGTACATGGCATGTGATCCGTGCGGATTCGAACCCGGACCTCAAGGTTGAGTATCCATAGCTGTCCACAACGCGCCACCGATGCAATATACTAAAGTTTACAGTAAAGTATAGTCTGATGTTAGTGATACTAAAACAATTTTTATTTCAGGTGCTTGGGTGCGTGTAATATTGGAGTCATCGGTTGAGGGGCGGCAAATATTAGATATGGACTAAAATAGCATACCTGCCTGCTGACGCCTACCAAACAGAAAGAAATACCTTCGGCTGGTTAGTGAATGCTAGAAGGGCTCGGCGTCATCATATTTCATTAGGCCTTCTGGAGAGGCCTAAATCAAGCTCCCGTTCTAAGTCCAGTGGCAAAACCGACGTCGCATCTTCTCCTGGGAGTGACTTACAAGGACTTGAAGAAGGTAACTTTTCTTTCAAGACTTATACTTGCTATTTTATGATTTCATTTGAGATTTGTAGGACTTTATTAGTGAAAACCCCATGTAAATTTGTTCAGCTGTTCTCGAGTTACTTATGAAAGAATACGTGCATAAGCTTCTAAATTAATTTAACTCATTTGCTCGCTGTATTCGAATGAGTTTGACAATTAACAACAAAAGAATCTGAGAATAATTCGATTTAGTGTGGTTTGTATTTTCCGTTTTATTTAATTTGTTATTTATTGTGTACAGATGATGCTGATAAAAAGGAATCGGCGCCGGAGCAGCTTCCAAGTTCCTCAGCTAGTCCGTTGCAGGAGGTCAGCGGCCTCTGGCGCGAGACATTTGTGCCCAACATACTTAACATATTTATTTGTAGTAACTCCTAAATGTACCTGTAACAACTAATTTTTATCTTGAGTACCGCTAATTTATAACATATCCCACTGTGTACTTCTGTGACATCTAATAAACCATTTTTATTTGTTCCATTTCTATATTTTTTCTTTAAAACATGTGTTTCCCCAAATCTGCTCTTATCTTATGTGCTCTATTCCATTTATATGTATCTTGTTTCTATTCGTATCCGATTATTTCCTATTATTTCTTCCTTCTATTCATCTGCGCTCTCCTCTTATTTTAAGACTGGTTCCTTCCTCTTAGGGTCTGTCCACCCACACAGATCAGCAGAGGATAGAATTTTTTTCATATTCTATCCCTTTCTATCGCTGAGAGTCACCATTTGCTAGAGCTGTGCTGCCGCGCGCGGTAGCAGTCACGCTATCTTTCTCGCTCTAGCAAATGACGATCATGAGCCATAGAAACGGACAGAGCATGAAAAAAATAGATTCCGTGCTGACAGCTGTGGGTAGACCCTAAGAGGAAGGAACCAGAGTCTTAAAATAAGGGGAGAGCGCAGATAAATAGAAGGAAGAAATAATCGGAAATATCTGGAAAGCACATACGCAAACAGTAGTAGGAAATCATACAAATATACAGGGTCCTTCTTAATATGCTGACATGTTTTTAAGGGGATGATCAGACCATCAAACTGAACAACTTTCTCTATGGGACCAACAAAATCGCGAAAAAAAACAGCTGTCCCATACATTTGTTTTTTTCGTGATTTCGATGTTGGTCCCATAGAGAAAGTTGTTCAGTTGTTCAGATCATCCCCTTAAAAAGTGTCAGCATATTAAGAAGGACCCTATAATATAAGGAAAGCATTGATAAATAGTAGGAAGAAAGAACTAAAATAAGAGGAAAGCACACAACTGTTGTAGGAAAGTCATACAAAAATATGAGGAAAGCATTGATAAATAAGAGGAAAGGACACATACAGTAGTAGGAAAGCACATTAAATATGAGGACAGCATTGATAAATTAGAGGAAAGCACACATACAGTAGTAGGAAAGCATGTAAATATATAAGGAAAGCACACAAAAATAGTAGGACAGCATAAAAAGTTATGATGACGGTCATGTTGGGCGTTGTCCTTTCACCAAAACTCATGAGTTCGTCACACTACGGTACGATTACCGTCACCATAAGTTTGTGTTACGGGCGCTTGATTGTATCTAAGTCATGGTGACAGGTCATCATATTATATAATGAGCAGCAGCAACAGTAGTTTCATCGTATTATTTGATGATATCCGTATGCTCTCTACTTTACGTGAATTCATCATCCTTTTAACTGAATTCACCTTATTTATTAATGATCAGTTTTCTCAGTGTACACCTGTCTTGGGATTGTCTTAGTTCAATCCGATTCTTGTAGATTTTTTTTAAAGAATAATTACTAAATATCTAAATATTGTGACAGGGACGACTGAATATACGAGTAGCCTTCACAATCAATGGTCTGTCACTCCACTGAGACTTACCTTACCCTACCTAATCCTTAAACTGGTAGGTAAGTAACTGATTGTGAGCAGGGTCGTGTAAGTTACCCACAGAGCTTACTGGAGTGCGATTTTTGAATCTCATTCGGTGAGCTCAGCAGTTGAAAATGTCAAAATTACTATGGGGATACGGATTTTTCTACTGCTGATTTGACTCTCAAAAATCATACTTCAGGAGTGAGATTTTTTGACGTCAAATCAGCAGTAGAAAGATGCGTATCTCCAGAGTAATTTTGAAATTTTCAACTGCTGAGCTCACCGAATGAGATTCAAAAATCGCTCTCCTGGTCTTTGAAATTTCCTAACGATGTTTTCCTTTACGGAAAAACCTGTTTTTACAAATACTATGTTCCTGAAACCTGATTGGTACGAGTCTGGAACACAATACGGAAAGCAAGGCTTCTAGTCGTTAACCAGGTAGACCACCACATCTTTTCTAGTCATATAATTCTATTCTATTCTATTTTTAAAATATGGCTGCCATCTTGGTTTGTGATGATTTTGCCAATGTCGAGTTTTTGTAGCAAAAGTGCTTGACGTTGTACGGTTATGAAGATATTTTGGTGACTTCAAGGGTTGTTCTTACAAAAGAACACTATCTTGAGCCACCACTGGAGCCCCGCTGTCGAGCTGGGAGGAGGAAACCGACGAGCGACACGCGACACGCGACCACCCACTAGCAGATCGACAACGCGACTCTACTCATATAATATATGTTTCAATTACTTAATTTCACCACAATAAAAACTTAATGATCATGTATTGTTTCCTCCACTCGTCAATTTAACGGATGACTAAGAACTGTTAGTTATGGCAATCGATGAATGGTTCGTAAAGTATGCCAAGGTCTGACCATTCATAAAACTTTGAACATCACCTACACTACACCTGTTCACAGTGTGGTTGTTTTTATAACATTATAAATATGGACTTCGATAGATTTTATAGACGTTAACAGATTGATGCAAAAACTGAAACGCCTTTGTACAAAATCGATAGCTGATTTCAATCAATCAAACATTTTGTATGTGACTCTATGAAATTTGTCGTCTCCTAACCTACCCTAACCTACAATTAGAAAACCATTTATTTGTAAATAATCCTTGTTCCGGATACACAGATTGTTTATCCGGACATCGCAAACATTCCGTGTCTATTTCCTCACAATTTCTAGGTCATTTGACCAACCAAGCTGTCCACAAACATACGTATTTTGAACCACATAAATCCTCATTTAACAAGACTCTTATTTTAACGTAATAGATAACAAAATTGATTGATTTGAGGGACTTTGTAATGTGGAGAACTATATTATAATATGTTACATTTGCTATTCACGACGCAAGGTCGCGCCTGCGCGTAGGTGCTATTGTCATGTTTTATTTACACATATACGTTGTTGAAGGATTCTATCATATAGCACTATAAATAGGTATGTGTAAAATCTATTATTATTTTAGGTTTGCTTATACTCCATTCCAAATAGCAACGAAAATTTAATGCCATTTTGAATTACAAAAACAGAGATTTGAAACACTTCCTCTCACTTTTTCTTAGAACAGCTGTAGTAACGTCCAAGATACGTTGGATAGTATATCTTCCTCAAAAATAAATCATATTTTCTAATCAGAATTGGCCAGAAATCTATGCAGGAATCGGAATATCTTTTCGTCTTTATTTGGAATGCAGTATAGATGGTTTTCAAGCTTTCAAGTATTACATAGATAACTTCACAACGGTTCGATTTTACTTTAAACGTTCTTTTTTACTGTTTTTGAGAAACCATTTGTTTTGACATTACATTGCGTCAATACAAATGCTCATATTATGTACAAATATGTCTTGGATTACCCCCTCGGGGAATATAGTCGTAAGCATATACTATGATTATTGCTATGTCATAGATTTCGAAAAAAAACAACGATCCTGGTAAATAACATTAAAACTTGTCGCTTTTTGTACACAGAGAGGCAGCTTTACAGTTGCATTAAACAATATTATTATGCATTATTATATATTCATACAAAATCAAATCAATATTTTTGACACCACAAACAGATTAAGCATTAGCAATAAAAAACTGATAAACGTTTATGTTCTTTTATTTTTCAAATAAAATTAAGTTTATAAATAATTATGGCTGCATTCTGGTCCTTCTCGGATTAATAATCGATTTGACCGCGTACGTACGACTGTTTCTTTTATTATTTTGTTCAATTTAGAAGAAATATGTTTGTCAATCTGTTCATTACGGTATCATTAATGTCTTCCTCTCTAAACGATTGGCAGAGAGAGAAGTAGGAGGGCTGTAGATGATATTATGAGCGTCTTATTCTTTAAGGGGCTACCTGCCGGTTTTGGGTAACTTTGTAACCATTTTATTCATTAACTATGGCACTTTTTGAGCTGAAAAATAAGCTGAACCATCTACAGGATATGAGAAGTGATGTGGTTTTTCTAGAAATCGATTTAATGAATAAAACCGAAGAAAAGGGACTCCTAAAGTCACCCCTTTTTTTCCAGTTGTAACCATTTTACACTTACATTTTGAATCGGAAGAAAATGAAAATTTACAATATTGTTCACAATACAATTTAGAATGATGTGGTTTTCTTATTTTCTAGAAATTAATAAAAAAATCATCAAATTTTCCAAAGAAAACAGCTAAATTCTGACCGGAGCCACTCGCTCGTTCGCATCGATTAGTATGGAGATTCGTGGTCCAGGGCAGATACGCCTTAAAAGTGTTTTGTGGATGAAATGAAAGGCTATTAGCTATTAGCCACCAACCATCACATGTCATTAAATCCTGAAAGAATATACTAACTAAATAGCCTTGCTCACAACTCCTGGATTTAAAGATGGTAGTTGGAGCAATGTTTCTGTAATCAGGAAAACTCCTGATTTAATTGTTATCCCGTTTTCAGCGTTTTTTCTCTCCACCTTACCCGCTCCTTGAAATCTTCAGCTAAATCAATCTTGCTGGCTTAATTGTTAATCCCTAATAATGATAGAGGTCAGTTTTCAGTGTCTTTGGCCCAGATTCTGAGACGTTTTATAAGTCTTAGTTCGAACTCCCCGTATGTCAGAATCCATACATTTCGACCCTACTTAGTTGGAACTAAGACTAAAAAAATCGTCTCTGAATCTCGGCCTGAGTCTCCACTTCGTCCTTTTCTTGAAGTCTTCGGCAACATCCATCAGCTGGTGGCTCCGGGAGTAGCTGGAATGGCAAGAGTAGCGTTAGATCCATTATGCAAAATAGGCGCCTGAGACACAGAGGATTATACAATCCTCTGTGCCTGAGACGACGAGTTGCGAAAAATTAGCTCGTTCAACCAATACCGAATAGAACCTTTTTTTCCCCTATTAAAACCTTCTCGTCCTAAATGTACAAACACGTTCTAAAGGACGTTTTTTGACATTAGCTGCGCGGGAGTGACCTACAGGACCTGTTCTGAATAAAGACAACTGTATCCATTAACTGAACGGGTTTAAAATTGAAATTATGTTTGTTGTGGGCGGTGATTTATATAGCAATGCAGCGATTGCTGTAACCTTCGTATTGCAAATGCATTTTGATTTCAATAATTGATCGCAAACTAGGGATAGTTCGTGGTGTCGTTTTTTGAAGTGAATATTTTTTTATTTAAAAGTTAATGACTTTTACAACAGACTAATACGCGTTCCGTCTATCTTATATGCTCTAGCAAAGACGTTCCTGAGTGACAGAAAAGGATGTACCGACGGAAAAATGCGATGCGGTGCTGTGTGATGTAGTTCAACCCTTAAAGTAATGCACCTGTTTACCCTAACATCATGTATAATGTACCTAATTACATTTTACGAATCTCAGCTTTAAATCATTTCATTTTCGTTTCTATGAAGATTCACCTTAAGGGCATAGACGTCTATTTTTCTCAATGACGATTTTTTCCCGTTTATTTATCTTGTTTATATTAAGAAGGTTGTACCAAACTGGCTTGAGCACTCAAGATCATTCTGTGTATTTGTGATCAATATTTAAAGTGTTGTTCAAACAGAACGTGGCAGTAAGGTGCGATTTCAACAGCCTATGAGCACTTTTAACATGTTTATGACGTGTTTATTTTATCTTTGCTGAAATAGAGCATTGGGAACAATGAATGTGAGGTCCGGTTTTCGTGTTTTGTTATTGCCCGATGCATGATAGGGCCGTCGTAGACGATGCTACCTAAGTCTTGTGTTCTACAGGGTGTAAACAAAACGCCCTAGTAAGTAATATTTAAAGGGGTGGACCATCAAACTGAACAACCCTCATAACGGAGACAACGTCGGAAAAAATCACTGCAGTTTTGTATGAAACAGCAGATATGATTTATTATTTCTCTATGTTCGTTCCATACTGTTTGTTCAGTTTGATGGTTAAAATTACCCCTTTAAATATGAATAGGGTGTTTTGTGACTCGGTGGCACCTTGCGGATAGGTATGGACTCTCAATCATGAGGTCCGGGTTCGAATCCGCACGGACAACATGCCACCTAGCAATGAGTTTTTCTAACTTATGTACGTTATACCGACTGCTCTCAAACGGTGAAGGAAAACATTGTGAGGAAACCTGCATAATGCAGAAGAAGAAATTCTGATGCATATGTGAAGTCTACCAATCCGCATTGGGCACGCGTGGTGGTCTAACGCCCAAACACCCTCCTAGAGGGTAGGCCTGTGCCCTGCAGTGGGACGTGGGACGTGGTGGCTGATGATGATGATGATGAGGGTGTTTTGTGACACCCTGTAGAATAGAACACCAGGCTGTATATAGCACCAACTCAGCCCGGCTTCTCGGTGGTCAGTATCGACGAGACGGTGTGAGGTCCGGCTTTGAACAGCACTTTGAAGGAATCTTTGAAGGTCCTTCAGACATCGTCCACATCTCTGATGCCTACACCATATGGTTACCGGATAGTCGCTTCGCTGATAGCAGTTTTCCGTTACATCAGATTCAGGAGAGTAAGGACAAGAGAATGTGGCTGACGGCCCAACAGCACAGTCTGTAGTGAACCTACCTGCTGTGTCGAGGGTCGCGGGTTCGAATCCCTTAAGGGACAAATATTTGTATGATGAATATGAATATTTGTACCCGAGTCATGGATGTTTGTATCTATATATGTATTCTATATCGTTGTCTAGTTATCATAATACAAGTCCAGGCTAAATTCTGGAACTTTAATTGTGACTAGATAATTTGTGTGACAATGTCCAAGATATTTAAAAAAAAAATTAAAAAAAAATTAATATTATTTCTGTATTTAGCTTGGACGACGAAAGGTACCGTTCAAACGGGGTGACTTTGAGACCTGGGGCGACTTTGATGATAACTCCAAATTGCAACATGATTGTAAATTTCTCTGCGATTACATTATTCAATTTTTTACCAAATTTTCAAGGCTGTAACATGGCCGAGTGGTTAAAATAATTGGAAAAAGTTTGTAGTAAATATTCGCAGAAAAAGTTTCCTGTTAGGGGTGACTAAACAAACATTATTTTTATTTTAAATATAATCATAAGACTAGTCGTCACTACTGTATTTTTTTCTAATTCTATTAAAATCTGTATTATGAAAGATACATCTATTTGAATTTCAAAACTAATCAAAGTCACCTCATTTTACGGTAACTATAGTTTCTATAGAAATTCGTGCTTATTAGAGTTTTAGATAAGCTTCATGTAAGCTTCATGCTGCTTTACATTACTGGCTTCACAGTAGTCGGTTAAAAACCGGTGGAAAACTATAACAGTAAAGTAAATAGCGAATCATAGCACGCATGTCCTTACTATGTTACAAATAACGGCCTATCGATGTAGCAGCCTGTCAAAACAATTTGTTTGGTTGAAACCGCCTCGGTGCAGTAACACTGATCTTAACTGGATAGTAAACTATAATTTCAGGTTAGTCTAAGGCATAAGCGATAGCGGGAAACGTTGAAGCCAATTTAAGTTCCTAGAAGCCTAGTTAAGTTCGAATACGTTTTTATCGCTCAAAGCAGTCATCACAGCAATCGGAGATGTAAATCTACTAATAAAATAACGGAATCAAGTGAGAGAAATTTAGCAATTGAATTGGTTGATTTTGCACATCTTCGCTCCGCTCCGCTTCAGTGAAAACGCTCCTACTATAGCTCTTAAGAAAGAAAACTTCTTTACGCAAACTAGTTAGTATCAACTTAACATAAACTTCGATAGGTATGCAAAAAACGACAGATTTTAAATTGTAATAACTTTCCCTATTCGATCGATGGATTGATCCAAAATTTTAGCATTCAGAAAATGTTTACTTTTAGAATATACTGAATTATCCACTCCAATTTCCCAAAATACAAAGTTCATCAATACATCATGCGGGGACAGAATTTTAATTATATCAGTCGTCAATGTCCCATTGTTGGACAAAGGCCTCCCTCCGTTCTCTCCATGCATCCCGGTTTTGGGCTTCGTTAGGCCAGTTCTTCAAGAAGCTATAGAATTCGTCCCGCCACCTTCTTCTAGGTCTGCCTCGTCGCCGATTTTGTACTGGGAGCCAGTTGGAAGTGATTTTGGCCCATAGGTCATCAGGCATGCTGCAGACATGTCCAGCCCAATCCCACTTTAGATTAGCAGCGGTGGAGGCGACGTCTGCCACTTTGGTTCTGGCGCGAATGACCTTATTTCTGACCCGATCGATCAGTTTTAAGCCAACGAGATAATATTATAAACGTCACAATTTCGACCGTGCGGCAAACTATTGAGTGGTTAGCATACATACATGCTACTTTGAGGGCTCATTTAAAAGGTGTCTTGGAGTGTGTCGGATTAAATCAGTTTTCATATTTATTTGTAAAATAAAATATAATATAATTTCATTGTAAAAATTAAGACGGTAGATACTTTTTCTTCTTTTCGTGTCAGCATAGCAAACTCAAGTTTCGTCACTCGGGGAGGTGTGTCTATACACCGAGGGAACATATATTTTTACATTGAATGCTAATAGGACATTTTGCTTACATGCCGTTTTGCTTTTAGGACGTTTTTCTAATAGGTCGTTTTGCTTTTAGGTCGATATGATATTAGTTCCTTTTGCTTTTAGGTCGGTATGATAATAGGTCGTTTTGCTTTTAGGACGTTGTGATCCGTAGGACATTTTGCTTATAGGTCATTCCGATACGAACCGAAGTTTTTATAGTTGCATAAGTTTCTAACTTAAACCGCACAGTGTCACAAACTAACGGTCTCACTCACTCATTACACGCCCGCGATGAGTGTGACACGATTGACGCTACAGCGGTTAGCTATTACGGAGACGTGCGGTTACTAGGCGTCTGGTTGGATTTACTTGATGTGGAGTAGGGTCTGCAAAACAGTGCCAGGTTTATATGGCACAGAAAGGATAGAATTAATATGAGAGAAATACAAATTTGCACTAATGGCGGATATAGCGGTCCTTTCAGATAAACATTAGGAAAATTCAAGAGCATTACGTACAATGATAATATTATGCCACCAAAAACATTTTCATGTAAAATGTTGCCAAGACGAGACCATCAGTGCGATTTTTGAAAATCATACGAGCAGTTCGGCAGTAGAAAATGTCAAAATTACTATGGAGATTATGCATCTTTCTACTGCCGAACCGCTCGTATGATTGTCAAAAATCGCACTGCATGGCTCGCACTGTCAAAAAGTTATCAGATCTCATGTAAAGCCAAGCTTCAATCTCACTCTTCTCTATCTATCTATTTTCGCTATCTTACTCTTGGACTAATAAACCACTCGTCCAAGTTCTAACTACTTCACAAACTTAGTCAAAATATGTGCTTTGGCAGTTACGTTACTACAAGAACTATTGTATAACAGAAAATTAATGAAACCTAAACCTTAAACACCTCACGTAATTAATGGACGGCCCCCTAATCTTGATCATTTAGCAGAATTTTGCAGATTGTTTTAAAATCACCGTTACGCTTAAGGACATGCTGTAGAACTCGATACCCTATTTTCTTCCAACGAACATGCTACTTTATTTGCTTAGCGCAGTAAAACGGTTATTTGCTAGATACTAGTATCACCATTAATTTCATGGGTGTCATGTCTAAAACTTGTTTACAAGAAAGTAGAGTAAACTTACTAGCTTCGTTACAAATTACTGTAATGTTTAAACACGCCACTAACTGAGTAGTCAGTGTCAGTTGTAGTTCATAATTAATATTTATTTACTTTATTTTTAATAATTATTTTTATTTCATTTTCTTTAGAACACACACAGCCTCAGTTCGTTACCTAAAGTAATGTAAGTTTATACTAACTTTGGAACTTGTTGTCAGTCAGCATCTAACCATTAATTTGTCTTATGGAAATCTGACTGTTGTTTAGCTGTAAATTATCCAAAAAGGAAATAAATAATTAAAAAAAACTGAAAACAATTATAAGTAGATATCTTCACTGGTTAAAACGATTAACTCCAATGGTTAAAAGTGTTTGTTTAAGAACCTTTCTTCATAAATTGCCTGCACGCTGGGCGATTTATGAAGAAAGAAATTATCTCAAGGACTTTGCTACCTACGGAGATGAGCCATATATTTGAGAGCCTTATCCTAAGATGATGATGATGTTAACGGATAAGTACTGATTTGAATCTTGAAGATAAATCATCGTGAAATCCTCACCTCCCCATGAATCTATATATGTTCTTGTTATCTCTTTCTCCCCTTCGAAACTGCCCCTCAATATAAATACTAAGCTTTTTTTAAATTAATTTATGTCCCACTGCAAGGCACAGACACCTTAAAAGAGTAGATTGAGGGAGATTGAGTTTCTATACCTTAAGATAAGTTTATTCTGAAAGCGCTAATGCGAGCTGCATACAGACGAAGTCCGGTGATATTTTCTATACTGAACAATTAAAGTCAATGAAATTTTCCAGAAACAATCTAGAAACTTATCTCTATGCTTGTATGAAGTCAGATTTTCGTTAAAATATACAGTTTCAATGCTAGGATTAATTTAAGATTTGTATGGAAATGTTTGAGGCACTGTAACTTTAAAACTGTACATATAACCGAAAATTCATCCAAGCATAGAGATTCGTTTCTTAAATGTATCTGAAAAATTTAATTGACTTTAATTGGTTAGTTTTGAAAATATCACCAGACTTCGTTTGTATGGAGCGCGCTACGAATTATGCCACCGTTGCTTTTAATACTTGTCTTTATTGCGTAGTAGTAGGGTGGTATTTACAATAATGAACAGCAAGAAATCAAAAAGACCGCAGTCTTTATCTGTCCAAAATTCCGACGTAACGTATTGTCTTCCTAAACAAAGAATTATAATTTCGAAAAATAACTTAATAATAACTTGAAAAACACCGTTAAACCCATAATAACAGTACTGGCAACTTGTTAAGCAATTAATTACTATACAAATTGTATGCGGGAACCGACCAATGTGGAATGTGTGAAGTGCGCTTGCGCATAGAAAATGGGGTAATTAGTTCACCCTGTTCATGTTGTAATTCGATGAATTTAGACTTTTGAGTGATAATGATTTAAATGCTGAAAACTTGAAACAGCCTAATAAAACGTCGTTTGTACTGTTCGCTATGATATCTGTCACATTCATAATTACATGTCCCCGTACATAAAAAACCTCACGTTCATACACGCACACTCATACACATATCTTCTTGTAGTTGTTGGTCGTATGTGGACACGAACCAACAACTACAAGAAGATATGAATTCTACATTCTCTCCCAGCTAACTTAACTCTAAAACCCAACATCTAACCAGAGTCAGGGGGCCTGAAAAACAGCGTTGAACAATCAGACCTTGTGTGTCTATTGTCAGTATATGCTGAGAGCCATATCTTAACTATTATAAAACTGTAACTGAACTGTGTCTATACATTGAAGATATTTACAAAAAAAAGATTACGATATGGTTTTTAGGTATCCCCGACTCGAAATCAACCTTTTTTAGAAATTTTGTCTGTCTGTTTGTCTGTTTGTTTGTGTGTTTGTTTGTTTGTTTGTTTGTTTGTTTTTTTGTTTGTTTGTTTGTTCGCGCATCACGCAAAAACTACTGAACCGATTTTGATGAAACCTTTTTTGTTTGATAGCTTATGATCTGACTTAAAATCTGGTACTTATATAATTTGTGCGGACGAAGTCGCGGGAAAACACTAGTAATTAATAAGTACAACATTGTTTTAAGAAAACAAAGAAAAATTGGAAAGCGCTATTTTTAAACTCAGTATTTTTATTAGCTTTCATTTGATATCCCACTCGATATTGTTGGAAAAAATATGTTTTTGTTATCTCTTTCTCCCCTTCGAAACTGCCCCTCAATATAAATACTAAGTTTTTTTTAAATTAATTTATGTCACTGGACCAAGTTTCAGTGACATGTGTCTTACGGTCTTCGAGAAAAATGCCTGTGACAGACGGACGGACGGACACTAAAGTGGTTCCATATGTGTTCCGTTTTGCCAATTTTGGTACGGAACATTAAAAAATTCATTGATTTTATACATTTTCATAGCCTTTCTATCATGCCTGTCATTGTATTAGAATCGTGAACTTTATTTAACGGCCTCTAACCATAGAGTTCAAGTTTAAACGTTTGTTATCGTCCAACCATCTGACTCTGTTACCAACTGGGCCATGACCATTCAAATTAAGTATCCGTAAATCTTAATCTCGCCGTTTTTGTATGAGCTTTTAACAATATTGTTTGAGATAAGTAGACTGAAAAGACATGGAATTTAGAACTACGTTTGTATGAGTACAGATTGTTTAAAGGCAGCGATATTATCGAGCGATATTATTGAGCGATATTATCGACAGCTATATCGCGACACCTTACACACTGCAGCGATTCCGCGATTCGCGTCACGCATGCGCCCTTCACTGAATGTAGTACAAAGAGATTGCGTCAGGTTGCGATAATATCGCGGCAGTGTGTGGGATCGAGCGCGTCCCCATACAAAATGTACTGAGAACAATTATCGTAAAATCGCAGCGATAATATTGCTCGATAATATCGCTGCAATGAGCGGAGGCCTTAATAGTTGTATAAGTCGGTAGTGTTATCACAATGAGAACGACGCGACGTGCTCATGCGCATGCTATGCGCGAAGATCTTCTCGATGAAGATTGTCTATGTTCTGGATTCTCTAAGTCTATGATAGCCATATGAGAGCTCATCAACACCAACAATAGAGCTAAAGCAGTCACCGTGGTCGAAATCGGACAGGAGTAGTGTTTTTTTTATTCACCATCCCCATACATTCTACTGCTGGGTAAAGAACTCCCCTTTAATCCTCCAACTATTCCTGTTCTGGGCTAGGCTGTTTTTACACCCTGTATTGGTATCTGATCTTAAACAAAGAAAGCAATCTATTCTCATCCCAAACGTTAAGAAAAGAAAAAAATGAATCGTCTTTTTAATTACAACAAATTGCCGGAGCGCTTTTAAAGATACCACCCAAGTGGACGCCCACTATCTGTCAGTTTGACAACTCAAGCGCAGACGTCAAAAACATCATGGATTATGACATACGAGTAAAGGCGCGATAAGACCAATCAGACCTTATCGTCTGTCATTATCTTTGACATGTGTTCCACCTGTCAAACTAATAGAGAGGAAGAGCTCTATTATGTTTTTTTTGTGTGTCTTAATTGTTTAAAAGCGTGCAGTAATTGACAACATTTTATTTTTTTAACCACCAGTTTTTTATGAAAAATATAAAAATAGGTATGTATGATTTGTAACACCACTGGCTTTTCGGTGACGGAAAACATCGTGAGGAAACCTGCATGCTTCAATTTCGACGCATGTATTGTACCCACTGCCCATTATAAGTGGCGACGGGCTCACCCCCGTCACACTGGACAGTTTCGGTACTACTGGTGAAACGTGGATGTTCTGAGGTTTCAGAATATCTCTGACTACCCCCTCGGGGAATATAGTCGTGAGCATATGCTTATGCTAAAAATAGGTAGGTTAAAAAATAAGAGATATGAATTTTTTCGATTTAATTTTTAACTGATATTTCTATTTTTAATTTACTTTTGAATTTTCTGAAAAACGTAGGCTTTATGGCCAAGATACCTTGGCCTCAATGACATTAAAAATAAAAACTGTCAAATACAATAGAAAAGCCAACCAGGCAAAGGAATAAAATCTCATTCAACCTATATTCTATTTTTCAGGATTTTTCAAATAACTCAAGAAATAATGCATAGAAAAATCTTATAATTTTGATATTAAGCTTTGTATCACATAATCTCCAAATGGTTTTCTTATTTTGGTACCTTTCTTAAAATGAAATGATGTCAATTGACCTCATCATTTGTTTGAACATATTGGATCAAAACTGTATATACTCGTAAGATTTCTAATACAGTATAATGGACATGAAATAACCCACGTATCAGCATCTCCGGACGTAAATCGGACACTATCTTATTTTATTTCACTTCGTATCCCTATTTACTTTAAAGGGGATTGTGCTCGTGGTACTGAACAACATTCCGTAAGAGAAATCCGCAAAAAGATGTCATCATCATCATATTTTATACAAACGAACATTGGATCAACTGAATGGATTTAGTACCTACCTATGACGAGTTCAAATTTTCATTCCATTCCATTTTCAGACCATGAAACTGAACAACTTTGACTATGGACCTAACTTCGAAATCGCGAAAATATAATCAGCTGTCCCATACAAAACTGCAGTTACAACTGGATTAAAATGTTTGGGACAGCAGATTTTTTTAAATTATTACTTACTAACCTATCCTAGGTATTTCATAGTACCTAGAGTACCTACCTATTAATAATATTGTTTTTTTTTTGCAGGTATGACTACAAAATATTCATAAAACATTCTGAAGGTAAATTAATGAAACACAGTAAGTATTTATTTAAAATTGTATTTGAGTAAATAGATGCATGCAATACAAGAGATTAGGCATAAATAAAAATAACGTGTAAACAGTAAGCAAAATTAAAAATTATCATCCAAAAAGAGTAAAAAGGTGATTACTACATCGTCGACATCTAAGTAATAAAATAATAAGTAATAATATGAAAATAAAATAAACTGGGTTAAATCACGATCCATTTTCTTTCTCCAATAAAGTGCCATGTGGACCGTGTACTATTAGCAGCAGCATCTAGCAGGAACACAGCATTTGACAGCTGTAATGCAAGCACAATCATTGCACATGATTATCTCTCCATTTTCATCTTTACAAACGCAAATGCAATCACCCTTGGTGGGCAAACAGATACATTTAGACTCGTCACATTTGCATTCGCATTTCCCGTTTTCGTCACATCTGCAGTCGTCACAACGAACGATGACACCTATGTCATTCTGACAAAGGCACACGCAGGCCTTCCCTTCAGTTGGAATACAGACGCATCCCTTTTTGGCATTGCACTTGCAACCGCATGTATCTCCACCAGACTTGACGCAAGTGCAGTTCGCTTTACCACACATTCCATTGGCGTCACATTTACAGTTTTCACAGCAACCAATGTCATCATAGTCATTACAGCAAGGGCAGGCCTTTCCCTTAGTTGGAATGCAAACATATCCCTTCTTGATGCAAGTAGCTCTACCCGTCATAGCACACCTGCAATTCGGTTTGCCACAGTTTACAGTATCATCACATTTGCAGTTTTCACAGCAATTGTTATTACATTTGCAAGTATCGCCACATTTGCAGTTTTTGTCACATTTGCAAGTTTCGCCACATTTGCAGTCATCGCAGCGAATTATCTTGCCCTTGTCATCCACGCATACACAAACACAAGGCTTTCCATTCGTTGGGATGCAAGCACATCCTTTCTTGGCACAAACTTTTCCATTTGCGCCCTTCATAGTGCATGGACAACCATGAGACGACTTGTTGCCTTTTTCATCGTTACAGACGCAAACGCATTCGGCTCCACCAGTTGCAAGGCAAATACAATTATTTTTGTCGCACTTGCAGTCGCATTTTCCAGTTTTGGCACATTTGCAGTCGTCACAGCGGACGATCTCGCCCTTGTCATTGAGGCAGAGGCACACGCAAGGCTTGCCATCAGTTGGGATGCAGGCACATTCGTTGTTGTCACAGACTTTTCCAGCTCCGAAGTTCTTAGTGCAAGGGCAGTTGTCACACTTCTTAAACTCACTGAAGGCGCAGATGCAAACTGCTCTTCCGGTCTTAACACAACCGCAATTCCGTTTGCCACAGTTGACAGTATCATAACATTTGCAGTGTACACAGCAATTTTTATCACATTTGCAAGTCTCACCACACTTGCAAGTTTCGCCACATTTGCAAGTCTTGCAACATTTGCAAGTATCTCCACATTTGCAGTCATCGCAGCGGATGATCTTGCCCTTGTCATTCACGCATACACAAACACAAGGTTTTCCATTGGTTGGGATGCAAGCACATCCTTTCTTGGCACAAACTTTTTCATCCGCGCCCTTCATAGTGCATGGACAACCATGAGACGACTTGTTGCCTTTTTCATCACTACAGACGCAAACGCATTCGGCTCCACCAGTTGCAAGGCAAATGCAATTATTTTTGTCGCACTTGCAGTCGCATTTTCCAGTTTTGGCACATTTGCAGTCGTCACAGCGGACGATCTCACCCTTGTCATTGAAGCAGAGACACACACAAGGCTTGCCATCCGTTTGGATGCAAGCACATCCTTTCTTGGCACAAACTTTTCCATTTGCGCCCTTCATAGTACATGGACAACCATGACACGACTTGTTACCTTTGTCATCGCTACAGACGCAAACGCATTCGGCTCCTCCGGTCGCGAGGCAAATACAGTTTGTTTTGTCGCACTTGCAGTCGCATTTTCCATTTTTGTTACATTTGCAGTCGTCACAGCGGACGATCTCACCCTTGTCACTGAGGCAGAGACACACGCAAGGCTTGCCATCAGTTGGGATGCAGGCACATTCGTTGTTGTCACAGACTTTTCCAGCTCCGCAGTTCTTGGTGCAAGGGCAGTTATCACACTTCTTAAACTCACTGAAGGCGCAGATGCAAACAGCTCTTCCGGTCTTTACACAACAGCAATTCCGTTTGCCACAGTTGACAGTATCATAACATTTGCAGTTTACACAGCAATTTTTATCACATTTGCAAGTCTCACCACAGTTGCAAGTTTCGCCACATTTGCAGTTTTCGCCACATTTGCAAGTCTTGCCACATTTGCAAGTATCTCCACATTTGCAGTCATCGCAGCGGATGATCTTGCCCTTGTCATTCACGCAGACACAAACACAAGGTTTTCCATTCGATGGGATGCAAGCACATCCTTTCTTGGCACAAACTTTTCCATCTGCGCCCTTCATAGTGCATGGACAACCATGACACGACTTGGTGCCTTTTTCATCGCTACAGACGCAAACGCATTCAGCTCCTCCAGTAGCGAGGCAAACGCAGTTGGTTTTGTCGCACTTGCAGTCACACTTTCCAGTTTTGTCACATTTGCAATCGTCACAACGGACGATCTCGCCTTTTTCATTGAGGCAGAGACACACGCAAGGCTTGCCATCAGTTGGAATGCAGGCACATTCGTTCTTGTCACAAACATTTCCAGCTCCACAGTTTATTGTGCATGGGCAGTTGTCACACTTCTTAAACTCGCTGAAGACGCAGGTGCAAATAGCTCTTCCAGTCTCAACACAACCGCAATTCGGTTTGCCACAGTTGACATTATCGTCACATTTGCAGTTACTACATTTGCAAGTATCACCACATTTGCAAGTTTCGCCACATTTGCAATCATCGCAGCGGATAATCTTGCCATTGTCATTCACGCAGACACAAACACAAGGCTTTCTATTCCTTGGGACGCAAGCACATCCTTTCTTGGCACATACTTTGCCTTCTGCGCCCTCCATAGTGCATGGACAACCATGACACGATTTGATACCCTTTTCATCGCTACAGACGCAAACGCATTCGGCTCCTCCAGTCATAAGACAAATGCAGTTGGTTTTGTCGCACTTGCAGTCGCATTTTCCGGTTTTGTCACATTTACAGTCGTCACAGCGGACGATCTCGCCCTTGTCATTGAAGCAGAGACACACGCAAGGCTTTCCATCAGTTGGGATGCAGGCACATTCGTTCTTGTCGCAAACTTTTCCAGCCTCACTCTTCTTACTGCAGGAACAATCGTTACAGGTCTTATAATAGTTGCACCTGCTTCCTCTTATAGAACAAGCACAAGTGAGCTTATCACACTTGCTATTCTCGTCACATTTGCAGTTTTCACAGCAAATCACTGCACCTTTTTTATTCTTGCAATGGCATACGCAGGGCTTCCTACCAGTTTGAATGCAGGTGCATCCTTTCTTGGCCCCAACTATTTCTTGAACAAACTTCTTAACACAAGGGCAGTTATTTCCTGCTTTGTTACAACAGGCGCAATTGTAAATGCTCCCTTTAATTTCAAGACAAGAGCAATTGGATTTGCAGGTCTTGGCGCAATCGCAATTGCATTTGCACGTCTTAACACACTTGCAGCAGCATTTGCAGCTTTTCTTACATTCATAGCTGCATTGGCAAGTGACGTCACATTTGCAGTGATCACAGCGGACAATCTTGCCGCTCTCATTCAAGCAGACGCATACGCAGGGCTTTCCATCAGTTGGGATGCAAGCACATGCCTTTTTGGTGCTCTGAGCTTCTTCAGTTTTAGTACAAGGGCAGTTATCGCAGAGTTTAAGACGGCCTTGTTCGTCGCGGGTCACACAAATGCAAGTGGCTCCTCCGGTGTTGATGCAAGCGCCTTGGTGGTCACATTTGCATTCGCATTCGGTTTCGTTGCACTTGCAGTCTTCACATCGGATTATTTGACCGTTGTCATTCAGAGTCACACAGATGCATGGTTTCCCTTGAGTCGGGATGCAGAAACAGTTAGCTTTGTCGCAGCCCATTCTTGTAATGAAATGATACCTGGAAATAAAAAAAGAAATATTTTCAAAATCTAAAATAATCAACCTTAATAGATTTTTTTTCTTAATGATGATTTTTTTGTTAGGCGCGTTTTAACTGTAGTCCTGTATTAATATTAATGTAAAAGGCAATTAAATAAAAAAATATGAAAGAAAATAAATAAAATATTTTTTTTAAATATTACTTATTTTCCCGTAAACCTATAAAGAAAATGTATAACTGTGAAACATCAACATTTTTTATAATGGGCTAGGGAGGTCTGAAAAAACATGACTTCAATATTCTTTATTTGCAAGACGAGAAAATGATTTTAAACACAACGTATCTAGTGATTATAATTCTGTCTGATGCATACAATAAATATTTATCATATATCTTATCAGTATTGTTTTTCTATTTACGTGTTTAGCTTGTGATTAAATTCCCATCTCATTGCACTAATTATTATAATACCTTTTTAAAAATAGTCAATATGATTGAGAGTTTGTTATCGAAAGGTAACTAATATGACTGACCTACTTTTACTAATGGAGCGAACCTGAAATCGTAAAGAAAAAATCTGCTGTTTCATATATTATTTGAGTCAAGTAGACATTGCAGTTTAATATAATAAATAAAAAATTAAAATTAAATAAAAATCATTTATTTCAGACAACATTAGTCCATACAAAATATGGAACAGCAGATTTTTTTATTTCTCTCATAGTCTAAGTTGTTCAGTTTGATGGTCTGAAGTGAACCACCTTAAAAAATCACCTATAAAGTATATTGCAATACAAAATCAATATACATCAATAAGCAGAGATAGTTATTTTAAAGAAGTAAAAATACCGAAATTATTATAAATCAAGCGATAGTTAGATAATATCGACAACTAACAATACGGTATGTCAAGTTTTTGTTTGGACGTTATTTTATGTTTTTTACGGATAGAAGACATCATTTGAAGAAGCTAATTTTTTTTTTCAATACATCGAGTTTATCTATACAAATTTAATGTTTAACTGTAATTTGTTAAGGGCAAATAAGTGGTCGCGAAAAAATAATTTAATTAAACTCAATGGAGAAAAGCCTTTCAAAATAAAAATCACCTGCCTTCTCTTTCTAACTCAACTGGAAACAAACGGCAATATCAAATGTCAAATTCTGACAATTTATATTGGATTTTTTTTCCTTAAAGGCCAGTTATTTTATAGTAGATTACACACCGAGGACAGGAAAGTAAGAAAAACATTGTGATCTGAGGCTTTCTTATTTAGGTACTGTCCGAGGTTAGTATACTATTTTTCTTATCGACGGAGGTGGAAAGCGACAACTTAGTTTACCGCAGCGGGACTACAATTGACGCTTTCCGTCCGGAGGGGAGAAAAGTAGATTTTTAGTTTACCAAGGAGTTTGCAGGTCCAACGTTGGTTCAGGCTCCTTGGACCGAAAAACGACGACTTGATTAATAATAATTGTAATCGTTTCATTTTAAAATGTCTGACATAGGAAATATTGTTAGTGAGACAATTATCTCGAAATGGTTTGCGATTCAGCCCTCCCAAAAAAAACTTGACATAACGATTAAAAACAATACTGTACCTAGTTAGAATTTCACTAATTCTTGTTATTTGAAAACAGATTAGAATACACATTTAATTAACATAAAAATTAATTAAAATAAATTAAATTGTACTTACAGATTTAAATAATCACCACGTTGTAATTTCACTACTTCACTTTATGCTCCAATGTTTTCACTATTAGTATTCCTTTACAATACTATGTTAATGCCTGTCCGACCTTATATATCATAGTATTATTTACCCCTACTTCTCAATATTGTCATCGTGCGCAAAACGTCCCGTGCGCAGCGACGAGTGCAAAAGCACACCAAAACCAACCTTATCAGCTACGGTTTAAAGTCTCCGCGTCGAGCGCAAAACGTAGCGTGCGCAAATTATCGAGTGCAAAACAATTGTGAACAGTTTTAAAGAATTCTCAGTCTTATCACAACGGCGTACGGTTGGTATATTGTTGGTATGTTGAGTGATTCATACTGGGGTTTGCCTCCGTGTGATATTGTGTGAATTTTTCATTATCATCGTTGTTTATGTTTTGAGCTATATTATTTGTCTATTTTCCTGATAAAGTACCTACTTTGTGTGTTATTGGTGTTGTTTGGTGTTATTTAATACTGAAATAAACATTTATTTTTCAGTTGTTTCGATCTATCAGCTGATTATTAGGTCTACCACGTACACGGATTTTGCGATCCGGAATTCCGAATCAGAATTGTGATTTTGTATAGGATTTGAATTCCGAACGCCATTGTAGAGGGGAAAATCCATACAAAATATTCCGAATCGTAATTCCATAGTATGCGTGTAATTCGGACCTTAGGAATAATAAAATTCGCGGAGATTGTTACATTAATAGATTAAATGGAATTTATAAAATTTCGATTTTCTGCTTGCATCTATCTAATTTAAACTACATTTCGTCATTATTTTACTTATTGCTGCAGCAATGTAGATCAAATCTGATAGGTATATAAGGTCTAACAAAATTAGGTGAAACAATTTTAAAGGGATGATCAGAACATCAAACTGAACAACTTTCTCTATGGGACCAATATCGAAATCGCGAAAAAAACAGCTGTTCCATACAAACCTACTCAACTTAAATGTATGGGACAGCCGATTTTTTTTTCGCGATTTCGATATTGGTCCCATAGAGAAAGTTGTTCAGTTTGATGGTCTGATTATCCCCTTAAAATAGTTTCACCTAATTTTGTTAGACCTTATACAAGGTGTTTCATAAGTAAGAATAAATTTTTTAAACTCTTAAGGGGGTTGTCTAGACCGTCAAACTGAACAACTTTCTCTATGGGACCAACATCGAAATCGCGAAAAAAAAATTTTTAAATCCCATACATATTTTAGCTCTAGTCGATTTGTAGAGTATAGAACATAAATATTTTTTTTCGTGATTTCGATATTGGTCCCATAGTGAAAGTTGTTCAGTTTGATGGTCTACACCACCCCCTTAAAGGTTTATTTGTATTTTTGTAACACCTTGTATACTGGACGTCTGGTAGTCGCCATATTGAATTTTGATAACTGTCATGTCTTTAGTGACACTCGCAAGATTAAGACAAATAGATTGACGTAAGAATCATCAAAATCGGCCCACGCTTTTGGTTTCTAGCGTGCCACAAAGGTACAAACTTACATACATACATAGGCTGTTAAACACATTACCCTTCCTTTGCGTCGCGCAGTCGGGTAACAAATTCGGTCGAGGGCCTGTGCCATCATCATCATCAGCCACCATGTGTCAACCGTTATCGAAATCAATCCAGAGGCTTTCAGGAATAGGTAAGTACAAAGAAACAAACATCCATACTCAAAATCTATTAAAATATCAATATTTTATTTACGTTATTTCTTATCATCATCATCATCATCAGCCTATATACGTCCCAATGCAGGGCACAGGGCTACCCTCTAGGAGGGTGTTTGGGCGTTAATCCACTACGCGTGCCATAGCGGATTGGTAGACTTCACAGTTCACATATGCACCAGAATTTCTTCTTGTGCATATGCAGGTTTCCTCATGATGTTTTCCTTCACCGTTTGAGAGCAGTAATACGTATATAGGTACTCATGTTAGAAAAACTCATTGGTACGTAGCATGTTGTCCGTGCGGATTCGAACCCGGACCTCTTGTATGAGAGACCATGCCTCTCCGCAACGCGCCACCGAGCTCTACCGAGAATTTCTTATCATGACACTTTATCAGTTTTGTAAATTCCAGCTTTATTTTTACCCATGACTGAATGGAAATGGCAGGTATTGATTGGTATACCTAAGAGGACGTATATGTGTGTCTCTGTTACCACTTGTCTCCAAAACGTTTGAACAGGTTATTTTACCCATGACTCCCATAAGTAATAATAAAAACGATAGTGCGATAGTACCCGATACCATATGGCTGTGCAGATATTCCTTTCGATACTCTAACTCTTGATAATCAACTATCAAACGGCAACACGAAGCCAGCCGGATTATGTCCCATATACTACACAGGTTCCAAATTAACATGCTGTTGGTTTTTAACGCTCAGTTGCAGAAACGCTCATTAGAGTTAATCCTCCATTAAATCTCTTGCAAAAAGCCGTGATGGTCCAGTGGCGAGTAACCTTTCCTGCCATGCAGGAGGCGATGGTTCGATCCCCGTCCATGCAGACTCGTACCAATGAGTTTTTCGTAATTTATGTACGATTTGTAACACCAGTGTGGCTTTTCGGTAAAGGAAAACATCGTGAGGAAACCTGCATGCTTCAATTTCGAGGCATGTATTGTACCCACTGTCCATTACAAGTGGCGACGGGCTCACCCCCCGTCACACTGGACAGAGTTTCGGTACTACTGGTGAAACGTGGATGTTCTGAGGTTTCAGAATATCTCTGACTAACCCCTCGGGGAATATAGTCGTGAGCATATGCTTATGCTATGAAAATCTCTTGCAAGCTTTCTACGTCAACCAGACAAAAAGTGACAGCAAGTGATTTAATGGAGGTTTATCTCTAATGAGCGTTCCTGCAACTGAGCGTCAGTGTATGATGGACCATCAAACTGAACCCGCTTCGCTCGGGACTCGGGGTCGTATCTGGTGCAAAGGGTTTCTTGCAGCTGGAGCAACGGGAATGCAGCTTGTGTTATGGGATACTTTGTGCCGGGTACGATTCTTGTTTATTTTTGTGAACACATTTATTATTTTAGGGCTGACGAAAAGTGTTGTGGATTTATGACTGTAAGTACATCCTTTGGAACGAGGCATGTTGCTAATTTCAGGATTAATTGTTCGGTTAATCATCATTATTAGCATAGCATAACATATGCTCACGACTATATTCCCCGAGGGGATAGTCAGAGATATTCTCAAACCTCAGAACATCCACGTTTCACCAGTAATACCGAAACTATGTCCAGTATGACCTTCTTAATATGCTGACACTTTTTTAAGGAGATGATTAGACCGTCAAACGGAACAACTTTCTCTATGGGACCAACAACAAATTGCGAAAAAAAAAATCAGCCCCTCCATACAAAACTGCAAACCTACTCGAGCCAAATGTATATGGGAAATCTGATTTTTTTTCGCAATTTAGATGTTGGTCCGATAGAGAAAGTTGTTCAGTTTGATAGTCTGATCATTCCCTGAAAAAAGTGTCAGCAAACTAAGGTTACAGACCCTGTATATACATTTGCCAATTCGTGGTTTCCACTCAAGAAATTGGACCCGAACGGTCCAAATGGTACCTACTTAAAAACGTAGCCTAGATGTGAAATGAAATAGGTACATAATATACGTTTCTTGCTTACCATTGCCTTCCTCATTTCACAAATCTGGTTACGTACCTACATAAAAACGGTACCTACACTCCATTCCAAATAGCGACGAAAATTTAAGGCCATTTTCAATTACAGAAACAGAGATTTGAAACAATTCTCTCACTTATTCTTAGAACCGCCTTTAGTAACGTCTAAGATATGTCGGATAATACATCTTTCTGAGAAATAAATTATATTTGCTTATCAGAGTTGGCCAGAAAGCTAAATAGGAATCAGAAAATCGAATCGTCCTTATTTGGAATGCAGTATAGGTTCCTAAAAATTCAAAGTCTTAAATCAGCCATTACATACATTTGAGATGCAATTTCATACATTTGAAAATAACAGTTTTTTCTTTCGCGTTTCCTGAGGTTAGCTCCATAGTGAAAGTTGTTAAGTTTGATGGTTCCGAACATCAGATCGCAGACTGGAACGGTGAACTGCTCAGGTTCACCTTTTCAGTCTGCAGAGCGGACTGTCCTTTACACTCTATACAATTATAAAAGGTACCTACTTAAGTCAATTTAAAAAAGTAAATGCAGCACATTACTTAACGTCACTCACAGATTATAAAATAATTCGTCATACATTTTTTTTGCTAAGACCCGTTTAAGATTCAGCCCACAAGTAGGTCTCAAGGCAAGTCGGTCCATCGCCCACTCTTTCTTTCAAACTTATATTTCAAGAAGTCTCCTGTTACATGCCATTTTGGGTTTTATCACCAAGAGAATAAAAGTGTTTACAGAAGATATTTTGCGTGCAAAGTTAAGTTATATCCGCAAATAGCTGTTTTGTATGACGAAAATGTTGTCCGTATAAGTAAAAGGGATCAAGGAGGTTTGGTTGGAAGGATTGAGTTCGAAATTTTAATTAAAAGTTATAGGCATTTCATACAAATTTTGACTAAAAAGGATATAATATACATAAAATGACTGTGTGTGCCCTAACCCATAGGGCATATAGTTTCCTATCATACACTCTAACCGTCCTTTTGTTTCTTAGACAGGTGAATTTTTTTTTATTCTGTCGGAAACTAATAACCTTCTATTCTTTGCTTCTCCAAAAACTGACCAACATTCACTATGAAGCTTACATCGTTGAGCCAGCTCTTCCGCATAAAACTGCAGTACCTACCTACTCGACGCAAATGTATAAAACATCCTGGAACATAATTATATAGGGATTGCCGTGTCCTAACAATACGAAAGCTATTTATTCTCAACGTAACCGTCACTCAACATAAATACATTATTAAGTCTCCGGAGTACCAAAACATGTTAAATCGCAGGGTCTTTAAAGCTAAAACAGTACCAACGAAAACAGCGTTTGCACAAAGGTTCGCTCCATTTCTACATCCATACATTTACAACAAAGTTGTAAAAGAATGCGATATAAAACACACCGCAGTAAGTACTGCCAAACGCATGATCCGCAATTGGCTTTTAGAACTTGATTACGAGGACACCGAAAGGATATTAAAAATTCCAGCATAAACTGTGGTAAATACAAAGTATAATAATATCATAAAATACGCAATATTCATATAATATATGTACTTTAAATTAAATTGCACTACACTACACTACACTACACTACACTACACTACACTACACTACACTACACTACACTACACTACACTACACTACACTACACTACACTACACTACCTCATAAGGTTTACTGTTGTAAGCTGTTGTAAGAGTCCAATTTATATTTAAATTAATATCTTATTACTTTTAAATTTCTGATCTAAGTTCAAAACAACTTACTTCCTTAAGTTAATTGTTTTCTTTTTATTTTGTATAAAATATGCAAAAGGCGTCACTTGACGTTTACCAACCATAGTTAAAACCGCCTACCGGTTCACACGTTGCCAGGCTTGCCTAGTGTGGGACCACTGTCACTCTCAAACTTAACGTACCAACTACTGTCCACTTTGTTCTCCCTTTGTGTATTTACTCTGTACTTTTCATTTGTGCAAATAAAGAAATTTTTATTTATTTTATTTATTTTATTTTACATCTGATATTTTTTCGCAATTTCAAAGTTGGCTCGTTGTTCATTTTGACGAGTAGAATCTTACTCAAAGAGTAGAATGCATGCATAATTCCGCGCTGATAAAAAATGTATCCTGCATAATAGAAATTTACAAGGCTACTGAGTAAAGTGCGGGAAAGATTGTAGTTTTAGCAATGTATCTGATCACCCCGAAAGGGATACGGTCGTGAGTTTAATGTGTACAAGGCGACTCCAACAACGCAATTTTTAACATGAATCACTCCTGAGTTCCAATCTCCAGATTAAAGTTGACGACAGCTTCAACTCCGTTGTTGGTATTGATTATGGCTCCCACGTCAAGTGGCTTATACAAGGTGTTGAAAAAATACAAATAAACATTAAAGGGGTAGTTTAGACCATCAAACTGAACAACTTTCACCATGGGACCAGAAACGAAATCGCGAAAAAAATCCGATGATCCATCCAAAATCTACTCGAGCTCAATGACAGAAGCTTTTTTTCCACGATTTCAATGTTGGTCCCATAGTGAAAGTTCAGTGTTCAGTTTGATGGTCTAACTAAAAGTTTTAAATATTTATTTTTACCAGTATAGCTATTCTTCATACCCACAACCAAACTGGGAATCGCACCCAATCCAACCCTACCTATGGTTTTATTTTCCCCTACCTATCCTTTGTAGCAGTGCCAAACGGATCACGGATGTAACAAACTGACATTAGAGTAAACAAAGTGTATCTCCAAACTGTTACAGATAAAAGAGAAATTTGACTTTTTGGCGAAAGTACGTAACTTAAAGACCGTTCGCAATTTATTTGCATGCTAAATAGATTGCGTAATGACCAATCCTTTCAAAGTAATGGCGTAATAAAACTGAGAACTGATGTCATCGTTAAACCTGTATTTGTATGTAAATATACGTTTTTAGTTAAATAATGAGACTCTCAAAAGATGCAACTTTTTTACCGCTTTTATGACCAAAAATGGAAAGTGTTGACGTAAGAGGAGGTATTATGTTTTTAAAGAGACCTAACTACATTCTGAGAGAAGTAATTTAATTTGGTTATCTTCATTATTATGTTTGCGAGTAAAATACGCCTTCTGGGCAAGCGTGATTCAACTTTGAACCTTGTTATCTCTCTTATTATTACTTTCTTTTTCATAAAATGCAATGCAAATATGAAGAATGATCGAACAAACGAACATTTATTGCTATTTAATTTTTTTGTTTCGAAATCATGTTATTAGCTGGATATTCATTATTAGTTCTTACTTAATTATTTCTAACTTCCCAAAAAATACTCTACATTATGAACCTTTTTTTAGCTGCACCTAGAAGCCGTAACAGTTCTATTAGTTCTAAAGATTTTCAGGGCTGAGTCAATTTTGTTTAATCTTGAAATACTCACTGTATTTCAACATAAAATATCAATCATGCATGCCCTTATAAATTGTTGCTATTCTAACTAAATTGTTATTAAATTACCAATGGTTCGTAAGTTTCAATAAAATTGCTCTCCTATATTCAAACAACGTTAAGAACCTCTAGTTTGCTGTCGATGTCTTAAAGTATTACCAGATTTAGTAACCATAAACAACAATTACAAGCAACAGGGTCCAGTTGAATTAATAGTCCAAGGAAAGAATATTTCCCGCGTTTCCTGGATGGCGGTCGTATTCAATTAACCGTGTCCCGAGAAAGGTAGAATTATGACGTTTGCGTGCCTGCAAACTGGTCCAGTTGACATTTTACTGCCTTCTGGACATTTGTATGAAATGCCCGGAAGTTTTGTTGTTATGTGACATTGACAGAATTTATTATCGCTATGTTCGTTTGACGGCTTCTATATGAATGGAAAGAGATTGAATCATGAATCCTGAAATAATGGAATAAAGAAAGAAAGAGTGTGGTATCACTTCTGCTGCTTATCAGATATATTAGGAGTTTTTGGCGGGCTTTGGTAGCTGACGTTTGGAGTCCTCATATTTCATCGAATTTTTATTGTTTATAGTGAGTTTTGGTTCGTAAAATTGGTGTTGTTTTGCGTAACCAAGTGTCGTGCAAGTGAACAATATATAGTTCAGTGAAATATGATGGTGCATGGGTCGTAAACAGGAAAAGTGTTCCGTGATTTTAGCGCGGCAAAGCGGTCGATTCACCTCTTTCCTGTGAACTTCTCTGCTTTTCCTGCGTCTTTCGATTGCCTCCAAAAACTCCAAAGAACCATCAAAACGTCGAATACCAACGTTTTAATGTGAAAACAGAAGAAAATTAAAAATAAAATAAGATATAGCCAAAAGGTCTAGTAACCAGGCTAGTAAATATATTTAAAAAAAAACAGATATGTTATAGTAGATTACACACCGAGGACAGGAAAGTAAGAAAGGTCTCAGAGCTCATGTAATTGTTGACCGAGGCGAAGCCGAAATATGTGATATGTGATCTGAGGCATTTTGAGGCTTTCTTATTTACTGTCCGAGGTTAGTATACTATTTCTCTTCTCGACGGATGTGGAAAGCGACAATTTCGTTTAGCGCAGCGGGACGAGAATTGACGCTTTCCGTCCGGAGGGAAGAAAATTGACAATAACATATCCTGATGCTTGAACTGTTTTGCTACTGGTTAGAGAGTGTATCTATCTACCAGACCAATTCCTTGTTCGTAGGTCAACCGTTTCATCCTATTCAAGACGAGAGTACTTGCTAGGCACGCAAGTACTTTTGTAAGCAAGAGGTCGCAGTGGTTGAAATCATTATCATCATCATCATCGGTAGATGAAACTGAAATTGTAAAAATTTTATCTATTTTTGTCTTTCAAACGTTTGATTTTAATTCATTCGAATCTAGACACTAGAGATAAGATAATATTAATCTTACGAATCTATACACATTTGATAATACTTTATCTTTATTATCAAAAGACAATAACAAACAAAAAGTAATATTTGGTACTATTGTGTACAATACAATACAATACTCTTTATTTGCACACCAAAAACATAAAATAACAATATTATAAGCAAACAAAAGGGTACAAATGGCGGTCTTATCACTAAAAGCGATTTCTTCCAGACAACCATAGGATGGAAGAACTCTTTAATAAAAAATATGTGGTAAGGCGGTGTAAATATATACCAAGTAATAATAATATATACATATATAAATATATATATGACGGCGCCTGGTGCCATCCCTCTACGGCACCTGGCGCCATCTCTCAAGTTAAAACAGAACAAGATCGCACACTAATGACGGTGCCTTGCTACAGCGCCGCCTGGTGTCGGTCTAGTGGAACGTCGGGTGTCAGTAAAGGTGGTTGACACTTGACAGCCATGTCAAGAGGAGTTCAGTTGAAGATTTGAATAGGAATGGCTGCACCACCGCATAACTCGACGGATCGCTAGTTCTGTGTAATCTCGGTAGTTCTACTATTAAGCAGTGATCTGTTTGCGATGAAGGCCCTCCTGCACCTATATCAGAAGTGTAAACAAACTTGCGCCCAAGAGAAATAAAATCGTCTATAGAAAAATGTTGATGGTTATTTGACAGCTAAAACCTAGCTTTTGTTTCAAGAGTCAAGACCTGATGATAGTTTTATCACGAGGTTCCAAATCGATGCGAATGAAACAGCGGCTGAATCTGCATCTGCATCAATCTGCATTCTAAATACATGGAACATGATCTAACGTATGTACTGCCTACTCATATGGCTAGTGGCGGAACGACGAGCAGTAATTTTCAACCCCACCAGTTGACGAATGATTTACAGTAAAGTCGACGGATACATAATACAGTTCATACAGTACGGACACTCCCTGCACTCATTCGTGGAAGACAGATGGAAGACAACTACAGTGTCTACAGTAGGCAATATGGTTTTGCTAATGCCAGGCCAGCGTTTGGCCCGGCCTTGTTGTATGAAGTGTCCAGGATGAGATAGTGGGCAAGTTATCTCCGTGTTGGTATGGTATAATTAATGTTTGTGGTTCGAAATAGACTTTGGTCACGGATTATTGGTGAGAATTTTGTCGGATATTGCTGTGTTGTACCTGGTTTCATCTATTTAGAATGGGCTTTTGTGTTGTAAACTTATATTCCAGAAAGCACAATAGTTCTTCTAGTAAAACGTGGATGTTCTGAGGATTTAGAATATCTCAGACTACTCCCTCAGGGAACATAGTTGTGATCATACGATACTACGATAGTTCGTTGAATGCAGGCAGTGTAGTCAGAAACATCGCTGTAGTATCTAAGCCTAAATTTTTATAAAATATTGCTTTTATGGTTTCCATGCTTTTGTCATGCCGTCATGCCTGTATACACTCTATTTCAAAGGCATGTTTCTGTTGTATGTACAATAAAAACTTATTCGTATTTGCTTCTGTGTACAAGGTAACGTAACTCTGTACCTAGATGCTGCTGAAGAATTTAGGTGTCTCAATCTGCCTGTTGCTGACGCGATGTGGAACTTAATAGGCGATTAAGAGCTCTCTTTGTCGGCTCGTAAATCGCGTCATGTTCAGTCAGGTCAGGCCAAACTCCGAAACTCCTTCATACATCATCCTTCCAACAAGATTACGGCATTTGAAACTTGTCCTCGACTTCCGATTCCGATTTAGAAGTGAAACAAGGTCCTTATTGTGTGTTGAATTTGGGTTGTAATGTAAATGGTGGTTGTATTTGCACATTGTTGAAATTGATCGCCGAGCCCTGGGCTCTTGTGAGTGTGCACACATTTTTTAATAATTTATAATTGCGGTTTATGGACTTGTAATTTTTGATGCAATGTTTCTGGCTACACCGAAAGTGATTATTGCCGTGAGTTTCTGTATGTATGTAACTTTTGATCAAGAAATAATGTAACGGTGGTTATTATGTGATGGTTTTCGTAGATAAAAGTCAGGATTGTGTTTTGTGGATGTCAAGTGTTAACGCAACTGCATGGTCGAGCGGGCGTGCCACCTCTTTGGACGACGACTCCAAGTATTGTTTTTTTAATGTTGTCTTTTATTGTTGTTCTTGATTCACAAACTAATAATGTCTTGATTGTCGTTGTCACGATGACGTTCGGTTGATTGTTGATTCATATCGCAAATAAATAACAAATATTGAATTGAATTGAGCAAATAAATTCGTGCTGTAGGTGTTTGATGCTAAATGGCACTGGATACATCGAAGCATTGTAAGATCGAAATATCTTTGTTGTGAAATATGAACTATTACAACGAACTCGTTTAGAAGGCCTTTTTTTAGCGGAGGAAGACAAAGTAAGGATTTACATCCCTTTTTAACTGAGTGCTGGTATACTGTATGAATCACGTATGAATGAAACACAATTCTCTACTATGTTCATGGTTATCTAGTAGATTTCGACGCCGAACCATTGAGGTACTATGTTAACTAGAGAAACTACCGAGAAGTAATGTTTTGTAACACGCGTTAGGGTGCACGCGCTCTAACCCACTTAGCCTGAGCCAGGCGCTCGTCGCAGCCTGACGCTCCCAGCACGCGCCCCACACTGCTGATCATGGTGCACAGATTTTGTTCGCGTTGTCTGCTCTACATAATTACTCAATGCGCCGAACCAGTTCTTCGTCACTCGCGTTTGTCAGCTGCGATAAATTCTTACCTACGGCGCCTTGTATCTCTTAACCATGAGGTACAGGGTGTCGCGTTTTGATATAAGTCGCATTTTAGTTCTCGTTTCTGAAGACCAAAGTTTGAAATTCGAAAAGCGCGCGAAACTGGGATGAGTGCGATACCTATCTGTTACGGTAGTAGGTAACTGTTGGATAATCTGTTTCCGAACTCGTGGTTCTGTTGTAAGATGGTGTGCTATATTTAGTTTGGACAATATTATGATGGTGGTGGTATCTCAGGTTTCCTTTTCTAACTTCGTGGTCAATGTGTAGACATAAATATGGGAGCTTTTTCTTTTGGGAGCCAATGTAAGTCAAAGAGCATAAAATTACTACGTTCTAATGTCAGATTTACACGAGGTTTCTAATTCCCTGCTTTTGTTGGTAAAGATGTTATTATTTAAACTGAAATAACACGTACCTATCTGGTATTTAATTTAAATATGTACGGGATGCATGAATCAATATAGCCCGATGCAGTTTATGGATTAGAAAAATGTGGTTTGTCCGTACAAAAATTGCCGAGGTCACAATGCCATAACCCAAAACAGAGTCCAAATAGCCATTATTATGCGGCTTTTCTCAGAGCATCAAATCATGCACATGTTGTTTTACTATTGAACATACCTAAATCGCCGAAATTATTTCTTCCAGTCACGGATTATAGAAGAGTACAGTTGCAATAACAATCCATATTAGTAGACCTCCTTAAAAAAGTAATAATGTGAAACTTCTTCTTCTGGTTCTGTGCGAAAGTGCATGTTAGTGCTTAGTGTCTCGACGTTGAGATAATTTATAACTAATTGCTTCGTCCGTTTCCGAGAGTATTTCTTTGTGGGTTGACCTTGAACTGTCTTTATCATAAACTTGGTATGTTTATCCTGAAACTCTTGCTATAGGTATGATGTTCAGTTTTTTTTGATACGGCGTATTTGATAAACTGTTCAGTTTGCTGTGAGACCCTTTTAAAGTCAATGGCTGTTTTCTTGAGTCTTTCGGCAATTATTTCTTGACGTTGTAGTCTAGCTGTAGTGGCTCCATGGTTGAAGGATAAGATAACTGCAGACTTCAAAGATGTGGTTAGCATACAGTAAGTCTTGCTCTCATGTTGGCCGATGTTTGTACTTTATCAGTGGCGCAGCGCAGCGTCGTAGGTCTTGTGATTTCCGATATGGTTGTTTGTGTCCATAAAGATGTATTTTATGTTGTTGTCTAATCACCACAATGCAGGTTCGGCCTAAATTCTGGTGCTTAGGTTTGCACTACCTTGGTAATCTATGTGAGAATGTCTAAAAATAAAGATCTAATGTATACCTTAATTTGTCTGTTTAAGCGAGAAGATTCGTCGAGATCAGCGCGCACAAAAGAGCATAAATAAAAGAGACAAACGTTGTAACTTGCTTTGTGTCAACCTGTTATGTTTGCGGCTAGCCAGGACGCATGACTACCATCCGATCAGACCGAAAAAGCAGTAGAAGAGTTCTTGTCAAGTGAAGGAGGTTAATCAATGTGAACAATGAATGTCCAGAGGTACCTCGAAAGCATGATCCGCGGTGAGCCCGCCTTTTTCTGGATGTGCCATGACGGCGCCAGAAGATGTTACAGTTAACACGGGTCACCTTAATGGCCCGTGTTTTTGGAAACGGAATTCTATGCTATGCATTGACTACTTATATGAGGGACTCGCCTTGCGGTAGCATTTCCCCGCAAATCTGCCACGGTATAAGATCAATTGATCATGTGCAGTTTACATTCAATTTTATACCTTATCACTAAACGAGACAGCCTATAATTGCGAAATAAATAACTTCGAATCTAGAACGTTTGAAAGAAAGAAAGAAAAATTATTTATTTCGTTTGGGGTTCACACGAGACTGCTTTTCATGATTTTTGACATTCAAAATTAGAATCTAAAATTATGGGGAATAAAATCCAAAGTTGCGGATTGCATATTACCTCGCCCCCCGCAAAAAGTGGAAGAAATGTTTGTAAGAAGAATTACACGCGTTACTAGTCCTCATATAAGTACCTAGTCAAAGATGCTATGTGATAAGATAATTGATGGAGTAGCGGCGCGGTGAAAGCAATTCTGGCCGTCGTAGTGTCGTCCGAGCCATACCCCTTGTGTGTGGGGGTTGGTTGGAGGGACGCACTCGTCTGTCCAGGTTGTTGTGAGATTGGACGGGGGGGGGGCTGCCGTCCGTGCCACACCTTTTTGGTTGGTAGAATGGACGCACCCGGCCCAACGGTGAAGAACATGTCGAGATGCAGTCTGACGATGATGCGAGATTGTTGTCAGGCTGGACGAGCGGGAATTCAGATCTGCCGTATGGTTGATGTTTGCTTGTTTCTTGCAGGGCCGCAGTAAGATACGCCCGAGGACGGTCGACAGTCAGTCTGGCCGTGACGGCGCCTGGTGCCATCCCTCTACGGCACCTGGCGCCATCTCTCAAGTTAAAACAGAACAAGATCGCACACTAATGACGGTGCCTTGCTACAGCGCCGCCTGGTGTCGGTCTAGTGGAACGTCGGGTGTCAGTAAAGGTGGTTGACAGCCATGTCAAGAGGAGTTCAGTTGAAGATTTGAATAGGAATGGCTGCACCACCGCATAACTCGACGGATCGCTAGTTCTGTGTAATCTCGGTAGTTCTACTATTAAGCAGTGATCTGTTTGCGATGAAGGCCCTCCTGCACCTATATATATATATATATATATATATATACATATATATATATACATATAATACATTATACACAAAGACAGTAGTAACACAGTAAACGTTAAAATACCAAATTGTACGAACTAAGTAGTGAGATAGTAGTCTTTTAGCAGCTTTTTAAAAATAGCTAAGGATGGAGCACGTCTTATGGAGAGAGGCAGTTCATTCCACAAACGAACTGACTGGACTGTAAAAGATTTGCCATAAAAAGATGTTCTGTGGGATGGCATCGCCAGCAACAAATTTTCAGCTGATCGCAACACTCGGTCGTGTGTGGCGTGGAGGAAAGTGAATCGGTCCTTAAGATAGGATGGGGATAAGGGAAGAAACAAAACAGAGTACAATAGGGAAAGAATGTGGAAATTGCGACGAAGACGTATTGTGTACTTATAGACGTAATTTCTTTGAGACTACTTTACGTTTGATCGATGTTTCATCGAATGTTTGTTGAAATGACCTAGGTATAAGAAACTGGTATAACAAAATAATTAGAAGAAGATACGTAAACAATACATAACAAACATTAACATTTCGATCACATATGCTCGTTACCTCGACATTATTTCGTTGGACCTTCACACCATATCGGGATGATGACGTAGGTATACATGAGGCTCATTCATGAATCTGTACTAATATTTATTGAAGGCTTGCGTGGGTGGTGATGACGATGATTTTATTAGGACTTTGGTCCCATTATCACGGTTTGGCAAATGTTTCAAGGTTTTATTGACGTTCTGGCAAAGAGCGTATAGTGTAGGGTAGTACCTAATTATAGTATATACCTACGTATGTATTGCTCCTGACCGATTTCGGCCACGGCGACTGCTTCAACTCCTTTGTTGGCCTCATGTGGCTAACATAGCCAATTTTTTTTGGAGAAGATTCTCCCACATAGCGGGCACGTGAGCACGTCATTCTCATAGTGATATTGTATAGCCGCTGGTGGTCGGGCTTTCAATTCATCACGTTTGGCGTCTAGTTGTGATCGCCTACTTGCTTCAAAATCATAAATTTGACTGTTTGCACGAGCTCTCCATGTTGGACGGATGGCCTTATAATAGCACCTCAGAGTACTATAATTATAGGTACTACCGTAAATAGAACCAACCCAGTCGGGTGTCGTGTTTAATCATTGACAAGGTTTGGTAACTAAATATTTCTACGTTTTATTGAGTTTCTGGCAAAGAGCGTATAGTATAGCATGCATAACATGCATGCATATGCATGCAAATCAGAACATCCACGTTTCACCAGTAGTACCGAAACTCTGTCCAGTGTGACAGGGAGTAAGCCCGTCGCCACTTATAATGGACAGTGGGTACAATACATGCCTCGAAATTGAAGCATGCAGGTCTCCTCACGATGTTTTACTTCATCGAAAAGCCAGTGGTGTTACAAATCGTACAGTAATTCTGGTGAAGGTAGCGGACACCCGTTGGATGAAGGCAGCGCTGGGCCGATGGTTGTGGCGATCCTTGGGGGATATGTCCAGCAATTGACGTCTATCGGCTGACATAATTATGATTTCAGAAGGACCGTGATAACGTACCTATAATATAATCCTTTTTAATATGCTGACACTTTTTAAGGGGATGATCAGACCGTCAAACTGATCAAAGGCCTCCGCTCATAGCAGCGATTTTATCGAGCGATAATATCGCTGCGATTTTGCGATAATTGTTCTCAGTACAGTTGATGTCGTGTCGTACCAGGAACTCAAGACACTAGCGGAAAACAAACAAGAGTGGCGAATACTCCACCGACAAGAGCGTACCTAGCTCTTAAATAAGATGATGATGTTCTCAGTACATTTTGTATGGGGACACGCTGGATCCCACACACTGCCGCGATATTATCGCAACTCTTTCGAATACATTCAGTGGACGGGCGCATGCGTGACGCGAATCGCGGAATCGCTGCAGTGTGTAAGGTGTCGCGATATCGCTGTCGATAATATCGCTCGATAATATCGCTGTAATGTACGGAGGCCTTAACTTTCTCTATGGCACCAACATCGAAATCGCGATAAATGTAATCCATACAAAACTGCAAACCTACTCGAGCCAAATTTTCTCTTACATTTGGCTCGAGTAGTTTTAAATTTCTAATGTTGGGCTCAGATTTATTTTTTTGCGAATTCGGTGTTGGTCCCATTGAGAAAGTTGTTCAGTTTGATAGTCTGGTCATCCCCTTAAAAACTGAAGGCATAGAAGGCCCGGTAAATAAACATTCATGGAAAATGTGTCATAAATTAATAATCATAATACGCTTAAATCATTTTCCCTGTGTCACATTACTTAACCCCTACATACCGGGTACCTAATGTAACTAAAACATCTGATTACTATGCGTTTTTCCCGCAGCGGGTACAATAGGTACGAGTTTATAATGTTCTGGGAACTCCGAGAGTATTAACAGCTATTTATTAAATGAAAAATATTATACTCTATTTCAGTACATAATCTTAAAAATTTTCCTCAAAATTGTAAGTATTTTCTGCTTAATACGTTATAATTAAGTATTTACACTAACATTTTTCTTTTATTTTGACTTTTGTTTAGATTGTCTGATTTGACTGATTTAGTTCAAAATATTTGTTGTTCTAATACAATTTTCTATAAAAAAAAACATCATACAGCAATGGGATACAGAGCAAAAAAACGTATCTAATTTATCAACAAATGAATAGTACTGGGTATTCCATAAAAAAAGTACAATTCCATAAAAAAATAAAAGCATTAAAATTTTCGTGATTCGTGAAGAAATATGTGCTTTGAGCTAGCTTTCTGATGTTGTTGTCATCCTAAGACTGTTCCATTGGAATTAATTATAATGATTAACAGTGCAACTCATCTGGGCAAGGGCTGACAGTTTTTCTCACTACAGAGGTTGACACATGTAGGAAAAACACAAATTCTCTGACTAAACCCAACGTTACACAATCAAACACGTGTAACAAGCTTTAGTCAGCATATTATTTGTACGAGGTCATTTATGATTCATTTACCAAGTCCGGGGTTGATCAGTTGATCAATGCTCAACCACTTCTCTTCAAGGGAGGACATTACAATCATTGAGGTACTATGTTAACTGGAGAAGCTACCGAGAAGTAATGTTTTGTAACACGCGTTAGGGTGCACGCGCTCTAACCCACTTAGCCTGTGCCAGGCGCTCGTCGCAGCCTGACGCTCCCAGCACGCGCCCCACACTGCTGATCATGGTGCACAGATTTTGTTCGCGTTGTCTGCTCTATACATAATTACTCAATGATTACAATCACGAAAAATACATTCATTTTTTTCTACTATATATATATACCTCTACGAAATTATCTATCCCCTTTGATTATTGCTTTGAAATAAAAACACTAAAAGTAAAAACACACCGTAATCCTATCAATTTAAAATGTCTGACATAGAAAATATTGTTAGTGAGACAATTATCTCGAAATGGTTTTCAATTTAGCCCTCCCAAAAAAAGCTTGACACACCGAATTGCATAAAAGTAGTCTATAATAATTATGTGCATCCGTAAACATGCACGGTGCACTGCAGAAGCGTGGGAGCCCCAATAGGTCTCTGAGGATATTATTGTATTGGACTCGATACGATTTTTGTGTAAAACATCCTCATTAAAGTTGACGTAATCCACCTGTAAACATTGTGATAATCTTTTAACAAAAAATGTAACCATTATGTCTCGTTAGCAAGATCAGTCCAAAGATAGCCTTTCTTTTCTTACAGGGTTAAAGAAAAATGTATTACAGAGATATACGGGGTGACTTTGAACCCACACATAAAATACTAATTCTATTTAGCAGCGACAAATTATTGCAAATAAAAAAATCTATTGAATTGGTCACTTGTTAGTCACTTCAACACATTTACTATTTCTGTCGTTGACGGTTCGTCCGGGGCTGCTTGTTGTAGTTATAGTGGGAAACCACTTTCCAATTTTGCGCCCACGCGCAACACCTCCTTTGTACACACGGCGACAGGTCAGGTTACCCTGTTTGGACTTTGAACTATTAGAAGTTGAACGCTGCGAATCGTGCGAGAGGGTGCGATATTTTGTTGTCGTTTCGTCTCACGGCACGCTGCGCCCGCGCTGGCAGCCGCGTCTATGCAGGCTCTCTACCGCACTATTTTGTGTTTTGTTCGTAGTGTATTTATGGGTATATAGGGTCAACAACATGATGTGTCGCCGTGTGTACGTCTCTTTCGTGAGACTGGTCGGAGTTGGCTTCACAGGGGTCACGGGAAGATGCTGCTCAGTTCAGTTCGTCACAGGGGAGCGCGATGCGTGGCGGGGTTTTAATGTAAGCTGTAAAGTTCTTTGCGCGAAATAAAGTTTAAAGATACTTTTTATCTAGGACATCTTGTTGGTCAAGGCAGCGACAGTTACACCAATTACTTAAAGCGCCACCCTGCGGGGTGCCCGTACAACTTTCGTACCGGCGTAAAAAATTTTAATCGCGACAAACATTATCACAGTTTTCGTACAAATTTGTTCGATATAGCGTTATTTCAACGTATTTATGGACACTCTCAACTCCGAACGCGATCATTGCTAAGAACACGATGAGTAGAATCTTGTTCATTTTGTCGAATTTAATCACTTCACTTGATTCTTTTAACCGGTCGTGTGGCGACCCTTGGGGGAGGCGTATGTCCAGCAGTGGATATCTATCGGCTGAGATGATGATGGCTACTTGATTCTTCTTTGTTCTTATTACTGCTTTCACTTGTCAACTAGTAATTAGCAATTGAACATTCGTTAACCCGGCAAGCGTAAATATACACGCAGATAGTTTGTTATCGATCTAACCTGCGAATGACCAGTAAACACGGCCTGAAGGGTTATCATTATTGACTATTTTTAACCCTGACGCAAGAAGAGGGGTGTTATAAGTTTGACGCATATGTCGGTCTGTCTGTTTGTCTGTTTGTTTGTCGGTCTGTCTGTCTGTGGCATCGTAGCTCCCAAACGGGTGGACCGATTTCGATGCGTTTTTTTTTAAAATAGAAAGCTAATTTTTGCGAAAGTGTTCTTAGCTTTGTTTCATGAAAATCGGTTCAGTAGTTTTCATGTAACTTTAAAAATTATGAAATTAAATTAAATTAAAATTAAAAAAAAAACATTTAAAAAGTAAACAATAATTCGGTCACCTATTATTGTAAAAAAATCAATGGTCATTTCATAGTGGTGCCCTACGCATTAATTGACCTAAAATATCTTTAAGAGAGTTAAGAAGTAATACATACATTTGCATACTTACATCAAAAATAATAGGTGACCGAATTATTTTTACTTTTTAAATGTTTGTTTTTAGTGTTGGAGGTTTTTTTAAATTTTTAATTACCAAAGTAATGATATTTTTGTATCTATTATGCAATAAATTATACTAATACTACCTTTATTTCCATTTTAAGACCTTAGAAAATACACCAGTTGATAAGGCGAAGCTACATAATAAAAATCATTTGTTGGGGAGATGGGGAGCTACTATTTTAGGGTCCTGTAGTCATACAAGGAACGCTTATGCTATAGTCCATTCTGTCTGTCTGTATGTCCCACCTATATAATGGAAAAAAAATTTTTTTTTTTTAATTATTTGGCATGAAAAAAGATAACAGTAACCCATAAAAAAATGTGGTAGATAAGAAGAAACAATTGTTTTCACCATCGTGTTGAAATCATCGCCATGCTACTCCATCAAAGTCACCCTGTATACATCTAAACTTGTGAATACAACAATACGGGTATTGTATTAAATTTAAAACAGCTGACGTTTTTATCGATTCTCCATTTACGTTACGTATAAATCGATACCTCTCGGTCGGAACCGAATAAATCGAATAAATCAGTCCTTATGCGTCGAACTGTAAATCGATAGATAGAATCGTGTAATAGAATAAATCGCACGATTCTATCAGTAGTTACATGTACGGTTTACGCTTATATTAATATTCAGTTCTAGATATTACAGGTACTATTGCTGACGGTTTTTTAGGTTATGATCAGACCATCAAACTGAACAATGAGACTAACATCAAAATCGCGAAAAAAAATCAGCTGTCCGACATATTTTGTCAAACGTCACTATGGAACCAACTTGATGAAATGATGAATGAAATTGCGAAAAAAAATTCTTATTTTCTGGATCCTGGACAAACAGTACTAAGTATTTCAGTTCGTTTATACGAAAAATATAAATACAATGAAAATATTTTTTTCACTAACGTGCAACAGGACGCAGGAGTGAAAAGAAACTACAGTCCCAGTTCACTACTAGCTGACAGTATGTTTATGAATCAAATACAACGTATTAGTGACAACCAGCAGCATGCATACTTAATTTGTGCGGTTTTTTGCGTCAATGTGCACAAAAATTTGCTAAGATTTTATATGACACTGTGGGTCTAGTATAAGAGGTCAATGCTACTAACTCTATGAACTACAGCTTTATAAACAGATACATTTTTTATTTAATTATATTGACATTAACTCAAAAGAGTTGTAGGAATCCCTGCATTTGACCATCCACCGCTTAACATATCACATTCTTAATATGTTGACACTTTTTATGGGGATGATCAGACCATCAAACTGAACAACTTTCTCCATGGGACCAACATCGAAATCTCGAAAAAAATCTGCTGTCCCATACATTTGACTCGAGTCGGTTTGCAGTTTTGTATGGTACAGCAGATTTTTTTTCGCGATTTCGATGTTGGTTCCATAAAGAAAGTTGTTCAGTATGATGGTCTGTACATCTTAAAAAAGTGTCAGCATAAAGGAACCTGTATAACAACACTGTAGGACCTTCCCAGCAGACACTTCTGCTATGATGAAACTCGGGGCGAGAATTTCTATGACACGGCAGTCAACACCCCTCGGTCTCCCCTACACACTTCTTCCTAGATCAAGCTCGGAGCGAGAATTTCTATGGGATGTACCCGACCCCGACGGTGGCCAGCTGGCCAGCGCGGCAGTCTAGGTGTTAAAGTCATGGTGGATGGTGATAGGGCCGTTTAATGGGCATAGATTATTAACGACGTTCTCGATCAATGCACCGACAGTAGCATGAATTGGTTGACATAACCTGGTGGCTGTCCGTACATCTTTCGTAAAGCATCGACTGCGAATGCATTAAGTCGCGGCAAATATCCCAACAGGATTCATACGATGGTTTATCTCGTCTTACGTAAGTAACGCCACTCCTCCCAACTATAGTTGCGCCAGTTAACGCCATCATTGCTTAGAATACGATGAGTAGAGTCATGTTCATTTTGTTGAATTTTGTCGTTGTGACGATGGGTGAGAAGAGACCTATAATCCAACAGTGAACGTCTGCTGATGAATCACTTCACTTGCTTTTCTCTGATTTGCTTGTGAACTGGTTATGAGTAACTAAACATTCAGGAACTCGGCAAACTTAAATATACTCGCAGACAGATGACCTGATGAGGGTTATCATTATCAGCTATTGATGCGCAGACTTTAGAATGAAATGACCTGATAAGGTTATCATTATCAGATGTCCTATAACTGTCCCATAAAATGATTTTGTCTAGTTGTCGTGAATGTTGTGCCTGATGATGAAAAAAATTATTGATGTAGGTACTATGTAACCTGTTGGTGAGCCTAATATAGAAATTAAATTAAAACGTCGATTTATATCAAAATGTGACGGCAGATTTTCGTAGTGTTTATATTTTTCTCGGTATCGGCTACAAAGTGAAAGTTGTTCAGTTTGGTAATCTATAAATATTGCTAAGGTGTTTTTGACACCTTGTTTACACCCACATAAGAAGAATCAAACTGTTTTAAGCTTTCGATGTTACCCCAAAAACTCAAATCATAATCAAACCTAAAAACTACCAACTTGGCAAACTTAGATATATACTCACAAACAGTTGACCCAAGTGTTTTCAATCGAAACTGAATTGATAATGCAGACTTTCGAATGAAATGACCTGATGAGGTTATCATTATCAGATTTATCAGCTATTGATGCGCAGACTTTCGAATGAAATGACCTGATGAGGTTATCAATATCAGCTGTTGATGCGCAGACTTTCGAATGAAATGACCTGATGAGGTTATCAATATCAGCTGTTGATGCGCAGACTTTCGAATGAAATGACCTGATGAGGTTATCAATATCAGCTGTTGATGCGCAGACTTTCGAATGAAATGACCTGATGAGGTTATCAATATCAGCTGTTGATGCGCAGACTTTCGAATGAAATGACCTGATGAGGTTATCAATATCAGCTGTTGATGCGCAGACTTTCGAATGAAATGACCTGATGAGGTTAACATTATCAGCTATTGATGCACAGACTTTCGAATGAAATGACCTGATGAGGTTATCATTATCAGCTATTGATGCGCAGACTTTCGAATGGAATGACCTGATGAGGTTATCATTATCAGCTATTGATGCGCAGACTTTCGAATGAAATGAACTGATGAGGGTCTCATTATCAGCTATTGATGCGCAGACTTTCGAATGAAATGACCTGATGAGGTTATCATTATCAGCTATTGATGCGCAGACTTTCGAATGAAATGGCCTGATGAGGTTATCAATATCAGCTATTGATGCGCACAGACTTTCGAATGAAATGACCTGATGACTGATGAGGTTTTCATATCAGATTTTGATGCGTAGATTTATTACACAACAAATTTTTCTAAGTACTCCGTATCAAAATTGGCAAAACGGACTCCAATGTGATGGCAGATTTTCGTATATTTTTCTCGGTATCGGCTTCAAAGTGAAAGTTGTTCAGTTTGGCAGTCTATAAATATTGCAAAGGTTTTTTTTACACCTTGTTTACACCCACATAAGAAGAATCAAACTGTTTTAAGCTTTAGATGTTACCCCAAAAACTCAAATCTTAATCAAACCTGAAAACTACCAGTTTGCGATTATGGATTTTACTTTATACAGAAGAAGGTACTTTCGGACAAAAAGCTTGACAAAGATGAGAGAAATGTCACGGAAGCTTCTGTGTTCCAAATTTGCGTACAATTTATCTGTCTATAACGTCACGCGTAATTCCCTGACGGGTAGGCTGAGACCAAGACGCACCATTCGCTACGGTCCTTACCATACCTCTCTCGCCTCATTGACATCTCTTCATACATACCCAACGGTTTTGAGTACTCCGCACCTCAATTTTCTCTGAGACGTAGTAAGCTATTTTATCAGAGTACGTCTTACGAGGTTGCCCTCTACCAGCACTTCCATTCAAACTAGCGCACAAAAATTTGTTTTTTCTTTGCTGAAAAAAATCGCTGCTACCTTTGCCCTCTGCTTGTTGTTGTTAGTGGGAAAGTAGCGCGGCAGTCAAGGTCTTAAAGTTATGAACTTATGAATAATGACGACGCGGCCGTTTAATGGCCATAGATTAATAACGATGTTCTCGTTCACGGCACCGACAGTCACATGAAAAGCACCACGATGTACCCCGCTGGCAGTATTTTATCTCGCGGCAAACATCCCCACAGACTTCGTTCTATTTTCGTTCTTTGTCACGTAAACATATTCATCAAAGTCCCAAGTACGAGTATCCGAAGTAGGAGTATCCTAGTCATAAGAATATTATTCGTAACTCTACTATCAACTGCAAACGCCAGCATTGCAAAGAACACGATGAGCAGAGTCTTGTTCATTTTGTCGTCGTTCGTTGTTAGTCGTTGTGACGATCCTTGGAGTATCTCCGGCAGTCGACGTCTATTGGCTGATGAATCACTTAACTTGATTCTTCTCTGATCTTCAACTGCTTGTGCTTGTAAACTGGTTATGCTAAGTGAGAATTTGGCAAGCTTAAATACACTCGCAGGCAGAGGACCCGAGTGTGTTCACTCGTAACTGAATTGATATCGCATACTTTCGAATGAAATGGCCTGATGAGGTAATCACTATCAGCTATTAAAGCACCTACTACTTCGTCGCATTGAAGTATGTTTTGCCAATTTTGATACGGAGTACTTAGAACAATGTTTTAAGTGTTATAAATCTACGCATCAAAATGATAACCTTAACAGGTCAATTCATTCGAAAGTCTGCGCTATCAATTTAGTTTCGATTGAAAACATTCGGGTCCTCTGTCTGCGGTATATTTAAGCTTGGCACATTCTTAGTTACTTATAACCAGTTCACAAGCGCAAGCAGTGCAAGATTAGAGAAGAATCAAGTGATCATCAGCAGACGTCCACTGCTGGACATACTCCAAGGTTCGCCACAACGAGTAACGTGAATAAATTCGAAGAAATGAACAAGACTCTGATCATCGTGTTCTTAGCAATTCTAACGTTTGCAGTTGAGAGTAGAGTTACGAATAATATTCGTACGACTAGGAGTAGAGGCATCCATCAATATGTTGACGTGGAACAAGTACGAAGAAGTGACGAAACCTGTGATAATGTTTGTCGCGACATGAATTCCTCGCCTTCAGGGCGCTACTACAGTTGTACGGTCAGCCAGCGGGGTACATCGTGGTGCTTTTCATGCAACTGTCGGTGCCGTGAAAATCGTTATTAATCTGTGCCTATTAAACGGCCCCGTCACCATCATTCACAACTATAACACCTTGACTGCCGCGCTGCCCACCGTCGGCGTCGGATACACCCCATAGAAATTCTCGCCCCGTGCTTCATTGAGGAAGAAGTGGGCTGGTGGGTCCTATATGGTCCTGTATATTATATACCTACTATGCGCTGGATGGTGGATGCTGAGTCATATGTGAGGATTCCTACAACTCTTATGATTTATGTCAATTATAATATCAAAATAAATTGGGTGTTTATAAAATCTGTAGTTTGTTTTTACACCTGCGCGTGAGTGATACAATTTATTTTCTTTATAAGTACTTATATTTTTCGTACAAACTGCAGGTTGCAGTTTTGTATTGATTGATATTGATTTTTCCGCGATTTCAAAATTAGTCCTATAGAGAAAGTTGTTCAGTTTGATGATCTGACCATCCCCTTAAAAACTGTTAGCATATGAAGAGGATAAAATTTGGAGCGCGCTCCATACAAACGAAGTCTGGTTATATTTTCAATACGAACCAATAAACTGCGAAATTACAGTGAAATTATTTAGAAACAATCTAGAAACTAATATCTGTAGTTGTATTGTGTCAGATTTTGTTTAAAATGTGCAGTTTCAATGCTAGGATTAATTAAGGATTTCTATGAAAACCTTTGAGGCAATGTAACTTTAAAACTATACATTTTCAAAAATCTGAAACAATGCAAGCATAGAGATTAGTATCTAGATTTTTTCTGAAACATAAATCATTCACTTTTATTGGTTAGTATTGAAAAATATAACCTAAATGACTTCGTTTGTTTGGAGCGCGATCCGAAAAATATCCCGTTAAGAAATACCATGAAATCCTGAATACCGCATAGAATAATTATAGTGGTATGTAATACCTTCCTATCTACCTAGATTCTAGTTCTTGTTAAAATATTTACTGCTCTAAATAATAAGATGGATAACGGCTAGCATGCCACCCACGAAACAACAAAAACTCGCGCTCTTTCTGGCATGCGTAAAATAATAAGGATGGAGACACATCTCGATTTTTATCATTTTCTCGGGGGTGACATGCGAGGCGAGGGGTAAAAAAACTACAGATTTTACACACATGAATTTATTTTTATTTTATAATTGACATAAATGGAAAGAGTTGTTGGAATCCTCGAGATTGAGTCAGCATCCACCATCCAGCGCTTAACACATAATAACAACACTGTAGGACCTTTCCAGCACACACTTCTCCTATGATGAACCTCGGGGCGAGAATTTCGATGGCATTGTACCCAGCGGACGGTGGTCAGCACGGCAGTCAATGTGTTTTAAGTTGTGAATAATGGTGACAGGGTCACCTCTGTTTCAAAACCAATCGGTCTCCCCTACACACTTCTTCCTCGATGTAACTCGGGGCGAGAATTTCTATGGGATGTACCCGACGCCGACGGTCGGTGCCAGGCGCAGCAGTCTCGGTGTTAAAGTTATGAATGATGGTGACGGGGCCGTTTAATGGGCATAGATTAATAACGAGGTTCCCGTTCAATGCACCGACAGTTGCATGAATAGCATGACATAGTAAACCCTTGGCTGTTCGTACATCTTTCGTATAGCATCGGCTCCGAAAACATTAAGTCACGGCAAATATCCCCACAGGAATCGTACGATGTTTTTACTTGTCTTACGTAAACAACTCCACTATCAACTACAAACGCCATCATTGCTAAGAATACGATGAGTAGAGTCGTCTTCATTTTGTTGAATTTATTCACGTTTAGTCGTTGTGGCAATACTTGGGTGAGACCTATATCCAAAAGTGAACGTCTGGTGATGAATCACTTTACTTGATTTTCTCTGATCTTGCACTGCTTTGCTTGTGAACTGGTTATGAGTAACTGAACATTCGGCAACTCCGCAAACTTAGATATACTCGCAAACAGTTGACCCAAGTGTTTTCTATCAACACAGAATTGATAACGCAGACTTTCGAATGAAATGACCTGATAAGGTCATCTTTATCTTAGACTAAAGTACTGTTACTTTAGTCTAAGATCTTTATCAGCTTTTAATGCGCAGACTTTCGAATGAAATGACCAGATGAGGTTATAATTATCAGCTATTGATGCGCAGACTTTCGAATGAAACGACCTGATGAGGTTATCATTACCAGCTATTGATGCGCAGACTTTCGAATGAAATGACCTGATGAGGTTATCATTATCAGCTATTGATGCGCAGACTTTCGAATGAAATGACCTGATGAGGTAATCATTATCAGCTATTGATGCGCAGACTTTCGAATGAAACGACCTGATAAGGTTATCATTGTCAGATTTTTAGAAACATTGTACTTAGTACTCTGTATAAAAATTGGCAAAACAGACTCCAATGTGACTGCAGATTTTCTTATATTTTTCTCGATGAAAAAAAATCCGTTGTGGTCAAGTGGCGAGTAACCTTGCCTGCCGTGCAGGAGGCGTCGTTCGATCCCCGTCCAGGCCACTCGTACCAATGAGTTTCTCGGAATTTATGTAGGTACGTTTGTAACATCACTGGCTTTTCGGTGAAGGAAAACATATGCCTGCATGCTTCAATTTCGAAGGCATTTATTGTACCCACTGTCCATTATAAGTGGCGACGGGCTCACTTCCCGTCACACTACTCACACTGGACAGGGTTTCGGTACTACTGGTGAAACGTGGATGTTCTGAGGTTTCAGGGGGTACCCTCGTGACCACATACTTATTCTTATGCTTTCTCGATGTTGGCTTCACAGTGAAAGTTGTTCAGTTTGGTAGTCTATAAATATTGCTATGTTTTGTTGCACCTTGTATAGGTACACAAAGTAGCAATATTTAGGAAGAATTTACCTACACTTTTCAACGCTTTCTGTTTTAACCTAAAAACTACAAGTCTGGATGGACTTTACTTCCAACAATTTAATTCAAGTAGGTAAGTACTTTCGGACAAAAAAGCCTGCGACAGACTAAATAAATTACACGGAAGCCAATACCATTATAATTTGTTCCCAATTTGCGTACAATCTATCTATCTAAAACGTCACGCGTCTTTCCCTGACGTGTAGGCAAAAACCAAGGCTCTCCATTCGTTACGATTAATACCTCTCTCGCCTCATTGACATCCATACATCTCTTCATACATACCCGCCGGTTTTGAGTACTCCAGCGTAGACTCCAGCTAACGTCACAAAAAACAACGACGCGACGGAAAAGAACGATCATTACCGACCACAAAGGAGTATTATCATGTTACACGTCTTGTTAGACAGTCTGCACTCCACTATAGAGGATTCCCAACTTCTTGACTCCACATGACCAAACCAAGCAACCTCCACATGACCAAAAAATGTGATAAGAATTGAGAACGGTAGTTCTCAATTCTTATCACATTTTTTTTCAATTTACTTCTTTCAAATGCATTCAAAACTAGACAAATACTTTATAAATAAAAATAAAAAACAAAAATAAAAAAACCTTTTATTTCTTGCTTCCCGTTAAACTATTAGGTCTGAACATCTCCTTAAAAAAGACCCTGTAGTGTATATTTCAGAAACAAATAAACATAAACTACAAGTCACATCCCACACTTAAAGTTCAAAATAAATTACAGCACTCTGGTACAATTTTCTCTAGAACCAGGACTTCTCAAGTCACATCCCAATCCCGTACCCCAATTTGAACAAGAACCGGTGTCGTAATGAAGGCTCCAATATCCGTTAGGTCGTGTCGTGAGGTCAGGCGATGAAAGTAAGATTGGAGGGTTCCCATCCTCGGTGCGCCTGCGCCGCTGTCACTGTGACCCCGCCCTACTTGCGAGGAATTTTGTTTTTGAGTCAGGATGCTCTAGTTAAGAAGTTATTAGTGGTGGGGATGCGACGTTCTGTACATACTTACAACTAATGGTGGATGGATGGAAGGAGGCGAAGAAAACGAATTTACTTTTAATTCTTCTGACGATTCGACCGATTCGCCGCGGATAAGTGTGTGAGGTGTCACTGATTATTTGAATGACCAAAATGTACCAGACATTTTGTTGACAATGTTACACTATGTAATTCAATATTTGTACTTTGTACATTTTGTTTTGTTTAAAAGAAGTGTGTTGTAGAGTTTCTGGCCGCATCTTCTCTACAACGGAACACCTTCCGAAGCGGTGTTAGAATCAAAAATGACGTCAGAAAGTTATCTAAGTATGTGATAATATTATTTTGATTAAAAAAATTTGAGTTTTGAGTTTTTTTTTGAGTTTCATAGAATTTCATACAAAGAATTCTAAAACTCGATTCTTTCGTCTCCTTCGGCTCGTTCGCCGCGGAAAAATATGCGTCCACCTCAAACGTCTTTGATTTTTTGAATCTCCACCTTTAGTCGGTAATCTACACACAAAAAAACCGCAAATAGATCTACAGGATAGCCGTTGGGCACACATGTACTTTAGATCAGAACAATCATTTTACAATAAATAATTACTTACATTAGTAATAAATATAAAATCTATTTCTATCATCATCAATACGTACCAATACCAACTGCAGACCACAGGCCTACCTTAAGGGGTGTATGGGCGCCTGTCCATTACGCGTGCCCGATATGTATTTGTAGACTTCACATTTATACCTACGCATCAGAATTTCTTCTTCAGCGAATGCAGGTTTCCTCACGAAGTTTCCCATCACGGATTGAGAGCAGTCGGTATATACAGTGTGTAAGGAAAAGTATCATTAACCTTTAAACCACATACTCTACCCATCAAACTGGACAACTTTTACTATGGGAGCAAACCGATCGGAGCAAAAAAAAATCAGCTGTTGCATACATTTGAGTCGAGTAGGTATTGGAGTATGGGACAGCAGATTTTTTTTTTGCTCTGATCATTTTGCTCCCATAGTAAACGTTTTTCAGTTTGATCGTTTTTTTCGGTTTCAATGATATCAATTTCACCCTGTATAAGTAAGATAAACTCATTGGTGGTAATGGCTGTCCGTGCGGATTCGAACCCGGGCCCCATGATTGAGTGTCCATACTTCTCAGCGAACCGCCACCGAATTAATAATCAGCAAGTACATAACACAAAAACCTTAAATATGGTTTTAAACCAGCCTACAGCTCAGTTTATTCTTGCAGCGACCAACCTAAGACCTAAGTTTATCCAGCTTATTCTAGGTCACAGCTCTAACACTAACAACGCAAGTAATTAACTCAACCAGTCCCATGCTATAAGTACTAATATTTCATAACAAAACGTATAGAAAACTAGAACATTTTCCTGGGAATCTGCGCATACGCAACCGTACGCAACGCTTGCGAAACATCTGATAGACACTATGAGTCAGTATTTCATTAATTACTTTCGATAACTAGATTTTAGTACTATTATCTAGATGTTGGTAATAGCTGAAAAAGAAACCTAGTTGGTCATTTTACGGTTGGATCTATCTATGCCAAGAATTTGCCTATAAATAAGTAGGTATTCTAATGTTTTGTGTTCCGTACAAAAAATAGCAAAACGGAATACTTATGGAAACAGATCGGTGTCTGTCCGTCCGTCTGTCACAGCCAATTTTCTCGGAGACCGTAAGACACAAGAAGCCGAAACTTGTAACAACCAATGACATAAATGAAGTCAAAAAAGCTAAATCTTGAAGATCAATTTCCTGTTCAACCGATTTAATTTAATATTACAGGAGAATACGGACCAGCTTTCATAATTTATACACTATACAGGTGAGCTTGATATCATTAGCATCCTTTTAAACTAAGAGTCTACCCATCAAACTGAACAACTTGTACTATGGTTTATTTAAAAAAATCTGCTGTCCCATACTAAACAGCAATGTCTACTTGACTCAAATGTACAAGGTGTTACAAAAATACAAATAAACCTTTAAGGGGGTGGTGTAGACCATCAAACTGAACAACTTTCACTATGGGACCAATATCGAAATCGCGAAAAAAAAAATGATGTTCCATACTCTACAAATCGACTAGAGCTAAAATATGTATGGGGTTTTTTTTTTTTGCGATTTAATATTGGTCCCATAAAGAAAGTTGTTCAGTTTGACGGTCTAATAAATATTTATTGTTACTTATGAAACACCCTGTATATATAAAAAAAAATCAAAATCAAAACAGCAATCAATATATGCAACAGCAGATTTTTTTTTTGCTCCGATCTGTTTGCTCATAGTAAAAGTTGTTCAGTTTGATGGGTAGACTCTCTTCGTTTAAAAGGATGCTAATGATATCAATTTCACCCTGTATATTAATTTAGCGCATTTAAGATCCTGCAGATCGGTCTGTTTGCCTGAAACCTGAATTATTTCATTCAATGATTTCATTAACGATTCAAACATTTTTGAGAAATCTGAAACGTCGTCATACAAAAGCAATATAATATAGCATAGTAATACGATATACTATCATGAGGCAGCGGTCTTTTGAAACCGAAAGTAGTCTACATGTTGCGAGCGAGATCGATTTGAGTACAATCGCGAAGAAAAAGTTGACGGAATCAAAGAATTTAAAAAAGAAAACAATGATATTTAGAATTGTTTGAATGTGTGATTTAAATTCACATTATTTCTTTTCAATTTGAAGGCACTAATTTATTTTTTTATTTTTTCAGATCCTGTGAAACAGCACAAAAAATTAAGGTAAATAAATACGTAGCTACTTACATCTACAAGGTTAAATTGTAATCATTAACATATTTTAAAACTAAAGACTCTACACATCAAACTGAACAACTTTTACTACGGTAGTAAACCTTAAATCGCAAAAAAAATCGGTTGTTACACACATTTGAGTCGAGTAGGCATTGTAGCTGAACAATTTGAGGTTTACTTCCATAGTAAAAGTTTAATGTGTAGTAAACTAAGACAGTTTAAAAAGATATCAATGATTACTATTTATTGTTCTTTTGACATAGTAACAAAACTTTAATCTTAGCGTGCCATGCTTGAGCTCAATTTTTTAATCAAACTTGATTTTATTGTGAGGATCCACCCTCAATCCATAAATGTCCCAAACAAGAAAAGAAATAAATCATACTGGCATGGAAGCGTGTTATAGCGCTATCACACTTTTGCTCTCTTTCTATTTGCGCGCGAACGAACGAGATAATAGGCGTGATATAGCTGTATCACGTGAAACATGCTACGCCTTCTGGAGTGTGATTTTTGAATCGATTTTTGAAAGTCAAATCAGCAGTAGAAAGATGCTCTCCATAATAATTTTGACATTTTCAACTGCTGAGCTCACCGAATGAGATTCAAAAATCGCAAACCAGATGTCTCTAGCTAGAATAATGCCGTATTAAAACAAGTTTCTACTCGACAGTACACCTATCGTTTAAGGAATTCTCTCATAAGGCTTAAAGCTTGTTTCGCGTCACTTTGCATAGCCGAGTGGAGTCACGGTACGAGTCAAGTGTATTACAAATATTCTTCGGCAGTGAATGGTCTTAGAAAGTTTAGTGCTTCTGAAATTATTCCTACGATGTTGGGTAATATTTAACTAGTTTAGGCGTTCGTTAGTTTCAATTGTTACTGTAATTTATGGCATTCAATAATGCCGGAGCGAACATAGCTGATAGTAAGAATTATCTATTACTTACGATTATTAGTGATTTCTTGGCCGTAATTTTTTGTTTTAGTTGTTCGCAACCCTATCTTACTTTACATATATTTAATTTTTCTAATATTCAAATCTTGTATTCGAATATTCTCCTACTTCCTGACTAAATTGAAATTGTACACAGATATGTAATGCCAAAGCCAAAGACAATACAATATATCAGGATAATTTGGAGCTGATCTGATGATGGGTACGGAAGATGCTCTAGGGATAATCCTTTATTTATTACAATAAAAATCCTACAGGAAAACATTCGTGATTCGGTATCATAAAATTTTCTCGATGAAGTCTTTTTAGTCTCACTCACTGCCATGGAATCTAAACATTTTAAAATGAAATATTTTTTTGAGTAAAATTGTTTAAATACATAAAATAATGTTACTTAAAAATAACTTATTTTGTTGTGCGCATAATAATATGCACTACATAGTTATTCAGTGATCTTTTTGATTGATCACTTTTCTCTACGCCTGTACTAAAAAAACAAAGCACCATTACTGGTCAGTGAAAGTGAACTTACAATGTTTGTCTGTTCACAATTCGTATTGTTCTTTCTACAAACGACGCGACGTCCCTTCAATCATACATTTTTAATACTTAATGCGTTGGTATAAAGTTTAATGTCCAGGAACTTTTGACGAGTGAACAGTAAGAACAGAATACATCAAAGCAGTACTGTCACTAAGTCCACGTGGCGAACGGTCGATGACAAGATGCACACAAACGCGCATCGAAGGCGGTGCACGTGAAAAACCAATGCATGTAGCCGTCTATTTCTCACCTATCCCAAATTAATCCAATTTTTTATGTTTGTCACGTCATGTCGCCCTTGAGCGCTGTTTTTTTAGTTTTCTGCTCTTGAACTTGGAAGCGTCTGCATACATATTGGTTAACTAAAGCTGGCGCGTTCACAGATACACACAAATGTGTTTTTCCTGTCAGTGTGTCAGTGTTTGACAGGGATAGAAAAATTTTTCAGTAGGTATTCGTGCAGTGAGACAAAAGCATTGCGTAAATGTGTGGCACGCGCCAGCTTTAGTTAACCGACCTGTAATATAATCGATAATAACTATAATAAGGTAAAGTAATATTCACAATGAAAGTGATTCTTTTCTCATGAAATCCTGTATTTGTCAAATTGACTTAATTATATAATTACCTATAGAGCTTACGATTAATACAATAGAGAAAGAGTTTTGTAGTTTCGCTACTGCTTGTTAGTATGTTGTGGTAATGGTGACCGTTTACCAACAAGTTATCTATCAGTACAAGTATCACAATCCTTACATCTTATTGTTTTTTTTATTTCCATTGTATTTCTTACTATTTGAATGATTGATGGTTTAGAATTATAGTGGAAAAGTGTTTGAAAATTATAATGTTGGCTTTGTGTTATTTTTATCTACTATAAGTACCTACCTACTTACCGACGCAACGATTTTATTTTCGCGATTTCGCAGTTGATTCCTCAGTGAAATTTGTTCAGTTTGATGGTCTAACTAAAATAATATTTTTGTATCGCATTATTTTCTGGTAGAAGTAAGTATTTACTGTTATTAAGATAACAATTCTTATTGAAAGCATATGACAAAACCTTGCAATAAATTAACGACATATTTCGAAATTAATTAAATTCGAAACGAGTCTCCCGCCAAAAAGAAACAAAAAAGAAAGATTATTATTTATTTGCATACCAAAAAAATACAACAAGTAGGTACACGAACAAGAAGGGTACAAAAGGCGGTCTAAGGTTCTAGGCATTTAATTAAAAAACGAATTTAACTAAATACGTAAGATTATATTGCTTGCTTCGATCGCTACAATTTAAAAACAGAGATCAAAGCAAGCAATGTAGGTATGCTATATCGGGATTCGGGTCAGATTAAAAGGAAAATGTACCACCTTAAGTAATTTGCATTGGATTTAAGATTTTAAATGTATGTGCACGTATGTGAAATTAAAAAAAAACACTCTTTAATTATTTTGAAAATCAAGTCTAGAAGTTTGCTTTGCAACTTCTTTCATTTATTTACTTTACAACATTCACCAATCTCTTCGATAAAACATGGGAACGAAATAATTTTGAACTCTATCTTAATGTAAATAAGGCCTATAGAACTAAAGAACTATTGTCACATCGACTTACAACACGTATATTCAATAAACAATCAAATTAAGTAACACTTTACGCAAGCTCAAACAAATAAACATGAAAGGAAACAAATTGGATACATTTTTCAACATAAATTCGATCTACAAACCAAATCTCACAAAACAAGCTAATTTCGAACGTATACCTTCGGTATAAGAGTCCAGTTGGGAGACATGGAAGGAACTGTCACATTTGAATGGTTGACATACATTGTATGGCGACAATGAGGTTACAACTCCACTAACGTAATGTGTATAATTGTTACGAGTGTTTATTTGTAAAGCGATACAAATGAATGACTTAATCTTTAGTATGTAAAGTCATTACTGATTGAAGAACTGTATAGGTAATACTTACTATACATAAATACATAAATTCACGACCATAATCCCTTTCAGAATGGTCAGAAACATTGATACAATACAACTGACAACCACCATTGAAATTTTGCCACATATCATTTTATGAAAGGTTTTCATTGCCATTGGTGAAAACCATTTGAAGAAATTGTTTATTTAAAATTGATTATATTTGTTGGATTCAAAGCTTATTTCAAATTATCAGATTGATCTTTTATTTCTCAAGCTATTTGAAAATGATATCCAGGTCGCAACAAACCTTAAAAAAAAGAAGAAAATTGAGAAAAGGCAAAAAATTAAAGAGTGATAGTTGGTGTTCACTGAAAAATACTCGTATGCTTTGATAAAGTATAATATGTCAAGATTGACAGTCGAAGATACGAAAGCGTCGAAAAAAATTGGAACCAGTACTGGTTCCAAAACCCTATACATATACACGCACACATTCATAATTTGTAGGGCGCCTCACGCACACCAACCTATGAAACTTAGCCCCTTTTGTTTTATACGGGATATTAGTGAGGCTCATTCTAGACATATACTTTTTCTAAGCTCGTATGTTTTATATATAACCTTTTATAAATAATATTTATTTTATTTATAAATATAACCAAACTTTAGTGAATTGAAAGAGATTAATGTTGTATGTGCACAGTAGCTATATCCGTGTTATTTATTATAGCATAACGGCAAAACCACTGAAAATGTTGACAAAGAAAAGAATCAGACAAAGATGGGAGAGAAAGTGCAAAACAAAGCGCATTAACACAGTTGATATGCATACAGTAATGTACGTGCACTGGTCTAGAGTGCACCCTTCTGTCTTGTGCGTAATTTTTCGCAAGAACTACCTGTAGGTAGAATCATCTGTTAGATTTAGAAATGATACGTGCAATTTTTAAGGCGTCAAATTACGCAATGACACGAACAATTGACTAAAACGCGTAGGATACTAGACAAGCTATTTATGAAATGAATGCATAGATTGCATACCTACTAATCTTGAGATTGAGACGCTGGTTTACTAAAATATGAAAACACCATTGACACGAAAAGAAGAAGAATCTTGAGATAAGTATATCGAACCTGAATACATTGCACAATCAAACAACCACGTATTGTCTACTCAATGAAATATTATTTTACACTCACCTACTTGGAACTGCCTGCCACAGAATGGATGAAACGATGTCTTCCTTGATACCTATATCTTTCAACGGTAACGATAAATAAATAAAATAACGCTCACAGACACATAGACAGGTACATTGTTACCGGTCAAACGAGGTGACTTTGAGACTTGGGGTGACTTTGATGATAACTTCAAATGGCAACAAAATTTTAAATTTCTCTACGAAAACAGAACGCAGCCTTATATTCGTCCATTTAACGGCTGTAACATGAGGCTGAGTGGTTAAAATAATTTGATAAAGTTTGTAGTAAATATTAGCAGAAAAAAGTTTCCTGTTAGGGATGACTTTCGAAAGCAATGAAAAAACGACTGGTATCAAAGTAGCCCCATTGAAAATGGGGCTTTGTTTCGCTGGTTTTTATTTTTTATTCTCCGAAATTAAACATACATAATTTTTAGTTTTATTTTAAATATAATTATAAAGCTAGTCGTCACTACTGTATTTTTTCTCATTTTTAAAATTATGAAAGATACATCCATTTGAATTTCAAAACTAATCATAGTCACCTTGTTTTACGTATTTTAAAATTAACTACTAGGCACATGGTTTAGCAGTCCGGTACGCATAACACCATCCGGGTCGTTGTAGAGTTGGCTCGGATGTTCTAGCAAACCCTTTCAAACAAGGTCCAATCAAGAAATTCTGTTTTAATGGGATCACTTCAATAATTACTTAAGACTTTACGACTATTCACATGTGATTCAGACTCTTTGACTCATCTAGTCAAATAAAGACTGCACTCATATTCGTCGAACGTACCAACATTATGCGTAACTTGCACCGACGCACGCGCATCGTCTCACTTCCAGCTTTGTCTTCTGTTACGTAACAACATTACGTATTTACAACTTGTGTTTAAGTTAATGTGTCAACGAACTTGGCAGAAATAATGAGTTATTGTACCTAACTAAAAACAAGAATAGTAACGGTTTCTGAATGTAAATTTCAAAGTAAAATTTGTATAGTTTGACGTTCCAAAGTAATGTTACACAATGCGGGGAAACACGAGTTAACTACCATACTAGCAACTCGATCATCATCAGCCTATCATCGTCCACTGCTGAACATAGGCCTCTCCCAAGGCGCGGCAGTAGTCGGCACCAATCTCTAACCCCGGCCTTCGTCATCCAGTCGCTCCCTATTACCTGTCTCAGACATGTATTCTTTGATGCGAGTTCCCTCTTGCGTATGTAAATGTAAACCCTAAAATAGGTAGTTGTTCGAGCTGTTTATGTAATTCTTTTTATCGTGTGGGCAAGCCCTGGTGTCAGAGTTTATTAAGACCGCCTGACGGCCTCTGAGGTGGTTTTTATGTAACGACTACTACCATCAATCAGAGATAGTAATAGCCGGGACCAACAGCTTAACGTGCCATCCGAAGCACGGAATCTTTCTTTTCGGACAATCAGGTGATTCAGCCTGCAATGTCCTACTCAACTGGGGAAAAACGCACAAAGTGACATATCATATCACTAGGTGTCCCCCGTGGGAATCGAACCCATGACCTCCGTGCACAGATTACCCCCAATAGATACCGCATGATGAAAATTTCATACAGGCCCGAAGTCACCATTTTTGGCGGTAGGTGTGGGTAGCGGGGCACGAAATAAAGCAACATGATTGGCCAATTCAAGGTCGCATTATTCCGATCTCGCTCTATCCCGTTGCTTATATCAGTGCAAAATCATAGATGTGTGGTGCGCGTCGGCGGCCCTGTGTGCGGTATCTATTGGAGGTGATCTGTGCCTCCGTGTCAAGAGTCCAATGCTCTTAACCATTGGACTACTAAGGCAGTTATGTAATTAATATTGTGTAGAATCGCGAGTAGGACGAAACGCGTTTGTGTCAAATTTAAGACTGCGTGGAATAGAGAATAACGTGTTCCATGGTAGTTGTGCGGAATCCATTTTGTGTAGAATCTCGAATAGGCGGAAAAACGTTTTTCCAGAACTCAGATCAATCCGTAGCAGCTACCTAATATAAAACAGTCAAAAAGATGGGGGATCACAATAAATTTCCTCCATATCATTTTATTTGACAGGTGGGGATATCGGAAACTTACGAAACTACTGGGGAAATTGTGTTGGGAATTCTAATGGTGGCGATCAAATATGTCTCTTCCTTTAAACCTAACCCTATAGGCCCTATGCAGGGTGTAAGGAAAAGTATAATTTAACATACTCTACCCATCAAACTAAACAACTTTTAACTATGGGAGCAAACTGGGAGAAAAATCTCAATTATTCGCAATAACTAACGAAGCACAAGACTTAAAGAGAGACGAGAAGAGAGAGAGTTTTCTCTTCAGAGATAAGCTCGCCCTTTGTACATGTTTTCTCAACTTTGTATAATTTTATGTCTTTGTGTGCAATAAAGTGTTATATTATTATTATTATTAAAAACAATAACCCTTTTAGGCTCCATCTAAAATCTTGTGAAATATAGATCATTTCAGAATTTGCCATAAAAAAACAAATAACCATGTAAAGCATCCTAATGAAGAAGGAAGTCACGTACTCACATGTTTTTACATTTTTCTATGCCACTTAAGCTGCAGAAAGATATTTTAATGTTAGTAAAGAACTTAAAACTTCCAGTCCCGCTTTGCCGGGATTTCAAACTCTTGTGTCATTTTTGTGACAATGCGGGATTGAGATTAAAGATACGAGATCTGCGGGAAAAAGATTTTGGTAACTTTATCATCGTGGCTATGGAAGCTTTTAGGAAAACTTTGTTAGATCCCATTGTGGAGAAAATGCCTCCTAACAAAAAAGAAAAAACCGCGAATTCCACTAACCTAAATATAAATTTAACATAACTTAATCGAATTCGATTCCATGTCACTGTGACGAGATTAATGCCTCGATGTCTTGGCCTCACAAAGAATCTCCAACGTATGGAACACCTGCCATTGCCCTTGGCAATGGAGAGAACATTGGAGACGCTACTTGACTATTTCAAGGTGTACGTTTTAGCGTTTTGTGTTTTTTTGAAATTATATAAATAATGGAAGCGATGTGAACGGATTAAATAAAATTTTTAATATTAATATTTTACATAGGTATTGATTATTCACTCTTAACAATTATTGTTCTTCATCCTGCTAATATCAGGATATCGTGAAAATAACTAGGTACCTTTTTTAATTCTTAATTAATGGTCAATTGCTTGCGTCTAGCGCGGCAATTCAACCGAGGTCAAGATTGTCAAGTAGTTCAGTGTTATAATCCCATGTATTGTTTTATGGTCAAGAACAAAATGGCCCTGTACCGATCAGAGAGAAGAAGATACACGACGTTCGCGACCGCCCACCGTCAGATTTGCAGCGCGAATCCCGACCTTCAATTATAAGAGTCCCAATACCGGGATTGCGGTTTTGCTATGCGATTGGAAGCCCTATAAAAGAACGTGTTTTATCTGACTGTAATTCGACGGTCATTCAAGCTCGTTTATGCGTTTCTTGCGTTGTTATGAATGAAAGTTATTTTTCTAACCGTCTTGAATTTTGCTATGATTGCCCCAGGTGTGGCTTGTCAGCTTTTTGCTTCCGTTTCAAATGTTTAGAAGTTTTATAACATAATATTACAAGATCTTGTTTCAAGTTTTCTACCTCCATATGTTTAGGCAATAACACATAGGTACTCCGGTGAAAATTGCATCGTTTAAGGATCCTAAAAACAGATGTTTGCCACCAAAACTGCGTCTAATGACTAATGCAGACTGCTGTTAACAAGACTGCGGACTGATGCAAGACGCAAGTACAGTTACAATTTAACTAAAACATCAACGAACTAATCTATCGTAGAATATATTCACACATTTCAAGGGCTCTCAAAGCAAACATTTCATAAAGTTGATTAACCCTTCACCCAGTCTGTCCGTGCGTTTGTTTACGCTTAATAATTTCAAATAATCTAGACGTTGCCCGTTAGAATCATTAACTATGTGTTAGAATGAATTTGTATGAAGTCATAACCTTTGGTAAAATGCAAATGAAAATATCATAGTATTAATAGGTACTGTAGAAAATATGGATATTTTCTCTAGATTCGAAATCAACATTAAAAACCGGTCAAGGGCGAGTTGGAATCGCGCTCGGAGGGTTCCACTATACAATATTACCTAAAATGTAAAGGTTATATTACCGTTGGCACCCTCCATACAAACGTAGTCTGGTTATATTTTCAATACTAACCAATTAAAGCCAATGAAATTATTCAGAAACTATCTCTAAACTAATCTCTTTATGTTGAAATAGGGTAATTTATTGCGTAACGAAAAAATACAAAGTGCGTATCCACGACAGGCTTCGTCAAAGACAATACATCACTTACATCCACAACAGGCTTCGTCAAAAGTAATTACATCTCACTCACATCCACAACAGGTTTCGTCAAACAACAAGCTTCGTCAAAAAGCTACTGGGATCTTACGCAATAAATTCCCCTATTTCATAAAAAAAAATCTCTATGTTTGTATAAAGTCAGATTTTCGATAAAATGTATAGTTTTTAGTTACAGTGCCTCAAGGATTTCCATGCAAATCTTAAATTAATCCTAGCATTAAAACTGTATATTTTAACGAAAATCTGACTTCATACGAACATAGAGATTAGTTTCTAGATTGTTTCTGAAAAATGTCATTGACTTTAATTTGTTACTATTGAAAATATCACCAGACTACGTTTGTATGCAGCGCGCATTTGCGCTCTCGGAATCCTTTGCGCAAGCCAAAAGCAAAAGGTTCACATCCTGAAACAAAACTGAACAAACGATAAACAGATTTCAATTGAATTTGAATTGAATTGAATTGAATCCTCTTGTAAAATGAGAACCGGTAAGGTTTGGAACTCTCGTCCCTGCATCTATTTTTCCAAGAAAATTAAATCATGATATCTTTTACCGTTTTTACGATAGAGCAAAATCAAAATCGTTGATAAAAAAATGGTTTCATGAATAGAATAATTTATTGAATGGAATAAAAAATTCGATACCATTAAAAATCGAAGGTACGAAATAAATGTAAGTATTAAAAAGACTTTTAACTTTCCAGGTCCGTTCCAAGTTCCAATACCCGTTTTTTTTTTCAATTATTCGCAAAAGTTTGAATACAGGTAAAAAGTTAATCGAAACATGGTCATGCCTGCCATACACAACAATAGGAAAGAAAGTGATATTTGATTGAAATCGAAAGTTTGTGGGCAGGTAATGTAATATGGGCAGATATTACCAAGAACTATCCGTTTTTTATTATTTAGGTACCATTATCTATCAGATTTCTTTTTTGTCAATGATTTGGCAGCACGTACTGTAAAAAATATACCAAAATTACAATTTGCTTTGGTACATTTTACTGTAGGAACGCACAATTTTTAAATCCTTTAGACGCACTGACGGAGCAGCAATTGTCAGTCCGTCATTTGTGAAGCAAGGAGTTGTATGAAACCGCACGTAGAAGCACACACGGTGACGCATTGACGCACTGGGTGTGGTTCTATGGACTGACATCTGCCGCTCCGTCAGTGCGTCATCGTGTGTGAACGCACTTAGGTTGCATATATATGATTTGCATTTACTTGCATTTTGTCACCTTTAATTCCTACGCTTCAGAAGTGTTTTAGCACAACTACTCGGATTGTGGTCAGAAATCTTGGCTTACAACTCAACTTTTCCCTCAATAGGTATTGGTTGTAGCCAGTACTCTATCTGTATAAAACAAATGCACCTAAGTAAAAGCGATGGAGCGAGCGAAGCGAGCACGAAATTTTTAGCAACACATCTCAGCTGTGGTTAGAACTACAAGACGCGGCGGTGTGTGTCAACGTACATGTGGAAAAATTAGCTTGGCCTGTGGACAATCCATGGAGTAAGAGGAGATGGCATATCGGCTTGTTTCTATAGAAAATTATGTCGCCGACAAAGGGGGTGAGGGACGGGCGAGGGGAGACAAAAAGCTTAGGGGAGCGTGTCATTTCTCTATGGTCGCAGTACAAACTAGTGCACAATTGGTGGTTACTGTGCACACTTTGTTACACCATCTCTACCAAGGGGAGCGTGTAATTTCTCTATGGGACAATCTATGGGCGAGCGGACAAATGATTTGCTGACAGGGACACGGGGACATAAGGCTTGAAACCGGGACGTATGGCAGCCCTAGTCTAGATAGACAGTCGATAGAGCTACGAACGCGTCAAAAAAAATACCACTTAACTATAGGTGATAAACCGTGTCGCTATACACGCACACAGAGATAAGTTGTATGACGCCTCACGCACACCAACCTAAAAAAGTTGGCCACTTTTGTTTTATACATAGAACCGTGAGGCTCAACCTAAACATATACTTAATTAAGCCATGAACCACCGATACGTACGATGGGTAATCAGCAAGCCTCTAATGCTGGTTGGCTAATATCTTCACGATGATTACAAACTTAATGACAGTCATTGTAAGAGGTAATCATGAATGAACACTTCAAAATATTACTAAAATATTTATCAAAACAGTTACCTAACGAATCGCATCTCAAATCTAATTAGTGGTAGCAAAAATAAACATAATTAGTTCTGACTACAACCTTTGATCTCCAATTACGATGTTAAGGGGAAACGTCACGATTACTTAGTAGTTAATATAGTAGTGGGTATCTTGTAAAGCATAGTCTAAACAAAACATTGGAGTAATCTTGTAACTTTTATACTATTGTTTTCGAAGAAGATCAATTTTGTTGCTAATTTCTTTGTAAGAAAGTTGTTTTTGCGTATGTAATAGTCAGCCACCTACTATCTTATCTCGAAATGTAATTTAATCCTGAAACCACAATAAATACTAAAAGCCATTGCTACAACTGCAGTTAAAATTTTTTTTTTTTTACTTAGTTTACCTACCCCTATAAAAACTCAATAATAAAGCTCCCAGTGAGTGTTTATGTATAATATAGGGTCCAACTTAATATGCTAAAACTTTTTCAAGAGGATGATCAGACCGTCAAACTGAACCACTTTCTCTAAAAGACCACTATCGAAATCGCGAAAAAGAAATCAGCTCTTCCATACAAAACTGCAAACCTACTCGAGCCAAATGTATGGGACAGCTGATTTTTTTTCGCGATTTCGATGTTGGTCCCATAGAGAAAGTTGTTCAGTTTGATGGTCTGAACATCCCCTTAAAAAAGTGTCAGCCTATTAAGAAGGACCCTGTATGTTTAGTCCAGTAGTTTTAAGTATTAAATGTAGTATCTTTCCAAACAAATCTTATAATTTGTATGAAGCATGATGTTTATCGATCCCCCTTAAATAATAATTACCAAATTACATCATGTACAAGGGTCATCGAGCTCCGAATAATTGCTGACAATTTTGCTACCAAAACCACTTTAACTTTACCAACATACCAACTCTTCCATCGTCTTATTATTGTAACCTCAAAGTGTATAATCGCTTGACTAATGATTTCTCCGATTTACAAACGCTATGTTGGTTTTCGAAGGTGGCATTGACATGATACGTGACAGAATTGCCATTTCGTACTCAGTTGGCGAAATGGAAGCATCTCACGTTACAAGCCGAGAAGTGACAATACTGTTGAAGCACTATAATATAACTGTTTTTTTACCGACCACCCAAAAAGGAATCAATTCGCCTTGAGTGTTTAATTAAAACTCAAAATGTTTTATTCAAAATAATATCACATGGATAGCTTTCTGACGTTATTTTTGACTCTACCACCGCGTCGGAAGGTGTTCCGTTGTAGAGAAGATACGGCCAGAAACTCTACAACACACACCTTTAAAAAAAAACAAATTATACCTACAAAGTACACTTACAAATACAGTATTGAATTACGTAGTGTCAAGACCAGGACATTTTGGTCATTCGTATTATTGGTATTCTTACATATACAGTGTTTTCATAAGTAAAAATAAATATTTAAAACTCTTAGGGGGTTGTTCAGACCGTCAAACTGAACAACTTTCTCTATGGGACCAACATCGAAATCGCGAAAAAAAAATCGGATATCCCATACATATTTTAGCTCTAGTCGATTTGTAGAGTTTGGAACATCGTTTTTTTTCATGTTCACGATGCTTGAAAAGAATTTCCCATTTTTACGACACCCGTTGGTGGTATATTTACGCCGCAAGGCTTTCGATAGAATATTACAGTAACGAATGGCATTTATGATACTACCATACTCGTAGGTACAGGTAGATAGTTGTCAACCGAACTAATCTTCATTATATCAGTTAGATATAGGCGGAAGTTGCGCGTACGCACGGGATGCGGTCACTGATGTAACTTTAGACGTGTCGCGACGATATCGATTACCGTGCATAAGTAGCTACACTATAAAATTGATTTATGTGTAATCGATTTATCCTTTCCTATTCGTAGACTATCGTAGTTACTTTTGAGTAAGAATATAATTTTAATATGTTAATTATGACTCTCAATCATTAGGGTCCGGGCATGTATAAGGCTGCTTTATGGGCACCACGCCTGTCCATTGCAGATTGGCAGACTCCACGCACGTATGTATCAGAATTTCTTCTTCAGAGTATGCCAGTATCCTCACGAGATGTTTTCCTTTACATAACATAAGTTAGAATAACTCATTGGTAGATAGCTTGATGTCGTCCTTGCTGATTTAAAACCGGGCCATAAGGCTGCGTTTCCACCAGAGATGTGCGAGGTAGCGAGGCGGTGAGCGAGGAAACATCCACCAATAGCGCGCTCGCTCGATCACATCATTGGGAAATTGCTCTCACCGCCTCGCTACCTCGCACATCACTGGTGGAAACGCAGCCGGTATTAAATCAGCAAGGAGGACATCATGCTATCTACCAATGAGTTTTTCTAACTTATGTTATGTAAAGGAAAACATCTCATGAGGATACTGGCATACTCTGAAGAAGAAATTCTGATGCATACGTGGAGTCAGCCAATCCGCAATGGGCAGGCGTGGTGCCCATACATCCTCCTTAAAGGTAGGCACCTGTGCCTTGCAGAGACGTTTATAGGCTGATGATGATGCTGAAGTGTGAATGTGGATTGCTGTGGTACGAGAGGAAGGCCAATGAAAAGATGGATGGATTGTGTGAAAGATGATATGAGTATAAGTGAGTGCTGAAATTAAGAGATGAATGGAAGAGGATGACACTTTGCGCTGATCTCAAATAATAAGATGTGGGAAAGAAAATGGTAATGTGATATAATTATAAAACAGGATTCAGTAGCCCGAGATTTAAACGATACTAATAGTTAAAATACAATTTAAACGGTGCCCATAAAGTTGCCATTGCTTAACTTCAATCATCATTTCTAAAACGGAAGCTCCGATGAGCTTTGAGCCTCGTCAAAGTTTCCCATAGACTCCGAATATTTATAACCCAATTTCAATCAATATTAATGCAGCAAACGATGTCTAACAACTGCAAGAAACTATTCTAATCAATTCTACACAAGAAGTTGCCCATAAGATCATAGTTCGACTAACAAACTGACAGAAATAAACGGCTTCATACGCCTTAGTTACGCCTACTTTAATGTGGTACCATGAGAGTTCTAGTCACTTTGTTTTCACTATTTGTTGCTCATGATTTCGTATGCGCAGACTAATTGAAATACTGAAACACGTACTGATAAAAACATACAATTCATATAATTGTTATCTTCTGATTAAATTATAGTCTATTGCGATGAGAAAAAAAACATTTAGAACTTCAAGTTTAGCGCTACAGGCTTACGTTTATCTTAAAACTGCATACTAATTAGGAGTACCTAGAAGTTTTTTAGATATTATGCGTGCACAAACAAAACAAAATTTAGCAACTAACTTATAATTTTTAATTTTTTCATGATTCGGATTGAATTGTAACAGACAAGCAAAGATAACAGTTTTTTGAGCTAATACAAAACGGTGGAGCAAAAGAATTTTTATGCCAAAAGGGATTGCCGAGGTCAACAAACATGTGAAATGAGGCTTTCTTATTTACTGTCCGTATACTATTTTTCTTCTCGACGGAGGTGGAAAGCGAGGACGGCACGACAATTGACGCTTTCCGTCCGGAGGGGAGAAAAACAAATTGTTTCTTTTTTTATTTTTTATTTACAGAGCTAGTAAAAGTGTTTGTCCTACCCCGAGTTATGGCGTTATATTCCATATAAAATAAAGTATGATTGTCTTACCCCACCTGACTACGTGATAATAGGGAGAACCTCTTAACTTTTAGTTTCAACTACGCCGTCTAGGGTTTGCATTACCATACACTTATTTATATTCGATACATACGATCGATTGACAACGAGTATGAAATGAGAAAATAACTAATAGTAGTCTTCAGATCTCGTGACTTTTCCCAATGCTTAGCAATATTCTTATATGTAACAACAATTAATTGGTATCCATAAGTTAATTGGTGTTTCGAAACCGGATACCGTTTTCCGTTTTGGTATTTTTATAATACCGTTTTTACAACATGCAGTTCAATTGGGAACGCCGCTTACGGTATCCCTGAGGTTCTATCGTGCATTGATTTTATTGTTTTATAGTTATGTTATATTATCAGTTAGATGACCCTTTAAAAGGATGGTTATAAACATAAGGTCCACTTTTGTCATAAAAATGCAACAGAAGTGCTATATTTGAATAGTGAGATTCAAATTCATGATCAACTCATCATTGTAATTTTGACATTTTCTAATGCTGATTTAAACGTGTGACTTTCAAAAATCACACTCCTGGACCGATTTCAGGCATGCAGGAATACAGGGGTTCCTTTTTAACCAACTTCAAAAGGGTAGAGTTGTTTTTCTAATAGATGGTAAAGATAAAATGAAGGCAGAGTAGTTCATTAAAAGCATTTGGGCCAGGTAAGCCTAAAACGCAGTTTGGCTAAATGTTTTGCCTTAACGGCTGTAGGAATGTAAATTATTCCTAAAGTGATACGATAATTTCCTTAAGCTAACAAAATAATAATTTACTTAAGTTCTACAAATAAAACTCATGCTTAGGTTACTGCTCCCATTACCTGGCAATATTAGAAAGAATCAAATTTGTTTCAAGCATTTTTATATCTTTTCATTTTGTTATAAAAAGATTACAATAAGTTCCCACGAAAAAAACAACTAACTTTCGTAGTAAAAAAGTACTAGGGAAAAAATAATACAATCGAATCGTAAGTTATCAGAACAATCTGAAGGTCAGTGTCTCAGAACTCAGAAGCAAATGTGTTGTTTACTCTTATAAATTATTTTTATATGTTTCTAGCAGCAATTCGGTATGTCAAGTTTTTTTTTGGAGGGCTGAATCGAAAACCATTTCGAGATAATTGTCTCAATAATCATATTTTCTACGTCAAAGATTTTAAAATGAGAGGATTACAAATATTTTAAATAAAATAACGTCGTTTTTCGGTACGTCCAGTGACGTCACTGGCATACCTATGAACTCCTTGTTAAACATAAAATCAACTTGAAATACCCGGCCATTAAGAAAAAAAATACATTCACAATGTCAGAATTTGACATTTGATGTTGCCGTATCTGTTTCCAGCATAGAGTTAGAAAGAGGAGGCACGTTTTATTTTTTTTAAATATAGCAGTAGGTAGTGTTTCTCCATGGAGTTCGAATTATTTTTTCACCTCACAAGCTCGGAAAGATTCTGTTTATCATTCGAAATCTGAGTGCAAAAGTGCATTTTATCCGCTAGCGTGCAAAGAGTTTTTAAAATTCGAATCCATTCGAGTCCAGATAAAAAGATAGTAAAACCATACGTGCGAGAAAGACAAAAAGATTATGTTGCTAACATAACGAACTATGCATATATTCGTGCATATTATTGTCTTCTCTTTTTCGCGTATAAGTTTGTCCTTCACTATAATTTATTTGAGTGTCAAAAAAGAGATTATAACTAAATATAATCCCTTTGAGTAGCAATATCTCTTGTCTTCTCTTTTTCACGTATAGATTTGTCCTTATTTGCATTTGCATATAATTATTTTTCCAGTGTGGGATAAAAACATCATTTAAAATAATACTTATTTAAAATGCATTTTAATAATTAATTCATCTTGTTTACCTATGAGAAGTTATTCCGTTACATTTCCTTACATTTCCTGAATTATTTGCGCAGTGTCTCAGTACACACTATACACCAGCAGGACATTTTTTATGCTGATCAATTGGTTTTCAATCAAACTGCTACACGTGACCGCAGTGAGACAGTGACTAAATGCAAGAGTAATATATAGCCGCAATAGAATGGAACAACGTCATAAAGCGCGATGTTCGCTCTATACATCTAAACTCAGTGCTTGCACCTAACATTTTCCTCGCTGTTGTGAGGTGAAAAGTTGTGTGTTTCGCTCGGCTGCAAAATTATTCCGCGTCTCGTACCTTTGAAACCTTCGCTACGCTCCGGATTCTATATTTGAACCACTCGCTTCGCTCGTGGTTCAATCCTAGAATCCTTCGCTTGCTCAGGTTTCAATATAAGTACTCGCGGCAAAAAACAACTTTGCAGCCTAGCATAACAAATAACTATTTCTCCACCATTTTTGCACTTAGAGATTACAGATCAAAATAATTTAAAAATTAAATTTATATTGATAAACTCGATGAATCGCAATACAAATGAAATAGGTATCTTAAAATTATGTCTTCTTTCCGTAAAAAATGACGACCAAAAAAAACTTGACATACCGAATTGTTTTGATTAGACCTCACACCACAGAGTAAAAAATACAAGAAGAGTGCTATGTGGCGTACGTTGGAAAAAGCTCAAAATCCCGACTGCTAAGATGGCGCTGACTCCTTGCCGGCGAGAAGATGAATTGCGAATATACGCTAAGAAATTTTGATTAGTCTTCCAATATTATGAACCAAACCAACTACGTAAGAGAGGTAGAGGAGCTTAGGTAACTAAAAAGAGAAGTATTCGAAATTTTTGCTGTCAAAACTCGCGGGCAAGGAGATAACCATAGCGAGATGGGGCTGGCCATCTATGAAACGGGATTTCGAGCATTTTCCGACGAACACCATTTAGTATGGAGTATAGCACTCTTCTTGTCTTTTACTCTGTGTTAAACACTAAACAATCTTTACACCTTCGCTGTTAAACCAAAAACATTTAGAGCCTGTTTCACCACTTCCCGATAAGTGTCAGACAGCTTACATGCAACAGATAAAGAGACCAGAATCCTATCATTTATTTGCTAATATATCTATTAGATATGCTATCTGGAATTTGTGAAACAGGCCCGTATTCTTTGAAATTTACTCTTAAATCCATAATGATAACGTGTGATCATGTTGGGAATTGTAATACAGACGAAATATCAGGAACTCAAGCAGACTAACTTCGCTAAATAAAGTTACCTATTTAGCTATGTATGTATTGCTCCGGAACGATTTCGATAACTGCTTCAACTCCGTTGTTGGCGTTGATGAGGTCTCATGTGGCTAACATACACAATCTTCTTAGAGAAGATCCTCGCACAAAGCGGACACGTGAGCTCGTCATTCTCATAATGATATTGTATAGTCGCTGGTGGTCGGCTCTGTAAGCCAATTCTATGATTTTTAAGCGAGCAGGCGATCACAGTAAGCCATGGAGTGCGATTTTTAAAAGTCAGCAGTAGAAAATGTCAAAATTACTATGGAGATTATGCATCATTCGATCATGATTTTGTACCTCACGATTTGAAAATCGCACTCCTGTACTCTGCCTTCTCGACTTTCGATTTTCGATATTTTGTTATCATTGCTGTTGGAACTTCATAAGAATAGAGTTGACATTTGAACGACAACGTTCACGATATACTAGGTGTTTCATAAGTTAAAATATTTAAAACTCTTAAGGGGGTTGTTCAGACCGTCAAACTGAACAACTTTCTCTTTGGGACCAACATCGAAATTGAAAAAAATATATCTGATATTCCATACATATTTTAGCTCTAGTCAATTTGTAGAGTATGGAACATCATTTTTTTTCTCGATAGAGAAAGTTCTTCAGTTTGACGGTCTAAACAACCCCCTTAAGAGTTTTAAATATTTATTGTTACTTATGAAACACCCTGTATATCGGGAATCAGAGTCCGAGTAGACCCACTGGATGCCAAATTGATAATTCGGTAATTCGCTGAAAATAATGTGTGAAATAGAATTACTCCATTGAGTCCGCAGTAAACTATCGCTATGAAACTCATTCCTGACTCATTCACCATCTCAGCATATCTCCATAAAATAACTTAACTAATCAACTGAAATCTCTACTAAAACTAACCTAGAATACCAATGCCTTGGGAATTCATTCACATCTTAAACGCAGCTATCTGCCATCTGATCCATGGATCATGATCTACAGCTTAGATCAGCACACGTCACGTCTAAATGACACTACGTAGTGACTACGATGATGATCTCATTGCGTTTTTGCACGACTCACCTGCGCATGCGCATTTAATTTAAAACTACTATGTAGCAATTGTTTGACAGGGAAATTTAAAGTTTAAATAGGAACGTTAAGGTTTGGATTAGCTTGAAGTATAGTTAAGATGAGAAGGGCGTAGTTTGTGAGAATTTGAAGGCTTCTGTCGTAGTTCATGATTCAATTACAATATAGCTATGACTAGCATCAAAGCATATTTTTTGGGATTTAATAACTATTGGAAGAAGATAGAAAGACAACAATAGGGACCTCTATTTGAAGCTTATTATATAAATGCCCCCATAGCGGATATAGCCCAGTAATAAAAACACATTACCCTTCCTTTGCGTCGAGCAGTCGGGTAAAGAGGCTACATCCCCTATACCATGCCCCATCAGGTAAAAATGAACATTCGTTATTTGCAAACTCAAATACAACAAATACAATTTTAGAACAACAGTAATAATTACCTCAACTCAATAATTATGTATGACGCACAAGCCTCGGGTTTGAAAAAATCTGAAAAACCTTCATTGGTAGGTACATTTGTTGCAACTTTTAAGGCTTATCCCCCTGAACGAAATGGTCAAGGCCATTTCAGCCCCGTCTCTCCTCTACTAAACTACTTAATTTTGGTAGGTATACCTAATGTTTACTGGCTTGTACTTCATCAAGTTAAATTTAATTTACTCATAAGTATGGTAGCTGAGAATGTATATTGTAATAGTCATTAAGACGCTGTTATCCCGTCGAGGCCGTTTTTAGAACACGAACGAAAGTGTTTTAAACTGTGTTTTTTAAAGTCGGAAATTAAATTATGTCTTATTTAAGGATCGGGCGGATGGGCGACCGTTCTCAATTACACGATTAGATTAAGCTTACTAGATAGAAAAACATCCCAAAGTTATCCCTTTTTGTTATGCTTTTTCAATACTATGATTAAACTGCTGATATTAAACTTTTTATTCTTGTACTTAACTAAATACATTAAATATTTCTAGTGAACTCAGGAGAAGTTTTAGCTTAGAAACTCCCATGAGCAAAGATATTGACGAAAAACACGTTTTTTTGCGATCCTGCTTTCAATTGGAGCGGGATGGCTAATTGCAAACTTCTGCTTGCAAGAAAGAGACGCTTGCACTTGAATAAGAGAGCCTTAAGTGCGTTCACACACGATGACGCACTGACGGAGCAGCAAACGTCAGTCCGTCATTTGTAAAGCAAGGAGTTGTATGAAACCGCACGTAGAAGCACACACGGTGACGCATTGACGCACCGGGTGTGGTTCTATGGACTGACATCGTGTTATGCTGTAGAGTTACTGGCCGCATCTTCTCTACAGCGACAACACGTTCCGACGCGGTGGTAGCTTTAAAAAGAATTGACGTTTAATAATCAGTGTACCTACTTCAAGCTCCTATATTGAATAAATTATTTTGAGTTTGAGTTGCATTTGAGTTGCAGTTTGGTCTTTTCAAATAAAAGTGACATTCTTCTTGCTAGAACTTACAGGCAAGTTTAATGGAAGCAAGTTTCAACTGGAAGCACTAATGGCATGAGATACGCGTCCATTATAATCCGACCGCTAACATTGACATATCGTCACTGTCATCTTTTGTTGTAAACTCGCGGCTACCGTATCTGTTAGGTAAACATCATTCTTTTGTTTGTGGTACAAGTTGCTTTCTTCGACTGGGAAATACTTTTGAAGAGTTCAACATTGACCATTCTGATTTCTTTTGCTAATTTATGGAAAGCTAAATTATTTTAACTTTATATTAACTTAAATTCCAACTAATTCTACTAGATTTCAGTAGCATCGCAACGACTTTAAACGAAATTCTCCCGCCGACTAACGGATTTAACGTCACTATTTAGGTAGTGACGTGAACGTCACAGTAAAGTACACTGGTATGAGTAAGTGTCATTTTTTGGATAAAAACGTTATTCCATTAAATAGACCCGGTTTGTTAATGTATTTCTTTTTGTGGAGCACTGTCATTTTATGGTTAGTGTCGTTTTGAAATGACAGCAAAAAATGATAGATTAGCCTAATAAGAGTTATGGGTAAACCCATAAAACACTCCCCAAGAAACCTCTTATACTTGAGTCGCATCTAAAAGAGACCACAGAAATCGAAGCCTCAATTCAATCTCAATCCTCAATTTTTTTTTTCAAAATAAATCTTTGAAAACCCCAATTCGCTATCAGCTCCTAACTTGCAGACCAGATAGCAACCAGTCCCTATTAAAATATATTCTCGGTTACTAGTATCAGATACTTAATCATAGGCACCGGCCGATTTGAAATTCCTAGGAGCTTCCGCGTGGCTGACATGGACAGACAGACAGACGGCAGGGACGGGTTCCTTGTATGTTGTGTTTTGTTTTATATGTTCTGTTATACAGGGTTTAGGTAACAAAACGAACCTAATGACTTAAATAGGGTGGTTTACTTTAGACCATCAAACTGAACAACTTTCACTACGGAGTCAAGATCGAAACAAATCGGTTGTTTCTTCGTTCCGAGACTTCCAATGTACGGAAGCAGAATTTTTTTGTCGATTCCAATGGTGGTCCTGTAGTGAAAGTTGTTCAGTTTGATGGTCTGAAGCACCCCCTTAAGTACTTATGTAATACATTTAAGTTTCATCATCATCACGGGCTATATAAGTCCCACTGCAGGGCACAGGCCTACCTTCGGGAGAGTGTATGGGCGTTAGTCCACCAATCGTGCCCATGCTGATTGGTAGACTTCACATACGCATCGGAATTGCCTGAATGTGAGACGTTTATGCGATAATGGGACGTTTATGCGATAATGACGCGATATAATCATATTGATATTATCTCCTAGCTGATTGGGTCTGCATCCTCAATACTCGCATTTCCATTTGCTCCATTTCAAATGCTTCTTCTTCTTATCGTGTGGTTTTTTCATTCGCTGACGCAGGCCTCTGACGTGGTTTTTATGTAACGACTAATACCACCAGAGATAGTAGCCGGGACCAACGGCTTAACGTGCCATCCGAAGCAAGAAATAATTTTTCTTTTCAGACAATCTGGTAATTCAGCCCGCAACATCCTAACCAACTGGGGAAAAACGCACAAAGTGACATTCCACTAGGTGTCCCCGTGGGCATCGAACACACGACCTGCGTGTCAAGAGCCCAATGATCTTAACCAATAGGCAGTTTGCCTCTCAATACAAATTGATTTATTTATTTATTAGGCACATAAACAGATCACAGTCATAAAGATTATAAAATACAGGAAAAGGTTTAAATTCTAGACGTGACCCAAAACAATGTGCACAGCATGATGGGTTACATTTTAGACAAAACTTATAGTATAGCTTGGCAAAAAAGTCATGATCGTGGTGACAGGTGGAACTAAAATTTTAGTATGGTGGTGTTGCCAGGTTATGCGTGATTTTGACGTTCTTGCGTGGAGGCAGCGCCCTCATTTTTTATCACGACTTTTTTGCCAAGCTGTAGGTGTAGTAATTAGTAACACAATATTATGTTGTTTTGACATTTAGCCGTTTTAAATAATCCGGAGCCTCAATTTATCTAACGAGCAAAGTAACATAAACAAACACATACATTTTCCCACATATTCCGCGCCAGGTGTTCTCTGCCGAATGAAACGAGGAAGAGCTGCGTGTGCGCACTTCAAACTGTCCGCTGAGAAACGGATAGCCATGGGCATTGGACATGTGCATAGTGGAAACCGTTAGTTTGGGAAAATCCACACTAATATAATATATTATAAATCTGAAAATGTTTATCTTACATCTTACTTATTCTGATAAAATTGCCTTAGACAAGAAGCTCAATATCTATAACAATTATTTAATAATAAATTATATAGGGCACAGGCCTATACTCTCAAGGTGTATTTGCGTTAGTCCACTAACCTACTACGAGTACAAATTATAGATTCTATAAAATTGTATAAATGATCGATTTGCAAACAGAGACTTAAAAGAATAACCAGACGTAATCACGTCTATAATCTCATTAAAGCACCCATTTCTTCGCGCTGTCACGCGCTACATAAGGTGACGGGTTGTAGGACCGTGCCTAGAGCTAGTGCATCTGTGTGAGTGTAGGTCCCTTGTAGAACAAACGAGATTGTATTACCTTGCATGCTTCACATCTTTTTAGTGCAATGTTCGGTCCGTATTTCTTTCAAGTCCGTGTTTGCAAATGCAAAAAAAATATTGGACGGATCATCTTCTATCGAGTTGATGGCATGTCATTTAAAATCTTTTCAGCCCAGTGAATTGTAAGGATGAAGGATGTAGTTCTTATGTCATCGCAATCGTCAGAAATATTATGAGTTTGAAGATTTAAAAAAAACAGCCGTACTTTTACCCGCAACTTCGTCCGCATAAATTATATACCAGATTTTAAGTCAAATCATAAGATTTCAAACAAAATAAGTTTCATCAAAATCAGTTCAGCAGTTTTTGCGTGTTGCTCGAACAAACAGACAGACAAAAAAATCCAAAAATTGGTAATATGACCTTAAAACATTCTAATCATTTTCTTGAAAATATCTTCAATCAAAAACAGATACACAGACAGTACAGTTACAGTTGTTACTTCTATTACAGTTTTATAATAGTTTAAGATACGATGTCTGATCAATCAGTAGCACATTACAGCTTTAATGTTTTGGGAAAAAATACAAACGGATATTTACAGTTCGATCGATAAAACAATGATGGTTTATTGACAGCTCTAAACAAGGATTTGACGAACCATGATATGTAATAGAACAGATTAAAATGTCCGATAACATAGTTTTTTGTTCTTATTTGGTTTACCTTTGATATGTCCATGAATAAGAATAGTTATTTGGTACGCAATTGTGTTTCAGTATGACACTTGCGGTCAAAAAGGTACACGTGAGACGAAAACTTTTCTATAAGACAGACCTTATGCATGTTACTAACACTCAGTTGCAGAAACGCTCATTAAAGTTAATCCTCCATTAAGTTGACGCAGTTACGCTCCATTGCAGAAACGCTCATTAGAGTTAATCCTTCATTAAATCTCTTGCTGTCACTTTTTGACGTAGTAAAAGCTAGCAAGAGATTTAATGGAGGGTTAACTTTAATGAGCGATTCTGCAACTGAGTGTATAAGCTAGCAAGAGATTTAATGGAGGATTAACTTTAATGAGCGTTTCTGCAACTGAGTGTAAATAATTCATTAACCAAGCGATTTCAATAATCTTCTATTGTTGTTTTGTTCTTTTGTTGTTGCCTAGGCTTTTTACATCCAAAGGAAGAAATGGGATCTATTATTAGAGGGATATAAGGTTTCTTTTTCAGTGTTTTTACGAGCAAAATACTTTTAACACCACCTTGATTTATTCCATCATTAAATCCAAAATAATGCAGAGAATTCACTTGGTTGGTTTCAATTTCATCCTTAAAAAGTGGTTGTTAGTTATATTATATTAGCAAAGATGCTGAAGGGAAATACGTGCGTAATTGTATGTATGTATACAGTGTAAATTTTATATCTATGTGTATTCTACTCATCAAACTGAACAACTTTCACTATGGAGCCAACTTCGATATCGCGAAAAAAACAGGTGTCCCATACATTTGAGTCTAAGTTGGCTCCATAGTGAAAGATGTTCAGTTTGATGAGAAGAATAGGTGCTACATGCTGAAATTATCCGCAGTAATATACTTAAAATTTAGTGCGTTCACACACGATGACGCACTGACGGAGCGGCAGATGTCCCACACCCGGTGCGTCAATGCGTCACCGTGTGTGCTTCTACGTGCGGTTTCATACAACTCCTTGCTTCACAAATGACGGACTGACGTTTGCTGCTCCGTCAGTGCGTCATCGTGTGTGAACGCACTTACCCTGTATATGGTTTCATGGCTTTGACCTTAAACAGTCTAAAATCGAGCTGTCTCCACGCCTCCACGGTACCTAATGTCATAAATATAACAACCTTTCAATTTACCATCACCTATCAACCTTTAACGCTCATAGTTTCCACTTTCCCGTTTTCCATATATAAACGTAATAAAATTCAATCCATGCAATCTAGGGATGTTATGAAGAGATATCAATATCCGTTCGTGGATATACGACACAAATTATTTTTGATCTTGATTATTTTAGTGGAATAATCATTGAAAGGAATCCAAAATAATATTTTGGGTGACAACATATTCAGAAATCAACAGAAAAAGTTAAAACCATTTTCATTGAACCAATCGAACTAAATAGGTTTTCGAGTGTATTTATAACCTCAAAAATCTTTGCTAACTTTGAGGATAAAAAAAAATTTCATTAGGCTTTTCATTTCATATTATCAAAGTACAAGTTTTCAGGTTTTGTGTTGTTTTTAGCACATTAGATAAGCGCACAATTAAAAATATTAAAGCCATGTGGTTCCGGCTTAGAATAGACCACCCCAATCTTGCCGTGCCGTGGGTGTCGTACGAGGCGACATGCAGTGTTTATAGTCATAGAGCCCACAACGGATTTGGGCCTAAACGTATAGGACAGCTGGATTCGTTCTAGCTCGAAAGAACACTCCAAAATACATCATTTAGCCTCGGTCTTACGACTCAAACCGGGCACTGAAATTTTTTACAGCGGTCAGACAATCGCGAAAAAATGGGGTCTGGGCCTAAACATATAGGAATCAAACTGAATGCATTTTAAGAAAGGGACTACTTAGGACAACACATCTGCATATTTACTTTTTCTCAAATCGGTCACCGTTCGAAATCAGACCGGGGTTGAAAATCGAAAAAATTGGGTCCTGGGCCTAAACATATAGGAATTGTGAAATCAACTTGGATCGATAGAAAACACTTTCCCCGTCACGGAAAACCCGGTCTTACAAGGCGGATAGGTCACCTTTCCAGAATCAGACCACTTTTATAAGATACCAAAAATGTATTGTAACATTTTTCATGAACAATTTGGCGAACTGTTGGTTAAGCGATACTTGTAAAGTTTGTGAAATCTAGTTCAAAGACATATTTATAATAAATTATGAACTAGCAAGACCATTAAAATTACAATAATTATTGCAATTAAAATAGAAACAAACAGATATCTCGACAACTGTTAGTGATAGAAAAAATTTGTCGACGGTAAAATTGTAGAGAATTTTATGTTCTACAAGTTTGTGCTAGATTTCATCATGATTTGATGCATTGGAAACGTGATATTTGTAAACAGTAAATAATTAAAATAATAACAGACAAATATCTCAACAACGGTTGACGGTAGAAAAAAATGTTAGAAATAAAATGGTAGATTATGTTATTCTCTACGATTTTTCTAAAAAGCTATGTTCACGATTTGATGCATAGGAAACGAGATATTTTCAAAAACTAATTAATTAAATAAAAACAAACAGATATCTTGACAAAGGCTGATGATAGAGCAAATTGGTCCAGGATAAAATTGTAGCAAATAAAATTATCTACAAATTGTGTAATGACTTGGTACGCCATTTGATCCATAGGAAAAGAAATATTTGCAAAAACTATTTAATTAAAATAATAATAAATTGATATCTCTATAACGGTTAGTGATAGACAAAAATTGTCAAAAAAAAATTTTAGAAAATTTTATGTTCTACATATTTGTGATAAATTTTATTACGATTTGATGTATTAGTAACGAGATATTCGCAAAAACTAGATAATTAACATAATAACAGACAAATATCTCAAAAACCGTTGATGATAGAAAAAAAATTGTTCAAACTAAAATTGTAGATAACGTTATGTTCTACGAGTTTTGTTTCACCATGTTTACAATTAGATGCATAGGAAACGAGATATTTGCAAAAACTAATTAATTAAATAAAAACAAACATTTATCTCAACAAAGGCTAAAGATAGAGCAAATAATTTTTTAGAGAGATAAGAGAGATAATTTTATTTGCTACAACAACATTATCTACAATTTTAAGTGAACAACCTCTTTCAAAAAGATTTTCTGCGATTTAAGTCGTCAAAATTAGTTTTTTGCAAATATCTCGATTCCTACGTGTCAAATGGCGAACAAAGTCATTAAACAAATTGTAGATAATTTTATTTGCTACGATTTTACTCTTGACAAATTTGCCTTTGTCGAGATAACCGTTTATTTTATTTAATTAATTAGTTTTTGCGAATATCTCGTCTCTTATGCATCTAATTGTAAACATGGTGTAATAAAACTCGTAGAACATAACGTTATCTACAATTTTAGTTTGAACCATTTATTTTCTATCGTCAACGGTTGTTGAGATATTTGTTTGTTATTATTTTAATTATCTAGTTTTTGCGAATATCTCGTTACCAATACATGAAATCGTAATAAAATCTATCACAAATATGTAGAACATTAAATTTTCTACAATTTTGTATTTGAAAATTTTTCTCTATCACTAACCGTTATAGAGATATCAATTTATTATTATTTTAATTAAATAGTTTTTGCAAATATTTCTTTTCCTATGGATCAAATGGCGAACCAAGTCATTACACAATTTGTAGATAATTTTATTTGCTACAATTTTATCCTGGACCAATTTGCTCTATCATCAGCCTTTGTCAAGATATCTGTTTGTTTTTATTTAATTAATTAGTTTTTGCAAATATCTCGTTTCCTATGCATCAAATCGTGAACATAGCTTTTAGAAAAATCGTAGAAAATAACATAATCTACCATTTTATTTCTAACATTTTTTTTCTACCGTCAACCGTTGTTGAGATATTTGTCTGTTATTATTTTAATTATTTAGTGGTTACAAATATCACGTTTCCAATGCATCAAATCATGATGAAATCTAGCACAAACTTGTAGAACATAAAATTCTCTACAATTTTACCGTCGACAAATTTTTTCTATCACTAACAGTTGTCGAGATATCTGTTTGTTTCTATTTTAATTGCAATAATTATTGTAATTTTAATGGTCTTGCTAGTTCATAATTTATTATAAATATGTCTTTGAACTAGATTTCACAAACTTTACAAGTATCGCTTAACCAACAGTTCGCCAAATTGTTCATGAAAAATGTTACAATACATTTTTGGTATCTTATAAAAGTGGTCTGATTCTGGAAAGGTGACCTATCCGCCTTGTAAGACCGGGTTTTCCGTGACGGGGAAAGTGTTTTCTATCGATCCAAGTTGATTTCACAATTCCTATATGTTTAGGCCCAGGACCCAATATTTTCGATTTTCAACCCCGGTCTGATTTCGAACGGTGACCGATTTGAGAAAAAGTAAATATGCAGATGTGTTGTCCTAAGTAGTCCCTTTCTTAAAATGCATTCAGTTTGATTCCTATATGTTTAGGCCCAGACCCCATTTTTTCGCGATTGTCTGACCGCTGTAAAAAATTTCAGTGACCGGTTTGAGTCGTAAGACCGAGGCTAAATGATGTACTTTGGAGTGTTCTTTCGAGCTAGAACGAATCCAGCTGTCCTATACGTTTAGGCCCAAATCCGTTGTGGGCTCTAGGACTATTATGTGGGCGAAAGGCAAGCCACCTTTCACCACTTGATACGTCATTCTATCCTGAAACTTAAAATAGCTAAATGTGAGCATTGCTGCTGCTACATTCTTAAACAGAAAGTTGGTAGTTGTTAGTAATCTTTCTGACCATCCCGAAAGGAATTATGGTCGTGATTTAAGCATGTTTGTGTGTAAGTAAATAAATGTCTTGGTCATTGGTCCATTTTATAAAGTAACCGAATCGAGTCCAAACATAACAGTCTCTAACTAAAATAGTATTCAATACAATTTCGGAATCCGAAAAAAACATATCGATAACATCCCTAAAAATAAAGTCCCGCGGCCATAGACCTATAAACGAAGGATAATGTAGATCTTCCATAACCCAAATTCTTGCTTACCGTTACTGACCACTACCTAACAATATTATATGAAATATCTAAGGTATAGTTAGTCTAGTTCTAAATCTAGGTCTCATCGCTTCCGGCTGATCTAGGCATCTGGTATTAATATACTTTGTAAAGTATCTATAGGTTGAAGAATGAAGAGTGTAACAATGTTGAGCGGTGGTGCTCAAATCTGTGAATATAGATCAAGTTTTTCATCATTTGTGGGGCTAAAATATTGGTGTGATGTCGACGGGTACGTATTTTAATCCATATTGTTACATTTCAAAACAATTCTAGCCAAGATTTTGGTTGGTAAATTGCATGCATGCATATGCTCATGCTCATGCATATTCCCCGAGGGGGTAGTGCATATTCCCAGAGATATTCTGAAACCTCAGAACATCCACTTTTCACCAGGAGTACAGAAACTGTGGAGTGGTTGGTAAATTGGAATTAAGTTATCTGTTTGACAAGGTCGGAGACTGTAATAAAAAAAATGTATTTGCTGCACTCGCGACTTCCTCTGCGTAAAATGTTGATGCCGATGTTCTTTCTCAAAGTTAAGGCAGAGATAGCCTGTAGGTACTACTTTTGATTTTTTAATCAAAATAGATTCGGCGATATGTAAATTCAAAACCATCATAGATCACGATAGTCTAGGCTAAATTCTGGTGCTTCGATTAGGGATAGAGTAAATTATAAATCTCCAAGATGGCTTTAAATATATTTGTAATATTTTTGTTTATCACTTGCACCTTCATTCAAAAGTACTTATATTAAATATTTATTAAGTTCTGCTCTTTGTTTCAGATCCTGACAAACAATATTAAACATCTAAAGGTAAATACTAACAGTTTTTCCTTATAGCTAGCATAAAATATAGCCAAGAACGTAAGTTATGCCACTATGAAGGTCAACCACAATCCATAACACCTTTTATATAGATTAACTTAAAGATTAAATAAAGTCAAAGAATGTGAAGCTTTATGACGTAAAGATAGAGGTCATTTTGTTTTGAATATCGAGAGTAGAAAGTCATCCTTGAGGTAGGTCCAGTTTTAAATAATTTATGAGAAATTATAACTTTAATCGCCTCATTTGTGTTACATTATTATCTAAATTAGGTAATCTGATATAAGCGTGTCAAAACACGATAAAGTCTTAGGTAATTCTCGTACTTTTGTAATCTAACCTTTTGAATTGATAGGATTAGTAACGTGTTGAATTTCCTATATTTATTGACGGTATTAATCGTATTATCTCTTTAAATGGGACAGTTTAATATCTAAAAGAACCAAAACCCAACATTTAATTTTCTCACATTAACGTTGCGGTAACACCTACCTACATTATCTGTCTTGATGTCCTATAAAATTAAATTAAATCTTTAGACACCGTGTCCGTGTGATAAAATTGTACAGTACGACCAGGAAAATAAATAAGTCCGCTCGGCAATCTTCGTTTGCGCAGAGCAGGCCCGAGTCCCCGACTAAACCCGAAGTCATTTAGTAATAATCAAAGAAAGTCGGATAGCAGGGAAAAGGGCGCGAAAACAAATGAGCCAACTGCGTAAATGGATTGAAGATGGCACATCCTGATTGGTCAATATAATTTCGGGCGCTATTAACATTTTTCAACTGCGCCTTATAAACCTGGTACTACTGTAACAAAAGTGTGTCTGTACATTGAAGATGTTTACAAAAAAAAAGTTACTATGTGGTTTTTAGGAGTCCTGACTCCACCTGACTCCACCACCCTGACTCCAAATCAAAAATTGTTGTATTTTTTGTCTGTCTGTCTGTTTGTTTGTTTGTTCGCGCATCACACGAACACTTACTGGACCAATTTTGATGAAACTTTTTGTGTTTGAAAGCTTACGTTTAGGCTTTAAATCTGGTAATACGATGACGGGAACCCGTTTTAAGCCACCGGCATGGCACAGCAAAAGAAAAAGTACAACATACAGAACGGAAACTTCCTGCCCCCCGCCAATTTTTACCTCAACCCCTCTTGGAAGACGGGTGGAAGACGACAAAAGGCAATGGTGTCGTCCTATCTCACTCGCACTCACTCGCAGTATGCAAATGCTTACCTCTTACATCCTCCGAAAATTCCGAAAATGCAATGCAGACCAGTTAGGTACACCTTGAAAAAGTTTTGAGACTAGAAAAACTACAAAAAATATAAACAAATCTTTAAATAAAATACCTATTGAATCAAGCAAGAATGTGTGCACATCCTTTTACCTATCTAATCTAAACTCATCTTAAGAATAGAACAAAAAACCCGAAGCACGCGACTGACTGACGTTTCAATTAGAAATAATTTATTTGTAATATTAAAACCACCCGCGAGATATCGATCTTTTGTGTGTCGGCGCATCTCTAAAGCCTCTTTGTTTAGTTAGTTTCATAAATGAAGTCCCATGAATCAAGCTATTTTCATACTTATGACGTCGGCATAAGAAGTAGCTAGGGTGAATTCTTATGTGAAACAAATTGTAAAGATAGTGTTGTTACATTTCTTTTGTATGAGGTAATTATCGATGAAATTGCTTTGAAGCTTTCTTTATTAGAATCATAGTTCAATTAGGTTTTAATGAATGCCGTTTTGTTAGTTTCTTATACATTGAATGTTGGTTTTTGTTATGTAATTTCATGTTTTTTTTTACTATTGTGTTTGTTTTGGTGCGTTATTGTGCACATAACATGTTGGATTTGTTTACCTCTTACGACATTACAACAAAATACAATAGAGTTGGCATGCACCGAGATGATGCGGAAACTCTTGAGTTCCCACGAGTGCCGGCGGCCTTGCGTACGCGCATAGTAAAACTAAACTAAACTGAGGCGTATTGGCAAGGTAGCGGATAATTTATGGAGTACCGGGCATTAATCAATAAAGTCATTAAGCTTACAAACTGCGCTTTGCAAGGACAAACATGACTCTATATGCACTGTAATAACTTCTACTTGGTTTATAGAGGTATGGTAGCTTGAGAGGCTAAAATGGTGTACCTTTTTATTTTTAGTACCGTGAGTAGTACGTGAGAGTGTTTGTGTGTATGCTAGTGTTAGGTTTTCTTTTCTTTGTTGTGTAGCGATGGGGCTGACATAACCTCAGAGTTAAAAGCCCCAATATAAATAAAAAGAATAAAAAAAAAAAAAAGATTGACGTAAAGTTGAATTTGTCCTTATCACTGGCTTAGCTCGCTTTGTAGAGAGGTATGGACTCTCAATCATGAGGTCCGGGTTCGAATCCGCACGGACAACATGCCACGAACCAATGAGTTTTCTAACTTATTTACGTAGTACCGACTGCTCTCAAACGGTGAAGAAAAACATCGTGAGGAAATCTGCATAATGCAGAAGAAGAAATTCTGATGCATATGTGAAGTCCACCAATCCGCACTGGGTACGCGTGGTGGACTAACACCCAAACACCCTCCTAGAGGGTAGGCCTTTGCCCTACAGTGGGACGTATATAGGCTGATCATGATGACTGGCTTCGCGGTGAGGACACCTAAAACCTCACACAATCAATTTCCTCAGTCAACAATTTTCAATATGGATGGGAACCAACATTGAAATCTCGAAAAACACACGATAATGCGATACGAATAACCAATTTTCTTCGAGATTCGGCCCATCCATGGTCCATCTAAAATCATCCCTTTAAAAATGACTAGGGTGTTTTTACATCCTGTTTTTAACGCATTTAAGTTTACTCCCTGTATTTTCTGTAAACTAGAAACGGTTTTCATGTTTTGCATTGATTTGTACCTTATACTCTTGTTCTCATTACTTTTCTCTTTTCCAATTAATTTTATCATTCCAGTCCACGTCCCAGAATTCTCACCAGTCTCTCTTCCAGTCTTATTAACTTATTTGTCCTACTTTATCTCACCTGGTATGCTATTTCGGTCCCTATCTACTGATGGTTTTTAAATCCCATGGATGCTGTTTACTTTTATGTTGGGATTCAATCCCAGTTCATCGGGATTCCGGAAGTAGGTTATTTTTTTCCATTCTATTTTTATGGCGTGAATTCAATAAGCACTTATGTATTTGATAGTAAAGTCTTCCATATCGACAAGAACGTTATAATTATACTCGTATTATGTTACTTACTTTTTTTTATAACAGCTTCTTGTTTGGTCAAGAAATTGCACAAGTTAAATGTTGTTACTTACAGACCTGTTTTTTTTTTCTTTTATAATTACTTTAAAAGCCTTGATTGAAGTATTTGATGCCTTTTTAGTTTGGGATAATAAGAGCGGACGTTTTTTGTTAAAATTCTTTTGAAACGCAAAATTTATTATGCTACGATCAAATTAATATCCTGAATTCATACATAAATTCACGACCATAACTCCTTTCGGGATGGTCAGAAGCATTGCTACAACTACCAACAACATTTTTAAGCGTGCAATTGCAGCAAGACTTACTTTTACCATACCTTTTCAATGGCAGTTGTGTGGAACCCATATTGTGTAGAATCTCGAATAGGAGGAAAAGCGTTTGTCAAGAACTTTGATTAATAACCTTGAGCATTAGGTATGCTTAAAGGTTTCACGATGAAATGACGTGTCAGGCGATAACAGCCCAGCCTCTTCTGAATTTAAATTCCTGTATTACCATTATCCTCATTCATATTAACCATAAAATCCCGCGGGATCCCAATAATTCCCGCACAAACTGGGATCTTGCCCAGCGGAATAGCAATCCTTACATTCAATGCGACCGTTTCATTTAATTAGAGGCCGTATACGTTGACAACGTTATAAATTTGATAATGGGGCAACGGACGGAGTCGTGCGGCCGCTGATACGAGCGATAGGTACCATGTTGCAATGTTATACTTCAGTCGAGGCTTTGCAATGCGGATCTACAAATTACACCGTGACATTTAAAAAATTCTGCACTTAAGGTATCTCTATTTCGTACGCAGGCCATTATTAAAATAGTCTTATGTTTTTGTACATACTTACACAAATAAATAATACCTACATTATTAGTATTCTATGGCAGAGCCTCCAGGTGTACACCAAAGCTTCGGTTCATTATACAGGCTGTAACAAAACACCCTAGTAATACCTACTTTAGGGGGTGCTGCAGACCATGAAACTGAACAACTTTCACTATGGAGCCAACTTCGAAATCGCGAAAAAAACCAGTTGTCCCATACATTTTAGTCGAGTCGGTAGGTACTGCAGTTTTGTATGGGACAGCTGGTTTTTATTTCGAGATTTCGAAGTTGGCTCCATAGTGAAAGTTGTTCAGTTTCATGGTCTGAAGCACCCTTTTAAGTATTAATAGGGTGTTTTGTTACACCCTGTAGAAGAAAATTTCCTGTAGGTTTCTTAGGGAAACTTGTACAGTATCATGTGTATAATCACCCCTTGAAGTAATGCAACTGTTCGCCTTAAGGGTGATAAGCCACCCCATAACCTGACTCGCTCTGCCTGGCCGCATTGCAATGATGATCCCAATCATAACTCAGTAGGTTTTTATTATGGAAATCATACAACATAAAACATAATGTGCCTGAACTCAGCACAATTTGTTTTCTGTCCCTTTCTGTGGGCCTTCACGTGTCTACAAGTGCACTTTATTGTACCTACCTAATAATCTATTACATGATTTATTTCATGTTTATTCAAATCGCATCCAATCTAAACCGTTCACTAACGAAATAACTGCTTGTAATGAATAAATATCACCATAAATTCATAAACGACACAATTTAAATGCTTGCATAAATTGCACTTTATAAGCATATGCATATAGCATATGCTCACGACTATATATTCCCCGAGGGGGTAGTCAGAGATATTCTGAAACCTCAGAACATCCACGTTTCACCAGTAGTACCGAAACTCTGTCCAGTGTGACGGGGGGTGAGCCCGTCGCCACTTATAATGGACAGTGGGTACAATACACGCCTCGAAATTGAAGCATGCAGGTTTCCTCACGATGTTTTCCTTCACCGAAAAGCCAGTGGTGTAACAAATCGTACATAAATTCCGAAAAACTCATTGGTACGAGTCGGCTTGGACGGGGATCGAACCATCGCCTCCTGCACGGCAGGCAAGGTTACTCGCCACTGGACGACCACAATTGCACTTTATTGCATGATAATAAGAAGATTTAAAGGAATGTTCGTTGATTTAGTATTGATGTCAGAAGTTAAAGGTCTCACCTCAAATCGATTGTAATGCAGTGTCAATGATGTCCAAAAGATCTTATGTCAATGTCAACATCGAGCGGTGACTGAGGAATGTCTTAAGAGGAGGCTCCTCATAGTTTTGGAGCCCAAAATACGACTGAGAAGTTTTTTTGTCTTAGTGACAGTAGTGTAACAATTTAAATAATTTTACATTGTGACGCAAAATACTTTATAGCGATACTGAGTCCCATAGTCACTTGGGCATTCTCCTTTGAAGTAGAGAAGCCGGGTCACCAATCAGTAAAGATCCGTTCTCAGATCTCAGTAACCTATTCGATCAACCGTAAACTAATTATTTACAAAAAATGTACAAGCAAAATTGTTTTTCCAATATTCATGTTTTGTGTTCATTTATTCGTGGTAGACCCGCTGCGTGAACCGTATCATACGAAAAAAATTAAATGTAACAAGATGGATCGATAGATACCAACAATTTTTTTTGTTGTGTTTGATCTCAAAACAAGGCTTTTTCATAATGATTTGACCTGTACCCGGCCTCAGGTCATATGACTCCCTCTTTATCTCAAAATAAACCTTCTGGTACCTACTAACCATGCGGTGACTTCATGCTTTTATCACAAAGTGCATAATTTTTCCATGAAGCGGCCCTACTAAGCATTTCTCTTGTCAATATCCCATTTCGTTTATAACTTTACTCCATATCTAATAATCAAAATGCCCATACAAATCGTAAGCTCATCAAACTATGTCGTATTCGTCGATTGGTTTATTCAGGTCGCGACGAATTTTCCGTTAATAGCTGTTAGTTAACCGGTTAATTTATATTGTAAATTGTATAAATTGCCTGTCGGTACCGCCTCTGTTCTTGTGTGGTGCAAGCGGTGAGAGACAGCGAGTATATTATTTACAACTTTGATGGATGGTTCCATTTCGATAAAAGTTTCTTTACAAATAGCAAATCTTTCGGAAAGCTATGATAATTAGAAAGTTTTTTTTTCTCAGTAGTGGATAATCCTTTCTCATCATCTCATACAAAATTATAGTTAGAAACCTCGTGCAGAAAGTAGAAAAGCTCATCTTTAGCATATTGTAAGTTTCAGAATTGAATTAATTTCAAACCTTTTACCTAAAGTCTCGTTTAAAATATAGTAAACATTAAAAGGGCAGCGGCATAGCATCCTAAACATGATCGCAAGTAGGCTTGACTGCTCGTACATAAACCGGTGCTGCATGATGCAAAGTGCTACATGAGTCATGCAGCACTTGTGAGGTTGAATCTATAGTTGTGCTAAGGTTAAGTTGTGTTACTAACAAAATGAGTCCTGGTCACTTGAATAAATGATTATATTATTATAAAATCGCTACCTTTTAAGACTTGATCCAAGCCTCAAAAGACAGTTCTCACGAGGTGGAATGCAGAGGCGTTTTCACACCACCCCGGTAATTAATGTAATGAATTAATACACACTGTATAACCATGACCAAGACCACGACCAGTGTCAAGGTTTTTGTTTCTTTATCGGGTTTCCACAAGCTGTTGGCCCTTTGATTGATCTGTGTATTTCCTATTAGTTTAAATCAGTGCTTTTGTTGACTTTTAAGTTAGTTATAGGATTGTTTGATTCCACTGCAAGGAAAGGAACTGTCTATGTTTTAAAATGTCTAGTGTCCCTTTTCTTTTTATCTCGCAATGTCTGGTGTGCTCATAATTTGTTCTGTTTGGGAATTTCTTATCTTACTAAATTATTTCAGAGTTTTTTAGGATACAATTATCTGGTTTTAAAACATTAAGTATTACTCAGTCATTCAATAGTGTTGTCTGTAAACCTTCGATTTAGCAGTTTTATCGATTGATTTGCCATACAAATACAAAATACAAACAAAATTAATTTAAGTATGTATTTGTGATACACAGTTATAAAATATTTAATGGTACATGCATTGGTTAGTGTCACTATGTGATCTGCTATAGGGTATATATCACACCAACTAGATTCCAAAATTGATTAGGAATAGTTTCCTCTTCAAATAAATTTATTTTACTAACAAAGAGTTAAAAAATTTTCACACAGCAATAAATTCAACCTACGATCCCAAGGTATGAACAAAACCTACATCAACAATCGGCCATCGACCCCAAACCGAAGAACTAAGGGCTTCCAGCCACCTGCAAGTTAAAACAACGAAACTAAACGGAGCGAATCGCAGTTAGCCGAGATAACGGTCCGAAATGATAAACTGCCCGATGTTTATGAGAGCCTGGTACAATTGGGTCGGAACCGAACCTTACAGATGCTACTTTGTTGTATATATACCTTCTAGATAGTGTTGATGAGAAAATAGAAGTGGTTTTAGTACAAAATACTTACGAAGTATGAATGTGAATGAGGCAGAAGATGAATGCAAGGCTCGTAGTAGTTGGCGCGCCCTGGTATCTACCTACCCCACTGAGAAAGAGGCGTGACGTTATACAGGGTGTTTCATAAGTAACAATTAATATTTGAAACTCTTAAGGGGGTTGTTTAGACCGTCAAACTGAACAACTTTCTCTATGGGACCAACATCGAAATCGCAAAAAAAAAATTTTCATATCCCATACCATATTTTAGCTCTGGTCGATTTGTAGAGTATAGAACATAAATTTTTTTTTTTGCGATTTCGATGTTAGTCCCTTAGTGAAAGTTGTTCAGTTTGATGGTCTATACCACCCCCTTAAAGGTTTATTTGTATTTTTGTAACACCTTGTATAGATAGATAGATACTTACAAACTATACAAATTAATAATCTGAGGGCCCAACGTCGGACGGGGCCTGGGAGGCATTATGACTGGACGATGATAAAGTTTTAGCTTTTTTGTCTACAACTTGTTCGTAAAAGCTTCTGCCCTCGTCATCCTTGATCTTTCCCTGTATTTAGAATAATAGTTAGACGACCCGTTAGAAGAGAGCGATGATAGTCCATACGGAAGAGAGCTAGCGACTCAATCAAGGGGCGGCGATTCGATTCCTGGCCTGTACCACTAAGTTCTACGGAATTTATGTACGGTTGTATAGGTATTTAACATTATCACTAGCTCGACGGTGAAGGAAAACATCGTAAGGAAACCTGCATACCCGAGAATAATAAAAAATTAATTCAGATGTATGTGTAAAATATGGGTGAGCTTGGGGAGAACACAAAAGATCAGCGATGGTCGCAGTGTTACATAACGAACCTTGCTTGCAATAGCCCAGCCAACAATAATAATAATAGACGACCCGCAGTTCTTGTTCCAGTAGAGAACGAAGCCTCGTCTCAAATTGAAAATACCTCGCAAGTATTACTTGTAAATGAGATTATAAGGATTACTCACTAAGTGACACATAACATAATGCACTATTATGCTTCACGTCCCTCAGGGACGGTGTATGGTCGTTACTCCACCTATATGGATTGGTAAGACTTCGCATACGCATCGGAATTTCTTCTTCAGCGCATGCAGGTTTCCTCACGATGTTTTCCTTCACCGTTTGAGAGCAGTCGGTATTACGAACATAAGTTAGAAAAACGCAATAGTACATGGCATGTCATCCGTGCGGATTCGAACCTGGACCATATGAATATAGGTATATAATACTAGTGTTTTCCCGCGACTTCGTCCGCACAAATCATATACCAGATTTTAAGTCAGATCATAAGCTATCAAACAGAAAAAGTTTCATCAAAATCGGTTCAGTAGATTTTGCGTGATGCGCGAACAAACAAACAAACAAACAAACACACAAACAAACAGACAAACAGACAGACAAAATTTCTAAGAAAGGTTGATTTCGAGTCAGGGATACCTAAAAACCATATCGTAATCTTTTTTTTTTAAATATCTTCAATGTACAGACACACTTCAGTTACAGTTTTATAATAGTTTAGATTATCTATTTATATGCCTGGACCTCAAGATTGAGTTTCCATAGCTCTCCATTACGTCAATCGGGAAGGCTCCCTTCGTGGCGTTTGAAACGAAGCAATGCTTAGTAAGGTCAGTCTTTGGATGGGTCAGGGTGGAATACTTGGAACACAATAGTGAGTTCCGATAGTCGAAACAAGGCAAGAAGAATGAGACTAGACATCTGTCTGCAGTTCTTCAGTCATCCCTTGATCATGGAAGTGTACCTCCGGTAAGAACACGTAAAAAATTATAAGTTGTCATAAAATAATTCAGTTACCTATCCAAGAATATAAATAAATAAATAAATAACGCACACAGGCACATACATTGTAGTGATCCCAAGTAAGCCTCAGGCTTTTTGTTATGGGAACCATACAACAACGGCACACACATAACATCCATGACCGAACCGGGATTCGAACCCAGGACCCTGGTTTGGCAGTCCGGCGTGTTAACCATTACACCAACCGGGTCGTCAAATTAATGTTAACCTTGTAATGAAAACCTTAAAATATAGTAGGTTAACCAACAATAGAAATATTTGATTATAACTATGGTTACGCTGTATCTCATTGTTACAGTTAGGTAGGTACGTACCAACTACCAACTCATAACTTTCAAGTTATACGTATCGAATTAACCGTAATCTTTAACATTTTTTGTTTCCATCGATATCCCGATCACTGGACGTATTATTCACTTAAACGAAGCCGCTAATCAAGTAGATCTGTATAATCGAGTTGTTGGTGCCTCGTTTACTTGCATTATTTAACAGGCTTTAATAGAGCACGATAAACTAAGCTGTCTTCATTTTCATGGATATCTTTTCGCAATGGGTGCTACAAAAAGGTTTTATCCAACCAAAATGTTTCCCTTTTAATAAACCATTATATTTCTACCGATAAATACACAAGTTATCCGATTGTTCTCGTCTTCAAATAGTTTATACGAGGATCGCGGAGTAATCACAGAGAAACACACAAACTTGAAACAACGTTTAATGCAAGACTCCGTAGGTTTCTTTTTACAGTTGTTATTCGGTACTACATACATACCTGGTTTCACTGTAATATTTCTGTTTCTATGTGCTGTAATTATTGCTAAGCGATAATAATCAGTCGGGCGTTTAAACTGGTTTATTAAAAATAGATTAATCAAAGTCAATCACCAATCAGAATTTTAGTTCCTAAAAAATAATTATGATGCTGAAAGTTAAAACGTTTAAATCATGTTTTTTGTATAGAATTTAATGAACCAGAAATGCAGCGGAAATTGATGTTTAGTAGCCAATAAATAGCGAATGAGCCAGGTACATAACACTTTAGTACTTAATTGATTTCTACTGACATGTAGCGAATAGCTGCATTAGGAAGTGTATAGCATTTAATTTATGGTGATTAAGGTTACACACAATAATTGTCAATATCCTTTAAAACCGACACTTTGCAGACTATTTCCTATGCAAATTGAATCTGGTTTCCCACGATGCAAGTTTGATACCTATAATTACTTAATTTGTGAGAAATATTATAATTCAAAAAGGATTGAAAATCTTATAATTATTTAAGAACCTTTTAATTGCTTTGTAGTTTTTATGTTATTCTTATGTTAAAGTATCTTAAATTACAACAGAATTTGGATCTTGTATTGCACTATTAAAGAATAAATAGAGCTGTATTGAAATGTTGTAAAGCACCTAACAGTAAAAGAAATTATGCCACTAACTTGTTTCAATCAAAGGCCAATAAGTCAAAAAGAAAAATCAGATATTTAGTTTCGTTTTGCGACGTAGAAAATAAAGATGGAGTCCAAATTTTGTTTAATTTAGGAAAATTTATATTATAGACATAACTAACCACAATTTGACCATCTTAATTCACTGTCAAAAAACTTAACTTGAAAGCTTTACAACTACATCCAAACGCAGCATCGGCATAATAAAGACTTATAATTCGACGACTCAATACTGATGACTTAACTATCTAGTCGCCGCAAAAACTGCGCAGGAGTATAATCGAGCAAAACCAATGTAATCTAGAGTTATTTATCGAATGATATGTAATAATCGGCCGTTGTATAAATATAGGAGTTGTTAGGTATAAGTATAGTGGTATTTGTAACTGTTGGAGTGATATTTATAATGCAATAAGTACCTAGTCCTATAATAGAGATAGTTAGTCGTGTTTCTTGGCTTAAAATAGATTATTAGGGTTCCGCACCCTTGTACCCGGTGTTCGAACTCGTAATCATCCACAGAATATTCACAATCTGACGCAAACCGGCCAAGTGCGAATCGGTTTCAGTACCACCATTCAAGGAGTTTTTATTATATGTTTTTTTTACTTTGGAATATGCTCTTTAACCACACCACCACACAACTTTGACGCTTGTACGTACCTATTACCGTTATCACGATAGAAAAAAAACATGTTTCTTGTATGGGGACCAACCTTAATTTTTTTACCCGAATGCGCGACGCAAAGGAATGGTAATGTGTTTAACAGCCTATTTATGTATGTATGTATGTATGTATGTATGTTTGTACCTTTGTGGCACACTAGTTACTTCTAATTTTTTCTAGAATTTGTTAGCAAATCCAAAACAATACCTAACACATTCTGTAAAAATTTTAACTCGCTAACTATTATGGTTCAAAAAATACAGCCCTTTAGAGTTAGGATGTACGTACGGACAGCGTAGGCTTAAATAATAAGGTCACATTAGCACTCTCTGGGTACGTAACCCTAAAAACCATAAACCACCATGTAAAAAACCGACCAACAACCAAAAGAAGGACCCGTACTAGTCTAGAGCAATTAAGTTAATCTATTCTCATAATGTACAATCAAATACCTATTTATAAGGATCCTTGTTCAATTAACGGCCGCAGTACTTCCTGGCCGCCTGGGTGGCAGTGTTGCCAACGTTCAAATAAGCCATTAGAGGACAGGTGCGCGCGCGCAGGCTGCGGTTTAATTGGGCACCGTGTTCGGTGACTATCGGCTAAGTATCTGTGTAATGTGGATATGCTTTGGGTTTTTCATTTGAGAGGCGTAAAAGGAGAGATTAGGAACTTATAGCGTATAAAATAGGCTTGTATCGGTATACCTACAGGTAGGTACATAGATACATAAATACCAAAGAAGGAAATTTTTTAGATTTACTTTCACTAATAAACCATTTTAAACATAATAAACAATTTCTGTTCTATAAAATTGAACGTTGTTACAATGTTGCGTCAGTGAACCCTTTTTCTTTTTAACACTATAAGTTACCCAAAAAAATCGATATTAAACGTAGTTCCAAAAAACTGCGATATTCACATATAAATCAATTCACATATATTTGAAATCCGAATCGATTCATTCACTTTAATCGATTTATTCAAGCAGGTCACCTCACTATGAAGCTAAAACTGACAAATGTCTATTAACTTGGCCCTACTTTAGAAAGGTCTTAAATTTAAAAATTGTGTATGACATGAGCTCTGTTAGAGCACTGCAATATTAACACTTATAGATAATCTTATAAGTTTACCTAAATATAATAAGATATAATAGAGGATTAACTTTAATGAGCGTTTCTGCAACTGAGTGTAAGTGTCCAAGGTGTGACATGGGCCTGATCGGCCCCTGGGATATGTTGACAGCGCGCCAGTAAGACCAAATCGGCTACGACTTAAATAATTCCAAAAAATCCCACTTTGACCTAATTATTGATCGAAACGAAATCATCTCCAAACGTAAAGTCCACTACTCACTGTACCGTTGCACGCGCTCTGCAATGCGCAAGCGCATGTCATAAAGCAGCTGCCGATGTCGAGCCGCAGCAGAACTTTCATACATCAATCAAGCAGTAAGTTACAATAAAATATCGTCCGCCTTGATGCTCTAAGCCTTAGCTCGTCATAATTACAAAATTATGTAAGTTTTTTATATTTTAACTATAAAAATGTACCTACACGAAAACACCACACCAAAGGCGATAATTTTTTCCCATGACCTACAATGCGTGTGCTGTTGTGAGTGCTGTAAGCAATTTTATTGAACGTGATTTATCAGAAAGAGAACACGGATGTCAGCTTATGCATGTCTTTTCCATGGCAAAATATTATCATCATCAGCATATAAACGTCCCAGAGCAGGGCCCAGGCCTACCTTTAAGGAAGGTGTATGGGCGTTAGTCCACCACGCGTGCCCAATGCCGATTGGTAGACTTCGCATACGCATCAGAATTTCTTCTTCAGTATATGCAGGTTTCTTCAACTTGATTTCCTTCACCGTTTGAGAATAGTCGGGTCGATATTACGTACATGTCGTCCGTGGAGATTCAAACCCAGACCATCATGATTTATTTATTTATTTATTTAAGGACTGCCAACAAAGTATACACTATTACATTTTGGATACATTTTAACTTAATAATAAAGTGCTACTTCCCTTACAGGCTGTCACAGCATACATTGTAGCTTAAGTATACAATACGAAAATTAAAATTATACAATGTTAAGTCTTACCGCTATAGAAAATTGAGTGGGTGATTGAGTGTATATACGAGTACCTCTCCGCAACGCACGGACGCTCATTATTATACTGCTTGTTTAATGTATTGCACGGAACGGTACTGAATCGTGATAATTATTATTTCGTGTCGATTCATCGATTGTTTTACGAGATATACAATACTGAGACGTCCTTTTTTAAAACTATCCGACTATACGAACTACGAAAAAGCCAAAGGGTAACATTTTTAATGCTATAAATGAACCAGCTTTTGAGCTAGTCATCTGCTTGGAATCTATGGATCCTAATTTCGGACAATAACCAGATGAAACTCGAGGAGGTATCAAACAGAAGTGTCGGTACCTATCTGCCTTTTCGAACTGCGAAAACCACATCAAAATCGGATCAGTAGATTATGTTTAAGATCCCGGGCTTTAAGGGGATGGGATGACAGGGGATGTCAAAGAGGCGTAAAATCAGAATTGTTCTTTGCACTGCAATTGTATTTGTATGTCGTGGTTCGTGCCCTGTCAATTATGATCAGCACAGCAATTAGTCGCGTTTCATGCGTCCATATAAATAACAAATGCGTCAATACAATTATAATATGGTTGGCACAAGGGAAGAGCCTCCCCGAGTGACGAAACTTTGTTCGTCTGACGCACCCTGGGCAGTCAACCTTGCTACGACCATTGCCATTGCTGACAGGCTAATCTGTCCACCACATCATCAGTCATTGTCATGCGATATAGCTGATACTGACACGAAATATAAGAATACAAGAAAGTTTTTTTTTAACACTCAATACCTATTACTTTTTTTTTATTCGGGCATAGGCACACCACACATTCTCACCGCTGTAACTCCTGTGATCCAGGATCAACAGCGGCGACCATTCACAACACTAGACGATGAAGTCCAGCGAGCCTGGGGGAAAACTCTAATCTGTCTTGGAACCCGCAATACCTATTACTGACAAAATTAAGTCATTTAACAATATACCAACCGGTTTAAAATGTCTTTATTTATTTCTCTCGCCTCATTATCCATAATCATATCAACTCTACCTACCAAAACCAACTGTTTATTTAATTATCTGCAAACAACCGACGCAGATCAACAGCAAATTATTGCCTTATAATGACAGTGCAATTTCAACGAATAGCTACTTATTTGTCATTCTGTTACCGATACCATGATCAGTAACAAGCAGGTCGTTTGATTCCAATCCTGTTTATTAATCATTAGTCCACGTAAGTCCTGCAGGCACAGGTTCAACTTACGAACAAGGAAGGGTGAGGGCCATACTCTACCCCAACCGCACGAACTACCTATGATTAAAATAATTCATAAAATTATAGGAATAGAGAAAGACACAAAATACGTAACGATTTGTAGCACCACAGATTTTTTGGTGAAGGAAAACCTGATTTTTTATGTATTTTGTTCACTGACATATACTGATATATACTCTAGCGATAGACAAGCTCGTTCAAACAAACGACATGTCACACAAAACAACACAATATGACACATTGCGGTCTGTCATTGCCATAGTGACGAAGCGAACTCAGGAACATCAATGCGGTGCGCCCACCGCATTCAAGTGAAACATGTTGCTTCTATGAAAGGGCCTGTCTATCGCTAGAGTAGGTATATGTCAGTGATTTTGTTGATCATTAAAATTGGCGACATGTCACACTGGCCAGAATTTTGGCACAGATGTGAGTCATTCCTTAGAATGACTTGCCAAAATCCCTGGAGAGCGATTTTCGAATCTTATTCGATGAATTCAGCAGTTGAAACTGTCAAAATTTCTATGCATATCTCATGCATCTTTCTACTGCTGATTGGAGTTCCAAAAATCATAATTCAGGAGTGCGATTTTTTAAAGTCAAATAAGCAGTAGAAAGATGCATGAGAACGCTTTTGTATGAGATTTAAAAAACGTTCAAGCTCACTGATGACATTCAAAAATCGCACCCCTGATCGATAAAATATCACTCACTTATAGAATAGTAGTGATGCTACATTATTATTATTCGTATGGATTTTGTCTTGTTTTTTCCTTTGGAGATTGCATTTTGATGTCCATGGTTTTAAGCCATAGTGTGGCTCTCGGGGTTAGCTATGCTACATTTATAAATTAACACAACTTTTTGATACTGCAGTTACCAGAAACAAAAGCAAATGAATTAAAGCACACACAGGCGAACCAAACCCAGCCAAGTTCACTAAATACATTTTACCAATCACTGTAGCCAAAATCTCTCATGATCATCATGATCAAGAATTGCGATCAGCTCAATACTGGACGTATTGCGTTTCCCAGAACACTTGTTCCATCAACTTGAGCAGAAATTAGATAGACTAGTAAATAGCAATCAGGCATTTTTCCTAGTAACAACATTACTCAGGTCCGCAGGCAGGTATCGAACCAGGAACTATCGCGGTACACTTCTTAACTATTAGTTATGGGTTCGGAAGGGGCGACGGACACTGAGACCGATGAATGATCGAATTCACAAAACGAAGCGAGTCGATGTTTACTAGGTAGGTTCTAGTATTATATATTTTCTAGATCCTTTTGTACGTCACTTAAGTATAACATCTTTGAACAGAAGCCAGGGCCCTGTTTAATAAACGCGACAAGTTACAATTAACAATGACAATTCAGAGTACATTGCTAGTTACTAATGACGCCAAACTTGCAGTGCTTCATGTGTCCTAGCATACTCAGCAATGTACACTGAATTGTCATTGTCAATTGTCACTTGTCGCGTTTATTAAACAGGGCCCAGATGGTAGGATGACATTTGTAGAATAGCCGGTAAACAATGGATGAGAATGACGTGGAACTATTCTAATTAGTGTGAAAATGAAGAGGATTTTCTTTACCCAGCAGTGGGGTTTAACAGGCTCTAGTTGTAGTGTTTCTGGCCGCATCTTTCTACAACGGACCACCTTTCAACGGTAGAGTCAACAAGCTATCTGTGTCCTATTATTTAACAAAAGTAAGAAACCACTCGAAATAAAAATCTCATTTTAAATCATCGGATTTTAAAAATCACACTCTAGTCTCCAGAAAGTCATTACGCTATTTATTTCAACTAAGGTAATTATACATATGACCAGCCAATCATATACGAGTACCTATCAGATCATACGCGCTTGTCAGTGTACGTCGTACTTTAAACAACGATTCGGAGTTGAAAACAGATAACCATCTCATAATCGAGCTCCCCAACACCTGCTCGCACTTACAGTTAAACTAGATTTAACTCTAACCGCGCTTTGTGTAATCGGCCCTTTCATTATCTATATTGTTATTAGTTTAATATTATTGCCAGCTAGCTTCTCTCCATGTCTAGTATGTGCCATGACTTTGTCTGGATATTTAATTTATACAGGGTGAATTTGATATCATTAGCATCCTTTTAAACTAAGAGTCAACCCATCAAACTGAACAACATTTACTAATGGGAGCAAACCGATCGGAGCATAAAAAAAATGCTGTTCTTTCCAGAGTGTAAGGAAAAGTATAATTAACCTTTAAACCACATACTCTACCCATCAAACTGAACAACTTTTACTATGGGAGCAAACCGATCGGAGCAAAGAAAAAATCTGCTGTCCCATACTAAACTCCAATACCTACTCGATTCAAATGTATGCAACAGCAGATTTTTTTTTGCTCCTATCTGTATGCTCCCATAGTAAAAGTTGTTCAGTTCGATGGGTAGACTAAAGGGGTAGTTTAAAACGATGCAAATGATATAAATTTCACCCTGTACCTACTGTCTATCTTGGTTATGATATAAACTTATATCTAAAAATAAACATAGGTAACTAGAAATATATAGTAGATTACACACCGAGGACAGGAAAGTAAGAAAGGTCTCAGATCTCATGTAATTGTTGACCGACGCGAAGCCGAATCAAAAAACATGTGATCTGAGGCTTTCTTATTTACTGTCCGAGGTTAGTATCCTATTTTTCTTCTCGACGGAAGTGGAAAGCTACGACTTCGTTTAGCGCAGCTGGACGAGAATTGACGCTTTCCGTCCGGAGGGAAGAAAAATATATTTATCTAAAAATAAGTGTGAATATTGCACAGTATGACAGACGAAGCTATTTATTAGACAAGCCGTTATGCCGATCTTTGGGGGAGTTATGTTTCTGACCGCCCTAAAAATGATGACGGCCGTGAATGATTTGAGAATCATCAAACTGTTAATCAGTACGTAATCCCTAATCAGACAGTTACGATTATCGTAAAGCCACAGCTTCATCAAGACAAGCTGCCTTCAAAGACCTAGGCACAGTTAGGCATTCCTAACATACCTAGATCTTAGATTATAATACTAGTTTACTGATAACTAGGTCTGCTAGATCAATCGTTATTTATGGCTAACCCTACATCCGTTAAAGTCTCTAGAAACAGTCAATTTTCAGTCTTACTTTCTAGACTGAAGAGTTTTCTGAGGCGACTTTTATGATAAACTAACCGTACTGTAAAATGTGGGACAAACTTTACTGTATGTTTTAAACTGAAACTAACTTTTACAAATGTACAAGAGAATAAATGATTGAAATTTATGATAAAATGGAAAGAATTGAAATGGATTAGCTTTATTATGTTATTACCGACACAAATACAGGGTTTTAGGGTAAAGAGTTGCATTACTTTAAGGGGTGATTCTACCCAAGATACTGAACAACTTTCCCTAAGAAACCTATAGGAATTTCGTGATAAAAATGACAACTTTTCATACAAAATGTTCGATCAGCTGATTGCATTTAGTATGAAAAGTCCGAATTTTTTTTTGCGAATTTCTTATAGGTTACTTAAGAGGATAGACGAGTACGGTTTTTTCCATACAAACGTATTCCCCTGTTTTCTTCCTGGATAATGACACTAGACCAAAAAAAAATTTATTATACAATCTATTGTTGCCTCTGCTATGTCCCTATGTTTTGCCTTTTTGCATTTATTAATTAATGTATGAACTACTTGTTCAGTATCATGGGTCAATCCACTGTTTACCTTAACACCCTGTATAGTATTCACGACTTTGTACTTTATAAGGGTTACTAAGGATGAATCTAGGAGAGAAAACTCTAGCTTTTGTTCATAGATAACCAAGATTTTACAGGAGTGTGTGCATCAGGGATTTTATTAGTGATCGATCAAACTAGTCAAAATCAACATACCTACCTAAAATTAAAATTAAATATTGATCCATGCTTCAACATTCCTAAACATTGCATTGTCGCAACATAGCACCTTGTTTGCCAATACCGTTCTATTTAATTTTATTCACACAGAAAATGTCACTAGAACAATTGAATTTAAATGAAACTGATAAGCTAGCCCAGACATCACTTTGTGGCACCTTACTGTAACGTGATAAAGTTCTTGTTAGCACCAAATTGAACCTTTATACGAGTAGTAGTATGGTACACAACTTCACCGAGAGTCAATGTAATGTTTTTGTCATGAATTACCACTTAATTTTCTGTTTGAAAGTAGACTAACGCAAAATAGGTGCCACTTGGTTTGTGTATAGAAAGGAATCACTTGTCTAAGTTTATTTCTACAAACCCTTTTAATACCGTAGCTACGTAAGACGCAAGATACAAAAAAAATTATACAAGAGATTAAGTAGTTTCACCTTTATTTTAATTACCTCAGTAATAAAGTCGGTAGTCATAAAAATTACAGTTTTATCTTAATTCTAAAGGAAATCTTAATCAATCTCTGTTTTAACAGATAAAGGTGTCGTATGACTATCAGATTCAGTCATTTTCGAATCCTCGCTAGATTTTTGTAAAGTCAAAGGATCTTCAGGTTTAATCATTTCTATCGTTATTTCTTTAGAAACATTTAATTCTTTAATTTCATTAACTTTTCCATCTATCCAATCATTTGCATCTTTATCATTTATTCCACATCCTCTTATCGCTGCTAGGACCTCTAAATCATCAGGAATTGGTCCATCAATATTGTCATCTTCGTAAGGCATATTTGGAAATAATTTTGTCCAAGATCTCCTTATGCTATTCCACGAAATACTACTCCAAGAATAAGCCAAAGCAGACATGAACTCGCTCAAAGTTATATCCCTTAAATTTTGTAAAATATCCCCAGATTTAGACACAGCATCTGACAGAATTTTCTTCCGATATCTCGTTTTAATTTCCTGCATCACAATTTTATCCATTGGCTGTATGATATGGCAGTATTCTGGTGGCAGAAACATGGCCTGTATCATCCAATCATTTGATTTTAAGTAATACTCTTCAGGGTAACCTGGAGCTTCGTCTAGAATTAAAAGAGCCTTTTCAGGCAAATTATTCACACTCATAAAGTGCCGGACTGCGGGTACGAATTCTTCGTGAAACCATTCGGTAAATATTTCTCTAGTTAACCAACAATTTGTTTGGCTTTTATAGCAAACTGGTACAGATGTCGTTTTAAATTCTTCTGCAGGATCTTTACCTATGACTAACAAGTCTATTTTATGTGTACCAGTTGCATTTGAACATGGTACAAATGTGATTCTGTCAACATCACGGGTCTTTGTTTCATCTTCTGTCTTCAATGTTTTTGAAAGAATCTTCAAAGATAGTGCACTAGCATCTGTACAATACAACTGATCAACAGACAAACTTAACTGATCCACTTTCTCTTTAAATGTTTTAATAAAATTAGCAATCTGATTCTCATCGTGAGATTGGAAAGACTTTTCTCCTGATATGTTGAAGCGAATACCAAAACGTTTCTTGAACTTATCCAGCCATCCGCTGCTCGCTCTAAACTCCTGTCCAGTCATGCCAAAATATATCTCTTTCCCTTTCTCCTTCATAATATCGCCAGTAATCAAATTGTTCTTAGCACGTTCTTCAAGAAACCAGTTATAAAGAGCGTTATCTAGTTCAGGAAACTTGCCGAATTTTAATGTTTTTCTCTTTTCGAACGTATTCGCGTGCGCCTTGATCTTAGTTCTTCTTTCTTTGATATTATAGACGGTAGAACGGCCAATGTCGAAACGTTTAGCAACATCGGCCATGGATTCTCCGTTATCCAGCATGTCTATTATGGACATCTTGTCCTTTATTGTTAAAGTGTTATGCTTTCTTTTCGCCGACATTTTATCGAATATTGTAAAATTTGAAGTTAAAACACGTGCGTTCTCTTCAATAGCTTATGAATGACTAGAGGGGTCGGACGACGCCGCCTGTTCTCCCCCGCTCGCTTCTGCCCGGATTATCGAATGTCGGACTACCAGCGTGTCGGATAATAGAACTTGTCTCAGTGGCATTTAGGTTGGAAGTCCCGATACAGTGATACGTTCGGTGTCTCGTCGCAGCGTAGTCCTATTTTTGTGACGTTAGCGAACTTCGATAATCGATACTTTGTTATTTTATTGTCCAATTCAGGTGAACAACCTGGATAATATTAGAAATATGATTTGTGTATTTATGGGACGGCTTAGACCAGTCTTAGGCAATTTTAATTCCTCTTAAGAAATAAAATACAAAAGTTTCTATGGATCATCATTATTACAACAAAAAAATCCTGATTTCAATTCTTTTCCATGTTGAATCCATTTGTTCCTTCTAGTTCAATGTACGCACGGCGACAGATCAACCTACTCATAGTTGGACCTTATGCCCATGAACATAGAGTTCAACTATGGGTAGGTTGATCTGTCGCCGTGTGTACATATTATTTGTTGTGTATTATGGTATGCAAAATATAAAGAATAGAAGATATTATATGTTTTGTTATGTTTGTTAAAAAACTTGTATTTATACTTACATTCTTTGTTTCAGGTCTAGAAAGAAGCAAACAATAAAAATCTGAGGTAAATGAACCAACTCTACACCTACATACATAAACCCGACATAATAACACGACCGTAATCACTTAGAGGTGGTCGGAGTCTTTGCTGCAGCTCTCTCCTAATCTTCCTTCTTCTCTTCCTGGTATCTTCCCAAGGTGCAGTTGTATACCAGGAACATGGTAGAAAGGTGACCTTTATTTTTTTAACGTGTGTTTGACAAGTTTATCACTTTAGAGGTTCTGGTCACGACAAAACCTAATTACGTCAAGTAAATACTGAAAGGTCAATACCGCTATAAAAATTCAATTTGCAACCGGTTCACATTAAGGTATTGCCATTATATACCTGTTAGGTAGACTGCACCACGCCTTGATGTTTCATTGATTCGGTTCGTAATGTGCTATTTACAATATTCTCACGGATACGGTATTATTGACCAGATTTTATTGCAGTTTGAATGACGTCGTGATTCCGGTCTAGTTTTACGTTACAAGCTTTTGTCCATAATTTCGTCCGTGTAATACCACATGTGCTATTGAAATATGTACTCTATTTCTGTATTCTTTTCGTATCAAATTCCATTGATATCGATACAGCCGTCCTAGCGTAATTTATTCCCTTTAAATCTATCGCTTCAAACGTTGCCTCAATCTAGATATCTCACCGAAATAGGCTTCAAGGATTTCCCAATCCATTTAGAAGTCGACATTAAATTATTTGCCCACACATTTAAACATGTAAAACGGTATGTTACAATTTCGCAACTAACAAATCGGCTAAATGCCAACATTAATAAGCTCATAACGACATATTATCGGTAGCCGAGGTCCAAAAGTTCACGACTAAGAGTTACACCTCTCTGCTATTTGGCCACACCCTGGTATAATGGACAGTGGTTGCGCAAACTAAGGTTAGCCCTATGACCATTGCTTTGTAAGGTATGGTAAATATTTGGTTATAAGTTATTATAAGCCGCTGGTCTTTGTTGCAATCCTTGGGGTGTCCAGCAGTGGAAGTTTATCGGCTGTGTCAAGAATATAGGTAACTCTTTAAAAAACGATTTTCTCAACCCCTTGCAAATATAGTTTAGAAAGTGGCCACTTATTAGACCAATGATCCATGTTAAGTCTTTGCAAATAATAGTGTTCAGGTGGGGATTCTCGGATGCGCAAAATGTGAGTTGCTTGTGTGGAGCTCCACAAACGATGGCCCATCTCACATCGTGCCCTGCGTGCCCTAACACCTGTACGCAGGAGGAGCTCATGACGGCTAGCGACGGTGCAGTATCGGTTGCCCACTTCTGGCAAGGTACTATTTAGCGACTTTGTTCAAAATTTGAAGTCGACACGATAAGAAGAAGAAGTATAGATTAAATAATTTCAGTAGAGAACTAACCCCGCGCATCGCAGTGGAAGACAAAATAGCTCGAGAAAAAACATATTGGTAATAAGATTCCACTACAAATATAAGACTTTTAAACACATTAAAAAAAATCATTATAATTATAGTATAATCATAAAAACCTAACCTACTTATAGATAAAGAATATCCTCTAAATCCTGCCTCTGCATGCTATGCGCGAAATAGCTGCCAGCCCTCCTGTCTCCCCTGTAGGGCTCGCATGCCACCCCCGAGAAAACGATAAAAATCGAGATGTGCCTCCATCCTTATTATTTTACGTATGCCAGAAAGAGCGCGTATGACGTTTTTCTCGTTTAAACGCTTTGTCGTGGGTGGCATGCTAGCTGTGCTGGCCTCAATGAGAGGCATTGAAGGAATAGTTCTGCCTAGGGACCCCAGCAACCTAGGGTCTCTACAGCGAAGGGCGCGTAGTTATAATGCACAGCTTCTACCTATGTTTTTCAATCCTAAAACATTCACGAGTTCTGAAGCGTTCGAACAAAGGCTGTACAAGAACAGAGATAAGGCAAAGCTCCACAAATTTTGTGCCACTTTTGATGCAAAGTTCACTGAGACAAGGTCAGACAAAACCTGCTGGTTGCGTGCATAACTAATCGTTCGAGTCTGCGTAAACACATCTTTATCGCTGTTTGAACGTTCGAAACAATCATTTTACACGCTTTTTACTTTTCATAAATGTCAGTATTACCGGTCAAGGTTTGGATACGGGAATTTTATGTCAAAATAATGTTTTGATGAGTTTGTAATTTTAAAACTTGACCCTCAGACTACAATACAAAAGGAATTTGAATTTACCTTGCGAATGCTTGAAGTGAACCTTGTGCTTACAACTACAACATTAATTAAAACTGGTACTTGTAGCAAAGTTTCTGGTCACCCCTAGAGGGAATTCTGTGCTAAGTTATATAAATTCTGTCGATGATGCTAGTAGGTTATTTAAAAAATATGTTTTTCAAAGTTAAAACATTCCAAAAAATTAAAGGAACGGTGCGTCAGGATCTTACAGCAGGCACGTATCCAGGGGGGGGGATAGGTGGGATTTATCCCCCCCCGAAATCTGATTTTTTGTATGGAAAAGTGATTACAGCACATACTTTTTCATTGTTTTTCTATGAATATCCCCCCCCCCCCCCCCCCGAAAATTAAATGTCCCCCCCGAAACAAAAGTCTGGATACGTGCTTGTCTTACAGTCCCGATCTATGCACTCCATAGTCCTTCCCTCCACGTAATGGGACATAGGGACGTAAAATTCAAAACTTATTTAAAAAATTAAGACAAATTATTCGGTACTACCTACAGTTTTCCCGCGACTTCGTCCGCACGGGTCCGTGATCATAGCGAGATAAATGATATACAGCTTGGCCAAAAAGAGTAGAAATTAAATGAGGCGCTGCCTCCACGCAAGAACGTCAAAATCACGCATAACCTGGCAACACCACCATACTCAAATTTTAGTTCCACCTGTCACCACGTTCATGACTTTATGGCCAAGCTATACCTACCTACAAAATTTTAAGTCTAATCATAAGCTTTCAAACACAGTAGCGTGATGCGCGAACAAACAAACAGACAGAGAAAAAATCTAAAAATTGGTGGCTTGGAGTCACCTAAAAACTATTATCGTAACTTTTCAAATTTCCTCAATGTTATCTATACCTACACGTAAAGATACACTTCTGTTACAATTTTATAATAGTAGACCACGGACCTGAAAAAAAGAAGGGATTCCCTTCAAAATTCCTTTGACGTTTTTGTATATTATGCCTTCGAACCTCGAATGCGTAAGCATCTATTAGGGAATTATTTTTAAGTGACTAAGGAAAGCTTCAATCATAAATTAGAGAATCGTGAGCGTATTCACGCGCATCCCGTTTCTTCTCATATAACGCGATTAACCTAATTTGTTGTTCCCATAATCTTGAATGTCCTTCTCTTTGGGGGCCTACCGCAGATTAAACCTCATTCAATCAAATTATCATTCACTCACGCGATCGAATGTTTTGATTTTTAATAAGCTTTCGCCTTAAGCTTCCTTTCTACTGCACGTCATAATGTAAGTAAGTAAGTAAGTTATAGCCTGTAGAATCCCACTGCAGGGCAAAGGCCTCCTCTCACGAATAAGGGTGAGAGGGAGTGGGCCATACTCCACCAGGCGGGCCCAGTGCGTGTTGGTGGAGGCAAGTTAGTGGTCACCTTGCTGTCAGAGAATTTTCAAGCCGCCAATAGGCCTCTGACTTGGCTTAACGAATAGTTACAACGCCAATAGTTAAGCAACGTCAGGTCCGGTCAGTCTTTGGATGGGTGACCGTTTAGTGGTATTTCATCTCGAGCGTTTCCTTTCTTCGGAAGGCACGTTAAGCAGTTGGTCTCGGATAGTTTCGTCAGATGGCGTTGTAACTATTCGTCATAATGTAACACTGTCCAATTCTTTGTGGCGATGTCGCTACACTTTCTTAGTAAATCGCTATTGCTGTCTCATTCAGTTTGTTTGTTATGCTAATTCAAATTATGTATTAAATTATAGTTCAATATCGATAACAGGTTCAACATACTTTTCATGAAGAGTCAACATAGTATCTTGTATTTCAAAAACCAACTTCCAACCAATTTTTTGCCTTGTTTCAGTAGAAGTAGAACCCTATGCCCGGGCTACAAGAGTATTATATCTACCTTATTACCCGATAAGAATACAAATGAGATAAAATCTCAGAATCTCTGATATCTGTTCGTTTATGCGAGACACAATTTCAACCATTTCAACTAAATACCATCGCAGATAACACAAATGTATTCAAATACCCATAAACTAGCACCCTTTACTATTTTACCATACCATAAAGGCAGGTCCTGAAGAGTAAGTCTGCAATAAGTATTCATTTCTGAGCATTGAATGTTCGATTTAGGTAGTTTGTACTGACAATTAATAAATCCTTTGTTGAATGAGATAGTTCAATTACTACAGGGTCTGCCTTTCCATCTCTGGAGCACGTTGCCTCCCTAAAGCATAGCTGGTTATTTATGTGTACCAAGAGCCTCTTGGTACACATAAATAACCAGCTACGCTTCCTCTTGGCAAGAGGAAATTCCATATTTGTCCTCCCTTAGACCAAGAGCTGGGTAAACCCATCCGTACTATCTCGCTACTCCATATCTTGCAAAGTCTATTAAAATTACAATGGGCTGGACACGTTTTATACAGTATGAATAACACCACACCCCCTGCCCCGGCACTCCATAGAACGGTCTCACGATGCTTAGCTGGTACTGATACAGACCAGACACAAAATGGCATCGGCAAACGCGCCGTCTCGCTCGCACGTGCGCGCCTTATACAGGGTCCTTCTTAATATGCTGACACTTTTTCAAGGGGATTATCAGACTGTCAAACTGAACAACTTTCTCTATGGCACCAGTATCGAAGTCGCTAAAAAGCTGTCCCAAATATTTGGTTCGAGTAGGTTTGCAGTTTTGTAGCAGCTTCTTATACCTATTGCCCGCTGGAAGTGCGGGGTAAGGTGCGGTATCTGAAGTCAGAGAGGGGCAGGGAATGGCCGTTCTGTATGTAGAACTATACAGTGGTTACCTTAAATGAATACTTCACAAAATAATATGGCACTTCAAGCCATTAAACTGAACAACTTTTACTATGAAACCAATAAATAAATTGGTTGGTCCATAGAAAATCTGAATGGCTACTCGACGACCAAATGTATGGATTGGTATAGCCGATTATTTTTCGTGATATCAGTGTTGGTACCATAGTGATAGATATAGTGTGAATGCGGTGTTGCCCCACAGACTATGGCCCACCTCATATCCTGCCCTTCCTGCCCAGACACCTGCACGCGAACAGAGCTTATGGACGCTGCTGGCAGTGCTATCCGTGTGGCGAAATACTGGGCTGGAAAGATTTAAAATGACTTGTCATCGACTCGATAGAAGAAGTGACAGTTATTCAGTTTCATGGTCTGGAGTGCTTTTTTTGAATCTCATTCGGTGAGCTTAGCAGTTGTAAATCAATCAATTATACTTTATTTTACACCAAAAAAACATAGCATACAGAGAGTAAATGTTAAAATCATCTTTTTACTTCCAATTGGACTTTCAAAAATCATACTACAGGAGAGAGATTTTTGAGAGTCAAATCCGCAGTAGAAAGATGCATATCTCCATAGTAATTTTGACAATTTCAACTGCTGAGCTCACCGAATGAGATTCAAAAATCGCTCTCCTGAAGTGCCTTCAATATGTAACACAGTCATTTGTTTTACACCCTATATACTGTTATTTATTCTGTGCTAACACTTAAACGTCGGACAGATGAGGTACTTAACCCGCAATGTATTCAATTTGAATAAATTAAGATAACAATCTTTATCATCGTCGGTTATCCCTTTTCTAATACTAGGTGTGGTGGTAATCTGTCCATATGTTGAGAGATAATCAGCGACTGACTGAGTCATCATGGAGCTCAGGCCGTATAGAGATGGCTATAATAGCTAAAGTCGGGGGCGGGTCTCTAGTAACTTGATAACTTAGAGTTGAGTTTATTTGAAATTATTGTGAAAAAATTACTAACTCCACTGGCTCAGCAACCCAAAATGGAATTTGGCTTGGCCTCCAAAACGAGAGATTGCCACTTTCCCGATCCCCAAAATCGAAATCGCAAAAAAATATCTGCTTTCCTACAGAACAGTTTTTTTTTTAGCTATTTCGACATTGGTCCTAAGTTGTTCAGTTTGATGGCCTGATCAACACCTTAAAATAGTTTCAGCTAATTTGGTTGAACCTTCACAACACAGACATTTAGGTACATTATTATCTACATTAGTAGTGAGTTATTAAGCTAAAGTTAAACAGTGAGGTAAAAAAACGTGGTAACTAACTTAACTTAATTAACTTCAGCTTAATTAATAACTGCGTAACTATGAAATACGGTTATTGAGTTATTTTCGAACGCTTTCAATTTCACCCTGTATTTAGCTGTAATGCCACAGAAGTGCATTTTTGAATCTTGAGATCTTGAGATTCAAAATCATAATCAAATGATGCGTAATCTATGCGTAATCCCCATCGTAATTTTGACATTTTCTACTGCTGATTTAAACCTGTGACTTTCAAAAATCGCATTCTAGGTTGGATTGTTTTAGGCATTGGCATGAAAAAAAAACATAATTATAACAAAGCTTTTAAAATTACGTTCCTAATATGTTACCTACTTAACACCTAGATAGCTACTTTAACTACGTGAAAGCACCCTAAAACAAAAAATAAAACCGGAGAGGAGAGGCGTCAAATCTAATCTAATTTTGATGGCAATTTGATTGGATTTCTACGCGTGACGACACGGGAAGCTCCCAAAAGCGTAGTCGTAATAATATGTAACACTTCAAAATAGATTATGTTATGTAATTAATGATTAATATCGGTGTTATGCCTTTGTTATGTTATTAGTTTTTTATTAAGTTTGTTTGGGCGGGTGTGAATGTTTTGACGTTTAATTTAGGAAGAGGGCATCTTCATTTTATGTTGAGTTAACTGAACCGAGCTACCTGTTTGGACTTTGTGTTGAACAGCATAAGTAGTAAACGATGTGAGCAAAAGGTTGGAAGAAATCCTAGACAAGCAATCGTTTTATACACTTACGTAGACACTTAGGGCCTGTTTCACCACTGACTGATACAGGTCTGGTATAGATAGGTATCTATTGATTACCTAGTCCCGATTGAAGTACTAGATTCCTATCTAGACTCAGACAGATAGTTTTAGTAGAAAATAATAATAAATAGATAACACTTTTATTCATTTAAAACTGTATACAGGGTGTAAGGGACAGCCCTCCGCAAACTGAAACGGTGAACTCAGACCATCAAACTGAACAACTTTCACTATGGAGCCTTCCTCAGGAAACGCGAAAAAAAATCTGATGTCCCTTACAAAACTGCCGTACCTACCCGACTCAAATGTATGGGACAGCTGATTTTTTTTTGCGTTTCCTGAGGTAGGCTCCAAAGTGAATGTTGTTCAGTTTGATGGTCTGAGTTTACCGTTTCAGTTTGCGGAGGGCTGTCCCTTACACCCTATATAATACAGAAAACATAAGTGCATAAAATAAGAATCATTTACAGTATGCGACCTAAAATGCTATTTTTGAATCATCAGATTCAAAATCATGACAGAATGAATACATAAACTTCATACTCTTTTCGTCATTTTCTCCTGCTGATTCCAACGTGTGACTTTCAAAAATCTCACTCTTGACTTGAAACTTGTATTATGATGAGTTAATCACTAAGGGTTGAACTACACATGGCCGCACGCGATCGCATTTTTCCGTCGCTCCATCCTTTTCTGTCACTCAGGAACGTCATTTGCTAGAGCATATATGAAGACGGAACGCGATCGCACGCGGCGTGCTGTTCCGTTCCGTCTATCTTATATGCTCTAGCAAATGACGTTCCTGAGTGACAGAAAAGGATGGAGCGACGGAAAAATGCGATCGCGTGCGGCCAATGTGTAGTTCAACCCTAAATGATGAACAATATTTCATAGAATACAATACAGGGTGTCAACTGCAGACGGTTTCATTGCTTTAAAGGGAACCTATACAGGGTGTAACAAAACACCCTAGTTGCTTCAAAGTCTTTGCTTCAGATTATCAAACTGAACAACTTTTACCATAAAGCCAACATCGAAATCGCGGTATAAAAATCTGCTGTTTCATATAAAACTGCAGATTTTTTTTCGCGATTTCGAAGTTGGTTATATAGCAAAATTAGTTCAGTTTGATGGTCTGGCACCCCCTTAAGTATAACTAGGTAGTCTTTTTACACCCTGTATAGGAAGGAAGGTTAGCAAAACAAAATTTGGCCTCAATACTGTCATGTTCTTCACATTAGTTCAATACCCATACGTAATAGTAAGACTGTCTAAAGTTGCCATACAATTGTCATCGATCGAATCTACAAACATTCGATCCGACAAAATATAATGTTCTCCGTACGGAATTGGAACCTGCGGTCCTCGGCTTCGTAGGTCAGTTTATTACCGACTAGGCTACTGCAGCAAAATGATCTAGAATCTAGATCTAACACCAAACATCGTGAGAAACAAACAAAAATTAATTGCCTCTTTACCGTTCCACGATCGACGGTAATTTTCACTGTATTCAAATCGCCATACCATATTCGGTGCAACAACTATGTTATAAATTTACCTGCGTGACTATGTAAATAGGTTTAAGGGCTAATATCGTATAGCAATGTAGAGTATGTTGAAGGAACGGCCGGAATCGTGCGTATACGCATGGAACGCAAGTAGGTTGAATATTTTGAATTGTAGATTGCATTTAGTCTGTGGTTCGAGGTATCTGTTACCTAGCTTAAGAATCTATCTAGGTTCCCTCTTAATGCTGACACTTTTTTAAGGGGGTGATCAGACCGTCAAACTGAACAACTTTTTCTATGCAATCAACATTGAAATCGTGAAAAAAAATCTGCTGTTCCATACATAACTGCAAACCTACTTAAATCGATGTTGGTCTCATAGAGAAAGTTGTTTAATTTGGTGGTCTGATCATCCCCTTAAAAACGTGTCAGTGAAGGACCCTGTATATGTTAAATACAAAAACTCAAGACCGTATTCGCTTTCAGGGTGGCGAGAAACTTTGCTTAGGTAAAATTTTCTGTCCATTCAAAATGTAGGTGTAGCAAAATGAACTGATTTCAAAAAGATTTATAAAATGTTTGCTATTCGTATTGCCTTGGTCATTTAATTGCCTGCCTTCTGATGAGTATGTGAAGTCTACCAATCCGCATTGGGCACGCATGGTGGACTAACGCCCAAACACCCTTCTAGAGGGTAGGCCTCTGCCCTGCAGTGGGACGTGTATAGGCTGATGATGATGATAATGATTGCCTTGGTCGCCTCGTATACGTCACCCACATGCAGAAATGAGATCATCTGCTGAGAACCACACGACATGATAGTATACAAAGAGTAACAAAACACCCTAATGTTATTTAAAGGGGTGGTTTAGTTTAGACCATCAAACTGAACACTCACTATGCAGCAAACCTCGTAAAAAAATTAAAAATATCTGCTGTTGAGTCGAATAATTTATTGGGTTCTTGCAATAAGAATAAATGAAAATTCACCCATCTAGAAGTCTTTATTTCCTGCCTTAAAAGTACTCATTCGATGACCTAATCCACTCCTTTAAATAGTACCTACTTGGATGATTTGCTACATCCTGTAGAATTTAATCATTATTTATAGAATGTAGCAAAATTATATATTTCGGTATTAAGTTATTATAGTACTCTGTGGTATTAGAGAAACGTGAATTTTCTGAGGTTCCATAATATCTTGGAATAAAGTCGTGAGCATATGCTTATGCTATGCTGTGAAGCAAAATTTTAAGAACTAAACACTTTTTCCGAGGGGATAGTCAAGTGATATTTGGATCCAAATACAGCATAATTATTCTGGGCTCTCACATTTCAGTACCTAGTGCGCAAAGCTCAAACTTAAAAGAAATGAAAGAGCAATCTTTTAAAAGATCACAAATACACAAACAAACTGACCCGTTCTAGCATCGCTAAAACTCTGCAGATGTGCATTCCTAACTGGGTTACAGACATTAAAGCAGTAAGGACTAGAAACGCAGTTGTACAAACAAACGCAGCCCAGCTAGTGACCGAAACAATATTATTCAAAAACAATAGGTCGTTGAAAAATACGATCTTTTGGAGCTTCGAGTGATAGGATGATGCGGGAATTGTTCAAACTCAATATTTTATTGCTGTCCATAATCCTCGAATGCTGGTTAGCAAAAAATGCCATCGACTTAAATGAAGAAGATTGCATTCATTGGATGAGAAGGTAAGCTTAAAAAAAAAACCGAAAGTGCTAAGAAATTATTAATTCCAAGGTTAATTTTTGGCCAGATAAAATCCGTATTAATTAATTTTCAGTAACAAAGCCCTAATTCACCTTTTGACTCGGTAACTTTCTGATAATTATACTTATTCATTGCGAACACTCTTTTTTTTCAAATGTTGCCGTCAGTTCATTGTATCCAAAATGATAATAACGTTAATAGTACGATAGAGAAGAAAGTTTATTGTGTAGACCGCTAATTCCGAATTGGGCACGCGTGGTACATAAACGCGTGTGGTCCTACTTAATATGCTGACACTTTTTAAGGGGATGATCAGACCGTCAAACTAAACAATTTTCTCTACGGCACCAACATCGAAATAGCGAAAAAATATCAGCTGTTCCATACAAAACTGCAAACCTAGTTACTCGAGCCAAATGTATGGGACTGCTGATTTTTTTTCGCGATTACGGTTTTGGTCCCATAGAGAAAGTTGTTCAGTTTGATAGTTTGGTCATCACCTTAAAAGACTGTCAACATATTAAGAAGGACCCTGTATGTACCCTCATTCAGAGGGAAAGCTCGAATCCTAGCAGTGTGGGAACATAATGATGACGATGATGTTCAAAAAAGTTCTCCTCAAAGATAATTCTAAAAAATGTCAAAAACTTTTTGAAACTATTAAATCCTTTTCAATAATGAAAATTTATTGAAAATTAATAAAATTTGCACCTACCGTCCTAGTCGGTTAATATTTCTTTGACATTTCCCTCTTCAGAAATCAATGTACATTTATCTCACCTCCGCTAAATCTTACATTTCATGCCACATCCATTCATCGTTGCGGAGAATTTGTGAAATGTCGACAATAGGCTGTTGAGCCTGCGCCGGCGTCGTTTCCTGCTAGTATTTAGAACTGTGCCTGAGTTGTATTGCTATACTTTCATAGTTGAAGATTTATTGACACTTTGTCAACATGGCATTCATCTAAAGAGCAAACGAAATGTATCTCAAACAATAATTTATAAAAGATGAATCACTGAACACATAGATTCTAAAATAAAAGAAATTAAGAAAATGTATAGTCAGATTTTAATAAGAAACACGTATTAGTGAATAATGTATTGTTGATTACAGTTCTTGTATTGAAAACTAAGAAAAATCATAATTATAAGTACTAGCTTTGATGTTACCACAAGGTAGGTAGTAGTTAGGCACTAAGGAACTATATCACAGACAGTTAAGAGGCTGAAATGTGCCAAATTGAGCTGAATCAGGACCGTTTTGCATAGAACCTATTGCTCTTAAAATTACCAAAAAAATTACAGTTATAATGATCGTATTTCTGATCTGGTGGCTGAAGCCGAAACACGATTTAGTAAACTTCACACGATAGAAAACCTCTTCGAAGTAGCCTCTGAAAACTACTTAAATTCCAACTTTACTCAGTTCCTTTTAAAATCGATTAGTTTGATAATTGTTTAATTTATGAGTGAAGAACTGAAATATTTATACTTTATTAAAATATATATTTATTTGATTTATTTAAGGATTATCATGGGGATAGAGACCAAAACAGGCTACGCTCTTGAAGACTTTATTTCTATTTTAATTAATAGTGAAAAGGTATTGAATTGTGTTTCGGTATGTATGCATGCACCTTCATTGGGCTTCAGGGACGAATATAGGCTAATGTTTATGATGATTTTTGTAATCAAGTATTATTGAAAAATAACAACGAATGTGCCAATGTTTTTTTCTTGCTAAAACATCTCAAACTCTTTCCACGCAAAAGTATTTGAACGCCATACAATGTGAGCAATAATTAAAAACAAACTCTTCAAGTATTTACTTACTTTGTAGGTAATTGTTAGAAAGCGACAACATGATTTTACTTTTAGTAACTCAAATAAGTTAGTGGTAATTGGTTAGAAGTTAAGGTGCACTTTGTTAACCTTTTTGTAAGTAATGTAAACTTTGTCCGTATCAATTATTTACATTGTAAGTGCGAACTCCTTGTAGAATTATGTTAACAAAAACAAAAACTTGCAAAACCTTTGTACAAGAACGATAATGGACCCTGTAGATTTTATGTAATTTTGAGTCTAAGTATTTTTGAGCCGAAATTTTTTTCTTGGTCTATGTTTCGATCAGACGCCCATAGACAATTATGAGTTTGAGAGATAATATATACCAAGAATAAAACAAACATGCGATAAAGTTTCCTTTGCAGAGCTTTTGTTAACTTATTATTAATCTGTGCTTTTGTGGACAAAAGCCTAATTAAAGCAGGTACATGCATGTATGCACTTGGCATGTATTTGTAATATAAATAAATAAATATGAATGTGGTATCAATATGGTTACTTGGCCCGACCGGCATTCCATTCTGATACCTTTACCTTTTACCCTTTGATTTCAAGAACGTTTAAAATTAAGTGTTGTTTCTGGAATTAAAAGGGTAAGAGCAAATGGGGGTCATATTCCATCACTCAAGGCCCAGTGCAAAATTAGTGGAGGTGTAATTGCAGTGATAGATTAATAGCAAAATAAATCCTTAACAACTCCATACTCGAACCAAAGACATAGATAAAGCCGTGAGAAAGAAACCACCAAAAGTTCAAACTACAATGTAATTGCCACATAGTAGGTACACGGATAAATTAATTAAACTATTACAACAGCTTAAAAAGTCATGTCTCAATCAATCCCTGCGCAACCACGATTAATGTTTTCGAGTCGGGAATCGAACACAATACCTTTTGTATCTGATCACTGATCAGCTTTGATGGATGAACGAATACTCATGTACCTAATGTTGTTAATGCATTAATTTGTTTGTAACTTTTATGTAATGACTCAGGGTTGTCAGTTGATATATGACTGTGAAAGGAAAAGTGAGTTTCCACATTTTTGCTTCTTGACTTTTTATCAACTGTGACAGATCCCAGGAGTGTGATTATTGAAAGTCACAACTTAAAAACCATGATCGAATGGTGCATAACATGAAAAAAATATGAAAAAAACAAATACTTTCTCTCTTCACAAAGGTTATTAAGCAAATGTAACACAATAGGATAGGATAGAATTGTTTTCTAAACCTTTGTGAGAGATTGGTGCCCGAACTAGGAGTACCCTTCTGAAGGATCACCAGGCGCCCACCCCTGATCGCTAGAGTTAAATTTGTTATCTATTCTATTTATGGCATTTAAGGGAAAACATAGCATAGCATAGCATATGCTCACGACTATATTCCCCGAGGGGGTAGTCAGAGATATTCTGAAACCTTAGAATATCCACGTTTCACCAGTAGTACCGAAACTCTATCCAGTGTGACAGGGGGTGAGGGGGTAAGGGAAAACGTTATAATTATAAAAGCATATTTAACTAAGATAAACAAGAAAATGAGTAAATGTCCGTAGTAATTTTGACATTTTCTACTGCTGATTTCATTCGCTTTAATCTCATTCGCTGAGCTCAGTAGTTGAAAATGTCAAAATTACTATGGAGATATGCATCTTTCTACTGCTGATTTTTGAAAATCAAATCAGCAGTAGAAAGATGCGTATCTCCTTAATAATTTTGACATTTTCAACTGCTGAGCTCAGCGTATGACATTCAAAAATTGCACTCTTGGGAGATTATTATTATACAAGCTGTTACCCGCATCGGCGTTAACGGCGTCTTCTAGGTCTGCTTCTGTTTTGCTTGGGACAATTTGGTGTCAGTTTGTCCAGTTCAATTCCACCTTAAATTAGCAGAAGTGCTGCGTCTGTCTCTTGAATTCTAGAGCAAATGATATAATTTTTTAACCAGAGATAATGGATAACCGAAAAACTGTCTTGGATAAAACAATGTAACCTTAAACTTCTGATCTTCATTTTTCTTCCTACATTTACGCAATGCTCTTATTCTTCCCTTGTTGGTTTTATCTAAATTCGTGGCACACTTTAGTTTGGTTGCGCAAAGATTTGCGCTAATGATCGGCTTATCTATAGCATTGGTAACAAAAACACAGTCAATGACATTGTGTGCAATAAAATAAAAACGCATTGCTTGTTTTTGTATTGTGAAATGTTTGATTGTTCCAACTTATTCTTACAAGTACATAATATTAGAGACCAAGTCAATCTTTAGAGTGATAAACTACTGTCTTAATTCTTTCGATGCGATTGCCTACTTGGCAGTGAACTGGTAGTAGGTAGGTACATGGAAACTAAACGGCAACACCGCAGTTCTTAATTACCTACCTAACATCATATATTAAGATAATAATTAATGCAATGTACTGTGTTTTCTAACAAAAAGTGCACAAATTCAATTAAATCCGTCCAAAACACAGTGAATATCGTCCGGGACTTGTTTGTATGGAACCCTCAGGGCAAGAGTCCAACTAGCACTTGGCAGGTTTTTTATTTAGACAAAATGAAACTTGGGCTGAATGATACTTAAACCAAATTGCACCTGGACAGAATGATACTCAGACCGAATTAAACTTAGACAGAATGCAAGTTTAATTGTTTTTCACGTTTAGACGAAATATAACCTGGACTACTTGGTAACTTGAGCATCCAACCATAATGCTGGTATGTCTATTGTCTATTTCGTGCCATCGTCATCACAGATTAATCACAATCAATAAATATTGAGCTCTTTCGTAAGTAATTTCTTACCAACTTTTTTAAATTCCCTTGTTTTCTTTTTCTACAATACAACTCTATTCGAAAGGGGTCTAAGAGATTTTTGAAATTTTCAAAGTGGGCCGCGACTAAAAAAAGTTAAGGAACCCTGCTCTACAGAATACATGTATGGACTCTAAATTGACTTGACCATTACAACTCTCTTACATTACTGATATTGGATAATTTAAAATTACAAATCTCATTCACAGCCTAATGTAAGTAGGTATCTAACTACAAAACAAAAGTTACACAAATGATTACCAAAACATTACACCCAAACAGGTTGTATTCGATTGAAATCGAATCGATAACTTGCGTCACTATAATCGATAATAATCGACTCGCTTTTGTTATCCTAAAGCAAGCATTGTTTATGTTCACTAGACTGATTTATGTTTATCAGATATTAGAGGAGTTTAAACCCTATTTTGAAGGGAATAAAGTGGCATGTTTTAGCGTATTTATTTCTCAAGGTTGTTGGTATGTTAGTTGTCGAAAGTTTGGGTTGGTTATCGGAATGTAGAAAATGTAAGTAGTAAAATTAATCTAAACATTTTTGAAAATCGTTGTCGTTGATGTCTTTTGTATGTAGGTAGATTGTTTTGATGTGGAGAGTAATTTGTTGGTCGTAAAAAGATAATATGTAAAAAACTGCTAAGTGCAGGTGTATTTTAAAAAAAATAATTAGGTACGCGGTCTAAAGACAAAGTATTAATTACTTTACTTTACCCACATAGACAAATAGAGCGAAAGTTAAAAATAGAGTTAGCGAAATTGAACCCGTTTTCAAAAATGTAAACTAACAACATAGGTATTCAAATAAAATTTGAGTTTACCTGCGACTTCATCCGCACAAATTATAAACCAGATTTTAAGTGTCATAAGCAAATTCAAACAAAAAAGATTCAACAAAATCTGTTCATTAGTTTTTGCGTGATGCTCGAACAAACAAACAAACAGACAGATAAAAAATCTAAAAATAGTCTGAGACACCTAAAACCATAAGTATCGTAGTCTTTAACTTCTATGTACAGACAGACACATTTCTATTATAGTTTTATAATAGTTTAGATTTATAACTTTACCATACCTAATACCCTGCCAAAAAAGCTTACCTCCAGTCCATCTACACAGCTTTTTCTGCCGGACGTTGGTCATTCGCTCTGGACTCCCCTACCATGCGTCTAGGACAACACTTTCCCGCCACTCTAACCAAGGGCGGATCCAGGGAGGGAAAGTCAATTGGGGACATGACACGACCCAAACCTTGGATCTGTGAGTGGTGTTTTGCTGGTCTGTTGAAGACTGGATCCGTCGTTGACCGTAACTCCCGCAAACCAGCGGCGACTCACAACACTAGACAATGAAGTCCAGCGAGCACGAGGGATGACTCTAATCCGTCTTGGAACCCGCAATTTGAATTTAATCAAATAAGATAGGAGGAGTAGGGGAATAAGTTGCGATTTGTAAAGAAAGCACTTTTTACTCCCTCGGGAAAACGATAAAAATTTGGATGTTTCTCCATCTTTGTTATATTACTAACGTAAGCCAAAAAGAACGCGAATTACATTTTGGTCGCTTTGTCGTCGGGTGGCATCAAGTGGCATGCTAGCTGTACAGGATTAGAAATCAAAAGTACAAGGTTAAATTAAAACAGTCAGTTAATTCCGTTTTTCCGAAAGTATGTTACAACGTACCGATCGAAGTTCCCATTATTGTCTAATCGAAACCCTGATGTGTCAGTCAAGTTTTTGTCCGATTCAATCGGCTTCTGGCCCCAATCGATTTAATTAATGGAAAGTCTATGTCGATCCGATCGATGATTCGTATCGATTTTGTTCTCTAATCGAATTGTTGCGATTTATGAGCAAAATGGTTTTCTAATCGACCGATTTAGTGCTGGCCATCTGTTTTATAGGAGAGGACAGAGAAAGGGCGTTTAAAAGAAAATTATGCTGTTGTAACGTTTAATCAATGGGTGGTTATTATTCTATGAAGTGTTGCTATTATTTTAAGATCTAGCGAACGATATCATAACGTATACTTAAGCTACATGTAGGTATGTACTACAGAATTAACAGTTTGAACCATTACAATACTAGAATATTATTAAGTAAGTACTTTTCTCTGGAGGTACGAAAAAATAAAATACAGTACATTTCCGACCCATATTGTTCTGCCGGAAAAACGTTTTTTTTTTCTCGAATTTATATCGCAACATATCGTCCGTCCATTATATATTGTTTATATATTGTTTTTTTGAGTTAGTGCTATAATTTTTTTTAACTTTTCCTTCATTTTTTTTTTAAATCTTTATTTGAAGATCTTTGTCGCAAGGCGACTATGCCGCTCAACTTTTCCTTCATTCATCTTAAGAAACATTATGAAATACTTACCTAACACACTGTTTTTTTTTCTTTTATTAGTTAATAAATATAGTCTTGATCTTTACGCAATACGATAAAAGATGACGATGTACATATACGTTTTTTTTTCAATATTAAATCGTCCTCTTATCTGTATTGCAATATGGATCCTATCAAAATTGATAAAATTCCCACAGTTCATCGACAAATCACGAAAATGTTCAACCAATATTTTAATCCAATCCGATAGGTCAGAAAACCACAAGATTACTACTCTCAAGGTTGACCGGAAAAAAGGTCAAATGTAACCCTATTAACGGATCTATTCTATTGTTACAGACACCGCTGACCTACAAGAAAAATTGAACCAGATACCGAACGAAAATCAAGATTCAATCACACAACTCACCATGATTTGATCATTTCGAGGCAGAATAATGAAAGAACCGTGGTCAATTAAAATAAAAAAATCAAGGCCGATTTAAAAAGGTGGCATGGTTCGATAAAAAAATAAGATTCGAAATTCAAAAATGTGCGTTAGTGTTACTTAGAGTAAATTGACAAAGATTAAACATGGCGCACAAGGTGAAAAACAATCATTATGTGGCTACGCATCGGTCGGGGGTAGATTCTCCTTCTTCGGGCGCTTATTTGCACAGAGCGTCGTCTAGAGATGAGAATGACAGTCATCGAGCTCCCTCTGAGAGGACATTATCGGAATACACGGTAAGATCTTTTCTAAAAACTATTCTTTTATCGGAGTCACGTAGCTAGTTTTGCCGCGAGCGCTTGTCTTTCACGTGGTGTGCGCGCGGTTCGCGTTTTTGCTTGACACCAGGTTCCGCAAGTAGCAATCTCTTGTTTTAGATCAAAACAATCCCTTAGATTGTGATTGATACAAACTATTTGATACTGGCGGAAATTGCTAATGGACAAGCAAAAGTATATTAATTTATAAATGAAAAAAAAAAAGATGATCGCAACTTTGTTTATGCCTTCAGTAAATTTCATAAAGTCGTCTATCTGGATCAAATAAGATACGATAAGAAGATAAGTTGTAAGGTGTCTGAAAGGGCCTTAAAACAAGCACCTGCTTTAGCAATAATATTTACTATTTTTATCCGACTTCAACAAAAGGAGGTTCTCAATTCGACCTATATTTTTTTTTGTTCTTATTATCTCCTTCGTCAGGAGACTCATAGGAGTCAGGACTACGGTGGACGGCAAAGACGTAGACGCAGAATTAAATACCGCCTACCAGATAATTAAATTACTACATACATATAGCTTGGCAAAAAAGTCATGATCGTGGTGACAGGTGGAACTAAAATTTTAGTATGGTGGTGTTGCCAGGTTATGCGTGATTTTGACGTTCTTGCGTGGAGGCAGCGCCCTTATTTTTTATCACGACTTTTTTGCCAAGCTGTACATATTTTCACGCCTGTCTCCCACTGCACTGGGGTAGACAGAGACAACGGAACGCTACCTGCTACGATCCTGACAAACCTCTCTAGCTTATACTCCACATTCATAAGTCCTTTCATGCATGCCCGTCGTTTTCGAGAGATCTGACCTGGCCTGTCCCTTTTTAAGCACATCGCCAATTTGGTCATTTGTATTTATATTAAATCTCTCTACGTTTTCAAAGGTTTTATCGAAGATCTTTTCCCTCAGAGACGAGGGAGAGAGAGATTCAGAGACGTTTTTTTTAGTCTTAGTACGTCAAAATCCATTCGACCCTTACTTAGACTAAGCACACGCTCAAAAGATGGCTCTGTATCCTGGCCTTAAGCAGTCATTACACTCTCGCGAGAACTTCGCGGCGAAAATTCTTGGCGAGAACTTTCAAGGGAAATTACTACGGCTCACGACGCCTCGAGAACAATGAAGGGCATCCACATTCTTGTTCTTGGCCTTTCTCGTCTTTTCTCGTCCTTTCTCGTCTTTTCTCGCCGAGAATGTAGTGCCCGCCCGCATAAAAGCCAACTCGTTTCATCAACGCAGGCGGTTATTCAAAAATACTCGTATTAAACGTACTGTAAACACATGCCGATTTATTTCTGCCATACATCAGGACATTAATGCGTCCTGTCCGTATGCCGAATCGATCAAAATGGCACAAAACATTCTAAACGGAAATACAAAGCGAATTTAAGCGCTGAATTTGTGGTCTAAGAATGCAGCGATTTAAGCAATTTGTTAGTGGAGCCCAACGTGGGACTGAGTTCTAAAAAAATCCTCCATCGATCGAAGCAGATTACAAAGCGCGACTAATCCGCTGTGTGCCGCTGTCCCATTCATTTGAGTCGAGAAGGTGCTTGTTTAACAAGCAAGTCGCAAATTAACTCATAGGCGTACTTTAGCACCCCAAGCAAGGATACTACTAAGGATATCGTACCCAAACTATGTCCAGCAGTGCGATTTTTGAAAATCATACGAGCGGTTCGGCAGTAGAAAGATGCATAGTCTCCATAGTAATTCTGACATTTTCTACTGCCGAACCGCTCGTATGATTTTCAAAAATGGCACTGCTGAGCAGTGTTGCAGTCAATGGCATACCTACTGGCTGGGAAAACTGTTAAATTGCCAGGGTCCATGAGAACCTAAACTTTAGTATTGCAAAGACGAGCTTTTTCATTCGCATTTATTATCCGATTTTACATTGATTGAGTAAGGTCGAGGGCTCCTCTAAAAGATTTTGCCAGGGACTTCACACGTAGTACAGTAATACCAGGTTTATAAGTCTTACCTACACTTTTGAAAATTTTGAATAGTGCAGTCACCCAATAAGGATGTGCCACTTTCGACTTCGGGCACCTGAAATCCTTTGAAGCTATTAGCTAATTGTCTTCGCGGCCTTTTCGCTGCCAAATCGTCCATTAGTCAACTCTTCGACTTGGAGCGAGATAGAGAAAGATTAGTAGCACCCAATTTTGCACCCTTTGACTACCGCGCATGACAGATTTTTAATTACTAAACGACATCGAGTTTCGACGGGGGTCTGATTTATTTTCCTGGAAGTACTGTATGCCGCTGGCGCTGGTCGCAGTGGTGTTCGCTCTTAAATTTGGACCAACGCAATAATTCTTCCAATTTCTAGAATCACAACCGTTGTTGTTTGACATTATACACTTGTAACTCACACGTTTCTAATCACAACAACAGCTTTATCGCCAATTAATAGGTTCTAAACTTCGTTACGGTTTTACAAGCGGTCTTACTACCATAGGAATGTAATTAAATGCTATTTTTGTCTTGTTTGTTTACTGAAATCGTGATTTCATGCGTATTTCAGGCTACTGTACTGCTTTGTACGTTCCTTTGGGTACTTTGGAAAAATTCGAACTTCTAAAAGTAAAGTAAAGGAAAAAATAGTCTTTTTATCCGACTGGAGGTTATTAGAGTCAAAAAATTCCTCCAAACTCAATACCTTCTTGATTTAAACATTTTAGTCAACCATCATCTTGATGATCTTTTGTTTTACAGACGATGGACGAAAGAACACGGTCACCATCCGGTGGCGGTGACCATAGAAACGGCGAACACAGAAACGGCGAACACAGAAACGGCGACCACAGAAACGGCGAACACAGAAACGGCGAACAGAGAAACGGCGAACACAGAAACGGTGACCACAGAAACGGGCGGCGTCCTCACATGAACGGTTCGCCGCGAGCAGACTCAGAAACCGACGTTTATGTAACCAGCGCTGCTTACAGACCACCTTCAGAAATTAGGTAAGTATTTTAGACGAATCTAATCTTCTTTAGTTCTTCGTCATTCTCTTGCCCTTATCCCTTTATTTGGGGTTGTACCAATATGTAATCTTCTTTTAGTCGTCTCTCTTATAATTAAAACATTTGAGCACTCACTTCTTTCTTACACAATTAACATCTTTCACACAATCTATCCAACTTATCTTCGACGTTCCTCAATTCCACAGCAGCCGTGGATGGCTTTTTTCATCATCATTCATCTCGTAATTCTGTCACACAATGCATTTTTTCTTCGGCCTTCTTCTACCGTTTTCATACCTACCTACTTAAAACTCGTCTCCTAAAAATTATTTGTTGTTAATTTCAATTAAAATACCTATCAAAGGCACACTATCTGGAAAGAGTTTGGGCACTGCTGCTGTATTTAGCAGAATTCATGAAGATATTTAGGTATCAAATGGAATCTAAATATCGCGCAAGATATGACTACTACTTTGGTAATAGTGCAACGATATTCAGTACTGTTCTTTATTTTTGGTTTTACGCGGTTTTCTAAGTAGGTACAAAAAATTAAATGTATATCATTGTGTTTGGCCGTAAGGCGGTTTGAATAAACTCTGACACCAGGGCTTTGCAGCCCACTCGATAAGAAGAAGAAGAAGAAGATTGTGTTTCATAAGTAAAAATAATTTTTCAAAACTCTAAGCCCGCTTGCGTCAACCACGGGTTAGCAATTAACTCCGGATAAAATGGTTCTATTCAAAAAATCATGGGTTACCAACTTAACCTGGAGTTTATTGCTAACCCAGGTTGGCGCAAGTGGGGCTTAAGGGGGTTGTTTAGACCGTCAAACTGAACAACTTTCTCTATGGGACCAACATCGAAATCGCGAAAAAAAAATCGGATATCCCATACATATTTTATTTAGCTCTAGTCGATTTGTAGAGTATAGAACATACATTTTTTTTTTCGCGATTCGATATTGGTCAAATAGTGAAAGTTGTTCAGTTTGATGGTCTAAACCATCCCCTTAAATGTTTATTTGTATTTTTGTAACACCTTGTATAGTAGAAAAATACTGGAATCTTTTAATGCTTCAAGTAGTCTAAATCTGGCACTGCCTATGGAGCATACCTACTTTGTACTAATCTTAACGATTTTTAGCCATCATAAAACGCTTTTGCACCCCTGGATTTCCTCTTCTAACATTATGGGTTGCTCGTCACTTTATGTTTATCTTGTATCTGAAATCATGTCCCAAGTGACATTTAAGTGTTATAACCACGACATATGCGCCAGCGCACAGAATCTGGGTCCTCGAGGGCAAGCGGTCGCGTCGCCGTTGATAAATGTACCAATAAATAACGTTCGTGTGCCGTTCTGCGCACATCTGGGTAAATGATGTAGCTAGGCTAGAGTTATTGAGTTTTTGTTGTTATAAAACTAGGTACTTAACTTATACCCGCGACTTCGTCTGCGTGAGTTGGCGCCTAAGTCATTTCCTTGACAAATTTCATCAAGTTTTGTCAAGGAGATAGCTTAAGTTCTTTTATAAAAAGCTCTAATATAAAACTTTGATCCTTTTTGTCTATCTCATTCGGAAGAGAAATGTTAAACAAGAGTGAAGTAAGTATATAACGTCACGCCTCTTTCCCAGTGGGGTAGGCAGAGACCAGAGCAACTACTACGATCCTTGCATGCCTCTTTTGCCTCATTCACACCCATACATCTCTTCATACGTGCCTGTCTACACCTCCCCTTTTTGTAGGACGCAACCGATTTATGTCGTACGAGAGTGCCCTCTGCCGACACTTCCACTCCACTCCGTAAATATTGTGGCTTAGTTTTGCCAAAAATACTTACCACAATCACAGAATAGGTTCCACCCGCAGTCTTGGTAAGAACGGCAGATGTGACCTAAATACAAAGTTAGTGTCAGTTCATACTGGGGTGCGATTTTTGAATGTCATCGGTGAGCTTGAACAGTTTTTAAATCTCATACAAAAGCGTTCTCATGCATCTTTCTACTGCTTATTTGACTTTAAAAAATCGCACTCCTGAATTATTATTTTTGGAAGTCAAATCAGCAGTAGAAAAATGCGTATCTCCAGAGTAATTTTGACATTTTCAACTGCTGAGCTCACCGAATGAGATTCAAAAATCGCACTCTAGGTCATCATTACTTATCACCTAATAGTCCAATCATTTTAGGGTTTGACCCTAACAATAATTCATCTATCGCTGAAACTTTGCAGTGTGATAAAGTAAAGTATACAGATTACGGTTGACAAATAATCTAGGTTAAATTTTTTCCGGTCCTAGATTTCAAAGTTTCAGCGATAGATGAATTATTGTTAGGGTGTTCATACAAGGAAACTCTAAAATGACTGGACATTATTAAAACAACGGACTCGCGCTTGGACGACGATTTCTATATCTTACAAAATAATTTTTATTTCAATTCAATGTGATTCATCTAAGTTAAACAGTACAAGAGCTAAACATTTAATAGAAATGTTAATATTAAATACAAAATACCTTCGCTAGGGCTGTCGTAGATTTAATTAATAAAACAGGCCAAGGACTCGAAAACTTTTAATTGTTTGGAAAAATATAGGATAGGAGGTTAACTTAGTGCACATAAATCAATGCTACTTATGGTGACATACGTTTTTTTTCCAAACAAAAACACGTTTATTACGTAATTACAAATATGATTAAATATAATCCGATAGATCTAAAAAAAACTAGAAGTTTTAACTTATTAATTAAAAATTGTAGCTTATTATTATTATTAATAATAAAGTTTTATCTTTTTTTTTTTTTTTAAACCCATGTTTGTATCCGTAGTTGAATGAAACGTAACCTTTTACGTGTCCAATCCTAATAAAAAAAAATGTTATGTTGTTAACAATCAAAATTAAAATAAACTTTGTATTTTTTATTAATTTCATTATTCCAGTAGAAAAAAAAGGTTACAGATCAACATTACAAAGGTTTTAAAAACCAAATTCAGGTGCAGAAAGCAACTCCCCGGATACTCGTCGTACAAGGACGAATCTGGCAAAACTAGACGGACACAACCCTAGCTCCCTCTGACATCTACAAACGAGTTTCTTGTAACAACAATTAAAATATGATTATTTATACAAACGCAAGTCGTTAAATTATACTAACTCGAGGAAGAGATGAAACGCCGATATTAAATTTAACAGGAAATGTAATAAACTAGCAAGTAAACATTATGCGCATACCTACTAAAAAAACATATATTTATTACCATCCTGTCACTAGCTTGTGACTGCTTGTTTCCAAAGCTTATTTCAAAAGCGCGTAAAACTATTGTTAAAAAGTGTACTGAAGGACGGCTTGCAAATATTATTTACCTCCTCCAATCCGCACTAATATATTAGGGCCATAAAGGTATTACACCTTACAGGAACTCGTAAGGTTGCTTAAACATGAGTTGTCAAATGAAACCGTTTTTGGACGTTTTTTGGAGACTATTCGCAGGCAAAAATTCTGATATTGTCTATAATTCTGAGTCTAACGTGAAATTGTGGATAAATTAATGAAGTGGTGTCAGTATATTTCATAAAATTATCTACGATTTCACTTTTGATTCGCAATTAATCACGGAAACCGAATTTTAAAAATTTATTAGTGACTAAAAAAGGTTTCTATTGCCTCGCGTCACGTATCTCTTTCTATTATACAGTGGTGCCGCTAGGTACATCTCGTTCACTCAGCTGTATGGTCCTCTATTCCTGGTATAATACCTTTATGATTAGGGCTTTCCGGACCCTAGGGACTGAAGCCGGAGCTGGAGGCGGTGTTCATATCGAACCAAGAATACATTACAGAGAAGTCAATCCGAGGTTATGCATATTTTGGAAACGTTTGGAAAATCCCTCGTCCACTGCTCTACCTATAATGGTTTGTTCTACAATATTTCTGTAAGCAAAAAGTTAGCTATCTGTCACCAATTTAGCACTCATTCTACCTTGAATTATATCACAGAATATCTACTAGATATCTATTAGATATTTTGTAGACACTTAGATATTTTGTAGATAGGTATACCTATATTAGACATTTTGTAGACATTAATTGAGCTGTAAAAGCCAACCTCCGATAGGGAATAGCACCACAAGGAGGGGTCACAGGGATGAATGCGTAGCGGCAATATCAAAACTATATACCTACTACAACCTTGTGACTTCAAGAGAAGGTACCTATATGAATTTTTGTTCATATGGAATCCGAGATCAAAAATTTTCAATCAAAAAAGAGTGTCTTTTGTTTGAAATTTTTGATCTCGGATTCCATTTCAGAGTATAGTTAAACAAGTGAAACCGCGGGCAGACACGCATATTTCGCAAACGCAATCCAGTGTCCGTTCCGCTCTATAGTCCCGTTGTCCCACGTTTAGGGGTACAGATATGAACTCAAAATCAAAACATTCTGTGTTCAGGAGTGCGATTTTTGAATCTCATTCGGTGAGCTCAGCAGTTGAAAATGTCAAAATTTCTATGGAGATACGCATCTTTCTACTGCTGATTTGACTTCCAAAAATCATAATTCAGGAGTACGATTTTTTAAAGTCAAATAAGCAGTAGAAAGATTCATGAGAACGCTTTTGTAAGAGATTTAAAAACCGTTCAAACTCACCGATGACATTCAAAAATCGCATCCCTGATTCAAACTAAGAAGACCACCCGTAAAACGGTCCGTGTTAATCATATCAAACTCCCGTTAACGAATCGAAGATTCACCATAAACATCACAGTTCCGACCTACTCTAATCCCACACACACAGTTACAAAGAATCAAACCGATTTAACTTGGGCCGACAAAGGTTACGTACCGTTAATACTTCCCGCTAAATCCTTGAGCGATTCGCCTAATTTCACCCAATCACCCAACGGAGCTAGAAACGTGTTGAATTACAGTGCCCTGCGTCCTCGAAACGGTTGTAGACGGGCGGTTTGAACGCCGCGTTTTTAGTTTGACCGTTATGAAAAATCTTTACGATTACGATCTTTACGTTTCATTGGAATCACTTCGATATTTATTTTCTAAAAGATTATATCCTGTTCTATTAACATCGGATCAATTTCTTCGTTTATACTTAGTACCTAGGGGATACTAACGATCATAGTACTAATTTTTATTTATATGCTATAAAAACTTACTTACTTAAGGGGGGAGGCCTTTGCCCAGCAGTGGGATGAAATAGGCTAGTAAAAAAAAAAAAAAAAAAAATTTAGCTTGCTAGCAAAATGATATTACAAATATTCGATTTTGAGTGACTAAGGTACCTATAAATAACCTACCTATAAGGTACCTATAAGGTTAATATAAATGCACTTATTACTGATATACATTTTTGTCCTCAATGTTTAATCTCTACAACAAAATCATAAAAAAGAAATACACACATTATACTTTGTTTTGGTTTCTGTGTCAATTTATTAAATTTGGTGGTTATTAAATGGGTTGTTTGATAGACTGTCATCGTTTTCGAAATGCGCACGACGACGATTTGACTTTTGACTTCTAGAAATGTCTCACATTGCAGCATATCTTTCTGACATTTAAACGCCTATAAAAACCGCTCGTCTACTCCGCCACGGAGCAAAACAAAACCTTTCCATTAAACGCCTTAGATTGATGGAAAATTACCCATGTTGAGTGCAATCGGTGCACCGTTGTATGAATCATCTTGCATGCATATTTAGTCTATGGTGGTCGAAGTCATCTCGGCAGATTGCTCAGCTGCATTGTCAGCAATTGTATGGATTGTATGAATGTGACAGCCGATGACAATGTGCGGTGTGCGGTTATTTCTTAGATGAAGTTGTGGTGGCATATTTGTGTTTGAAATGTTGTATCATTTTCTTGCCAATCCAGCAGTGTTGGTACCTACGTTAAGTTGGGTAATAACTAATAATGCTATATTCAGTTGTTTTATGTTTTTGGTGGTGCTAACAAATAAAAATAGATAAACGAATAAGAATGCATATGAACAACAATTTGATCTAAGTATTTCTTTTTTAAACTAACACGCTGAATATTTTCAAGCCTCCTCAGATTTGGCTTATTATATTCTTTTAGTAAGTGCTCTAGGCACTCATAAAATGCAAATGCCACTAGTTAGGTAGGTACTTTAACTTCAATAATCGTCTCAACAACCATAATAATTTATTACCTATATTTATGTTTTTGAAATTTAAACGCGCTTAAGTATTCGAATAAAATAAAATTTAGATAATTCTTGTGTTTCAGTACAAGATTTTCCCCCGACTTCGTTCGCGTGGAAAACTTCAAATCCCTGTTGTAGTTCAGTGGTAGATTTTTGATCAGTTCAACAATTTAAGAGAATTTTATTCCGAGAGCAAAAATGCGCGCTGCATACAAACGTACTATGGTGATATTTTTAATACTAACCAATTAAAGTCAATGAAATTTTGCAGAAACAATCTAGAAACAAATCTCTATGCTTGTATGGAGTCAGATTTTCGATAAAATATACTGTTTCAATGCTAGGATTAATTTAAGATTTGGATGGAAATCTTTGAGGCACTGAAACTTGAAAACTATACATTTAAACGAAAATCTGACTACATACAAGCATAGAAATTTGTTTCTAGATTGTTTCTACAAAATTTCATTCACTTAAATTGGTTAGTATTGAAAATATCACCATAGTACGTTTGTATGGAGCGCGCTCCGAATAATATACCCTTAAGGAAAAGTATCACTAACCTTTAAACCACATACTTTACCCATCAAACAGAACAACTGTTATTATGGGAGCAAACCAGTCAACGCAAAAAAAAATTTAAAACGCCTATGATACTTTTCCTTACACCTGTATGTATAGAAGGGATTATTATTCTGCCAGTTCGTAATAGAACATTACGAATGTACCTACCTATATGAGAAGATCACAATCAACCTGCAATGCACATTTGTCCCGTGACACGCAAATCTCAAACACATCTAACAATGTCGCACGGGATTCGAACCCGCACCGACAATTTATAGACCTAGCTAATCTGGATGCATAGAGTAGGTCAAAACATACGGTACTTCTGTACGTTCTAAAGATGTTTTCTATAATTTATCGGTAATAAACGTCTAACCGAAGGAAGGTTTGAGTTTCTTTGAGGATGTTTTCTGTGAGAACTACAATGTTGCTTTAGTTTTCCGAGTATGAGCAAAGAAATTGTGAGATTCATGAAGAGGTATAACATGCATCCCATAAACATATTATAGTGACATAAAATCGCATTTATTTTCACAAAGTTAAAAAATACTTCCCTGAACAACACATCTGCCGGGGCGCAGTGATGCCAACTTTGCAACTTTATAGCTAGATCTAGCAATTTTTTTATGTCTGGCAGCTACAAATTTGTAAAACTTGTAGCTAAACTTTTTGGCTACTTTTTCTAGCAACCCCAAGGTTGAGAGTTCTTCGAAGCCAGAGCCATAAAAATGAACGAAAATGGAGCGATAATTATTCATCGCCCTTATGGGCAAACAATGAAAATAGCCTACCTAGGTACAGCCCTAACATACCAGTTGGCAGCACTGACGGCCAAATTTTTTTATTCTGACTGGAAAATTTTGAATCCTTTATCGAATTTAGTACTCACACAAAAACATTAAATTACGAAAATACCACAGACTAATAACCGTGCCGATGGTTTCCCGTGACCATGTCGAATTTAGTTTACTTTCTAGTCGCGTCCTTGGCGTCAAAGCGTGAAGCTTCTATTATGGGTAATTTGGGGTCCCAGGTTCGATTCCCCACATTTTTTGGTAACTCAATTTTCGAGCATGACGTTTTAATAGTCCTTTGTAGATACGCCGACATTTTTTGTTGAAATTACTTGTAAGGTACTTAATAAAGTTTTTGTCTTTTATTCGTGAGGGAATTTTTGTATTTTGGGAATAAAAGTCGAACTTTACTTTCGGCATAGGTGCATAGGTAGGTAATTATAATAAACCTACAGTACTATCTACACAAGTTTACTATCTTTTATCTTTTTATTATCAGGGACGTATTCTCCTAAGGGCAAAATGGGCAAGTGCTAGGGGCGGCCAGTTCAAGGGGGGCGGCCCGTAGCCATACACATGGGGAGGGAAATTGTTACACACACTGAGTCTACATATTAACAGTTTTCTGGCTACAAGCCAAACATATTGTTAAAAATTTCGAGCTCGCTTCGCTCGCTCTGGTTTTTCTGTAGTACTTAGTTAGGTTCTGCATGCATAGAGCGACAGAGTTACCATACAGCCAAACCGTATTACGAAAATACAAGATTGCCTCGCTCGCTAGTTTGTATTTACAGAGCTGATTTTTTTTTGTTATTGCACACATACTATCACTGATAAGAGTTCTAGAACAGTATAACAGAAAAATCTCGACCTCGCTTCGCTCGCTCCATATTTTTAATTTTGCTGCTACTAACGCAAGCACGCTTCGAGCTAAAAATTTAGCTCTATCGAGCTCTTAATTTGCTGCCGTGGCAATACTGTCATGAAATTTCAGACAACTCTTGTCGGTCAAATCTTAAATATTTAAAAACCTAAATAACTTACGCTGGAACAAATATTGGCTACGGGCCTGCTGCCGCTGGCTAGCTGCTGTTCTGGGGGGCGGCCAAACATATTTGACCAAGGGCGCAACATTTGTAAATACATCCCTGTCTATTATAGCACAGATTATATAATACTATACAGTACAGATGCCCAACGTCAAACAATGAAACGCGACTGCCGTAACTCGGGCAGTCTTCGGGCAAAGTAAATTGCTTGATTTTCCGAGGCTCATGAGATTTTTTTGTAGTCAGATCATGTAGTTTTAGTAACAATTTACACGTTTACGTAAACATTAATTACAAATCGATACCATAACGCCATATATTGCAATTTTTAAACTAAAATTTAATTTGTATGGGATGGGACACCATGATTATAGTATCCGGCAGTGTGGCGTGAGCTTGTCTAAGAGCGTGAGGCGTCCCCAATAGATTTGCATTGAGCACTGCGTACCTAACTACTCGTACTTTTGTAAATAAGAACACCGTAGGTACCTAATCGAAATTGCTATGATAAAATAATAAAATAATTACTTTAGCCTCTACGAGGGATGAAACCTGTGTTTGACTGGGGCACCCTAAGTAGTCAGCCTAGATTGCCTTTGCTGTCTGGTAAACCTTTCCTCTTCAGCATGAGCTAATTTTATACGTTAAAAGCCTTCGAAGCATACATACTCGTATTATTGCCGTAGATAATTGAAACAGTAGCGTTCGACAAAGGAAGTTCTCACTATATAGGGTCCAACTTAATATGCTGACACTTTTTTTAAGGGGATGATCAGACCATCAAACTGAACAACTTTCTCTATGGGACCAACATCGAAATCGCGAAAAAAAATATGTGCTCTTCCATACAAAACCGCAAACCTACTCGAGCCAAATGTATGGGACAGCTGTTTTTTTTTCGCGATTTTGATGTTGGTCCCATAGAGAAAGTTGTTCAGTTTGATGGTCTGATCATCCCCTTAAAAAAGTGTCAGCATATTAAGTAGGACCCTGTATAAATATTGATTTTGTTTCATGTTCGGTAGGTGCCACAAACGAGTTAGTGTAGTTCGGTCACAGTGAAAATTCGTCACAGATTTTGATTCCCATATGTTGAGTGAAAAATCGTCACAGGTTAAATTTAAAAGATTTAAATAACATATTTTGGTGAAAAATGGTCACTGGTGTCGATATTTTTATAAATTGTTGGTTTTTTTAGTGAAATTTCGTCACAACTAACTAAGGACACATTATCAGATGAATATTTTTTTATTTAAAATAATGTGTAATATTTACCAGTAATCTAAATAAGCTATGTACATAATTTAATTTAATTTAATTTAATTTAATTTAATTTAATTAAATTAAATTTAATTTAATGTAATTTAATTTATTTTAATTTAATTTAATTTAATTTAATTTAATTTAATTTAATTTAATTTAATTTAATTTAATTTAATTTAATTTAATTTAATTTAATTTAATTTAATTTAATTTAATTTAATTTAATTTAATTTAATTTAATTTAATTTAATTTAATTTAATTTCATCAAAGCCGGTTTAGGCGCCACAAATATTTTTATTTACGGCTCTGATAAGTAATATTAACTAATGTAACTAATATTAGTTAGGTAATACAGTAGCTAGTAGGTACCTATACCTCTTATGACGAATTTGCACTTAAAATTATAAACAAATAGGCCTGTGACCAAATTGCACTATTTATTATTAATAAATAAATTAAATATTCAGTTGTGACGAAATTGCACTCATTATACAGTGTGACGATTTTGCACTGTGACCAAACTACACTAACTCCCACAAACGGCAATCTAGCAAGGGCTTCTTTTTTCAATCTTCAAGAGTTTTCTAATCTTTGAACCTTTGATCTCAACTATTACGTCTTGGTACTTCCTCTATTTTTATCACAACGACTGTCACGATCCTGACATCATCGCGACACGACACGGCGAGGCTTCTTTAGATTTCTAAACTTATTTAAATCCTTTGAACTCACGCAGTTAAATCTTTATTAACGGCTGTCAAATTGTTAATGAATTGGTTTTTACTGTTGGAACTCACTTCATTGTCGCTTCAATTTTTATCTTGCTTTTCTCGTTAGTATATCTAACAGATAATAAGTACATACAAATGGACCACATAGATGGTTTGGGAACGAAATGTTTAAAAAAATAGGTATGTACATAAAATGTCATTGACAACGATGGAGCTAGTTATAAAGAGGATTAATCATAATTGCCAAGCTTGGCAAGAGTAGGTACTTTAATCGTCTCCTACGATAACTAGGTTTGATATGCCTGAAAGACGAGACATTAAGTTCATTGACATTCATCACAATATAAGCGTACGATGTGGCGGCAAAGAAAAGTTATAGTAGATTACACACCGAGGACAGTAAAGTAAGAAAGGTCTCCTCATCAACAAACATGTGATCTAAGGCTTTCTTATTTACTGTCCGAGGTTAGATACTATTTTTCTCCTCGACGCAACTTCGTTTAGCGCAGCGGGACGACAATTAACGCTTTCCGTCCGGAAGGGTGAAAAATAAAATAAATGATATTATAACACTATTGTACACACAGATATAATAATTCACATATTTGAAAAATACAATAACATGAAAAACATGTACAAAGGGCGAGCTTATACAGGGTGAAATTGATATCATTAGCATCCTTTTAAACTAAGAGTCTACCCATCAAACTGAACAACTTTTACTATGGGAGCAAAATAAAAATCATTTGAGTCGAGCAGGCGTTGCACTTTAGTTAGGAAAGCAGATTTTTATTTTGCTCCGATTGGTTTGCTCCCATAGTAAAAGTTTCTCAGTTTGATGGGTAGACTCTTAGTTTAAAAGGATGCTAATGAATTTCACCCTGTATAGTTAATTACAATACGATCTACGTTGAAGCAACACGGCCGGCGGCCACGTTAAAAGTCACGTTCGAGCTGTAATGACTTGGCGACCCATCGTAGGGCCTAATGAATCAAAAAAGCATTTATTCAAAATCGTTCCTTTTTTTGTTGACTTTTTCTAAGCATTTGACAACTTATTTAAAAAAGTAAATATTTGTATTTGGAATGACTAAGGGTTTCGTGCTTGTTAGTTCAAAGGTTTTTGTGGTGATTAATTTGAAAGTTTCTATTTGGTATGTCAAAACTATATTGAATATAAAAGGGTCCATAAAATAAATTGGGTACTTACTCGTAGACCTGTGGGATGCTTAGCTATTCTCTATTTTGAAGTTTTTATTTATAGTTAGGTACTTTTCTATAAGGTACTTTTGGTGTAGGTTTATTACCTTTTCTATAGATTGACTGTTGTTTTCGAGTTTGTATGAAAAGTCAGGAAACTAGGTACGGTTATCAGGTTTTGCCATTTTGTTTTTCGCCTTTTCTGACCAATTCGAAAATCAACCATTTGAAAAGTCCAAACAGAATAAACGCAAAGTTTGAAAAGTCCTTCAAAAGACTGCGAATTTTAGGGGGGTATACAGAACGACACTCAAGTGGAGATCTCTTCTTAAGTAAAGATAGACAAGGATACATGTATACGTTGTATGTATTTGCATCCTTTTCTATCTATACTCAAGAAGAGATCTCCACTTGAGTGTCGTTCTGTAATAACCCCCTTAATCTCCTTTGAATTTTATGGTACCTATTCAAAACGAATTTTCACATTTTGAATTTTTTTAACAGAGAAGAATTAATAAGTAAAATTCGGCGTGGCCCTCTCCCTACACAATCATCATCATCTCAGCCGATGGAAGTCCACTGCTGGACATAGGCCTCCCCCAAGGATCCTCCTTACACAATATAAGGTGTAAAATAAAATGCGTTACAATACTTTAGAGTTTAGGCTATGCTTTAGGGGAGTAAGTCGGTAACAGTTTTTTTTGTGATTTTATTTTAATAATTCTTTCAAAAATAATATGAGAAAGACTTTGGCTATGTCGGTACGTTTTGCTTTTTTTGTTTATATTCGTCAAATTTGTTTACTGGATGTCTGAAAACGGGCTTTAAAATTAGCCATTTTCGAAGATCCCTAGTTCTTACAGTGATTAATTAATGCAAAAAAGCAAAACATAGGGACATGGCAGAGGTGACAAAGATTGTATGGTAAACAAATATTTGCTCTAGTGTTATTATCCAGGGAGAAAACAGGGGAATACGTTTGTATGGAGAAAACTGTACTTGTCTATCCTCTTAAGAGCGCGACCCTCTGCGACTCACGGCGACCGCAAAGTGTCGTTCGTCTGTAAGAGCTCTTAAAGTATAAATCGCATTAAAATTAACACCCTGTATCGTTTTATTGCTACATCCTTCTTCAACAACAAAGTTTATTAACTCTCTGACGGCTAACAAAGCTATAATGCTTAATTACTATCGTTGATCTCGTTACCTACACTCAATTTGCATAACTATAACATTTTAAAGTCAGACGGATAAATTACCACCTTTCAGAAATTGGTCTAAATTGCCCATCCAACAAGACAGAAAATTATGACATGTAACTAAACCTATTTAACCTTGACTCTAAATCGATTCAATTGAATCGATTCGATTGTGTCAAAATCGTGACTCGATGTGTATCATCAATCTTCAATTTGCTATTGATCATATTGATTAATCGTTGAAACGTTCTTGATTTACAGTCGATTAATGTCGGAATTTTATAATGAACTATTTATTAGTAGGTATAAATGGTAGCCATTTTGTTCAAGGTAAAGTTAATCTGGATGAGTGGAATATAGGTACCCTACCACTACATCTACAAGGAAATGGCCTCCTTTTGTCCTGTCCTCCAGTAAGGCTCTTTTATTCCTACTAAGTAGGTACCTAATGTTAGACCCGGTATCGACCAAAGCGGAGATGGACTGAGCAGAGAAGAGCGGATATGCTTAGCGGCTAGGGTGTTTCCATTGATAATGATTCAATGAGCGGGGCTGAGTCTAGCGGAGCGGAGCGGAGATGTGTGCTGGCTGGCTTGTTGACAAGCGATAAGAGCGGCACCGCTAACATCTCCGCTCGACTACGCTCCGCCCATGCCTATGTCTGCTCCGCCCATCTTAGGGTTGCCAGATGGTCGGGATTCGTCGGGATTGTCCCGACATTTCGTATCATTTTATCGTTTTATTATTTATGATGTCCAGAGTCCCGAAAAAATACAAAATGTCCCGACAAATAGATAACAACAAAACACAAATTTCAAACGGGCCACCCCAGAATCCTTCTGGCCAACCGCCCACCCCAGAAATAAAATTAATCACTAACTAAAAATAAGACATCTAAAATAATAAATAAACATACTTAATATTATTTTCTTGTTTTGTTTCTCATAATATATCCACTTTCTTGAAAAGTCAGTGTGGTTAGAATGAACTTCGGAGCTTGCTTCGCTCGCTCGGTTTTTTGCTGGCATTCTGTTCTTTGAGCCTGAGTTCTTGCTACGACAGAGTCATAATCTTGGTAGGTTTATATATTTTATAACTCTATTTGTTCGCTCCGGTTTTATTTTATACACATATTATATACTAACCGACTCTATTTCAACTTTTCAAGATGAGCTCTACGATCTAGTTATTATGTAGCGACTAGCGAAATCATAAGCATTAGCTCGTTTCAGCTATTTGTTTAATACATGAAACGCCTCGAGTTCGAAATTTTGAAATTTATAACCTAATGCACCGATCTCATTTATATTGCTGTAAAATCTCGAGCTCAATTCGCTCGTTTTTTCTTTTTGGATCGTATATCTTTTCATAGTGCTGTTAAATGTTGAGCTATCTTTGCTCGTTCCAGATTTTAGGTAGTAAAAAACTCGAGCTCTCTTCGCTCGCTCCAGGATTTAAATCGTATTACACTGATCTCAATGTATTACAGTAAAATGTGGAGCTCGCTTCGCTCGCTCCTGGCTACGATTGAGTCACAAGGACCTAGACGCTTCAGAATTATGTGAAATCTCGAGCTCGCTTCGCTCGCTCTAGGTTTTGGATCCTATATGTTTTCATTGTGAAGCGAAATCTCGAGTTAGCTTTGCTGGTTCAGGATTTTCGGTCGTAAAAACTCGAGCTCGCTTCGCTCGCTCCAGGTTTTGGATCTTACTGCAACGACCTAACCTGGGCCTGTCCTCCCCTGGGAAAAAAATCATTGCTACGCTCATGCAAATAGCTCTGAGTAAAAGTAATTTATATTTCGTAATATTTACTTGTCCCGACCATATACCCAAAATCCCGACTTTTTGATATTTTGTCCAGACATTTTAGTCTTCCCATCTGGCAACCCTAGCCCATCTCCACTGTGATTGCGCTATACAATTTATTATTTTTCAACTTTAGTAGATTACACACCGAGGCCAGGAAAGCACGAAAGGTCTCATGCGATTTTTGAATCTCATTCGGTGAGCTCAGCAGTTGAAAATGTCAAAATAACTATGGAGATATGCATCTTTTTACTGCTGATTTGACTTTCAAAAATCGCTCTCCTGTAGTATGATTTTTTTGACTTGACGTTGACTCCGTATTTGTTGACCGAGGCGAAGCCGAAAGCGGCAACTTCTTTTAGCGCAGCGGGACGAAAATTGACGCTTTACGTCCGGAGGGGAGAAAATTTTATTATTTCAAATGCTATCCAAATACCTAAATCTAAAACTACCTACTTCCCACACTTGCTTTCCACCTGTCACAAACAATTTCACTTTTGTCCGTTTCGTGACGCTAAGATTTGTGACGGAACAAGTTGTCACGTTCGATGCACGACTAGACCGTTCTAAACGTGTCATCTATTCTGTCATCACGCCACGTACGGCTATCACGAACTGTCGTTAAGTTAGCAATGATCTTACTGTACTGGTAGAGTCAAGGTTCCGAAGGTTAAATGATAGTTTTCATTCCAAATATACAGTGTAAACAAATTCGTTCTGCTTCAAACCATCAAACCGAACAACTTTCACAAACGAGCCAACATCAAAATCGCGAGAAAAAAAACGTGTCCACCATTTGGCTAGGGTACCTAACCATTGACGTTTTCTATGGAACAGCAAATTTTTTTTTCGCGACGTCGACGTTGGTTCTGTAGATAAAGTTGTTCAGTTTGATGGTCTTCCTTTGATTTTTGAAACTCACACGTTGAACTTCAGGAGTGCGATTTTTGAATCTCATAATTCGGTTAGCTCAGCAGTTGAAAATGTCAAAATAACTATGGAGATATGCATATTTCTACTGCTGATTTGCTTTCTGCTGTTGAAGAATAAAAAATGTTTGTCTGCGTCGGCATTCAGTAGCTATTCTGTATGTATATGTATAGTAAATAAATGCATAAATTCGATAACTACAGTCAATGCCTTTTTAAATTCTAATTAGGTAGGTAACTAACTATACACCTTTAAATCCCAAATACACATTTTCTAAACAGATATTTTTGTTTGCAGTCGACAATCACGCGCACCTCGCAGCGTGTACTCGTATAGAAGTGCAGTGGCGCCATCTGTAGCATCTACACACCGCTCTAAAGTATCTAGAAAGGTAAGATTTTCATTTTCTCGGGTCAATTCTTTCTGTATATTTGTTCTGGGATCCGATAACACTGTCGTTTTGAACATAACATACTCCCAGGTAGGTTTCATATTCGAATACCGCTCGTCATAATACATTTAAAAAAAAATTGTGGAAGGTGACGAGAAAAAAATCCTCGCCATGTCGCCATGTTGCGGAAATACCTACAACAACTACAACGGTAAAATCTTTCTCATATTATTCTTGAAAGAATGATTAACAGTGCGTTCCGAATTACGCCGATATCGCTGTGAGCGCGATAAATGTCGTTCCGAGTTGACGTGAGCGCGTCCACAATCGAAAACGTGACGTCATTCATGACGTCACTACCGACGCCATCTTGCAATAACAGTGCTCACGGCTCGGGGCGTTATCACTGTGAGCGAGTTGTCAAAAGTGACGTTTGTTCTAGTAAATTATTGAGGGAATTTTCAAAAGTGGCGTTTGACAGTTTTGCTGTCTTACATTTTTGGTTTGTTTGGGTCTCGATTTAGGTTTCTTTAGTAGTATTGGGTTTGATTATGTTCTAAAAAAGACGAATAAAAGTTTAATAACGATTAGTGATGAAGAAAATAATAGGAATATTTGAATGTTGTGATGTGAACGGTGTGAGCGCGATATTTAGCGTTCCGAATTGATAGAACGCTATCAGCGCTGTCGGCACGCTAACGCAAATGGAACGGGTGTTAGCGCTGTAATCGCTCACAGCACTGTTTTTATTATGAATCGGAACATACCGTAAAATCGGTTTAGTTTTGGAGGATACAGGGGAATACGAAATGCTGTTTTCGTTTTATGTAGGTAGATGGTCCGAGCTGCAGTTGTCTCTTTCGCACCCTCGTCGGCGGGGTGTATGGGTGGGGCGGATCAGACAAATATGTGTAAAGTCGGAAAAGTGACCTATTCTCCAAATTAGAATTTCAGCCGACCTATCCTCTTAAGTTTGTAAAGAATACAATGCGTTTCATATCGTCTAACATTTTAACACTTATATTTCAGGCCGGAGTGAAAGTGGACGCGATGGCAGCCCCCAACCCTTTCTGCCCCAACGTGAAGGGCATGTGCTGCCTCATGCTGCTCCTCAACCTGGGTCTCATCCTCGTCACCCTGGGCTTCGTCATCGTCCTACAGTTCTTCGAACCGCTTTTTGTTTGGTTAGTATTTTTGTGACGTGGGTAGTTGTAGCTCGCACAAGCACCTATAATTAACAACATAGGTACTAATTTTTTTTTCATAATAATAGGTAATAACACTTCGGGGAACCCTTTTCCACACGTTAAAGCTATATGTAACTAGTGTTTACCCGCGACTTCGTCCGCACAAATTATATACCAGATTTTAAGTCAGATCATGAAGTCGTCAGATCATCAGATAGTCAAGCTATCAAACAAAAAAGTTTTATCAAAATCGGTTCAGTCGTTTTTGCGTGATGCTCGAACAAACAAACAAACAAACAGACAGACAAAATTTCTAAAAAAGGTTGATTTCGAGTCAGGGATACCTAAAAACCATATCGTAATCTTTTTTTTGGAAATATCTTCAATGTACCTACAGACACACTTCAGTTAGTTCACTTCAGTAATGTATTGTCATTGACGAAGCATGTCGTGGATACGCACTTTGTCTTTCTTAAATAAATTTTTGTGTGTGACCTAGCATATATGTATTCTATTAAGAGCTCGAATAAATAATTGTTCACCATACAGCTTTGATAGCTTCAGTTACAGTTTTATAATAGTTTAGATAGTTATAAAAATTAAGACGAAATTGAAATGATTTAACACATTTTTAGGGGTGGTTCAAACCATCAAACTGAACAACATTAACAAAAAAATATTCATACTAAACTGCAATGGGTAGGTATAGCATCTCAAATGTATGAAAAGCATGTTAAGTTTGATGGTCTGAACCTCCCCAAAAAATTGTCGATACATTTCGATTTCAACCTGAAGTTATGTGGACACTGAGAAACATCTAAAATTGCTATTTTTAGCGGTTTCTTTCAAATTTCTCAACCAAAAAAACGATTGCTTTTCTTTGCATATTGTAGGTCTAATGAATAGACTCATTTCGACACCTCAACCGTCTCGATAGACCTAGAACTTCCAGTGTAATCGCCATATCGGACTATTTCTGGAAATGACCCAGAGCAATCGAAAAACATTTCTAATGTTAAAACTATCTTGGTAGAAAGATGTCACGAGACAGTAAAAAAGTTCCAAAATTACAATAACCGTTACGAACTTTATTCTTTTTAAATCTAAAGTGTTTTTTAATGTTCTTGCGAACAATTGTCCGCTCGCTGATTCAATAGTCGTGATGTGAAGACCGCATACGGCCTAGATTTCAGATTCCTAAGTTACAAGTGTGTCACAGGTGAAGTTTGTGGGAATTTATAAAATTGAAAAGTTTAAACTTTAGGTACGTGGAACGACTTAGTTAAGGTTATTGAGTAGAAAGAATGTCATTGTTCATTTTATTCTAATGTCTATTTTCTTTTGTTGTTTTTAGTAGAATATTTTCTTATAGTAAGCCATTTATCTCATAGGTTTTGAGTTAGGAGAAAGCCTGGAGTGCGATTTTTGAATCTCATTCGGTGAGATCAGCAGTTGAAAATGTCAAAATTACTATGGAGTTAAGCGTCTTTCTACTACTGATTTGACTCTCAAAAATCATACTTCAGGAGTGTGATTTTTGAAAGTCAAATCAGCTGTAGAAATATGTGTATCGCCATAGTAATTTGGACATTTTCAACTGCAGAGCCCACCGAATGAGATTCAAAAATCGCACTCCAGGAGTGCGATTTTTGAATCTCATTCGGTGAATTCAGCAGTTGAAAACATCAAAATTACTATGGAGATACGCATCTGTCTACTGCTGATTTGACTTTCAAAAATTGCACTCCTAAAGTATGATTTTTGAAAGTCAAATCAGCAGTGAAAAGATGCGTATCTCCGTAGTTATTTTGACATTTTTAACAGCTGAGCTCACCGAATGAGATTCAAAAATCGCACTCCTGGTCCCTCAACATATCACAGATTAATAATAAGATACTGCGTAAAAGTTCTAGCACTGAGCATGTAATCACTACGTATTTCTAGGGTCCTGTAAAGGTTGGGCAAAATGAGTGAATTACGTAGGTACAGTCAGCAGCAAAAATATGTATGCACTTTTTCTACGTCGTAGTATAAAGATGTATAGACTTTAGTACTACGCGTAGTACTAAAGTGTATACATCTTTATACTACAACGTAGTAAAAGTGTCTTCATCTTTTTGCTGCTGACTGTACCTAGCTACCTATCCTAAAAATCATATTAATCTGTTTGCACATAATATCTTCTATGTAGGTACATAATCCAAGCCCAGTTTACAATTTATTATATGTTTAGATACAGAATAGATGTATGGCATATTATGGCTTATAGCAGTGCGCGTAGCACCCTGTCAGCAATATAATGTAAGGCATGTTCTATGCTCGCCTACAAAATACTAATCTGTTCTAGTAATATGAAACATTATTAAATCACTCAATGTTTCTTTTTTTCCAGGATCCTAGGCATAGTCTTCCTAATCTTCGGCTTCATCACACTCCTCGGCAGTCTCATCTACTGCGTGGTTCTCTGCAGGGAAAACCCGTACCCACGTTACCCTGATGATTTCTACTGGAAGCATCACTGGTCCAAAACCATAGGGCCTTCGGAAATACACTACAGTGCCAGTGAAAAACCTTATAGACAAAATGGGCACAGTAATAAGTATAATGGTAAATATTCGGACAGGGAAAGCGCTAAAGGATATTCTGATCGTGAAAGTAAATTGAGTAGGTACTGAAGGTGATTATTTTAGTTTTTGGAACGCATCTTTAAAATAAAAAAAGTTGAAGAAAACGCGGGTAAAATAATTGCCGGTAATTTGGGACGGATCGAATTTGAATCAAGATTTAACTTTGTAATATTTTGTGATAAATGTTGGTGTTTTTTATCAAATAGCTTCACTAATTCATTAATTTATAATTATCTGTAAAATTTGATGATGTTCTGTCAAATATCGTCATGTTATTGTACCTAAAAATCTAGTAACAACTTTGTAATTAAAATGTTTTCTTTAATGTTTGTGTATTTAGTTATATGCATATCTTTTAATGTAAATAATGTACTTAATTAATTGTATAAGACAACACTGAAGCGAATGCCATATTAATTATTATTTACCTAATATATGAAAAAGATGGTTTATGTAAAATCTGTTTTATCAAAATAATAATATATCTTTCTATGCATTTTTGGCATGAAATAATTGAATTTATTGTATCAAATAATTAAATAACCCATTGTCAAATTAAGTTCTAGATGGTGTTAATCTGATTGTAAAATTAAAGAATTATTTTAATAAATAATAATTACCAATACAAGGGTATTTTTCTGAAAAATTTATGAAACCATGTCGGTTCCCAATCAGGAGTGCGATTTTTGAATCTCATTCGGTGAGCTCGGCAGTTGAAAATGTCAAAATTACTATGGAGATACGCATCTTTCCACTGCTTATTTGACTCTCAAAAATCATACTTCAGGTACAATATAATCCTCTGTGCTTCAATAGTGCGATTTTTTGAAGTCAAATCAGCAGTAGAAAGATGCGTATCTCCATAGTAATTTTGACATTTTCAAGTGCTGAGCTCACCGAATGAGATTCAAAAATCGCTCTCCAGTTCTCAACTAATTATATATATGAAACTATTACTTTTTTAAAGTTCAGATATTCTTATAAGAAACATTTATAAAATAAAAAAATTCTGTCAGAAGTGGGATTCGAACCCACGCCCTCAGAGAGGACCAGAACGCCCGACCCGCTTTTCGCGGGCAAGTTGCCTTGAGTCTGGCGCCTTAGACCGCTCGGCCATCCTGACATATACTGCCACCGCAAAATTAGCTACCAGCTTCTACGCAGCGATAGCAAGTTTAAAATTATAATCGTTTTGTTACATTATGTTATTGTTACGCAAATTATTATAATCAGCATTATTTTACTTAGTAACAATGACTTTTACAAGTCGATTACTTATTTACAGTTACGCAATAGTATTAAATTGGAAATCGAATTTTAGAATAAAACCAAGCCGTGCGTTAATAAATGGCGAACATAACTTTACATCAGTTCATATCAAATTGAGTTGAATGTAAAATTATGACAAACAACATGCGCATTGACACACCGAATGAAGATAATCGGAACGCGTAGAGATGATTTGTTCAGCGATCGCAACTTATGAGTAGTAATATCCGAAAGATATAGTTTATAAGTGGACATATTATAAGAGATAAGCATTGGAGATAAGTGTACTTTTTGCAACCATCAGCAGCAAGGCTGATTCAGTGTTTATGTGGTGTAGAGCATCTCTGTGATGGGGATGGACCAGGTCTGCCTGCATAACTTCAGTCGGTTTAGGAGTTACAGACGTTTAAAGGTCTGGAAAAAAATTACGAACAGCTGCAAGGCTGATCGTATGATATTATTGTAGTATGCACTGTAGCCATGTGAACAGTACAATTATAAAACTGACATGGTTCATCAGTCGGTTTCGGAGTTACTGACGTTCAAAGGTCTGACCTTTGAACGGCTGTATCTCCTAAACCGACTGGCAGTGGCAGTTCATGTCAGTTTTTGTACTTTTCGCATAGCTACAGTGCATACTACAATAATATCATACGATCAGCCTTGCAGAGGATCGTAATTTTTTTCCAGACCTTTAAACGTCTGTAACTCCTAAACGGACTGAAGTTATGCAGGCAGACCTGGTCCATCCCCATCACAGAGATGCTCTACACCACATAAATCAGCCTTGCTGCTGATGGTTGCAAAAAGTACACTTATCTCTAGTATTTAGTGATATCGAGGTACAGAGGGCCTACCATGAGTTTTCCCTGTACTTTACCACTGTAGTTACGTCGCCAATTCGTATGACAGAAATTAGTTCTCAACGTAACCACTAGGAGCGCTGTACGAAATTCAATACAAAATTGGTTACGTAACTACAGTAGTAAAAAGCGGTGAAAACTCATGGTAGACCTACAGGATGTAACAAAACACCCTAGTAATACTTTTTCACGATTTCGATGTTGGCTCCATAGTGAAAGTTGTTCAGTTTTATGAAAATGAAAAAATGAAAATGATTTATTGTATATAGAATTCGGGTAATACAATTTGCAGTTAGTCACATATTTTTATCAGGCCCTTAACAATTTTAAAGCACCCCCTTAAGTATTACCTCTAGGGTGTTTTGTTACACCCTGTATATTGGTTTAATGATATTGACAGTACAAAGCTGCTGTGCGCGAACGCGCTGCTTACAAGTTTGATCCTATTTTCAATATTACCTGACAATCAACAAACAGATATCCGTTCCTAAATCTTGATTCATTCAAGAGTCTACCCATCAAACTGAACAACTTTTACTATGGGAGCGACCCATCGGAGCAAAATAGAAATCTGCTGTTATTTTTTTGCTCTGATCGGTTTGCACGTTTGCTCCCATTGTAAAAGTTGTTCAGTTTGATGGGTAGACTCTCAGTACCTATAAAAAGATGCTAATGATATCAATTTCACCATGTAGTTATAAGTAGGTTTTGATTAAAAAAGATATCGATTTTGGTCCAAAATGGGAAATTGCCAGCCAAAAAAAAATGCGATATTCTGTTAGGACTTGTCCGTCTAAACATTTATTATTATGGCACCAAAGCTGTAGGTCCATTGTCATTGGTTTTATATGGGTTCGAAAAATCTACCTTTTCATATAGGTATACATTTTCGATGAAATTAGCTAAGGCTATATTCTGTTAGAACTAGTCCGTCGCTGCATTTTTTAGTAGGGCACCAAAGCTGTAGGGCCATTTTCCTTGGTCAAGGCACAGATTATATAATACTATACAGTACAGATGCCCAACGTCAAACAATGGAACGTGACTGCCTTAACGCGGGCAGTCTTCGGGCAAAGTAAATTGCTTGATTTTCCGAGGCTCATGAGATTTTTTTGTAGTCAGATCATGTATTTTTAGTAACAATTTACACTTTTACATAAAAATTAATTACAAATCGATACCATAACGCCATATATTGCCATTTTTTAAACAAAAATTTCATATTTATGAGATAGGACACCATGGTCAAGGTTTGAAAAATCTGCTATTTCATACATTTTTGATGAAATAAAACTTACAGCTACAGCCATCATCATCATCGGCTTTCATGCCATAACAATAAATGCTTAGACGGACTAGTTCTAACATAATATTCGTTTTTGTTGGCCGGCACTTTCATATTTGGACCAAAAATGTATGAATCGCCGATGATGTCTTTTATTTCTGTGATAGAAATTAATGTATCAGGGGGGTTACCTTGCGGTTTTGGGTAACTTTGTAACCATTTTATTCATGAACTATGGCACTTTTTGAGCTGAAAAATAAACTGAACCATCTACACGATATGAGAAGTGATGTGGTTTTTCTAGAAATCAATTTTCATGAATAAAACCGAAGAAAAGGAACTCTAAAGTCACCTCTTTTTTTCAGTTGTAACCATTTTACTCTTATATTTTTAATCGGAAGAAAATGAAAATTTACAATATTGTTCAGAATACAATTTAGAATGATGTGGTTTTCTTACTTTTTAGAAATTAATAAAAAATCATCAAATTTTTCAAAGAAAACAGCTAAATTCTGACCGGCGCCACGCGCTCGTTCGCATCGATTAGTATGGAGAGTCGTGGTCCAGGGCAGATATGCCTTAAAAAGCTAATCTATTCTTATCTGCGATGGCGTCGTTTATCTTTAGTTTCTCTAATGGTCTACACATACAAGTCGCCGACTCGCCGAAAATATATCGCGGACTATGTCGGCGCACAGGCTATCCGGCGAGGAGTCGGCGACAATGTCAACGGGTCGGCGACATGTCAGCGTGTCGGCGACAATGTCAGCGGGTCGGCGACAATGTCAGCGTGTCGGCGACAATGTCAGCGGGTCGGAGACTTTGGTGTGTAGGCACTTTAACGCTGCACTCAATAGAAAAAAAGATGATATTTTTTTAAATTATTCATTTATTTACAAATCGTAATTAACAAATTACTGAGACATTGCTGTAGAAACAAAAAGTTAAAGAAAAATATTAACAAGAGCATCTAACCAATGCGTTATCATTTCATATAAATTTCGACAATTTCTAAAAATCTATTGACAGAGGAAATTATTGGAAAACTTTCGATCACTAATAAAAACTACACAGACAAACAACACTCCAAAATACCTAACGACACTTGGCTGCCATCACTTCATACAAATGAGAAAATCTGTCAAGAGGTAAACATTTGTGTTATTTTTCTTACCTATTATTCATGAGACTGGAATACACCATTGCCCACTATTTTCTGCCTATCGAGAGGTAGGCCTCGATACTAGCAAAATTTTGCAGGAGATTGTTCATGTAGTTTTTTATCAGTGATTAAAGCAGAAAACACAAATTTCATCCATTAGTAACAGAAAATTGGAATGAGAGCATATTATTTGAACGACATTAAAAATATGTACTAAAACAAGTTAGTACGACAATAAATATTGTTAAATTGTAATAAGTAACAAAATGCCTTAATTTGAAATGAATAGGCGCAAATAAAATAATCACAAATATTCAAATATCAATAGTTAAACGTTTTAGAAAACGAAACATAGTGTGATTATTCTAAAGTGGCATAGTGGGATCGACGCTGGCAAGGTGGCTTCCAATCGTCCATCGTAATAATATCAATAAGCGATGACGTTACGTAATCGGATAGCGAGATAAATCAGACGAATAAAGAAAATAAAAAGGTTTTCAAAGAATCGTCTAATTATCATTATAGACCAGCGTTTCTCAAACTGGGGATCGCGTTTAGTCACAATCTGTTCAAAAATACCTGTTGACGAAATATAAAGGATATTTAGTCTAAAGATATAAAAATTGATGTTAATAAACGAAGTTAATAGACTTCGACATCGTTTGACCGATTGCGATGAAACTGGTGAGTTGTTGTACGCATGCCCGGGTATGTTTATGTTAAAAACGTATTGCAACGCTTGCCGGGCACAGCTAGTAAATTATAAAATCAAATTTAAGTATGAAAAATTATGATTGAACACTATTTTAAATTATACTCTAGTTAAAGGGGGTCGCAAGGTATTTACTATATTTTTGTAACTATAAATACCATTTCTCTGCCACTTTAAAATAATCCAAATATAAATAAGTTTGAAAAGAACATTAGGAAAAGAAATTATTAGATTTATGTACAAATTGTTAACGTTTAGAAATATACTTCATGGACGATATCCAAAGAATGTCCAAAAATTTTGAATCGAGTACAGAAGTGATTCAATAGGCGAGTCGCGCGTCGACTGAACCGCGCGTGAAACCACTTTTTTTGCCAACTGTACATTCAAATTTCACTGGCAATTTGAGCAGGAACGTTCCAGACGTTTTTTTTAACTATTTTTTTTTATTTCAACTATGTACTCTAGAACTACGTCACATATAAATATTACTTAACAGTAATTGTGCCTTATGTAAAAAATATAACTAAGAGATTTCAACATTCACCGTTCAAGAAAATTGAACGAATGTCGAGTTACTGAAAATGTCATAAAAATGTCAAATTGTATAAAAATAAATTTCAATAGTTGAAGATTCGAATAAGGGGAAGTATAAAATGATAGTAATTTTCAGTAACCCCTCTTGCGGGGAATTACGGCGCTTAATTCTCGACTCAATCACAATGTGGCAGAGTCATTATTACTATTAGCTATCGTTCATGTTCAAAATACTGTATCTGAAACAAAAAAATAATCTGGTTAGATTTCTGGCAAGAAGTATACGCGAAGATGTGTGGGGGAAGGCCCTTGACACGTTTTGGCTGATTTAGTCACAGAAAAAAAGTGTTGATTTAAATCATAAAAATCACTTGATTTTAATCGTGATTTAAATCATATCAATCCTGCTTCAGAACCATATTCTCATAGAAATAAAAGCTACAAACGTTAAGCGTTACTTTCTATGCCGTTTGTACGTAATACCGACTGCTAAGCTTATAAACAGTGAAGGAAAACATCGTGAGGAAACCTGCATACGCTGAAGAATAAATTCTGATGCGTGTGTGAAGTCTACCAATCCGCATTGTGGGAATACAACATTTTGAAAATTCTACATTATAGGAAGTGGACTTTACGTTCCTAAATGGCATTGAACTCGCGTGATGGACTTACGCCTTCACTGTCTTGTCTGTTAAATGCTTTGACCAAGTATATTGCTGACTAGCGGCGCCCGCGACTTCGTACGCGCAGACCAATGACTTTAAATACTCAACTTTTGATTTAGTGACCCGACTGCGATGAAACAAAGCCTATATTATGTAAATCCGAACTAAGCCCTATGTTTCTATGAAGTCCACGTCAGATCCCCAGGTCACTAGAATTGATCCTGCTTAATTATGTTATCACACGCAGGCGTGAGATCACTGAACACAAACCTCGCAGTTACTCGCTATCGGATCCATCGCTGAAGGTGTACTTCTTCTGAGGCTTGCCGCGCGTTGGCGCGAGCAAGGGGGATCCTCTTTAGGCCCCGAGTCACTAGAATTGATCCTGCTTATATTATCACACGCAGGCGTGGGATCACTGAACACAAACCTCGCAGTTACTCGCTATCGGATCCATCGCTGAATGTGCTTCTGAGGCTTGCCGCGCGTTGGTTGACGTCTCCGTCAGACCCCGAGTCACTAGAATTGATCCTGCTTATGTTATCACATGCAGGTGTGAGGTCACTGAACACAAACCTCGCAGTTAATCGCTATCGGATCCATCGCTGAAGGTGTGCTTCTGAGGCTTACCGCGCGTTGGTTAAAGTCTCCGTCAGACCCCCGAGTCACTAGGATTGATCCTGCTTATGTTATCACATGCAGGTGTGAGGTCATTGAATACAAACCTCGCCGTTACTCGCTATCGGATCCATCGCTGAAGATGAGCTTTTTGTGAGGCTTGCCGAAGCGAGACGGCGGGGTCCTCGTCAGACCCCGAGTCACGAGCATTGATCCTGCTTATTATCACATGCAAGCGTGAGATCACTGAACACAAACCTCGCAGTTAATCGCTATCAGATCCATCGCTGAAGGTGTACTTCTTCTGAGGCTTGCCGCGCGCGTTGGCGCGAGCCGGAGGGGGAGACGCTCTGAAGTCCTCGTCGGACCCCGAGTCGCTGGAGTTCTTCCTCTTTACCTTCTTCTTTGGGTTAGCCTTCTTTTTGTCCTGGAAAGGAAGATAGTATCAGCATCTTGCGCACTACAGCTTTTGAAAAAACTCGTCACGGTTTTTGAAAGTGGCAAAAAAATATTTTTGAATGCCACGTCCCAATTCGTATAATGAAAATTTCAATAAATTACTGGACATTATGCATCATTCCTATCCGAATTTGAAAATGTGAGATTCAAAAATAGCACTGTTGGAGTGCTATTTTCACAGAGTTTGAAATCCGTGTACGATTTTGAGATTTTTATTTTGTGTGGTTGGTATGTCGTTCACGCAGAAATAAGTATATCCGAGTGAACAGCAATAAATGATTTCACCATACCATAATTCTGATCTGGATGATCAGAAACACAAGCTTGACAATAAATAGTTGACAAAAATTTGAGGACACCACTTGTTTGCAAGAACGTCAAAATTTACGTATTAACCTGGCAAGACCGTCCAAAATTTTTTACTAAATCGTTTAGTTCCTGGTGTCACTATTTTCATCACTTTATGGCCAAGCTATATTATGTTCTCGTTTATACAATAGTGACAAAAACGTACCTTTTTACTATCAAATATGCTATCATCCTCGTCACTCTCCAGACTCAACACCTTCGCTGGTCGTTTCTTAGGTTTCTCCTTCTTGTCTTCTTTGTCCACGTTCATGAGTTTCTTCTTAGGGGCGGCTTTCTTCTTGGGAGGGGAAGAGGGGGGAGGAGCGTCATCTTCGCTTGACGATAATATGGTGGTGGGGTGAGAATTGTGGTTCGTTTTAGGTTTTTCGGATTCCTCTTTCTTTGTGTCTTCGATTAGGGAGTCGAAGAGGCAGTCTGGAAAGAAGATTTTTGGTAAGAATTTGATGTTTTAATGAAATGGGTTGTGCGGGTACAGATTTTTGGTTACTTTTATAGGAAATACTAGTCACAACCAGTTGATTACTAATTTATGGTCGAGTGTGACGTATATTATGAGCTGATGACGATTTGCATCGCAATCTCTTTGTCACATTATTGTTATCCCATTTCTTTCGATGGAGATTGGTGGTGGTCTAGGGGAGAGTAGCCTCGCATTCCGTGCAGGGGGGTTCAATTCCCACCCATGTCGACTCTTCATACATAGCAATATGTTTTTAGGGTACTGTTTAAGATTTTTAACACAACTGGCTTTTTGGTGAACGAAAATACCGTGAGGAAACAAACCTACATGATTCGATTGTGTATTGTGTCAACTGTCCATTAAAATGTGATCTAGATTATCTCTGACTACCTCGGGGCTTAGATCAAAATAAAATCAATGGATAGGCCTTACGCGAACATTTCAAACCAGAAAAATGAGGCAAAACAAATGAAAGGTTTACTTCAAATTTGTATGCAAGTGCCCTAGATTTGACAGATAATGGCGCTAGTTTGTATGGACCAAGTGCACCAGTAGTGTGCTTCAACTTACCGCACTTTAGGCCTATCCATTAATTTTATTTTGATCTAAGCCTCGGGGTATATAATTATAATCGTGAGCAAATACTGTGTTATGCCTTTCTTTGCGCGTACCTAGAATAGAAGCCAAGACAGTAAGTGCCGAATTTTGTTCGAGTTCGTGATGAGATCATTGAGTAACTGTCATTTGTCCTTTGAATAAACTATCTATCTCAACGTACCGGAGTCCATCTCGGCGGGCTTCTTGTTCGCGTTGCGGCTGACGAACTCGCCATCGTCGTCACTGCGGGTCCAGCTGGTTCTCGTAGAGCTCCACGAGAGCTCCTCGTCAGACCCTGACTCTAAATAAACGATCTATCTCAACGTACCGGAGTCCATCTCGGCGGGCTTCTTGTTGGCGTTGCGGCTGACGAATTCGTCATCGTCGTCACTGGCGGACATCGCCCGAGGCGCCTCCGCGTCAGAGTCCAGCTTGTTCTCGTGGAGCTCCACGTCCGAGCCTGACGACGATTCCTCGCCATCCTTGTATTTTTGTACCTGCACAATTTTTATTTGTAGTACAATGACATTTTATACACGTGTGCAACAAAAGTGTGCTTGAAGCCTCGTATCCACTAGGCAACAATTGACGCGCAGACGTGACACTCAACATGTTTAGCAACGTTGTCAAAAAACGCGCGACGTTGCTTCTGTCAAATTCTTTTGCAAAGAAACTTTGACAGAAGCCGTTTTCATTGGTCGACAGTGCCCGCATGGCGGTACTGGAGATTTCTGTAACGCATGGCATAGGCTGTGAGGAAGTCCCCGCATGCTGAATAGACTGATGAATTTTATCATTCGTTACCCCGCATGTGGGGAGTCCCCACAATCAGCCTATCGGCCGGCAAATTTCGCAAGCAAGGGTCGTTATGTAACACTGCGACCATCGCTGGTCTATTGTATTCGCCCCAAGCTCACCCATATTTACGCATACCTCCGAACTTATGGTATTTTCTTTTCATTCTCGGGAATGCAGGTTTCCTCACGATGTTTTCCTTCACCGCCGAGCTAGTAAACGATAAATACAACCGTACATAATTTCCGAAGAACTTAGTGGTACAGGTCAGGAATCGAACCGCGGCCTCATGATTGAGGCGCTAGCTCTCTTCCGTATGGGCTATCATCGCTCGCTAGCCGTTATACTCCTGCTTGCAGCTCGCGGTCGAGAGAAAAATTATAGTTATAAAAACGAACTGTCAGATACGAAAATGTCAAATGATCTGTCAGATATGCTATTAGGAACTTATTCAGAAGAGGTGAAACAGGCCCTAAGACATATAAAGTAGCTTACTTTAGTAGCGGCTCGTCTGGTCGTCTGTCGCTCGCGCGGCGCCAAAATCTCCACCACCTCGGCCTCCGACTCCGAGTGCTCGCCGGAACTACTGCCGCTGAACGTCATCTTCTTCTGTAATACGAGACATTTCATATAATAAACATGGACAGATTGTGATGTCACAGAGATTATCTTGTCCAAAATTTGGAGTCCTAGAGGATCTCCTCTGAAGGACACGTCCACTGTATAATTGAGAGTCAATTTTGTATAATTTCAGGGGCTGTAATTCCAAATAGCCTTAAAATGTCGTATATACAGGGAGACATACATTTGAGTCGAATATAGCGAAAGTTGTTTAGATTCATAGTCTGAAACACACCTTGAGGTTTGTAACGCATTTAAGTTTACAGCCTGCATGCAAATACATTAGAATCGATTCAGGGAAACAGATTTTATGTTTTGATGTGCAAATTAAGTATATTTATCTTACCATTTTTATAAGGATAGCTACAATATTACACACATCACGTTAACGGTTACCTACCTTCTTAGGCTCCTTCTTAAAGGCAAGCTTGGTCTGCTTGAGACCGTCTCCCTTCTCACCCTTGTCCGCTTTCTCGGCCTTCTCCGGTTTTTCCTTCTTTACCCGCGCTTTGCCCTTCTTCTCTCCCTTCTCCCCGCTCGATGGACTTATACCGACTGGGTCATCCTGAAAAAACATTATTACAAACTTGGTTAGTGTTAGTGAAACAGGTAATCCCGATCAACCGATCAAATGCTCGCAAATAAATAACTTATTTATGTAATCTACTGTTTGTACTAGTAGATTACACACTGAGGACAGGAAAGTAAGAAAGGTCTCAGATCTCATGTAATTGCATGTTATAATGAGAACCGGTAAGGTTTGGAACTCTCTCCCTGCGTCTGTTTTCCCGAGCAAATACAATCAGGATATTTTTAAAAGAAGAGTTAATAGGCTTTTTCTGGGCGAGCGCGCTACATCCTCGGCTTCATCTACACTTTCCATCAGGTGAGCTGAAGCCAAGCGCAAACCCATTATGAATCAAAAAAAAAAAAAAATTGGACCGAGGCTTCGCCTCCTATTTGTTGTGTGATTTGATTAAAATAATCATATTTTTTTTACAACCCTTTCGCCGCTAGACACTTTCCGTGTGAAATGAACGCACCCTAACGCTATAAGAGTTAGTTGCAAAGGAATCTTGTCACATACCGGATCATATTCCTTCTTGGTCTCCTTCTTGATCTTAGCCTTCTCAGCGGCCTGTATCCTCTTGATGAGCTCTTCAGATATCTTGGGCTCCACACGGCGACCGTTGGTCGACGGCTGGATATCGAAGAAGGACTTGCGGTTCTTCTTATTCGCCGCCTGCATAGATAATATTATTTAGTATGTCTGTGTGAAAATGTTAAACATATTTTATGAGGACTCTTGGAACCTAAGCACAGAGGCTTAACACTATCAATTAAAAAAATTTCATTCAAAATTTTACATTATCTTGTGATGTCAATAAAATCTACCTCCGCTTCGTAAGGTGTTACGACGGTAGAGAAGATGCGGGCAGAAACAATAAAACATTTTTGTTAAATATAATCTCTCAAGTTCCCGAAAAGCTCTAATTTCTTTGGATTTGAAATTTCGTACAAACCATTACGTAAATCGTTATTACAAGGAATATTTTATAAAGTATATTTGATTTTGATTTGTCTGAACAATTTAGCATAGCATAGCATAGCATATGCTCACGACTATATTCCCCGAGGGGGTAGTCAGAGATATTCTGAACAATTTAAAGTTACAAATTAATAAAGTTTAATTTACCTTCATCCTTTCCATCTTGACATAAGCATGAAAAACGAGTAAAATGTATAACAGAATTATAAAATTATAATTATACGATATCCACAGGTTACTGTCGTGTGAATGTGAAGCCTAAGAAATTACTACATGTTTATGTACAGTCACTTATTGGGCGTCTTTACTTTTAAGCCTTTGTTGCGGTTGTAAAGTCTGATGGTTTGAAGCACCCCTAAAGTACATAACGAATTTAAGCACCCTGTAAATGACATTAAACATAAAGCTCACCATAGCCTTGGTAGTCTTCTTGTTAGTAGAGCTCTCTTCGTCCCTCTCTTTCTGCTCCACTTCGTCCAGTTTCAACAGGAGCGCGTCCAAGTCGTCCCGCCATAACATCGACGGAGTTTTCGTTCTGAACAAATAGTACACAATCTTTATCAAACAAATAGTATACAGTTTTAAAGAATGAGGGATTTTCAGAAAGCTATTAGAAAAAGTAGTTCCTTATGGCTCGATAGATGGCGTTGACCAGACAGGGGTGAGCGACCTCGCAGATAATAAATAACAAATAAAATAGTAAGAATTTGAGTTTTTAAGTAAGCAGCTAAATATGAGCGTATATTTCGTCAACGGATGCGTCTGACTCAGTGAAATGCGTTTTTGTTTACTTTTTAGCCTAAAATTTTTATCTTCGGACCCCTCTCTGGTCAACGCCATCTATCGGCGGTATGATGAACTACATTTGAATAGCTGTCAGAATACTCCTCATTGAAATGGTGATGACCGATATACATTCTGGATATCGGTAGTAACACTATCCATTACATAACATTCACATATCAGCTAGATGCAATCGTTTTTCATCAGTTCCTTTAACGACCCAGCGCCCCGAGCCATACATAATCATAAAAAGTAAATAAAAACGGGTCAGTAAGTGAACATACTTGAGGGCAGTGAGTTCGGTGAGCTTCTGGTCCCTCTGCTTGAGTAGTTCGTCCTTCTTCTCCTTTGTCAGCATCCACATGGACATGCCCAGCAGATAGTTGAACTTCTTCACTTCTTTCAAGTTCTGGAATGCTTTCTCTGCAACAATCACATTTTGGATACAGTACAACCAGGAAAAATATACAGGCCTTGCCGTCCATACGCGCGTGCTTACGCCTTACTTGTGCAAACCAGATTGCGCGCGCACGACGGAGCGTGTGGATGGAGCATAAGAAAAGGACAGATAGATATTTCTTGTTTGTTTTGTTGGTTTTGTGATTATGTTCGAAAACAAAATCATAGTTCTAAATGATAAAACAACAGTCTACTTACTGAAAATAGGATACACCGATCTTTTTTTACTTTGCTTGAACAGTTTTTACAAATTTTTACAACACTACGGCATCATAAACTTGCGAGTACTTGGTCGGTCAAACAAAGACTGGCACGCAATTAGTTCTCTTTTTTAATTTTGGTTCTCTTTTGGGTCGGATACTTTCGAGCGTGTACCCAAGGTCCATATGTCAATGGCTGTCCCATATATTCCAAAGTCACGAGTCGAGTCGGTACTCGGTCCAACTGATCTTCGAATTTTGGTACCTTTCCTAAAAAGAGATGATGTCTATTACGGACACGAGTATTCTTACCAGGATCGACAGGTTTCCCCTTCTCAGCCTCAGTTTCCGGTTCGGGTTCCTCGTCGGACGCCGCGTCGTCGTCTTCTAACGCGACGAGGCCTTGCATCTTGGACGCGCGCTTCTTCCAGTCGGCGATGGGGTCCGGAGCGTAGCCTGACGAAAATTACACAATTTTAATAAGTTAATAAGGTAGCACAGCATAGCATATGCTCACGACTATATTCCCCGGGTAGTCAGAGATATATTGTTTGTGACTGTGATGTCTTGGCGGCAAAACGCATGTGCCTCCTCGGAGATGGATACCCAAAACCGGGAGATCTAAAGTCTCTTCCCCTCAATGGTATTGCCTCCTTCATTGACCATGTATTTGAAGGGTGAAGAAAGCAAAATGTATTGGGGCTAACACAAAAGATCCCACTGGGTCGAAGCTTGCCAGCCACAACAAGATAAGAGTATTATAACACTAACCTCTCTTGATAAGTTCGTCAACCATGACCTTCCTCTTCTTGTTCTCGACGACCAGGCCCTTGTCGCACTTCTCCAGGATGAACCTGGCCTGGTTGGACAGCTTGTCGGCTTCCGCCTGCAGTTGCCCCTCCAGGTAGTCCTTGCGGCGGCGGTAGTATTTGAGGCGGAGGTCGTAGAACGTGCGAAGAATCTCCTCTACTTTCTCATATCTGTTGGTGGAACGATTATAATTAGTAGAATTGCACTCAGTTGCAGAAAAGCTCATTAAAGTTAATCCTCCATTAAATCTCTTGCTAGCTTTTACTACGTCAACAAGACAAAAAGTGTCAGCAAGAGATTTAATAAAGGATTAACTCTAATGAGCGTTTCTGCAACTGAGCGTTAGCTGTTGGATTTTCGTCTCCTTAATATTCAATACACAAATTAATCTATTTTTATTTATTATTTCTTGTTCGACACACACCACTCTTGACTTTCTACATCCTAGTGAAAATGTTCTGCACATAACATTATAATTTGATATCCAAATCCTAGTGTATAGTGTATCAGCTAAAAGAAGTTCATTTCTGACAGCAGAGAGCCTAGCATGCCACCCCGGTGCATGGCATGCTAAGCCTACTGTTACTAAACCCTTCTACATATTTGGGCGAGAACCATGTTCAGAGATTCAAACTAAATTAGCGGAACTGCCTGAATAAGATCGCTAATAAAGAGGATTTTTACCATCTTGGCAATTGCTGTAGACCTAGCATAGTGCCTCCTGATAACGAAACGAGACTGCCTTCGTTACTCTGCGCTTGCCAATATTATGAACGTAACACAATCGAAGGCACTTCATGTTGAAGCGGAAAAGGAAAAGTGCGGAGGAAGAAAGTATAATATAATGTCGACTAACTTGTTCAAACAGTTGAGGTTGTCGAAGGCGTTCATGCAAGTCAAGGAGATGGTGGTCTGCAGTTTGAACACCTTATGGATGCCTTCCGCCTCCACCTCGGCGAGCTTGCCTGGTAGTAGGGACACCACGAAACGCACTGTCGTGTCTGTGTTGTATTCCTGCAAACAATTCATAAGTTATGGTTTTTGAAATGCTAGTTCTGTACCTGATAGGAAAAAACGGAGTCCCTATAGGATCTTAGGTTAAAAGCAGCCGAAATCGTCGGGATGACAAGATGTATGGACCTATGATGAAGCAAGAGAGGTGTCAGAACCGCCCGAAATGGAGATCCATAGTCTCTGCCTACTCCACTGCGTATCTAAAACCCGACCAGAAAAATAAAAAACTTATTTTGGGTGCTACAATCGACTGTAGCCTGTAATTGCAACAATGATTCAGGTACAAAAATGTGTTCCAATTTCAATGATTTTCCGCAACGTGGCGAGGTTTTTCATTTTTCTCGTCAGACTTGACATATACAGGATGTAAGGAAAAGTATTATTAGGGTTGAACCTCATCTAACAGCACAGCATCACATTTTCCGTCGGTCCATCCATTTCTGTCATTTAGGAACGTCATTTGCTAAAGCAACGCGGCCGTGCTATCGCGCGCGTTCGCGTTCCGTCCATCTTAAAACTTTAAATACTCTACCAATCAAACTGAACTATTCTATTCTATTCAATTTTTAAGGTTATGGCATCCATCTTGGTGTAGATGATTTGTGATGTCGGGTTTTTGTAGCAAAAGTGCTTGACGTTGTACGGTTATATAGATATTTTGGTGACTTCAAGGGTTGTTCTTATAAAAGAACAATATCCTGAGCCACCACTGGAATTCCGCTGTAGGCCGGGGATGGGACAACCGACAAGCGACCGCCCAATAGCAGACCCACAACGCAACTCCCAAACTGAACTACTTTTACTATCGGAGGAAACCTGTCAGCGCAAATAAAAAAATCTGCTGTTCCATACTAAACTGCAGCGCCTACTCAACTCCAATGTATGAGACATCTGATATTTTTCTGTTCAGTATTGCTACCATAATAAATGTTGTTCAGTTTGATGGGTAGAGTATGTGGTTTATAGGTTAATGATACTTTTCCTTACACCCTGTATAATTAAGTTTGAACTCGTAAATTTTTTTGGAATGTGAACCATTTGAAAGGGAAAGCATGATGAATTATTTCACTAACCCTATATTCCTGTATGACCGGTTTCACTTTGTCAGTCCCCAACATTGGTTCCAGAACATTTTCCTTGTAATTCTGCGTCCACGCGCCGACTGGGAGCTCGGTAATCTCGATCTTCTCGCCGGGCAGGACGGCCGCCTCGCCTGAGATGACGTATTTGTCGCCGAAACCTTCCACTGTGCCTTTGAAGTTCTTGTACCATGGATGCATGGGTTTAGGCTCTTCGCCGTCTAGCATACGCCTGTGGAGAGGGGTTAAGTTTAGGGGAAATGGGAACACAATGCAAATAAGATTTCTTTATTATAGATTTTTTTTAAATGCTTTAGTAAGCACTGCACTAACAAGCATCGAAATACCACGAATTATGGAGAAAATATAAGATAAAGTCTGGACGTTTCCAAAGCTTGAACTTCAAATAGGAAAGTACAGCTTGTCTACAAAGAGAATTGAGGTCGCCACTTTCTTTGCAAGAGCGTCAAAATCATGCATAACCTGGCAAGACTGTTTAAGATTTTGTACTTAAATATTTGGTTCCTCTGTCACTGTTTTCTACTCTTTTTGGCCAAAATTTCTTATTTCATAAGCTTGAACTTCAATAGAAAAGAACAGCTTAGCTATAAAGAGAATTGAGGTCGCCACTTTCTTTGCAAGAGCCGCAAAATGATGCATAACCTGGCAAGACTTCCTCTGTCACTGTTTTCTATTCTTTTTGGCCAAGATTTCTTATTTCTTAGGGTGCGTCCACATCTGGTGAATGCGCCGCGAATGCGCAGCACGCAAACGGCGTGCGACCTGCGCAGTAGCGACACACGAGCATAAAATGGACAACACAACAACTAACGTAAAAGAAGCAAAGCAAATGTCCATCTGCTTACCTAATATTAGCGACGATATCCCTAGGATTATAGTTGGGTATCTTGGTGGACCACCCGGTGCCAATACCCTCGGCTCCGTTCACCAGCACCATCGGTATGATGGGCACATAGTGCACCGGCTCGATCTTCTGGTTGTCCTCAAACTCGTGCTGCGGAGAAAATATTTACAGAGATTTATGATAAATGAATTTAACAGATGCCAGACGGAGCAAAGCCTTGACTGAGTGGTGGCCACGATCAGGTAAGTGGTGTGGGTTGTCCAGCAGCCAGTTGGGCTGATGGGATAGCTTCTTCTTTTCGTGTGAAATCTTCACAGAACATTACAAGAGGGATTAGAAATGCAAATTAGCGCTTTTGCTTCAGAGACGACTGTCTTCGAAGTGGCGACTTGTCTTCCCGCTCACGCTGTTACAACTACTCATGCTCTCTCGCCCACGCGCCTTATGGTGCTATGCAAATCATTGCATAATCTGTGGCAAGCATTCCACGCCTACTTTGCACTTCTAACCCCTCTTTAATGTTCTGTGGAAATCTTCATATCTCTCTCAGATCATCCATTTCCAATATCTTGCCACCTTTGTCGCGCTGGCTGATGCGCTCATTAGGTCCTGTCCACATTGTGGTCCAGCTGGACAGTTAGATGTGTCATCATAGACTTAAACTCTAGCGATAGACTTGCCCTTCCATAGAAGCAACATGTTCCACTTGAATGAGGTGTACGCACCCGATTCATGTTCCCGAGTTCACTTCGTCACTATGGCAATGACAGACTACAATGTGTCATTTTGTGTTGTTTGTTTGAACGAGCTTGTCTATCGCTAGAGTAATATGTATATGTGTGTCATGGTTCGTTGTAGACCGCATTTGCATAGTGTTGCTGTTTCGGGGGATAATTCCACATTTAGTGAGATTATCAATGGTCCTGCACCAACCCACAGGCGGTTCAGGGCATTCCACAAAGGCCATTTCCTCCTTCACTCCAGGGGGTGATGTTTCGATTATTTGCCGAAATTTGGAAGATTGTTCAATCCATTGCCGCATTCGAAACTCTTGGTATAAAGACTAGCGTCGGTTTGAAGACTGAATGAAACTTACCACAAGCAGGGGATCGTCGTGGGGATGGAATATGAGCCTTGTCAGTGGCGACATAAGGGTGAAGATGTAACGGGGACTAGCCGAGTCCTTGCCGCCACTGAGTCGCGTACCGAACTGACCGCGCGGCTCCAACAGGTTTATGTTGTTCGACCCCACGTAGTTCTGCGCTAGGTTGACTATTGTCATCGCTAGGGACTGCTCGCCTGTGGATGGCACGGAATCATTAGAAAGTTAACAGAAACACAAATGAAGTCGTCAATTTCCGTTGACGTAAACAGGAATAAAGATTTTCCGATGATTCTCTAAACCATTCATAATATTATCAACCTTATATTATTGTATATAAACATGTTACAGCCATGTTGTGCTATTTCGAATCAAATTAAAGATTGAAAAAAAATAGATTTTTTTTTTTTGCTACCGTGGGTTCAAGTCTTGCCAGAGACAAATTTTTCAATCTTTAATTTGATTATCAACCTTGTATCAAACAGGTCTAGCCCTTAACAGAGTAGCTCCTTAAGAAGCGTGACATACATACATACATACATATACTCACGCCACTATCCCACTGGGGTAGGCAGAGACTACGGCTCGCCACACACTACGATTCTGACACACTTCTCTCGCCTCATCCACATTCATACAAGAAGCGTGACCTGTAGTTTAAAGTGTGAAATTGACTGTCGTGCTCTAATGGTCGACAGTAGATTGCATCGGTCATTCGATCAACGATTGCAAGTAATTTTTACAGCAGTAGAGTATCCTGATTGGTTCGTGCCTGATTAGTTTCCAACTAGTCAAATTAACAACTCTTTATTAAACGTAAAACCGCGTGCTTTGTATGAAATATTGTACCAAAAATTTAATAGTGACGTCATTGTTTTTCGTCGTCGTTTTGATACTTTTTATAGTTTATCCAGTTATTAAAAATAGTATTCAAGCAACATAATTACAGAAAATGTGAGTTTATCGTTATTTTCAAACGGTTTATTTACTGAGCAGTTAAACCTAAAACATATTAGATGTAGCCAGTAGGGCTCGCATGCCACCCCCGAGAAAACGATAAAAATCGAGATGTGCCTCCATCCTTATTATTTAACGTATGCCAGAAAGACCGCGCACGACGTTTTTCTCGTTTAAACGCTTTGTCGTGGCTGGCATGCTAGCTGTGCAGATCTCGTTGGTACGAGAGGTGGACGAAAAGGCGTGTATTACTCTACCACTCGCACTCTGCACGCGTGCTAACATCTCGTCAGGGCAAGCCCATTTGTATGAAATGCACAAAACTGATAGAAGCTACAAACCGTGATGGTAAGCGGAGTGTTCCGCGACGGAACCGGCCAGCTGCGCCACTTTGACCTCTCGCTTGTCGTTACGCTTTATGCACGTGAAGATCACCTTACGCTGGCCCGGCTTCAGACCGTCTATCATCGATGGGATTGATCTGAAAAGTGCAATAATAGGTAATTTAAAGTCATTTTACTCAAAATACCTAATGTTGAGAGCAGAATCTTAGGTCTGGGGTGCGATTTTTGAATGTCATCGGTGAGCTTGAACGGTTTTTAAATCTCATATAAAAGCATTCTCATGCATGTTTCTACTGCTGATTTGACTGTCAAAAATCGCACTCCTGAAGTATGATTTTTGGAAGTCGAACCGGTAGTAGAAATATACTTATCTCCATAGTAATTATGACATTTTCAACTGCTGAGCTCACCGAATGAGATTCAAAAATCGCTCTCCTGATGTCAAAATGATGACCTGATTAGACAAAAATGACACAAGCTAGCATGTTCTGATAAATGTCCCTTATAGCTAGCTTATACACAGTAGGCCTGGCCTATTGCCTATAATTTGAAACTCTAAAGCCTATTGATATTGAGGAAATGCTTGCTTCAATTTTTTTGCATGTATTTTACCCAAGCATAGCATAGCATAAGTTCAAGACTATATTCCCCGAGGATAGTCAGAAATATTCTGAAACCTCAGAACATCCACGTTCCACCAGTAGTACCGAAACTCTGTCCAGTGTGACGGGGGTAAGCCCGTCGCCACTTATAATGGACAGTGGGTACAATACATGCCTCGAAATTGAAGCATGCAGGTTACCCAACGTCCATTATAAATAGCAAAAGGATCACTCCCCATCACACTGGACTTAGTTTCGGTACTTACTGCTAGTGAAATGTGGATGTTCTGAGTATCCAGAATATCTCTAGTCTAATATTCTTTAAATTCAGAACATCTCAGTCTAATGTCTAGACTACCCCTTGGGGAATATCGCTGTGAGCATATGCAAGGTTACGATATTCCCTCACTGAAAGCCAGACTAGACTTGCGTGCGATCAGCGTGGAAGGTTATCTAAACATTTTCAATCTATTAAAAAGATCAGATACGTTATTTAGATTTTCTGTCTTTTAAAATTTCCCAAATATTTAAAGCATTTAAAAAATTACCAACACTGTCCCATAAATTCCACTACCTATGAAAATTCGTTCAGTAATTTCGAATTGTAACTCCAGTCTTGATAATATTAATTTAATAAACTAAATAGGACAAACAATAGCATATTATTTGTTCAGGTAACTCCTCACCTCACATTATCACCATTAGAGAAGAGAACCAGCTCCAAATTAACAAAGTCTGAATACGTAACAGCTTTAGTATCTTTCGTATACAAATATCTCTCCGGCAGACCAATCTCTTTCCTCCTCTTGACTTCATCCATATGACTCGTAAGCCATTCTTTACGCTGGTCCGCACCTTTCTTCGAAAACGCCAGCTCAATATGATGGTCGTCCGTAGCACCCGCGTAATTGAACCGGATCCTATGGCGCTCCATGTTTTGGAAATATTCTTTAGCCTCCTTAGATGTGGAGGTACCCAAACCTTTGTAGTATTTGATGTTGTACGTATGGTGGTTATCCGTATCCTTCTTCCATTCTTCAAATTCAGGTAAAGAGTAGAAAGAAATTTCCTTGTCTTTTTTTGTTGCTTTCACAATTGGTGTGATGAATTCTTCAAGGAATGGCAATTTTAGCAATTCGGGCCAGTTGTGATGAACGAAGTTGATGACAAGTCCCTTTATGTGAGAACCGTCCTGATCTTGATCAGCCATGATCATTACTTTACCGTATCTGAGTGATTTCAGATCATCCACAGTGTTGTATTTCTTTTTGTACTGTAGACCAACAATTTTGATTAAATTGTTAATTTCTACGTTCTCTAGGACCTGTTTGTGAGATGCATCTCGGACGTTCAGAGGCTTACCCTTCAGGGGGAATACTCCGAAATGGTCTCTGCCTACCACACTGAGTCCAGACACAGCTAAAGTCTTGGCCGAGTCTCCCTCAGTGAGGATCAAAGTGCAAAGATGAGCATTCTTCGTACCAGCATCGTTTGCATCTTCCAGTTTCGGTATACCTTTCAGTTTACTCTGTTTTTTGCCAGATGCTTTAACCAATTCGGTTTGCGCCTTGAACTTTGCCCATGTCAACACAGACTCAACAAGACCACACTTGCTTACTGCAGTTACGAATTTTTCTGAGTAGTTGCATTTCGATCCAAAGCTTTTAGCTTGGAGTGTCATGTTTTCTTTAGTTTGAGAGTCAAAGGTTGGGTTTACAATCAAGCAATTGATAAATAACCACATGTGATTTTTTACTTGAAAAGGCTTGATATTTACTCCGCCTTTATTCTTCTTCTTTATCACTTCTAGAACATTCTTAACTATGCTGTCAGCTACAGAGTCGACATGCTTCCCTCCTTTAGTTGTAGCTATGGAGTTAACGAAGGAAACTTGTTGAAATCCTCTGTCGGAAAGTGTGAGAGCCACTTCCCACCTGTCACTCACTTTCTCATAAACAACTTTCAATGGCATCCCATTTTCGTCTTCTTTTCCCTTTATGTATAAATCAACATAGTCTTTGAACTTGTTAACTTTAAGTCTTTCACCGTTCAGGTATACTTTGACGCCCGGTGAAGATGCAGCTACGTCGTAGGCTCTTCGGGACATCAATGATACAATATCATCTTCTAGTTTCTCCATTTTAAACTTAGCCAAGTCTGGGCTAAATGTAACTTTGGTGAAGTCATCGTCTTTGCCGGATTCCTTAACTTTTGGCTCGGAAGCCTTTGTCATGTTTGAACCCCAGGTCTGTTTGAAATGTTTCTTATATTGTTTCGAAGCTGTTTCGACTGTGAATTTTGTAGAGAAAATGTTACACAATTTGGCACCATATCCGTTTCTTCCTCCCGTCACTTTTTCTTCTTCGTCATTGTAATTGGATGATGTCAAAAGGTGTCCAAAGATCATGGTAGGGACATACATTTTCTCTTCCTTGTGCATTACGACCGGGATTCCACAGCCGTTGTTGTATACTGAAATAGTATTCTGCTCCTGATTTATGTCAATTTTAATAACATCCATTTTGGCATCTCTTTGTTTGTTGTCAGCTGCATTTACTAATATTTCGTCATATATTTTGTATAAACCTGAAATTAGACAAAATTCAGTTTATATTCATTTGAAGCATCTTTTATGAGAAACAAATCTTTTTCCCTTCTATAATCTTTCCAGCATCTTGTCATGGCAAGTACTTATTTCAAAAAAAAAATAAAAGTTATAACTCAATCATAATTCATTCAGCTTACTTTAAATATCTTAAAGGTGAAACGAACCAGATCGCAAAGAATACGGTCAAGAGTTTCAATCAACAAAATGTATTCACCTGGCACGAAAGTCAGTTCCTTCTGCACCATACACTCCTTGGATTTGTCAAATATCCACATGGTCTCTGTGGCCCGCTCTACGGACCCAATGTATGTGTCTGGACGCAGCAGGATGTGCTCCAGCTGTGATTTCTTTTGGTATGTCTTCTCGATGGAGCCTTTCTGCCCCTTGGCGCTGGCGGGAGGCCCAGCCTCCGCCGTGCCGTTGGTAGCACTGCTCATTTTGTTGAACATAGACTGAAAAGAGTTCATAGTTATGTGATTTGTTATTGGTACTGTCCCAGATTCAGGTCAATATACATACAGGGTGTAAGGAAAAGTAACATTAACCTTTAAACAGAAAAGCCAGTAGTGTTACAAATCATAAATAAATTCCAAAAAACTCATTGGTACGAGTCAGCCTGGACAGGGATCAAACCATCACCTCCTGCACGGCAGGCAAGGTTACTCGCCACTGGACCTATACAGCTTTTTGCTGTCACCTGTCCCACCATTGAGCAAATGTCTCAAATATGAGAAATAACATAAAAATATTCTTTAAATAAATAATAAGTTGTTTTCGAAAACTCATTTCACATCACAGCAAAAGGAAGTACTATTTCATCAAATAAATCAGTTTAGGAAAAATAAGATCGTTTAGAAAAATATAAGGCCATGAGATCATAGGGCCCTAAACAAGAACAGGGTCAGGTTCGGCAAACCTAGGGCACGAATTTAACGCGGAAGCGGGCTAGTGTTGATCCCCCCATCCCACATCCCAAACGGGGGGGTGAGGAGAGCCAGGTGGAGCCCAATTGACAAGAAGCGATACTCTGAGAAGTTCAATGTATTTTTTTTTTAATATTTCCCCAAAATGTTTTGTTAGACAAATTTTCTTAAAAACCCCACCGTTTTGTTTTGTTACTCTGCCCTCCCCCTTAGGGGCATGGGAGGGGTGATACCCTAACCCCATCCCCATAAATTTGGGTCGCAGCATACAAAAAATGAAACTTTTTTGTATGAGAGCCACATACTTCTTTAATTTCTTTTATATAAACAGTGGGGTTTTAAGCTTTGGAGGACTTCCGGACTCTCCTCCTCCCTCTTCCCCTTAAATTCGTGCCGCAGGATACTAAACTTTTACCCAAATGCATAGCTGATAGTCTAGCATAACAGCGCAACATAGCACTGTTGCGCATTAGATCTCTTTCTGTTTCCATACATTAAAGCAAGATAGAACAGGCGCTAGAGCCCTCTTGCATGCCTTAGGGTGAGTTGCCTAAAGCAGAATTGCGAAGTGTAAAATCAACCAATTGAATTGAATAACTCAATTTTCCTCGCTCGTCAGAAACAAGCAATTTTTTGGTTGGTTTTACACCTATCTGCTCCGCTCCGCTTCAGTGGAGACGCACCCTTATGCACGCGAGTTTTTGGTCAGTGTCATCTAAGTGTTTTTTTTAATCCTTTTTTAGTGACTTTTATACAAATATGATATGTACATGTCAGTCCCCTCTGACGCGCTCTATGTCTCGTTAGAATGTGCGCCAGTAGAAAGGGATTTACGGCGCGACAGCGTTATGTCGCGCTGCTATGCTAGACCGTCAAGTATGTACCTTGAGTACTTGTTTATGTGTGATTTGTGGTTTTCTAAGCAATGTGGTGTTTCGTAATAAAATACAACATGTCGGGACGTAGCCCAGAAACTCGGTTGAGAATTAATTAGGTTTGCATTTTGTTGTGCATAATTACAAGACAAAATGAAGGTACCTACCTACTAAAGAAAAATTTAACGGCTAAATTCAAACTGAATCATTAACAGAGCAACTGCAACGACATAAAGAGATCAATAAAGTAAAACAAGTAATACAAAACGTGTAATTAAACATAAGTGCATCTGGACAAAAACCCAATGAATAGAATAGTTTATAGCAAACAAAATAAAGCTTAGAGAACCATGATATAGGTACAGAAATCAGTACAACATTGAAATATACAAATGCCGAATAATTTTACCGGGAGAACAAATAAAACAAATACAATTTTTGACCGTTACCTATCAAAATGCCGCCAAGCAAGACAAGACGTACCTTTATATCAGCCATCTTGGCAGTGGTGTTTATAAATTGTGCGCGATCAACGCCCAGCACCGCTATTCGTCTCAAATTGAAGACAAATCGTGCACTTATTACACTAGCTTTTCCAAAACGACATTTTTACAAAGATTTTTGCAAAACACAAACGCGACGAAATAACGAAGACGCCAAGAATTACCATAGACAAATTTTGTAAATTTTATTTTGATAGTCTATTCGTTTCATCGGAATCGTTTTGTGGTAACCCAGCATAGGCGAAGTATTTTTCGCTTACGCTGATAGACGTAACATCAGTGTAACCGCGTATGAGACAGCGATAGTAATAAAATCCTATACAATTTGTATGAAAATAGATGTCTGACTCCGGAGTCAGACAGCCGTCGTAGAACAAAAAAGTGGCTACGTCGATAAGGACAGCAATAAGTAGCGATCTCCTTTTTTAACTAGAGTGAATTTGCTATGTGCATCTCTTACTGACTGATATGACAAGACACGTGCTTTCTTCTAGTTCCTTCTCTTTCTACGTAACCCAGTGACCTATTCTATTATGCTCAGTCTACACGCTTCAGCAATTGGTTTGCACATACAACGTGTTAATGAATAAACGCAAAACTAGAAAGTAGAGTTGGTTCAGAATCGAGAGCAGAATCGAATGAGCGTTTTTCTTTTGGTTTTCTAGGGGATCGATAGATGGCGCTACGGTCTGTGCGAATAAACGTCAAAATTTCAAAAAGTGTTTCTTTAAAATAATAAAGAGGGAAAAGATGACCAAGAAGATGCGTCGGCATCTTTTGATGGCATATTTCATTGTTTACTAATAATTTCAATCGAAAATTCGAAACTTTTACGCCTGACTTGGTTGTATGGGCTCGATACCTTGGCCTTCAAAAAAAAGGCAGGCACAGTCTTGACAAGATTTTGACAGGATCTCGCGGACGGCTCTATGGAGCGATAAACATGCCATCTGTCGAGTTTTTTAGGAACTAAATTTAAAAAATAAAAGAAAAACGCTCATTATCATGGTTTTAACAAAGGTGTTTTTTTTTTCAAAATATTAAGTCCCTAATATCATAAAATTTACAATTTACTGAACTTGGTTGAACTACACATGCCGCACGCGATCGCACTTTTCTGTCGCTCCATCCTTTTCACGTTCCGTCTATCTTTTTTAAGATAGACGGAACGCGAATCGCATTCCGTCTATCTTATATGCTCTAGCAAATGACGTTCCTGAGTGACAGAAAAGGATGGAGCGACAGAAAAGTGCGATCGCGTGCGGCCATGTGTAGTTCAACCCTAAGACGGTAGCCCATGCAGTTCTACAAGCGTAGATCGAACAATCGTATAGATGCTGAAGATTGCAGACAATGATATTAATGTTACTACCGTAACTAGATTAGTAGTATAGGGCACCAAAGCGTTGCCACTTCGCAGATGTCTGCAGACTCCTTTGACTTCAGTTCATTCGCTTATCTATGGTGAGTACGGACATATCCGTGACGTTTTAATTAAGTTTAGTTTTAGTTATTTAGTGACGACCCGGTTGGTGTAATGGTTACCACGCCGGACTGCCAAACCAGGGTCCTGGGTTCGAATCCCGGTTCGGTCATGGATGTTATATGTTCATGCCGTTGTTGTATGGTTTCCATAATAAAAAAGCCTTTAGTGCTTAGTTTGGGATCATTACAATGTATGTGCCTGTGAGCGTTATTTATTTATTATTATTATTATTAGTTACCAAAATGGGGAAATGCGTCGTAAAAAATTGTAAATCACGATAGGAAAAAATAATAAACGAAGTGGTGTTACTTTTCACAAGTAAGTTCACTATATTTTGTTAAGATTATTCAAAATAACATTAAAAAACTAAATAAATTTTTCACGCAATGTTTTTGCCATCAGTGTTGCAAGTAAATACGATTTTGATTTTCCCACACTGTGGGGAGTTTCGGTACCCTCTTCGTTATTTCATCAGAGTGTGTAGGTAATCATAAAAAATAGTCAGTAGGATAGTAGGAGCAGTAGTAGTATAATTTCGCGATTTCGAAGTTGGCACCATAGTAATATAATATATAATAAATAAAATAAATAAATCTTAACTATTATAAAACCGTAAAATCATGAGGAATAAAAAAGTAGCGGTTCACTTCATATAAACTCAAATGACAGTCGATAGCGCGATTTAAATGACGTGCAACGCCATGTATTGACAAAATTGTGTGTTTGGTTGTTTGTTCGCGCATCACGCTAAAACTACTGAACCGATTTTGATGAAACTTTTTTTGTTTTCTAGCTTATGATCTGACTTAAAATCTGGTATATAATTTGTGCGGACAAGGTCGCGGGAAAACACTATTAAATAATACAAATCTTTATTTGCATAGTGAAAGTGAAGAGAATACATGGTGACGTTATCCGATCTGGGCTGATTAAACATCAACCCTGTATAATATTTTATATTTAAAGTTTAATTATAAATCTGTTCAGAACACACAATATATTCAAGTTTAGAATTCAGGTAATAAATTATTATTATTATTATTTAAACCATTTATTTCCTTAATAACTATTATAACAACATTTTTTAAATAATTTGCATGCATATTACAATATTATTATTAATTATAATACCATTTCAAAACCTAATATACCTAATATATAATACATTAATTTAAATTATTATAGTCAATATCAATTTTACACGTGTAATAGAATTTATAATATTTTTTCACATTTATCTTAAATATCTATTATACAATTTTCAATATACATAATTATTTATTTATTTTTCTTTCTAGTTATTAAGGACCTCTCCAAGAGTATAGGCCTCCTCCAATTCATTCCAAGTTTCTCTATCTTTTGCTGTATTGATCAAGTTTTCTCCTGCTACTTCTCTGATTTCATCTGCCCATCGTTCTAGCGGTCTACCCCTTGCTCGTTTTCCAGACCCTCTAGCATGATTTCTCTACATGCGCGCGACTCGGCTATTTTCCATACTACAAGTCGCGGCAAGCGCGGCTTTCGCTCTCTGAAAAGCGCGCGAACACGTTATTTTGTATGCAGCGAAGGCGCGTCGCGCGCGCGTAGAGAAATCATACTAGACGTGCTGGTGGTCCGGTCCAGGTTGTTACTTTTTTGGTCCATTTTTTTTGACTCATACGCGCGACATGGCCCGCCCATTTCCATTTCAGTTTCTGGCAGTGTTTTAGAGCGTCTATAGCCTTGGTCTTCTTACGTATATCAATGTTTCTATTTTTGTCTATGCGCTTCATATTTAGTATACTCCGTTCCATGGCTCTTTGGCATGTTTGTATTCTGTCTTTGGTGTGTTTATTAAATATCCACGTTTGACATGCATACGAGAGGCAAGGTAAAAGACAAGAGTCTAAAATTTTTGTTTTCAGTTTTGTTGGTAGTTCAGATTTTAGGACTTCTTTGTAACTCCAAAATTTGTTCCATGACATAGTTATACGTCTGTTAAGTTCATCATGATGTCTAGATTTTTTGAAGGATATTTCTTTACCCAAGTAAACATATTCTTGCACATAGTCTAGTTGAGTGTTGTTAATTTTTATAGGTCTCTCGCTTTGGTTTGTCATGACTTTGGTTTTGCATGTGTTCAGTTCTAATCCAACTTTATAGCTTACGGTGTATAAGTCATTTACCATAGTCTCTAGTTCTGCTGCTGTTTCGGAGAATAAAACGATGTCATCTGCAAATCTTAAATTATTTAGAGTGCTGCCATTAATCATGATACCTTTTCCAGACCAATTTAGGTTTTTCATTATGCTTTGAAGAATAGTTATAACTATTATCGGAGACAATGGGTCACCCTGTCTCACGCCTCTACAAATTTTTATTTCAGGGCCCTTTCTCTCCAATTTGACTCTACTTACGCTTTTGTTGTATATATCTTTTAGAAGTTCAATACTTTCAGTCGGCACTCTACATTGTGCCACATGCTGAAGTGTGATACCGAATCGAATGCTTTAGCATAATCTATGAAGGCTAGGTACAGCGGACGTCTGTATTCTCCATATTTCTCTACAACTTGCTCTAGGACGTGTATTTGTGACCTGTGGTTGAAAAGTGCTTTCTAAATCCTGCTTGCTCTACTGGCTGGTGATTTTCGGTAAATTCTGAAGGTAATAAATTAAATTCAGTAATTAATTCTGGGGAAATTATTTCTAATTTCTAACCACTGGCAACAGTGGCCGTTTGTACTGACGTTTTTGAAATAATAACGTCTTTCTCATTTCATCGTAATTTTTTTGACGGCAGAAGAAACGAGACAAACATAGTTTACTTTGGCTTATGTATCGATTTCCATACGTCTTTGAAACTCGGAAGTGGTTACGCATTTTTGAGAATTGTTTGTAAGAAGCTATCCCTCTAGTTGTATAAGCTCACTGATTGCAGACATGTTTTCGGTTTGCATGGTTTTACTTGAGTGTATGGACGAGCAATCAGGCCGGCCGCGCCTCAGTCCGTGCTTCAATCAGGAAGGTTCTCTTAACAGAACAATGTTTTGAAAACTTTTAAATAAAATTTTAAAGTAAATGTACTGTGTAGTACCTGTTTTAAAAATAAAATAAAAAAATGTTTACAGTCTGTCTACAAAGTCTTGGCAAAAAATGAGGGCGCTGTCTCCACGCAAGAATGTCAAAATCAAGAATAACCTGGGAACACCACCATACTAAAATGATTAGTTCCTCAAACATTCATGCCACGACTTTATAGACAGACTGTACGGCATCTCATGAATGTCTGTTTTTTTTTCAAAGCAATACAATTATTGTTGAACAAAAAAATCTTCTGTCTGCTGCGATGCTAGAATGGCTTACCTTACTGCATAGCATTTTTGATTTGGTTGAAAAAAATATATGGCAAAATGTCGATACATCCGTGCCGTGGAAGGTATGTAAATTCTATACTGATAATAGCACTCGTATTTGACCGCAGATCAAAATGTCCGTCGTCTGCTTAGCGCCTAATCTGTACCTTTCTATTTGTATTCGAGCTCCTTTGTGCATGACGGTCTGCGGATTCACAAACTTTTAATGTGAAGTTAAAACGAACGGGCTCAGAAAAACAACTTGTCTATGATACAATTAAAAAAAAAACATATAAAATAACTGCGTAAAACTAATACTACACCACCACCAAAGTTGGATTACGATCAAAAATGTCTTCTTTCGATTGCGGTGGTGTATGCAACTCCCACTTTGACATTTTGATTTGACAATGGTATCGATTCGGTATGAGCACTCGACTAAATTAATTTTAACTTAAATTCGACTAAAATAAGTTAAGTCGTTTTCGTGTGCAATTCGGTTTTTGCAACGAACTAAATTAAGTCGTCTTGTTTGACAGGACTAAATCGATTATGACAGGACTAAATTGAAATCACAGATAACGAATGAAATGAAGGAATGATATAATACGGCGAAGGATTGTCTATGGTGTGGCTTAGTGTTGTACCCGTTTCTGACCAATCGATCATCGACTTGCCATTTGCATCATTGACACCTCTAGTTTGTTTGACACTTGTACAGAAAAAAAAAGAAAAGAGTGAGACCAAGCGATATGAGGAAATAAGAAAAAAGATTTTCGCTCGCTAGAAGTTTCCAAGTATTTTTTAGTTTGGGAAAATGATCAAAATGATAAAATAAAGATGAAGAACACCACGCACGTCAGGATTATACTGTGTTCTTGGCTGTTGAGGAGGTCCTCGAGGAGTACAGATGCCTTGTGATTGAAAGGAGGCTGACTGCAAGAGTAGGCAAGGGTCAGAGTATCATCTGAGGGGCGGAAGGAATGGTGTAAGGTAAATATAGTTAAGTATAGATTACAAACGAGATTTTTTGTAATATACGAGTTTATATGGACCCTGCCACATAGAAATCCGGGCCGGGATCGGCGCTATGACAACGCTATGACAACCAGGCAGCCGCCGGTGGGGCGCGGGCCGGCCGCGTCGCGGATGCGGCCGTGGCCGCTGTATTCCATTGTAGTCAATGCGAGGTGTCACACAGAGCGGATGCGGGCGCGTCGCGGTCCGGAGGCTGTATTTACCGCACTATCATTTTGAATTTTATGAATGGCCGCTTTCGATGTCACACCGGCCGCCTCCGCGCCGCGCGGACCCTGTGTGGCAGGCCCCAGAACACTTTCATTTCCCGCAGGACCGCCGCCCCAGCCCACTTTCCCGCAGGACCACCGCCCCAGCCAGCTTTCCCGCAGGACCACCTCTGTGTGGCCCGAGCTTTAAACTAGGTACAATATTTTCAGGTGTGCAGTGACCAAAGGTGCTGCATTTGAGAAAATTTGGTAAACATAAACGCCTGAAAGAAAGCCAAGCAGAGAAAAGTCATGGAGGAAAGACAGGTGCCGATTATGACGTTAAAGCTAAGAACAACCAAATCAACAATCATTGTAAGTGTTATGTTACCTTCCTATTTTGCAGGTTTCCTCACGATGTTTTCCTTCACCGTTTGAGAGCAGTCGGTAATACGTACATAAGTTAGGAAAACTCATTGGTACGTGGCATGTTGTCCATGTGGATTCGAACCCGGAACCTGATGATTGAGAGTCCATATCTCTCCGCAACGCGCCACCAAGCTCTCAAGGGTGGGGGGGAATATATGGACTAAAAAAGGGGGGGGGGGGGGCGTTCCGCACTTCCCCCACTTAGGGGTGATAGGGTGTACCCCCCAAATTCGTGCTGCAGGATAGTAAACCTCATAATTTAGACTTTCGTGCCGCAGGATACTAAAACAACCCCAATTTTTCCTAAGGAGGGCAACCGGTCAGTCAGCTCCTCAGCCACCGTCAGTGGCAAGTCTCAAATATTAATAGGTTGGCACGTAATAGCATGAATTAAAGCTAAAGGTCCCTGGAGCGACCGAAGCAAGCTTGAGAATTTACCAAAATATGAATAGGTCAGCTCGTGATGATACAATCGAAAACCTAGAGCAAGGGAAGCAAGCTTAAGATTTTACTAAACTATTTATAGGTCTGTAAGTAAGATCTGAATGTCGAGATCAGACGCCGAACAAAGGTGGTTGATATCGGCAAGCGGATTTCGACTCTGAAGTGGAGGTGGGCGGGACACTTGGACAGGCGGAATGATGGCAGTGCGAGGGGGAACGGTCAGTGGGCAGACCAGCAGCCAGGTGGTCGGATGACATTTGTAGAGTAGCCGGCAAACAGTGGATGAATAGGTTTGCATGTAATAGCACGATTTAAACCCTGGAGCAGGCAAAGGAAGCTCGAAAATTTACCAAAATATGAATAGGTTAACACATCATGATGATACAAACTAAAACCAGGTGTTAAACGAAGCGAGCTCGAGAGCTCAGAGGGTCGCCTAGACACTCACCTCACTCCTCCACCTCCTAGACCTCAATCTTGGTTAGAATTTTTATTAGGACCCATCCTCAGAGGTACTGTTCATAAATTAGCAAAGCTTGAGGCTTTCTTATTAATATTTACTGCTTGAGGTTAGTATACTATTTTTCTCCTCGACGGAGGTGGAAAGCGGCAACTTCGTTTAGCGCAGCGGGACGACAATTGTCGCTTTCCGTCCAGAGGGGAGAAATAATACATAGTTGTCTTGTCATCATGTCTGGACTAAGTTAGGGTTATTGTAGTGTGTGTCTGTGAAGTAAAGTCAAGCGTGGTGTGAGGGGGACGGTGAGCAGCCACCGCATCCACAGCTTTAGTGGATACAACTAAGCGTTTCTGCTCCTCACATCTCTTCTTCTGTGGAGACCGGGCCTAATGGGACTAGATAACCTCTGTGACATTTAACATTTTATAAAACTACTATTTTGACGGCCCGGTTGGTGTGATGGTTACCACGCCGGACTGCCAAACCAGGGTCCTGGGTTCGAATCCTGGTTCGGTCATGGATGTTATGTGTGTGCCGTTGTTGTATGATTCCCATAACAAAAAGCCTGAGCTTACTTGGGATCATTACAATGTATGTGCCTGTGAGCGTTATTTATAATTTATAATTATAATTTTGTTTCAGCAAACAGGAGAACGGCTGGAGAAAAACAGTGAACACTAGAATGTAGAAGTATTGAGGGCAAGAGAAGTTTAGTGAACGGGATGTTATTTACCCATCTCCCCATGTCTCCGCTCAGCTTCAGTAACACCACATAGACAACGGTTCAAACTGAGTAAAGAAGATTTCTCACATTTGTATGGCACAATCAAAGCGGAGATGGATGGACCATATGGAAGATAATTTCCTCATCTCTCGGCCACACAGCATAACTTCATTGACGCGGACAACATGAACGACTCAGGCAACGTGGCAAACTCGAACAACATAAACAACTCGGTCAACTGTTGCCAATATTTACAAAGTTGTCCATGTTGAAGTCCATCTGAGTTGTTCATGTTGTCCGAGTTGTTTTCATGTTCTCTGAAGTACTTTAGTATAACAGAACAGAATAATTTAGTAAAGCATGATCAACATGGACATTCTGATCAACTCTGATGACACATACAACTTGGACAACGGAGTTTACCGAGTTGATCATGTTGTCTGAGTTGACCAAGTTGTCATACAGGGCTGCGTTCAGAACCTTTGGGTGCGGTTGTTCTTCTCGCTCGCTCTTATGGGTAATACACTTTTCACCGAGCCTCGGAACAGCGTTAGGGCGAAAAGTTGCAATCGGAGTGCACTCTGGGCGTAGGTTCTGAACGCACCCCAGGGCGTAACAAAACACCCTCATAATACGGGGTGGTTTAGTTAGACCATCAAACTGAACAACTTTCACTATGGAGCCAACATTGAGAAAAATAAAAATTAAGTTTTCCGTTACGGGATGCCTAGCAGATGTGAAACTTCTCCCGATTTAAATTTCTAACTTCCGTCTCACAAAAAGGTTGCGGATCAGAATTTCAAAGCCCTTCCATAAAATTCACTTCAAAAATCTGCAGTCCCATACTTGCATACATTTTAGTCGAGTTGGTACTACAGTTTTGTGTATGGAACAGCTGATTTTTGTTTATTGGCTCCATAGTGAAAGTTGTTCAGTTTGATGGTCTGAAACACCCCCTTAAGTATTAGTAGGGTGTTTTGTTACACCCTGTATAAAGTACTTCCGACTATATGGACGACTGTCAACTTTGAAAACATGTACGACTCGGGCAACGTTGACAATTTGGTCAACTGTTGTCTAAGTTGACAAAGCTGTCCACGTTGCCAGTCGTTCATGTTGTCCTAGCTGTCCAAGTTGACAGAGTCCTTCAAATTGTTGGAAGTACCTACTTATAGAACATCTTGGTCAACATGATCAAATTGGAAAACTCAACTAAGTCAACTCAATAATGTTCGAGATGAGTAGGTGCATGACCAAATGTTGTTCAAGATGACAGAGTTGTTCATGTCATCAGAAGTACTTCTAGTCAAAATATTTCAGTAAAGATAGTGGTATGGAGTCGTTGCCCGTGGACCCGTGGGTAATTAAAATTACCCTTGGACCCATGGCATTAGGGATTGCTCTCTGGACGTAAGACTATATCGATAGAAACCCTCGTTCGGTTCGATTCAGACCCCCGTAACCCGGCCACACCATTGGTGGTATGGTGGGTCTTTTAAAGTTAAACGGTACCACTGAGTGTAGTGACCCTAGTGATGACCTACCTATCTCTTGCATGATAATCTACTCAGTGGTACCGTTTAACTTTAAAAGACCCACCGTACCACCTGGGGTACTGTGGTGGGTCTGAAGCAAACCGAACGAGGGTTTCTTTCTATCGATATAGTCATAAGTCCAGGGAGCAATCCCTAATGCAATGGGTCAACCCACCGGGTCCACGGGTAACGATATGAGTGATTTTCAAGTGATTTTGCTAAGATTTCGATTAGATTCAAGATGTTGATCAGTGAATGAAGATCTTTTATTTATTATTTTTAATTAAATCTATAAAAATAAAATAATTTCATTTAATTTATGAGTTTTTTATTTATTTTCCCACAAACTCTGTAAGAAAACATGATCCAACTGGATGAGAACAAGGAGGTCACATCACACACTGAATTATAGCATGGCATGGCTCTCGACTTTATTCCCCGAGGGGGTAGTCAGAGATATTCTGAAACGTCAGAACATCCACCTTTCACTAGTACCGAAACTCTGTCCAGTGTGACGTGAGCATGTCGGTTGCCACATATAATGGACAGCAGGTTACAATACATGCCTCGAAATAGAAGCACGCAGGTTTCCTCACTATGTTTTGCTTCACCGAAAAGCCAGTGGTGTTACAAATCTTACATAAATTCCGAAAAACTCATTGGTACGAGTCGGCATGGATTGGGATCGAACCATCTGCTCCTGCATGGCAGGTTACTCACCACGGCACCATATTTTAATCTTGTTTAAAGACAATCTGGCGCTGCTAGTGAAACGTGGAAATTATGAATATATTATATACTACTCCATCAGAGGCCGTCCGTTCCCCATGACTTGTGCACAGTGATCTGATCATGCACTTATAATATCTTGCTCAACTGCTTCAGATAGGTACACTGGCTTGTGGCTTGTAGAAGACAATCATCTGTCCTAATGATTATCTGATTGAACTCGGTTCCATAGAAAGTCAATGCGCCCAAAACCTACAACAAAAAGCAATATTTTAGTGTCATTGCATGCTACACTTATGTATGTCAGGGGTGCGTTCTGAAACTACACCCAGAGTGCACCCCGAGTGCAACTTTTCGCACTAACGCCGTTCCGAGGCTCGGTGAAAAGCGTTCGACCCATAAGAGCGAGCGAGAAAAACAACCGCACCCAAAGGTTCTGAACGCAGCCCTGTAAGTGATGTAGTGGTTCTTTCGTTGGAACATGTGTAGGAATGCAGCAGATGTACATACTCTGATAGGTACTCAGTTACATCATATACAGATCAATTAGGTGCGGAGTACTCGAAACAAGTGCAGTGTAGGTAAGTACAGTATGAAAAGATAGGTATTTGGATCCAAATGAGGTGAATTGTCTGCCCATCCCAAAACTGGGAAATAGGTGTGGGGGTGAATAAACTACAGGTAGTAGCAATAGTTCTCACCCCCCGAGTGATTTTACTCAACCTAGGGTGTGAGTTAAGGCTGGGCCAAACAGAGTGCAGCTGCAGAACGGGTGCAGACCGGCAGCAGTTGTAAACTATGGAATCATAAGCGAGGTGTCACAATAGAGGCAGTCTGGTGCGGCTGCGGAACGGTAGATGCAGTCCGGTGCGGCTGCAGAACGATAGCCGCAGTGTGCCACCTCGGATATGATTCCACAGTTTACAACTGCAGCCGGCCTGCACTCGTTCTGCAGCTGCACTCTGTGTGGGCCAGCCAGAACAGAATTGTTCAATAACGTTTGAGCCATCTGTCAAAACGGCTCTAATGGCCATCATGAGCAATAACGTGATTAGTGTAATACTAGTAATTGGCCTCTGGTCGGAGTGGCCGGGTAGTGCACCTGCACGTCTCTTCCGCACTGCATTCTCTGCTCTGCAGCAGAGAACCTGCAGCGCATATTATATCGGGTTGCGCTATATGCATGGTAGTGCACCCTCCAAAGAAGAAGGGGAGGCCCGCGGCCGGGGCAAAGCCTCAGCCTTCATATTTTTAACATTGTGTGATCTTGTAGGGCAAACAAAACTACCTTCAAGTGCTTTGGTATGTTGTCGTATGTGTTGAAAATTTGAAACCAGGATGGTCTTGCAATACCTGGCAGAGATATCCAGCAGAACCGTTTGGGACATGGAAGAGTTTCTCTCGGCCAGTGTAAACGTGTTCGAAGTATCTCGTAGGCCTCTTAACCTTCTCTTTCTTGCTGATTTCTGTGAAATGAATTTAGGTTATAACCAGTGTCCTAGAGGTACATTTATGAAACTAAAACCTCATAATTTACCTCTCTTCTGCATCTACCAGAGCCGCAACTACGTACCGCGCCATTTCCACTATATTTGAAATAAAAATCACTACAAAACACGCTAAGTCGTTTTTAGTCGACACCGTTTTAGTCGAGATTAAAATTTGACTAAAATAAGTTTGACACATCTAAAAGTGACAGGTATATGTTCGTTTCGAATAGCAAAAGGACGTTTTAACCTAATTTAGTTCGAAATAAGTTTAATCCTGTCAGATAAGTTAAGTTAAGTTTAGTTTTTTTTTTTTTTTTTTTTTTTTTTTTTTTGGCTTGGCTTGGCATTGGGATGCATTTGCCATTTACAAGGTAGGGAAACGGAACGGTAATGAAAAGGTTAACGGAATACGGATAGGTTAAATTGGATTTGGAATAGTGTTAGGTTAGGGTTAAGTGTTAGTGTTTAGTGTTAGTGTTAGGTGTTGTAAAATAAGTTATATTTTTATATCATTTAAATATATAAATGAAGATATAGCTTTATAAATCTGAAAATCATTATTTACAAGAAGGGAAGGCATAGATAGAGGAAATGGAACGGATAACTCAGCCAGGGAATCAAAAAAGGAAGAACGGTCAAAGAGGGGACAAGATAGGAAGAGGTGGTTAATGTCACCATATGCGCCACACTCACAATTAAACTCTTGTACAATATGAAGCCTGGCAAGATGAGCTGGGCAACAAGTGTGTCCCAACCTTACACGTATTAGCACCGAAGTGGCCAACTTACCAAGCTTCATACTAAACCACCACGGTTTAGATGGAATTGATGGCTGTAATGAAAAATAAAACTGACCCTTAGTCTGACCGGTGACACTCCAGAGTTCCCGCCAGGAATCCCGAAGAGTGACTCTAGGAAGTGCAGCCAGATCATGACAGTAGTTAAGATATGGGAACATGTCCCCACAGACAACCGCTTCGTTGGCCAGTTGGTCGGCCCTGGCGTTCCCAACGATGCCGCTATGACCCGGCACCCACGCAAAAACAACAGAAAACCCCTTTACATTACATTCAGTTAGCAAATTTCTAATTTGAATGATTATAGGAAAAGATTTTGATTTGAAAGGAAAGGAAAGTAATGACTGTAAGGCGCTTTTTGAGTCGGAAAAAACCACGCATTTTTTGAGTTTCATTACCAGAATGTATTCAACAGACTTTAACAGACCAAAACACTCGCCAGTAAACACAGATGATTCTGGAGGAAGTTTAACTTTTTGAACTATATTGTATTGGGAGTGAAATACTCCTACTCCGACACATCCATTATTTGCATGCTTTGAGGCATCACAATAAATATGATGCCAGTCGTCCTGCCAATCGTTATTAAGTGCAATTTTAAATTTACATCCAGCACTGATATCATTTTTTTCTATACCTATATTTAACTGAATGTTAGGGGATACAATTAATGATTGGTAATTGGAAGAAAAAAGTGGATGAGTGGATGAACGGTGCACTGGAGCTTGAAGCGCATTTAATTTATTTAGACTATTAATGAGACATGGATGATTTTTATGGGTCCAATAATTTGAGGTACGGATGAGATTTGATAAAGTATTAAGTTTAATGAGAAGGGGATGATTCGAAAATTGATAAATACGGAATAAAAACTTATCAGACAAAAACTGGCGACGCAGGCGAAGCGGAGGGTCGCAACATTCGATCTGGAGAGCATTTATCGGACTCGATTTCATGGCCCCGGTAACTATCCTCAAAGCTTTCGATTGGATGTTATCCAGCTTTTTAAAACCAGCAGCACTGCCAGGCTCTAATAAGAAAGTACCATAATCTAAAATACTTCTAATAACAGCATTATAAAGTAACTTTAATGAGAATGGGTGAGCTCCCCACCAAACCCCCGAGAGGCATCTGAGCATATTTATCTGACGTTCGCATTTAGTGACTAAATATTCACAATGAGGAAGTCCTGTGAGTTTAGAATCTAATATAACGCCAAGGAATTTAACTTGGTTTTTAACCGGAATGGGGCTATTATCGTAATATACAGAAATAGGAGGAGGAAGTCGCATCCTAGAGAATAACACAGTAACACTTTTAGAAACTGATAATTCCAAACTGTTCTGATCTAACCAACCTTTTAGTAGAACTAATGAATTTGATAATGATACGCAGGCTTTTTGGATAGAAGGGTCAGATACGTATAAAAGAAGATCATCAGCATATTGAAGGATATTAATATTACCAAGTGAGGATTCTAAATCAAAAGTGTAAATGTTGTAAAGTAAAGGACTAAGCACCGATCCTTGTGGAAGACCCTTCCACACCACTCTAGACTGTGAAATGGAATCATCCATAGACAAGTGTATAGTTCTTTCTGTCAAAATGTTCATTATGAAGTTTGTTAATATTATTGGGACGTTTAAAGAATCCAGCTTTCTTCTAAGAATTGGCAAGGAAACATTATCATATGCTGAGGTAATGTCTAAAAATACAGCCACAACAGATTTATTATTTGAGAAAGCTATACGAATATCAGTGGTAAAGATACCTAAACTATCCAGTGTACCTTTACCTTTTCGGAAACCAAACTGGCTATCAGCTAATAAACGTTCCTTCTCAACAAACCACTCCAAACGATTTTTAATTAGATGTTCCGATATTTTCACTAAAACTGAAGACAAGGCTATAGGTCTAAAGGAAGAAGAACTTGTAGGGGATTTGTTTGGCTTTAAAATGGGAATGATAGATTGAGATTTCCAGGAAGAAGGAACATTACCAGAAAACATAATACAGTTAATCAGGTCTAGAAAGTATGAAAGAGAAGAGTCACAAAGATGAGAGAAAAAAGAATAAGGAATCCCATCACCACCAGGAGCTGAGTCTCTTGTATTAGTTACCACACCTTTCAATTCAAGGAGACTGAAAGGTGAGTTAAGTCCTGTTAAGTTTCCTAAAACTGGAGTAGGAGTTGGATTTACTAGTATCTCTGGAGGAACAAAAGGGGGAGCAAGACTGTCCAAAAACTTATCAGACAAAGAAGGAGTCAGAACGTTGGAAGATGATTCTTTAAAAACAGATCTGAAACGTCTAATATTAGACCAAACAACAGAAGGACGAATATCTGGTGAAATTGAAGCACAAAAACTTTTCCAACCATCTGACTTCTTTTTCCTTAGTATTTTTCGTGTGTTCTTAGAAATATCCGAAAGGATGTCAAAGTTTTCTGATGTAGAGTGGATACAGTAATTAGTTTCAGCTTCTTTTCTTTGTTTGACAGCGATGGTACACTCTCTGTCCCACCAAGGAGGGGACGGGATTTTATGAAATGAACCCGTCTTTCTGGGGAATAAATTATCTGCACACTCAATCATAACTGCAGATAATGCATCAGCACACACAAACTCATTACCCTGTTCAATTTCAGGCAATGTGGAAATTTTTCTTTGCACACTATCACGAAAAACCTCCCAATCAACATTGTTTAATTTATATTTCAGACGAGGAACTCTTCTAGCAGCCGGTCTGTTATTAAATGGGAAAGAAATAAACAAAGGAAAATGATCACTACCATAGGAAAATGAATGTGGAGCCCAGGACAAGGATGAAGCTAAATTTGGGGTACAGATAGATAAATCAGGTGCACTAGTATTTTCACCTGGAGCTGTGCGACGTGTAGGTAAACCAGTATTTAAAATACATAAATTTTGTGTGTCTAGAATGTTAATAATGTCATTAGCAAATCGACTCGCAATAGAGCTGCCCCATGATTGGTGTTGACAGTTAAAATCTCCCATAATCAAAAATGGTTTCGGAAGAGTGGAAAAAATATTATTTATTTCATTAAATATAAAAGAAGAAGGATGAGGAACATATACAGACACATAACAAATGTTGTCCACTATGACAGCAATTATTGAAAAACCACTGCCATGCGGCGGAATTGGAAAATGTGTGAAAGAATAGGCATGGTTGATGAGGATAGCCACACCACCATGACTATCGGCTCTATCTTCTCTGATACAAGCATAACCGGGAATCCTAAATGAGGAAACCGGTTTAAGCCATGTTTCCTGAATTTCAACTAAAAATGGATTATAGTTGTTAACAAGATATATTAAATCTGATTTTTTTTTACTGATACTCCGACAATTCCACTGGATTGCCTTGGCTGACTGATCCATTGTTATTGAGTGTTTGTAAAATTGTTTCAATTATTGTGGCAACGTTGGACGGTGAAGAAAATTTTGAATTTGTTAATAAGTTAATTAAAGATATTATCAATTCTTTAATGGAATCATTATTACTCCTGTTTTCATTAATATTAAATCCACAACCATTATTTGGAGGTGGGACATTATAATCTTTAATTAACTCATGATGGGCTTCACGATCATACCCACCAGTAGGTTTAGGAGGAGAACGAGGTTTTACGATAACAGTTTTCTTGTAGGATTGATTTAAAGGTGGATACTGACTGGAATTTTGAGTAAAGTTATGAATCTGGCTCATATTATGATTAGGGGGTCCGGGAGAGGTTAAAATTTCAGAATACAATTTAGTTATTGGACCATGTACTTTAGATGCTTCTGCATATGACATGCAGCTCTTTGCCATTGTTTCTTTAATCTGCTTCTGTCTTTCATACTCGGGGCACTTTCTGCTAGTTGCAGAATGAGAACCATGACATAGACAGCATGAAATAAAATCCTCATCGACTGAACAAGAACCACCGTAATGATCTTGCCCACACTTGTAACATTTTGGTTTCGACCTACACATATCCTTCACATGACCATACCTACAGCAGTTAAAACATTGAATTGTTGGGTAGATATAGAGGTCTACTGGCAAAGATGTGAAACACATAAAAACTCGTTTAGGTAAAACTTGGCCATCGAACGTAAGAACTACTGTTTCAGTGTCATGAAATTGCTTTTCACTATTTATAATAACTTTCTTTTTAATGCGTCTAACTTTGAGGATATTACCGCAACCCACTGGGACAGAAATGTTGCTCATCACATCATCAGGGGATAAATCCACCGGAACACCACGAACCACACCCATACGGGTCAAGTGAAAGCTTGGAATAAACGCTTTATAACAATTTTTTGTTAAGTTGTCATGGGAAATAAAAATATTCGCATCCTCATAATTACTGAACGAAAGTGAAAGTTTGTTCCGACCAATTTTTTTTAAACTCCCGTTGACTACATTTTTAAAAGAATTTAACTTCAAAAAACGCCCAAATGTGATGGGATGAAGGGTTGCTCTGTCATCTAGGGATTCTGTTTGTTTTTGTACATGTACTACATAGGGTGCCGCATCACATGGTTTGTAGAGAGTTCTATTTCCAAAAGTGGAGTGAGAAGTGTTATTGAGACCTTTCGAATTGTCAGACGACACAACTTTAGCTGAATTATCCTTAGACAATTTTATTTGTTCCAAAGCAGGCTGCTCTGGACCCTGTACCGACTCAGTAGTCTGTTCTAAACATTTGCAATCATGTTCATTACTTGTTGCATGGCTCCTGCGTTTCTTTTTGTTACAATGGGAGCATTTCTTTACAGCACTGGACCGTTTTCTTTTTTGTTTAGAATTGTCATGGACAGAACAATCTGTATCCATGGCACTAGATTCATTAGGTTCAATAGTAACGAAATGACCTATCCTGGGGGCTCGTTCCCCCAGGATCCCCAGGGGGGTCCATATAAAATACTTAAAACTACTTACCAATAGATGAAATCAAAATAACACTACACAAAACTAAATATATACAGTCTAAATATACAAAATATACAATAAACTTATCCAATTTAACACTAGAAATTAATAAAATTAATAAAAAAGACAAGAAAAACAACCGCCAACTTGAACGTTTCCCGCGCTTTCGTTAAGTTTAGTTGTGTTTTTTCGAATAGCGTACATGATTTTGACACATTTTAACTAAATTTTAGTTAAGTTTAGTCGTAATGGCCATTACCGAATCGATACCAATGACATTCATCAGCTGTTTCAGTTGAGGTTATGTTATACGATGGTGCGATGTGATTGCGATTGTGAATATTATCAGAAATTAAAGTAAAATCTACTAAAATGTCCCTCTTATCATATGCATCGATAGTCTTACGAAAAGCTGCACAGTTCCGGTATCCAGCAACATGTAAAAACTGTACAAATAAATTGATAAATATGACATCAAGTTCGGTAACCACAAAAACTATTCACGACGTAAATACAAAGGTTGTGAAGGACGTTGTTCTATTTAAATATGAGAATCCTAAGTTTTTCCAGTACATGAACCTTTTTGCGGTGGTCCAGTATATGTTTTGGACGTATTTGGGCGTGTTCGCGTTTAGTTCGCTGCGGGACGCTCCGGTGGATAAATCGACGATCACAGATGATACTCCGTGGTTCAGGAAGATAAATCTTGGTGAAAATAAGTACAGGAACACTTTGGGCTCCGTTGCTGTTTTAGTTGGTAAGAATCAGGGCTTTACATTTTTTAAACTTGTTACTAGTTCCAACCTTAGATTTCGAACTGAGTTGAACCTACATTCTTGATGATCGTCTTTTTCTTGTGGGGTCTTGATTGAGGTGACTAAGTGGAAGGTTTCTCTTGCAGTGAAAGCGAAGTGTTTTGGTCTGGTCCTAGCCACTGGTCACCAAATGACACCAAATGGCCAGTCCAGGCCTGGACAATGGCGTGAGCTTATGTATGTATGATTGAATGAATGAATGAATGAATCATACATACATAAGCTCACACCATTGTCCAGGCCTGGACTGGCCATATGGACATACCAGGCAAATGTCCGGTGGGCCGCCGCTCTCGACTTTTGATATTCGGCCTACCCCATAAATTAAAAGGATATACTTATTCAAAACAAGATACCTACATCTATGTGTACAATAATTAACATAAAAGATTTTATTTTTTATTAAATGAAAATGGGGTCCACTTTTTTTTTAAGGCCCTGTACTGTACTGTTTTTGATTGCTGACATAACCGGGCATTACTACTTAATCTAATTTGATGATTTTCTTATATTTTATTCATTCTTTCAGGTACCGGATCTCTAGCAATGATATGGATGTACACACTCAAGTCCGTTCGCTTCCTGATCCTAAACAAAGGAGGCCGTCACGTAACATTTGTAACCTACACTCCGTTCGGCAAAAACCGTATGATGACCGTCCCCATAGAAAACGTTTGCTGCAAGGAGAATAGATCGAGCGCAAAAGTACAATTACCTTTGAAAGTAAAGAATACATGGATGCATTATATGCTGGATATGAGAGGAGAGTTCAAGAATCCCTTGCTTTTTGATAGTACGGCCGGATTGACAAGGAAATGGTGAAGTTTTGTTGTTATTTTAGTTAATACGGATTGGTGGGAGGCAAGGTAGTGGTCAACATGCTGTCAGACAATTTTTAAGCCATCAATACGCCTCTGATCTGGCTTAAGGCGTAATAGTTGGTGGAAATACCTCGAACGCATCTTTTATTTTTCATTTTACGACTAGATTTATACCATTTACCGAAACTCAAGTCATACCTCAGTATTTTTGGACAGTTTATCGAAGTGTTCGAAGTTTAGTTTAGTGAAATCATAAACTGAAATACACAATTGGAATTACTTCACTCGATAGAAAATCGTCACAAAGATGATGTATTATCATGAATTTTAAACATTTTTCTCGTTTTAGAAGAACTTAAAATAGTTTCCGATTTTTTGCATTTATACTCGCATATTCACCATTAGTTTAACTAAAGAAATCATAAAAAAAATCTAGAAAAAGTACTTTGGTTAGTTCTTTTTAATCGAAAATACGGCTCATGCACACACTTTTCGGAGCGGTGGACAATCGCGTTTCTCATAGAAAATATTCGTCGGGACTTATGGCCCCTTAATGAGTTGTTACAGTATGGCCCACTCCCTCTTACCCTTATTCGTGACAGGAGGCAGTTGCCCTGCAGTGGGATCCTGCAGACTTACTTAAAGTTAATACAATACCACTCAAAGATGATGATTGGAGGAATCCATACGAAACGCACAGCAATAATTGGATGATGTTCCCATCTTTTCGTTCAATGTTGCAAGCGTGTTTCTGCTTTTGATAAACGGTTTTCGTATGGTCAAACTATTGATTAGTCTATGAGTGTCACACTCAGTTGCAGAAACGCTCATTAGAGTTAATCCTCCATTAAATCTCTTGCTGTCACTTTTTGTCTTGTTGACGTAGTAAAAGCTAGCAAGAGATTTAATGGAGGATTCACTTTAATGAGCGTTTCTGCAACCGAGTGTTAGTCATTTATTTTGTCTAAATTATTGTGTTATTGTAGAATTTGTAAATAAACTTAAAATATTCAATAGTATTGTATACTAATTAAGTCTTCTCTGTTCTTATCCCATTATTTTACAGTCTATTAGGCGTCATTTCAATATATACTTACTTCACCTCATCTAATCAATCTTCAAGTGCTCATAAAATAGTGCCTGATACATACGGCCCTAGCAGATCAAGTTGCATGTTATGCTCCGTCTACACGCTCCTTACGTGTGCGGTTACATGCGCGTGCATACGCAAAACGGTAGCTTGCCGACTAATGAAAATTAGCAATCGAAATTTACCAATGTTTAATATTTGCGTGCCATTGTTAACGGCTGATTAAGGGTCGATTCGACTAGTGAATAAAGGTTATATTTATTTGCGCGTTGCCGACGCGGCGGTCGCTCCAAACAAATTTGACCTTTATTTACTAGTGATAAGATTGCCGCTGCGAGCCAATGCGCTTCACTGCTCTTTTGGTGGGAATCGACCCTTAGGAGATCCTCTACTGTACTGACCAGACTGACCACCTGTAATTTTTGTGTACCCTGTGATCAATAGTAAATAAACATTACTTTACTTGCTGAAGATTGCACTGTGCAGTTTACTGTATAAGGCGAACAAGCCGTCTTAGGGCCTGTTTCTCCACTTCTGAGTAAGTTCTTGTTAGCTTATCCGACAGATAGTTTGACATATTTTGTATGAAATTACTCAGAAGTGGAGAAACAGGCCCTAGTACTATTAAAATACCTTGTGCATGGTCATGGTGTCCTATCCCATACAAATGAAATTTTAGTTAAAAGTTTGGCAATATATGGCGTTATGGTATCGATTTGTAATAAATGTTTACGTAAAAGTGTAAATTGTTACTAAAAATACATGATCTGACTACAAAAAAATCTCATGAGCCTCGGAAAATCAAGCAATTTACTTTGCCCGAAGACTGCCCGCGTTACGGCAGTCGCGTTCCATTGTTTGACGTTGGGCATCTGTACTGTAGGCCTACCATGAGTTTTCACCGCACTTTACTACTGTAGTTACGTCACCAATTTTGTATTGAATTTCGTACAGCGCCCCTAGTGGTTACGTTGAGAACTAATTTCTGTCATACGAATTGGCGACGTAACTACCGTAGTAAAATACAGTGAAAACTCATGGTAGACCCTCTGTATAGTATTATATAATCTGTGTGCATGGTATATTGGCGTATGAGTAAAGTAATAAGAACAGACCGGTACCTAAAAAAAACCGAAGTAATATTTAAAGGGGTGATTTAGACTAACAGCAACTTTCACAATTCGAGTAGGTAGGTACTGTAGTTTTGTATGAAACAGCAGATATTTCTTCGCGATCTCGAAATTGGCTCCGTAATGAAAGTTGTTGTTAGTTTGATGGTCTAAACTAAGGGTTGAACTACACATGGCCGCACGCGATCGCACTTTTCCGTCGCTCCATCCTTTCTGTCACTCAGGAACGTCATTTGCTAGAGCATATAAGATAGACAGAACGCGATCGCGTGCGATCGCACGCCGCAGGCGATCGCGTTCTCTCGCACGCCGCAGGCGATCGCACGCCGCAGGCGATCGCGTTCTCTCGCACACCGCAGGCGATCGCGTTCTGTCTATCTTATATGCTCTAGCAAATGACGTTCCTGAGTGACAGAAAGGATGGAGCGACGGAAAAGTGCGATCGCGTGCGGCCATGTGTAGTTCAACCCTTAACCAACCCTTCAAATATTACTAGGGTGTTTTGTTACACCCTGTATAATCAACCCACGAGGCCAGCCTTGTATTTAAGAGTAGCTTATTACGGCGCCAACAAAACGACAGATCCATCATGCGCACTCATTTTGGCATTTGCAAAGTAAGCAAGACAGAGGCACCGGTCTAAGGATTGCTACACACATGGTCGGGTCGGCACATTCGGTTCGCCTTTTTTCATACAAACATGTTTTAGACTGCTAGAGAAAAGCCGAACCAAATGTGCCGACCCGACCATGTGTGTAGCAAAGAACCCTTACTTTCTTGTTTTCTCGGCTGCCGTGTGCTACCATTAGTACGGTAGTTTGCCCACATGAATTAGAGTTGAACCTCATCTGGCAGCAAGGAATCGCATTTTTTGACGCTCCATCCTTTTCTGTCGCTCAGGAACGTCATTTGCTAGAGCGAGAAAGATAGCGGGAATGCGATCGCATGCGGCAGCACCGGCAGTGCTGCGACCTTTCTCGCTCTAGCCAATGACGTTCCTGAGCGACGGAAAAGGAAAGCGCGTGAAAAAATGCGTTCCCGTGCTGCCTGATGAGGCGCAACCCTTAAAAGGGTAAATAAAATTTCTCTATGAGATTTATCAGAAAAAAATCTTTATTAATTGTTCATAATCATAGTAACAGAAAAAAATTATGTCTGTCTCAACACAAAATAAACAAGTAGTAAAATTTATAATAACAAAAATAAATTTTTTATCTATTTACATATTTCACAGTATTTTGTTAGGCGCATTTATCGTGTAATTTTTTGTTCCAAATTTGTGAGCAAACATACCTCATCACTTTGGTCTTCAGTAAACTTTAATAAACCTTATATTCTATAGTACTTAAGTACTTTTAAGTCTCGTCAGTTATTTAAGAGCCATATCGCACACTTGATTTTTCTGTGTAGGCGATTTCGCTAATGCACAGCAACGACGTCGTAACAACTGCACCGCCACCATGTCGCAACTAATCTCCGCGATTTTACTCTGCGATATCGCCGCGATAGATTGATCTCAGAAATATCGCGTTGATATCGCGACGATATCGCTCCGTCATCGCCTATCTACGCATAAATTAAATGCATAGTTTTCTTTGTGTTGAGACTACCGTCAAATTGAACCACGATAAAAGCGCATAACAAACATAAACTTAATGAAAATGAAAGTCTTTGTACGAATAAGATAGACAAGAGTGATTTTAACAATCAACTTAACTGTAATTATTACAACGTGTAATCTCTTACGTTTTCTATTCACCTACTGACAATTTCCGATTAAGTCTACAAATGCTTTAACTAGCTTGCAACAAGCTAAAATAGATCGATGGTTGGGTTTGTAGCCCGAGAAACTGTAAGAATTCAACCTAAGTACAAGCATTGAAGAATAGTTAAAGAAGCAGCTGTAAATAAATCGCAACTGAACCATGATTGGACTGCGTGCGGAACAGATCTTTTAACACATTTGGTATTGCACTATTCATTTGACAGCCGTTAGAGCCGTTTTGACAAATCGCTCAGACGTTAAAGGCTGTCAGTCACATAGAGTTTGGAGCAATGCGGAATTCAGCACAGTTGGATAGGAATTGGATTGCAATGTGATTAGAACTGTGCAATCTGACTTAGCGCAATCGCCTTCCTGACCAGAAACATAAAAAACCCGCTTTGGGTCGACAGCAAGAACACAAATTAGTTCCAACGATTTTCCGCAAAATGGCGAGGTTTTTTTTCTGGTCAGGCTTTAATATTAACCCTGAAATGGCGTGACGAAGTCATTAAATTGACAATGAAAAGGTAGTAAACAATTGGTGTTCCATTCAAAATGATCAGTTAACCGGTGCGATTTGTGTGAACTAAACATTTTTTCAATAATATAATGCATTACGCTCCAATGACAAGAGCGTAGCTGTTAAATAACATGATGATAATGTTTATACGATTGAAAGAAACAATCAGTCCAGTAGTTTCGTCGTCTGCATTAGTCATTTTGAACATAAAATCCGTGCAGTTTCCCGGAAACTATCTGTAATTAAAAACACAAGCTCCAGTCTTACAACTCCTGATATGTCGGTGTCAACTTCTTAAGGGATTGTTCTGAAAACCATCGATCCTATTAAGTACAATATTTAACTCTTATTTACAGGTATTTCATAAATATTAACACTACAAATACCAGTTTCACATCACAAGTCACGTTAATCAAGCCATTTTGACACTTACGTCTTTGATATAAGAGTTCGGGGACTTCTTATGTGAACTGTTATAAATTACGAGTTAAGGCGCGGTGTGGCCATTGGGAAGCGGTGCGCGATTATGAGGCGTTTTCTTTTTCACTAGATGGCGTTACTGAGCATTTTCTCAAAATTCCTGAAGTTTAAGCAATTGTTCTCGTATAGCGTAGGAATAATCAGACAATTTCAATGCACTGACCACGGTGGATTTCTAATAAGTTCACTGTACGTTATCTACAAATACGCCATCTATTTACCAACATGATAATAGTCAAAGAAAACACCTCATCTTCTCATTTTAAAAACCATCACAGGTTATACAAAAAATTAAACTCGTTCTTAAATAAATATATGCATTGTATCTCCACTGCATTGCAGCTACTTTATAAAGTTCATCTATAGTTAAAATTTTATACCAATGTTAACCTTTACACATTCAAAACAAAGTTAAAAGTACTAAGAATTGTACGCTAAGCATACTGCCACAGACTTATGAGGCAATAGATATCACAAAACTTGTGTTATTTAAAATACCCCACAAGCTTCTAGGGAGTGCACAAAATGATCACGTGACGCACCACGCTGGTAGATTGTTAAGCCAAGCCGGTTAGGGTTGAACCCCGCTCTATTCTCTTGTTACTCAGGAACGTCATTGGCTAGAGCGAGAAAGGTCGCAGCACTGCCGGTGCTGCCGCGTGCGATCGCATTCCCACTATCTATCACGCTCTAAAAAAGGATAGAGCGTGAAAAAAACCGATTCCCTGGTGCCAGATTAGGCTCAAAACCCTTAGTCCACGGGCGGCGTGGAGGTAGATTGATTTGAAAACAGATTTTTGTTAAGACAGTTGTTTTCGTTGTTGGTAGATTTATGCTTACGGAAAGGCGAATGTTACATAGCCCATGCAGCCAATCGTTAAGACCGTAAGCATTAAACCTAAGTCTTGCGACATCTATTCCCTCCTAAGTCTGTGCATACCACAGTGTTTTTATTTATAAAAAAATATACATATTAATATCCATCAGTATCACTATTTCACTTTAGTATAATGACTAACTTACGAAGTACCTACGTTTATCTTTTTTTTTTTAAATAAAAGCATTTTTTTGTTTATACAGCGTTAGTTTAAGCTTGTCAACAACTACTTGCCTTCCATGTGGATTCGTTGTTAAAAATATACTAATAATAAATGCGCGTACTAATAAAATGTGTTAAGTAACGTCCCAGAAATATTGTAGAAAACTGACTAATCAAATAAAAGTCAAGTTTTGCCTTTGAAATCACGGGCATAGAACATACAATAGTATATAGTTCTACGTACAGAACGGATACTCCCTGCCCCTTCCTGACCCTTCCGCACCTCACCCCGGCACTTTCTAGGGACACTTTAGGAGAACCGAGCAAGAAGCACATACAGTGGGCGCTCGCGTGCGAGCAGGACGGCGCGTGTGCCGACGCCATCTAGTTTTGTTCAGTAGTGATTCAAGCATCGTCAAATCAAGGGATAGACCGTTTTATAGAGTGCCGGGGTTGAGACATAGGCCCACCACGCATTCCCACAGCCCACTACTGTACCTCATGTAAAACGGAATCAACACATATATCAGCGACGACTCACAACATTCGACAATGCAGTCCAGCGACCCCGGGGATGACTCTAATATACCTATCTTGGAACCCGCAATGAAAATAATATAATATAATAATAAAAGTTTTATTAAAGGCAAAAAACCCATAATCACAGAGAAGCATCCTACATGAGATGGGAGTCCAAGAGTCTGTCATACTGTACTACTGGCCTCTTTCAAGTTATGGAGGGAAGTCAGAGGTCAGCACTCAGCCAGAATATTTTCAAACTGCCTCAGTGCAGGTAGATCTAGACATTGATGCATGAAGGAGGCGTATAAAACTAACATACACACATAACTAATATAACATTAAGCCCCACTTGCGCCAACCTGGGTTAGCAATAAACTCCAGGTTAAGTTGGTAACCCATGATTTTTTGTATAGAAAAACAACTGAAAGAGCCATTTTATCCGGAGTTAATTGCTAACCCGTGGTTGGCGCAAGTGGGCCTAAGTTTGCCAATGTTATAATTTCTTCTACTGTGGAGTTGATGGCATATCATCGAATTCAACTAGACATCGTGGTGAAGAGATATTCTAACCAGCATTAGATGCTGGCTGATTGGCCATGTCGTGCCGGACACATGGAAGATCAGTATGTTACCCGGGAAGGCTCTCTTCGAGTATGTTATGGATTTATTTCAGTAATAATTCATCAGACCCGTTTACATTATTAGATTTTACAACCTACAATGTTTCTAGGACAGTCATAAATCAGTAACTATTACTTAAAAAGTCCAATGCCTTTGTCAGACTTACGCAATCGACACAAGACTAGACAGAAACGGAATATTTTAAGTAATTTTTATTAGATCCCTTTACTTACACCTTTTTATAAGTAAGGCTTAATTTGTTTGTCACATAATGTAAAGGCAACCACACAAACAAAGAAAAATTAAATACATTGGCACCCACCACACGATCAGTCTCACATATATTTTTTCAGTCCTCAGTGAAAATAATAAAAATTTATTTTTAATAGTCACAACGCAAAAATAGTTTCATTTTTGTCTTAAAACAATATTGAGATGCATCATAATTTAATTTTTATCTTTCCCTTCAATTAATTTAAATAAGACAATTAGTATTATTTTACATTTAGTATTAATTTTATATTATTTCACAATAAATTTTCTCTTTGTTAACAAAGACATCTAGCGGTATCATTAATTTGTTTAATAATGTTACATTTTAACAATTACCTTACATTTTTACCAATTTATACAACATTTTGAAACTAGACACCGTCTTTGTAGTAATTATATTTAATTCTTCCCGAACTAATTTTTATATAAATATGAATATAATATACATAAATATAAATAAAGTTGGCCACACTATAAGATAAATCTAAAATTAACAACTGAAGTCACTACGACCCAATTAAATAAAAAAGTCTTTTCAAAATGATTTATAGCCTTATAGACTTCAGGTCTGTAGAACTTCTGTCACTAAATAAATCCACAACACGGTCATTCTATTCTCAGATTGGCTATTCAATTTTTGGCCACATTTTATCGTTTCTAGTTATTGATCCGCGAGTGCAAGTCAATTTATTGAGATTGGCTAATCGCATCCAGTCAAAAACGCTGAGCTTTCTTCGTCAATATTCTTTGCATATCCAGTCATTGTAATCACAACTTTTGACCCATATAAGCTATAATTTACTGTCATAGCCTGCCATGTTTTGGTCAATATCATCGTTTTATTTTACAATCAACTCTTCTATGGCGTAAGCTGTTGCAAAAAGATTGTAGTTTTCTATTTAACTGAAAACTGCTGCAAGCTGAAGCCATTGTAAATTGTGCTTTGGTCAAAATATTCGATCATAAATCTATTTTCTGTTCCTAACGTTCTAGTCTACGCACGTGACTACAATTATCGGCCACTAGACTATTTTCCGGCCACACATATTCTCAACCACAAAGATTTGGGCACTAGTCTAATTTCTAGTCAGTTTACTCGTGCATTTTGGCGAATTTCCTGGCCTGTTTGAGGCTCTGAAGCTGGCTACCATTTTGAACACTGGCCAGTTATTGGCCACTCTGGTCTCGTTTAGTACCTTAGTCAGTCGGCTAAATATCTGGTTCTTATGTTATCCTCGTCGTCGTCTCGTTCGGGGCTTATGCTTTCTATTTCATCCACTTCTTCGAGGTTCTTCGTACTTGGGTTGCAGAGTCTGAAAATATAAAGTAAATAAGCATAAAGTTGAGGCGTCGTGGTTCCCTATGCGACAATACAACTTGATCCTCAGTCCCAATGTAGGGCACAGATCTCCCCTCAATCAGTGTGAACAGGCGTTATTCCACTACGCATATCTCATGCCCAATAAGGATTGGTAGACCGACATAAAAATATAAAACCAAATAAACAATACAATTAGGAACGATCAATCTATAATAAATCAGTTTGTCTCGATAACATTCACACAAGCTTAATATAAACCTCTATAAAGTAAATTTAAACGATACTTAAAATTTACTAGAACTATTTAAATCACACTGGGAACATTCTGTGTTAACTGGTCAACATTATATTCGAAATTATTGTGAATACAAAAAAAAACATGTTTAATCGAGCTCAAAGAATAAAAGACCACATTTTATGTTCACTGTAAAGTATTAACTAAATTAGAGACCCACGTTACTTGTAATATAATCTTAATTGCAAAGGAGTCAGGTTAATTTAAGATTGCACCGTACCTGCACTTGCAGCAGACGATGCAGGGCGCAGCTAGCAGCAGCAGTGGACTGGCGACCAGCAGGAGGAGTCCGAAACCGGCGAATATACCCACCACCTGCAATGTGACAGATACTTGGTCAATGAAATATACACCCACCCCATCTACAGCAACATCAACATCTCTGATGCCGTCATCGGTAGCCCTCACAGTACGCATGGCTGGTTGCATCCGACCACACCACTGTTCCCATCAGATTCGGGGGAGCAAAGGACGATAGAATGCATCTGTGTATACCGGAATGCTTTTCTAATAAAGCGGTCGCTTTAGTCAAAATAAACTACAGCCGACCGATTTTCATCAACACCATTTTCTTTTTCCTTCTATAAAGTATACTATGAACCGTAGAAAGAGAAGGTACTAGAAGGAAGCACTTGTCTTGTCATATTCACTCAGTAAGAGATGCACATAGCAAATTCGCTCTAGTTAAAAAAGGAGATCGCTACTATTGCTGTCATTATCGACATAACCACTTTTTTTTGTTCTACTACGGCTGTCTGACTCCGGAGTCAGACATCCAGCTTCATACAAATTGTATAGGATTTTATGACTATCGCTATCTTATACGCGGTAACACTGATGTTCCGTCTACCAGCGTAAGCGAAAATTTATCTTAGTTAATTCTATGAACCCTGTTGAAACGGGAAACTCTCGCCGCGAAATAATCTGCACCAAACATTTAGGTTAGGTGAAGTTTACTTTGCAGATTTTTTTTGGCAAGTTCGTTTAATACCACTCCACCTACAGTCCATCGATGCGGTAGTGGTTTGATAAAATATTTTAGTTTCGGAATAAATAAAATGAGTATTTAACTCATTTATTCGGAATAGTTATAGTGGTCCTATTCTAAACTGGAGGATAATAGTAACGTACGACTTAATAGTGTTGAATAGAACATCAAATTACATTAATTCGAAAACAATACTAACCTGTGCACGATGCCACAGCACGGATGCGCGAGAGTGCCCCAACTTGTTCTTACATGGGCCCTTGTCGTAGTGCCGTAGAAGAAAGTCGTCCTGCAATTTAAAAACGAGGAAATATTAAAAGTTCAGTTTTTGTCCGCATTTTCTTCGTCTTAGTATAGAACTTGGAGTGTTAAAACCGCATCAAAATTAGGTAGTTTTCGATTATCTTAACTATTATAAAACCGTAAAATCATGAGGAATAAAAAAGTAGCGGTTCTCTTCATATAAATTCAAATAACATTCGATAGCGCGATTTAAAAACGTGCAGCGCCATCTATTGACAAAATTGTTAGTTTGTTTGTTTGTTCGCGCATCACGCAAAAACTACTGAACCGATTTTGATGAAACTTTTTTTGTTTGATAGCTTATGAGGTCCGTCTGCGAGGACCTTAAATAAGTATCCTGTGTTAATCTAGAACATATTCTATCTGCGTGACTTTCATCCAAATCCGTTCAGCCAAATAATGAGTGATTGAGTGACAAACATCCGTACTTTTACATTTATAAGGTCATCATCTCAGCCGAAAGACGGTCACTGCTGGACATAGGCCTCCCCAAGGGTCGCCATAACGACTCGCGCTGTCCTCATCCAACGGGCGCTTGCCTTCGCCAGGTCGTCAGTCCACCATGGGAGGCCTCGGACGCTACGCCTTCCAGTACACGGTCGCCATATTAATATGTTCTACGAGCAATATGTCATTGCAACTATAGAAAATTAGGTTAGTAAAGTAGGTACTTGTATAAATAGAAATAAACAGAAGCAAATGTTCTAAGAATAGAAGCTTCCCGATTTCGTAATAATTTACAGGCGTTTAATTTTATAAGTCGAGGCCATCTAAATATAATCGCTTCCGAATCTCACGCAAGTTCGTAGAACTTTATATAGGTAAATTTTTTTATTGTTTCATAACGAATATACTTAAAATATTAGTACTGGCACAGGCACTATTTATTTGATGTAGTTTTAAAATTAAAAAATAGGAACGTAGCCTTCTTTAAAAATGTTATCGTGTTAATTCGTGTGCACACTAGCATAGAGCGCTACGCCAGCCGCAGTTTATTTCAAAGACTTGCTTCTATCTCCGTTCCTTGAAGACCTATATCGTTATGAGATTTTTGAGGCACATGGGCACTACTTTTTATTGTTAAATCGTTGCTGTAATATACTTAAGTCGTTTTTGCCACAGAAAATGTGTACGCAACCTTGAGACTTGACGTAAAGCTTGCTTTCTTAGCTGTAGCTAAGAAACGTATATCTCGTAAACTACAGTGGCACTATTTATTTGACCTAGGCACTAATTAGGCACTATTTATTGGCACTAATCCTAAACTGATCCCTTTCATGTGTACGCTAGCTATTCGGAAACTAGTAGAGTCTGAGTGAACTTTGTTTAATTTGTGTTTAGGAGCTAAATGTGTTACAGTTTTATTTGTGTAACTAAACAGTTACCACAACATAGAAAGAGTATTTAGTGCTACATACAGTTACTTCGCACAGAGGAGCAAATTATGAATAAGTCCCGTTTTATTGTGTTCAATGTTTTAGCTTTCTTTAGTAATATTATTGAACTGGGACACTACCTTTTTCTTAAAAATATGAACAAGTGAATCATAGAAAATGTATAAATCTTACAAACAATGTGTTTGTTTATTGTTAACATGTAAGTGACTACTTGTTAGTTGTTATACTTACTAAAATTGTACCTACTTTTATAATTTGTTGAAATATGTTTTGTGTAAACAATATTTTTCATTCAGTCTTATTAAATTTGACTGTAGGATCGGACATAATATCGAGCTTTCGAGAATAAAAGACTTTATGAAAATGTATCTAATTTATCGAATTACTTAAACAATATTTTAAAAACGACCAATAAAATTTTAATCTTCTGGAAAATATACGAATCGGCGCTTACGATGTTCTACCTGAAAAGGCTCGCTGAACGAAGTCGGGGTGTAGCACTAGTTTTGTTAAAAAAGTTCCACATTTTAACGACAGTAATAAAGGGAAGCCTCCAAAAAGTGATAACTTGAAAAATGACACAATTCTCTTTAGGATAATAAAACCTTTTTGTATTTTCGCATTTCGTTCTTTTATTACGTAAGATTTTTTCAGATAGTGGAGAATGTGAAGCTTTTAAATTAAATTATAAGAATTTACGAGATAATTAAAAACCGATTTTGGGAAAAAAACTGATATTACAAAAAGTAAATACTAACCGAAGACACGGTTATTTAACGGTGAACTCAGCGCTATGATTCAGTCCAGGAGTGCGATTTTTGAATCTCATTCGGTGAGCTCAGCAGTTGAAAATGTCAAAATTACTATGGAGATACGCATCTTTCTACTGCTGATGCTGATTTGACTTTCAAAAATCGCACTCCTGAAGTATGATTTTTGAGAGTCAAATCAGCTGTAGAAAGATGCATATCTCCATAGTAAATTTGACATTTTCAAAATGAGTTTCAAAAATTGGTGTCCAGGAGCCCAAAAGATATTTTCATCAATATTATTAAAGAACATAGAGTCCGATCTGCTTTTAAAATTATCTTAGTACAAACGAAAAAAATACATCATTTAATTTGGTCCAAAATGTGAAAGTGCCGATGCCGGCCAAAAAAAAAAATGCTATATATTCTGTTAGAATTTGTTTGTCTAATCATTTAATACTTTGGACCAAAAATGTATGAAACGTGAATCATGCAAGTCCTTTAATTCTGTTACAGAAGCCATAACGAATTTAATCAAAAATTACATAACATACAAAAACGCTCAATACGCTCATGTCGATTCCACGAGATAGGCAGATTCTGCTCTGCAGTGCGATTTTTGAAAATCATACGAGCGGTTCGGCAGTAGAAAATGTCAAAATTAATATGTAGATTATGCATCTTTCTACTGCCGAATCGCTCGCATGATTTTCAAAAATCGCACTTCAGCTCGTCAAATCATCAAACCACTGAATAATTAAGCGTATATTATTCGGAGCGCGCTCCATACAAACGTACTATGTTGATATTTTCAATACTAACCAATTAAAGTCAATGAAATTTTGCAGAAACAATCTAGAAACAAAATTCTATGCTTGTATGGAGTCAGACTTTCGTTAAAATGTATAGTTTTCAAGTTACAGGGCGTCAATGATTTCCATACAAATCTTGAATTAATCCTAGCATTGAAACCGTATATTTTAACGAAAATCTGACTCCATAGAAGCATAGAGATTTGTTTCTAGATTGTTTCTGCAAAATTTCATTGAATTTAATTGGTTAGTATTGAAAATATCACCATAGTACGTTTGTATGCATCGCGCATTTTCGCTCTCGGAATAATATTCTCTTAAGAGTAGAACTTAAATAAATGATAAAAATTGTATCCTCTAGTTATCTACTTGTCTGCAATCCGCCTTCCCGCTAATGTAATTAATGCCTCTGTATCACACACACAACTACCTGTAAGTACATACTAACTTCAAGCGCAGATGAGATGCAAGAAAAATACTAAACAACATTTCGAGGCAACACAAATGTTTACTACCCACAACAAACTTGACCTCTATCTCATCAGAAATAAGATACACAATTTATTGTCCTATGTACCAAAAAGGTAAACATTGTAAAGTTTATAACTAATACCATAAATCCCGTGTCATAAGGGTCAAGGGGAGAGGATATTTTAATTTGTTAACAGCTCTGCAGACCCAGCCACGTCCCGGCTTAGTAGGAACTAATTGTTTTAGGCTTACCTATAGTGGAAATCGATGGGAGAGTTGGCATCGAAAGTTTGACAAAAGCCAATGCCACGGAATATATTACAAATACCTAAAATGGCGCCCGTTTTTAGGCGCGGCCATAAACGATACTTGAATATTTGAGTTCAGAATAAAGTAAGCATATGCTCACGACTATATTCCCGAAGAGGGTAGTCAGAGATATTCTGAAACCTCAGAACATCCTCGTTTCACTAGTAAGTAGTACCAAAACTCTGTCCAGACGGGGGGTAAGCACGTCGCCACTTGTAATGGACAGTGGGTACAATACATGCCTCGAAATTTACCCTACGTAAGGGGTGTATAGGCCGCCGCGAGCTTGTATGAATTTGTTTTTCTATAGTATGCCTATTCGGAGCTTATGGTATCGATTCGGTATTGCCACGACTTAACTTAACTAAATTTATTCCTGTCATTTTCTAACATTCGACTAAGAAAAGAGACAGAAAACCAACAACTGACTTTAGTGCTGTCAAAGTGACGCTACACGCCCAAAAACGACTTAAATAAGATGGCGTGCATTATGATGCCATCTTATTTTGGGCGTGTAGCGTCACTTTGACAGCACTAAAGTCAGTTCTTGGTTTTCTGTCTCTTTTCTTAGTCGAATGTTAGAAAATGACAGGAATAAATTTAGTTAAGTTAAGTCGTGGCATTACCGAATCGATACCTATAAAATAGTATCAGTGTTGTACTTACGTCAAGAGACGCGAGGCAGTACCAGCAGAACACGTGCTTGCATCGCTTGCACATCATCTGCGCGCACCCCTCGTCCTTCTCTATGGGCACGCGGCACATGGGGCAGAGTTTGATTAGCTCCGAGTCCGGCAGTAAGGGTGCTCCAGCTCCCCCCATAGAAGAAGATGCTGCCGCCGCTTCGCAGGTCAGCCCGCCGTGCCACTGTGGAAGATATTCGTAAGTTAATATTTTGGTTGGAGACAGACGTACAACGCTAATTTGATCAGTGTAAATACAGTATGCGTAACAAGTGGAGGCAAACCACGTTATCGTTGTAGCCACTATAGAACGCCAGAAGTAGAGAGTGGCTGGATATTTTGCACGTATGGATGCTGAGCATTGGGCCAGAAGAACACTGGTGTAGAGACCCAGGGTAACCACGCGTATGCTTACCGGAATGATTTAGTAAAGGAGAAGACACGCAGGTCCCAACTGGGTGCCGAGGTCGAGGGACAGAACGTCATGGAGAAGGCCTCGGACTGAGCACAAGACCATCAATCAGAACAACGGTGGTGTCGTCAACGTCATCGTCAACTTGACGATGGTGGGACCGGGTTCCGTCTATCTGGCATAACTTTCATTGTCCGAAACATATATAGCATAACATACTTGGCATAATTGTTCTTGGTCGAATATTAACAATGCAGAAAGCTTTATTTGGTATAACATATAAGTGGCAGAATATTAATTTATGCGAATTTAATATGGCATACTACTACCATAATCGAATGTTATATTGAATAATTTTGCATAGCATAATCATCATGTGGCATTAGCGCGGTTTTGCATAATTTCGCTTAGCATAATGATCAGTGGCATTAGGGCGTTTAGTTTGCGTGCATGAATGTTTGCTTGCTTGTCTGCATGTTGGGGGGTACAGGGGGTGTGGGGGGGTGGAAGCCCCCTGCCTGAGAAAAACAAATTCGTGCTTGTAAAATTCTAGGTTAGGTTAGGTTAGAACATGTATAACGCTTAGCGGAGCAAGCGAAGCTAGCGGAACATCTACATGCTTGCTTGCATGCTGCATGCTTGCCTGCTTGCTGGATGCGTGCATGCATGTTTGCTTGTTTGGTGCATGCTTGCTTGCTTGTTGCATGCTTGCTGCATGATTGCTTGCTTGCTGAATGATTGCTTGCTTGCTTGTCTGCATGTTGGGGGGTGCAGGGGGGCCGCGCCCCCCGCTCGGGGGGTGCGGGGGGCGGAAGCCCCCTGCCTGAGAAAAACAAACTGGTGTTAGGTTAGAACATGTAAGACACTAAGCGGAGCGAGCGAAGCGAGCGGAGCATCAACATGATTGCTGCATGTTTGCTTGCTTGGAGCATGCTTGTTTGCTTGTTGCATGCTTGCTTGCTTGCTGCATGATTGCTTGCTTGCTTGTCTGCATGTAGGCGGAAGGCAGGAGGCGGAAGCCCCCTGCCTGAGAAAAACTTGGTGGAACAAATTTGTGGTTTTAAAATTCTAGGTTAGGTTAGAACATGTATCATGCATGCATCAACATGCTTGCTTGCATTCTGCATGCTTGTTGCTTAGGGCGCAGAAAGGTAGCTTCAAAACTGGAGGTTAGGTTAAGCTAGATGGTAGATTTTAGTTTGTATCATTAGGAAAAGTAACTAAATAAAACAACGTGGTATGTATATAATCAGTTATTATTCGATAATTTTTCTCCCCTCCGAACGGAAAGCGTCAATTTTCGTCCCGCTGCGCTAAACAAAGTTGTCGCTTTCCACCTCCGTCGAGGTGAAAAATAGTAGGTGTATACTAACCTCGGACAGTAAATAAGAAAGCCTTACGAGGGCTTACCATGAGTTTTCTCTGTACTTTACTACTATAGTTACGTCGCCAATTCGTATGCCAGAAATTAGTTCTCAACGTAACCACTAGGAGCGCTGTACGAAATCCAATACAAAATTGGTGACGTAACTTCAGTTGTAAAGTACGGTGAAAACTCATGGTAGACCTACTGAGATTACGTGTCACATGAGATCTGAGCCCTTTCTTACTTTCCTGCCCTCGGTGTGTAATCTACTAATATCCAGGTACTACTGGTAGTTGTTTATGCCATTAGTCATTTAGTATAGTCAGCCTATAATATGCATTACAAAATTATGCGACAATGATGAGAACCGTTACAATACTCTGCGAAAAGGCAATAATGCCATACGATACTTCTGAATATAAACGTTATGCAATACGACTGATCTGCCATAGAAGACTATGCGTTATGAATGGATGCTAAAAAAAGTATGCCAAGTGAAGTTATGCCATAAGTCATGTATGCCTATAGTGATCATGCATTACAAAATTATGCAAAAAAAAGTTATGCGACAACAGGGTGAACCGGTGGGACCAACATTGACATTGCGAATAAAAATTGCTTGTTCCATAGATAATTTCAATGGCTGCTCGACCCATATGTATGGAACAGCTGATATTTTTTCGCGATTTCGACGTTGGCTCCATAGTGAAAGTTGTTCAATTTGATGGTCTGAAGTACGTCAATTTTATTTTACGCCCCGCATATTAAATCACCGGTATTATCATCAGCGAGATAAAAGCACACCGCCTCCGCTGGCTTGGCCACATAGAAAGAATGGGTGAATGTCGGCATGTCAGTAGAGCATATCTGGCTACTGGCTGACGTCCAGTGGGTCGCTCCAGGTATCGCTGGAACGACGTAGTGGAGGCTGATCTAAGTGAGCTTCAAGCCAGCTACTGGCGAGGTCACGCAGGATCGAGGAAATTGGCGTAGTCTCGTTTATGAGGCCCTTTGAGTCGTTGAGCCAGCGGTGTAAGTTAGTTTATTAATAAATAGTCACCATAACAGTAACACAAGATTTCAGTAAATAGAAAATGTTAATAAAACCAGTGCACCATGCGATCAGTACCTATGGCATGCGATACAAGCTGTCGCGCATTGAGGCGCATTTTAGTTCGCCATTCCTGACTTTTCTAACATTTCTGCCCAAAGTTCGAAATTCGAAAAAGCGCGCGAAATCATGAGAGTGCGGTATCTGTTAAGCCTAGTTCGGACTATGCCAGTATTTTAGTCGAGAGGCGAGTAATTTAGTAACTAAAATACACGCTACTGCCCAAAAACCGCCGTGTACAGTACAGTACAGTACATAAGTAAAGGGTTTGTAAGATGAACAGACTACAACGCAACAAAGTGAATACGCTGATAAAGCCTATGTTAATGTTTATTTTAGAAGACGTGAAAGAAAAAATTGGTGTGATGAAAAGGAAAAAACGATGGGTGCGAAAATGGATTAATAGAAGAGAGGAACTATAAGCTCCGAAATGGACAATTTCGTAAAAAAATATCCCGGTTACAAAATGGAATATAAAAAAAAACATATCTTTATTATAATTGGAACAACGTAGAATGATTCGCACTTATTTGAAATGCATAATAATAGTTGCAAATTGGATAAAAAATGATTATTTTCAAAGAAAATGTGATTATTTTGGGACAAGAGAGTGGTTCAGGCTTCCATTTTGTAACTTTTTTGGAACGAAATTATATAATTATACAGTTTATTCTTTGTAAATGTCTCTTTTTTCTTTAAAAATAACAATCAGTGAACCTTAACAAGGCATCAATTACTTGTAATAAACTAAAATATATCTATTTCGTAACTTTTTAAACTAGGTCGGTCATTGTGGGACATTACTAATAATGGGGGTTCAAAACTAACTTTAGTCTTATTTTTTAATTTATTTATAATAAATGACCTATATAACCTGCTAATTTTACAGATTATTAATTAAAAATTGAAATAATCAAAATCTTCATTCAAAACGGTCTTTGGTTTCAGTGTAAATTGAGTGCAAACTGATAGACATGACAAAATGTGTGCGGATATATTTAGAAAAAAACGCCCAATTATCATTAGAAGATTCTATATATTGAGACTCAAATTTTAATGTTGTTTCTTCTCTCCAGCAAAACGTCATTTTTGCGGCAACTAATGAACTCGACTAAAACAACAAGTTCAGACTCGTTTAGCCGGTGAACTAGTAGTGGTGGAAGGCGCTACTCGCCCAATAAAAATAGAAAAAAATGTATCATGGATCGACTCAACTAAATTACTTGCTAAACTGCTCGACTAAATTTTCGTGGTTCAGACACGTTTAGTTACTAAATTACTCGACACTCGACTAAAATACTGGCATAGTCCGAACTAGGCTTTACAGAGATACAGTATCTAGTAATTATAATATAACTATTGAATAATCAGATAACACAAGATTTAAGTCAAGCGAAAATGTCAAAAACTATTGTTTAACAAAACAAAACATATTTGGTAACATCTGTCATCGCCATGCAAGAGGTTAAAATTTGAATATAAAGGGAGCATGCGCACAAGGCCAGCCATGTTGTATTGAGGTCGAAACATTGACATAGATGCAAAGATTTTTTTCTATGATAAATTATCAGGCGCCATCTTTGTTTTGTAATTATTTAATGGCGGATTAAAGTTACCAACAATAGTATTTAATATAATTGTTAGAAAAGACATCTAAATAATTATACTTAGGCCCGATTCGACCAAACGCGAGTAAATTTTATTCTTAGATTAAGTCACCGGTTACTATAGAGTAAACTGATTTCGCGTTTTACCAACCCTAATCTAAATGAATGCCATTGACGTTTTCTATGGAACAACAAAATTTATTTGCGATAACGTTTTTGGCTCCAAGTTGTTCAGTTTGAGGGTATATGGTGATATTTTCAATACTAACCAATTAAAGTCAATTACATTTTGCAGAAATAATCTAGAAACAAATTTCTATGCTTGTATGGAGTCAGATTTTCGCTAAAATGTATAGTTTTAAAGTTACAGTGCCTCAAAGATTTCCATACAAATCTTAAATTAATCCTAGATTTAAAACTGTATATTTTAACGAAAATCTGACTTCGTACAAGCATAGATTTGTTTCTAGATTGTTTCTGCAAAATTTCATTGAATATAATTGGTTAGTATTAAAAATATCACCATAGTACGTTTGTATGCAGCGCGCATTTGCGCTCTCTTAATACATAAAACTTCTCTCAATGGCCTGAACCTCTAAAATTATAACGGTATTGAGATTCACCCTGAATAAGGTCCGACGAACGAATGCGAAATATTTTAAGGATAATATGATCTACCATCATTATTCATTATACAGAAGACCATTAAACTTTCTTTTCTATGGGACTAATTACGAGTATAATTGGGTAGATCAACTATTTTTTGTCCATACCTAGTCCCAGTCATCTGCATACAATTTTTTCAATGTTCAGGCTCAATCTCAAGCTCAGGTTTTGCTTGCCCCAAAAATTTATGTTTGTTGAATAACTAAGGATTGCATTTATTAAATGCATACACGGTTTTGCAAAATTACTTGAATTTTACTTGAATTTTGGCGGTTGTCCGATGGACGCTTTATTTCGTTGTCCCCACGCTTTTTGGTCTATCGGACAACCGCTAAAAACCTCTAGTAGTTCAACACAGATGGTGCAATGCGCATGTGTGTAGAAGAATCATATCATTAGATACAATATCCATCTTTCAAAATTAATGAATGTCAAGAAAAAAGGAATAAAAACGTTTTTTTAAACAGTACTGTGAGGACAAAAAATAGTTGATCTACCCATTTATAAGAAATCGCGACAAAAACAGTCATCGTTCAACACAAAACTGCAAATATACTCGACCCAAGTTTATGGGGCAGCTGACTTATTTATGAGTTTAAGGGCCTGTTTCACCACTTCTGAATAAGTTCTTGTTAGCTTATCTGACAGATTTGACAAAATTTCATACAAAATATGTCAAACTATCTGTCGGATAAGCTAACAAGAACTTACCCAGAAGTGGTGAAACAGGCCCTTAATCAGACAAAATGTACAATTTAATCTCGTCTAATCACGAGTGAAGCACCCATTTATATTAGTGTGCGTGCTGATTGTAGGACCTGCGCCTAGAGCTGGTGCATCTGTGTGAGTGTAGGTCCCTTGTAGAACAAACGAATATGTAGGACCTTGCATGCTTCACATCTTTTTAGTGTCACATTACGTCCGTCTTTTTTTTCAAGTCCGTGACCCAAGTATGTTTTTTCCGAAATAAGTAATTATGACTATTTAACTAAATTTAATTATCAAACACAACTCCTTAGGGTTTTTTGACCTAGCTTCCCTAAAGCGTCTAACTAAACACTACTCACAAACTTGTTTTTGCGATTTATATGTTGGCTCCATACTCCATATACAGGGTCCTTCTTAATATGCTGACACTTTTTTAAGGTGATGATCAGAACATCAAACTGAACCACTTTCTCTATGGGACCAACATCGAAATCGGGAGAAAAAAACAGCTGTCCCATACATTTGGCACATGTTGGTTTGCAGTTTTGTATGGAACAGCAGTTTTTTTTTCGCGATTTTGATGTTGTCTCCATAGTGAAAGTTGTTCAGTTTGATGAGTAGGTAGAATACACGCTGAAGTTATCCGCAGTGGTATAAAATTTACCCTGTACAGTTGTACACCTAACACATATTCTATGACTAAATGTCAATGTTACCTATTACGGTTCAAAAGATCAAAAGAGGCCGCTCTGTAATGTTAGGAAGGACGGACGAACAGACAGACGGACGGGGCGTAGGCTTAGTAATATGGTGCCGTTGGCGTTGTTTGGGTACGGATTCCTAAAAAACTAAAGTTGTAGTTTAACATATTGAACTTCTGACGTCAAGCAAAAGAATCATAGTCATACTAAGGCCCGATTCGACCAAACGCGAGTAAATTTCATTCTTATATTAAGTCGCCGGTTACTATAGAGTTAACAGATTTTGCGTTTTACCAACCCTAATCTAAATGAAATGTCAATGTCACATAATAAAAAAAATTATAATAAAAAGAAACCTACCAAATTAAAACTGTTTAACCTCACATTGCAATAAGTACGGATACAACGACCTCTTTCTATAGGTGAATTATACATTCGTTCTTTTAGTACGGGGTGTGTAAACACCAAAAGTAAAATTGTTCCTTGTATTGTTACTCTTCTATAGGTATAAGTAAATCTAAGTTTGGTCGAATTCGGCCTAAATAAAAAAACAGTTCCGAAAAACCTATAGGATTTTTTGTTTTCATTTGGACACAATGGCATTCTTTACAAGTAATGGAAAACCCACGAACGATCAATAAGACATTGGTTTTCACATGAACCGTAATGAATGCAGTATCAGAATTTTTATTAGAGATTTTATTTGATTACGTACCATATTGGATACAATGACTAATAAAATAACAAGTAATTGTTTTTTCACCTCACAAGCTCGGAAAGATTCTGTTTATCGTTCGAAATCTGAGTGCAAAAGTGTATTTTATCCGCTAGCGTGCAAAGAGTTTTTGAAATTCGAATTTGTCTATTCAGTATTTTTGTATACCGCCAATGCACTGAAAATGCTTATAATAACTATTTCATGACACTGGCCAGCACGAAAATAAAAACTTTTTGAAATGTTCTTTTTAGCAATTCACTTTTTTTCCTCGCTGTTGTGAGGTGAAAAATTGTGTGTTTCGCTCGACTGCAAAGTTATTCTGCGTCTCGTACCTTTGAAACCTTCGCTAAACGCTCAGGATTCTATTATTTGAACCACTCGCTTCGCTCGTGGTTCAATCCTAGAATCCTTCGCTTGCTCAGGTTTCAATAAAAGTACTCGCACCAAAAAGCAACTTTGCAGCCTAGCATAACAAATAACTATTGTCTGCTGAATAATAAAGGTTTTTCCTAGAAGATTTTCTTTGGTGGAATTCACGAGTCAGAAACAGAAAAGTTTAGGTGTCCTTCGTGGACCTACAAGGACCACGAGAAAACGCCGAAATGTACCAGGAGAGCAGACGTGTATAAGAGGTCGAACTTCCTTGGAGCCTATATTATATAAATTATATTACAGGTACCACAGAAATCAGTGGTGGATCTTACAAAACTCCCAGAATTAAATTCGATCCACTGTTGGAGCCTATTAATACATTCAAGTATCATAGGATCCACTGAGCCTAATGGTGGATCACAGTGAACTTCAATCCACTGGTGGATCGAGATAGTGGAGCCTACAGGACAGAGGGGTTTTTTACAATGTTTTTTTTTGTTTTTGCTCTATCGTTAATACATACAAGCAAGAGTAGGTATAGATAGACCAGGAGTTGCGTTGTGGGTCTGCTATTGGGCGGTCGCTTGTCGGTTGTCCCATCCCCGGCCTACAGCGGAATTCCAGTGGTGGCTCAGGATATTGTTCTTTTATAAGAACAACCCTTGAAGTCAGCAAAATATCTATATAACCGTACAACGTCAAGCACTTTTGCTACAAAAACTCGACATTGGCAAAATCATCTACACCAAGATGGATGCCATAACCTTAAAAATAGAATAGAATAGAATAGATAGACCATAGGTATAGACCCTGCAATAGTATAACAACAAATAATAATAAAACTTGCCACGTGTCTATTGGGCTGGCGGTAAGGGTCCCGGAGATAACCTTTGTTGGTAATCTTGTTTGTGGACTTGCTATGTGTCTGTATCCCTCTGCTGGACAAATACCCCCGTCTCCTTCAAACCTCCTTATGCATTTCAAACTCGGGCCAACCCCTCAGGAAGGTATATAACAGTTAGATGAACAAAAATTTAGCAATTTTAACGCTCACTCGTCTGCGTTTAATGCCGTCCTTGGCTCAGTTAATCACGACAACGCCTCTTAATTTAACAATTAACCGCCAACCCCGTCACCTCATTCGCAATCACGAGCATTTTACGTTTCACTGAAACTTAATTACATTTTTAATTACATTTTATCAAAGGTCGACCTGAAACTGAAGAAGCCAACTTAAATAAGCAGGTAAGTAACTTCATTAATTTTATTACCTACATTATTGAAAACTAGTGATTTTTTTAAATAAAAACAAGCCAAGTATGTATAAGACTGGCGCTAAGGACTCCGGAGAAAAATATTATTTTTTGGTAGATATGTTTGGTATGTTTTTTGTCAATAATAGGACCTTTCATAAAAATAAAATATGTATACTCTGAATAAACTTCATTTAGAAAAACACTGACGTCCATCAGGGACGGATAATTTAGCCATACAAGGAATTGGACGAAGTAAAACATCGTGAGGAAAACTGCATACTATGAAAAAGACACTCTGATGCGTATTTGAAGTCCGAAAATCCGCATTAAGCACGTGTGGTGTGCAGTCTGATAAAATAACTTTCTACACCAAAAAATAATTAATAAAAATAATTATTTACGAACTTGTTTGGAGTTTAATTGAAGGTTCAAACATCCTTATTTTTATGATATCCGTAAAACCTTTTTATTAATAAGTCGTGCAGCTAATGTTGCTTACTTGGGTTTACAATTCAATCTATTATTAGAATGCAATAAGTAAGATGTTTTACTCGCTTTTATTGCTCGTAAAGTCTTTATTAAGCCACATATAGGTTATAATTTGACATCGAATTCGTAACTAACGTGAGGACTTTGTTGGATTATTCCCAGTATCCCCCACGGTCTCGGCCCCAGTGGGGGACAACGGGAAAAAAATGCTCGCTGTCCCCCAGCGTCCCCCACTGGAGGCCATCGGGAAAATATGTTATCGTTGTCCCCCACTAAAATAAAATCAATGGATTTTTAATGAAAACACTGTAAATGGTTTTTAAATTAAAATTTACAACATTATAAGTTAATTATTTATTGATGTATAAAGCACACTATTTTATTGCAAATACATAATACAGTTGATTACAAAACTATTTACAGTGTTTTCATTAACAATCCATTGATTTTATTTTAGTGGGGAACAACGATAACATATTTTCCCGATGGCCCCCAGTGGGGGACGCTGGGGGACACCAAGCATGTTTTTCCCGTTGCCCACTGGGGCCGAGACCGTGGCCGGGAATAACCCATTTATCAATATTATACAAATGGTTCATGGTGGTGATAAATACGAAAAGGTTCGTCAGTTTATACGTCGATCCTTTCTTTGTATTATTTCATTTGGTCTGCGCGTACGAAGTCGGGGTACAATAGTCAATAATAAACTTCATGTTTGGATTAATTCCTGCTAGTAACGCATTTCAATTTGACGATTTGCAAGTAGGTACTACCAGGGTTACAAAGTGTAAACATCTTTTTATTAGATGTTGACAATGGACCTTTGTTATTTTTATCGCTATATCGTGAATTAAAGATAATTTGTAAACTCTTACGTAACTCACCGGGCGTTGAATAGTAAGTAATTGTCCATTATTTAATCTATGATGTAACCTCTGCAAACGATTCCTTGCAAATTATATTAAAATCGTTTTTATTACTAAATGCGTCTTTGGCCACATTGTATTATTATCATATCATCATCATCATCTCAGCCGATGGACATCCACTGCTAGACTTAGGCCTCCCCAATTCGAAAGTATAATGGTTCCTTGAAGTGTTTTTAGGGTTCCGTACCCAAAGGTCGATTCGCACTTGGTCGGTATTTTTATTATTAATTACTCCTTAAATGGCATTGACTAAAGGTGGTTTCCGTCGATACAAATGCTTTCACATTTTTTTCATATAAAATTTCAAAATCTTCGTAATTATATTATAAATTGTAAATGTTATTTGATACGCGCAACCTAGATTTTTTTCTAAGCTATTTTTCCATATATAAAACATTACTTTTATTAATACCGTCTACGAGTGTTCTACGACAAAGTTTTGTACGAAATTGACAACTCTGCAACCACCTTAACACATTTTCGTAAAAATTTGCTAAAATAGTTGTAAAAAATGTAACTTATGCAAGCGAACATAAGGTAAGAAGAAGTAGGTTGTTTTAAAATTGTCAGGAACCAAAATAACTTATAAGGTGACTGTACCTTTGAGATAGCTTCTAATTTTAGCACAGGTTATAAAATTACTTCGATTCGATACACAGGGCAATGTATGATTAAATGAACCCAAATCAACGGACCTGGAAAAAAGACGGACGTAATCTCGTCTAATCATGAGTGAAGCATCCATTTATAAAGGGTCCTTCTTAATAAGCTGATACTTTTTTAAGGGGATGATCAGACCATAAAACTGAACATCTTTTTAGTGTAACATTAAGTCTATATTTTTTTCAGGTCAGTGAGCAACCAAAGAGCTTTGATTAGTATCATTAATACTACAGAGTGATTGATTACTTTAAGAGGATATGTGAAAAAAATAGGATTCTTCAAAGCTTCATATATCATGAAGTCCTAACATTAGGAGTATGATTTGCGGATATGTGGAAATTGAACATATAATTGAAGTTTTGATTGGAGCCAAAACACGATTAACACACATTTTCTCGATAGAAAAATAAGCCAAAGTAGCCTCCGTCTTTATTTTTAACGCTTGGAACTGCTAAACGGTGAATAGTAGAAACACAAGACTTGATTTATTAAAAAGAAAATGATATTTTACAAAGTTTGATTGGAGCAGAATTGAACTTGCATAAAGAGTACAATCACAATTTAAAAAAAGTCTGTTTTACGCTTGCGTCGGTCCAGTTTCGCGCGCCGCCCCATCTCTTTCTCTCGCATCAGTCAGTAATATAAGCTATCACATGCCCATTTCGCTTTAATTATTTTTCGACATAGGCCCTTAAGGGGTGAGGTGAATCTATGTAATGCTTTAAAAAAAACTGAAACGCTCAGTTGCAGAAACGCTCATTAGAGTTAATCCTCCATTAAATCTCTCGCTGTCACTTTTTGTCTTGTTGACGTAGGAAAAGCTAGCAAGATATTTAATGGAGGATTAACTCTAATGAGTTTTTCTGCAACTGAGCGTATGTAATTCAAAAACTTTATCGTCCACCTAAAGCTAAGAAAAGATGTTTTAAACTAGTACCTACATTCAAGCGTGCAGTCAATCTAACTGAAACCGTGCATTGTATGATCTAGACTCGACCCAGTTCCATTGAAGCGGCGCCCCGGCGTGAAAAGAACCCACCAAGCTTACTACGAGAGTTAACTACAACAACTCACTAGAAACTCGTTTCTTTAATACATAACACAACTATTTAAGACGCTGTTATACCGTCGAGGCCGTTTTTTGAACAAGAACGAAAGTTTTTTAAACTGTGTTTTAAAGTCTGAAATTAAATTATGTCTTATTTAAGGATCGGGCGGATGGGCGACTGTTCTCAATTACACGATTAGATTAAGTTTACTAGATAGAAAAAAATCCCAAAGTTACCCCTTTTTGTTATGTTTTTTCAATACTATGATTAAACTGCTGATATTTAACTTTTTATTCTTGTACTTAACTAAATATATTAAATATTTCTAGTGAACTCAGGAGAAGTTTTAGCTTAGAAACTCCCATGAGCAAAGATATTGACGAAAAACACGTTTTTTTGCGATCCTGCTTTCAATTGGAGCGGGATGGCTAATTGTAAACTTATGCTTGCAAGAAAGAGACGCTTGCACTGGGATAACCTAGCCTTAATGTAAAAAAACATCCTAGTAGTACTTCAGACCATCAAACTGAACAACTTCCACTATGGAGCCAATATCGAAATCGCGATAAAAAAAACAGTTGCCCCATACATTTGAGTCGTGTTTTGTATTCATAGAAAACAGTTTTTTTTTTTTGCGATTTCCATGTTGGCTCCATAGTGAATGTTGTTCAGTTTGATCGTCATAAGCACCCCCTTAAGTATTACTAGGGTGTTATGTTACACCCTGTATAGCTTGGATCGGATAATATAATCCTTGCCTTCATTGAATTATGAACGAATAAACATTATGTCAGACCAAACACAACATTAAAACGTAGGTACATTAGTAGACATTAGTAAAATAAAGACTAAATACATTTCCGTAAAAATACACTAAAATCGTTGTAAAAAGAACTGTAACTTAATCAAGAGACGTCACTAAGTTGTTTTAAGATTGTCAGAAACTAAAATAACTTATAAGGTGACTGCCCCCATCGAGATAATTAATTTTAGCAGAGTTTGTAAAACAAAAAATAATTAAAATGAATTACTTCAATTGACAAGACACATAAGGGCGATGCATTATAAAAAATAAAAATAAAAGTTATATATATATATATAGCCTGTAGAATCCCTGGAGTATGGCCCACTCCCTCTCACCCTTATTAGTGAGAGGAGGCCTTTGCCCTGCAGTGGGATTCTACAGGCTATAACTTTTATTTTTATTTTTTATAATGCATCGCCCTTATGTGTCTTGTCAATTGAAGTAATTCATTTTAATTATTTTTTGTTTTACAAACTCTGCTAAAATTAATTATCTCGATGGGGGCAGTCACCTTATAAGTTATTTTAGTTTCTGACAATCTTAAAACAACTTAGTGACGTCTCTTGATTAAGTTACAGTTCTTTTTACAACGATTTTAGTGTATTTTTACGGAAATGTATTTAGTCTTTATTTTACTAATGTCTACTAATGTACCTACGTTTTAATGTTGTGTTTGGTCTGACATAATGTTTATTCGTTCATACTGGAGTATGGCCCACTCCCTCTCACCCTTATTAGTGAGAGGAGGCCTTTGCCCTGCAGTGGGATTCTACAGGCTATAACTTTTATTTTTATTTTGGCCCACGCGGGCCCAGTGCGTGTTGGTGGAGGCAAGTTAGTGGTCTACTTTGCTGAGATAATTAGGCCAGGATGTATTATTAAATTAACCCAAAATCCGAAAAGCCTTGTTTAGTATCAGCAATTGAATACTACAGGGTGTAACAAAACACCCTAGTTATATTTAAAGGGGTGGTTTAGTTAGACCATCAAACTGAACAACTTTCACTATGGAGAAAAAGTCGAAAAAAACTGCTGTTTCACATATTTGAGTCGAGTAGGCAAGGCACTGCGGTTTTGTACGAAACAACTGTTTTACCACCTTACGTAAATGAAACCGTGCAGTGTATGATCTAGACTCGACCCAGTTCCATTGAAGCGGCGTGAAAAGAACCCACCGAGCTTACTACGAGAGTTTACCACAAGAACTCACTGGTTACTCGTTTTCATTAATGTAGTTATTTAGTTATTGAATTATGAGCGAGAAAACATTATACAGACCAAAAGAAAGCCTTCAAACGTAGATTAGTAAATAAAAGAGTGCAACTTAACAAAAATTTTCTATAATGGCCGGCAAACAGCTTGGCAACAAACTTGATTGCGCAGAACAACATTTTTAAGCAAAAGCACACTCCTCATCTCTCCCCATTGCCATTGTTGGTCAACTCAAGATGTTTGCTACTTTGTAACAATGATCATTCATTGAATGCTAGGCTCGACCCAATTTTATTCCACGATGATCCAAGCATTTTACCAATCACTAGGTTAGCAAAATAATTTGATAACCTTTGTCGTGGGGTCGAACAATATAACAAATATCCCGAAAATGAAACTAATTCGCCGAGAACAAAGCGCCGCCGGATGAAACTATTTAAATAACCGAGGACTTCAATTACATTCTACAGATATCAATCGACTTTTAATTTTATTTTATTTTGAAACACATCTGAAATTATAAATAACAGTAAGTAACTTCATACGTAAGTTTTCCGCAAGCTGTTTACAGCATGGTCTGGACTAGATCGACAACTATCTAAGTAACATTATTATTACATTTTGTAGCAGAGTTAAACACGAGAATCGAGTGAGAAACAATAGTAAGGAGTGCAGTACCAGGGCACGAAAGGTTTCTTTATAAATTTAGCAGGATCATTTCTTGGCGAAGTTTATTGAGCCGTAGGAGTTTGTTCAACCGAAAATAACCTTAATAAAAGGGTAAGGAAGGCCTTGGAGCATTTCAGGTTACTAACCAATTAAATAATTGTAGGAAGTTCTTTAATGTTATACAAGTTTATTGAACTGTAATAATTATAACTTTCCGTATTTTGTACATACAATATATGATAGTGAAAACTTACGACCTTTTTAACTAAGACAATTTTTCTTTCCCCAGCACGAGCAAAAGCTGGAGTAATATCGATGTATGTATGTATTTGCAATATGTAGGTATAGTGTCTCATGTATAGAGGCATGTATGAATGAGTGAGAATGAGATCAGACCATGAATGCAATTTACAAGGCAAATGTAAAGTGAAAATATCTAAAGAGGCCACTCCAAATGTACCAAGTTACCAACACAAAAACCACCTGGGGCCTACTTCATAAACATGACAATTGTAATTTACAATGAAAGGCCATTGAACCTCTTTGTATGGGAGGCTGGCATAGTGATGACCATAAATTTTCAGGAATTTCAAAAACGCGGCGCACCCTGAAACCTATGTATATCGATAGAGGATCTATAGACGAACATAAAATGTCAAAAAACATATGGTCCTAAAGTGCAACGTTTTCGAGATAATCCATGTTAAGGATCTTGTATGATAAAAATCCTAACACATTTTCCTCCAATACCAATCTCCGTGGTCCAATGGTTATAAGACTTGGGATCTTGACACGGAGGTCGTAGGTTCGATTCCCATGGGGGACACCTAGTGATATGTCACTTTATGCGTTTTTCCCCAGTTGGTTAGGGTAATGCAGGCTGAATCACCTGATTGTCTGAAAAGAAAGATGATTCCGTGCTTCAGATGGCACGATAAGCCGTTGGTCCCAGTTACTATCTCTGGTGGTTATTATTCGTTATATAAAAACCACGTCAGAGGCCGTAAGGCGGTCTGAAAAAACTCTGACACCAGGGCTTGCCCACACGATAAGAAGAAGAAGATGTATGGAATAGAAAATGTTTTTGGCATAAACAAGTTCTATGACACCTTTCTGTAATACCCAGTATGAGAAATATACCGAGGTAGGTAGGTACTTATTGATGATAATTTATTTCGAAAAAAGTTCCTGTATTAATGGCAAACATTTATTTCATCTGTGCAGGTATACACGTATGGAGGTGCTACTTGGGAATGTTCCTCCATTGAAAAGGGAAGATCTTCCACCAGGCTTAGTGTGAAGCCTGGGGACCGGCCGTGGTCCAACAGTTCTTAGTTGGACCTTGTATATATATCGAATCTCTGTGATTATTTCTCTTGCGCGATTTATGTCTCGCATTCGATTGTGAACCTTATTTGTAGAAGGTTACGAGTTACGTATTTACGGTGAACGTTGTATGGAGCATATTTCTGAGAGCGACGGTATCGCCATCTGTTAGCTTCTTTGCTATAACTTGTGGGTGTTGACATCTATGGCAAGTCCCCACACACGTACACACGGTGACACATCAACCTATACAAAACCAAAATAATAAGCTGGCCGCGCGACGACTCATAAATGTCATGCAACCTAAACCTACTCGCGGCCAGCTTATTTTGGTTATGAACAGCTTGATGTGTCGCCGTGTGTAAGTACAAATACGCCTCACGACGCGCTGCATACTTCGCGGTCAACTTATACTGGCAGTGTAAGAACCAAAAAAAATAAAAAAAAAATACTGGCAGTGTGTAGTGCGTCGTCGTGCAGGTTGTATTTGCTATTGTACCTCAACAGATGAAATAAATGTTTGTCTGGGCTATGTCCACATGGAATATATTTTAATCATGTGCTATGTCTATGTTTTTCTTAATTGCAATTACAATTTAATTGAAATAACAAAAAATCGAATGAGAACTTTTTTCGAAATAAAGTACCTACCGCTGTATTTTTTCACCAAAAAGAGAAAAGTGTAATAGAAAACGTTTATACCTAAGCACGGACTTGAAAAAAAGGCGGACGTAATGTGACACTAAAAAGATGTGAAGCATGAGCATGCAAGGTCCTACATATTCGTTTGTTCTACAAGGGACCTACACTCACACAGATGCACCAGTTCTAGGCTTAGGACCTACAACCCGCCACCATTTTGTACCGCGTCAGCACACACACAAAAATAAATGGGTGCTTCACTCGTAATTAGACAAGATTACGTCAGGTTTTTTTTCAGGTCCGTGTACCTAGGTAGGTATCATAAACATCAACCAAGAAGGGGTGGTATCCCGCGGTGCGTCTGGAAGTCCGATGATAGTAGAAAGGGGAAGGCGGGATGAGCTCATGCAGCTCTGGTGCACACTCACCGCAGTACAATCTGTAGAAGACCGACAAGCAGGCTACTCTGCGGCGGTGGGCTAGGCTATGAAGCTTGGTTTCCACCAACCAGATTACTGTCGCCAAGATGCCCAGCTTTTTGGCTGCACTTTGAGCCTTAGACTCAGATGTCAGCGCCGAAGTTGAGTTTCGTAGTCAACCCATGCTCAGAAGCTCAAGACTGTCGGAAACAGGGACAGATTTATCTTCCCCGGAAAGTAGGAACCAGAATAAACGAACTCCTTTTGGCGTTGAACAGACGAGCCTGTGTTTTGGTGGCGTTGAAGTTGACTAGATTATTGTCACCCCATTGGGAGACAAGACTTAAAGTCAAGTTTGTCCGCTCCACCATGGCTTCCCTCTGCGAACGTATTTCATCCCCGCCCCAAGCGCCGGATAGATATCTCTCTGTGACAGTACTGTCATCTGCATACCCAATAATACCTGACACAAAGAGGTCAGTGATGTGTAGCAGGAAAAGTCTCGCAGAGAGAACAGACCCCTGAAGAACCCCAGCATCAATTGCCATGAGGTCTTCCGACCTCTGAGCAGCTGTCAATGACAACTCTAATCGACCGTTCACTCAAGAAATCAGATATCCAGCTGCAGAGATCAGCAGGGATGCCATAAGCAGGAAGCTTGCTCAGCAATCTAGCGTGCCATACCCTGACAAAGGCCTTCGAGATGTCAAATTACACAACTAGTGCTTCGCTGTGTTTCTCGATGGCCTCGCCCCACCAGTGCGTGACATCCATCAATTATTAATTTAATTAAATAGACTATGTATTACTGTTTAAATAACCTTAGCGTAAGAATTTATATTGCAATAGTATTAAGTCGTGTTATGCTGTAGAGTTTCTGGCCGCATCTTCTCTACAGCGACAACACGTTCCGAAGCGGTGGTAACTTAAAAAAGAATTAACGTTTAATAAGTGTGCTTCAGGCTCCTATATTGAATAAATTATTTTGAGTTTGAGTTTGACATAAGAAGATCCCCAGTCGATCGCCCCCGGCGAAAGCCATATTGACGATCACTGTGTAGATCATTATCTTGTAGGTATGTCCGCAACTTACTGTTAAGTACTCTTTCCATGACTTTACTGAGAATGGAAGTGATGGCTATAGGTCGGTCGGACGGTAATGAATATCTCTGACTACCCCCTCGGGGAATATAGTCGTGAGCATATGCTTATGCTTATGCCATGACTTTACAGAGAATGGAAGTGATGGCTATAGGTCGGTAGTTGCAGGGGTCGGAACGAATGCCCTTCTTGGGAATCGTTCTTGTTCTGAGAGAGAGGCGACACAGGCGTGTTAAAACAGGAGACAACTCAGGCGCATAATATCTCAGCACTCTTGCAGGTATTCCATCAGGACCTGGCCTCACATGCAGACTACGCAATGCTCTGCGGACCTCTTTCGTGTGTATTGTCATCTCCGGCATGTGTGGCTGTTTGGCACGAGCGTCCAGACGTGAATTGCTCCTAAACAGAGAAGCATATAAGTTCGCTTTCTCAGTCAGTGACCCACCAGGTTTCTGCATGGGAGGCAAAGGGGGACGGTAGAAATTGGATTCGACCGATTTTGAAAGGGACCAGAACTGTTTACTACCAGAAGGGTAGGATGCCAGTCTGTGCAAAGACCGATACTGAGTGCTTGTCTGGATCTAATGTCAGCAGAAAGTCTAAACGATTGGGCGTATGGCCATCGACATCCGTTACCCGCGTTGCTTGATTCACCAGCTGGGTGATATCTAACGATAACGCAAACTTACGCGTCTCTCTGCCAGCATGGTTAGTTTTCTGGAACAGGAACAGCCACTCGCTGTGGTGGGCATTTAAGTCCCCCTGAAAAACAAGCTCCGCTCCGTCGAGATACGCTCCTCAGTTACCCTGATGGACCTCTTGGGCTCGACAGACTGATGGGAAACTCACTTGTAGACTGCGGGGACGCCCGATCCCCCCTGCAATGGCCACCGGGACCTCCCTTCCAGTCGCCAAGGCTGCAGTGGGGCAGCCTTTCACACGTGGCGAGCGCACTACTTGGGACCCCTACTAACTGTGGTACCGACCCACGACTGTCACCGTGCTTCGGATCCCGCTACCCTCCAGAATGAGTTTCCCGGTACAGTGTTGCTCAGAGGCCAAGACCGGTTCCGAACAGCACAGCTGATTTTCTCCCATTCCCCAATAGCACTGGCACTCCTGCACACCGACGGAATGCAGCAAGCTGCTTGGCGCAAGACTCCAGCAGGAGGGTGGGCGCAAGCCAGGCGGCTCCTTGCGGAGCCTAGTACCGCTGTGGGGGATCGTTCGGCCGTCACCACAAACTTGGTAGTCTGTGGTGGCGGCGTTGTCCGGGGTGGAGGAGGTAGATCCTTAACCACCCCAAACGTCCACCACCTACGTCCCACTGCAGGGCACAGGCCTACCCTCATGGAGGGTGTATGTACGTTAGTCCACCACGCGTGCACAATGCGGTGCGGTAGACCTCATATACGCATCGGAATTTCTTTTTCATCGTATGCAGGTTTCCTCAAAATGTTTTCCTATGCCGTTTGAAGCAGTTGGTGCTACGTAGGTACATAAGTCAGAAAAAACTCATTGGTACATGGCATATGTCATCCGTGCGGATTCAGTCCTGGACCTCAAGATTGAATTCCATAGCTCTCTGCAACTCGCTACCGACGGAGCGTTGCGATTCTATTGATATATGATCGCATCTTATAGGTAATTGGGGGGGGGGGGGGGGGGGGGATGTGTTAGGATTTTATACAGGAAGTGACAGCCTAGCAAATACTGAAACGGTAAACTCAGACCATCAAACTGAACAACTTTCACTATGGAGCCTACCTCAGGAAACGCAAGAAAAAAATCTGGTGTCCCATACATTTTAGTCAGGTAGGTATAACAGTTTTGTATGGGACCGCAGATTTTTTTTCGCGTTTCCTGAGGTAGCCTCCATAGTGAAAATTGTTCTATTTGATGGTTTGAGTTCACCGTTTCAGTATTTGCTAGGCTGTCACTTACACCATTTAGGTAGGTACAAGGTGTTACAAAAATACAAATAAACATTCAAGGGGGTGGTTTAGACCATCATACTGAACAACTTTCACTATGGGACCAATATCGAAATCGGGAAAAAAAATTAATATATTGTATGAGATATCAGTTTTTTTTTTCGCGATTTCGATGTTGGTCCCATAGTAAAAGTTGTTCAGTTTCATGGTCTAAACAACCCCCTTAAGAGTTTTAAGTATTTATTTTTACCCTGTATACACAACATCTTTAACATGCATTATCTCGAAAACTTTGCACTTTAGGACTATAGTTTATAGGACATTTTTTGTTCGTCTATACATACTCTATCGATATACATAGGTTTCAGGATGCGTCGCATTTTTGAAAAATTTCCGAAATTCCTGCAAAATTATGGTTACCACTATGCCAAAAAGTTCAAAGCCCTTTGAGATACATTACATAGAATTTTAGGACACACACATGTTGTTTAACGCTACATGTAACCAGCAATAAGGTACCCCGAATTGTTATTTAGCAAATTACAAATGTCATGTTTATGAAACAGGAACCTGGGTCCCATTAAATAAAGTAATTTACAATGACAATTCAGGGTACATTGCTGAGAAGCAATGGAAGACACATATTACCTACTAAAGCCCGACCAGAAATATAAAAAACCTCGTCATGTTGCGGAAAGTCATTGCAACTAATTTTTGTACTTGGAACTCTGTCATTAAAGGTTATAGTCGATTGCAGCGCCCCCAAATCAGGTTTTTTATATTCCTGGTCAGGCTTTACATGTTTAGCGACATTAGTAACCAGCAATGGACACTCAATTGTCATTATTAATTACAATAGTCACGTTTATTAAATGTTGATTATTAAGCTCTGGTTCTGTAATAGAATCAGAAATCTAGAATTTGGAAGCAATTCCTTCTAACGAGATTGTTTTTCAAAAACATTTTACAGTTGCATTTGTAGTATTAATTATTCTTATGGTGGTTTTACAAAATTGAACTTTTCTTCCGAAAACCCCAAAGCTTCTGTAAAACATAGCTGCTGTTAAGTTTGCTGTGATAAAGGTGGCCGTCATTTCAGCTTGGTTGACTATACTTCATCATCATCATCACTACCTATATACGTCCTACTGCAGGGCACAAGCCTACCCTCAGGGTGTACGGGCGTTAGTCCTCTACGCGTGCCCAATGCGGATGCGTGACTATACTTAATGTATACGAATTCAACAAAAATGCTACTCTAAATGAAACGTTATAAACGGCTACGTTATCCCACTGCAAGCGTCTCTTTCTTGCAAGCATAAGTTTACAATTAGCCATCCCGCTCCAATTGAAAGCAGGATCGCAAAAAATCGTGTTTTTCGTCAATATCTTTGCTCATGGGAGTTTCTAAGCTAAAACTTCTCCTGAGTTCACTAGAAATATTTAATGTATTTAGTTAAGTACAAGAATAAAAAGTTAAATATCAGCAGTTTAATCATAGTATTGAAAAAACATAACAAAAAGGGGTAACTTTGGGATTTTTTTCTATCGAGTAAACTTAATCTAATCGTGTTATTGAGAACAGTCGCCCATCCGCCCAATCCTTAAATAAGACATAATTTCATTTCAGACTTTAAAACACAGTTTAAAACACTTTCGTTTGTGTTCAAAAAACGGCCTCGACGGTATAACTGCGTCTTAACATGGTACAACATCCAAAAGAATGCATTTTTGCAATATGCGAGCAACGTTATGGTAACCTTTGTTCACTGCGTCGCGTCTACAACGAGACAAAAGAACGAGCGAAGCTTCGTTCTCAATGGGTCACACGGTGTTTCTAGGTGGAAAGTCTTATTTTACGTAGACATCGTAAGTTCTATAGGGTCCTCCTGCTGACAGTTTTTAAGGGGATGATCAGACCATCAAGCTTAACAACTTTCTCCATGGGACCAACATCGAATTCGCAAAAACGAAAGCAGGTGTCCCACACATTTGGGTCGAGTACGATTTCAGTTCTGTATAAAACAGCGCTGCATTTCTGAATTTTTCACGAAATGTTGGGCGCATAGAGAAAGTGGTTCAGTTTGATGGTCTAATCATCCCATAAGGGTTGAACTACACATGGCCGCACGCGATCGCTCTTTTCCGTCGCTCCATCCTTTTCTGTCACTCAGGAACGTCATTTGCTAGAGCATATAAGATAGACGGAACGGAACAGCACGCCGCGTGCTATCGCGTTCCGTCTATCTTATAATGCTCTAGCAAATGACGTTCCTGAGTGACAGAAAAGGATGGAGCGACGGAAAAGAGCGATCGCGTGCGGCCATGTGTAGTTCAACCCTAAAACTGTCTGCTTAACCGATTGTGATGATAATTTTTCGAATCCTAAGATATCTGAAAAGTTTACATACGGCCGGGATTGCATTCTCTAAATGTAACTTGTTGAAACAAATTGTTACAAAACGTCCAAACTTTTGTGTGTTTTGTACGGATGACAAAGTGTCCCCCGTGGAACGTCGTCCCGGGCTATAACTTTGTTATGTTGGCCCAACATTTATACCCTCGTTATTGCGAACTGGAATTCTAATGAGTTTAAACTCACAAAGGGACAGGGATTTGGGGGTTTAATTAATATGTGTTGAAGTTTCAATTTAGGAATCTGTTTGTCAATTTATCTTGAGTTTCGTTTACGTTATTCATTTATCTATTCTTATTTACGTTCATACAACTTACTACGTACTACTTTCTCTCAGGGTGTACAGAATCATTCCTAATCCTTTTATTTTTCCATTGATACAAGGAACAAAATTAACTCTGCTGGCTCAGCAACCCAAAGTGCGTCTTGGCTTCCGAAAGACAATAACGCCACTTTTCCCGATGCTGCGTATCCTCTTGCCAGTAGTTGGCTTGAAGCTCAAGTCAAGTCTTTACTTCATCGTTCCAAAGATACCTGGGGCGTCCCTGGTCGTAGGCTAGTAGGTAGACCCAAATATGCTCTCCTATCACGGTGATCCCATACAGAACAAGATTTGACTATTCCGAAAGACAATAAATGAAAACAGGTAGACATCAATAAATATTATGGACATTGTCACATTGATTATCAAACATGCGTGATATAGGGACAAATCCTATTCACACAGCATTTCGGACTCTACACCACTAATTTTTAATTAGTAACGAAACTTTAACCGTGAATCTGAACAACTTTTTTAAGGAGCATGGGTCGAAAAACGAGATTTTTTTTTGGATCTCTTATAGAAAATCGAACGGCCGATCCGCATTTTTGTATCGGAGGTCCAAACATTTTTCTCGTTTTTCGACCCATGTTCCTTAGGGAAAGTTGTTCAGATTCACGGTCTGAATACACCCTTAAAGGTTCGTTACTAATTAAAAATTAGTGGTGTATAAGGGCGAGTCTTAGTCGATATCCACTTTGAGCATATCAATCATCTCATCACACAAGTATTTGCGCCTTGGGCGTTATCAGATTAAAGCCCATAACATCAGGTTCAAAGAATACGAAGAGAGCGTCATGGTCACCCAGTGACCTACTAAACCATTAGATACGGCACATCCCGAGCAATCAGCAAACCTCCAAAGTTCTCACACGAGCTGCATTTCAACGGTTTGGATGCCGTTTGCCAAAATTAAAATTCAGCTCGTATGACAGACTCAGCACCACTGACATATACTCTAGCGATAGACAAGCTCGTTCAAACAAACAACATGTCACACAAAACAACAAAAAATGACACATTGCGGTCTGTCATTGCCATAGTGACGAAGTGAACTCGGGAACATCAATTCAAGTGGAACATGTTGCTTCTATGAAAGGGCCTGTCTATCGCTAGAGTGTAAGTCAATGCTAAGCACTAACACTAATATCAAATCTCTCCAACATGATGGCGAAGTCATATTCTATGACATGGACTCGAGAAATAAGCAGAAGACCTACCTCCTGGTTACACTGTGAGCAGAAGTCGTGCCTGCAGGTGGGACAGTGGGCCGGACTGGCTGCTCTCACCGCCACCACCGTGTCGCATCCCACACGTGGGCAGAACGCCCGCCCTGAGTCCATCGCCACTTCTGTGAACAAAGAAATGAGTAACATTTTAAAATGTTTTAAATTTAATATCAATTTTGTTCACCTACCAAATACAAGTTCACTGACTCGTAACAATATCTTCAGAACTGATAAGTTACAGCCTGTAGGATCCCACTGGAGGGCAAAGGCCTCCTTTCACGAATAAAGGTGAGAGGAAGTGGGCCATACAGTGCTTCAGAACTGTACAGGTGTAAAAGGAGGTGCTACATCACCAAATTGATTTTTTTTCGCGATTTCAATATTAGTCCCGTAGCACAATGTTTTCAGTTTTGGTGGTATGTAGCACCCCTGACAGAGGTAACGCATATAAGTTTCCTTTACACCCTTATTGCCTAATTATCCGTTGCAGAAACGCTCATTACAGTTAATCCTCAATTAAATCTCTTGCTGTCACTTTTTGTTTTGTTGACGTAGTAAAAGCTAGCCAGAGATTTAATGGAGGATTAACTTTAATGAGCGTTTCTGCAACTTAGCTTTAGTCAACAAACTCTAACCTATATTTCACTACGTATTTTATTTAACGAAGTTCAATTATATTCAATGAAAATTTTGAATACCTACGACCTAAACTAATCTCAGTGTCTGAGGTTTGTCAAATTTCCCTTAAAATTATAGTTTCAATGCTAGAAATTATTTAAGATTTGTATGGTCGTTTAAAATCAACAGCCGATATGTACAAATTGTGGGTCTTCTTCTATCGTGTTAGAGCTACATTTAGCTTGGCCAGCAACCTCCGTTTTGCTCTATAATTTGCCTTAATTCGATCCACGTGCAGCTATAATCGTATTTATATTTCTGTATAGGTACTAATAATAGAACAGAAAATCGAATATACTTAGTTTTCATGGTAATGATGTATGCATGTGATGGTATTGCAACTTTTTGCTCTAACATTCTGTATCTATAGGATATGGGCCTATACATGGTGTTAGGGTAAGCAGTTGCATTACTTTAAGGGGTGATTGTACCCATGATATTGAACAACTTTCCCTTTATAGGTTTGCAAAAAAAATTTTGGACTTTCCATACTAAATGTAATCAGCTGATTTTAGACGTTTGTGTGAATAGATGAAATTTGTTTTTGGGAACTTCCGTTTGTTCCTTTATAAAATCTATTACTGTCCCATACATTTGGGTCAAGTAAGATTGCAGCTTAGAATGAAACAGCTGATATTTTATTCCACGATTTCGATTTTCGTGTCACAGAGAAAGTTCTACAGTTATATCGGCTGAACATCCCCTTAAAAAATCGGATATTAAGAAGGATCCTGTATATATGGACACTATGTCAATGTTCAGATTGTAAAATTCCATTACGAAAAGTTAAGAATTTAATTCCATGATAAAAACACTTTCTGCTAATTAACGATTTGATAAATTATGAACCGATTTAATGACACCAATAATTATAAAATAAATTTATCAGAAAAGGTCTCAAGTTATCTGTCAGTGTTAAGGGTCGCACATAAATTATGTGAAATTAATATATCAAGTGTTGTTGAGAGACAACTTAATAAATAATTTTGACTTTCTTGTTTCCTTTTATGGTTTAATTGAGTGGAGTTCATGACACGTACGGGATGATTGTTCAAAATGGTAATGGATGACATTTTTAAGGTGTCCCCATGACAAGCAAGATTGAAAAAATTCATTATACTTACGGTGGTTTCCGTCCATACAAAACTTTGTCGTAGAACACTCGTAGACGGTATTAATAAAAGTAATGTTTTATACAGGGTCCTACTTAATATGCTGACACTTTTTTAAAGGGATGATTAGACCATCAAACTGAACAACTTTTTCTATGAGACCAGCATCGAAATCGCGAAAGAAAAACAGATGTCCCATACATTTGGCTCGAGTAGGTTTGCAGTTTTGTATAGAAGAGCAGATTTTTTTTTCGCGATTTCGATGTTGGGGTCCCATAGAGAAAGTGGTTCAGTTTGATGGTCTGATCATCCCCTTAAAAAAGTGTCAGCATATTTAGAAGGACCCTGTATATGGAAAAATAGCTTAGAAAATGAGTATTCTTAACGAGTGTTCTAAGAAAAAGTTTTGTATGAAATCGACAACTCTGCAACCACCTTAATCGAAATGGCTATTTTGTAGTGTCACGCCAGACCAAATATACAGGTTGTAACAAAACACCCTGAGTAATATATAAAGGGGTGGTTACATCTATCACTCGGTACCATCAGTTATACAGCGTGTTTCATAAGTAATTTAGACCGTCAAACTGAACAACTTTCTCAATGGGACTAAATTTATATCCCATACGGGTCACTGCCGTTTGAACGACAGTTGTTTAGCAATTTTTAAAAAAATACACAACGTTCTAAAAATGAGTCGTTTCACAAATCATCATTTAGTAGGAATAGGTTTCACAAACCATTTATTTAATTTTGTGATCAGTTGTCAAATTGTCACATTGCAACATTTCATTCTTAAGACACTTCGATACGAAACTGTGTTATTTAAACATTCATCTTTTGTTAGAAACTCGTTTTATATTTTATTGTTTTATCAGCAAATTACTAAATATAACAACGTTTTACAAATATCGATGATCACTTTATTTCATTTCACAAAACCGAACCAGAGCACCCCTTTTCCACGCAGTCTTGTCTGTACATGCATGTGCATGCTTGCTTGCATGTTGCATGCTTGCTTGCTTGCTGCATGCCTGTGTGCATGCTTGCTTGCATCTTTGCATGTGTGCTTGCTTGCTTGTCTGCATGTTAGGGGGTGCAGGGGGGCTGCGCCCCCCGCTCGGGGGGTGCGGGGGGCGGAAGCCCCCTGCCTGAGAAAAACATATTGGTGCTTGTCCAATTCTAGGTTAGGTTAGGTTAGAACATATATAACACTTAGCGGAGCGAGCGAAGCGAGCGGAGCATCAACATGCTTGCTTGCATGTGCATGCCTGCTTGCATGCTGCATGCTTGCTTGCTTGCTGCATGCTTGTGTGTCTGCATGCTTGTATGCATGCTTGCTTGCATCATTGCTTGAGTGCATGCTTATTTGCTTGTTGCTTAGGGGGCAGAAAGGTAACATCAAAACTGTAGGTTATGGTTAGACTAGGTTAGGTTAGTTAGTATGTCGCATGCATGCTGCATTTTTGCGTATTATGTATGCTTGGTTTAGCGTGCATGTATGTTTTATGCATGAAGCACCATGAAAGACGGGTGTTACACGCTCATTCTCGCGTCAGTCTGGTCCATCAATCTAGTCACGTCAGACCTAGAACGATCGTCAGACTGGCGAAAATTATTAAAATATTTGAAATTAAAGTTTAAAATGAAGTTGCAGCAAGTTTAGTAGATGAATTTGAAAAATGGCAAATAACTTTTTGTGATATAAAAAATGATTTATCGTTGCTTGCTAAATAATTCATTTGGTAAATAATATTGTTGTCGCATAACTGATGTTGAAATGTTGTTTTAATTATAAACATAATATAATTCAATACATTTGCTAAATGACTACTTTCGATAAGTAAATATGTGTATTAACACCTTTGTTAAATCACTAGTTTGTGAAATGAAACATTGTTAAACGTTGCTTGAGAAGTGATATTTTGCTTACTGATTTTGTGTTAAACATTAGTGAACCATCCCATACATATAAGCTAAAGTTAATCATTATAACGGGTTCTTACCGCGTTTTTATTTATTTTGGAGTTCCCGATATTTTACCATCCCACACATATTTTAGCTCTAGTCGATTTGTAGAGTATGGAACATCAATTTTTTTTTTCGCGATTTCGATATTGTTCCCATAATGTTCAGTTTAATGGTCTACACCACCCCCTTTAAGGTTTATTTGTATTTTTGTAACACCTTGTATACAGGGTATACAGTTGTATACAGTTGGATACACTTATCCTTTAAACCAAATATTCTACCCATCAAACGGAACAACTTCTACAATAGGAGCAAGCACATCAGCGTAAAAAAAGTCAGCTATTCCAAACTAAACTGCAATAGGTACCTACCTACCTATTCGACGCAAACGTTTGGAACAGCTATTTTTTTGTTCTGATTTTTTTGCTCCCATAATAAAAGTTGTTCAATGATGGGTAGAGTATGTGGTTTAAAGGTTAATGAAACCTTTCCTTACACCCTGTATACTATAGGTACATATAAGGTCTAACAAAATTAGGAGAAACTGTTTTAAGAGGATGATCAGACCATCAAACTGAACAACTTTCTCTATGGGACCAATATCGAAATCGCGAAAAAAAATCTGCGGTCCCATACATTTAGGTCGAGTAGGTTTGTATGGAACAGCTGTTTTTTTTTCGCGATTTCGATATTGGTCCCATAGAGAAAGTTGCTCAGTGTTATGGTCTGATTATCCCCTTAAAATAGTTTCACTATAGGTAGGTAAAGCCTGACCAGGAAAATAAAAAACCTCGCCATGTTGCGGAAAATCATTGGAACTAATTTTTGTACTTGGAACACTAACATTAAAGGTGACAGTCGATTGCAGCGCCCCAAATCCAGGTTTTTTTATTTTCCTGGTCAGGCTTTACATGGAATCATCTGTGAGATATGTTTTGCTTTACCGTTAAACAAATCATTTACCGCACATTTTAACGTTTACATAACTACTTCGATCTTTCCAAAGAAACCCAAAAAGGCAGTATAAAGTAAAACAAAAGTCAGGGCCGTACATTGCCCGCGAGCGGTAAGGTTCCGCACACGACCGGATTTACGGTCCACTGCCGATCGTAAAGTGAACCGATTCGAACTGATTGGTTTATTAGAGAGTGAACTATCTACAAGGTGTTACAAAAATACAAATAAACATTTAAGGGGGTGGTTTAGACCATCAAACTCAACAACTTTCACTATGGGACCAATATCGAATCGCGAAAAAAAAAATATGTTCTATACTCTACAAATCGACTCGAGCTAAAATATGTATGGGATAACCTATTTTTTTTTTCGCGATTTCTATGTTGGTCCCATAGAGAAAGTTGTTCAGTTTGACGGTCTAAAAGACCCCCTTAAGATTTTTTTAAAATTATTCTTACTTATGTAACACCCTGTATACGTCACTCAAAATCGATGAACATTATTACTTTGTGATTAAGAATGAGGAGTTTTCTGACAGCTACTCAAAAGTAGTTCATCATACCGGCGATAGATGGCGTTGACCAGAGAGGGGTCCGAGGACGAAAATTTTAGGCTAAAAAGTAAACAAAAATGCATTTCACTGAGTCAGACGCATCTGTTGACGAAATGTAGGCTCATATTTTGCTGCTTACTTAAAAAAACAAATTCATACTATTTTAATTGTATTTTATTATCTGCAAGATCGCTCGCCCCTGTCTCGTCACCGCCATCTATCGAGCCATTAGGAACTACTTTTTCTTTTTTCATGGCTTTCTGAAAATCTCTCATTAAAATGGAACAAATAGAGGGACTACTTCCTCCCGAGAGCATCGTTGCGGAGAGGTATAGACACTCGAATCATGAGGATCTGGGTTCGAATCCGCACGGACGACATGCCATGTACAAGACAAAATCAGTTGAGAGGTCGTATAAGTAGTACGTACATAAGTTAGAAAAACTCATTTAGGAATGAACGTGGTAAAATAAAAGTAAATCATTACGTCATGCATGATTCTATGCTTCTACCCGTTACCCTAACCTAGCGTGTTAACCCTAGCCTAGTTTCAGAGAACAGAACTAAAAGGCAACCGTCGCAGTTTCAATTTCAGACTGCAACTGCAAAATGGTTTCGTAATTAATTAATTGAGAGTGCATTCGTTAATTAGCCAATCATTCTCAATCACTAACAGTTTAATGAGTTTCGTTATGTACAACTACAGCTGACGATGCAATTTATACCAGTAGCCACCCCGTTACCCAATAAAATCAATCAATCTTTCCCTTACAGGTAAGGCCACAGAAAAAAGAACCAGCAGAAAAAACATGAAGACTTTCGTTTCGAGAACTAGCTTCAGGAGTGCGATTTTTGAATCTCATTCGGTGAGCTCAGCAGTTGAAAATGTCAAAATTACTACGGGGATATGCATCTTTTAGCTGCTGATTTGACTTTCAAAAATCGCTCTCCTGTAGTATGATTTTTGAAAGTCAACGCAGCAGTAGAAAGATGCATATCTCCATAGTTATTTTGACATTTTAAACTGCTGAGCTCACAGAATAAGATTCAAAAATCGCACTCCAGGACGAAAAAAAAATCTTCTATGGAAAATTGATATGCAGATCGGAACTTTAGTATCCACAAAATTTTCGATTTCGACACAGTCATGTTCCTCGCTTAGTTTCATTCCCTGTTTACTGGTATACAAAAAAATTGTTGTGTATATCATAGATATCGATGTTGAGCTGAGTGCCTTTTTCGCGGATAGAAAACACGAAGAAAATAGTTTTGGTAAGCGATCACGAAACGGATTTGACGGTCGAAAGGACCAATGTTTGTTTTGTATAGGAAGTTGATTCAATTTCTGACAATGTTGGATTCTTTATTAAGACGCTGTTATGCGGTCGAGGCCGTTTTTTGAACACGAACGAAAGTGTTTTAAACTGTGTTTTAAAGTCTGAAAACCAATTATGTCTTATTTAAGGATCTGTCTGATAGGCGACCGTTCTCAATTACACGATTAGATTAAGTTTAATAGATAGAAAAAAAATCGCAAAGTTACCCCTTTTAGTTATTTTTTTTTCAATACTATGATTAAACTGCTGATATTTAACTTTTTATTCTTGTACTTAACTAAATACATTAAATATTTCTAGTGAACTCCGTAGAATTTTGAGCTTAGAAACACCCATGAGCAAAGATATTGATGAAAAACACGTTTTTTTGCGATCCTGCTTTCAATTGGAGCGGGATGGCTAATAAACTTATGCTTGCAAGAAAGAGACCCTTGCACTGGGATAACCTGGCCTTAAGAGAATTGTATTCCGAGAGCGAAAATGCGCGCTGCCACGCGCTGCATACAAACGTACTATGGTGATATTTTCAATACTAACCAATTAAAGTCAATGAAACTTTGCAGAAACAATCTAGAAACAAATCTCTATGCTTGTATGGAGTCAGATTTTCGTTAAAATATACTGTTTCAATGCTAGGATTAATTTAAGATTTGTATCGAAATCTTTGAGGCACTGTAACTTTAAAACTATACATTTAAACGAAAATCTGACTCCATACAAGCATAGAAATTTGTTTCTAGATTGTTTCTGCAAAGTTTCATTGATTTAAATTGGTTAGTATTGAAAATATCACCATAGTACTGGAGCGCGCTCCGAATAATAACCCTTAAGGTTTGCACGAAGTCAAAGTTGTTCAGTTTGATGGGTAGACTCTTAGTTTAAAAGGAAGCTAATGACGTCAATGTCACCCTGTAGAGCCTATAATAGATATCAAAGCGATGTGAGTGAAACAGAGCGAGGCATGCAAATTGCACCGGCAACCAATGTGTCGATACGGGGCAGCTTATTGGAGCGTGCGAACAACACCATGTTGCACCGGGGACACACTCTATAACTCATTAGTTACTATAGCTCAAACTAAGTACAGGGTGAAATTGATATCATTATCATTAGCATCCTTTTAAACTAAGAGTCTACCCGGAGTCACGTTGCAGGGTTTGCCTCGAACACTTGTCTCTCGCGTGGTGTTCGCGCGGTTCGCGTCTCAGCCTGCCACGAGGCTCCAAAATCCTTCTCAGTTGTTCTTACTCAAAAACAATCCTCGAGATTGGATAGACACTCCCTCAAATTACTTGACACTGGCGAAATCTAACAAGGAAACGCCATTAAATAAAAATAGAATAGAATAGAAGAGTCTACCCATCAAACTCAACAACTTTTACTATGGGAGAAAACCGATCGGAGCAAAAAAAAATCTGCTGTCCCATACATTTGAGTCGCGTAGGCAGCGGCGGCGGATGCAGTTTAGTACGGAAAAGCAGATTTTTTTTCGCTCCGATCGGTTTGCTCCCATAGAAAAAGTTGTTCAGTTTGATGGGTAGACTCTTAGTTTAAAAGGATGCTAATGATATCAATTTCACCCTGTAGATTTGTTTACGACTCTGGTTATGCAGCCACTTATCAAGTATGATCTGTTCTATACAACGTGTTAATGAATTAGCGCAAAACCTCATACACCCCAACTGATTTATAACAAAATAATTAGATTGAAACAATAATTTCACTATTTTGAGAGTAAAAATTTTAAGTTATTCGCATTTTAAGTTTTGAGGCCAAATTCCCTTGCCTGTTCTAGTAGAATGGCTACGGAACCCTATCATGGGCGAGTCCAACACGCTCTTGACCGGTTTTTTATCCTTCTAGAATGCCTCTAGAATCTGTGTAATTTGTTAAACAAGTCGCTTAAACAAGCTTAGGTATATTATATTAATTTATTTAAGCCTAAGCTATTCGTAAATATCAATATTGTATTTGACTTGTCTTCAAGTTAAAGAAAAATGGTTCTAGAATTTCATTTTAGTAAGTTGAACAACCTGGAAAAACTAAAGAAATTCAATTACGAGGCAACATTTAAACTGAAAATGAGCCTCAGGTTTCGTAGAAGAGAATAAAAGATTTGTTTACATAAAGGTTTTTTTTACAGAACATTCAAGTTTCATCACGGATTTCTTCTAGCGATTTGATACATAAAAGTCATTTCGGTGACCTTACGTACTTGAAATTGTGGGTAATGGCGCTCTATAAAAGCTTTGAGCAAATTGTTAGGGTTGCCAACTCAAGTAAAAGAAAACGGAGCAAGCAGAGTAAAGGAAAAGTATGTAGTACTAGATACTATTTTTTATACTGTGCCCTAAGTGCCACATCATCACTGTTTTTGAGCGTAGGCGCAATTACACACCGCACCACCACGAACGTCGCAACAGAATCAACGCGAACTGAACGTTATCGCCGCGACACTGATTTATCTCAGGTATATCGCGGCGATGTCGCGCCGGACCCGCGGCGACATCTCGGTGGAATCGCGACGTTATCGTTCCGTCGACGCATACGCTCAAAAATAGCTGGTATAAAATGGCTAATGTGTATTTCGCGAAGAAACATTGTTAATGAACCTTATTTTAAGTGTCGATTGTTTTTTAGGCTCCATTAATTTAGGGACGCCTATTCTGTGGAGTACCCCTTTTACAAAGAGCCTAAAGATTATATCGTTATTATAAATGTGTTATTAGAGACTGATGTAAATTGAAAGATGTTGGGACAAGAATAGACAAATGTATGCTTCGTTGGTTTGGTCATGAGAGTGGCAGCAGATGTATGAAAGATATTATGGTGTTAATGTGTGGAAGTGTCGGCAGAGGGCGCCTTCGTAAGACGTTCTCTGATCATATCGCTTGCGTCCTACAAAAAGGAGAGGTGTGAAGTACTCGAAACCGACGGGCATGTATGGATATGAATGAGGCGAAAGCTGGTAGAGATGAGGGTGAGCCATTTACTATGACTATTCATCATCTATTACAGGCTTGGTGTAGGCTCGCCTACCCCACGGAGAAAGAGGCGTGACGTTATAGATAGATAATTATAAATATTATAAATAATTATAAATTTATAAATATACCTAATATTATAAAACTGTAACTGAAGTGTGTCTGTACATTGAAGATATTTACAAAAAAAAGATTACGATATGGTTTTTAGGTATCCCTGACTCGAAATCAACCTTTTTTAGAAATTTTGTCTGTCTGTTTGTCTGTTTGTTTGTGTGTTTGTTTGTTTTTTTGTGTATTTGTTTGTTTGTTCACGCATCACGCAAAAACTACTGAACCGATTTTGATGAAACTTTTTTTGTTTGATAGCTTATGATCTGATTTAAAATCTGGTATATAATTTACAAATTAAAATTTAAAAACACAACTAGTGTTTTCCCGTGTTTTTCCATAAATAAAAATACTGACCGTGATTCAATCTGAATTTCAAATGTTTCTCCATGACATTGGTCTCGACTAGCGACGATATCTCGTCCAGGGTGAGGGCAGCGCCCGTCCGACATCTTGGATCCGGGCAGGACACTTCGTACGCCCCGTTGCATACTTCGAATTCGACGTACGCCGACATACACTGTAACAATGAGAGAAAAAGACAATTAGGAATTTGGTTCCCAATTAAATTCAACGTTCACGTACGAATGAATCTACACAACATTTTAATAGTGACTAATTGTTTTGTTCCTTTGGAGGACGTACGAATAGGTGCAGACACTCTGCCGGGGTATACCCGAAAAAATATAGTAGATCGGGGAAAATTTGAAAATATATAGGTACTTTTAAAACGATCATTTTTTTGATACTTTTTCGTTTGTATACCAAGTTTTTATTCCTAAGGAACAATCATCTCTCCATTTCGTATTCGTAATAGATAATAATGCATCCTGTATGTCGCTGGATTCGATAAAGAAATATTACAATTTAAAAAAAATATAAATCTGACTTTAGGAAAGCTTGTTGTAATTTTTCAGCGGTAGATTTAGATTTAAATTATTTAGGAAGTATCTACATGGTCCAGTCTAGATAAAATGGAACAAATGTGAAGAGGGGAGAGTAAATTATCAAAATTATGTTGAGTTATTGGGCGTTTTTATTTGACCCAAGCACCAATATACTTAAATTATCTATACATTATTTGCTCATCAAAATATACTAGTTTTGCCTACTATATATAATTATTGTAGTAGGGCCCCCAATATAGTAGGATACTATATTATATAGTAGGGTTGGCAACCCTAGTGTGCTTGTATGAAGCTTTCGTTCTGGAGGTATATTTATTCATGTGATACGAAGACCATAATGCACTCAGATCTTCGTATGAGCGCAATTTGTGTTCTGTCATTCTGGAGCGTTGATTGTGACCGTTTATAAAATTTAGAGGATTTTATTTACCATGAATAAAAGAAGCATTGAAACAAAGCATTACTTTCTTTTAAAACAGTAATTTTATGAAACTAAATAAAAATAGCAACGGCGAGGGAAATGCAAGGCGACAGCAAGTGCAATCAGACTGCAATCATTTCGAAGGAAATTGCTCCCGCTTCACTGTACACCGAGAAACTAACGTAACTTTATTACAATGGGACCACTACATAAATATTGTTCCGAAAGGAAATCGTAGAGTATAATATGTGCATGTCCCTTAGCTTAGACGCAAGAGATTTAATTTCATTTTATAGTATTTCTTTAGGGTCGCCAACAAGGTGATATTTAGGATTTTAGGGGACATCGACAGAAGTGTCGGTCAGCTCCGGATTGGTAGGTTGCGGGTTCGTCTCTTTCGATAAGAAATTGTTCAATTTCTAATTAGATTTCAATCATTCACACGTTAACCCAAAATTTGAAACTATATCAATATTTAAAATAAATGGGTTATTAATCCTTCCAGTCCCTAGACACTATCAATAGCAAGACAGTGGCAATACTATTTTAAGGTCAGGTTATCCAAGTGCAAGCGTCTCTTTCTTGCAAGCATAAGTTTGCAATTAGCCATCCCGCTCCAATTGAAAGCAGGATCGCAAAAAAACGTGTTTTTCATCAATATCTTTGCTCATGGGTGTTTCTAAGCTCAAAATTATACGGAGTTCACTAGAAATATTTAATATATTTAGTTAAGTACAAGAATAAAAAGTTAAATATCAGCAGTTTATAGTATTGAAAAAAAATAACTAAAAGGGGTAACTTTGCGATTTTTTTTCTATCTATTAAACTTAATCTAATCGTGTAATTGAGAACGGTCGCCTATCAGCCAGATCCTTAAAAAAGACATAATTGGTTTTCAGACTTTAAAACACAGTTTAAAACACTTTCGTTCGTGTTCAAAAAACGGCCTCGACCGGATAACAGCCATGAGCAATGACCTCAATTTTACAGTAAAACCAAAGATATTTAGGCAACACTAGAACGGATTTCTAAGTGACCGACGACCACGTTAATGCGAAAATAGAATGAGTTAAACATTTGTGAGAATAATAAACAGCAGATGAAAATCTAAGCAAGCGCGCGTTCTAAGGCTCCTTTTATTGGCGCCCTCATCAAAACATTTAAGGTTTCTAGATCAAGAAAGCCTATACATTAAAAAAAGTGTTACTCCCGGGTGCCAGTGAACTGTAAAAAGACTCTTAAGTCCTTCAAATCATACGAAAGCATGGGATTCTCTCTTGAAAAACGTTTTAGAAAACTGTAATTTTATGTAGATTTGATTCCACCCATATCCAATCCAAAGTAGGTAAAAGATTATTGGTCTACAAAAACTAATATCGCATACGATATAGAATAGGGGCAGACACGTACGAGTTTAGTGGGCGTATTTAAATGTTATTTTAGATATTGTTGCTATAAAAGGTACATGCTATGTGCCTTTTAGAACTTTCATTAGTGACTCATGGATGTTCGTTATTGAAATTAATATAGGAATACCTACTGATAACTAAAACGCATTCTTATTTTGCTATGAGTAAGAGACGTATCACATAAGCGATTTTTGAGCGTAGGCAATATCGCAATTGCACCGCAATAATGTCGTTAATTCACCGCCGCGACGTCACATCGTTGACATCGAAGCGATTCCAATTGCGGCGGAATCGCGGCAATATCTGGGCAATATCGTCAACGCCAACGCTCGAAAGTCCCTAAAATATTGTTCCTGATGATTTTTTTTTTAGCTTTCAGTCCATAGAGGGCCAGCAAACGGAGACAAAACGCCCACTTCGGGAAATGCCAACATCTCAAAATGTAAACTGGTTGTAACTAGAGATCTCTGCTCAATATGCCAGCAAAATTTCAGATTAATAAATAAATTAGGGTAGGACGTTACAATCTGTAGATTATCTTCTATCTTGGACAGTGTCACACAAATTATCTAGTCACATTTCAAGTTCCAGAATCTAGCCTGGACTTGTATAAACCAGCAGATTGTTTGTTTTGCGATTTCGATTTTAGGTCTCTTAAAGAAAGTTGTTTAGTTTGATGGTCTGATCTTGCCCTGAAAAACCGTCAGAATATTAAGAATATTACGGGCGTGTTTCACCACCTCTGAATCAATTCTTGATAGCTCATTTGACAGATCTTTTGGCATATTTTTCATTAAAAATAACAAGAACTTATCCAAAATTGGTGAAAAAGACTCTAAGAAGGACTAATATAATATTTCAGGCGATTAATTATGCGGTTTGGGCACCTTTATTTATAACGTCAAACGTTATAATGCCCATAATTCTAGAACAGAACGAAATATTAATAAAAATATGAATATAAAATTTGAATAAAGCAATAAATATATTTTGCCTATAAAAAGGTGCCTCCGATTCGTGACATATCTTTGGATTAATATCTAAATGTCCCACGATATTTTTTCTAATCTGTTAGGCGCTACGCAGACGATGGGCATATGTAATTGACATCATTTCATTTTTTTAGCCACCTGTATTTAATGAAAAACATAAAAATAGGTTAAAAAATAAGAGATACGTATTTTACCCGATTTTATTTTCGACCGATATTTCTATTTTTAATTTACTTTAGAATTTTCTGAAAAACGTAGAATTTATGGCTAAGATACCTTGGCCGCAATAACATTAAAAATAAAAACTGTCAAATACTATAGAAAAGCCAAGCAGGCAAAGGAATAAAATCTCTTTCAACATCTATTATATTCATCAGAATTTCTCAAATAACTCGAGAAATAATGGATAGAAAAATCGGATAATTTTGATATAAGCTTTGAATTAAATAATTTCTAAACGGTTTTCTTATTTTGGTACCTTTCTAAAAATGAAAGGTTGTAAATTGTCTGCGGGCACCCGTCTCAGTGAATTTACCACAGATGCGTGCGTTACCTGCGTACGCACACACCCGTGTACAGTTTCATCGTGCAGACAATAGAAAAACCATAGAAACACAATTTTATAGCAATATGAAGCACCCTGTTCGATATGTAAAGCATTCCAGTTTGTGAACTGGAATGGGTATGCCCTGTAGGTATAAGTTGTTTATTATATTATTTATGGGTGATAGATAATTTATGTCAGGATTAACATAAAGGTACGCAATCGATAAACAATTAAACAAATAAAAAAAAAACAAGCTATAACATAAACATTATAATTATAAATATTAAAATAGATGCAATATAGTGGAAAAACAAAGATTAATAAGAAACTTAATTCATATAAGCAAGTTTATGATTATATTCATAACAACAATAAAGTGATTAATTTGCAACGATTTACAAATTCATAAGTTATAAATAAACCATAATGATTTCGATTCACCTCTACCAATGACAAACTTGTGATTATGAATCGATGATTCATTCGTTTGAACTTATATGTGACAATTTTATAAAACTGCAACTGATTAGAATTAGTGTGTCCAGTATCTGTACTTTTTTTGTGTTCATTTCGTTGGATATGATGTTTTCACAAGAATTCACGGCAAAATAAGATCTTTTCTGGTCTATCTATGGTACGTACGATCCCCATAAAAAAAAAAGTTTGCATCACTTGAGCCAGTGGTGTGAACGATGGCAAAATCTTAATAATTAATCAGATAGTAGATTCAAACAGTTGAAGATTCTACTGTGAAGCAGATGAAACGCCCATACGACTCCTCTGTGAATGCGAAGTGCTCATTCACAGCAGAAGTCGCCACCTAGGTGGATACGTAGTAGGTACCTCCTACTGACATTAGGGATCTCCCCTCCGAAAGCATAACACGGTTCATGAAGTCCGTGGGCCTCGGAAATGAGCTTTAGGTCAAGTGTGACAGCTACAATAGATCTGTCCAGGCATGGCATGGTACATCGATAAACGTTTTATCGCGCCTGCTAACTCGTTCGTTCACGCGCAAAAAGAAAGGGAGCTAGGGCGCGATAGCGCTTTATCGCGCGATCATGCCGCGGGCGCAGGTCGCGGTAGCTATCGATCATTGACCAAGCCCTAATAGCAGAATAATAATAAACAAATTATATAATAATTACATGCTAGTTCAGTACGTATCTGACGCAAATAGATGCTGCGCTTGCCGGTTGTGATATCCGTGTGGTAAAATACTGGGCGGTCATTTAGAGTCTAGTTTTTAAAGGCAGACCTTGGAAACGAGTATAAATTTATAGGTAAATCTTGAGTACATCCATGTCATGAATCCGAATTGTGGTCCACCATCGTGGACGTGATTGGACAGCTAATGTTTATAAATGGACCGCACAGAATGAGGTCCTGTCGTTAACAAAACACATACGTTTTGTTGACTAACTACGTATTAACATTTCTCACTTGTTCGAATGACAAAGACATTGACGTAATTTTATTGTGAATCCCTAAATTTATACGGGCTTTTTCGGAAATAATTAAAAGAAATACGGTCCAGTCTCTATGAGGAAAAGTAGGGCTATTGTGTAAGCTTTCGGTTATATCGAAAATAAAATCGTTAACGAATTTATGACTATTCTAGTCAATTATAAGTTCCTAATATTGTGTTTCTCCGATCATCATATCCATTACCTGAAATTGACTAACCCCTTGTCTGCCGGAACGCAGATCTCGTCCAGACACAAACACAATACATTTTCTATTGTGTCTGAAATCTCGACAGACGACGGGTTAAGAACCAGACTGGTTACCAAGGACTGTCAAGAAACACCATGTCGATTTGATACCAATATTATCGGGTAGTTACACAATTACACCCCTGGTTGGGCTAAGCATCGGTATTGAAAACGATAACCGAAGTTAAGCAACATCAGGTCAGGTCAGCCTTTGGATGGGTGACCGTTTTAATTATGTTTCAGCTTCACCTCGAGCGAACCGTGCTGCTGAAGGCATGTTACGCAGTTGTTCCCGGATATTTCCGTTTTAGCTGGCGGTCGGTGTAGCTAATCTTTAAATAACTAGCAAGCCACGCACGACATAGCGACATATCGAGAAAAACATCATGCGCGCTTTCTTTCGAAGTAAAAAAGTCAGAGGCACGTCTCGATTTTTGACGTTTTCTCGGCGGTGGCATCACAGGTGGCATGCTGGGCTGGGCCCCACGGGGCCCGCGTGGATGACTAAGGCCCGCTTCCTCTCTCACTTATTATAAAGAGTGCCTTTGCCCTGCATCGGGACTTATTTATAGGCTGACGATCAATGATATTCTATACACAAGGACTTCGCATCTGCGCGCTGCTAACGGGACGCTAAAAGTGTGCTTTAAGGCCTCCGCACATTGCAGCGATATTATCGACAGCGATATCGCGACACCTTACACACTGCAGCGATTCCACGATTCGCGTCACGCATGCGCCCCACCGATGAATGTAGTCGAAAGAGTTGCGATAATATCGCGGCAGTGTGTGGGATCGAGCGCGTCCCCACACCAAATGTACTGAGAACAATTATCGCAAAATCGCAGCGATATTATCGCTCGATAATATCGCGGCAGTGTGTAGGATCGCGCGCGTCCCCATACAAAATGTATTGGAAACAATTATCGCAAAATCGCAGCGATATTATCGCTCGATAAAATCGCTGCAATGAGCGGAGGCCTTAATTGTTTTACATTACTGCTTAGATACCGAGGACATTTGAAAGGACTGGAATATCTGCGTCAATGTATGGCAGCCAAGCACTACTGAAGCATACTCAGCTGACGTTTAGAGACATACGAGTATATGTGCTATTTTTGAGTTTTATTATTGTATGACGAGGTTCCATGTGTATAGAATGTAATTGCTGACGATGAAGCAAAAGAATAAAGTAAGAATAGTAGCTCGTGGCGAGCATTAGTCTCTGCCTACCACGCAGTATAAGAGCGTGAGCATATTTATATAATGTTAGATTTGCGGTCTTGTAGACCTTGAGTGATGCAACTAAGCAATGAGATAAAACGGATAATTCCCGGCGTGCGAGAGACTGATATTGCCAATATCGGAATATTTATGCTAATCCCCCTTTTGGAAGCCTCTCTATAGACTGTTGGGCTAAGTAAACAGTGCGACGTGCATACATAGTACTCGTTTATGTACTTTGGGACTTACAGATATGAAACGAGCAGAGTTAGCAATAAATAGAGCAAAATGTACTTTGTCCAACGCCCGTGTGTTGACAATACCCAATATGATCTGTACAAAGTCCTCAAACATTGCTGGTAACCTCCTCCTATCTTCTTTGATTCATTCATTGCGGGTTCCAAGAGTCACCCCCCGGGCTCGCTGGACTTCATTGTCTGGTGTTGTGAGTGGTCGCCGCTGTTGATCCTGGAGTTCCAGCGGTGGGAATGTGTGGTGGGCCTATGCCCGTAAAAAAAACGTTGCTAGTAATGCCTTTTTACGGACTTTGTAACAGATACATTTGCTGAGGACAGTCTCTTATATCGCAACAATATCAATATCATCGTTAGTTTCAAAACTGTTGAGCAAGTTGCAGTTCATAATATCAAATGCTTTCAATTTCAGCAGAAATTCTTTCCCGGTTTTGCTATTAAAAACCACGTAAATTATTTAATAATATACATATAAACGACTTGGATACAAATATTCGTTCCTATGAATCAAGGTATTCCAACATACAAATTACGCACCCGTTGAAGGCAGGATCACTTCCAACCAGAAGGGACGTTATACTATCTACGGTAATCTTTGACTACTTATATGTGGACTAGTTACGCGTGTAATTCTACTAACAAACATTTCTGCCACTTTTTGCGGGGGGCGACGTAAAATGAAATCCGCAACTTTGGATTTTAATTTTGAATGTAAATAATCATGAAAAGTAGTCTCGTGTGAACCCCAAACGTTCCAAGTTCGAAGTTATTGTTTCGCAATTATAGGCTGTTTCGTTTAGTGATAAGGTATACAAATTAATTTTAATGCACATGATCAATTGTTCTTATACCGTGGCAGAGGGGAAATGCTACCACAAGGCTAGTCCTTATAATAAATAGTCAAAGACGGTAATAGATATTGATATCCACGTAATCGGATAATAACAATTATATTTATCAAATGACGCTCACTATCAATCATAGGAAATGAATAAAAATATTATCAACTTACTGAATCATCAACAACATAATGTTATCAAAAATATTATAAAATATTGTTGTTATCTTTTTCGATACGATACGCGTCATTGTAAAGATTAAAATCTCTAGATTATTGTTAAATAGTAATATAACAATGGAAATATGGACAATCGGACTAGTTCAACAATTCAAAGTCGCCCAAAGAGCTTTGGAAAGAGCTATGCTCGGTGTTTCTCTGATAGATTGCATCAAGAATATCGGACTACCGAACCAAGCTAGTTGACAAAGGTTTGAAAATTTGCAAGATGAAGTGGCAATATGCCGGTCATATCTGCCGAAGAACTGACAACCGAGGTGGAGTCAGAATTCTAGAATAGTGTCTGCTAATTTTAGTAATATTTCGAACTGCCTGGGCATTACAAATAATGACCTGTTAATTACATACTTCATCATCGTGGGCCTTATTCCATCTAAGTAGATGTTTCAAATAGCGCCTCTTAGGATACTGAAGTTCGTTGCAGGCCTTGATGCTCCAGAATTGGCTTATATACAATAAGCCAATTCTAGAGCGAAAGGGCCTGCCGAGTGGTTGGGCAACACTGTGCTTTCCTTAATTGTGTCCTAAGCCATGCAACGTCTGTGGAGAGGATATTTCGTCCACGCCAGCCTTGCTGCGTGAGAAACACAGGTCGGTTAACTAAAGCTGGCGCGTGCCACACATTTACGCAATACTTTGGTCTCACTGCACGCATAATGAAAAGTTTCTCTACCTTTGTCGAGCAACGGACACAGTGACAGGAAAAACGCTCACCGATCCCCACTACCCCTACGTCGTAGGCCGCGTAGTCCCAGCAACGCCCTGCCCGTACCCATTTTGGGTGCCCCTCGGGCAGGTTGCTTAAGCTCTTGCATTTGGCTCGGTAGACCCTTCAAGATCCCGCCAATAGTCCGCAGTAAAAAGCAGTTAATGCTCCCTGAGCAATGCTGTATTAGTCACACAAAAAATAAAAAGGAAAAACGCATTCGTGTGTGTCTGTGAACGCGCCAGCTTTAGTTAACCGACCTGTATATACTTAGGTCACGACATAATTATGTAATGCACAATATATACGCAAAACCAATCCACCATGACCACATTGAATACGCATTAATTCATCTGCACTAACTATACAGTATAACACGTTTTCGACCTACACCTACTTACCACAAATGTAGGTAGTTATGTGTATAGGTGAAACCGCAAGCTAATTGTACTAAAAATCATAATAGTAGTACTTGCGGCAAGATTTTGCTAAGCAACCCGTTAGCGTTGTATGAATCCCTTGTAACCTTTCACTTAGATCACATTTCGTTCACCAAACAAATAGATGCATAATTTTACGGTTGGATCTCAGTATACAGGGTGTATCAAAGCACCCAAGTTATACCTAAGGGGGTGCTTCAGACCATGAAACTGAACAACTTTCACTATGGAGCTAACTTCGAAATCGCGAAAAAAATATCAGCTGTCCCATACAAAACTGCTGCACTCGACTAAAATGTGTGGGACAGTAGATTTTCAGTTCCATTTTTCAGTTTTATGGTCTTAAACAACCCCTTAAGTATTACAAGGGTGTTTTGTTACCCCCTGTATAACCGGCGATCTGCCTTTACAAAAACGCAATCATAACAATGTCGTGTCGTTTTATAATAAGCAAAATGGTTATTTGTAAGATATTCGAGTCGCGTGCCTAACCACGACGCGACTGGGACCGGAAACAATGTGGCTATTCTTGTAATCACCTGTAATGTACTAAAATTGCGGCATGCTTAGGTTACGTCATCGTTTTATGATGGTCAGTTGAAAAATAGAAGGCTAAGTATATTTGCCAAGGCAATTCACGTAATATAAACATGAATTTGTTTCTTTCGCCGAGCCGTGGTGGTCTAGTGGCGAGTAAGCTGGAGGTCCGATCCCAGTCCAGGCCGACTCGTACCAAGAGTTCGTACGATTTGTAAGTTTCACGTGCCAAAAGCCAGTGGGATTTTCAGTGAAGGAAAACATCGTGAGAAAACCCGCTTTATTTCCGAGGAATGCATTATATCCACTGTCCATTATAAGTGGTGACGGACTCACTACCTGTCACGTCACATACACTGGACAGAGTTTCGGTACAACTATAACTCTGAAACAGAAACCGAGATCAAAAATTTCAAACAAAAAAGCCTCTTTTGTTTGAAATTTTTGATCTCGGATTTGATTTCAGAGTATAGTGTTATGTGATCTGATTATTTTTCCAGTTTTATAGAATAGAACAGTTTATTTGCATATTGATTATGTTGCATAGAAAAAGTTGCCCACACAGCTATGCAGGTGCCAGGTAAAAATCTCTCCCGATCAGAATTGAATTAAGTAAAAATCTATAAGTTAAATATACTTTCAAAGATCAATTATTATGCACTGAAATTCCTATTATTTATTTAAAATTGTTATTAGTTAAACATGATTATGTACCACGAAATCCAAAGGAAACGTGTCGAAAAGACCTTGATAGAAAAGTTAACAAAGGCCACAAAATTCACATGGATTACATAACCAAAGCTCACGCTAAAAGGGTAAAAATATACCGAGCTTTATCAAAAAAGCGACAGGCAAGCTATCTTGACATTGTATCACGAATTATCGATGGACTTTTACCGAAACTGCTCGCTTTTATTTATTTACGGTTTTTTGTCAAATCTTTCTCATTGCGATATTTTTTATGATGCTTTATTGTGGACAATTTAATTCTAGTTGTTTGTATTTGACAGTCTTCTTTTTTTCGTAGGTAGTTCTACAGGGTGTAACAAAAAACCCTAGTAATACTTAAGGGGGTGCTTCAGACCATCAAACTGAACAACTTTCACTATGGATGGAGTCATCTTCAAAATCGCGAAAAAAATCCGTTCTTTCATACAAAACTGCATTACCGACTCGACTCGAGATTAATCTGAAAACATTTTCAGATACAAAAATGTTTTCCTGTTTGTTGACATATTTATGCAGGATAATTTTATTTTCAGTTCGGAAACCTGAACCATGTGTTCTAATTGACAAACTGAACAAGTTTCATTATGGAGCCAATTTAGAAATAGAGATGAAAATAAGTTGTTCTACAGATGTAACACCCTATGGGGTGATTTAGTTAGACCATCAAACTGAACAACTTTCACTATGGAGACAAGGTCGAAAGAAAATATAAAAAAATCTGCTGTCCCGTACGTACATTGAGTCGAGTGCTCCATAGTGAATGTTGTTCAGTTTGATGATCTCAAACCACCCTTTTAAATATAACTAGGGTGTTTTGTTACACCCTGTACACATTAAGGTCAAGTGAATAGGTACTGCAGTTTTTTTATAAAACAATTGTATTTTTTTCGCCATTTCGCAGTTTGCTCCATTGTGAAAGTTGTTCAGTTCGACAAGTAGAATTCATTATTAAAGTATCCGCATCGACTCATAATATCCTTATCATGAAGGATATTTGTCTTTGTAAGCAAGCTATTAATTGTAGTGTCGTTATATAGCATATATCGTGTAGGAAATACAAAAAAAGAAACGTTAATTTACTATAAAGTAATAAAACAAACATTAAAAACAATAAAAGAACCCTTAGCGGTCATTGGTTTCAGGCAAATTGCAATAAATTCACGCGACCTCAAAAGTCAAACTGACGCAATCAAGGATGCCTACCGCGGAAGTTTAACAAACCATATCCTTTTTGAGCAATTATTTGTAACATTTCCTTGATTCCTTTCCCCTTAGCAACCTTTTTTAATTCTATTTATAGAACAGAGGTGCGAATGTTGCGACTTTGCCAATCTTCTGTCGAGTCGATAGGTCATTGAGGCAGTCGCTGCCATCGTGGTCCAGAGATTTGGAAACCAGCATTAGGGACTTGCTTTAGATGGTTCAGTACGTCACTCGTGGAGGCTCTATTCATCTACCTCGGTCCCCATCGGTCCGGCACGTCCCCTTAAGACGCAAATTTCGTTCTCTGGGCAGTGGGCTCGGTGGCGTAATTGGTTAGCGCGTTTCCCCGGTTTGGAAGAGTGCGGGTTCAAGTCCCGCCCGAGACAAATTGTTCAATCTTTAATTTGATCTACCTCGGTGTTAGTTTCCGATCATCAGCCTATTGGGTCGCACCCAATGCAGAATACATGCGCCTATCATCAAGGGGGGAGTAAAAGTCCGCAACAAGTGCCCAATGCGGATTGGTCTCAGGGATTGGTAGGCTCCACATAACGCTTTTTAGCGATAAGACCGCCTTATTTGTACCATAACCAGTTTGTTTCCTATTGTGCATTGTAATTTGTTTTGGTGTAAAAACACCAAACCGTGTTTTGGTTTGTTTGGTGGTACGTAAGTATCCGAATTTTTTCTCCAGCGTATGCAGCAGGTTTCCTCACGAAGTTTTCCTTCACCATTTGAGAGCAGCCGGTATATAGTTGCCGATATTAGATCGATGTGTTTGTAACTGTTGTAGGCTATTCTTAAGCGGTATTGTTTCTTCCTGATCTACGTCTACATCGTCTGAAATTGTCAACTAAATATTCGATACACTAAATTTTAAGAGACAAAATCACCAGGTTCGGTCAAAAAACACATTATCGATTCGATATTATATCTGTTACGTATGTTACACAATGACCCTACGGTTTAGTAAAGTAACTTAGGTACTTATTAATTCAGACCAAACTTTGTGGACCCAGAATATGCAAATTTGCGAACATTTGCATATTTATACTGTTCTGTATTGGATGACGTAAGTTCTAGGTAAGGAGGAATTTTTGAAAATCATAAGGAGCAAAAGAATTAAAAACTCTAATCCGTAAAACTGCGGTAGAATAACACGAACTCGGAAACCTGCTCTAGCTACGTCGTATGCATTTTTCAAAATACAACTCCTAAGTAGAAAATAGATTTTTATTTCAAAAATCCAGGTCACAAAACTCAGGTAACCAGCTGAATACTAAAGCAAAACGAATCCTTTATAATCCTTGCATACCTGAGAAGTACCAGGCATACATAAATGCGAGGCAGTGTGGCTTACCGGTTGTGGTTTTCGTGCGTCCACAGCTCTACATAAGGCTAAATAAAATGCATGACGTAATTTTCAATGCTGCGCGCGACTCGCGAACGTGACCGGTTGTGCAAGTACGGAGCCGGTTGCGAATACCTCCTCGACTTTATCGTGCCCTGGTACTTGTAGACGAAGTGAGCAATGGTGGAGGCTTTATCTTTACTATTAAAACAATTAAACTTGACAATAATTAAATTGGCACCAACGGAAACAATTAACCGAAAGTTGGAATTGAGGAAGTTTAATTAAGGTTCAAATTTAAAGAGAACTTGAAAGCTATCAAGGTTAAGTTAAAAATTCACATACTTTTTAAGCTGTAGAACGTAGAAAGTTTAAATCGCACTTAAAACTTGAAACGAAGATGGATAAGTCGGATAAAAATATTGTATTTTTACTGAAATCCTACGTAAAAGAGCAACTAAGGGGTTACACCCAGTATAATTATTGAATTCATTGTGTATAGTATTCCACGCAATACGTATCCTATCTTAGAAGTTAGAAGTGACATATCTCAACCACAGACCGCAATCAATCAAGATTAGAGAATCAGTCAATTAAAAAATTACACAACAATAAAGATGATAAACAACATTGTGCAAAACCAAGATGATAGTTAATTTTCTAACAAACACAATTACGGGTAGATTACAGTTCTCGTCACACAAATTATACTTAGATCCAGCGCTATCATTCGCTATAGTGACGTCAGCTGCGTGTCCGCCGTAATGGCGGGATTGTTTTGATTCGATTAATACAAGAGGCGTGATGTACACGGAATAATGATTTAATTAGTATTGAAGAGATTTTATGATTGTTCGATTTATGACATCACTGCGTTTTTTACACGGATAACTACCTATCTAGTGGTGTGACAATTTGTTGGCGAATTACATTTATAACTCAAAATTTTCTAGTAAAGTCTGATTCTCAGTCTTCAGAGTCTCACACCCGTATTCTTGACATTTCCTCACTCGAGTGGAGGACGTTTTTGACATAATTTGTAGAACAAAAATGTCAAAATTCTCCTCGACTGGAGTGAGGAAGCCATAACGAAACAACTAAGAATACGGGTGTTAGTCTAGGTGTTAGTCTTCTATTACTGTCACATATAGGGTGTAAGGGACACCCAGGTAAATACTGACACGGTGAACTCAAACCAAGATGTAATGCAACGTAGTGGTAATCCGCTTGTTACTGATGTTATGACAAGTGAACCAGCCTTACAGGTTTCTACGTCAAATACCGTGAAGGTCTGTACTACATATAACCTGTCAACAAACTAACGCAAACCCTGTTTTGAAGGCTAAGTTGGCAAGCCGTCCCGTGCTTGATTGTCGTCAGTGGATCAATTATTCACTTTACCATTTATTTTAGTCGTTATTAGTGATCGATTCTGTCCGTAGACATACTTTACACTCATTATGATTTAGGGCCTGTTTCACCACTTCTGAATAAGTTCTTGATAGTTTTTCTGACTAGATCGTTTGACATAATCTTTCATACGAAAATAAGTTAGTACCCAGCGGATAAGTATCCAGCAGTTGTGAAACATGTCCTTAGTCATAAAAACGAAACAGACAGACTTAGATGAGTATATATGATATCAGTCAGTACAATATAATTGTATGCCATCGATAAAAAGTAATCCATACTAATAATTATAAATTCGAAAGTGTCTCTGTCTGTTACGTTTTCACGGCTATACCGGTGAACTTATTTTAATAAAATTTAATACAGAAAAGATTGAAATTGGAAGGACAATAGGCATAAAACTCCACGCAGAGGAAGCTACTCGCCAGAAATTAGAGGCTAAATAAATGTGGTTCTACCGAAGAATGCTGCGAAGTAGTTGGGTTCAACGAGTCACAAATGTGGAAGTTCTAAGTGTCAGGAAGTCCCGGGGGCTGTTGCAAACCATTAAAAGGAGGAAAATCGCCTACCTTGGTCATATCTTGAAGAATGAGCGATTCCAACTCCAGACTATAATAATTGGCAAAAGAAGCGTCGGTAGGCCACGAATGCCATGGATCGCGAACCTAAAAGAGTGGACAGACATCGCCAGCGTCGAAGAGCTGTTTCGTTTGGCGAGAGATAGAAAGGGATATTCACTCTAGGAATGGAGTGGAACCCGAAGAAGGAGAAGATGAAGTCGCAGGAAACAACCCATATAATGCGCGGGTAGTAAGACTAAGAGTAACTGGTGTTGCAATCAAGTTGAGTAGCTACTAACGCTATAATAAGACTTAATCTACACTTAACAATCTTAAAATAAATGACTACATACAAAGAATATTTACTTAACTTTTAATACATAATACAGTATAATGTATAACAGGCATACCATGCTTGTGTAACATGACATGTATTATTAAAACATGAGTCAACGGTAATGAGTCTCAAATCGTATTTAATTGATGTGCTATTTATAAGAAGACGTAACTACAAACTACAATCATGTGATTAGATGCTGTTTTACATTAAATTCTGGAGGCTTTTCTCAACTATTCGATGTGTTTGGTGGTGTAAAAATAGACTGTAAAACCAAACCAAGGATCAAATGCCAGGTCAGCGCATTGAGCTAATAACATCGTACCTATGGTCAGCATCCGAGAAATCTAACCCCCTTGCGCTTATAAAGATTAAGAGGTTTCCCTGACCGAACGACCTTGACTCTTTCAGAGCCGCCTCACCTCTACTAAACTACGTCATTTTAGTAGGTATACCTATTTTTTGACTGATTTGTCCTTCATTATGTCAGTATTCAGGCTTTCCTTTGAACACAATTTTTCTATTATATAAAACATAACATTTATTAATACCGTCTACGAGTGTTCTACGACAAAGTTTTGTATGGACGGAATCCACCTTAAGCGTATGCAGGTTTCCTCACGATGTTTTCCTTCAGCCATGTAATGGGTGTTAAATAATTTTTTTGTTTTGTTCTCTGCTACCCTCTTTTCAAGGTGTAAGAGTAACCAGCTCTCTTACCCAATCTCATGCATCAATGAAATCCAGCCATACACCCGATTTATGACAAACACACACATTGCACTGCACATGCACATATATACGAAAAAAATATAACAAATTCTCATTTTGGGCAGTTGGCAGGGCATCTTTTTGCGGTACGTTTTTTCTTCAAACAACATGACGGGGTTTGAAGCAAAAAATTATATTTAATTCATGTCGTTAAAAATGTCTTCAAAATGATTAAGAGAACGCTTTTGGAACTGCATGCTCGTACATGACTGCGCATCAACGAATTTTAATAATAACGTAAATTTATTTATAAACCGAACCCTCTCATCGATTTCAATCCAATAATCGGCTATAAATAAAGACAATTTACCTTTCATTCTTCGAAAACTTTCTCTCGTAACGGTAAAGGATTGATTTTGTTAACGTACGCTATTTAGGTCAAAATGAGTGAAATTTTGAGATAAATTACTATACGGAGTGTAACAGAACGGTGTGATCATATTTAAAGGGGTATATAAGACCACCAAACTGAACTAGTTCCACAATGAAGCCAACATCGAAATAGCAAGCTCAATAGAGAGAACTACCTTCATTTTTTTAAACTGATACAGCATATCTCAGGGAGTATTACCGCTAATTACGCGGACTATGGCGGACCACATCAGTGATGGCGAAGCGCCCTGGTAGGCCAACCGACCCAGTGAATGAACTTAAGCAACCTGCCCAAGGGCACCTCTAAAGGGTATGGACCTCGGCAATGGGCGTTGCTGGGACTACGCGGCGGATTGGGTTGTGGGGATCGGAGAGAAACGAGAGAACCACAAACGGCACCCGAAGTGAGAGGCTTCTCAAGCTAGGACGGTCTCTGGCGTGAAAGCACCAAACTTCCTGACCCGTTTATCCCAAGTATCGCATCCAAGAGTATCGCATACAGAAGGAGTCGAGTAGGCGACCTTGACATACGGTCGATAATTGTACCTATATACCAAGAATAAATCCGAGCACTCGACTCCTTCTGTATGCTATACGCCTTATGAAAAGCCTCCCAGAACAACTGCTCAGTCCAATTTTGAGGTGCATACACTCGGAACCCAGGTCGGCCGGAGGAAGGACAACCTAATCGAGTGGGATTAGGTACAACGACGGGTCGTACGTACAAACCTCAGGTGTGAATGCGGTGTTGCTTCTCAGACTACGGCCTAAACATTGAAGTAGTGTGAAAATCTAAAGTTGTGGGAGATTTAAGGCTAGGTTATCCCAGTGCAAGCGTCTCTTTCTTGCAAACATAAGTTTACAATTAGCCATCCCGCTCCAATTGAAAGCAGGATCGCAAAAAACGTGTTTTTCGTCAATATCTTTGCTCATGGGAGTTTCTAAGCTAAAAATTCTTCTGAGTTCACTAGAAATATTTAATGTATTTAGTTAAGTACAAGAATAAAAAGTTAAATATCAGCAGTTTAATCATAGTACCTATTGAAAAAACATAACAAAAAGGGGTAACTTTGGGATGTTTTTCTATCTAGTAAACTTAATCTAATCGTGTAATTGAGAACAGTCGCCCATCCGCCCGATCCTTAAATAAGACATAATTTAATTTCAGACTTTAAAACACAGTTTAAAACAGTTTCGTTCGTGTTCAAAAAATGGCCTCGACGGGATAACAGCGTCTTAATGAGCTTTAATTTAATTCTTAGTGTATTGTCTCTAAGGTGCACCGTTTTCGAGTTACGAGCGAAAAACTTAAAAAAGGACCTTTAAGCCCCCCTCTAACCTCCCGCCGCACCTGTAATTGAGAGGACTTTATTATACGTTGTTCAGGGGACCCCTACGCAATCCTTTTGGAACTACAAAATTTAGTTCCGCTATTTACCTTTTTTTGGTTCAGACTGCACGCGAACGAAGCTTATGGACGCTTCCGATAGTGCTATCAGTATGGCAAAATACAGAGCTATCGAAAAATTTTGAATGATGGACATTGCGAAAGAAATCCTATTACCAACTCGAAATGTATCAGTTATCAGTTATCAAGCACTTCCATAAATACAGATCTGAAACAAAATGACGGGTTTCATTAACGGCAATCGGGTTCCGTCATTGTAGCCATTCATCACGGCACTCAAGAAGCCATTAGGGTTCCCCTGTCCGTGACTTTCGAGTCCGGTAGAACCTGTCCCATGAGAATGTTAATGGTACAATATTCCACGATAACTCGACTGCGACAAATGATTGTGTTGACGACTGTGACGTTTATAAAGGTGATAGGATGATCAGACCGTCAAACTGAACCTCTTTCTTTATGGCACCAACATTGAAAACGCGAAAAAAATATCAGCTGTCCCATACATTCGGCTCAAGTAGGTTTGCAGTTTTGTATGGAACAGTTGATTTTTTTTTCGCGATTTCGATGTTGGTGCCATAGAGAAAGTTGTTCAGTTTGATGGTCTGATCATTCCCTTAAAAAAGTGTCAGCATATTAAGAAGGTAAATAAAAGAGGTCTCAAGACGTGTGCAATTGTATGTTTTTGGTGTGCAAATAAAGAGTATTGTATTGTATTGGGGTGGGCTGCTTTCGGTAAGCTGGACGACGTGCTCCGAGACAGAAAAATGCCACAATGCTTGAAAACCAAGCTTTTTAATCAATGTGTCTTGCCCACCATGACATATGGTGCCGAAACATGGACGCTCACTAAGAAAACTGTACACAAAATCAAAGTAGCACAGAGAGCCATGGAGCGCGCCATGCTAGGCATCACCCTTCTTGACCACGTCACAAACGTCGAGATCCGACGTCGAACTAAGGTTCAGGACGTCGGGGACCGAATAGCTCGCTTAAAGTGGCGGTGGGCATGACACGTAGCTAGACGAAATGATGGCAGGTGGAGTAAAGCCTTAACAGAGTGGTGGCCGAGATTAGGTAAAAGAGAAGTGGGTCGTCCGGCAGCCAGGTGGGTTGACGACATCTGGAAAAGTACAGGCAAGACCTGGATGCGACTGGCACAGGACCGAGAAGAATGGCAAAATATGGAGGAGGCTTATGCCCTGCAGTGGGTAGATACAGGCTGAAAATGATGATGATGATATTAAGAAGGGCCCTGTATACTCCGTCCCATAATTGACGTCACTTGGTTGGTGGCGTCCATGGTCCCCAAACAAGTAAGGCAAAGCGAGAAACATCTTACTCCAGTAAAGTTACGGGTCGCTTGTATGGCGAATGTAAATAATTTATAATAGCCGGTTTTTTTCTTTCATATTTTAGATTATAATTCTAGTTATCGTTTAGATTGAAAATCCCCCTAAAAATTTTATTAAATAATTAAACAAAGTAAAAAAAATTATGTAAAATTGGAAAAAAATTGTATATGCAATTTTTTTATGCTATTTGTTAAATTTATTTGTATTCTTTTATATTAGAAGTAAATCCAACGAAAAATCACCACGGAACCATCGTTTTTAAACAAGTAGAAATTTCGATAAAATCAATTTTAGCACAAAATTTACACAGTGTATGTAAACTCATAACCTAAAACAAACAATAAAAATGAAAAAAGTAAGAAATCTGACACTATAAATAAAAAAAATACATTTTAGTACTAAAAACTAAAAATACGAAATTTAGTGGGATTCGTTAATAAAGTATCTTAATATCATTTGTATAAACGATCTAGCAAAGAAAATTGCTTATTATAAATTATTTCCTTTCGACCCGTATTTTTACTGGACTATCTTTAAACTTATATCAAAAGCTAGACACATCTAGTTAGGATATAAAGTACGCACGCACACGTAACACAAAAGCATTAGCTCTTCAATCTAAGTAAACAAGATAAGTGAGTAAACATCTCTCCGTTTATAAAACTGTGCATTACAATGGTCACGTGTTTTAGACCTAGGTATGATAGAAGACGCGATCAAGATTGTACCTATCAAATAAATAAATGTGGGTAGTACTTGCAGTATAGATCAATAAAGTAAGATAAAGTATTGTGGAAAGCGCCCAGAAGCGCTATTTATTGTTAGGTGCAAGCATTGACTTACCAACTACTGGACGTAGTGTCCGCGCTCAAAATTGTCCTAACCAAAAGAGAACCAAAACGTAAAAAGAGAACCAATTACGCGACAGTCTTCGTTTGAACCCCCCGAGTGGGATGGAAAAGAATTTCAGCATTTTCAATGTTTTAGTTGGTTTATATTTCTACACGCACTTAAGTTTGTGTAGTTTAATCTCGGACATTTTTTTCCAGTATTTTGTACTAGACCCGGCGTCCATAGTATTCTACGTCAATGGGTGCACGATACCGTTGGTGTTAAATATATATAAAGGGTGAAATTGATATCATTAGCATCCTTTTAAACTAAGAGTCTACCTACCAAACTGAACAACTTTTACTATGGGAGAAAACATGTCTGAACAAAAATTTGAGTTAGATGAAATTTATCGCATTGAGATAGATAAATTAGCACGTCCATAGCTAAACCTGTGTTGGTGATAACCAATCGTGTTGGTAGGACATGATAATTGAACACTTTGTTTGCATTTATACTGATTGCGTCAGTGATGATAATATTAATGTTAGAATTATGACTTTATATGACTCGATTCTGAGCTTGAAAATATCTTGTTAAGGAAATTAATAATGGTTTAATAAGCGGAATCTTTTGTATCTTGTAAAATAGACAGGGTGTAACAAAGTGCGGTGGGCGTTACTCATAGACTGAGCCGCGATCTGAACTTTTTCTCTGGTCCTGGATACGATTTTTCAAAAGTATCCGAACCCCTATTAATATTACTTGCCGACCCCTAATCTAAAGTCTAAACCGCCCCATTAAGTTTTACTAGGTTGTTTTGATACACCCTGTATAGATACAAACATCCATGACTCTGGTACAAATACAAATATTTGTCCATTATGGAATTCTAACCCGCGACCCGCGGCAAGCACTTTCACTACATACTGAGCTATCGAACCTTCACCGCGGGTTTACGAATTACTTTAAAATCAAAGGTGGCATCTACTTACAAAGTCGTTTCCTACGAGCACATTCGTAGGTCGTTTCATAGTAATTTGTTATACCATATCTAAATCCCAAAACGCAAAACTGTCCAACCCATTTTAACTAATAAAAAGCTTTCCAATTAAATCTAATTGCTAAGTAAATAGGGTAGAGTTTCGTTTGCACTCGCTAATTAAATTCGGCCGCAAGAGGCCGGGGCTTAACCTTTTTAGTGACCTTTACAGCACTTTCACTAATTTCTAGTTTCATTGTTACATTGGGAAGGTATATTCGCTAATAACAAATTTGTCGAATACTTAAAGTTAGCAATTCTTACATGTAAATTAAATAAATATGGGGTCCTTCTTAATATGCTGACACTTTTTTAAGGAGATGATCAGACCGTCCAGCTGAACAACTTTCTCTAAGGCATACATTCGAAATCGCGAAAAAAAAAATCTGCTGTTCCATACTAAACTGCAAACCTCCTGGAGCCAAATGTATGGGACAGCAGATTTTTTTTCGTTTTTCGGTGTTGGTTCCATAGAGAAAGTTGTTGAGTTACAGGGTGTGGTTTTGGTCAGCGACGCGCTTCAGACAATCAAACTGAACAACTTTCATTATGGAGCCAACTAAGAAATCAGCTTTCCCATACATTTGAGTCGACTTGGTACTGCAGTTTTGTATGAAACTGTTTTTTTTTTCGAGATTTCAATTATTTATTGGCTCCGTGGTGAATGTTGTTCAGTTTAACGAGTCTGAAAGCTTTAAAGTCTAAAGCACCCCTAAATGCGCGTCGCTGGCCAACCTGTATACTTAGAGAACGTTTGTCAGTTTGATCACCCACTAAAAAGATGCATATACAATTGTTTTCTCGAAACATTGAGGTACTATGTTAACTAGAGAAGCTACCGAGAAGTAATGTTTTGTAACACGCGTTAGGGTGCACGCGCTCTAACCCACTTAGCCTGTGCCAGGCGCTCGTCGCAGCCTGACGCTCCTAGCACGCGCCCCACATCACTGCTGATCATGGTGCACAGATTTTGTTCGCGTTGTCTGCTCTATACATAATTACTCAATGTCTCGAAAACGGCTTTAAAGATTTGGATGAAATTTTGAAAGTATTTAGATAATATCTTAGGTTTCAAGTTTATTTAGATAGACATCATTAAAAAAAGGGCCCCAGGTCCCTGCGGACTGACATGGAACCCTAAAAAGGGAGATTTATGATTGATTAAAAGTTGAGCTAATAAAAGTAATAAATAACCTTTTTTTACGAGAGCTACTGATAGACATGCATGACAGTGAACATAATATATCAGATAAGAAAGTCAATTTGATACATTACGTATTGCTTTCTTAATGTATTGTGCAATAAAGGCTAAACTTTCTCTTCTTTGTCCTTTTCATATTAGCAAAATGTGAACGTTGACCTTTTATCTCAATATATCTTCTATCAATAGTAGATAATACATCTATCTAAAACAGAACAGTAAACTTGGAGTCTCTGTAATATTGAAAATACTTCCAAATATTATACAGACGTTTTTTCAGGGATGATCAAACAATCATCAAATAACCATCATCATCTTTTAATCTAATACTCCAACATATTTTTTTTTCGAAATTGTCAATTCACTGACGAAACACGTAAATTTTATTGTTATTTCAAAGTTTATCATTCGAAATCTGAGTGCAAAAGTGCATTTTATCCGCTAGCGTGGAAAGAGTTTTCATAAATCGAATCTCTCTATTCAATATTTTTTCGTTAAAATATACAGTTTCAATGCTAGGATTAATTTAAGATTTGTATAGAAATCTTTGAGGCACTGTAACTTGAAAACTATACATTTTAACGAAAATCGAACTCCATAAAAGCATAGAAATTTGTTTCTAGATTGTTTCTGCAAAATTTCATTGACTTTAATTGGTTAGTATTGAAAATATCACCATAGTACTTTTGTATGGAGCGCGCCCCGAATAATAGACCCTTAATTACGGACACTTTTGAAAGTTTTTATCGAGGTCCAGAGAAAAAGTTAAAAGTCGCGTGGGCCCCAGCGCTCTCCTACGAATACGATGCACAACATTACGACTATGTATCTACCTTTTAACTAATAAAAATCAAAAATATACTTGCAACATTAATAAGGGTCCGTTAAACATATCCATTCTATAAAAAAGTATTTCATTAGTTATTTCAGTAGTTATAGGTAAGCTACGTAACATTTTTGGCGGTCCAGGTTTCGACCTTCCGCAGTCCGGATGCGGACGCGGTCCCCGCGGTCCGCCAGTTGCCGACCGCTGGTCTAATCAACTGTGAGTTTGACCTGTGTTTCTAATTCTAAATAAATGAGTGAATTGTAACACGCACAAGAATAAAAAATTAAATATCAGAAATACAAATAAAATCGAATCCGCAACGCAGGCTTCGTCAAACCTTAAACACATATCTATATCCGCTATAAGCTTCGTCAATTGCAGCATACAATATAAAATCCGCATGCAAGCTTCGTCAGACTATCACTAACTAATCTAAAGGCACTGCCCTACGCAACCCTGGTTCAAAGGTCCCTATGATGCTGGCCGCATTGCCCCTCTGGATGGCCAGAGAAATTCTCTGAACCAAAAAGGCTCCCGAGCGCGGGTCCCCACCTTTCGTCCGCATTCGCTGCCCTATCTCCCTCACGAAGTCCTTGGCATCGACCCCCCAAGGGCCCCCAGTCTCAAAGGCAGCTGGAACGAAATCATACCCTTGCTCCAGGTTGGCATATGTCGTCCGCTTAAGCCTCGCCGCCCGCTCCGCGGCAGAGCCAGCAACGCGCATCGTCTGACTCAGGTAGGAAGGAGCAAATGTGCTGACACAGGTCGCATCCCAAATCAGGCTACGCCCCCTTTTCCAGGGGACCAAGGTCAGGCCATCGGGACGCTTCCCATCGGCGCGGCTTAAACCCGGGGGCTCCAAAATACTCGGCACGTCCACCGAGACAAGTGCACGGCGAATTATGTCGTTGAGGGCTTGGTGACGGGGAAATCTACCTGCACAACGCTGGCAACTCAACCCATGATGGCCATTTTCCTCCACCCAACAACCACAAATGCACCGATGAGGCTCGCACACCTTGCAACCGATACGCAATGCCGCAGCAATCCTCAAGGTATCATTGTCCAGCAGTGTCCCCATATTGGGGGATGGAAGCGCATGCAACCAAGCGGCCGATTCTGGCTCGGAAACTGCCTTCAAGCGCGAAACACCCACCCCAACAGCGCTACTCATAAGTTGCGAAAACGACTGCTTCGCCGCGATCTCGTCCCAGCCTCTCTGGATTTTCAAGCCTTCAGGGCGCTCGCCGTTAACAATCTTGATTGCCCAAGCCGCCAACGCCTCCGTTACATAAGGTATAATGATCCCGCCACCATAAAACGGTAAAATACGAGTGACGAGATCCGCAACCCCATGAGAGGAGGCTAAAAAAGCGACCAGGCCAATGTCCTGCACACGACGCACCCCCAAACCCCCATATTTTTTTTTTTTTTTTTTTTTAATTTATTTAACTTCAAGCTTACTTACTGCTATTACATGAACTACAAATTCGCCAAACTGCAGAACAGTTTGTTGGCGATACGCTCTTAGTTATGATTACATATAAACAGTTTGTACTTGCTAGCGATACACACAGTTTTATTTATTTATATATTTTTTTTTTTCTCTCCTATAAAATTTATACATAAACTCACGACCATAATCCCTTGCGGGGTGGTCAAGAACCTACATGATTTTAAATTAATATTTATAAGATTACTTTGTGAACTTACGATCCGTTCAAGATCAGATTCCAGAGTTTAGAACTAACCTTGAACAAATCGAAAGTTGAAAGTGCATAAATGAATGCATGGACACAGGAAGAGAGCTAATTGTCTGCTTAGAAGCTAAACAAACAATCAACCCACCCCCCGCGCCCCCACAAACACTCAGGCCTGTTTACTAAACAAACATTTCTTTAGTTTTATTTTTAGGGTACCTTTACTCAATGTTTTCTTGTTATCTCTTAACAGTGATATACTATTACATAATTTGGGAGTTAAGTATTTTCTTGTTCTTTCTCCATAGTAGTTAATGGCAGATGGTTGTACCATTTTTTTTTCTCTGACTGACCTAGTATTATATCGATGATTTATAGGAATTTTGAAACTACTTGAATAATATATTTCTATAGCAAGAAGGTACTTAACTTTACAATGAACAGGTAGTACATTACATAACGGAAATAGCTGATCGTAATCATGTTTACATTTATTCTTATCTTTTCTGCTTACTATAGATTTTAGTAGTCTGATTTGTAGTTGTTTTATGTTATCTAGGTAGGTTTTGAAGGTTAATCCATAACAATGCAAGCCATAGCTAATTAGAGATTCTGCAAGTGCGTAATAAACAGTGAATAGAGTATGTTTGTTCAACAGTTTTTTTAAATGATAAAATTTACCTAACACTGATCTTAATCGTTTGCATATTTCGTTTACTTGTGGTTTCCAATTAAAGTTACTGTCAATAAGAAGACCTAGGTATTTAAATTCCTGGACCAAATCAATTTTTACGCATCTACATGATTGTTTATTGTTATGTAAGCATTCGTATGTATGACCTATTATTCTTATAAGGTCCTTAGGGATACATTTTGCCTTTTGGTTATGAGGAGAAAATATATACATACACTTAGTCTTATTTAAATTCAGTATTATGCCATTATCATGTGCCCATTTACTTATGCTTTCAAAGTCCGTTTGTACGTTGTGTACTATTACATTGATATCATCGCCGGTAGACAAAAGACACATGTCGTCCGCGTACATGTACACCTTACAGCTATTTACAACATTAGCTACGCTATTAACGTGCATAATATAGCCTAGTGGTCCATACACTGATCCAGTCGGGACCCCAAGATTGACTTCGGCCTCCGATCCAGCTACTCTGTCAACTACCGTATGGAGGGTTCTGTTCGTTAGATAATTACGAAACCACTGGCTTGTGGGTCCGCCTATACCACATTCCCTCATAGCCTCTAATAGCTGATCATGGTCCAGGGTGTCGAAGGCTTTTTTGAAGTCAATAAAAAGGGCAACAACTTGCTGTCTATTACCAAGGCTGTTATTAATATAATCACTGAATTGAACCAAAGCAGTGGTAGTACTACGTTCCCTCCTGAACCCATGTTGCGAATCAGACAGGATGTTATGTTGTTCCAAATAATCACTAACCTGTGAAACGACCACTTTTTCCATTATCTTATTGATAACGGACAGTATCGCAATTGGCCTATAATTACTGTAGTCCAGGTGGCTGCCCGATTTGAAAATCGGCCTTATTATAGACTTCTTTAGTTTATCTGGATAAATGCCCTGTAATGCACACATGTTTACAAATTTGGCCAATATAATACTTATGTCTGATTTTACATATTTTAAGTCTTGTACCCTGATTTTATCAGTACCGGGAGATTTTTCACAATTCAAATTATCTATGATTTTTTCGATCTCTGAAGCACAGACTTTTTTGAAACGGAATGAGACATCTGATTCTTTTACATATGATTTTCTATCAAGGAATTTAAAGCCACAATTATGCTTAATGTTTTGTATTTCTTGAGTGAAAGTAATTGAGAATTTATTACAAATATTCGACATGTCATCATATCGAACCGGCAACGAAGCTTGCCCCCACTGCTCATCATTCAGACTGACATTGATCACCGATTCTAATGCCAATCTGAGTTCGTTATCCATATGAGCCACTTCCCGCGAAAACATCCAAGTTGGTGTGGTTCTCAAAAGATAAGTAAGTTTCGGCAATGAGAGGCAATTTCGCAAAAGAATCAACGCCACATGAGATGAGATATCCTTCAAAAGAAGTGGTATAGAAGAAATTAGCTCCGCTTTAGCTCTCAGAACTGATGGTAATCCCGCCGCAAAAATTGGTGCCCCCAATAAATGAAAAGTCTCCTCATTAATTGTCTTCAAACCAGGCAACAACTCCTCCAACTCACCCCGCGCATCCAAAGCCCCCAAACTGCACGGGTAAAACTCACATTTGGCCGTATTCACTTCCAAGCCAATGGAACTGAGCGCTGGGAGTAGTCTGTTTAGATCCCCGACCACCTCATCCAGGCTCCCCCCGATAATGCCATCATCCAGATACCAGATGTTCAGGGGCGAGCTTAAAGTATTAAGCACCTTCTGGATTGCCAAACAAAACACCAAAGGACCCAGAGGGTCCCCCTGCTGCGCACCAACCTGAGACAAAAGCTTTTGGTCGTTGTAAAATAGATTTGACGGCAACGAATAACACTGATAAACAAATGGATACAGTGCAGGTACTTGGTCTTTCACCTCATTTAGTAAAATGTAATTGCATTGCATTTTGTGAATTGTAAACATCTTAAAAGCCTAATTAGCTACAAAGGTTAACAATGTGTTAAGCACGACACCGGACAATTAAAATCACAATCATAATGAAGTACTTCTAATGCCATTAAAACGTACACTGTTAATTAATTTTACAAAAATTACGTAACTTTAGCCTTGACCGTTTTATGTAAGTAGTTGTTGTAATTAAGAGATTCACTTTAATGTAAAGTCGAAACCGACATTAATAAAAAGCTAGGTTAAGGAACTGCACTAAAGGCACTAAAGGCACTGCACTAAGTGCACAAAGGAACGAATAATGATACGACATACAGACACTCCTTGCCGCAAACCAATTTTAACCTCACCCCATCTTGGTAGGAAGCGTGGCAGAAAATATGGGCAATGATGTATTCCACGATACGTTTATTTGTAAACTTGACTGATCAAGGGGGCTGTGATGGACGGATGGAGAGATGGAAAACCTAAATGATACTTTTTGGAATTTTCGTTAGTTTGTCTATTGTTGTCTATCACAAAACTTTCAAAATCATCTTCACCGTGACCAAGACTGTGACGTATCATTATGCATCACGTAAAAACAAATGACCCAATTCAGGTGTAGGTACTTTAGATTCAAACAAGGGTTACGCCCTTCCATACCTCTCCAATACATTTCTTGCAAATGTTTCCGGCGCGGCGTAAAGACACGCGGTTCATTGTATTATGTTTAGATCCATCATGTTCACCACTATGTCATCATCATCACCTAATTTAAGAGCTACGCTCTTGTCGGTGGTTTAGGGTTACCACGTAGCACAGCATCGCATTTTTCTGTCGCTTCATCCCTTTCTGTCACTCAGGAACGCCATTTGCTAGAGCATATAGGATAGACGGAATGGAACAGCACGGAACAGCACGCCGCGCGCGATCGCGTTCCTTCTATCTTATATGATCTAGCAAATGACGTTCCTGAGTGACAGAAAAGGATGGAGCGACGGAAAAATGCGATACTGTGCTGCCTGGTGTAGTTCAACCCTTATTCGCCAATCCTGGTCTCTTTCCTAGTGTATTGAGTTCTTGACACGACACGACATCAACCTTTTTCTTCACTAACTAGATAACTCTGTTAAGGTCTTCCTTTTCCCCTCTATCTTCCCTTCCATGGTATTAAGAGAATATTATTCCGAGAGCGAAAATGCGCGCTGCATACAAACGTACTATGGTGATATTTTCAATACTAACCAATTAAAGTCAATGAAATTTTGCAGAAACAATCTAAAAACAAATCTCTATGCTTCTATAGAGTCAGGTTTTCGTCAAAATATACAGTTTCAATGCTAGGATTAATTTAAGATTTGTATGGAAATCTTTGAGGCACTATAACTTGAAAACTTTACAGTTTAACGAAAATATGACTCCATACAAGCATAGAGATTTGTTTCTAGGTTGTTTATGCAAAATTTCATTGACTTTCATTGGTTAGTATTGAAAATATCACCATAGTACGTTTGTATGGAGCGCGCTCCGAATAATATACCCTTAAAGAAATGTCGTTTCGTATCAACTGTCTGATCATTTTTCCTCTCCGGTTCCACCACCACCAACCACATCTCAAAAACTTCCAGCCTGAACCACCACTATGTATGTAGTAGGTATTTATACTTTTGCGAACTATGTCATATTAGGTCATATTAGGGTACGTAAAACTGATGTGTCAACCGCTCTGTAAGTTTGCGTAGTAAATATTGACAGAGTTGTCGCTGGTCGCCATTGTGAGCTGCTAATATAGCGAAGAGGAAAACAATTTGTTTTTCATGTTTGCGGTAGCGATTCCACGAATACTACTGAATCGATTTAAATAATGCTTTCAGCGGTTGCCGTTAGAGGAAAATAAAGAAATCTAGGTTTGTATATTGGGTGTCAATAAACAATAACATACTTCTCTTATGACCGACGAAATAAGTTAAACCTCTTTAGATTCAATTGCAGGCCAAAGAGCATTTTTAGGGGTCCGTAGTCAAACAAGGAACCCTTCCATTTTCGTCAATTATGTCTGTCTATCTGTATGCCCCGGCCCCCCCCCCCCCCCACCTCAATTAATCCGTCATTTTTTAACCGACTTCAACAAAAGGAGGAGGTTCTCAATTCGACCCGTATGTTTTTTTTTTTTTTTTTGTATGTTTGTTACGCGATTGCACTGCCAATTGTGAATTGATTTTGATGATTCTTATTTTGTTTGGTAGGTCATAATTCCGAGGTGGTCCCACGAAATTGATTCGCTTGTTGAAAAAATCTACAAATTAACAAATATGTACACAGATCACGGACTTGAAAAAAATACGGACGTAATGTTACACTAGAAAGATGTGAAGTATAAACGCGTATGAGATAGCGATAGTCATAAAATCCTATACAATTTGTATGAAGCTAGATGTCTGCCTCCGGAGTCAGACAGCCGTCGTCAAACAAAAAAGTGGTTACGTCGATAAGGACAGCAATATGTAGCGATCTCCTTTTTTAACTAGAGCGAATTTGCTATGTGCATCGCTTACTGAGTGAGTATGACACGACACGTGCTTCTTTCTAGTACTTACCTTCTCTTTCTACGACGCACACACAATAAAATACATGGGTACGCTTCACTTATATAATAAAAGGATATTACTCCTGTCTTTTTTTCAGGTCCGTGACACAGATGACGTTTTTGTTTGTCGATTCTCTTCAGGAGTGCGATTTTTGAACATCACACGTTCAAATCAGCGATAGAAAATGTCAAAATTAGTATGGAGATTATGCATATTTCGTCTTTCTACTGCTAATTCGATCGTGTGATGTTCAAAAATCGCACTCCAGCAATGTTTTGATGGGGACTGTCAAACTATGTTTTTTTTTACTGTCATTACCAAGAATCTTTAAATGCCTATATATTTAAAACTTCTTGGTCATACTGTTGTGTTTAAACGTATAATAACTTTATGGTTTAAACTTCATGGATATAGGTACCGAAACACATAGATTTAATTGATCATGGTGGTCGGAAATGTTCGTCGTTTTAAGGGTTCCGTAGTCAAACAAGGAACCCTTATACTTTCGTCCATTCTGTCTGTCTGTCTGTATGCCCCGCCTCAATAACTCGTTCATTTTTGCATCTATTGAATCGAAATATGGCATAAAGACAGATAACAGTAACCCAAAAACAGAAATGTTGTACGAAACATGGGTTGGATTTTTTTAAATCGGGTGAGGTGTAGAGCGTACACCGTATCCTTTGCATTGAAGTACTTATAACTGCTTAGTCGAACTAATGTATATCACCTAGATTTCAACACTGAAAAGATTGAAATAAAAAAATTTTAACAAAAAATTAAAACCGACTTCAAAACTAAAAAGGTAAAAATAATAATATTGCAGTCGTTGACTTTCGCATTCGAATCTATAAGAACATTAATTTGTTTTATTGGAGTCGGTGTCAAGCCAAGCCAAGCCAAAAAATTACTGCAAGCCCAGTTGCGAATCGTACTGGCTTGACACCGAGTCCGATAAGACAAATTAATGTTCTTATTCGAATGCAAAAGTCAACGACTGCAATATTATTATTTTTACCTTTTTAGTTTTGAAGTCGGTTTTAATTTTTTGTTAAAATTTTTAACCTATTAAATCAAAATTTGGCATGAAGACAGATAACAGTAAACCAAAAACAGAAATATGGTATTTAATTAAGAAGAAACAAATTTTTTGGCTTCATAGTGAAAGTTGTTCAGTTTGGTGGTCTAAACAAGTCCTTTAAATATTACTAGGGTGTTTTGTTACTGTATAATATGTTCTGGATTATTACTTAGGATACTTTTAAAAATCAACGCAAACTAAGTCGCGGGCAAAAGATAGTTTAGAATATCTCTGAGAACCCCCCTCGAGGAACGTCGAGGGTCGTGATTATTTTAAATTACAAAATGAATTAAAAACTACAAGCAGAAGTCATCGAAGCAACTCGTTCTAAATTAAAGCTAATATTTTTAGCTCGGTGAGTGTTGACATTGAAATAGCGAATGCAGTCGAAGCGTGAAGGTTCGATCATCGATGCACGCACCACTATACACATGCACTCGCCCACATTACACATACTTTGTACCAAGTGCATGCGCACTCGATTTATTAATAATGTCTGCTATAATTACTTGCCTCTTGAAAAGTATTGTGCTATGATTTGTTACAAATTCTTTCACGAATGAATGAAGAATTTCCCCATGACAATTGTTATGAAAGGAGATTTTAAGAATCATCATCATCATCAGCCTGTTTACTACCCACTGCAAGGACAAGAACTCCTCTCACGAACAAGTTTGAGAAAGAGTGGGTCATAGTCCTCCTGGCCGGGTAAGCTTGTGGTCAACTTGATGTCCGAATATGATCAAGCAGCGACATTTTGCCTCAACGGAATCAAGCACACTGCCTTATTATTAATCTGTGACACTGCCGTCATAAGGTGATGGAAATACGCTGAAGAATAAATTCTGATGCTTATGTGAAGTCCACCAATGCGCATTGGGCACGCGTGGTGGAGTAATCCCATACACCCTTCTTGAGGATGGACCTGTGACCTGCAGTTGGATGTATACAGGTTTATGATGAGAGTTGTTCCATCGACGTTATTTTGTTCAATGGAGGTGTACAGTGCTGTTCAAGAAGCATCTACTGCATGTCAAGACAATTGGTGGCACTTTCTATTCAGACTATTAAGTCCAGCAAAGTCAACGGAACATAAGCAGCCGGCTTTGGTAGGCCTGACCCTGCTTATTAAGTACTTACCGATATTTCTATAACTAAGCTAGAACTTAAGTTGAATTTGGCTTTAACTCAAACAACACCCAACCACAATATGAGCAAGATATACCTACCTACTACGTGTAGTATGGGTCCTCCCTGTCCCCTACCAATTTTGACCTCGCTCCTTCCCTGTGTTACGGGTTACGCAGTAAGCAGTGGTGTAGTTCTCTCTCACTCTCACTCACTCAATATCGTACATGCTAACCCCTTCTTGGCAATACGAGCCAGTTGTATGAAGTGTCTAGCTAGGACGGTGAGCGTATAACATATAAAATAATTGAGCCTGGGTATTTTCTCCCCTAAGGACGGAAAGCGTCAATTTTCGTCCCGCTGCGCTAAACAAGTTGTCGCTTTTCACCTCCGTCGAGGAGAAAAATAGTATGCTAACCTCGGGCATTAAATAAGAAAGCCTCAGATCACATGAGATCTGAGACCTTTCTTACTTTCCTGCCCTCGGTGTGTAATCTACTATACCTACCTATCCTATGTTTACGACGTATATGCATGAATAAGGCTGCGAAGTCTTTCTTAATTTACAAAACATCGTAGCTTTTGCAAAGTTTTAACTGCGTTTAGGATTATGAGGACCAATTAGGCAAAAAAAATTGGCGCATCCACACATCAAAAGTAGCATATCAAAAGAAAAAAATACGGTCAAGGTTGAAGATGAACAGTTTTTTTAGAAAGGACTGAACAAATGTATTAGAGTTGAAGACCTAAAAGCCTGTTTGACCTTCGTTGAAACATTTAGCAAAAATAGCAGAATATCTTTTAATATTTATACAAAAATTGCTTCGTAATGAAGGTTACCTGATATTGCTAAAGAATTAATATCACCGACATTGCCAGCGGGTTCGGTGTGGATAACACATTGTCGCCGACCATAGAAAAACACGTGTCTCCTGGACTTTGGCAGAGGAAAAAGTATGTGAAATTACGCGTACAATCCATGGACAATGTCGTACATAAAAACCGGCCAAGGGCGTGTCGGACTCGCCCATGATAGGGTTCCGTGGCAATTGCATAAGTAGAATAAGAAAATAGCAGTAATAACAATTCTCTTGAGACAGAAGCATTAAATCGATTTATTTTGGAGTTTTGTTCCATTAGACAAGACCCACGACACCACACGATTTAAAAAAAAAATTTTTTTTCCAACCCCTCTTTCGTTGTATGGGAGGGTCGAAAAAAAAGGTTTCCTTCATAACTACTACATTTCTGTTTTTGGGTTACCGTTATATCTGTCTTCATGACAAATTTCGATTCAATAGTTGCAAAAATGATCGAGTTATTGAGGTGGGGCATATAGATAGACAGAATGGACAAAAGCATAAGGGTTCCTTGTTTGACTACGGAACCCTAAAAAAGATCAGAATTCTTTCAGCGCCAGAAACTAGTATCAAGAAATAAGTAACTCCACTGGCTCAGTGACCCAAATTGTTGGTCTGAGAAATAAGAGAGCATGAACGACCTTCAAGCCAACTCAAGAAGTTCCGCAGGATCGACAAGGACTGGTGAAGCCCATTTCTTTTCGAATGGAGCATTTAGAAATGTCCAAATCGCATATTTCCCGTTTAACAGAAGAGCAATAATATCAATATCTTTGAATGTAAATGAACTGCAATATTTAATACCATTATCAAGTTGCTACAATCATTCTTATCGAGTCTTGATTATCACCCAAAGATCATAATCATTAAAAGGAAAAAGAGGGAGCCGGAAAAAAAAAATTATATGTAGCATATCATATGCTCACGACTATATTCCCCGAGGGGGTAGTCAGAGATATTCTGAAACCTCAGAACATCAACAACAACAAGTTTCACCAGTAGTACCGAAACTCTGTCCAGTGTGACGGGAAGTGAGCCTGTCGCCACTTATAATAGACAGTGGGTACAATACATGCCTCGAAATTGAAGCATGCAGGTTTCCTCACGATGTTTTCCTTCACCGAAAAGCCAGTGGTGTTACAAATCGTACATAAATTCCGAAAAACTCATTGGTTCGAGTCGGCCTGGACGGGGATCGAACCATCGCCTCCTGCACGGCAGGAAAGGTTACTCGCCACTGGAACACCACGGCTTCGTACTTTATAGGTACTTTATACTTAATTATCGAAATTCACAACATATCACAAGCAACTGAGTACAAAAAACGCATAAATTAAATAAATATACCAATTTCTCGTGTCTTTTCAGACATGAAATTAAATTTAAAAGGCTACAAGACCAGAGGTCCCATTTCACAGCATCAACAACGCAGAATCTGGAACGAGCCTAGGCAAGTGCCAGTGACCTAGATCTAGCTCGAGTGAAACTGCAACGGATATTAAACTTTACCCCTATCGCCATAAAGTTCACTACAGCTAGAGTTATTCCTTTACTACGTACGTTAAAAGAAATTACACTTTAGTTTAAAGCAATAAAGTAGGTTCTCATTTTAGAATTGGAGACATTCCTGGGTGGCCAGTAGGTCATAGGTAAAGTTTTTGTCTCAATGAAGGATCAGGTGAAGGCAATGAGGGTCTAAAATCAATCTATTAGGAGGTAATTTTTTGTGGTCATTAGCAGTAGGCAGGTTAAAACTCAGACCGATACCGGTTAATTGGGTTTTGTGGTTATTCTCTAGTTTTTTGCGAAAGATCTATCTATCACCGCTTGATAAGTAATTTCTTTAAGGAAATTTGCTATGAGTACGAGTATTTCAACAATTTGCTTAAATAGGTGGTTGATAGTTATAAGAAGGTCTCCGACAACCCTTAAAATGCAGAGTCGCGATTTTGCGTATGAGATAATGATGCCCCGATATAATTCGGTATGTCAAGTTTTTTTTTGGAGGGCTGAATCGAAAACCATTTCGAGATAATTGTCTCAATAATCATATTTTCTATGTCAGAGATTTTAAAATGAAAGGATTACAGACATTTTTAATAAAGTAACGTCGTTTTTCGGTACGTGCAGTGACGTCACTGGCATACCTGTGAACTCCTTGGTAAACATAAAATCAACTTAAAATAACCGGCCATTAAGAAAAAAAAACACTTTCACAATGTCAGAATTTGACATTTGATGTTACCGTTTCTTTTTCCAGCATAGAGTTAGAAAGAGGAGGCAGGTTTTAATTTTTTTAAATACAGCTGTAGGTAGTTTTTCTCCATGGAGTTAGAATTATTTTCTCTCCACCATTTTTGCACTTCGAGATAACAGATCAAAATAATTTAAATATTAAATTTATATTGATAAACTCGATGAATCGCAATAAGAATGAAATAGGTATCTTAAAATTATGTCTTCTGTCCGTAAAAAATATAAAAATGAAGACAAAAAAAAACTTGACATACCGAATTATTCGAAATAACTGTCAATTGAACATTTCATGTTTGTAAGCCAACAGCCCAAAATTGTAAGCCCAGGTCAATTTGCCTGCCACCACGATGACCTGGTAGAGTAAAGTCCTCTGCTGTGTTGCCATTTACATGACCAAAGCATTCAAATCGATTTTCTTGAAGTTTTTATCAATTATCAGCTTTGTCGCGATGCTACGTTTTTTACTCCTCTTAAAATATGCAAAATCATTTACTGTGTTCAAGTGTTCACTTCAATGGAAAGGGTTCAAACATTATGATACTGTTACATAAACGAGAATTGGCCGGGGTCACAGTTTATATAATAGTACCTACTTGTTATGCTAAAGAGCTACTCGTACCTTCGTGCAAGTAATACGCCTACAGCTTATGGCTTAGTATATACTTGCTGATTTCGTAGAATCTAAAGTCTTTTTATTTCTACTTTGTTTTCTTTTAACCGCTCGCAGCCCTGCTTTAAGATAACTATAGATAGATAAACAATGGGTGGTTCAATAATAACGCGTCCGTGGAGTTTAAGAGGGTTAAGCAAGATTTTGCTGAAATATTTAATTTTCAATGCTTGAATAATTCATTCAATTTGAAGCCCACTTATATAAATGTCAAATCTTTTTTTGAAGCCACCACCGCACGTGCTTTCCCTGTAGAGAAGATGCGGCCAGAAGTTACAACATAACACGATTACAACATCAATTCTGGAGCTAAAGCTTATTTATAATATAACTACCACCTTCCACAGTTGAAATTTTTTTTTAAAAACTTATACCCGAACCAACCAAGCGGAGAATGTAAAATTCTTTTCGCCATGGTTCTATAGTGGAGGTGCGAAACGATGTCCAGTTATTAAGTCCAGAGAAACGGTTTTATTGTTATGTTGATTTAATAACGCCTTATATGTCACATTCAAAAAGATAAAGGCGATAAAAACCACGTGCCTTGCAGCGATGCGTGCGCGCACTTCCACAAAAATGCAATACATAAACATGAAACATGTTTGCAATCAGTTGGTCACTCAACCTGCGCCCGACCACGCATCAATCACAGAGTTCGTTGGTACTCTGAAGGTTGGTGTAGGTTAATTTATTTTGACTTTTTTTTTTAAATAAAAATTCAGATTTAATTCCCTTTCGAGGTGGCCAGTAAGTTTGCTACGATTATTGCATTGTATCACAAAAGAGGGAAGGGACTAACTCATGGGTACACAGTTCGCTTGTACGGGACCTTGGGCTAAATTCCATGGTCTTCGAAACTATTACAAAACTGTAACAGAAGTGTGTCTATCTGTAGTCTGTACATTGAAGACATTGAAGATTACGCTTATGGTTTTTAGATGTCCCTGACTCCAAATCAACCTTTTTTTATTATAATTTTTGTCTGTTTGTTTGTTTGTTCGAGCTTCACGCAAAAACTACTGAACCGATTTTAATGAAACTTTTTTGTTTGTTAGCTTATGATTTGACTTAAAATCTGGTACCTATATAATTTGTGCGGACGAAGCCGCAGGTAAAAGTAGTAAGTAGTTTCAAAGTAGCCTAGATGTATCCTTGGATTGGTAAACTACATTTTCCCCAGATTCAACTAGGTTAGGTAGTTTCATGATTGATATCTGACCAGCATTTTGAACTTATGTTACTAATAGATTATCAATCAATCAAATCGACCCCGATCTACCCACTGCAGGGCATAAGCCTCGTTTTTATTGCGCCATTCCTCACTGTCCGGTGCTCATTCGATCTATTTCAAACCCTTACAATGTCGTCTGACCAACGTGTGGTCTACCTACTGACCTCCTTACTTCCTTTTGCCACCATTCTACTGCCGTTGGCTACCGGCCTTTCTAGTGTCTCTGGATATTAGCTAATGAACATTTGTGAAACATAAGACAACCCTACTCTAATTTAAGCAGGTGTTATGAATGTAAAAGAAAGTGAAAGCAGACGTTTAGTTTTTGAGAAAGAAAGTAGCAATTTATTCGGCTAGTTTGTGGCTAACAACCCGCGTAAACCATTTGTCATTTCTAAGATAAAATAATGTAATTTAGATTTGCGGTTTAAAAATGTTAACGTAAAGAAGAATGTTGAATGAAGAAATAGCGTATATTGATAACAGCAATGGTAAACGAAATGATATTATGAAATTGTATTGAATTGGATGAGGGCAGCGTATGACCTAGGCTGAGATGATAATATCAGAATTTCTCACAAAATTCACGCAGGTGAATCACATCTATTAAAAATCATAAAACAGACGTACAAAGACATCAATTGAAGTTAAGTCACACCCAAGTAACTTACGTAACAGGAAAGCCAGGAGCTAGTCAATTATGTGAAATGATGTGTCGAGAGAACAGGCGTCCGTTTAGATATTCATTGCTATTTTGGTGTCGAAATTGCTATAATATGTTACGATACGAGTGGTGGAGGTAGAAAATATAGGATGTATACTTGACATTTATTATTGAGGTTATTTTCAGGAAATAGATAACTATCTTAATAAATAAAGAAAATTAAATTAATAAATAACACTCACAGGCACATACATTGTAATGATCCCAAGTAAGCCTCAGGCTTTTTGTTATGGGAAGCACACAACAACGGCACACACATATATAACATCCATGACCGCAACCGGGATTCGAACCCATAGGACCCTGATTTCGCAGTCCGGCGTGGTTACCATCACACCAACCGGGTCGTCGTTAATAGTTAATTCTGGTGGTTTGCTTTACCGCATGGATACATCATAGCACACCGAATCAGGAATTTCAATGTAGACGTCAAAATTAAAAATAAAAATTTTACACATAATATCATCTTTCACACAATCCATCTCTTTTCTTTGGTCGTCCTCCCTTCATGCAGCCATCCACATTCACATTTAACACTCGTCTTTTAATATGACACTTATCTCTCCTAATATGTAGGTATCCGAATTCTAACCAACATCAACCCTTTCAACCATATTAACAAAACATAGAAAATTCGCCACTTTACGAAGTCAAGTCAGTGTTTCCAGCAACAAAGCCCCGAGCGAGTGAATTATGTAAAATGATGGATCGAAAGAGAACAAGCGTTCTTCGTTCAGTTATTCATTACTATTTGATCTTACGATGCTATGGCGGTAGTTTATCACGAGGAGGAACATGAAAAATAGTTCTGCATCGCAGAACATACCCTTAAGGGGAATGCTTTACGTCGGACTAAAAAAAACATGGACACGCACAATTTATCATGAGTTATTTTTCTTTTACTAAAGGCCTGTTTCAGCACTTCTCAGTAAGATCTTGTTAGCTTGTGACAGATCATTTGTCATTTTTTTCACACAAAATGTGTCAAACGATCTGTCAGATAATAAAGCCTAACAACTCTAACAAGAACTTAATAAGAAGGAGTCACGTTGCAAATCCGAGCACACGTCACGCGTGGTTTTCGCGCGTCGCGTTTTTGCCTGCCACGAGGCTCCGCAATCCTCAATCTCTTCTTGTTCTTGAACAAAAACAATCCCTGAGATTGGGATAGATACTCCCATAAATTACACTTGACACTGGCGGAAATGCGGTGCTACGCACAAGCAAAAAGCAATTAATTATAAATAAAAAAAAAAAACTTAATAAGAAGTGGTGAAACAGACACTTCACTTTAAATAGAGCTGTTTTTATTTGACATTTACTACTCACTTATCAGAAATCTGTGCACTAAACCTAACCTAAACTTCATCATCATCAGCTCAGCCGATGCGTCCACTGCTGGACATAAGCCTCTACTAAGGATAGCCACAACGACCGGTCCTGCGCTGCCCTCATCCAGGAGAACTCTGCGACCCCATCAGCCTGCATCTGCTCTGCGAGCAGTGTGCTCCGCCGTTACCGGAGTTTAGCAATTCTTCGGGCTATGTCGGCTACCATAGTTGAATCTCTCCATCATCATCATCATCATCAGCCTATCATCCTCCACTGCTGAACATAGGAATCTCTCCATATTTGATTCGATCTCACAGGGAAACTCCGAGCGTAGCCCTCTCCATTGCCCTTTGAGTTACGTTTAGTCTTTTTATGAGGCCTTTAGTGAGGGACCACATCCGTCTCAGTTCCGTATGTCATCACTGGCTGTACAGTACACCCTAACTTAGGATATAATATTTGTAGTCTTATTCAAATTCTACCATTCGAAGTTTATCTCTGGTAGACAAGACAGCTTTAAAAATGCTTTATTTTGTTCTTTATTTTGCATTTCTAGATGAAGTAATCTAATAATAGTTCTCGTCGGTGTCTGAAGCAGCTCTAGCAACGCAATGCAATATTCATTCAGCGAGATGCCACCTGAATAATTCACTATGTCGTCTTCACGTTCGCGTTCCTACCTACACGGACACATGTTGCTGTGGAAACGGATACTTTGTTGGATTGGCGAAAATGTTAGAATGCAGGGGTTTAGAGCGACAGTCGACGAACATCATATATACCGATCCTACACCGCTCAGGTACCACATGCTCTTACTCAGTTAAACCAGTACTTCGGAACCTTTTACGAAACTAACGCTCTAAATTCTTTGAATTGAAGGAAGGTCTATTAGTAGCAGTAATCATCATCTCAGCCGAGAGACGTCCACTGCTGGACATAGGCGTCCAAAAAGGATCGCCACAACGACCGATCCTGCGCTGCTCTCATCCAACGGATTCCCGCCACCATTACCAGTCGGGTCCACCTTGTGAAGACTTACCCACACTGCGCCACTCGAGAACTCTTCGGCCATATCGGCCATCGGTTCTGAGAGCAATGTGCCACGCCCATTGCTACTTTAGTTTAGTAATTCTTTGGGCTATGTCAGGTACTCCGATTTTTCTGCGAATCACGTCATTTCTGATTCGATTTATTTTTTATTTTTTTATTTATTGGTATATGACAATACAATGTTGTAGATTAAGTACTTAGATTATCTAGATGGAACGTCGCCTCACAAATGCAAAACAAAAACGGTTCCATTTTTTGACAGATGTGTGCGTGCCAGCTGCGTTCTACGCATGTTTAAACCTTTCAGTGTGTGAGTGTTTGTGTTACCAGCAGAATTCCATCTCCCTGAGAATCTGGGAAAATTTTAGTCATCTTTGGGAGTCAACTACACTATACAGGGTGTAAAATTAAATGCGTTGCATATTGAACAGAGTGCTCCAGACCATCAAACTGAACAACTTTCACTATGGAGCCAACATCAAAAGCACGAAATCAATTTGTTGTTCCATAGTTACTCGAAAGGAGAGGCCTTTGCTCAGCAATGGGATGAAAGGGGCTAGTAAAAAATAGATAATCGACCAAAGTGTATGAAACAGCTGATTTTTTCGCTATTTCGACCTTGGTCCCATAGAGAAAGTTGTTCAAAGACTATCATGCACGCGAATTATTATCTCAACAGTGGTTATTAGAGATCGGATATTCAGATGCATAATTTACCTAAACTTCATTTTTATATAATACTAGTGTTTTCCCGCGACTTCGTCCGCACAAATTATACAGGGTCCAACTTAATATGCTGACACTTTTTTAAGAGGATGATCAGATCATCAAACTGAACCACTTTCTCTATGGGACCAACATCGAAATCGCGAAAAAAAAATCTGCTGTCCCATACATTTGGCTCGAGTAGGTTTGCAGTTTTGTATGGCAATGCTGAATTTTTTCTCGCGATTTCGACTTTGGTCCCATAGAGAAAGTTATTCAGATTGTCGGTCTGATCATCCTCTTAAAAAAGTGTCAGCATATTAAGTTGGACCCTATATACCAGATTTTAAGTCAGATCATAAGCTATCAAACAAAAAAGTTTAATCAAAATCGGTTCAGTAGTTTTTGCGTGATGCGCGAACAAACAAACAAACTAACAATTTTGTCAATAGATGGCGCTGCACGTTTTTAAATCGCGCTATCGATATGTTATTTGACTTTATATGAAGTGAACCGCTACTTTTTTATTCCTCATGATTTTACGGTTTTATAATAGTTATTAAGATACATAATATAATTTAATAATTTTTTTTTGCTTTTAGGTTGTATGAACGAAAAACCTTTGCCTCATACCTATTAGTTGACAAAAAAGTCTTAATGAAAAAACGCAACGACTATTGATCGAGGCATAATGGCGGGAAATTTAAAAAGAAAAATCTGACCACACTTTAAAAATGGCCTATGTAAACAAAGAAAAGTTTTTAAAATTTTCAATCAGCTTATTGTATCTCAAATCATGGTGAAAAATTAATTTTTAAGTGTGAATCATGTTAATCTTTTTTTCATTGTGCATATTTTTGTGAATTTGTTACAATTTGATCACGTAAGTAATTTTTTCGGAATTTTTTATCTTGGATTCAGGAGGTCTGTACCGTTTCGCGTCATGATTGAGACTATTGGAAGGTTTTTGAAAGGAGTACGGTTTTTACCTACTTTTTTTGGGACCATTTCGCCCGCTTGTTGCTCTGTCTATATAGTCTAAGATTAAGTAGTAGCAGTATTTCGGGAAATGATGGAGACGATTAAATAAGATAGTTTATATTATTTCCACGGACCTGAAAAAAGAGCGGCCTGGAGAGCTGTGGTGGCACAAGCGGCCCACCATGGTCACGTCCCTCAGCCATGAGGTTACGACCAAGAAGAAGAAGAAAAAAGACGGACGTAATCTCGTCTAACCACGAGTGAAGCACCCATTTCTTTTGTGTGCGTGCTGTCACGCGGTACATAATGGTGACGGATGTAGGACCTGCGCCTAGAGCTAGTGCATCTGTGTGAGTGTAGGTTTTTTCAGGTCGGTGATTATTTCCTACTCAACCTGTTAGCAAATAATTAATTCAATGTAGGTGCACATATTATCATAGATTGACAACCAATTGACATTATGAACGACAGTCAATCAAGATAAGTATGGAACCAGTCAAAGCTGTGATGTCAACATGCCCATTCCATACCTGGCCTGGGTGTTATTTCTTTAGGTAGGTACTAATCTCGGTGTGAGTATAAAAAAACGTTACGATGCCTTTAACTAGACGGGTGTTGCTTGACTACACCCGTCTGGTTTAGTTTTATTCTAGCAATGTTGTCGGGGTCAAGTTCACATGTGCCCACCTACTTCTTGTCCCTTTGGATGAGCCCGCGAGGGAACAACAGGGGATATGGGCCGGTCTACCTTGAGCGTTTGTTGCTCATCTCTCCTAGTGAGATCTTACTAGCTAACGGCGTAATACCTGACAATTGCCTGAATGTCTCCACGTGTCCCTATGGGCTATGATTAGCAGAAAGGACAGTGTAGGGACAATAAATTATCGAAGAATTGTCAAGCACGTTGCTTTTTCTCAGCTCGACATTGGTAGAATCATCCGCACGACGATCACATGAATAAATATAATTACAGAACAAGAGCTTCGTACAAGCGGCCGCTGCCGGTGCACTCTTACATAACGCGCGTTAGAGGACATACGAACAGGAACGCGGACATACCCCGGCTGAGTGTGTACGTAAGTAATTAATGCGCGCTATGTGTGAGTGTACTGACAGCAACGGCTTGTATGAAGCTTTCGTTCTAATAGGGATATTTATTCATGGGCCACGATGAAGCCATAATTATAACATAAGAATAGAATACAAAACATGTTATCAACACGTCACAACGTCTATGCATTACATTGTAAATTGTATTACATTAAAGCGAATATACTAAAACCATCAACACATCAAAGTATTTACAAAATTACAATGCAAGTCTTGTGACTTTTATGACTTAAGCAATGTTTGAGTTGGCATTGAATTTGAATTTATTGTTAAACTGACAAATATACATTTTATGTGCACATATTTTTAGTCTTTGTTTATTATTTCATGTGGTTTTCGCTATTGTTCTCAAGACCATTTTCTCTAGAGATAACACAGCTTTAGCTAAGGATCAATAGAGAATTGACATCCCGTTTTCTTTACGTAGAGGTCGTCAACAACTTTTTCTGGAACTGAATAGGCCAAAAATCTTTATCAAAACTGCAAACTCTAAAAAGTTGTCTCGGCAGTCTCTGACCACCCCGAAAAGGATTAAGGTCGTTAGTTTGTGTATGTATGTACAATCTCAAAATTGTCTAGTCGTACAGTAAGTTAGTTAGAGCCCGATTGCGCTAAGTTAAAACATCGAAGTTCTATTCTTATCCAATTTCAGTTCTAATTGCAATGTGCAATCCAATTACTAAACCACTTTTATTTTTTATTATTATTACTGTGATGAATTCTGCATCGCGCTAGACTCTATGTAACTGACATCTGAGCGATCTGTCAAAACGGCTCTAACTTACGGCTGTCAAAAGCAGTACCGCGATTAGCGCAATACCAAATGTGTCAAAAGTTATGGTTCGTACGTAGTCCAATTACGGTTCAATCACCGAATATTTACCGCGATTGCAGCCCAGGTTTTGCCAATGTTCCTGCGCAGTTGACTAATTATAATAGCTTACAAAATTAGGTTGACCAATCAGGATGTGCCACCTTCAATCCCTTGCCACTTTTGGCTAATGTCTTCGCGCCCTTTTCGCTTTTCGCTGCTGTCCAACTTTGCACCCTTTGATTCTAAATGATTTCTGGTTTTGATGAGGACTCGGGTCGGTGAATCGGTTATTTTCCTGGACGGTTATTTTACTCAATGGCCCCACATAACAGGTAAAAACAAACATCTTTATTCTAACTATATTCAACCATATCGCTGGGAAAACCTCTCCTCTTTAAAACCGGTCAAGAGCGTGTCGGACTCGCCTATATAGGGCCCCGATAGGGTTCCGTAGCCATTGCATAAGTAGAATAAGAATATAATAGTAATGTCGATTCTCGTACCTATCTTTTTGACTTAGAATGCATTGTGTTTCTTCCTAACTACTATAGGTATATTTATATTTTTGGGTAACTGTTATCTGTCTTCATGCCAATTGAGGTGGGACAGACAGACAGAATGGACCACAAAGTATAAGGGTTCCTTGTTTGACTACGGAACCCTAAAAATAGGAAGTTTTCAACTTGTTGTCTTCATGCACCACATTACTAATAGGTGTGTTTTCAAACAATGAAAATGTAGCCCTACGTAACAGGTAAAAACAAACATCTTTATTCTAATTATATTCAACCATATCGCTGGGAAAACCTCTCCTCTTTAAAAATGTAGGTAGTTTTAAACTTGTTGGCTTTTTGCACCACTAGTTTATTATTACTAATAGATGTGTTTTCAAACAATGAAAATCAATAAAGCTCAGGCCACACAGAGGCGGTCCTGCGGGAAAGCGGGCCGGTGGCGTTTCTGCGGGAAGCGAAAGCGTTCCGGGGCCTGCCACACAGGGTTCGCGCGGTGCGGTGGCGGCGCGGTAGCGGCGCGGAGGCGGCCGGTGTGACATCAAAAGCGGCCATCCATAAAATACAAAATGACAGCGCGGTAAATACCGCCTCCGGACCGCGACGCGCCGCCACCGCTCTGTGTGACACCTCGCATTGACTACAATGGAATACAGCGGCCGCCGCCGCTTCCGCGACGCCCCCGGCACGCCACCGCGCCGCCTCCGGCCCGCGTCGCCGCCGCCTGGTTATCATAGCGTTCTGACCGGTACGGCGCCGCGCCGCACCGCTACCGGCCCGGATTTCTGTGTGGCAGGGTCCATATAAAGTCGTACATTACAAAAAATCCCGCCTCCGGACCGCCTCCGGAGGCGGCTGTGTTTGAATTGAGCTTAACTTTTCTCCCCTCCGGACGGAAAGTGTCAATTGTCGTCCCGCTGCGCTAAACGAAGTTGCCGTTTTCCAGCTCCGTCGAGGAGAAAAATAGTATACTAACCTCGGACAGTAAATAAGAAAGCCTCAGATCACATGTTTGTTGACCTCGCCTTCGCCTCGGTCAACAAATTACATGAGATCTGAGACCTTTCTTACTTTCCTGTCCTCGGTGTGTAATCTACTATTCCCTAAGGAACAGAGATAATTTCTTGGACCTTACAAAGGTGCGGATCAGCCGATCGATGTTCTATGGGAGGTCCAAAAAAAATTCTCGTTTTTCGACCCATATTCCTTAAGGAAAGAGAGAGTGAGTGAGTGGATATTTGCCTTTTATTTGCAGCAACGTTTACCCCAAAAGGAATTATAGGAATTATACAGAGTGTAAACATAAATGCGTTGACTACTTCAGAAGTTTCTTAAGACCATCAAACTGAATAACGTTTACTATATGAGACCAAATAGGAAGTCGCGAAAAAAATCGGTTTTTCCATATAAAATGTCAATCGACCCAAATGTATGAAACAGCCAGTTTTTCTCTTTGCGTTCTCAATGTTGGTCCCATAGTGAACGTTGTTTAGTTTGACTTCTAAAATACTTAACGCATTGAATTTTACACCCTGTAGTTAGGGTTGCCAGATGGTCGGGATTCGTCGGGATTGTCCCGACATTTCGTATGATATCCAGTTTCCCGAAAAAATACAAAATGTCCCGACAAATAACAACAAAACAAAAATTTCAAACGGGCCACCCCAGAATCCTTCTGGCATACTGTAGTAAACAGCACTGGCTGGGTTTCATGAGCTTTATAACAAAATTTTGTCAAATAAAGTATATATTTTATGCTTCAGTAAACTCAAAATAATGTCTTTTACAGCAAAATGAACATTACATTCAGACTCAAAGTGAATGCAATGTGTCTGAATTATGTATGTACGAGTATGTACGTGTTTAAACGGACTGGTAATAAAATTGTACGAAAAATATTTCGGTTTACACAAGAAGTGCCATAGGTACTTGTGAGATTAGTAGTCTCTCGTCACATCAGGCATCGTAAACATATGTGATGCATACTCCGTGTGGCCACATGAGTAAATATCCCACAGAGAAAGCTTCAACGCAATCGCGCTGGTCGACAATCTATGGGAGATATTCGGCGGGCGCGTCACGTGATCTTTTTTTACGCTCCTAAAAGTTTTACCTCTGGCCAAAGATAGGCCAGGAAGCACAAAATGATCACGTGACCCACTCGCCCACTGTCTCCCATATTGATTGTCAACCTCCGAGAACTATTATGACCAAAAATTTTTAAATACAAATTAAATTCAACCTTAACTTCACTAAGTCTATGACTGAATCTTCATAAAATTTTCATAGTGACTTAGGAGCTTTTTCTGAACGATATGAATGGACGGATATGGTATATCGACCATATTAGTGGCACGCGGGCAGCACCTGCATGCTACTTCTAATGTTGTGAAGTCAAATTTTGTAAGGTATAGCCATGTTTACCTTCCTATTAAAATGTTATGTGTTGTACTGTAATGGATGTACCTAAGTGTAGTTTGAAAATATGACGACGACTACGATACGACGGCCCGACAGCACAGTCTGTAGTGAACCTGCCTGCTGTGTCGAGGGTCGCGGGTTCGAATCCCGTAAGGGACAAATATTTGTATGACGAATATAAATATTTGTACCCGAGTCATGGATGTTTGTATCTATATAATGTATTCTATATCGTTGTCTAGTTATCATAATACAAGTCCAGGCTATATTCTGGAACTTTAAATGTGACTAGATAATTTGTGTGACAATGTCCAAGATATTAATTATTATTTATTAATATCTTTAAATACTTAAAAGACATTGACGAACAGTATTCGTTTCAAATCGTTGCGCACCTAACGAATGAGTATAATCAAAGAACAAATAAAAAGAGTATGATAGCTAAAATTATACACAAAACAGATGGAATATCATACTTCCCAATGAAATGGAAATTATCCTTTTCTGCAGTGGGATTTCTTTTAAAATTAAAATCCAAATTTATCAGTCTTGTATCCGAAACGGGATTGGGCAATGTCTTTTCATTTAAGAGGTTTCCCTGACCGAACGACCTTGACTCTTTCAGAGCCACCTCACCTCTACTAAACTACGTTATTTTAGTAGATATACCTATTTATGAATGGCTTGTCCTTCATTATGTCACTGTGGTGCCTTCTAATCCAAGGAAATCACGTTCCAAAAAAATAAGAATTCGCACAAAATTTAACAATTATCTAATTAACTCATTAAATATTAGTCTGGTTCACTTTTCAACGGATTTCAATTCTAGCGGCATTTTGGGTAACATTTTGCCAAATAGGTTTTTTTTACTAATTCGGACCTGCTGAACACGAATTTCGATGTTGGCACTCCCGAATTTGCGAGCTCGAGGAAGGGGGAGGCTCCAAAGGTGACTTTTTTCAGTTTTTCACGTATTTCTCGGAATGTATAAGTTTTATCGAAAAATTTTGTATGGACAAATTAAATCTGATAAAATTTTCTACGAAACAAGTTCTGTGCACTTTTGTCATAGGACTTAACCTTTGAGGGCTACAGGGCCGAGAAAGTAAGAAGAGCATATCAAAAATTAGGCAATTTGTATGGCGACCCTCATGAATGTTGTAAATAAAAACAAAATTATTTCATATTCGTAATCAGCGACCTCTAAAACCCCCGGATATAAATTTTTAGTCGGTTCGGTGAACCTTTAAAAGCTGCTTTGGCATTTGAAATTTCCATGGCAGCGATCTTGGATTTCACAATTCTAGTTTTTTTTTTAACGCCAACCAAATCTGACCAGGGTCTACTATGACATTGTTCAAGGTCCATATCCCTATCTGTAATAGTTTCCGCTGGCCGTTGACCACATCCGTCAGGAGTCGACCTTCCGAGGAAGTCAAAGTTTTCCCTGTATCACCAAAGCATTCATATTATGATCCCCAAATGTCATCCTTGTACCTTAAGGGGAACCCGGAGATCTTTCATGGTTTCCGCAGGCCGTTGACCTCATCCGTCAGGAGTCGAACTCCAATTGATCTCCGGGTTCCCCTTACGGTACAAGGAAGACATTTGGGGATCATAATAATAATGCTTTGGTGATACAGGGAAAGCTTTGCCTTCTTCGGAATGTCGACTCCTGACGGATGAGGTCAATGGCCAGCGGAAACTATGACAGATAGAGATATGGACCTCAAACAATGTCATTGTGGACCCTGGTCAGATTTGTTTGGCGGTAAAAAAAAAACCAGAATTGCGAAATCCAAGATGGCTGCCATGGAAATTTCAAACGCCAAAGCAGCTTTTGAAGGTTCACCGAACCGACAAAAAATTTATATCCGGGGGTTTTAGAGGTCGCTGATTACGAATATGAAATCATTTTGTTTTTATTTTCAATATTCATGAGGGTTGCCATACAAATTGCCTCATTTTTTATATGCTCTTACTTTCTCGGCCCTGTAGCCCTCAAAGGTTAAGTCCTATGACAAAAGTGCATAGAACTTGTTTCGTAGAAAATTTTATCAGATTTAATTTGTCCATACAAAAATTTTCGATAAAACTTATACATTCCGAGAAATACGTGAAAAACTGAAAAAAGTCACCTTTGGAGCCTCCCCCTTCCTCGAGCTCGCAAATTCGGGAGTGCCAACATCGAAATTCGTGTTCAGCAGGTCCGAATTAGTAAAAAAACACATTTGGTAAAATGTTTCCCAAAATGCCGCTAGACTGATTAAAATGACCCTTTTTGAGAAAAGTGAACCAGACTATATGGGTCTTAAAAAATTTTTGCTTTATAGCAATTTCAGATCTTAACATTATCTACACAAAGGTGTGTGTCTCAAGTAAAAGTGACTTTAACTTAAAAAGTAGATGCACATAATACAGATTTTTTCCAATATTTAGGCTTTTCTTTGAACACAGGTTTCATATGTATTTTATATAAAAATAAGAAAAATGATCTATAGCAAATAAAGCCGAGATGTTAAAGATCATTGCTACACTTTTCAATAATTTTTATGTCTTTCAAATAACGAGAAGATAGCTTCTAAAAACCAACAAAATATGGCCCGGCCCTGCGTTTACCTATGGGGAGCCTCTTAATGTGAAAAAAAACAGAAACGATGACTGATCTTTTTATAAAAAATCTGTGACGTAAGAAAATACAACATGAAACAGAAAAAGGTATCGTAAAAGCCTTCATATATCATTCATATCATATTAGTGTCTGCGACGTCCCAATATATCACTTTCATAGAACATCCTTCGCTCGGTTCGTTTGAGACAGACGCTACATGTTGCTTGGGTATTGAAATTATTATTGGAAAAAATCTATTTCTAGAACATTAGGTACCTAGAATGTTGCGAACAGACTCGTAGGTATGCTAATTTATATCTACCAAACTTGGAATTTTTCATAGCTCATTTATTCGTTTCGCTGCAAGGCACAGGACTACCCTCAGCGAGGTTGTATGGGAGTTAGTCCACCACGCGTGTCAAATCTTCTTATCGTATGAGCAAGCCATGGTGTCAGAGTTTATTCGAACCGCCTTACGGCCTCTGACGTGGTTTTTATGTAACTACTACTACCACCAGAGATAGTTCAATTCAAAATTCAAGACAAAATAATTTATTCAATACCGAGCCTGAAGCACACTTATTAAACGTCAATTCTTTTTTAAGGTACCACCGCGTCGAAACGTGTTGTCGCTGTAGAGAAGATGTGGTCAGAAACTCTACAGCATCCGGGACTCTATAGTAGCCGGGACCAACGGCTTAACGTGCCATCCGAAGCACGGAATCATCTTTCTTTTCAGACAATCAGGTGATTCAGCCTGCAATGGCTTAACCAACTGGGGCAAATCGCACAAAGTGACGTGGCGTGGGTCCACCCACGACCTCCGTGTCAAGAGCCCAATGCTCTTAACCGCTAGACCACGGAGGCAGTGTCAAATGCTAATTGGATAAACTTCACATACGTATCAGATTTTCTTCCTCAGCGTATGCAGGTTTCCGCACGATGTTTTCCATCACCGTTTGAGACCAGTCGGTATTACTGTGTATTACGTACATAAATAAGTTCGAAAAACTCCGTGGTGCATATCCATACCTTCGCAACGAGCCATGGACGCTCCTTATGAAGATACCCTATTAACAAATATTTTGCCTCGTCTCTTATTATCATTTCCTCGTACACTTTCATGTACCTACACATAAACCCATGTACATTTATTTAAAGTGAGCTGACATGATGCAAGATCTAATAATGCCAAGAATGTATTATGTATGAATGGCGAGACGACGGCGCTTGGAGTGGATTCCTAGACCTATTGTTGTATAGTGTTAATAGGCAGTGGGTTAATGAGAACTATTTGTTTAATTACTTCCTTTTAGATAAAGGATGCCTAAGACTGCCTCCGTGGTCTAATGGTTAAGAGCATCGGGCTCTTGACACGGAGGTCGTGGGTTCGATTCCCATGGGGGACACCTACCTAGTGATATATCACTTTGTGCGTTTTCCCCCAGTTGGTTAGGACATTGCAGGCTGAATCACCTGATTGTCTGAAAAGGAAAATGATTCCGTGCTTCGGATGGCACGTTAAGCCGTTGGTCCCGGCTACTATCTCTGGTGGTAGAAGTCGTTACATAAAACCACGTCAGAGACCGTAAGGCGGTTTGAATAAACTCTGACACCCGGGCTTGCCCACACGATAAGAAGAAGAAGATAAAGGATATTTTGCTTAAAAGGACCGGACTGGGACCTGAAATCGGCCCGGGCATTCTAGAGACAGTTGGCCCTCCCAATCTCCATACAAAAAGGAAAACTATGATGCGTAATTCCGACACGCTCTTGGCCGGTTTTTTGTCTTCTCCGTCTATTAAATCAATGAAATTGAGCATCTAACGGCAGAACTATATGGTTCTGTTTAGAATAGGCTCAGAAACATCAATCGTTAGTGACAAAAACGGCAAGATATCTGCATCTTGCTTATTTGCAAGACCCAGTTTCCCCGGCCGCATTCAGAAGCATTTACTCGCCTTTCAAGTTCTAGGTCCGCTCGGTCGACAATATTCTAGGGTTGTCGACCTCACTGTTTTGCTATACAACTAGTGCAAGAGAAACTCGTTATTTGCTAACTTTGCTAAAGCACTATTTATATCATCCTAATCTTTACTAGTAGCTATCATACAACTAAAACCGTAAAATGGTTCTGGAACCGACGACCATATATGAAGAGATTTTGTGGATATTGAAGAGGCGATATTTGTCAGAATTGTAGCATGTGGCGATCTATTTTCTCTGCCTACCCCAGTTATAGGCGTGATCATATGTATGTATGTAAAAAATACTTATTTATAGGGTCCTTCTTTCATGAAAAGGGCCCAGTGAAGTTATCTCTCAATCGAAAATATGAGAAAAGTATGCAAGAGCATAGTAAAATATTGTAATACGGGACTACATAAATACAAATACCTGTAGGACAGCTTAATTAAAATGCCACGAGAACATATAAATCTATTCAATAATAATTACCAGAGTTGTTATTAAATATTCCCTTCCTTGTACGGACAAGAAAATACCACTTATCTCAAGGTTTTAACCTTAAGAGAAAGAAAACCTCTACAAACCGGGTCTATGTCCAGTTGTCAGTTATGTATGCATGGAACATGACGCTTTTTAGCGGCCAAAACCGTCTCTCGAACAAGTAGCCCCTTTCTCATTCGAGATTTTACTCAATATTCACTCTCAATTCGTACGCGATACGCCCAAATATGGGTGGACCCATATATGCAGTCTGGGCACCGCTATAATATAGCGGTGCCCAGACTGCATACATGGGTCCACCCATATTATATTATAGTCAACTATATTATAGTCAACAAAACGCGCATAATAATATATTATGCGTCAAGATACGCGAATGTGTGGAGCAGTTGGTACCGAAAACCTACGATTATTATATGTGTAACTTCTCCTTTCAAACGCCTAACCATTTAAGAAGAATTTGTGCTACTTAATTTATTCTCTATGAATTTTAACACAGCTGGTGCAAAGTGAATTAGCAGCAAGTTAAATTGGAGCTTAGCCAAAAGATCTAGAGACATATTCTCTAGAACTTTATAGTGTGTTACTTGGTCTTATGGGAAGAAACCCGATAATTTATTCAACAGATTAAATACCTAGTTTATAACATTCAAATCTGCGATAAAACTTTGTTAATGGTATATTGCATAGTTGTAAAAGATAATTAATACCACGTCTGCATCGATATGAAAAAAGTGTAGTGATAAAAAAGGTCATTTACATAAAAACTACCGAGAACAAACAAAAAACATGAGAATTTATAAATAGCGAAACAGGAAAAAATACTAATTATACGTAATACATTTTGATCTATAAATATAACATAATTACGATATACTAAAAAAATATGTACAAAAATGTAAATTTCCTTCTAGTAAAAATAACTTTACCTATTTATTTATATGAACTTGAATCTACATTATTGTTTGGTACGGTACAGATAAATTAGGTATTTTTATTTAAATATATTTTTTGTTTTAAGTTGGTTAATTTTAAGTGAATAGCAAGTAGGCCTATGCTGCCCCACAGATTAGGTAAGATATAAGCCGATTCGATTGATTGATTAAGCCAAGTCTGATTGCAGCAACTTGAAAATAGTCTCACAAAGTAGACAAAATAACTTAATTTAATTATCAAATCAAAATGCTTGCAACAAAAATAAAAATGATTTCTCATCAGCTGTAATTCACACTGCAGGGCACAAGGCTAAAGAATAAAGAAAAGGAGTTATAGTTTTCAGTGTCTGAATAAACCTTTCAGTCGGGGAGTTGCAGTTTTGCTCATGGCTTTAGGTATCGGAGTTGTAAATTTTGCTGAAAAAAGGGGCAGTGAAGGTTGAGAAAGAGATAAGATAAGATAAGATAAATATTCTTTATTTGCACACCAAGAATAGAAAAAAATACAATTTAAAACAAGAATAAGAAGGGTACAAAGGGCGAGACCGAGGATCTTGACGTTTGGGGGGTGGAGCCGCCACCCCATAATCGGTTACGGTTGGGGCAGGCCGTATCGCCTGGAAGCCTGGTAGTCCTGGTCTCCGGGGTCAATCTGCCTGCCAAACGAGGCCGCAGACCGAGCGGGGCGCTCACTTGACACCGGAGACCAGGACCACCAGGTTCCAGGGGAGGCCACTTCCGAGCTTCGCTCCTACGCGTAGCTCGGCCTTCGGCCTTGCAATAATTACACAGGGGAAGGGAGACGGGTGGTTACGGAGGTGTTCAGGCAGTATAACTAAGCCTTGGACGCATCGGCCCTTCGCGTTTCATTCGAAAATTTTGAATTGTTTACGTCCGACAAGGGCTCGGCAATCCCTTGGCCTTAAAAAAAAGGCAGGCCCAGTGTTGACACGTTCTCGACATGATTTCGCACACTTCTCTATGGAGCGATGAACATGCCATCCGTTGAGTTTATTAGGAAGCAAAATGAAAAAAGAAAAGAAAAACGCTCATTCGTTTATTGTAAGGTGTCAAGAAAGATTAACAAGGACAACAAAGTGATCCTTACAGAGGTCAATTCGCTGCAGTTACAGTGTGACTTTATGCGTCATATCGTGAACTTATTTGAGTTATAAATAGACGTACACGTGGATATCGTTGGTCCTTTTCACTTGTAGGGGGAGTGAGGGCGATGGAGATAACGCTTTTACTCTATTTATGGATTTTATATTTCTTGGCTGTTCGGCTTCCTTGTGATTTAAGTGGATTATTATAACTAGTCGAATGTTGTAAAAATTTGCATACATGCATAAACATACATTACTTTTCGGAGTGGTCAAAACCTATGGTACAAAGTTTGAGCTTAAAATGTCTTTCTTAATATGCTGACTGTGTTTTAAAGGGGATGATCAAACTATCAGACTGAACAACCTTCTCTATGGGACTAAAAACGAAACCGCGAAAAAATATTAACCGTTCCACTTCCATATACGCAGTTTTGAATGGAATAGCAGATATTTTTTTCCCGATTTCAATTTTGCCCCGTAGATATAGTTGTCCAATTTGATGGTCTGATCATCGCCTTCAAAAACCGCCAGCATATTCAGAAGGACCTTGCCGTGCAGAAGGCGATAGTTCGATCCCCGTCCAGGCCGACTCATACCAATGAGTTTTTCGGAATTTATGTACGATTTGTAACACCACTGGCTTTTCGGTGAAGGAAAACATCGTGAGGAAATTAGCATGCTTCAATTTCGAGGCATGTATTGTAACCACTGTCTTTTATAAGTGGCGACGGACTCACCCCCTGTCACCCTAAACAGAGTTTCGGTACTACTGGTGAAACGTGGATGTTCTGAGGTTTCAGAATATCTCTGACTACCTACCCCCTCGGGGAATATAGTCGTGAGCATATGCTATGCTATTAAGAAGGATCCTATATGTGTATGCATATTCATATAATTATTCTATAGAACTGTATGCTCACAACTACATCTTCATATATGTACCCCGAGGAAAACTCAGAACATCCACGTATCACCAGTAGTACCTACCGAAACTCTGTCGAGTGTGAAGAGTAGTGAGCCGGTCGTCGCCACCGTTACCGTGAAACAGTTTACCATCTTCTCTAAATGGCTTCTATTTAGAAAAACAACAAGTTTATAGCAATATTAAAGAGACATTAAAATAATAATGGCACCAGTCACGCCATATCCGTGTGAATAGCACAGCAAATTACACTTTTACTTCGTACATTCTGTCGTGTTTCATGCATGGCAGACAACACATCATTATTGCGACTACATTTATCATACATTATGTTCCGGCAGTTCAACATATTGTACTTCTTATTGACTTCAAAAAGTAGATTTCGATGAGAGAAAGTTGTTTAAAAATTTTTATAAGTACGTTTTCTATTTTTTTTAAACAATAAAATTAGTTTTAACCTTAATGCTTATTCCTTAATTTTTCTTCCATTTCTTTTAGTTTTTGCCTTTTTGCTACGAACCAAATGTTTCTAGTGTATTAATACTAAAAAGACTTCTTCTTCTTTTTTTAAAATAAGTTATTAATATGGCTACGGAGTCACGTTGTGGATCTGCTATTGGGCGGTCGCGTTGCCCGTCGATCGTTGGTTGCCCCCTCCCAGGTCTACAACGGGGCTCCAGTGGTGGCTCAAGATAGTGTTCTTTTCGAGAAACAATCCTTGAAGTCACCAAATACATAAATTACCGTACAACGTCAAGCACTTTTGCTACATAAACTAGACATTGGCAAAATCATCAAATACCCAAGATGGCAGCCATTTTTAAAAAAATAGAATAATATGGCTACGCTGATAGCGTCAGGGTAGCTAAGTGGACAAGAACCGAATGACAAGAAATAATGGAAATACATATTTAAAGGGCGATTAACTCCCTCCCTGATCTAGGAAGAGGCACGGAGAAAGAAGAGTTACATGAATACGATTTGTACATTAATAATCAGAAAACAGTGTTTCCGAATTAGGAAAAAGCTGTAAAAAGTCGTATAAGAGCTTACTGACCTTAGTACAGAAAGCACAGCCACAGCCACTGATTGCGGTGACCTTGTCAGGTGTCGCGTCATCAAGACACAGCTTGCAGTTGATCGGAGCCGCCGGTACAAAGCCACCTCCGGCACCATCGAGAGAATACCTGCGAGATGATAATATATAGGTAATTTAGTTATTAACCGACTTCAAAAAAAGAGGAGGTTCTCAATTCGACTGTATGTTTTTTTTGTAACTAAAATTGTTCATAAATATTTACAACAATTTCTTTTATATTAGAGATAGGTCATCAGCCTATCATTTGGGACACTATTGCTCTCCTCAGTCAAACATTTACGACGTGCGTGGGAAAATTAATAAGGCGCTAATTTATTCAAAGATTTTCTTTCACTTCCAGGCCTTCCAGCTGAAGGTGGAAAATTTTAATTTTTAACGCCTATGTCGGTCTGTCTGTTTGTCTGTCGGTCTGTCTGTCTGTGGCATCGTAGAGCCCAAACGGGTGGACCGATTTCGATGCGTTTTTTTTTAATAGAAAGCTAATTTTTGAGGGAGTGTTCTTAGCTTTATTTCATGAAAATCGGTTCAGTAGTTTTCTAGTAATTTTAAAAATTGCGAAATACATTTTATTATTACAAATTTAAAAAACCCCCTACGCTAAAAACAACTTTTTAAATGTTTGTTTTTAGCGTAGGGGGTTTTTTAAATTTGTAATTTAAGATTTAACTGGTCGATTAAACCTCAGAATAGCTGATATCTCTCTGACCATATATTTGCCATAGAGGGAAACGCTAGAAGTACTTTTCTCAAATCCATGCCATTGAATTGATCACACATCATTTATCGTTTCTTTAATGGGATTAGGTAATGTATTAAAGCTGATAGCTTATGCCCATTTTCCCAACATTCTTCGACGTTCCCTTGGTTAAGAATACCAACGAACATGGAGCGTCCAATACCGCTAGAACCGATACCGCTACCGTCCGTGCCTGTTGTTGTAGTTTGGGCAAGCTCTGTAGCTGATTGATTCTGATTCTTCTTACAACAATTGAACTCTATAGCTCTAATGATAAAGTGGTAAATGTGTACTTAAGGGGATATAATTCGGAGCGCACTCCATACAAACGTACTATGGTGATATTTTCAATACTAACCAATTAAAGTCAGTGAAATTTTGCAAAAACAATATAGAAACAAAGTCTAGTTTTAAAGTTGCAGTGCCTCAAAGATTTCCATACAAAACTTAAATTAATCCTAGCAATGAAACTGTATATTTTAACGAAAATCTGACTCCACACAAGCATAGAGATTTGTTTCTAGATTGTTTCTGCAAAATTTCATTGACTTTAATTGGTTAGTATTGAAAATATCACCATAGTACGTTTGAATGCAGCGCGCATTATCGCTCTCGGAATAAAATTCTCTTAAGTTTTATACCTGGAGCCTCCGACACCGGCCAGTGATAGGAGGGATGAACATCGGGAGCAGACGGAGGGCGCCCGCAGTCTATTGTGGGCCCTGATAGGTTCTGAAGCCTTCTCTCTGTCGGTCAGAGCGAGGACTGTTGAGCATTTTCTGAGACCTGTACAAAGATAATGGTTTTATTACACACTGGTGAGGTGAGCTACAGGAACAAATGCATTGATGGTATCAAATCCAGGGTATAAAATATCTTCTTATTGGCAAGTCCAACTTGCCATGAAATTGAAATTGAAACAGATTTATTGTCACAGCACAAAAAGTTTTAAGTACAACATTATTTCTTCTAAATACAGGGTCCTTCTCAATATGCTGATACTTTTTTAAGGGGATTATCAGACCATCAAACGAAACAACTTTCTCTATGGGACCAATATCGAAATCGCGAAAAAAAAAATCATTAAACTTGTGTGATGGACCATGAATGGAGATGCCGAGCATATGCTAAGTAACTTTTTTATCTCCTCATATTTATCATTGCCTAATTCGTTTCCTTCTCCTAGCTTCTTTAACATTTTTCACATTAATATTTGTTTTCTGATTTTCTAATAACATTGGTTTAAAAATTCTTCTTATGCAGTGTGCACTTTTTGCGTTACGGATAGGAGGCGGTATATTGTTCCATACTTTAGATGCGGCATACTTAAAACTCCCCTTATACCCGTGAGATTTGTGTCTTGTCACTGCCTCTATTCCTGTAAGGTATAATAACTTAAAGAGATGCACATTCTCCTGTAAAATTGACCAATTTGACATATTATTCCATCTTCTTCTTATCGAGTGGGCTGCAAGCCCTGGTGTCAGAGTTTATTCAAACCGCCTTACGGCCTCTGACGTGGTTTTTATGTAACGACTACTACCACCAGAGATAGTAGCCGGGACCAACAGCTTAACGTGCCATCCGAAACACGGAATCATCTTTCTTTTCAGACAATCAGGTGACTCAGCCTGCAATGTCCTAACCAACTGGGGAAAAACGCACAAAGTGACATTTCACTAGGTGCCCCCCGTGGGGATCGAACCCACGACACCCGTGTCAAGAGCCCAATGCTCTTAACCATTAGACCACGGAGGCAGTTCCATACTGATGGATATTATTCCATACTGTTGGCGAGGTGGCCGAAAGATTTTCATTTGAGCCCACTTCTAAATCAGTCATTTTTGGATCGTTAGATTGAAGAAATTTCTTTAAAAATTACTACATATCATTCTTTGTTTCAAATACAGCTTAAGAAAGACGTTTTAACAGTAAGACGATTGTTTCAAGATGTGGAATGTTGTCAGTTATGTACTGTACCGTAACGGAGAACAATTTTCTTGAACCCGACTGGATTGCCAATAAAAACATCTACTTGAATACGGAATGCAATATAAATCTGCAGTGTAAATAACACGATATTGCGGTACGGTTTACAGTTATAGCTTTCAAGACTGTATGGGAGTTAAGAGATTGTTCCAGCGATGAAATATTAGTGGCTGAAACGAGTATGTGTGCACTTAGATCATAACGATGTGCCGTGAGAGATAAACTCATCAAATCCACCCAAGTCGAATAATAATACAGTATGGTAAAAAGAGTATGGAAAAAATTTGGGCGCCTTTATCTTTGCACGAATGACAAAATCACGCGTAACCAGTGCCAGCGGCATGGCGCCTCGATAAACGTTTTATCGCGCCTGCTATCGTTCGTTCGTTCGGACGCAAAAAGAAAGAGAGCCAGGGTGCGATAGCGCTTTATCGCGCCGCCATGCCGCGAGAGCCAAGGGTCTAGCATGCTACCCTGAGAAATGAAGACGTGCCTCTGTCTGCGTTTCTTTGCGTATGCAAAAGGGAGCGCACGTAACGGTTTTCTCGTATAATCGCTTTGTCGTGCGTGGCATGCTACTGACAAGAACACCGTACTAAAATAATTAGTTGCACCTGTCACCACGTCTAACACTTTTTTGCAAAGCTGTAGAAGATACAAGCATTTCTCGAAACCCGTGATGGAATGAAAATGTAAACAAAGAGCGAATTATTATATCGTCATAATAATATCTAGTTATTAACATAAGAGGTGGGTACATAGTGAAACAATAACAATGACATCAACATAAAGTCGTGTTAGTCAGCTAAACGCAAGTATTTTTTTAAATTAAAACACCTGTGTCACTGTAGATAGGGAACAGTAAAGGTTCCGGTTAACAGCCGACCGCATACAGCAGCAGCATACGACGTGTCGCTCCGACACTACTGGTTTGTATGTAGTTCTATGAAATACCCTGCGAAGCATCCGACACGAAGCATGCGACATGAAGTATGCGGTCGAGCCTCGACCGCACACCAGTAGTGTCGTCGAGTGCTGCCAGGCATGCGATAATTATCCTAAATTCTCGAATTTATTTTGTGGCATGCGATAGAAAATAAAAGTCGGGTAAAGCACGATAATTCATACAAATTCCACTATAATATTTAATTTAATGAAATCACTATTTTCAACCACATTTTCCGTTAAATTCCAACGATACCTATATATAATATTATATAGGGTCCTTCTTAATATGCTAACACTTTTTTAAGGGAATGATCAGACCATCAAACTGAACAACTTTCTCTATAGCACTAACATTGAAATCACGAAAAATAATAAACAGCTGTCCCATACAAAAGTGCTAACCTACTCGAGCCAAATGTATGGGACAGCAGATTTTTTTTCGCGATTTCTATTTTGGTCCCATAGAGAAAGTTGTTCAGTTTGATGGTCCGATCATCCCCTTAAAAAAGTGTCAGCATATTAAGTTTGACCCTGTATAAACACGATAGTTTCGCATTAAAGAAGATCTTATAAACAGCTATTTTTGAGTTTAAGATGATATTCCTGCCAGCGCGCACGAGCGCGATGCATACAAACGAAGTTTCATCCTAATTTCAATGAATTAAATCGATCGAAGATCATATAAACAGCTATTTTTGAGTTTAAGATGATATTCCTGCTAGCGCGCCCGAGCGCGCTGCATACAAACGAAGTTTAATCCTATTTTCAATGAATGAAATTGATCGAAGATCTTATAAACAGCTATTTTTGAGTTTAAGATGATATTCCTGCCAGCGCGCCCGAGCGTTTAATCCTATAAAAATAGTAGTAATGTCGATTCTCTTACCTAAAAGAAAATTTTGTTATTAGAAAATATATTTATGTTACAGGTGTTTTCAGAAACCGAAATCTATATTTTCTCCCCTCCGGACGGAAAGCGTCAATTTTCGTCCCGTTGCGCTAAACGAAGTTGCCTCTTTCCACCTCCGTCGAAGAGAAAAATATTATACTACCCTCGGGCAGTAAATAAGAAAGCCTCAGATCATATGTTTGTTTGTTCAAAAGTTACAGCCCTAAATAGGTAGGCCGGACGGACGGACGGACAAAGTAAAAGGGTCCTGATTTCACCCTTTCGGCACGGAACCCTAAAAAGGTGAAAATAAACCAGGCTTCTATGATCACGGATGTTTGTAACAAGGATTCTGAGTATCCCAAAGGGGAGCACGTTAGTAATTTATGTGTGACTTTACCCCAAAAAAGACCCTAAGTCGGCAACACTGTTTGCAGCTGCTGTATGCTGCTGCTGCGTGCGGTCGGGTTCTAATTCATACCCCTCCGACGTGTCGGAGCGACGCGTCGCTCCGACGTGTCGGATCCGACACGTCGTATGCTGCTGCTGCATGCGGTCGGCTGCCAATTTACTCCTTAAGAGAACCGTGTCCTCAAAATCTTGTATATATACAATGTTCTTGGTTGTCTGTCACTCGGGTTTTGAGATTGGTACGGCACGGTTACTATTTATTTATCTAATTCTAATATCTACATGATGAAAGGAAAACTATAATTAAACTTTAAAACAACATACTCTACCCATCAAAGTGGAAAAAAAAATCTATGGGAGTAAATCTGTCAAAACAAAAGAAAAATCTACTTTCCATACGTTTGTGTCGAGTAGGTATTGCACTTTAGTATGGAACAGCAGATTTTTTTTCGCGCTGACAGTTTTGCTCCCATAGACGACACGACAGCGCCGTTTTAAAATTCTGAAAACTAGTGATTCAACTTAGCCACAGAGCTTAGCGGTCGCGGCGCGGGTCTACGCTCGCGCGGTGTGCGGGGGACGGGGCACCGGCTAAGTCGGTACCGCGCGCATGTAATTCGGTACGATTGACCTGCCACGACCGCCCAGCTGAACCGCTAGTTTTAATACACTATGCCTGTGTCGATAACATCTGAAAAATGTCAAGGCTCTTGTAAAAATTCTTAGCTTGTTTTTATTTAAAACTTTAATATCGATAAAGATCTGAACTGTAAAATGTTCAGGTGGAAATGTGTTCAACTGAAGCACAAAGTTTTGAAATTTACTTGGCAATCGACCTTGAATTTAACTGGGTAATAGACCGAAAGACAAGTTAATTTATAAATTCTACGTTCTATAGAAACGATTCATAGTGCTGCTTTAGTTCCATTAATTATCATTTACGTCAAACCACCGTCGACACAAAGAACATATGTAGCGAAATTATACCTAATGTCTACTTAGACTTGTCTACAGAGTAAGTGACCTTGCAGAAAAACTGGACAGATGGCGAACGAATCAAAGAATTAATGAAACGAAAAAGGCTTTTCGCTCAGAAGTGGGACTAGTCCTCCTTGAAATGAATATCCAGAGAATCATGTTCAAAGCTCTCCGAAAAGGAAGAGTATCAGTAGTTCAGTACAATCATCTAGCAAAGATTCCTAAATACAAGAAAATACTTTTGAAGTGACAGTGCAGTGTGTGATACGGAATCTCTGAATTTGGAAGCACGTAGGGTCTTGAGCTTGACAGCACTAGCTAATGACTCCACACTGCTGAGGAACTTGCTAATGTCCTATGCTCCGTGTAAGGTAAATAAGTTTTCCGTGCCATTAGATTCTGGATGGTGAGGACCAGAGAGTACATCTGTGTTTAGAGCACACAAATAAAAATATCATGTGTAGCCTTTATATAAACACAGCTTTTGTCAACGCTGTTATCGACTCCAGCAAAGGGTGTAGTGACAGACTACTACTCGTAGTTAGTTCGTAACAGATACAGTCTTCCTTAGAAATAGTAGATTACACACCGAGGACAGGAAAGTAAGAAAGGTCTCAGATCCCATGTAATGCGATCTGAGGCTTTCTTACGAGTATTTACTGTCCGAGGTTAGTATACTATTTTTCTCTTCGACAGAGGTGGAAAGCGGCAACATCGTTTAGCGCAGCGGGACGACAATTGACGCTTTCCGTCCGGAGGGGAGAAAATTATATATTCTCACGGTTTAATTTCCTACTCCAAATAGTACGAAAAAAAATTGCCTAGTGAAGCTTGCCAAAGCGTTATTGCTTCGCACAGTGCGCAACGTATGCGGCGTTCCCGTCTGGAGCGAGTGGCAGAAATCAAGTAAACACATCGCTTACGATACGCTATCTTAGTACCTATACGCTACGGCCGAGTGACGGAGGCCAGCTCCTGTAGCATGACAGGGGTGAGAGCGACACAAGTCACTTCTAAACGTCAAATTTAAGTGAGATTGCGGTTATCTCCATAGTATTTCACTTAAAGACGTTTAGAAAGGACCTGTGTCGCTCTCACCCCTGTCATGCTACAGGAGCTGGTGTAGTTGCGACAATACGCTCTCCATCATCGAATTAACCATCGACAAAGGGTAGCAAAGAATCAACTCAAATGCTTTGACTTAGAGTTGAAGTTAAGACTAATACTCAATCAAGGACTAACCTTCCAGCAAAGGCTGTGGTTGTGACAGCACGGAATCTCTGGAAGCAGCCCTCCGCACAGGCTTGGCAGGTCTTGCCAATGACTTGAGACCGCCGCTGAGTATCAGTTCTAAGGCTCTTCGACCACCTGGCCCATTCGCGCCTGCTCCCATCTGAAGACAAAAACAATTAGGAGTTAGATTACGAATTTCTTAGGATTTAAGGAGTTATGGAGCAATGGCCAGCGTGGAAATCTTCCACTACAGCATCAGTAAACATAATTGCGTTAAATGCTTTATGGAGTGCTTCAGACCATCAAACTAAACAATTTATACTATGAGACAAACATAGAAAGAGTGAAGAAAAAAAATCTGCTGCTATTTCATTTACAGGATGAAAGAAAAATTATCATAACCACAACCACAACCACATTCTCAAGCTGCAGGCGACTGTAAACAACAGTCATGATTGTACTCGATAACTAAATTGCTTAAAAATATTCGTATTTTATAACGTTATAATTAAAACTTAATTTTCAACACAATAATTAATGACTGAAACTATTAAACGAGAGTTTTGTAACTTTACCGAAAACATTTCACAAATTAATTTAAAATTGTAAAGCTTTTAATTGCATACCAAAAATGTTCTGATTAACTTAAATAGGCACTAAATAACTGAAATAATTTACTTCATGAATTGAAATATAATACTGGTAGTAATATTTCAATGACTTCATGCGAACTTTTTAAATATATTTTTTACCAGAAAGTTCTTGAAAGACGCTGAATCAGTTGCATAATTATGATGATTTCTATTAACGTGACCACAAACCAAAACATCGTTAAAACAAATTACACTATCAGTTATTATATATTTTCTTTGCTATCAGTCAAAAATAATCATTAGACGTCAATGCTCAACGCTTGTCTTCAAAGACATTTTTAACTTTTATCAATTTCAGTTTGGTATAAAAAAGGTTACAGATTGGTACACACGGCGTCAGCTCAGGCACCCTGTTTGGACTTTGAACTATTAGAAGTTGAACGCTGCGAATCGTGCGAGAGGATTATTACTACTACCGCACTATTTTGTGTTTTATACGTAGTGTAGTTGTGTGTGGGTATATAGGGTGCGTAACCTGATTTGTCGCCGTGTGTACGTTCGAAGGTAATGGCTTCGACAACAGCGAATGCTTAGTGACAAAACCAATACGGCACGCAGGATATACAAAATGCAACTAATTTGTGCGCAGTGTATACGATAAGCACAGACTGGCTTTCGTCTAGAGCCGTGCGGAGGGAGTTGACGATTATGTTTACCTGGGACTAACTATCCAGTTAGGTAGGTCCAACTTCGAGAAAGAGATCAACCGTCGAATTCAACTAGGCTGGGCAGCAGCGTTCGGGAAGCTACGTAGTATCTTCACATCCCAAATACCGCATTGTCTCAAAACAAATAGCCCAGTAAAATTAGACAAATCAGGAGAAATAATTCCCGGAGTTTTGAAACTTTTTTTAAACGTTCCTTTGGTACGTAAGATTGAAGAAAAAAAAAAGTCCTGGCAAAGGGGGGGTGAGCTCGAGGAAGGGGGGGGCTCTAATGGTGACTTTTTTCAGTTTTTCGCTTATTTCTCGGAATCTGTAAGTCGTATCGAAAAGTTTTGTAGGTACAAATTAATTCTGACAAAATTTTCTACAAAGTATGTGGTATGCACTTTTTTCATATGACTTAACCTTTGAGGGCTAGTGGGCCAAGAATTTCAAAAATTATGAAATTTGTATGGCGACCATTATGAAAGTTGAAGATAAAAAGAAAACGATTTCGTATTCATAATGAGCGACCCCTAAAACCCCTGGATACAAATTTTCAGTTGGATCGGTGAACCATAAAATGCTGTGTTGGCGTTTGAGATTTCCATGGCAGCCATCTTGGATTTCGATATTTTTGATTTTTTTTTACCTCTAACCAAATCTGACCAGGGTCCTCTACAATATTTGTTTGAGGTTCATATCCCTATCTATCATAGTTTCCGCGGGCCGTTGACCTCATTCATCAGGAGTCGACCTTCTGCGGAAGACAAAATATTCCTTTTATCACCAAGACCATCCTTATTATGGTCTCCGAAATAATTTTACTATACGTTGGTTGGGGGGAACCCAGTGAACAATTATCCGCCTATCTATCTACTATATCTATGGAAAGTGGGGATATGGTGGGGATCATAAACTTAATATGTGGGGATCGACCAGATACCTCCTATTGATCTCCGGTTTCCCCCTTAGGTACAAGGATGAGATTTAGGAATCATCATAATTATGGATGCCCTGGTGATAAAAGGAATATTTTGTCTTCCTCAGAAGGTCGACTCCTGACGAATGAGGTCAACGGCCCGCCTTAACTATGACAGATAGGGTTATGGGCCTTGAACAAGTAACATAGAGGACCCTGGTCAGATTTGGTTGGCGGTAAAAAAAATGCAAAATATCGAAATCCAATATGGCTGCCATGGAAATTTCAAACGCCAAAACAGCATTTAATGTTTCACCGATCCAACTGAAATTTTGTAAATAGGGGTTTTAGGAGTTGATCATTATGAATACGAAATCGTTTTCTTTTTATCTTCAACTTTCATTGGAGTCGCCATACAAATTTCATAATTTTTGAAATGCTGTTACTTTCTCGGCTTTGTAGCCCTCAAAAGTTAAGTCCTATGACAAAAGTGCATATAACATGTTTTGTAGTAAATTTTGTCAGGTCTAATTAGTACCTACAACACTTTTCAATACGACTTATAGATTTCGAGAAATAAGTGAAAAACTAAAAAAAGTCACCTTTAGAGCCCCCCCCTTCCTCGAGCTCACCCCCCCATTTCCAGGACTTTTTTTTCTTCAAGTTTATGTACCAAAGAAACGTTTGAAATAAGTTCCAATGCTCCGGGAATTACTTCTCCAGAATGGCATTTTTCTGTCTAATTTTACTGGGTTAAAAAGCCTTTTGCTCGTGAAGACATACGGAACAGAGACGTGGCCGCTAACTCAAGGCCTCATAAAAAGGCTGAAAGTCGCCCAAAGCGCAATGAAGAGGGAATATGCTCGGAGTTTCCCTGCGAGACCGAATTAAAAATGAAAAGATCCGCAGAAGAACCAGAGTAGCTGTTATAGCCCGAAGAGTTGCTAATCTGAAGTGGCAGTGAGCGGGACACATTGCTCGCAGAACCGATGGCCGATGGGGCCGACGAGTTGTCGAGTGGCAACCGCGTACTGGAAAGCGCAGCGTGAATCTCCCCAAAAGGTGGACCGACGACCTGGTGAAGGCGGCGGGAACCCGTTGGATGACCGATCGTTGTGGCGATATTTGGGGGAGGCCTATGTCCAGCAGTGGACGTCCATCAGCTGAGATGATGATGAGCCAGCTTGTACGGTCTGGAATCTATTGGAATGGAAAACTGCTACGATGACGGGGTAGGTAGGACCGGTAGGATGCAGTGATGGTAGCCACACGTTGTGGGCATCCGACAGGGTTCGAAAGGATAATTATCAATGATAATTATCACGATAATTATCATGATAATAACAGGTTGATAATTATCAATTGATAATAACAAAAAATTGCGCCCGTGAAATAGAACTATATTCTAAGTATCCAAACGTGTATTTCCGCACTTGTTGCGTGTATCCGAACGCACGTCTAGCCGCGACACGGGAATTCCCCCAATTCACAAAAAATATCAGTTGGTGTTACGTAAAGCCAAGTGAACTCGAATGTTAATCTGTCAAATCTGACGAACACCGATTTCACCTTTAATTAATGACATTAATGTTGATTTGTATTGTATTATGTCATATAAAAAAAATTAAACATATATTTTTTGTTTGTTTTGAGACAATAAACCATCGATATTTCTTATGAAACAATTTAACAAATGATATTGTAATAATGGTGATAATTATCGGATAATTATCGGATAATTATCCGATAATTATCGGATAATTATCACGGCTCGTTATTATCTTGATAATTTCGAACCCTGGCATCCGAGAAGTTGAGAATTCCTCAATGGATAAGACACCTCTTACGACCCCATCTGGGTTGCCGCTATTCTAAAACACCACATGCACAGAAAAACCAACAATACTCTGTGCCACATGACCCGGTCACAATGTGTGGTAGTGGTATCTAACCAGTTAAGAGCATTCACACATTTGACTGATCAGTATTCCGATCGTGTCGACGATCGACTGCCAATACCAATATCATTTGTATGGACGCAATAATGGCGTATCTCAGCCATAAACTAATCAAAATATTTGTTATTGTTTCTGTAGGGTTGTCGGTGCCTCGAATTTCGTTTACCCCGTTTTGAAGGCTTCTATAAAATTGGAAAAAATATATACGTACTAGATTAAATATCTTCCCATATTTTACGACAACATCCATTATTAATGAATGACACATCCCTTCATCTAGAATTGAAATTGGAAACCCTATAGCGAAAATTGCTTTAGTTACTCGAACAAGAGTTAATGAATTAGGTATTTATTAATAAAGTGTTTCCTATTGTGAAGTTCCTACTTTAAAATTACAATGTTCATCATCATCCTCAGCTTACAATCCCAGTGCAGGGCACAGCCCTACCCCACCCTCAAGGAAGATGTATAGGCGTTCATCCGCCACGCGTTCATAATGCGGATTGGTAGACTTCACATATACGTCAGAATTTCTTTTCAGCACATGCAGGTTTCCTCACGATGGTTTCCAATGTGAATCGTTAAAAATGTCAAGTGGCAGCCCTAGGAATATGATGCAAAGGTGGAGTCTCGCTTTCAAAGGGTTGGTCATGGCCATTTCATGATATTTATGGACACTACGGAAAACATTTTAAAACACGGCGGTGCCTATCCAGTACAAGCCAAAACTTCTAGACTCGACTATTTGTTATTCAGATAACTATGAATAATGCAGACTTGGCCACGGTCTCTGCGTCTCAATGAATAACTCGAAAGATACGACACGCTACGTGAAACGATCACGCCGAGTCGTTCAACTTGACTAATTTCGCCTATTGAATTACGCGACGACCTATTTATAGCATACATTGTAATTAATTTCTCTATCTAATTGTGTTGTCAAGACGGTGACGTGTGTAACTTTGAGTTGTGTATGAACCATTGCATGTTACATTATGTCAGGGTGTAATGAAACACCCTCTACTCCATTCAAAATAACAACGAAAAATTTAAGACCATTTTGAATTACAGAAACAGATATTTGAAACGCTTCCTCTCACTTATTCTTAGAACAGCTTTAGTAACGTGCAAGATACGTTGGATAGTATATCTTTCTCATAAATAAATCTTATTTGCTAATCAGAATTGGCCAGACAGGAATCGGAATATTTTTTCGTCCTTATTTGGAATGCAGTATAGTAATATTTAAAGGGGTGGTTTAGATTATTAGACCATCAAACTGAACTGCAGCACCGACTAGACACGTATGGAAAGGTAGATTTTTTTTCGAAATTGGCTCCATAGTGAACGGTGTGTTCAGTTTGACGAAGCTACCTCTTTAAATAATTTTCTTTATAATATACTAGAGTGATTTGTTATACTAATATTACCTACTTACTTGTCTTTATATTAAATACTCAATGCAAGGGGAATTTTCCCAAACACTTAATAATCTCTATCATATCATATCATATCAGGAAAACATAGTGAGGAAACCTGCATATGCAGAAGAAGAAATTCTGATGCATATGTGAAGTCTACCAATCCGCATTGGGCACGCGTGGTGGTTTAACGCCCAAACACCCTCCTAGAGGGTAGGCCTGTGCCCTGCAGTAGGACGTATATAGGCTGATGATGATGATGATGATGATGATGATGATATCATATCAGGATCTATATCTGTAGACATTACCTTAGATCAAAGTAAAATTAACGACGATATTTTTATCCCATAAACACACCCTTGAAAACATAACGACAAGAACAGCTGTGAACGTAACACAATGACAAGAAAACTTGGCACATTTTCACAAACTAAACACATTACACAATTCTGTCAGTTATTACGGGAACTTCCGCAAACAAACGAACCGGGACGCCTTGGAGAATATTTTAATTTATTGTAAGGCTTGTTTTCCTCACGTTCTGTGTTTAATACTTAGTTTTATCTCTGTTTTTTAACTAAGTGTTGTGTATGTATTGCAGGCATATAGGGTTGGCACCCTCGGAAAGACTGAGGAAACGACTGAAAAAAGATCGTCTGGCGCACCCTAGAGAGCAATTCTTAAAATTAAACTTTCATATCAGCAGTAGAAAATGACTTAAATTATAACATTTATTTTTAAATTCTAGTTCCAATTCCAATTGAAACATTTTCTGTGTGTAACGAAACGTTTCTTGTATGACAAGTGACTTGTAAGACTATTCGGACGATCTCAAAAATACAGAAAAACGTTACCAGTTATCACTCGAAATGAAAATCTGAATTTCGACGACGACGATGAATGATATTGGTAATGATTCGGTATTACCTTTTTTTTTTTTTTTTTTTTTTTTTTTTTTAACCTATTACGTCCCACTCCTGGGCAAAGGTCTCCCCTGAACTCTTCCACTTATCTCTATCCAACGCGGCATCCCTCCATTCGCTGCAATATGCATCCAACTCGTCGCGCCACCTTTTCCGGGGTCTGCCTCGACCTCGACTACCATCTTTAGGCACCCATTGCGTGCTGATTGATGCCCACCGCTCGGCGTGCATTCGGCAAACATGCCCAGCCCAGTCCCACTTTAGTTTCGCAGATTTCTCGACTACATCAGCTATTTGGGTTTTGGAGCGCAGTGTTGTGTTCCGGATACGGTCCGTCCTTTTCACACCTAGTATACTACGCTCCATAGCTCTCTGACAAACCTGCAGTTTGGACTTTTGAACCTTTGTTAACGACCAGGTTTGGGCACCGTAGGTTAGGATGGGCAGAATACACATGTCGATAAGTTTGCTCTTGAGTGAGAGTGGAAGGTCGCCCTTCATTTCCTGCCCTCGACTTAACTTAACTAAATTTATTCCTGTCATTTTCTAACATTCGACTAAGAAAAGAGACAGAAAACCAACAACTGACTTTAGTGCTGTCAAAGTGACGCTACACGCCCAAAAACGACTTAAATAAGATGGCGTGCATTATGGTGCCATCTTATTTTGGGCGTGTAGCGTCACTTTGACAGCACTAAAGTCAGTTGTTGGTTTTCTGTCTCTTTTCTTAGTCGAATGTTAGAAAATGACAGGAATAAATTTAGTTAAGTTAAGTCGTGGCAATACCGAATCGATACCATTGTCACATCTATCAATATAAGATTATACTTGAGAAAAAAGAAGGAAAGAAATTCCACGCCTACAACGATTATAATCATTTATGAAACTATTATTATGACATAATAGCTGGCTAAGATAACAGTACCTACTTGAATATCAGTTGCGTTTAAGATCGATATCGCAATGATTACCTTTCGATTAGTTTACGTTATAAATGTTATAATTATAACAATAACAAGGAAAATTATTCTTGTTTAAAGTGCTTTTGTTACTATTAAAATACCATTATTTGAAGTGTTTTCCCTGTTCACTTAACATAAAATTATTATTTTTTCAGCCCTCCGGACGGAAAACGTAAATTTTCGTCCTGCTGCGCTAAACGAAGTTACCGCCACCTCCGTCGAGGAGAAAAATAGTATACTAACCTCGGGCAGTAAATAAGAAAGCCTCAGATCACACCTTTCTTACTTTCCTGCCCTCAGTGCGTAATCTACTATAACATAAAATTCTCGAAATGCTGCATGCAAAATTCTCGAAATTATTTCTGACTCAAAATAGAAAAAAATTAAATTAAATAAATCTAATCTAATAAATATAATCTTAATAAAAAATCTTCGCGACCGGTCCTTCACGAATACAGAGCGATAATAGTCCATACGGAAGAGAGCTAGCGACTCAATCATGAGGTGGCGGTTCCACTAGGTTCTACGGAATTTATGTAGGTTGTATTTGTCATTACCATTGGCTAGGCGGTGAAAGAAAAACATCGTGATGAAACCTACATACCCGAGAACAAAAAGAAAATACCATAAATTCAGAGGTGTGTGTAAAATATGGGTGAGCTTGGGGCGAACACAAAAGACCAGCAATGTTCGCAGTGTTATATAATAAGCCTCGGCTTGTAATAGCCCTCCCAAAAATAATAATGCTTTTTCGAGCAGTCAGAAACTTAAAGATAGACAGTCAGCATCAAAAGTATCTAGGCATGTTAAGTGTTCATAAATATCTGGACAACTTTACGATAGCAAACCTTATTTCAACTCACAAAGAAATCAAATTAATTTATCTGTCATGTTATTATTTGTTAAGATAAAAACAAATGGTATCCAGTAGGAAATAGGGTTTATTTTCGTGCATAGGCCAAGTATTTCGCTTACGCTGATAGACGGAACATCAGTGTAACCGCGTATGAGACAGCGATAATTTCATCCAGTGATACCATAGGAAATCAAACTCCCATAAAAATGGGTAAATGAACTATGATATATTATGTACACACGGCGTGTGTGTACACAAGTGCGATTTTTGAATCTCATTCGGTGAGCTCAGCAGTTGAAAATGTCAAAATTACTTTGGAGATATGCATCTTTCTATTCTATCTGCTGATTTGACTTTCAAAAATCATTAATCATACATAGCGATTTTTGAAAGTCAAATCCACAGTATAAAGATGCACATCTCCATAGTTATTTTGACATTTACAATTGCTGAATTCACCGAATGAGATTCCCGCGCCGCTCGTAGGGTGAATACTTACAGTCCTTTGAGTCTAGTACGATTTCACTACATGTGCGCACCGCGCCTTCGGCTGCTTAGAAAATAACCAGGGCCTCTAGAAAAAGTACTTTCGATTAGCATTAACGACAGTAGAAAAAAAAATAAACGTATGGATTTGACGTATGGTGGAGAAAGAAAAGGTCAAAATGTTTCGATCGCCAATGTCAAATCCATACATTCTGTCATTTCTACTAGCGTCTACGCCAATAGAAATGTTACCTTGTCTATAGCCCCTGTAGTGCGATTTTTGAAAGACACCCGTAACTCGCTGTAAACAGCAGTAGAAAATGTTAAAATTACAATGGAGATTATGCGTCTTTCTACTGCTGATTTGAACGTGTGACTTTCAAAATTCGCACTGCTGTTCTCGCGCTTTTCAGAGCGTCGCGCTAGCTGCGACAAGTACTTAGTATGGAAAAAATAGAGTCGGCACGCTAGTAGAGAAATCATACTAGACGGGCTGGTACCCATTGAACATAATCCGCCTCCGTGGAACTGCCTCCGTGGTCTAATGGTTAAGAGCTTGGGCTCTTGACACGGAGGTCGTGGGTTCGATTCCCACGGGGGGCATATGCTCACGACTATATTCCCCGAGGGGGTAGTCAGAGATATTATAAAATCTCAAAACATCCACGTTTCACCAGTAGTACCGAAACTCTGTCCAGTGTGACGGGGGGTGAGCCCGTCGCCACTTATAATGGACAGTGGGTACTATACATGCCTCGAAATTGAAGCATGCAGGTTTCCTCACGATGTTTTCCTTCACCGAAAAGCCAGTGGTGTTACAAATCGTACACAAATTCCGAAAAACTCATTGGTACGAGTCGGCTTGGACGGGGATCGAACCATCGCTTCCTGCACGGCAGGCAAGGTTACTCGCCACTGGACCACCACGGCCATTCCCTTAGTGAAATGTCACTTTGTGCGTTTTTCCCCAGTTGGTTAGGACATTGCAGGCTGAGTCACCTGATTGTCTGAAAAGAAAGATGATTCCGTGCTTTGGATGGCACGTTAAACTGTTGATCACGGCTACTATCTCTGGTGGTAGTAGTCGTTACATAAAAACCACGTCAGAGGCCGTAAGGCGGTTTGAATAAACTCTGATACCAGGGCTTGCAGCCCACTCGATAAGAAGTAGAAGAACATAATAATAGCACATTATGCAATATGCAATTATCAATTTATGTCACCTGTTGTGTCATTATAATAACGAGAATACATTTTAATAAAGTTATTTATTTGTATCAAATCATAAATTATGTTGTTAACTTATAGAACATTATCATATTTTAATGTAAGATATGATACACACCTTTTCTGGTAAGCTATAGAGGCTCGTATTCTGTACTATAATTGTAAGACCTTGCTAAAACCTACAGATAAATGTCAAAATCCATACATTTCGACCCTACTTAGCTCGAACTTAATTACATCATCAATTACATTGAACAATTTGCAGGGAGCCAACATTTAGTGTATTGGTAGGTAACCTAGTTTAAGGGGTACAGAATCAAATGAGATCGAAACCCGAACCTGATTTTTAGTAGGCTTAAGTAGGTAAACTGGTTTTCGCTTCTTGTATGAAAACAATCATCTCGAAAACATTACTAGAACTAAAAAAGAAAGCAATGCTACCTAACATTATTTAATAAAGAATCTAACCAGCTTTACCGACATTGCCCAATTAGGACAATGCCTTAGGGCCTGTTTCACCACTTCTGGGTAAGTTCTCGTTAGCTTATACGACAGATAGTTTGACATATTTTATATAAAAAATTAATGTCAAAATATCTGTCGGATAACGTAACAAGAACTTATTCAGAAGTGGCGAAACAGGCCCTTAGTCTTCCAGTTTACAAATAATAAATGACCTATACTCTTTCCTACCTAAACTAGATATACCTACTTTGACTATTATAATTATCTACTTGTACTATCTACCGACATATTGAATTTACCTTTATATACCGTGTTGGAGTGTCACTGTATTCCATTTCTCTTATACGTATATTTTCAATAAACAGATGTTCTTCAAATACGCGAATTTATAGTAGGTGACCAATTGAGTCTGCCAGTTGCGAAGACCCATATATTTTTAAAATATTCGTCGCTTGGAAAACTGAAGAAAAAATACATCACTTAAAAACGCAAAAAAGCTACAACTCCCTATACGAAAAAATTGGTATAGTAGTTTTTACGTGATGCTCGAACAAACAAACAAACACACAAAAAATCAAACGAATAGACAAACAGACATAAAAAAAACCTCACTAACTATTCTTTATGATCCAACCTTAGACGATTTATATAGGGACCGCCTCGCCTTAGCATTTCCCTTCTGCCAACGTGCCAGATCAAACAATCTTACGCATTTACATACAATTTTATACCTTGTCTATCACTAAACAGCCTTTAATTGCGGAACAATAATTTCGAAACTATCGCGTTTGGGGTTCACACGACACAGTTTTTCATGAATTTTAACATTTAAATTATTCTCTAAAGTAATGGAATAAAGTCCAAAGTTGCGGATTTCATGCTGCCTCAAACATACATACCTCCAAAAAGTGGCAGAAAAGTTTGTTAGTAGAATAAATAAATACTCTAAGGGCCTGTTTCACCACTTCTGAATAAGTTCTTGTTAGCTTATCCGACAGATATTTTGACATAATTTCATACAAAATAGTATGTCAAACTATCTGTCGGATAAGCTAACAAGAACTTACCCAGAAGTGGTGAAACAGGCCCAAGGATTCAACTCACGTCAACGACATCTATCATGGTATGTTTTACAGGTTAACCTAACTAAAGATGCTGGCACGTTCACAGACACATATATAAATGAGTTCGATGAGACATTCTGCGTGCAGTGAGACAAAGGCATTGCGTAAATGTGTGGCACGCGCCAGCTTTAGTTAACCGACCTCTATTTTTAATGTTGTTTTTTGTTGGAGCTTTTAACCCTGAGGCAATGACAGCTATCCATGGTATGGTATGCTTAACTACGTTTAACTAAGCGGTTACAAAACACCTCATGAAACCTCTTCCGGCTTACCCTTGGCACAGCCCTTGGTGTACCTTATTTTCAAGGTGGAAACAGGGTAATTTTAATTTGACATCTGACCACCCTTATTGAGATTACAAATCACAAAATTTAGCTTTAACTTTTAAATTATTGTCTTTAACACTTGCCCGATGAATGAAACTATTAAAATGCGTTTTATTATTAATGTTTCCTGCAATAAAACGTGAATTAATGTTAACATACCCGTGGAATGAAATATTTTCTTTGCAAGTTTTGCAACGTTCAGTGCGGCTCTTGCATCCTAAAACGCTGCACGCTACCATGTTGTTAACTTAAAGTCACCCACTCGCAACAAATTACAACGAATTAAATTATTACGAAATAACTATTCATCGAAATATAGAGCAACAAACATTTTTATGAAATTTTTGTTGACTGACTCCGGCGTCAGACCATAGAGGCTAGAGCAAAAATATGGCTACGTCAATAAGGACAGCAATAAGGTAGCGATCTCCTTTTTTAACTAGAGTGAATTTGTATTATGCATCCCTCATTGAGTAAATGAGACAAAACACGTTCTTCGTTCTACGTTTTCGTGTAATTGTTCAGATGTTTTTGAACACCGACCGGAGATGCTTAGATACGTTTGATGCTACTGGACATAGCCTTTAGCTCAGAAAAGCAGTCGAAAAGAAATCTCTTTCCCTGTTGCCTTGCACGCAGGAAGAAATGAGGTGATCCATTCTAATGTTATAAAATAAAAATCTTTCCACGTGTAGGAATCCTTATTAAGACGCAATATTTTCTATGAGAAACGCGATTGCCGAGCGCTCCGAAAAGTGTGTGCGTGAGCCGTATTTTCGATTAAAAACAACTAACCAAAGTACTTTTTCAAGATTTTTTTTATGATTTCACTAGTTAAACTAATGGTGAATATGTGAGTATAAATACCAACAATCAGAAACTATTTTAAGTTCTTCTAAAACGAGAAAAAATGTTTAAAAATGCATGAAAATACGTCATCTTTGTGACGATTTTCTATCGAGTGAAGTAATTCCAATCGTGTATTCAGTTGATGATTTCACTACACGAACTATCCAAAAATACTGAGGTATGACTTTAGTTTCGGTAAATGGTATAAATCTAGTCGTAAAATGAAAAATAAAAGATGCCTCCGAGGTATTTCTACCTACTATTACGTCTTAAGCATTATACTTAATACGAATTGTAATACGTCCTTGCTAACTCAACAAACAATCGCAAAACCTTGGCAAGGCCTTGGCAACTTCGTCGAGTAGCCATAATGTACAAATTATAGCCCGATCTACGCAAGAATCCTCCAGCAGAAACTCTTGATATTCAGCATAGGCATGAAATTAGCTTGATTTGAAGGACTTTGTTTCAATTGAACATTAGGCTCACATCGTACCAAGGAATAATAGAGTCGTAATAGGAACTTACAAGGATAATGGTCTCTATAAGGGAACTGGCTGTTATATATTTGTACACTACCAATTAAAAGAGAACATTATAATCTATACTTCGGAAATAATTATATGTATTACTGAACAGGCGTGGTGATGCGACCAAAGCTTATAGCGGACTAACCAGCCTGTTGTGTTATCTTATCTTATCTTAATACTAAGCGAAGTAGATCTTTGATTTGACATAGACAGATTCCGCCATATCTGGAAGCAGTACTTACTCAAAAATTCAAATACGAAAATTATGTATTACTAGACAATAACATAGTATAACTACCACAATAATGAACATTTGAGTTAGTAACAACCTAACAACTAGTGTACCTTAAATTACAGATTGGAAAGTTTCGGACGGGAACTCGAACCCGCAACCTGCCCTTAGTCTATGTTAGCGTGAACTATCAAAACATAGTTGTGTCTCAGTTTTATGTCTCAAATCAAAACTGATATCGATAGTGACGAGTGATTTCCTTTATTATAGCATTCACACAAACACATAATTGTTTTGTGAGATTGCACCCAAAATAGACTTAAAATAAAGAGCGTCAACCCTAAAAACTTTCGGAGAAACTCCTTAATGCAAAAAAGTATTGATATATTCAATGTCAAAGCCATTACGTTCAACGTACTCATTCGCAAAAACAAGTTTCGATTTGAAATTTTTTTTCGAAAATAACTGTAACCGAAAATAAAAGTGGAGTCCTGCGCGCTCGCTTCTGTCCTATTTATAATCTAAGGCCCGGTATTCATCAAAGCTGAGATAGGCGGAGAGGAGAAGAGCGGAGATGCTGAGCGGCTAGTGTGTATTTATTGAACCTAAGCGGATCGTAGCGGAGATGAGCGAAGCGGAGTCGAGCGGTGTCGGGCAGGGTCAAGCGTAGATGCCGGTCGGCCCTGAACGACGCAGCTCTGCCCATCTTCACTCCGCTTGAACCGTATTCACAGAAGCTGAGCGAAGCGAAGATGGGAAAATAACTAAATCATATTGGTTGTTCCCGACATATCTCCGCTTTTCTCAGCTTCGCGCTTCGGTAGATTCCTGTCGAGACAGACAGAAAGGACGTGAGACGCGGACGAGGCGCGGAACCGGATGATTTCAATACAACATGTGTTGCGTTCGTGTCCGCGCCCTGTCTTCTCTATGCATTTTGCGTCGCGAAAGAGACATTATGTCTAAAGTAAAGAAAGCTAACCTTGAAAAATACATGTGGATACTACACTAGACAAAACGACTAAAACTTGACACTCAGCCAAGACAAACAGAAAATAAAAAATATTGAAAAATACTGTCTTAACACCGAACAGATAGAAGGACAAAACGTTAATCCACACTATTTCAGCATACTGTAAGCTCAACACGTCGTTCATTGTGCACAGTTATAATTATGATGCTGTTATAATACAATTCCAGGAGTGCAATCCTCTAAGATAACATCCTTCTTGCATCCTTCAGATCGTCGAAGTTGTCATAACAACGCATACCGAATTGACAGCTCGACGATGTTACAGGTTTCAACCGATGTTTGCGCTTAGTGAATTGCACTCCTGACAGCTAAAACAAACCATCTTCTTAAGGCCCAATGGTAGGACGAAATACCTTGGAGGCGTCTTTTATTTTTCATTTTACGAGTAAATTTTAATAGAATTTTTTATCGAAAAACGCACGCACTTTTCGGAGGGCCGGGCAATCGCGTTTCTTATAGAAAATCTTCGTCAGAACCCATGGCCCCTTAAGCTATGATAAATGAGTCATAGACGATCACCAGCAGTGCGATTTTTGAAAATCATACGAGCGGTTCGGCAGTAGAAAATGTCAGAATTACTATGGAGATTATGCATCTTTCTACTGCCGAACCACTCGTATGATTTTCAAAAATCGCACTGCTGATCATAACGAGTTCCCTATGTTACCTAGATCGAAAGTGAACACATTACTTTCAAATTTTTGTTGATGTAATTTCAACTTAGAACAAGCAGAGATATAATAATAAGCAAAATAAGATTGGAATTTGCTAACCTGTACTTATTCTAATCATAGTTTGAAGGTTAGGAAAACAAATCCTGACCTTCACATTAACACTGGGGTGACAGAACGTCAGCGTCGCATTGTAACACAAGTATAATGGCCGGTAAACAACTTGGCAAAAAGTTTACTGCACAGAAAAAACCGGCCAAGTTTGAGTTGGGACTCGGGCAATTAGTGTTCCGTACAACCAGTGGTTTTACATGGGTCTAGGGTAGGTGATAACCAGTTTAAAATGATACTAAGTATGTAGGCTAGTTTTCACTTGTAGTACTTTTTGTTAAAACCATTCAAGTTAGTTCCAAGTTATGTTCATGATATTTTTTCAGGTTTAACATGGCTTTAGTTTTAGAAATATTGAGGACAGCAGTTTATCTCGATTTATTGAATTTTTTTTTTAATAAAGATTCAAAGAAAATGGGAATTTTTTTTTAGACTTATTTTTATTCAAAACTATCCCTCAATATATAAAAATTATGCTTTTTTGACTTCAATTATATCATTAGACTATTAAAAGTTTCTAAAACCACCACGACATGGCGAGTACCGAGTCAAACTCAATGACATACCATAGACTCCACAGAAAAATAAAGCCTATTGAACACACAGACGGAATGTCACAAACTAAATACAATCAGCTACCAGCTACGTTTCATAAAACGGCTCGAGGAATATCGGAAATTGTACAAACATCGCTGAAACAGTCCTAAATGCACACGAAAATCCAGTTAGCTGGCCTCAAAACACGATACAAACGCTCAAACAACTACCGTATATCAATCACTTTAAAGTGCACATTAAATTTAACATGTCCTGAATACATGCAGCCTCGAAACAATACGAAATTCTCTCTGCTTTCAAAAGCACGAAACGAATTATTACATGGTAATTTGCTTATGTTGGTGTACACACGGCGACAGTTCAACCTACCCATAGTTGAACTCTATGTTCATGGACATAAGGTCCAACTATGGGTAGGTTGATCTGTCGCCTTGCGTACACAAAGAGCTTCGACTGTTAATAGTAGTCAGTCACACTGAGCCGATGACCTCTTTAGAAAGATGTAAGGCTATTTACGCTAATTCGTAAAGACATTACTGATATACATTGTATGAATCTACAGATCGTCTGTCTCAAGCAAAGACATCGATCTAAATAGATAAAGCAAGTACTTTAATATGTATGAAAACAAAGCATACTAAACTTTTTCTATCTTCTATGACAAGCTAATGAAAGGTACAGCCGAATTATAAATACGCGCGTTAGGGTTGAACTACATCGCGGCCGTGCTATCGCGCGCGCGATATATGTTCTAGCAAATGACGTTCCTGAGTGACAGAAAACGATTGAGTGACGGAAAAATGCGATGCGGTGCTATTAAATGAGGTTCAACCCCGCTTAATAAGGGCACGCGACGCGAATTCGAAAGATTAGTGTTATCTATTAAGATCTATATATCTGTGGTCTAAGACTATCAAGAATGAATCGGTACTGTTTTCATTATCATTCATCCAGTCACGTCTAGTGACGCTTTACATACATACATCCATAAACCTTGTGATACATACGCTGTGTAGTTGTGGCTTAGAATGGACCACCCCATTTCTTCTCGAGGGTGTCGTAGGATAGCGGATCTCAAGGGATAGTGTTTTTCATGCAGTGTTTCTGTGAGAGAAAGCCCCCTCACTATTTGAAACTTCATTCTAACCCTGATCCAGAAATGAACCACAGAACAACATGTGCCAAAATATAGTTGCAGTTGCGGCGAGCCTTCTGACCACCCTGATTGCATTCATTGCCAAGGTGTTACGTTCACCCCGGCAACACTTGCAGCAAGTGCAGTTGCTTGCGTCACTTCCTAATATGGATCGATGCAGGCAGGCTCCGAGCGGACAAAGTTGGTTTTCCTGTAATTATGCATTACGATGTTCATGGTCCAATTAATTCTACACTGAGACTGAAAACTTGATTCTTAGAAGTTAAATTCACAAATACCGTTGTCGATTGTTTCAAGGAATTTGGAAGGAAGACAAGATGCGCAACGAATGTAAATGTATTATAGAAGGAAGATCGCACCCAATAACTGGCAGAATAAGTAGTGATGAGGACATCGCCACTACTTAAGGAACATAAGTTATGGTACCGACACGTTATGAGGAGACCAGACAATCACGTCATTTAAAAGTACCTTTCCGTTGCTACCAAGAAAAGGGGGAGAGGGAGACCTCAAACCAGCTGGTCGACGAATGTCTGGAGAGACATGATAGCGTTAGGATTCCGCGAAAAAGATGTCTATTAAAGGCACAGATTATAATATGTTAAAGGCCTGAATGAATAGCGTTGCAAGATTGGGAAAGTCGATCCAGTGTAACGGGACATAGCGAGTGACAAGAAAAAGACGCAATCGCACGCACCATTAAAATGAATGAACAATATGTCAATAGATTGATCAGTAACAGAAAAAGTTCATAAATTCAGTTGTTTAATACTGCGAAAGTCAGGTAGCTTATTTAAGGCGTGTCATCCCCGGGACCACGACTCTCCATATTAATCGAAGCGAACGAGCGCGTCGCCCCGGTCAGAATTTAGCCGTTTTCTTTGAAAAAATGAGAAGATTTTTTATTAATTTCGAAAAAGTAAAAAAAACCACATCATTCTAAATAATTGTGTTGTGAACAATATTGTAAATTTTCATTTTCTTACGATTAAAAATGAAAGAGTAAAATGGTTACAACTGGAAAAAAGGGGTGACTTTAGACTCCCTTTTCTTCGGTTTTATTCATTAAAATCGGTTTCTAGAAAAACCACATCACTTCTCATATCGTGTAGATGGTTCAGTTTATTTTTCAGCTCAAAAAGTGCCATGGTTAATGTATAAAATGGTTACAAAGTTACCCAATTTCATGATAAAATCAGGAGGTAGCCCCTTAAGTATCTTTATCGTAAACATCTTTCTTGTGAATCATGCATGCTTGTTTCGTATTTCGATCAAGGGTCTTTGTTGAGGATTAATCCGGAAGATCTTGTGAACTGTGGAGCGCAAGGATGACAGTCAGATAAATAACTATAACAAGCTCAATTCACGGTCGAGTGATTGACCTGTGAGTCCTTGCAGGGCGCCCGAGCGCGCTGCATACAAACGGAGTAAGATCCTATTTTCAATACTAAAGTTTTAAAACACGGACACGGTCCAGATATTAATCTCTGGTTTGGGGTTTGTCAAATTTCCGTTAAAATAGGTTTCAATTAACTTATTTATTTTTATTTATGTATTTATTTTGGAGAACTTACAGCTAAATAACAGTTTGATTAAAATTGATAGTCAGATGCTGACAACAAGTTCCCACTTATCAATGCTAGGATTAATTTAAGATTTGTATGGAAATCTCTGAGCCACTGAAAACTTTGAAACTTTACATTTTAGCGAAAGCACAGGAACAGAGATTAGTTTCTAGATAGTATTTTAAAATTTGCATTGTCTTTAATTAAACTTCGTTTGTTTGGAGCGCGCTAACGGTTATGCACCTTTAAACCACGTACTCTACCCATCAAACTGAACAACTTTTACTATGGGAGCAAACCTGTCAGCGCAAAAAAGAAAATCAGCTGTTCCATACTAAACTGCAATGCCTACTCGACTAAAATGTATGAGACAGCTGTTTTTTTTTGTTCTTATAGGTTTGCTCCCATAGTAAAAGTTGTACAGTTTGATGGGCTCTACCCATATGTGGTTTAAAGGTTAATGATACTTTTCCTTCCACCCCCGTACTTCCCACAACAAAAGTCAGCTGTTCAAAACAAAACTGCAAACTTTTTGAGCCAAATGTATGGGATAGCTGATATTTTTTTCGCGATTTCAATGTTGATCCCATAGAGAAAGTTGTTCACATGTTGTCACACAGATGATGATTAGAAACGACCAACGCACTGAACAACTTTTACTTTTAGACCAATTACGAAATAGGGATTTTTTTCGCCATTTCAAACTGGTCTGGTCTTGGTCCAGGTCCGAAAAATCCCCTTAAGTACGTTTAAGTTTACACCCTGTTCTATTTTGAACATTTGTATAGAAAAAAAAACTATTTATAAAATAAACAACTTTTATTCCGTACCAGTTTTACAACTCCAACGATAGCATTATGGTAGTGGGAGAATAGAGAAACCAACCAAATAGTAAACAGAGTAACTTTCACAATAACACTGCACTATTACTATAAGCACGCAGCGATCGAAATAGTCAGCGGTAGAGGTCATTAATCCCACAAAAACTCTTATTACTAACGTTTTAAGTACGAAAATGGCTTGATATGCGCGAGTCAGTGCGTGGAACAAACTATTAGTCGGTAAGGGAAAGTAAGCGACCTGCCTTACGATGTTTTAACAAAAAACTAGGTAGTACTTTGGAAAAACGATATAGGTACAAGATGTTATTCTTCTTTCGCGTCAACAGCCATACAGTGTGTATAGGTAATTAAATACGATACATTTCTAAGGGGGTGTTTCAGACCATCAGACTGAACAAATTTCACTTAAGACGCTCCACATCCATAGGTCAACGCAGGGCCGGGCCATATTTTGCTGGTTTTTAGAAGCTATCTTCTCTTTATTTGAAAGACATACAAATTAATGGAAAATATGATCAGCAATGATCTTCAACATCTCGGCTTTACTTGCTATGAAGTACATTTCTTATTTTTCTATAAAATACATATGAAACCTGTTTTCAAATTAAAGCCTAAATATTGAAAAAAAAAAAACTGTATTATGTGCATCTACTTTATAAGTTGAAGTCACTTTAACTTGCGACTCACTATTGTGTGATGCTATGAAGAAATTTTTAATTAGATAATTGAAAAATTTGGTGCGAATTCCTTATGATTTTCGAATTTGATTTCCTCGGATTAGAAGGCACCACAGTGACACAATGAAGGATAAGCCAGTCAAAATTAGGTATATCTACTAAAATGACATAGTTTAGTAGAGGTGAGGCGGCTTTGAAAGGGTCAAGGTCGTCCGCTCAGGGAAACCTCTTAAGAAACAGATTGATTGACCATAGTTCGAATCAATATCCTGAGTTCGTCTAGCGCACCCTCTGCAGTCAACCTCGATAAGACCATTCCTGATTGGTTAATCTTTCCTCTACAGTATGAGAGATTGTCATATACAAGGTGTACATTTAAATGCGTTACATACTAGGGGATGCTTCAGATCATCAAATTGAACAACTTTCACTAACACGAACCAATATCGAAATGGCGAAAAAAAATCCTTTAGAGACTAAATTGCAATAGAATAGAAAACTTTATTTTCGACCAACTGAGATCGCTATGCCAATTCGACTCTAATGTAGATCCTACCATTTATTAGAAATGTTTACGTTTGTGTGTTGTGACGTTGTGAGTTTTTCACCACATGGTTGTGGATGTTTGTAACTGAATAGTTAGCATGTAATATACAGTGTGTCCCAAAACTCAGTCAATCCGAAAACGGGAGATAGGCAAGTTTGTAACTGTTCAGGGAAAATAACAAATAAAATCTTTTATCATATTGTTTCGTAATTTTTTTGAACATCTGGAAAATCACCACTCTTCGTCGTACTTTTAGATGTATTGTTGTGACTACAAATTAGTTTATTTTTTCATTGAAATACTTGTTACGCAATCTTTTCTGTGGACCCAATTCAAAAATAAAGAATGAGTGCCATACTTTTTAAAGAAATAGTAGATTACACTCCGAGGGCAGGAAAGTAAAGAAAGGTCCCAGATCTCAAGTAATTCTGTTTGTATCAACAAACATTTGTGATCTGAGGCTTTCTTATTTACTGCCCGAGGTTAGTATACTATTTTTCTCCTCGACGGAGGTGGAAAGCGGTAACTTCGTTTAGCGCAGCGGGACGTAAATTGACGCTTTCCGTCCGGAGGGGAGAAAACACTGTTTTGTCAGACTTCTATGCAGTATATATTGTTTTTGGCAAATTTGAGACTACGCCTGCATAAAAATGTATGGCGCTAACCTAGCAAGTTATTTCAAAAGTTGGCCCATTTATTCAAGTTTTCAGAATGATATCAAATGTTTGTTCTCAGAACATGGATGTGGAGCACGCGGTATCATCTCAGCTCTCAAGGGTACTGAGTCATCGACACGTCGGCATCGGCCTGGTTAGTGTAACCTTTCGATAACGAACAACAACAACCATTTTTTATTTACATGCACGTTTATGCCTGGGTGAGTAAACTGTGAACGTATCCATAAAACTGAATGCTTAAAATGATTAAAATGCTTTTAAGTATACAATATTATACACAGTGTTTTAAATACTTAAGGACGTGACCATCAAAGACCTATAGGTAATAAAATCGCGGAAAAAAGGTCGGTCCATATGTCAATATAAATAGCTATTGTAGGTGTAGTGTAGGTACGCACGGCGACAGATCAACCTACCCATAGTTGGGACCTTATGTCCATGAACATAGAGTTCAACTATGGGTAGGTTGATCTGTCGACGTGTGTACTTAACAGCAGTTTTTTTTCGCGATTTTCATGCTCGTCCTATACTGAAATTTTATACCCTCTTCTATAACACATTGTTAACATCCTGTATAATATACGAGTATCACTATAGCACACACAAACAAAAAATACAAGGTGTAAAATTCAAAGCGTTACAATCGTTAGGAGTGCTTCAGACCTCCAAACTGAACAACTTTTACTACGGGACCAACACTGAAATCACGAAAAAAACAGTTGTTTCATACATTTGAGTCGAGTGGCCATTGACATTTTCTATGGAACAACCAAAATTTTTTCTCCATAGTGAAATTGGTTTAGTTTGATTGTCTTTCAAACACCCGATAGCGGAGTTTGAAACCAACATTTGGCCCAAGAATTGCTTCTTTGATTTGAACTGTCCTACGCTTTTATCAAAGACTAGTGTTTTCCCGCGACTTCGTCCGCACAAATTATATACTTACCAGATTTTAAGTCAGATCATAAGCTATCAAACAAAAAAAGTTTCATCAAAATCGGTTTAGTAGTTTTTGCGTGATGCGCAAACAAACAAACAAACAAACAAACAAACAGACAAACAGACAGACAAAATTTCTAAAAAAGGTTGATTTCGAGTCAGGGATACCTAAAAACCATATCGTAATCTTTTTTTTGTAAATATCTTCAATGTACAGACACACTTCAGTTACCTACAGATTTATAATAGTTTAGATTCGTGCAAAAAGAATCGATTGTGTCTAGAATGTCACCATTATGAATGAGGGTATTGGTATTCTATTCTATTCTATTTTTAAAAATATGGCTGCCATCTTTGGTTAATGATGATTTTGCCAATGTCGAGTTTTTATAGAAAAAGTGCTTGACGTTGTACGGTTATATTGATATTTTGGTGACTTCAAGGGTTGTTCCTATAAAAGAACAATATCCTGAGCCACCACTGGAGTTCCGCTGTAGGCCGGGGATGGGGCAACCGACAAGCGACACGCGCGAGGGTATTGGTATAATGAGCAGAGGATTTGATGTTACATAATGCAAATAGTAGGTAGGTAGGTATAGCAGAGCAGTGCTAAACGTGACTTTGTACTGACACTAATAATTATCGGTTGAACTCGTATCGGGGTCACGACTTATGAATGATTCCGAAGATGGCGGATCTTCGAACCCGCGGTCAAGAGGATAGTCTAGTACCGTTTTGTCCATACAAACGTATTCCCCTGTTTCTTCCCTGGATAATGAGTTAATGACACTAGAGCAAACAATTTTTTACCATACAATCTATGTTACCTTTGCTACATGTTTTGCTTTTTTGTATGAATGAATTACTTTAAGAACTAGGACCTACCTATACCGCCCCTTTTCAGAAATCCAGCTAACAAAAGAGATTGCCCATTCCCGTTTCGCATACAAAACTGGTAAATTTGAATGTTATAAGAAAACCCATTGCAAAAAAGGATAATTTCCATTTCATTGGGTAGTATGATAATCCTCCTGTTTTGTGTATAATTTTAGCTATCATACACTTCGTATTTGTTCTTTGATCATACTCATTCGTTAGTTGTGCAACGATTTGAAACGAATAAATAAATTAATTAAAAATAAATAAAAATTTACTTTATTGCCACACAAAAATACAGAATAGTTACCAAAAAACATACAGTTCGTCATGTGGGCAATGTCTTTTGACGAATATAAACAAGAAAAGCACAACATACATACATAGCCAAAGTCTTTCTCACATTATTCTTGAAAGAATATTATCTTAAGGGTGGCTTCAGACCATCAAACTAAACGACTTTCACATTGGAGCCAACGTCGAAATCGCGAAAAAAAAAAACAACAACAGATAGGTAGCTGAAACTACCTACTATCTTTCTTAGATTCAAGGCCGATAATATCGCTGCGATTTTGCGATAATTGTTCTCAGTACATTTTGTATGGGGACGCGCTCGATCGCACACACTGCCGCGATATTATCGCAACTCTTTCGACTACATTCAGTGGTGGGGCGCATGCGTGACGCGAATCGCGGAATCGCTGCAGTGTGTAAGGTGTCGCGATATCGCTGTCGATAATATCGCTGCAATGTGCGGAGGCCTTAATTGTTACTGACAAAAATGCGGATCAAACTTGTTCGGAATATAAGTTTTTATTATTATTAAAGTTCCTAACCGAACTAAAACGTGACTGACTACGATACCAAAGGTTCATTTACATATTTTTACAATAAGACACGGTCTTTTCAGATACAAATACCTAAGAGAATATCAACAGTCAAGATAGATTAATGTAATAGATTTGTTCGTGAAAACAATTAAGAATAATAAGAACAAAGAATAATTAACTCAGATGATCACATTATGAGATAAGAGAAGAGAATCTAACTTCTAAATAATATCATACAAATATTATAAACTATAGCTAATGCTACTGACGTTCTCCTATCTAATCTAGACAACAGAACAGCTGTGAAACGACATTTGCGCAAGTAGTAGTAGCTGTAGAAGCATAAATAAAAATAATCAAAAGTACTTTCAGTCGTTTCCCGAACTTTTTTTCCGGGCAACTTTTACGATTTTCTTTCTCTAAAATAAAAACTTTATGTACGGACTATCACGTCACGAACATTTAAAAAATAGCTAAACCGGCCCAGTCATTCTCAAGTGATGCGCTTACCAACTAAACGAACAGATTTATTTTTAATTTATTTGGATAATAAGGTAGGTAAGGTAGGTAAGGTATGAATGTGACATTTTTGAATTTTTTGATGTTTGTTACTGCATCACGCATAAACGACTGAACGGATTTGGATGAAACCTGTACACAGATAAGTATAATATGCTGGGGATTTACATGAAGGATGCTTTTTTTTAAATCAACGAGGCTAATCCGTGGGCAACACTAAGTTATACATCAACAACGTAGTACCTAACTTATAAAGAAATCCGTCAAACCTCAAATTAGTTTTGAATAAAATTTAACCTTACCCTTGCACGACGGCCTTCATTCGGCATTGCTGATAAATTAATAACCAATCAATGCCAGATAACGGTAAGGATAATCCTAGGTCACGAACTAATATTAATATCACCACGTTATCAATACTGATTAGATTCACAAACACTTAACCAACACTTCACTGTGAAAAAATGCGAAACCCATTTACTTCATCATTATTAAATATAGAAGCAGCTGAATAAACGCATTTATTAAAAACAACAGATCACTTTTATCACTGGAACTCGAATGAGAAACTCACGACGCGACCGCACGCGTCGAGAATCGATCGCGAAATGTCGCCAGTGGGGTGCGCCGGCGCATGATCCCGAGGCTTCCTTGATAACGGACTAAACAGAAGTACTTAATTAAAATAGAGCAAACAATGCCCGTATCCGTATTCCGTAATGCCAAATCTGTTCTCAAGGTTCTCAAACTGTATTGCGTACCACTTTTCAAGTATTCTGAAGTAGCTTCTGAATTTAACTATTCGTTAATGGTCTTCAAAATAAGGAAAAGGCATCCTCTGCCGTGCCGTTTTCTTCTTTCGAGTCAGCATATGACAATCACTCATGCTGTAGTGGAAAGATTAGCCATTCAACTCAAAAATGTTCGTATCGAAACTGACTGCCCAGGGTGCGCCAGAGGCACCCGTGAGATGATAAACCGAGAAGAAACTGATACTTTAGCATTGGATAATTTAGTGATCAACCAGAATTTGAAACATTATCAAGCTGCCCATAGGGCTAAAACCAAAATCGATGACCAACAGATGGTGGTAAGTTATGCCATCTTAGGATATCCAAGTGACTTCCATTTAGACGGTAAAGGCAATGGCAGGGCCTGATAAATGCTGGTATAGTTTCAATTACATACTTGTTTACCGATTTAGCGGTAAATCCCCTGATGTCTTAATAGATAAGTATAGATGACAATATACCAACACAATATTCAAGTATCATGTTTTACATAGAATTGTTTAATGCTTTGGTAGATATTGTTGATGTCTGTTTCTATTTCTGTTGCCATAAAAGTTGGTATTTCATCAAATTTGCTACCTACTTGCTATTGCAACGGTGATTGCAGTGTTGGTTCGATTCCCGTCCAGGCTGACTCGTAACGAGTTTTTCTGAATTTATGTACGATTTGTAACACCACTGGCTTTTCGGTGAAGGAAAACATCGTGAAAAAACCAGCAAGTTTCAATTCGAGGTATGTATGAAATTTTATGGTACAATTAGTACTCACGGACCATTATAAGTGGCGACGGACTCGCTCCCCGTTACAATGAAAGATTCTGTGCTAGGTACTAGTGAAACGTGGATATTCTGAGTATTCAGAACCTCGGGGAATATAGTGGAGAGCCTATGCTTTCAAAGTTTGAGAAACTGCACCATAGACAAATGTTGAGTTCCTTATTCCGTGAGATGTGAATTCTGTGCTTGGTCGACGAAGCGCAACCGGATTCCGATGGTAATTGCATCTTTTTGCTTCTCTTGTTTTCTAAAGCCTCCTTTTTACGGTTATTTATTTACGATTTAAGTATCTGTTTGTTTTTTGCGAAGTCTAGAGTCTTTAATAAATCGTTTTTATGTTTGAAAAAAGGCACATAATTTTGATTGGCCAATCACAAACAAATGACATGATAGATGTATTAAATATCTTGGAAACAGATATTGGTATGGTAATGATGACAAATTAGGCAATCTACATCAATTACCAAATCTTGACTTCATAATTGAAGTGTTTAAAATTTTGACAGCAAACAAAACACCTGCCACTGACAACAAAAGATAAATCGTAAAAAAATTGCTTTAAAGTTTTTCTCTCTCCTATTATCGTTAGTCAATAATCGACACAGTGGATATCCTTGGAATAAGTATCGTTAATTTAGCAAAATAACGTGATTTAAGGCTTGTCACGTGACTATAAAAACTAATGTCACCAAACCTGTCTAGCATGGGAGTGACGACCCGGTTTGCTGGAGGTTGGAGGTAGTGCCTTACGTATCGTATCGTATTATTATTGCTCCGAAAAATCAGGCGAAATCCCAGGGTCTAGACTCTAGTGTTTCAATAAAATTCACGTGAGGTTTACAAAGAAAGAGATCCGGCTCGAAGGACCAAAGAAATCTTTTGGCAAGGACTAACAATTTAAGATAATCCTGTAGTTCACATTTAAATATAAATACCTACTGGAAATGTTCCTACGTTAGTATCTTCACGTCCTAAATACTGCAGTGTCTTAAAACGAAAGTCTTCGACCAGTGTGTGTTGCCAGTGACGACATATGGAACAGAGACGTGGTCGATCACTCAAGGCCTCATAAAAAGGCTGAAAGTCACCCAAAGGGCAATGTAGAGGGCTATGCTCGGATTTTCCCTACGAGATCGAATCAGAAATGAAGAGATCCAGAGTAGCTGACTTGACATAGCTCAAAGAATTGCTTAACTAAACTAAACCGATGGCCGATGGGGCTGAAAAGTTCTCGAGTGGCGACCGTGTACCGGAGAGCGCAGCGTCGGTAGGCCCCCCGACAAGGTGGACCGACGACCTGGTGAAGGCGGCGGAAACCCGTTGGATGAGGGCAGCGCAGGACCGGTCGGTATGGCGATCCTTGGGGGAGGCCTATTTCCAGCAGTGGACGTCCATCGGCTGAGATGATGATGATGACTGGAAATGTTTCCCGACTCTTTCTAATTATAAAGGGTGTAAACCTAAATGTGTTACATACTTTAGAAGGTGCTCAGACTACCAAACTTAACAACTTTCACTATGGGGCCAACATTAAAATAGTGGAAAAAAATTTTACTTGTTCAATAAAAAACGTCAATAGAAACAGCAGTTTGTTTTTTTCGTGATATCATTGTTGGTCTATTAGTGAAAGTTGTTCAGTTTAATGGTTTGAAGCACCCCCTTAAGTATGTAAGATAATTTGTAAAATTGCAATGAAATCAATTTAAATAAATACATAAATAAATAAATAACGCTCACAGGCACATACGTTGTAATGATCCCAAACTAGCACTAAAGGCTTTTATTATGGAAACCATACAACAACGGCACGAACATATAACATCCATGACCGAACCGGGATTCGAACCCAGGTTTGGCAGTCCGGCGTGGTAACCATTACACCAACCGGGTCGTCAGGCCAGAAATTCAATTATAATGGCCTATTAGGACCTACATTACTAAGCGAGGTCAATGCGAAAATTGAATTCAAGATTCTATTAATTTTGAAACCGTTGAAGTGGTGCGACACTTGACAAACAATTGTTAGGATAATATAAATATTAAAATATAATAAAATGAAAGGGCTTTTTTCCAGCCATGCAGGTGTACAAAAAATACATAAACCAGTACCTATAGTCAATTTGGGAAAGGGAATAGATCATCGTAATTTATGAATACAATTATTTGCGGTGCGAACCGCTTGACAAATAATTGTTAGGATAATCTAAATGATTAAAATATAAAAACGGGCCTTTTTCCAGTCATGCAGATGTACGTAAAATACATAGTCAATTTGGGAAAGGGACATAGGGCCATCGTAGTTTTTGAACACAAAACTTTAGCATACCACAATAACAAAAAGGCAAAAGCAGAAAAATTCTTTTAGCATTTGGCAATGACAAGAATACAAAATGTCCATCGGAATTGTTATTCGTTATTTGTACACGTGCTACTTGTGGATGTTGAAAGTGAGGCTCTTGAATTACAAATGTATTGACGACAGTAAATGAATATTAAGTTCTCTTGTTAACTAACTTTACACCACATGAGTAAATACACCACAGAGACAATACTTCCAATGAGCGCACAAAATAATTACGTGACACGCTCGCCCATAGATTGTCCACTGGCCGAGCTGGTTTTGACCACGGTGACGGCGTGAAGAACTCGATGGTGAAAGGTCACGCACGCACTTACGTCCTTACTGTCGTCCATCGCCCGTACCACCGAGGGGTGAGGTCAAAATTGGGAAGGGGCAGGCAGTGTCCGTACAGTACGTAGGTATTAAGTCAGTACTCTTTCTTATACTGCCACTCAGATATTACGGACAATGTTTGTCAACGACGGGTGTCGTTATGAGGCGAATAATCCCTTCAGCTTAAGAATAAATATTACTCTATGCATTAAGTCCCACGACATCTCACTAATAGTGGAGGGGAGGTCGAAAAGTCGCCAAAATCGCTTCACGTAATTAATGGACGCCCCCTTAAACTCTATGTATCCGACGCCTCATCTGATGGGATTTCCCGTTCCATATTTTGGAGGATAAACTACGGATAAACCCGTGATTTGATGGATTTGAATTTAGAACGCACACTCGTGCTCTAAAAATATCATGTGCACTTTTTTTTGTAAATAACTTTTAGTTGTAGTCAAAATCTACTAAAGAACACATCATCCTCATATAATTAAAAAACAGACTTATCACCAACAAGGATGATAAGAGTTAGTTCCAAGTATGCATAGACGAAAAGGAAAGACAGGTCGAAATGCTGTCAGGGTATTTCAAAGGCACCTTACAGAGCCTTAAATTGTTAACTGTGAGATCTAGTGAACTATACTGCTCCAACCTCATTGCTAATAGCAAGGCAGGACACAACTTAGCAGTCCATCAGCAGTTAGGGTATTTTAAAGCCAGCCCGAAGTAAAAGACATTGCACAATCCCGTTTCGCATACAAAACTGGTAAATTTGATTTTGAATTTTATAAGAAATCCCACTGCAGGAAAGGATAATTTCCATTTCATTGGGAAGTATGATATTACTCCTGTTTTGTTTGTAATTTTAGCTATCATATCATATATATTTGTTCTTTGATTATCTCATTCGTTAGTTGTGCAATGACGGCAGTTTATTTTTTCGCGATTTCGTTGTTGGCTCCATAGTAAAAGTTGTTCAGTTTGATGTAAGAATACATGCTGAAGAAACCCGCAGTGATAAAAAAAATTATCCTGTATATTAAATTAGCGACGGTGACGGTGAAAACTGACAAATCCCGGAAAGTGTTTTAGTCAAACGTGGCATTAACGCAAACGTGATAATCTGCAAAGCTGACAGATTAAGGACTTCACTTAAGGAAATTAAAAGGCTTCGGGTAATCCCTTTTTTGACATGACTGATGAATAGGGTTGCGCCACTATCGATAGTTTTACATCGATGGTGAATTGGTGATCTCTAGATAAGTTATATTGTCGATAGATCCACATTGTTGAATTATGTGAGTGTCGATATCACTAGTTAGTTACTGTGAATAACATTAAATAGTCGTAATGGAACAATCAATGCCATGAAAGGACAACAATGCTGTCGATATTAAATTTGTCTCTGATACATTCGATAAGGTAGTGTTGTTTCGTTATTATCGATATTACGTATGTATGGCAATTACCGAGACTATCAATATGCTATCAATATTGAACAAATTTAAGACTATTGTTGTATCTGCAAGACCTCAGGTCAGCTTCGTAGCAGGTGGCAATCAGCCCTAATGGAATACAGGGTCCAACTTAATATGCTGACACTTTTTTAAGGGGATGTTCGGACCATCACACTGAAAGACTTTTTCTATAGGACCAACATCGAAATCGAAAAAAAAATATCTGCTCGAGTTGGCTTTGTTGTATTGTAGTGGCAGTTGTGTTTTTTTTTTTTGCGATTTCGATGTTGGTGTTGTAGAGAAATTTGTTCAGTTTGACAGTCTGTTCATCCCCTTAAAAAGTGTCAGCATATTAAGAAGGACCCTATACTATATGTCTGTACGATTTTATCGATAGCCTATTTGTTATCGATACAACTATACCTACTGATGCGGTCTTGTGTTGAATAAAATCTGATCGGCACAAAAACCAGATAAAAAACTAAGGAAAATCCCTAATGTTGAATTAATTATTTCATAAAATATGTTCTGGGTAGAGTGATTTATCAATTTGTCATCCAGTCACGCAGCGCTCAGAATAAACTTTGAAACTAGGCCAGACATTATCATAATAATTGAAACATGATAAATCAAAACATAATTATTCAGATTCAAAGCTTTGCTGAATAGCAGGGAGCGGTGAAGTTTAATGCCAACCAAATACATTAACAATATGCAAAATTATGGTAATTATAGGTAACTTCATCCTTCTGTAACGAGAATCTGTCATACAGATTGGAGCATCTCCTATAGGTCACAAATAACATAGTCTTACCTTATCACTATCAGTCGGCAGGGTTCCATAGCCGTACCAGCTCCTGGCAGGCTTCAGCCTCGGCTCATCCCTCGGGGAAAGCAGGCCGCTGCCCCACCGCACCACGCCTTCCGCCACAGCAGCCACTCCTGGAGTCACAGGGCTTCCATTCGGAGACTTGGGCGAACCGAGGCCTTTCTCCGCAACGGGAGGCAGGGTCGGCCGCGCGCATCCCGTCCGCCTCTCATAAATTCTCTTACATGACTCGTCTATATCCGTCTCCAACAACCCTTTCTTATCACTCCCCCTTTTAACCTCTACACTCCTTTTCCCTTCTTCTTTCACCCATTTCGGATCAGATTCTCTACGTTTAACGCTCTCGTTTGATTCTTGACGACTTAGGAATGCTTTTTTCAAGCTTTCGCTCGAATCCTGCTTCGCTACCGGACTTTTCTTGTCGTCTTTGGTCGTTTTCTTTTCGTCTTTCGACAAGAGAGCGCGTTTCAGACTGTCGGACGAATCTTGTTTGTGTATCAATTTGCGGGGACATTCAGTGTTTAAAGAGTCAGTTGTTTTAGAGATCAGGAGTTTGGGGTAGTCGTAGGGGGCATTGTCGTTGAGTTCGAGGGAACGTCTGTTTTTTCTCTTATCCGCTGGCGCTATTTGGGCCTTGGCGGGGAGAAGCCGGCGGGGGAGGAGGCTGCGGTGGTCAGCGAGAGGCGATTCTGGTCGCAACATGGTGGGCGGCGATGCGAAACTGCCGCGAGCTCCAAATCGCCTAGAACAAACGTGCCTATGTCAGATAAACAGTCCAATAATACACAATTTGAAGTACATAAAATTGTTGTTAGAAGTAGGAGCAAACAACACAGTGAGCGACATTCCAGAAAAGTTAACAATAGCTGGGATAGCATTATAATATTGCTATACATTATCTGCGAATTTGATGGCTCTGAAGCCTTTTTTGTCATGTTCTCTACTTTGAAAATCGCTCATTGGAACTAGAATTGTAGAGGTACCTACATAAAATTGTGGTAAAAAGTAGGTAGGTATATCGTGAACAGTAGGTAGCAATACTGTTTCACTTGATCACGTCCACACGCGCATTGGTACATTATGTGTCATGAATATCTATCGGTCTCGGACAACGTCAAGGGCATGTCCAGTAAATTCGTCTAGCACATCTTAGTTGTTGCTTGCGTATATCAGCTCAGGAATAGAGTAATGTTCATCGGCTCAGGTGGGAATGGAACAAAAGGATGGATGAAGAGGATAGGAGGATTATTGAGAAACTTGGACGGCAGGGTATTCGGCGCCGGCGATTGGTCAATTTGAAGAATAGGACAGTCGTAGGGGATGTGTGTAGGTGTACTGTGTGTTAAACAATTCATTGCGTGGAGTCAGAATATAAACTACAAGTCAATCGAACGCCCCATCCATACTATATTCATTTTGTGACAGTACGTGCGCGTCTATGTGTGTGTGCGCCTGTTTTGCTCATTTCTATGAAGCTGTCCTTCTGGACCTATCATTTGGCTAAGATAAGGTAAGCGAGGATTCAAGAGAATTGATGGTCCTTGAGTTTTTGGAGCAGTCAACTGGATAAATTGCCTTTATATGCTTCTAACGCAGCAGATATAATTTAAAGACGAACAAGTCGAGCATACTGGTTTATTGATATATTGTAGCTATATTAAGGACAGACGCGAAAATTCTCAATGACAGAAGGACAGTAATAGAACACGACGAAAAAACAAATAAAAATGTAGCATTCCAATGTCAAAGGAAAAAGGAAACACGTTTCTGTACCTTATTACGTCCGCATAAGGAACCGTGAGACAATAAACTTAAATGACCTTCAGGTAGGTCACTACGCAATTTATCAAGCCTAGTCTACATTCCCCATAGACTTCTCATTTGTAATAAAAAACAATTTGCTACACTACAGTACAAAAATACTGAAAGCGCGCCCATCAACGGTGATTACTCATTATCAAGTATTTTATAAGGTCCTTCTTAATTTGCTGACACTTTTTTAAGGGGATGATCAGACAGTCAAACTGAACAACTTTCTCTATGGCGCCAACATTGAAACCGCGAAAAAAAATCTACTCGAGCCAAATGTAATGGGACAGCTGTTTTTTTTCGGGATTTCGATGTTGGTCCCATATAGTAAGATACTCAGTTTGATGGTCTGATCATCCCCTTAAAAAAGTGTCCGCATATTAAGAAGGACCCTGTATTTGTCTGCTCCGTTTCAACTTCTCAAGCAAAAATAAAAAAAGGAATTCATCGGTAACATTTCCATCTCCCCTTGGAGATGATTTGCCGGATGATTCACCCGTAAAGTACTGTAAAGTCCATACAAGTAAGTAGTCTATGTGATCAAGAGTGCAATATCGTAAAGTTGTTTATTATAATGTAGGTATATTATATTTATAGCTGATCAATACTACACTATAACATTGTCGGTCGGTAGTAGGTACATTATTTATCACCCATAAAACCTAAGTGTTACGTAACTGGCTGTAATAAACTAAGAGTTGGTCATATGAGTAAGAGAACTATTTGTACATGAAGCTGATGATTTACTGGCGTTTAGTTCTGAAACTTAGGTAGGTACATTCCTAAATTTATGAAACTTATACGAGCAGCTCGAAACGACGCGACGTAAAATTACAAAACTAGGTAGTACTTAAAATAAAGAAGGTAGGTAATACGGAAAACAAATTGATCATGATTGTTTTAACTCTGGTTGCAAAGCGGCATACTTCGTCTGTGATCTTCAATCATCATTATATCAGCAGATGGACGTCCACTGCTGGACAAAGGCTTCCCCCAAGGATCGCCACAAAGATCGGTCCTGCGTTGCCCTCATACAACGTGTTCCCGCCACCTTCACCGGGTCGTCGGACCACCTTATAGGGGGCCTCAACCCATAGGTACTGCGCTTTCCGATAAGCGGTCGCCACTTAAGAACTCGTGCCCATAGGCCATCGGTTCTGTGCGCAATGTGCCCCGTTTATTGTCTTATTGATCGTCAATAAGCACCGAAAATTCGAGAATTATGCGTTACGTAATTTGTGTACCCCAAATGGGAACTAAAACGCGGTAAGAGACAATTCCAATGTTGAACTAAAAGCAGCAAATTCACAACAAAACTACAAGAATATTTGCGAATACAAACATAGCATTGGGATCACGCGGAGCGTTAACATAGCCGTGTGAAAAGTGTAAACATTTAAATACTTCATAACAACCAAATCGTAAACCTAACGTCATAAAATATTTAATAAGGTCTGGGTTATCAGTAGTGAGTAGTGATGCTAGTTGCCTCGATTTCGCGGGACGTCCAGATTCATTCAGAGAAATAACAAGATTTCACGAAATGTAAAATGTCCTGCTTTTCCATTGAGTAATTATGTATAGAGCAGACAACGCGAACAAAATCTGTGCACCATGATCAGCAGTGCGGGGCGCGTGCTGGGAGCGTCAGGCTGCGACGAGCGCCTGGCACAGGCTAAGTGGGTTAGAGCGCGTGCACCCTAACGCGTGTTACAAAACATTATTTATCGGTAGCTTCTCTAGTTAACATAGTACCTCAATGTGCTTTTCCGACATTATGCTACCAAAAGACAAGACAAGAGTTTCTGATGGACTGGATTCCCATATTTTTCACGGGTTCGCACCCTGTTAACAACTTTTTATCGGTCTTTGGCCCGCGTCAAAGAGCCTGCGAACGCGCAAAAGCTGCGTAGTGATAACACTGCGAATGTGGAGCCAAGAAGAGTTCACGCGTGATTCACGCGTGATTCACGCCGCGATTTGAGCTGCGATTCGAGCCGTGATTCGCGCACGGATGTGGAGCGGCCTTGACTGCAGAAACTTAGTAGGTATGTTATTTAGGGTCTTGCTTAATAAGTTGAAGGTTTTTTTACGGGAAAATCAGACCATCAAACTTGAAAACGTATGGATGGAACGTATGGTATGGGAATAACATCGAAATCACGAAAACAAGATCATCTGTCTCATACATTTGGGTTGTTTGGTTTGTCTCATACAACCTGCCATTCCTCGAAGTTGTTCGAGGGTTGCCTTTACCTTCATGATGATGGTATGGGCGTTAGTTCACCATGGTCGCTCTATGCGGATCGGTGGACTTAACATACGCATCAGAATTCGTTCTTCAGTGTATGACCTCATTGATTGATAGCAGTCCGTATTACGGAGTAAAACAAACACAATTAAATAAGTACTTTAATTGATTTATCGAATTAGCAGACTATAAAAAACAGCTCTTATTCACATTTAGAATCTTGACTTTGATCTTTGACTTTGTCCGATTTTAAACCCCAAGTTCAATTCTATGGAAGACCTCGCAACACTAGTTTTATTTTATCAGTGCATAAAATGAGAGTTGATAACACTTCTACAAGTCTTATCTTTACAAGCAAAAATAGTATTTAATTCTAAGACGACTGTGGTGAGAATCCTATCGCTAATTTGCGATGACAAGACCAAAAGTTTTCGCTATCTAAAAATTTCTCTGTGCAAATACCTACGTAACTACTAATAATAGATTTCGACTACGAAGATTGCTACTCTTTAGAGAAAAAGAAGTCAGGTTCGCAGGATATTTTGAAGTGCATAAGTGTACGCGCTAAACACATAACATATGCACTCTCTGAACTTACCCTCCTGTCTGATAGAACGGGAGAGTAGTGGCTATAACCGACAGCCTGATTAAATTAGTCTCTTCTTACGATACCCTACTGAGTTGGTGCCAAAATTCTCGAAAAAAGTCCGAGACTAACCTACACAAACCTAAGTACGTTGGATATTAATATAATAATTGAAAATGCTAAAATTCTTTGTCATTTTGCTTGCGTAGTTTTTACCCCATCGCGGCAAGGCGTGCACCGCGCGTGCGCCTCTTCGGCCGTTCAAACAAAGACTGTCACGTAATTAATTTTGTTTATACGTTTTAGGTCTCTTTTGGTTCGGACACTTTTGAGCGCGAACCCTTCGTCCAGTAGAAGTCAATGTCAAATAAGGATTCTTAATAAAGCCGTTAATTGTGAACCACCTTAGGTTATTTAGCACAAATGCGAGCCACAAAAAGCTGCTACTTATCAGGAACAATTTCTTTACTATCTCTTTTCTTACCTTGTGATTCTGAATATGTTTGTCTTTTCCTTTCCAAAGAAAGATATCCAACTGTATATTATTTGCTCTGCCTACAACGCAAATCAAGTCATTGAAATCACTTATCATTGTACGCAAACGATTAGGTGTAAATATTATAACAATAAAACGTAAAGAGCTCTACAATTTTACGGTCAATTTAACATCATTGTGAATAAGTCAGTGTTCCTTGTTATTAACATCCATTGTCCATCGGATATGATGACCAGAAACGTTCAATGTTATATTACGAAGTACGAACAATACACAATATTGTCATACGGTTGATAAGTAGACGAATGTTAAGGGGCTACCTCCTGGTTTTGAGTACCTTTGTAACCATTTTATTCATTAACTATGGCACTTTTTGAGCTGAAAAATAAACTGAACCATCTACACGATATGAGAAGTGATGTGGTTTTTCTAGAAATCGATTTTAATTAATAAACCCGAAGAAAAGGGAATCTAAAGTCACCCCTTTTTTTCCAGTTGTAACCATTTTATTACTCTTACATTTTTAATCGGAAGAAAATGAAAATTTACAATAATGTTAACAACACAATTTAAAAAGATGTGGTTTTCTTACTTTTTGGAAATTAATAATAAATCATGTAATTTTTCAAAGAAAACAGCTAAATTCTGAACGGAGCCACACGCTCGTTCGCATCGATTAGTATGGAGAGTCGTAGTCCAAGGATGATACGCCTTAAGTCAGTTATGCAGTGCAAAATCAAGGTCGAAGAATTCTTATTGCTCTACCACAATGATGCGTTTTTCAAGACTTAGTAAAATTAGGCTCACGACGTTGCATTTGCATTCCAAAAGAGGGGTTTTCGGACAGAGGAGAGGATGTTTCCAAGCAACAGCTAGCGTCGGGACATAGCTAATAGCTAGCATAAATAAATAGCAGCATACCTCAAACAAATGTCACGGTTTTATTCCCTGAGGAGGTATTCAGATTCAGATACATTCGAAATAACGCTCACATCCACTCACACACTACAGGGCATTGGTCTCCTTTATTTACCCGTTTACTTCGCGCCAGACTAAAGCTCAATTCAAACACAGCCGCCTCCGGAGGCGGTCCGGAGGCGGGATTTTTTGTAATGTACGAGTTTATATGGACCCTGCCACACAGAAATCCGGGCCGGTAGCGGCGCGGCGCGGCGCGATACCGGTCAAAACGCTATGACAACCAGGCGGCGGCGACGCGGGCCGGAGGCGGCGCGGTGGCGTGCCGGGGGCGTCGCGAAAGCGGCGGCGGCCGCTGTATTCTATTGTAGTCAATGCGAGGTGTCACACAGAGCGGTGGCGGGCGCGTCGCGGTCCGGAGGCGGTTTTTACCGCACTGTCATTTTGTATTTTTTCACGATTTTCGACTGCTTTTTTTTTTTTATTTTTCCTTACGGAAAGGCAAGGGTAAACGAGCCCATACAGCCTGGTCATATGTGAGTTTTCTTCTATGGATTTTCGATTGCTGCTACTTGCTAGGGCAAAAGCTTTTTTTTAATAATGTCAATAAAGGCTCTGGATACTAGTCCTTTTGAGCCATTCGTTATTTTTTTACACACAAAAGTCAATGCTTTTAGCCGTTGAAAAGATCTCTCGTACGGAGACATTCCTGGGTCAGCGGTCATCAGCGGTCCAAAAATGGCACATTCAAAAGAGCTCAAACATTACGTTTCCGAGCTCTTTTGGTCTTAGTACTACGCCGACTCTCCGACTGTAAACATCACTACATAGTATAAAACAAAGTCGCTTTCTCTGTCCCTATGTCCCTTTGTATGCTTAAATCTTTGAAACTACGCAACGGATTTTGATGCGGTTTTTTTTATTAGATAGAGTGATTCAAGAGGAAGGTTTATATGTGCATTGCACCCGTGCGAAGCCGGCGCGGGTCGCTAGTACATAATACGACTAAGTTTAATAATCAAATATGACGTATTAGTATCACCTTACAGCATTCATACTTATTTTGTGTGGCTTATAATTTGCCGCTGTTCTGGAGTGCGATTTTTGAAAGTCACACTTTTAAATCAGCAGTAGGAAAGAAGCATTCGAAATTCGAATGATTTCCATACAAATTTTGACATTTTCTACTGCAGATTTGAACGTGTGACTTTCAAAAATACTACTCTTGTCATCGTCTGATAGATGACATCTTGTTACTTTTTCAAAATGCCTTTTTAGAAATAAAATTTATTTTAAAGAAATGTAAGTATTTACAACTTTATACCAGCGGGGCTAGCACGCCAACCCGCGATAGCGTGATATAGCGTTATCACGCTTCCGCTCTCTTTCTATTTGCGCGCGGACGAACGAGATAAAAAACTTAATTTGACAGATGGATGTGTTAAATGGGTTGGCGTACTACGCCCGCTGGAGTGTAAGGTATATGTTCCATTGATACGTATTACGCGAAAAGATTACAGAAAAAAGGCTAGTGATTGAAAACTTTTTGCAGAAGTTTAAAAAGTATTATCAATTCCGACACAAAAATTAGCTAAGATTTTATATGAGACTAAGAGTCTATAGTATTTCTGGTCAATGATTTTTTTGCTAAATTTTAAGTCTAAATTTACGTCCCAGCCCCCTCTCCGGTCAACGCCATCTATCGCGGTTTGTTAGAACTAAGTTTTACTAGCTGTCAGAAAACTCCCCATTAATTTCGTGCCATTAAAATATTCACGTAAATTGAGCAATTGACAACATTTCATTTTTTAATCATCAGTTTTTAATGAAAAATATAAAAATAGGTAAAAAAATAAGAGATACGTATTTTTTCGATTTAATTTTTGACTGATATTTCTATTTTTATTTACTTTTGAATTTTCTGAAAAACGTAGGCTTTATGGCTAAGATACCTTGGCCTCAATGACATTAAAAATAAAAACTGTCAAATACAATAGAAAAGCCAAGCAGGCAAAGGAATAAAATGTCATTCAACCTATATTATATTTTTCAGTATTTTTCAAATAACTCGAGAATGTGCCTTTAATCGAGAACAATATAGTAAAAGTGAGAAATAAAGTACGGCGGGACCGTTCGATTCGGATTGATATCCCCGCGTAAAACTTCCTTAAACATTACAATGTGTGAACCACCCTCGCATTTCAATGGATTCCTGTCAATATTGAAAACTTATTGAAGACATCGGCAAATGAAATAGAAACTTGATCTCGGAAATGACACAAGGAAATGGCGAAAACCACAGAAATGACGTTATTACGGAATAACGAAAATTAACTCGGAATATGAAGACTTGGAAAAATTATAATTTTAACACAGATCAGGCACATAGTGCCTTTTATAATTAATTTATAAAAAAGACAAAATCTGACTTGGCTACATGGGCTATGTTCCCTTTGCCTTTCCGCAAGGATAAATTATTAAAAAAAAAATCGGCTGTTCGACGTGAATTATGACATTAGCCGCCATTGGCCGCTTTTGATGTCACACCGGCCGCCTCCGCGCCGCTACCGCGCCGCCACCGCACCGCGCGAACCCTGTGTGGCAGGCCCCGGAACGCTTTCGCTTCCCGCAGAAACGCCACCGGCCCGCTTTCCCGCAGGACCGCCTCTGTGTGGCCTGAGCTTTAGCCTCAAAGCTGTTCATATATGATCTATCCTATTCTATCTTTATAAAGGAGAAAAGAGACAAAAATACGTTGAACACACCTTTGCGGCTATGTCTGGCGCCCGGGTAAAGCGTGACTCCCACATCTTTTATTTTTTATTTGGTTGGTAGGGCTTAGTCAAGGACCAATAGCTACTGCGATCAGGACAGATCTTATAGCTGTCACCCTTGACCTAAAGATAATTTCCTAGGCCCATGGACTTCATGAACCGTGTTAAGCTTTGGAGAGGAGATACCTCCTAATGTCAAGTAGGTGTCACCACATATCAACCCATGTCGCGACTCCTGTAAACATAGACAAATTACTCTAGCGATAGACACGCTCGTTCAAACAAACAACATGTCACACAAAACAACACAAAATGACACATTGCGGTCTGTCATTGCCATAGTGACGAAGTGAACTCGGGAACATCAATCAGGTGCGTACACCTCATTCAAGTGGAACATGTTGCTTCTATGCAAGGGCAAGTCTATCGCTAGAGTAATTTGTCTATGCCTGTAAACGAGCACTTCGCATTCGCAGAGGTATATGGGCGTTTTCTCTGCTACACAGCAGAATCAAGTTCTGCAAGAGGATGAATCTACGAGTTACAGTATAGATCTTAATCCGGCATCGTATCTATACCTAGCAGTACACGTTCTATGATCGAACTACGCAGTTAGCCTTGCACATCCTTCTCTGGAGTATTATGAAAGTTGTTCTAGATCAGGGTTGTCCAAAACACGACTTACGTTACGAACCTTATGAGGTGGCATGCAGGGCCTGAGAATTGATTAGTATCTCTATTTAAATACTGGTGATTACTGCTTCCTTTCGTTTCATTTTATTATTTGAGAAATAATTCGTTTTAGTCAGGTCCAGAAATAAGGATTTACGTTCATTTTAATCCATCTATAACTTATAAAACTGACTGACAGACATCGCACAACCGAATCCGCTGAATACATATTCTACAGAGCATGTAGGGGTGCACTAAGAAATATTTTTTTTCGAAAATCCGAAATCCACGGCGACGAATTCGCGGGCTAAAATTGGTTTCTTATAAGAAGAATAAGTTACATTTAACTTCAAAAAATAAACAAATGGTGTACAGACAAGTTTCAGCCAAATCCATGAAACTTGTTTTAATCAAGGATAACAGATTGGATAGAAAGCTTACGACGAGTCATTTGGATTGGACTTTCCAACAACCTAATAATGAACACACACATCCTTGTGCTAGATTGTTCAGGCTGGATGGTATTAATTGTATCGCCTACATGAGTCCCGCTTCTCAACTCCCAAGGCACAGCCCTCGCTTCAAGACGAGCTTGTGGAGTGTATTACATTACCTCGATCTAATAACACTTATTAGGCACAAAGGGCTTGCAATTATCCTGCAATTATCTATACCAGGATCCTTTTGTAGAGTCGATGGCATGTCATTGACATTGATGTGCCATCGTAGTGAAGAGATTCGCTTATAAAGATAAGATAAATATTCTTTATTTGCACACCAAAAATACAAAAAAATCAACAACAATATACACGAACAAGAAGGGTACAAAAGGCGGCCTCAATCATCGTCATCTACTTATTTAAGGATCATATCACACAAGCTATTTTTGAGCGTATGCGTTGACGTTACGATATTGTCGCGATATCACAGTGTTGTTGCCTTAATATTTCTGAGATCAATCAGTATCGCGGTGACGACGCTCAGTCAACGCGGCGATTTAGTTGCGTTGCGTTGCGACGTCTTCGTTGCGGTGCAGTTGAGATATCGCCTACGCTCACAAATCGCACGCATTGGGCCTTACATACAAAAGTGGGGATCAGTCGATCGATTTATGCGAAGTCCAAAAAAAATCAATTTTTTTGACCCATGCTTAGAGAAAGTTGTTTAGTTTCACTATCTCATTACACCCTACAACTTTTTCTGGTATATAAAATTGTGACTGTATATTTTTACCATCGCCATTTGGAATCCAGGTGGGATCAATGACGCGCCATCGAAATTCCATAGCATAAAATTTCTATATACCTAACAATTTCGAAAATGAGGTTATTGAGATTCTAGAGAACTGGAAGACAATTTCGAAAAGACAAACAATAGATCACGAAACTAGAATCTGTGATATGACCACACAGAACAATAGGCAATGGAAAATTAATGAAATCACATGGGAATTTTGTTAGAAATCGTGCAATTTCATCAGTATTGTTGTAATAGCAATTTAGCCTGAGTACCATTGTTATTTTAAGAAAGTAGTTTTACATTGGTCAGAGCAGAGAGAGACCAGACTTTGAGAATTGAATGACGTATCAAGTGGTGATAATCGACTGGCCTTTCGTCTACAAAAACACTGCAAGAGAAACCTATTGGCTACTTAGACTAAAGTTATTGTTACTTTAGTCTAAGGGTACGTTAGACACTCAGCACGTTCCTAGACTGACTGAGACCAAGTGCACCAGCTAGGGCACTTTATATGCTTCAAAAAAATGCGCTATCACCCTGTCCATTACTGTTTACTTTAGTCTAAGATTGGCTATGTGCATGACACTAGCGCCCCTAGCGGTGTGGGACCGCCGTGAATTATTTCAAGTAACATGTTAGTTAAAAGTTTGTTATTTTATAATAAAATTATGTAAAAACTAAAGAACTTAGCAACATTATCACTATAAAAAAAAAGATACCTATTTGCTAGAATCCACGATATTTGCAATTTCCGTACAAACTTTTATCCCGGTGAAAACCTGAAGATAAAATTTCAAAAAACCCTTTTTAGTGAGCACCTAGATGCCAATAGAAACTTCCATGCCAAATTTTAAGTTTGTAGTCTTTACAGTTTTGGAGATTTCGTGTCGAGTTAGAGTGTGTATTTGCATAGATTCAAGCATATTTTACACAGCTTGTCCGACAAAAGTACACATTTCTGCCACCCCGGGCGCTGCGATCGATATGACAGTTCCCATCACCACTTCGCACATAGCCAATAGTAGTCTCATACCTTATCCACAAGAATAAATGGGATGACAATAAATTTTAAGCCGGAACTTATAACCAGGTTCAACAGTATCAACCGTTTTAATTACAGTTAACTTTATATTTTACCTACTTGGTAAAACTGTTTACGTTAAACAAAAACTAAGTTACGTTATAACAAAACCTACCCAAGGGGCAAAACTTTGTTGTATAGAAGACCATATAGAACGTTTTCGATAGGACCGTTTTGCCCGTTAGGTAGTCTTCTTTTGTATCACAAAGAACTGCTATTGCTAGTGTCAGTACATACTTCACGCTTGAATATTGTACTGATAAGCACGTAACTATCGTTAAAAAGACTAAACATACATTCATACTTAGCAATTATGCTATGTCTCACTGGGATAGGTGCGGACCATCCTACGATTCTGACGCACATCTCAACTCAAGTCGCTCAACATCCATAAGTCTCTTCATACTTGCTCGTAGGTTCCGGAAACATTTTACAGATCTAATAGACTCACATCATACATCTTTATCGAATTTAATTTCCGTATGTGCCTCTTATTCCGTAGCCGACTGCCAACTGCAAGTGCAGTTGGCTTGGCAGTGCTATGTTTGAAATATTTCTACAGATATTGTACTGCCGACTGCACTAGCAGTCTGCAGTTGCGACCCTGTTCAACTATCCCTTTTCGAACTTGCCTTGAAGCTGCATACTAAACACAAAATTACCTACATTGCTATTGATAACCTAAACTTTTAGAATAAACATTAGTCATAATTTCATGAAGTTAACAACGGAAAACACTATCAGGTAAACAGCGCCCACGCACGTAGCGCTGTAATTACGACAAGTTTCAAACACCAGTAAGGCGTTTACACTTTCAAGTTGGCTCCTATCCAATTTATTACATTGATCAAGCTTTAGCTGATGAGATATAAAACCGGTCACGTGCAACTCGAACTTGCGTAATTACGTGTAGTGTTCCGTATCAGATCGCAAAATAATAAGTGATCATCATTTCAGCTGATGGACATCCACTGCATGGCCTCCCAAAAGGACCGGTCCTGCGTTGCTCTCATCCAACGGGTTCCCACCGCCTTCACCAGGTCGTCTGTCCACCTTGTGGGGGCCTACCCACACTGCGCTTTCCGGTACGCGGTCGCCATTCGAGAACTCTTCGGCCCTATCGGCCATCGGTTCTACGAGCAATGTGCCCCGCCCACTGCCACTGTATTTAAAATAGTAAGTATTGTAAAACAATTGGTTCTGATACCTAATTGTTTTCATGTAAAAAGATACTTAAATGTAAACCTAATCCATTTACTAGTTTTATTTATAATGTTCATTAATAGTTTAAGAATTGAACAATGTTTTTTTTTCGCTTTGTATGGCGCGCATTGTACTGGATAGAGCGCACTTTGCATAGTACTGGATCTACCACCAATTCAGACCTTGATTGTACTTGGATTGCACAGAACGGCAAATTAGGCAAAGGCCGTTCAAACAATTGATCATTGTTTGTACGAATTGGTAGTAGAATGAGCGCCTAATGGCCTACAACTGCAGCATGCCTAGGCCCAGCCAACGAATGGATATCCTACCAGAAAAACTGTTTCTTACTAATCCAGAATTAAACATTTTAACGGGTTCTTATCCAGTTTTGGTATATTTGAGTTCCCGATATTTCGGCAGTGTTACAACTGCCATGATCACGGGATGACTGAGGAACTGCAAGTAGATTGTTAAGAGCAGACAAATCTGTCTACCTTCTCTCTTCTTCGTTTGCTCCGACCACTATCGGAACTGACTCGAAACTCATTGTCACTTTTGTCACTTGGTCCAGCCCTACAAAATGTACTCACTGTGTCACTCCGAAGTTTGTTCGAACCCGAGTATGATATTCTTATCCAGTTTTGGTATATTTGAGTTCCCGATATTTCGGCAGTGTTACAACTGCCATGATCACGGGATGACTGAGGAACTGCAAGTAGATTGTTAAGAGCAGACAAATCTGTCTACCTTCACTCTTCTTCGTTTGCTCCGACCACTATCGGAACTGACTCGAAACTCATTGTCACTTTTGTCACTTGGTCCAGCCCTACAAAATGTACTCACTGTGTCACTCCGAAGTTTGTTCGAACCCGAGTATGATATTCTTATCCAGTTTTGGTATATTTGAGTTACCGATATTTCGGCAGTGTTACAACTGCCATGATCACGGGATGACTGAGGAACTGCAAGTAGATTGTTAAGAGCAGACAAATCTGTCTACCTTCACTCTTCTTCGTTTGCTCCGACCACTATCGGAACTGACTCGAAACTCATTGTCACTTTTGTCACTTGGTCCAGCCCGACAAAATGTACTCACTGTGTCACTCCGAAGTTTGTTCGAACCCGAGTATGACGGTGAAGCACTTATACCGAAACGCGGTAAGAACCCGTTAAAATGTTTAATTCTAGATTAAATAGTAACCGCGTAAAGGTGCCGGTTGGCAGGCGACCGCATACAGCAGCAGCATACGACGTGTCGCTCCGACACTACTGGTTTGTATGTAGTTCTATAAAATACCCTGCGTAGCATCCGACACGAAGCATGCTGCATACTGTATGCGGTCAAGCCTCTCAAAAACTGTATTAGTTCCTTACTAGCTCGCGGCATTAGGTACACCTCTACATGCGCAGCGTACGGCAATACGTGAACGTTCACGTACGAGAATGAGCGGCAGTTTGGTAGAAACATCGCTGCGCATGTAGTAGGGGTGTAGCTGTTTTTCTGGTCGGATATATATTCTGTGGTCCAGCCCTTTACCCAGTCCCTTGGGTAAAAATGACGTAACGCGTAAACAAGCTCTGAGACCGAACGTACTACTTGTTTACCGTCTCGGGATTTAGTGAAATAAGGTTTATGTATGCCTATGCATGCAAGGCCGTTTTGTAAGTGGCTTGGTGGAAACGACTGGTTTTGCTTAGCGAAGCCTGTCTTTGTTGATCCCTATTGGTTTTTGAGGCAGCATGAAAATACTTTTAGAGAAAGATAACCTAGACGTCTCCTCCAATATAAGCTGGACCAGCGCAAAAAGAAAGAGAGCTAGGGCGCGATAGCACTTTATCGCGCCGTCATGCCAATGACGCATGGTCGAGAATATAGAAAAAAATCTAGAATTACTATTCTCCATTACGTCTCTATTATTTCATGGTTGTGCGAGCATAAATTCCTTCAAATTGTTCAAATCAAGCCAATTTCATCATCATCCAAGATTACATCCTGTAGTGATAAACACACAAGTACAATACAGTTACGCAGATTGCAAGAAAGTTATTAAAATTCATAAGTTAATAAAATTCAAGATTGAATAAATTACAACGCCTTTGACGACGTGTTTGCGTTTGAGTACTAGGAAACTATAAAAGAGCAAGACGTAACCCAGTGAAACTCTATAAAAGATCAAAGTGAAACGAGTTGAAGACTTGAAGAAGCCTTTTATAATTGAAAAACTCTTACGGAACTTCATTATTAGTTTTTAAACGTGTTTTACTAGAGTTTAAAAATAAAGGAGCATTATAATAGATAATACTTATGGCCCGATAGATTGAAATATTTTAAACTAGCGAAACGCCTCGGGCCTCGCCCGGGATTTGGGATTAATGCCTTCACACAAACACAAGGCTTCCGGAAGTAGTTATGTAGGTAAATAATAGTAAAAACCGCATCAATCTATTCTATTGCATAGTTTAAAAGAAATAAGCGCCGACAGAAGAGAGACTTTGTTTTGTACTATTTAGTTGGGAGATACAGATTAGAGAAAGAGAAGAAATGTCTACCAACGACAGCTTTTTTATGGATGTCCTTAAACAATATAAAAAAAGTTGATAAAAAGCTTACACTTTTGAAAGAAAAAAATCATTTGATTTCCACCCATAAGATTGAGGAGTGCATCCAAGTTTAGTAAACAATTCTTATCATAATTTGAATCTAATATTACAACTTAATTGAGTCAGCGTTATTGCCGACTTGTAGCCTGTGCGGACGCACTTTTAAAGCCAAGATAGGCTACAACAGCTACCTGAGAACACATCAACGAAGCTCTCAAAGTCAACAGCCATAATCAGTTGCTGTGGTCTAACTAGGGATTGCAATCCGGTGCCATTTTCAATCCGGCCGGATCCGACCGGATTTACACCGATCCGGCCGGATCCGCCGGATCCGACCGGATTGGTAATATCCATAATAATTAGCGTTTTTATTTTTTATATTTTTATGTCTAGCAACTGTGAAAAATTGTTATTTGTTATGCTAGGCTGCAAAGTTGTTTTTTGGCGCGAGTACTTGTATTCAAACCTGAGCGTAGCGAAGGTTTCAAAGGTACGAGACGCAGAATAATTTTGCAGCCGAGCGAAACACTAACACTGCCATGAAGCATCCATCAATTTCATACTTCTTGAAGCATCATCATAAGTTTATTCGCCACATAAATTGCTGTGTCGCAGAAAATAAAACAATACGAAGGCGGTCAACAACAGTAACTGAAGTTAGCACTTTAGAAGAATCACGAATCAGTCTGTTATTGGTTAGGAAAGAGCGTGGGCGCCTAAACGTCTGCGTACACAAACAGACTAGTGCAAATATTTGTCCGCTCCGATTCGTGAGGGGGAAATGGTGTGCGTAGTGTGAACATACATACAGACGGGCTTGTGTGGTTATGTATTATCGAGGAGCCTTGCCCTTGAAATGTGTATTATAAATTAATCCATCTATATATCTATTCTATTCTATTTTTAAGGTTATGGCATCTTGGTGTAGATGATTTTGCCAATGTCGAGTTTTTGTAGCAAAAGTGCTTGACGTTGTACGGTTATATATAGATATTTTGGTGACTTCAAGGGTTGTTCTTATAAAAAAAAAATATCCTGAGCCACCACTGGAATTCCGCTGTAGGCCGGGGATGGGACAACCGACAAGCGACCGCCCAATAGCAGACCCACAACGCAACTCCATATCTATTCTATACTTATAATAAAATTGTGAACTAGGCGTGGATGTGCATTAAAATATATATATATCTACACTACTATATACATATTTATATTTGCAAATATATTAATTGGAGGCATTTAGGATACGTAATGGAATGCATGGAGACTATAGGAGACCATTTTAGGGTTCCGTACCCAAAGGGTGAAAACGGGACCCTATTCATAAGCCTATACTCTGGCTTAACTTCTGAACCGTAACAGATAGCCAATTGAAATGTTCACAGAATATACTGTATCAGTGTATTGGATTTGACGACAAATAGTAAAAAAAATAGTAACCTGTCGTAAAACGCATTCCTTGGTGGCTGAGATTCATTGACTTACACTCTAGCGATAGACAGGCGCTTTCATAGCAGTAACATGTTCCAATGTTGCGGTGTCCGCACCGCATTGATGTTCCCGAGTTCACTTCGTCAATATGGCAATGGCAGGCCGCAATGTGTCATTTTGTGTTGTTTTGTATGTTTGTTTGAAAGAGCTTGTCTATCGCTAGAGTAATAAGTCAGTGCTGAGATTAGACAAAATATGAGTGGGTCGTCTGTCCGCCAGGCGGGTTAACCCATAATATGTCAGAAAAAGCGTCGGTAAGCCCTGGACGCGATTGGAGCAGGACAGAAGATAGCAAAATGTGGACCTTTCCGAATCTATAGGAATCAACAACATTTTTCCGAGCATGACACGAGAAAATTGAATCTGTGCCATATTTACAGTAGCTTGAATGAATTTTCTTTTAAGAAAATCGCTTTTAGCATTTAATTCGGAACCCTTTGAATTATTCGTACTTAATTGAATTGCGAAAGCAACCCATTTTCAGAAAGGAAATTCGTGACAACGTTTTATTCAAAGGAAATAACTTCGAATTAATCCGAAACGCCGACACGAACGTGCCTCCACGGAAACGTTTTGGCGAAGAAAACTGAATACTAACCCGTAAGTATATAGGTAGTTGTGTTGTGAATAAAGATTCTAATTGACTGGAAAGAAATATTTAAAAAAAAACTATTAAGTATGTTGATTTCGACTACGGCGACTGGTAGTGTGTCTTCCTTGTCCAGGGTCCTTCTTAATATGCTGACACTTTTTTAAAGGAATGGCCAGACCATCAAACCGAACAACTTTCTCTATGGGACCAACATCGAAATTGCGAAAAAATAGTCAGCTGTCCCATACATTTGGCTCCAGCAGGTTTGCAGTTTAAGAGTACCATAGAGGAAGTTTTTCAGATTGACGGTCTGATCATCCCCTTAAAAAAGTGTCAGCATATTAAAAAGGACCGTATATGTATAGTAACGTTATACACTACGGTCGTCAATACCATCCAATCTATAAATTAATTGATTTTTCTCCCCTCCGGACGGAAAACGTCAATTTTCGTCCCGCTGCGCTAAACGAAGTTTCCACTTTCCACCTCCGTCGAGGAGAAAAATAGTACACTAACCTCGGGCAGTAAATAAGAAAGCCTTAGATCACTTGTTTGTTGACCTCGGCGACCTTTCTTACTTTCCTGCCCTCTAGTTTAAGAGATAAGTGTACTTTTTGCAACCATCAGCAGCAAGGCTGATTCGGTGTTTATGTGGTGTAGAGCATCTCTGTGATGGGAATGGACTAGGTCTGCCTGCATAACTTCAGTCGGTCTAGGAGTTACAGACGTTCAAAGGTCAGTAAAAAATTAACGATCAGCTACAAGGCATCGTATGATATTATTGTAATATACACTGACCTACCAAGTCATAATTAAGTTATCCTAACTGTTAATTAAGACGTCCTAGACGAGTCGATAAACAGATAAACCTAAACTGGTTTTTATTGCACTATCTTGTCAATTTATTGTAACGTTTCTTTCATTAATAAATAAATAAATAAAAATAAATAAGTGCGTTACATATTTTATGGGGTGCTATCAAACTGAACAACGGACTAATATTGAAATCGCGAAAGAAATATCAGCAGCTCCATACATTTCGGTCGAGTCGCCATTTAAGTTTTTTTCTATGGAACAACTGGTTTTTTTCGATTTCAATCTTGGTCTCATAGTGAATTAATTGATGGTCGAAAGCACCCCCTTAATTGCTCTTAATTAACCCCTAGATTGCACCCTGTCCAGTTCAAAGTGAAAAGAAATCGACACTATTATAAGAGATGACTTGTGCCAAAGTCGTATTTAAGCTACTTTTTGTCTATTCGCTGATCTACTTATTATAATATTCGTAGGAAGTAGGTTACTTCAATCAAATTCCAAGTGTAAAAGGACCCTATATTTCATGGTCTTACAAACGCTACGGACAAGGTATCTGCACTTTGTCCAGATAGTTTTAAAAGGTAAAACCAATATACTTTAATAAAGCAATAGTTACGTAACATCGTTATGAGAACTTGTGAATTATGATGGATGACTTCAAGCAACACTTATAACACTGATCGACCTTTGCACTTGTCTTGAGTTGCTTGAGTCGAGTCGAGATGGTTTTTGACACAATTATTTTTTACTTTAGCCGTCTTTATTATGTAACGTTTTAAACGTTGCTAATACTTCGGTTCGTTCGTACTTTAGGCTCTTCAACTCAAACGTCAAAACGGTTCTATACGGCTGTGAAACTTAGTTCATCCGAACAGCAGTTACAGATAGATTCCGAGTCTTTATCAACGAATGCCTCAGGCAAATCTTAAAGATCTTCTGGCCAAACACCATCTCAAACGATGAGCTATGGTGACGGACGGGCCAGCAGATAGAGAAAGTGATCCTTACTCGTAAGTGGCATTGGCTAGGCCATGTATTAAAGAGGCCTGACAATCACCCATCCAAGACAGCCTTAGAATGGCACCCACCAGGCAAACGAAAGAGGGGACGCTCTAAAATAACCTGGCGCCGCTGTGGAAGTAGAGGCTAAAAGCCTCAACATGACCTGGGAGGATATTTACAGCACTGCCCAAGATCGCACGTTGTGGTTACAGGAAGTGAAGAGGAAGTTGTTAATACTGAGCGGTGCGGGTTTGATACTTTTTTAGGGCTCCGTTGTCATATTATAAGCCTAACGCTATCCGTTATTCGTCCATCCTAGCTTTCAAGAGTTTAATCATCATCATCATCATCAGCCTGTCATCGTCTACTGCTGAACATAGGCAAGGCGCGCCACAAACTCTGTCCTCGGCCTTCCTCATCCAGTCGCTCCCCATTACTTTTTTTAGGTCGTCTGTCCAGCTTTGGCGTCCCACACTACGCCTACCAGTTCACGGTCTCCACTCTAGAACTCTGACACCCCATCGGTTGTCAGTTCTTCGGCAGATATGACCAGCCCATTGCCCAGCTTGCTAGCTCGCTGAGCGACCTTGAATTGATGAACTAGTCCTATCGTCAGGGTAAGAGTTTAAATGGGCTGTATCTATTGAACCGAAGTAGACAGTTGAAATAATAGCCAACAAATAATAAAAAATACAAACAGTTAAAAAAATTTGTGTTTTATTATGTTTAATTTGGTAACAAATTATGTCATGTCATGTACTTTGATTAGGTATTTTTTTTACCTATGAATAGTTTCGCCTTTGTGTACGAGAGTAGGTAGGTACTTGAGGCAAATGTTGGCAGTGAAATCAAAAGTAAACAGAATTTTTGCCAGTCATGGATGTCCGTGAATTGGCAGACAAATTATTTAGATCTTAATTTATTTAATTACCTATATGTAATTTAGACTTCACATACGCATCGGACAGCACCAACGTATGCTGGTGGACAAGCGTGGTGGACTAACACCCATACACCCTCCCTGAGGGTAGGTAGGCCTGTGCCCAGCAGTGGGACGTATATAGGATGCTGTTGATGATACTGAATGTGAGACTTGTGAGAGGTCCCTCGCGTCACGACTCAGTCACGGAACTGTTTCACAAATAACTACAGATCGATAGAAATATAATTTCTTAGTGCACCCCTACATCTTCTGTAGAATACATAAACATAACACTTATTACAAATTTCATGGTTCTATCCTTAGATAAAAAAAAAATAATGGATAGGCCTTTCGCATTTCAAACCAGAAAAATGAGACAAAACAAATGAATTATAGGTATACTTCTAGGAATAATTAAGGTATACTTCAAATTTGTACCGAGATGACAGACAATTACCCTAGTTTGGATTGACCAATTGCCATAGGTTTAGACGGCCCGACAGCACAGTCTGTAGTGAACCTGCCTGCTGTGCCGGGCACAGACTTAAATAACAGACTTAGCATTTGATCAACAACTGCGTGGCAAGTTTGCACACATTCATATTTCATGCACACATTAAAAAATACAGGGTTGTATCAAGTCAATGCATTCGAAATTTTCCAACTTTAGGTATTCTACCTACATATTGAAAAAGTGACAAAATTTATGTAATGCAGTTTTAAAAACACTCAGCTCGAGGGAAACATTTTATATACTATTCCAGAACATTGTTATAGTTTTGGAAATGATAGATTTGCATTGCACCGACACGACTCCCTCAAATTAAGAATAATAAATCGCTGCCAACATACTCGTATATAGGCCTCCGCTCATTGCAGCGATATTATCGCTGCGATTTTGCGATAATTGTTCTGAGTACATTTTGTATGGGGACGCGCGCGATCCTACACACTGCCGCGATATTATCGAGCGATAATATCGCTGCGATTTTGCGATAATTGTTTTCAGTACATTTTGTATGGGGACGCGCTCGATCCCACACACTGCCGCGATATTATCGCAACCTGACGCAATCTCTTCTACTACATTCAGTGAAGGGCGCATGCGTGACGCGAATCGCGGAATCGCTGCAGTGTGTAAGGTGTCGCGATATCGCTGTCGATAATATCGCTCGATAAAATCGCTCGATAATATTGCTACAAGGTGCGGAAGCCTTATACATTCTTATTTACTGCCCAAGGTGTGTCTACTATTTTTCCCCTCAACAGAGGCGGAAAGCAGCAACTTCGTTTAGCGCAGCGGGACGAAAGTTGACGCTTTCCACCCGGAGGGAGCTAAATTAATTGTTTATGCAAATATCTAAGAGTTTACTATTTCCTATATGATTTATCCTGAACCAATGCTATGTGTTTAAGTATACCACACCTAATTAAAGGTTCTTCAATAATATACCTACACTCAGTTTCAGAAACGCTCATGAAAGTTAATCCTTCATTTAATCTCTGCTGACACTTTTGTCTTGTTGATGTAGAAAAGCTAGCAAGAGATTTATTGGAGAAATTAACTTAAATGAGCGTTTCTGCAAATTTGTGATAATCAAATTAACTGGTGCATAATATAAATACTTACTAAGCAGAGGGTCAAAAGAAAATAGATAACAAAGTTAATACTGAAACTATTTATTTTCAAACAAGACTATTTTGTTAATATGATTTCTTGACAAATTGCCATCAATGTTTCAATGTCTCCGTCGATAATTTCTTCATTCTCATTGATATGATAATTATATCATAGTTATCTATACAACTTAGTTTTTTAGTTTTGGCTGGTAAGTATGTTGGTTTCTTGAATCTGAAACGATTGAAATACTTAATATTAATCTTCATAAAATTTAAACTCCTTTTACCTACAATAATTCATACCTACCTACCATTCTTGGAGATATCTAGCATATGTGTGTCTAGAAGACATTTAGTAGGCGGACATAGAGGCATCTTCTAGATATCTTTTGTACTACTTATAATAAGAAATACTAGATATTTGAGCAAATATTTACAAGATATTTATTAGATATTCTGTAGACATTTTGTGCTGTGTGGGATATATTCTTCAATATTTTCTTAGCCATAAACCGCATGCATATATCGTAATTAATGTTGTTTCCTATAATGTTGTTGAGTATGTATTTAAATTAATTCATTCTTCATTGCATAATAAAATACAAGGCAATAATGCAATCGTGCAAACAAGCATGCATACAAGCTAACATGCAAGAAGGCAAGCATGCAAGCAAGTATGCAATCTAGCATGCAAACAAGCAAGCAAATCCGCAAAAAAGCATGCTTGCAAGCGATAAGTGAACCGTACAGTACATACTCTAGAATTCAATGTATGCTGTTTTATGAGATACTTACTAACGTTTTAAGGAGCATTCGAGGTACTGGGCTAAGCAATATGAGCCTCCGATGATGCTTTAGATTTTTCTCTATCTTCACATCTATTTCTAGCAACACATGATCTCCACTCCACTTCTTTTTATTCAAGGAACAATCCTAAATTTTATTGAAAGACGCATCTTCTTTATTCTGTAAATAACAATGAACACAATATATTAACTTACACTCAAATTAATTTGCCGTGAAAAGCCGTGGTGGTCCAGTGGCGAGTAACCTTGCCTGCCTTGCAGGAGGCGATGGTTCGATCCCCGTCCAGGCCGACTCCTACCAATGAGTTTTTCGGAATTTATGTACGATTTGTAACACCACTGGCTTTTCGGTGAAGGAAAACATCGTGAGGAAACCTGCATGCTTCAATTTCGAGGCATGTATTGTACCCACTGTCCATTTTATAAGTGGCGACGGGCTCACCCCCCGTCACACTGGACAGAGTTCCGGTACAACTGGTGAAACGTGGATGTTCTGAGGTTTCAGAATATCTCTGACTACCCCCTCGGGGAATATAGTCGTGAGCATATGCTTATGCTATGCAAATTAATTTAAGGCTAAAAAATGAGTCACATTTTTAGTAAAAAAATCTTTGCTAACCTGAATACATCTCTGGAATTTTGCACTAGTACATGAAATGTCAAACAAGGATTCTAACAATAGATATTTAACGAATTAACAAAATAATGACTTTACTTATTGGTTTTATGCAATTAAAACAATGCAAACATAGATTTTCTCCTAAAATATAGTGAATATGTGCTTCCGTAGCACATAATATGTTATGAAAAACAGATTAAACAATTTGTGTCCCAACACGAGATTTACTTACCTATGAAACGATAATCCAGGTGTCTTCCGATCGGATGCACTGTCACACTTATGCGCACTGCATTTCACCATAATTTAACAAAAACTTCCGCTCCTTTGGTGATACTTTCAACAATATTTTTTTCAAAACTCAACACGGCGTTTTGACAATATTTCACTAAAGGGCACTGACGGCCATATCGTTAGCTATCAAGATGGCAACCTGGCACGATGGTTGCATTGTTTATGGGTGCGTGTGGTGTAGCAACAATAGATAAACAGGGATAGTGCTATATGAGTTCTCTCAGACCTATTAGAGATAGAAATAATAAACTAGTGTGTGTAAAAAGTGCTAAGTCTGCTACTGTAATACCTAAGTCTGTGGTGCCGGGGGTCGCGGGTTCGAATCCCGTAAGGGACAAATATTTGTATGACGAATATGAATATTTGTACCCGAGTCATGGATGTTTGTATCTATATAAGTATCCTATATCGTTGTCTAGTTATCATAATACAAGTCCAGGCTAGATTCTGGAACTTTAAATGTGACTAGATAATTTGTGTGACACTGTCCAAGATATTTATTTATTATTTATTTATTTATAGTTGTGTGCAACTTAACGCGCTTTAGGCTTATCCATTAATTTTACTTTGATTTAAGGTTCTATCGTCAGCGGTTTAGGATGCGCGTTGTCTGTCATCCAGTCATGGAACTGCTTTATAATTATAGCATAGATTATAGACGGATAGAAGAAGAAGATAGATAGAGATAGATAATGTATTAGTGTTTGGTACTTATAGTTATTTCAGCATGGCTAGCATGGCAGCGTGATATAGCGCTATCACGCCTTCGCTCTGTTCCTACCTTCACGCGAGATAAAATACGTGATATAGCCGTATCTCGTGCAACATGCTACGCCTTCAGATTCCATTGGACATTAATTAAATTACATTCTCAGAGAGATGAAGGGATTTAGTCTAATAATCTTACCATTATGAAGAAAAAATCCTTTGAGAGCCGCCTCTCAGCTCGCCCTGGAAACGACAAAGGTATTTTAGTAACATTTTACTAAAATATGGAATCTCTTTGTGTAGGTGTGTTGGGAATACCTGAAGGGTTGTGGAATGACGTCATGATCCTACCCTAATAATATTATAAATGTGAAAGTGATTTTGTTTTGAACTTTCATGTCTAAACGGAGAGGTGGTTCCGTTGGAAAAGCTTATGATACTTTTTATCCGAATATTTGTACCCGAGTCATGGATGTTTGTATCTATATTGTATTCTATCGTTGTATAGTCATCCTCAGGTATAAGGATGTGCAAAAGCGCCATATGAAAAGGTGTGGCATAAAGCCCGCGCAGTGGGAGGATTTGGCGGCCATCCGTCCAGAATGGAGAACTCGTGTAAACAGTCAAATTTATGATTTTGAAGCAAGTAGGCGATCACAACTAGACGCCAAACGTGATGAATTGAAAGCCCGACCACCAGCGGCTATACAATATCACTATGAGAATGACGTGCTCACATGCCCGCTATGTTTGAGGATCTTCTCCAAGAAGATTAGCCAACAACGGAGTTGAAGCAGTCGCCGTGGCCGAAATCGGTCAGGAGCAATACATACATACAGTCATCATAATACAAGTCCAGGCTAGATTCCGGTACTTTAAATGTGTCTAGATAATTTGTGTGACAATGTCCAAAATATGTATTTTATTATCCCGAAAGCAAGCTCAAGTGCGATTTTAATGTTGGTCTCATTCGTGTATGTTGCTTAGATTGATGGTCGGAAGCACCCCCCCCAGATTGCACCCTGTTCAAATTGAAAAGAAATCGGCACTATTATAAAGTTCAAGCATCACGCAATAGCTACTGGACCGATTTTGATGAAACTTTTTGTGTTTATAAACTTATGATTATGTTGCTAGCGCGCGCAAAAACTCGAAAACTACCTAATTGGGACTTCTTTCTATAGTCCGCGTCAAGTAAGGCGACGAGCGTGACCAGGTGTGACATCGTTTGATATGATGTAAATAACAGACTATTTAGCTCATAAAACTGCTTACGTCAAAACGGTCACCCATCTAGCAGCATAAGCTAACATAGATAGTATTTTAGATGAAACGCTTGCAAATGTGACGTAACGGGAATTCCAGAGTTAAGTAATGGTTTGCGACGCAAAACGGCACTCAGAATTCATTTCCAGCAATACGTAAATGTCGCTTCAGCTTCAAACCCATTAACCCTAATTCAAAATCTCATTATATGGTAATCCTGACTGCCAGGCATATTTGGGTACGAGTGAAATATGGGTTAGAGCTTTAAGAGTATTAAAATCCTTCTGGGGGTGAATGGGGGATGAATAATAATTCTAACATACAGTGTGACAGACTATTAATCATAACCTTTGTCTGATAAGTTCCAGGAAAGAAAAACTGCCTTGAGGGTGTCGGACATACCTCTGACAGGATTCCGTAGCCATTTTGTAATGTTAACTATTGCTCTGTCCTTGTCCAGATACCTACGTCATATTCACAAGAGGTTTACTTAAAATGTTTCTTTTCTAGTTAAGATTGCACTACAGCAGAAAGCATTCGTGGTAGGCACCTAGTTAAAGGCGGACGAATCGACACTCGTATCCAGACTTTCATAAGATTTGTTGTGGTTTTGAAACACCAATGTGAAATAAATAACTATTATCAGTGTACTGTACATATTTTCGGATTTGGGGGCAACTATCCCCCAGCTTGTATTTGCTGCTCAAGATTGTTTGTGCTGATCAAAGGCTGTGATGGATGGATGGATCCCCCAGCTGCTCTCTGGGGTATCCATTCGTTTCGGGGTGTCAGATGCTTTGCTACATCTACCAAACCAACTATCCAACACTGATGGCTAAAATAAATAAATGAATTGCTACTGAGTTGGGTCATTATTTTATTTAGGAAAGGCAATAGAACAAAGGTGATTTTTTAGCAAAATAGGTAAATTCCAAAATAAAACTGTTATTGGTATTTACCTAATAACCAGTCTTAGAAAAACAAAGGAATTAAAGTAAAATTTAATACTTATTTGGCAATTACGGTACCTAACTCAGTTTTTTTTGTTAAGCAACGCAATATAATTTTGAGGGACAGTAACGCAGTGGTTATTTTGTTGAATAAACATCAATAAATGTAAAAGTAGCAAGAAAACATCGCTTCTAATGTCATTAATAATTAATATAAACAATAATTAACAAAAATCGGCATAAAACGGTAAAAAAATACTAAAAGAATTTAACAATAAAAGAATATAAAATGTTATCCAAATTGTACCTTGAATAAAATAATGGCCCTTAGCTTAGAGCTACACAATTAATTTTATTTCACTCTCGACCTAAAAGTTGAAATACTTTCAAACTAACCGGGCCAGATCCCATAAAAATAAATCTAATAGACAAAATCCATTACTATGCATTGAGATTTACTGCCTGCCGATGACCGATACGATGCTATATTTATCTTTACTTAACCTACTATTAGATAGTTCAGTGACTCGAGAGATTGAAAAATGTTTAGTAAACAAACTCACGACTAAAATCCCTTACGGGGCAGTTAGGAACTTTGCTACAATAGGCAGTTGGATGAATCTTCAGGGCGTTTAAACGCCATCATGTATCTGGCCGAACATTTTGATATTGATAAGAAAAGGCATCACATTTTAAAGGGCTATTGTAAAGCTCCTGGACGATTATAACCGCGCTATTAAATTGTATACCTTTTCTTATAAACAATATCTAGCCTAGCTTACACTAGCATAGCACTTTTTCGGACGAGTCTAGTGAACACGCAGCTTAAGAATTGCTACCTATGTAATTTTATAACAAACTGACTGCCAAATTGTACTAAAAGACGAAAAACAAGATCAAAGATTTCTTACAAAATTAAAACAGTACTTACTCATCAAATTCTATTACAATATAAATGAATACTATAATGATATTATTAATATGTAATGGTCCTCCTCTCTCCTAATTTGCCATAGGTACCCTACCAACTGGGTTCATAATGAACTTTCGATTGTAACACCTTTGTAACATTATGATGTACTTACCTACAATAAAAAAAGTTATAGCCTGTAGAATCCCACTGCAGGGCAAAGGCCTCCTCTCACGAATAAGGGTGAAAGGGAGTGGGCCATACTCCACCACGCGGGCCCAGTGCGGGTTGGTGGAGGCAAGTTAGTGGTCAACTTAATTGGAGTTAAGTGGAGAATTTTCAAGCCGCCTCAATAGGCCTCTGACCTGGCTTAACGAATAGTTACAACGCCATCTGACGGAACTATCCGAGACCAACTGCTTAACGTGCCTTCTGAAGCACGGAAACGCTCGAGATGAAATACCACTAAACGGTCACCCATCCAAAGACTGACCGGACCTGACGTTGCTTAACTTCGGTGATCGTTTCCAATACCGAAGCTCCACTACGCCAACGAGCGCTACCTACAATAAATAAATTGAAAATTGCTTGTATAAAAGTAGTTCAGGTTGTAAATTAGGTAATGGTTACATCGTAATCATTAAAATACTTATGGAAGAAATAATTTTTTATGAAAATTTTTGAATCTGTGCGCGATGGTGAATACACCATTGACTTGATTATAAAGTAGGTAAGTAGGTACCTACGTGGGAATTCAGTAAAATTAAAAGTATTACAATTCTCATTCTAATTTCTATTACAGTCAGAAATTAATAATGCACTTAGTGTTTTATTTACAAATATTTTCCAATCTGTACAGATAATACCTAAACATAGAAAAACAACAACATTAAAAGACTTTCGTAGCTAAGATTTCATATTACGTTTTCATTAGCGTTCATTACACCCAACATTGTCCAATTCTTAGACTATTTATATATGGACAAGTTACCCATGTAATTCTACTAACAAACTTTTCTGCCACTTTTTGTGGAGGGCAAGGTAGCATGAAACCGCAACTTAGAACTTTATTCCATTACTTTAGATTCTAATTTTGAATGTTAAAAATCATGAAAAACAGTGTCGTGTGAACCCCAAATGTGATATGTTCGAAATTATTGTTCCGCAATTATAGGCTGTCGCGTTTAGTGATAAGATATAAAATTGTATGTAAATGCGTAAGATTTTTTGATCTTGTACGTATAAACGAATACGCGAGTACGTACGAAAAGCTAACGCGAGGCGGGTCTCTATAAATCGTCTAAGGTCCAATCACCATAAAGAAAAAGTAACAACAAAGCAAAGTTATGAAATGATCTACCTATAGTAAAATGCAGAGACGGTGCGCGAACGCAGCCCGGCGAAAGTAGCGGCGCGACGCGGCCGGTTCGATAGTGAAAGTGTTCCGGTAACTTTTACACCGAGAGGTTTAACTGATATCCTGTTTTGTGTGACAGGCAGGAGATAGGCAGACGTTGCGTAAAGTTGCTTAGATCTTAGACAGAGATTCTGAGAAATTCAAAACGAACGGGTAACTAAATAGAACCCATTAACATTATAAGAAGGGTGTGAAATGCAAAGTAGCGCTTTTGCTTCAGAGACGGCGTCGCCACTTGTCTTCCCGCTCACGCTGCTACAACTACTCATGCCCTCTCGCTCGCACCACGCCGCGCGCCTTATGGTGTTATGCAAATCATTGCATAACCTGAGGCGACACGTTCCACGCATACTTTACACTTCTTTCTAACCCCTCTTATAATGTTCTGTGACTAAAGTCTGTGGTCTGTCCGTCTAGAGGTAGACGCATATTATACGCGGCGAACGAGTCGAAGGAGGCGAAAGAATCGAATTTTAGCATTCTTTGTATGAAATTCTATGACAAATCACACACTATCCGGGGCGAATCGTTAGAAGAATTAAAAGTAAATTCAGCTAAAGTAATCATTAAACGGGTTCTTACCTTCTTCTTTCTTCTAACTAATAACCGAGTAACTCTCAAAAAGTAAATTCGTTTCGTTCGCCTCCTTCGCCGTGGATAGATATGCGTCCACCCTAAACCTACTCTGTCCGTGCGTCCGTTCGTCCTAAATATAAAGGGCTGTATCTTTTGAACCGTAATAGTTAGCGAGTTAACATTTTCACATAATATGCGTTATTATTTCGGATTTGCTAACAAACAATAAAAACAATATCTTTGGTATTTATTGTCACCTTATGAAACAAATCGAAATTCCAAGAATTATCTAATCTGCATTTCTATAATCATGACTTTTGATAATGATATCACCAATTCACAAGTGACGACGTTATGTGGTGTCAAGGTGGACAGATACTACGAGTATTAAAATACGACCTGGAGTGCGATTTTTGAATCTCATTCGGTGAGCTCAGCATTTGAAAAAGTCAAAATTACGATGGAGATCCGCATCTTTCTACTGCTGATTTGACTTTCAAAAATCGTACTCCTGAAATATGATTTTTTAAAGGCAAATCAGCAGTAGAAAGATGCATATCTTTATAGTAATTTTGATATTTTCATCTGCTGAGCTCACCGAATGAGATTCAAAAATCGCACTCCTGATCTAAAACGTCCCTAATGCCCACTATGTGTCTACTGGTTGGTCACTACATCCAACCCCAACTCTTAGCCCTTTAGTATGCAGTATCATGCCACGCACGACAAACCCGTCATGCGCGCTCGCTTTCGCTTATTTACGCAATGTAACCAAGACGTCGATTTTTAGCGTTTTTAGGGGAGTGGCATGCTAATGCCCTTTTCACACGAGGGCAGGACAGTACTGCCCCCGTGTGAACAGCCGCGCCGAGGCAGAACAGTACTGCCATGGCAGTAACCAGGGCAGGGCAGCGAGTGAATAGACAGCCGGTCTATTTTTCGAGGGCAATTTACTTTCTCCACCTATTTCTCTCGACTGCCTCGTAGCTGCCCCCGTGTGAACGCGAGGGCAGAGCAGTGCAGCAAGATAGGTATTTTATAATTTTTGTTCATCCTGATTGGTTTTTTTAATTACAAATGCGTTACAGCTTAACATAAAACTAATAAAGTTTTAAAAGAAAAAAATAGATTTCATAAAAACGTTAAATTATTAAATATAAAAATAAAATCGTGTAGCGCTCTCAGATTTAGAGGAAAACTAATATCGAATATTACTGTGAAAGTTATCAAAACGAAACTCAAATTATATTAGCTTGTAGATTGAGCTGTCCCATTTAGCTGCCCGAAATGTGAACACCAACTGCCTGCCTGCCTGACCTGACCAGGGCCTGACCTGCCCTCACTGCCCTGCCCTCGTGTGAAAGGGGTATAAGACCCACAGGTCCGTTAGATCATATAGGGTAGATGGCAAGTCCAGCAACTCAACCGTGAACTGCGGCCGAATTTACGTTTGTAGTAAAATAGGTAGTGATAAACTTGGCCAAATAAGTGTGTATTACCGGAATATCCAGTAGGTCTGTTAGGCCTATTTCCCTGAATGTTCAATTCCCCATACATACACTTTTCCAAATGTCTTTTTACCCAAACATCCACTTTCCCGAACATCCAATTTGACCAACTTAATTGATTTTCAACAATGGGTAGATCTTACTATCTCCAATGTGTTATTTCTAATTAGGTTACTGATATCTAAATCTAAAGTGCGTCTGTACCCAACCGTTTCCTATTCTATCAGATTCAGGACAGATAAGAGCGTGAATAATGTTTAGCGTTTTAACACTATGGAGCCAATCTGCCCTCCCATAGATTTGAGTTGAGTTGGTACTACATTTTTGTATGAAACTGGTGTTTTTTTTTTTTTTCGAGTTTTAAATTTTGGTATTTAAATTATTGTTATAATTGATAATTGAGCGAGTCAACAGTTTCTATGAAATTCTACTTACAAATGGAATGGGACAAAAAAATTTAATAACTAGAACGGTTTACTTGTTACCTAAATGAAAACATGAAACATTCCTAATCATTAACGAGTTTTATTATGCCAACCACAAATAATATATTTTTTTTTCTAATCTAATTTAAAAAAACTTGACATAACAAATTATGCAGCCGTAAAGCCGAAAATGAACAGGAATTCGGTAAATTGGGAAATGTTATTTTTATGCACAAATTATATACCAGATTTTAAGTCAGATCATAAGCTATCAAACAAAAAAGTTTCATCAAAATCGGTTCAGTAGTTTAGTTTTTGCGTGATGCGCGAACAAACACGTCATTTAAATCGCATTTTTTATTTTATAATAGTTAAGATGTATTGGAGAAGAGTTGACAGAGATAGCGAGATAGTAAACAGAGGAAGAAGTTGGAGGTCTTTGTCGAGAGGCACACTTATATAAGAGATATTATTTAGCTATTGACTATATGCGAAGTGGGTGTTGGGAATAATCAAATCAATCAAAATGCGCCCGGGGTGGGAGAAATTGGTTCTTTCGGATTTGTTTTTTCGGACAAGCTGTAAATATGCTTGAATCTATGCAAATCCACACATTCAACAAGAACTGTAAAGACTACAAACTTAGAAAAAGTATATGTCTAGAATGAGCCTCACACTTGTTCCGTATAAAACAAAAGGGGCTAACTTTCTTAGGTTGGTGTGCGTGAGGCGCCATACTAATTATGTATGTGTGCGTGTATATGTATAGGGTTTTGGAACCAGTACTGGTTCCTATTTTTTTCGACGCTTTCGTAGCTTTGACTGTCTATCTTGATAATCTAAGACTACAAACTTTAAATTTGGTATGGAAGTTTCTATTGGCATCTGGTCCGCATTAAAAAAGGTTTTTTTTTAAATTCAACCCTCAAAGGTGTGAAAACCGGGATTAAAGTTTGTATGGAAATTAGTGGTGCAAAGATAGTGGATTCTAGAAAATTAGGTTAGTACCTAAGTATTTAAATATTTTTAATATCGACAATGTGGCTCTTTTCTTTAGTTTTTACATTATTTTATTATAAGATAACAAACTAACATTTAACTTTAAGGCGTATCAGCCGTGGACCACTCTCCTCTCACTCACACTCCATACTAATCGATGAGAAAGAGCGCGTGGCTCCGGTCAGAATTTTGCTGTTTTCTTTGAAAAATTCGATGATTTTTTATTAATTTCGAAAAAGTAAAAAACCACATCATTCTAAATTGTATTGTGAACAATATAGTAAATTTTCATTTTGTTCCGATTAAAAATGTAAGAGTAAAATGGTTACAACTGGAAAAAAAGGGGTGACTTTAGAGTCCCTTTTCTTCGGTTTTATTCATTAAAATCGATTTCTAGAAAAACCACATCACTTCTCATATCCTGTAGATGGTTCAGTTTAAATTTCAGCTCAAAAAGTGCCATAGTTAATGAATAAAATGGTTACAAAATTACCCAAAACCGGCAGGTAGCCCCTTAAATAATTCACAGCGGACAGAAACCGCTAGGGGCAGTAGTGTCGTCTTAGAAAAAGTATATGTCTGAAATGGCCTCACACTTCTACTGTATAAAACAAAAGGGGCAACTTTCTTAGGCGGTGTGCGTTAGGCGTAATACAAATGATGTCTGTGTGCGTGTATATGGATAGGGTTTAGAGGCCAGTACTGGTTGCATTTTTTTCAACGCTTTCATATCTTGGACTGTCTATCTAGACATAAAACTTATCAAAGATGCACCCAAAACTGCTGGGGGGGGGTAGGGTCATGTACACACTCACCCAATAGTTGTTATAAGTCTGATATTGGGTGTTTCTTTAATGAAAAAAAAGTTTCGCTAAATGAAACTAAGTCACTATTTTAAACCTATACAAAAAATTATGTATAACATAGTACAGTACAGTAGTACCAGGTTTATATGGCTTACCGATGTACCTACGCAGTTGACAAATTTTAATAGCATGCGAAATTATATTGACTAATCAGGATGTGCCACCTTCAATCCGTTTATTAGCCAATAGCGTAAACGCCGTTTACGCTATTGGCTAATTTTATTTTCGCGTCCTTTTCGCTGCTATCCGACTTTGCACTCTTTGATTACTAAATGACTTCGGGTTTTAACGGGGACTCGGGCCTGCTCTGCACTAACGAAGATAAACGAACGGCCATATTTTCCTGGTCGTACTGTACTAAAGTTCAAAACAGCAAACTTTTGAACGTTGATAAAGTTATATGTCAAGATTGACAGTCGAAGATACAAAAGCGTTGAAAAAAATTTGAACCAGTACTGGCTCCAAAACCCTATACATATACAGGCACACATACATAATTTGTATGGCGCCTCACGCGCACCAACCTATGAAACTTGGCCCCTTTTGTTTTATATGGTATATATTCGTGAGGCTCATTCTAGAGACACTTTTTCTTAGCTTTTGAATAATTTTGAATAATTAATTTTACTACAGTTTTTTAAATGTACCTATAATAAATAAATAAATAAACAAGGCAAGTTAAATAAAAGCTTGTAAAAAAGCAGAGGAAAGGCAAATTCTGGGCTTATTTATCGAAAGCACATAAACTAGATAGTATATTTTATCAGGCTACAAATCATTTTTATAGTAAAAGAAACAACTCTTGTTTCCATTTCAAGAAAACAAATGAAAAATTATACATTCTAATCAACTGGTCAAGCCTGTTTGGACGACTTTTCTGCGAGCAAGCAAGGTGATTACTAAATTAATAGATACTGGCTGCGATAAAAAACGAACTGCAGGCTGGGGACTAGAGTAATGAGCAATACTGCTACATAACTGTTAACTTTTTTTTTGTATGTTAACGAGATATTTTATCGTACCTGCTGAGTACCAGCGTCACAGCTACACAATCGACGAGCCAGCATGGCTCTCACGGCACAGGAAACGCAAACAAACATCCAATACCTCACAAATTTACACTAACTATGCAAACAAAGTTATCGTTTCCACTAAGAGCACATCACTCACTTTTGATAACACTATTGTAACAGAATTTATAGCCCTTGGCCAAGCACAAATAACACTAAACACGTATGTAACACCAAGAAAAATAATCCTCACGGATATTTTCCACACGACGTACACAAATAAAACACCTCAGTGGAAACTACTTGCGAAACGATATGTCAATCTACGTCAAATAATCTAAAATGTAAGCACGGGAAAAAGCAACTTCTACGTAAGATAACTAGTAAGAATTATATCCTAATGAAAAAAACCGCTTTTATTTAATGTAATTAATTATTTATCATCTATTTCGTTAAGTCTAGAAATTTGAGCGATACACGGCAGACATTCAGCCACCACGCGAATTTATCGTAAACTGAAAAAAATTGCCAGCAATGAAAATTCCATCTGTCACTGTCAGTCTCAAAAACTTCAACACTGACAGATCAAGTGATGTCACATGAAAATTATGAAATCGTACCAATCTTTTACTTTCATTTCACTAAATTCACAATCCAGCAGTGGTAGCATCAAGAATATTATTTAAATCCATGGGTAGCGTGTGGTGTGGGTAGCAAGCATGCAACACGTGATACGGCTGTATCACGTCTTTTATCTCGTTCGTTCGCACGCAAATAGAAAGAGAGCGAAAGTGTGATAGCGTTGTATCACTGCGGCATGCTATCTATGATGAATCCGTAGCATGCTACACGTGAGACAGCTGTATCACGTCTTTTATCTCGTTAGTTCGCGCGCAACTCACTATGGAGCCCACATAAAGAAAATGAGAACCACATAAAGAAAGAAATGGGACATAGGCGAAGTATTTTTCGCTTAGGTACGCTGATAGACGTAACATCAGTGTAACCGCGTATGAGACAGCGATAGTCATAAAATCCAATACAATTTGTATGAAAATAGATGTCTGACTCCGGAGTCAGACAACCGTCGTAGAACAAAAAAGTGGCTACGTCGATAAGGACAGCAATAAGTAGCGATCTCCTTTTTTAACTAGAGCGAATTTGCTAGGTGCATCTCTTACTTCTTATGACAAGACACGTGCTTTCTTCTAGTTCCTTCTCTTTCTACGGTATGGGACATTTGAGTCAAGTTGGTAGGTATAGGTACTGCAGTTTTGTATGAAACAGCTGTTTTTTCGCGATTTCGGGTTTGGCTCCATATTGAAAGTTGTTCAGTTTGATGGTCTGAAGATTTGGAGAAGAATTTTGAGATCTGAAGCACCCGCTTATGTATTACTATACTCCATTCCAAAAAGCAACAAAAATTTAAGGCAATGAGCATATTTCTTTTCTTTTTTAAATTTAGTTCCTAAAAAACTCGACAGATGACATGCTCATCGCTCCATAGAGACGTTGGCGAAATAATGTCAAAATCATGTCAAGACTGTGCCTGCCTTTTTTGTAAAGGCCAAGGGATCGATCGAGCCCATACATCCATGTCAGACGAAAACAAAATCAAATTTTCCATGAAAATGATTCGTGAATAATTAGAATATTGCATCAAAATATGCGTTGGCATGTTTTTGATCATCTTTCCCCTCTTTACTAATTTAAAGAAACACTTTTTGAAATTTTGACGTTTATTCGGACAGACCGTTGCGCCATCTATCGATCCCCTAGAAAACCAAAAGAAAAACGCTCAACGCTAATTTTCTAGGGGATCGATAGATGGCACTACGGTCTGTGCGAATGAACGTCAAAATTTCAAAAGTGTTTTTATAAAATAATAAAGCGAGATAAGATGATCTAGAAGATGCCAACGCATCTTTTGGTGGCATATTATCATTTAAATCGAAAATTGGCGCCTGACATGGTTGTATAGGCTCGATCCCTTGGCGTTCCAAATAGCTGGCACAGTGTTGACAAGATTTTGACAAGATCTCGCGAACGGCTCCATGGAGCGATAAACATGCCACCTATCGAGTTTTTTAGGAACTAAACTTAAAAAAGAAAAGAAAAACGCTCATTGAAAGAGGATGATGTGAGTGACAAGTATAGAGAAAGATACTTCGTTGGTTTGATCATGTGGAGAGGATGAGTGACAGAGGAAAGAGATATACAGGGTGTAAACCAGGGTGAAAAACCCTGTTGGAGCCTTTAGGGCGTGCTCAGTTGTTCCGTTTGACGATGATGGTCTGAAGCACCCCTAAAGGCTCCAACTTTTTTTTACATCCTGTATGGTGCTAACGTGAACGGAAGTGTCGTCGGCAGAGGGCGCCCTCGGATCGTAGTAGATGGCACGCCCAGCAGTGCTAGCATGATTAGTCGCATGACGCGCGCCTGCGGGTTTGAAATCCATACCCGCGCCTGTCATTTATCCCGCGATGGTGAGCATGATTTGACAGCTCGTCAGCCACTCTACCAAGAGAAAGCAAAGTCGCGGCCCGGGTTCGCTGGGTTACCATACGGTTAAATCGATCAATTTGAATAGGGTATCACCGAATCGGTGATTAGAGCTGCCCCAAAATCATTCGTTCTTTTACTTATTTCGTTGCTTAAATGTAGAGCCACAAACTCTACCGAACGGTGATCATGCTTGCATTTGTAGACTAGAGTCTACAAATGACAGTTGAGAGCTCGCGTCATCGTAAGTCGCGGGCATCATGTTAGCTACTGTAGAGACAGAGGCGAAGACGCGCTGAAATAGAGATATGGTATAGAGAGACTCGAAGTCGCGGGGTATCATGCTAGCACTGCTGGTCTCTGCTTACTCCACTGGGAAAGAGGCGTGACGTTATAAATAGATTCCGTGTACACACGGCGACACACATAGCTTGCTAAGCAAAACCAATTCCATCGCGTAGGTTGAATAACGTATAACATCGCGCCACGCCGTCGCGTCGGTCGGTCGCGCTGCCAGCTTATTTTGGTTTTGCGTAGCTTGAAGGCCTCCGCTCATTGTACCAAATATTTTAGACAAAAAGTAATTTTTCTGTTCTCACTGGCAACATAATTGCGTCACTTTTTTTAAGTCTATGGTCTGCAGTGGAACCAAAGAGATTCTTCCCTCTGCACAGCTAGCATGCCACCCACGACAAAGCGTTTAAGCGAGAAAAACGTCATGCGCGCTCTTTTTGGCGTACGTAAAATAATAAAGATGTAGGCACGTCTCGATTTTTGTCGTTTTCTCGGCGTTGGCATGCTAGAGTGGCTGGAGAGGTACTTTGAAAACTCTCTTTCTACTCGATGTACTAGTGAGATTGTTTATGGTTCAAAGGGAGTAGAGATGCGTAGTGTTTGCCAATAGATGGCGCGGATTTATATAAATAAATTCGACTAGTTGTAAATTAGAGTATTCTTATGGTAGAGACTGTATTTCATTATTTTTTTGTTTCCGATGTCGTTCTAGGTGTCGTATAATTTTGTATCGTTATATTAATAATTCCGTTGAAAAACTGGTTCAAGGGTTAAAAATAAATGTATATAGTGAAGTGGAGGCAAAAACTCCACAACGCTGTGGTTAAGGTCAAAATAATTAAAGACAATTTGACAGATTAAATAATTATAATCACAGTTCCAGAATCTAGATCCAGACGAACAGTAGCTATCCAATAATCATCTTGTATTTAACATAAATCGTCAGTTGTTAAACTAAATGTTAAGTTATTCTACTGTGTACATTATAATTTATAAGTTTATAACCTACTTACGGAACAATTTGTAATAGTTTAGTACCTATTAAATTAAACTATGCGTTTTGCAACTACCTACATTTTACTACTTACGAAAAATGTTTTTTATCCTTTTCTCGAAATATACAGCTATGGAATATATATGCCACTTCTCACAATAAGTATACAATTTTAGATAAGTATTTAAATGTTGACTACAACACAAATTCGTTAATTATGTGCTTATTATGGGTAGTGAGAATTGGCAAGACTTTCACAATTACAAAACTTACAATATTCACAAATCCAAGTCTTGCCAGTACAAAACCGTCTTAAATAAAACTTACTCTAAAATAATAGTGTTATGCATGGAATTCTGTACTGTACAAAAGTTTAATAATTTAAAACACTAATTAATAAATTCAGAGATCCACTCACTGCTACCATTGTTAGCACGCGTTACCTACAGTTAAGTTCAGTCTTACATTTTATTCAGGAGGAGTATGCTTCCAGGCAAACTGAAAGGTCCTAGCCGCGATCTGATGTCCACAGCTCTTACCGCAAAGAAATATTTATAGCCAGCCATAAACTGCGTCAGAGTACACGCCATTGGTAAGGGTAACGCTTTGACATCACCAATTTTCTTCCATAGTGATGTATTTGGCGGCGAAGAGGTTTCCTGATAGGCGTAGAGTTGATAACTCGCGATTTCTTCGTAGCTGTCTTCCTGATAGCCGTCTATCTTCCATGAGATAACAATTCCATTTTCTACTTTGGAAAGTTTTAGGTCAGGTGCTGGTGGTAAGGCCTTCCAATTGGGCGGCTGGTATTGCTTCATTGCATCGGGCAAAGGCGCTGGGTGTCTGTTATTCTGCACTCTCTGCATTCTTACAGAATTTTGAGGTATTCTAACCATTGGAGCTGGACCTCTTTGTCTGGGACCTGCAAGACAAAATTCATAAATATTTCCCCATTAAGTAAAATCGATAAGTAAAGTAATGTTTTAATAAACTCACCAGGAGTAGGAACACTTTTCAGCATGATTGTCTGGCCTGGCCTGACCTGTGCTTGAGGGCCACTTATAGGTATGTACACTTTCCTTGGACTATTGAAAGAACCAGATTGTGGGAACTGCTGTCTTGTGGCAAGAAGGTTTTGAGGTGACACCAGTCTCACTGGCGGCGTGGGGTTTCGTGATGTCATTTTAGCTGGAGGTTCGTCATCAGTCAGATCCACTGTGTCGGATTGAATTCGATTGTGTGGTCTCTTTTCGGCAGCTTTGGGGGGTGGTGTAGAGGTTTTAATACCATTTGGTAGAGGGCTAGTGACCTTCCCAATGTTTGGAACAGGCGGCAAGTTGGAACCTTTGGTCACGGCGATGTTAGCTGGCACTAGTCTTGGAACGGGTATTTGTTGGTTGTTGGCCGTTTTCTGAGGCCGTGGGATCGTGTTCGTGTTAGGAGGCCTCGTCCTGCTGTTTCTTACATTGAGATTGGTTACGGTAGGTATAATTTTCCGTTTAGTATTCTTTTCAGTCATATACACTTGCATGCCAACTGATCGGGTTATTTTCAACGGAGTTATTTGCGTATCAGACACTTTTTTCTGCTCTTCCTGTACAGATTTCAGCACGACTTGCAGGTCCCGGTTTTGTTTTGTCAGCATTAACGCTTTCTTTTTATATTCGTCAATGCTTTGTGCCATGGTTTTTAGTTTAGACCTGATTTCGTTTAAGCTGCTCCTGTCAATGATGCTTTCTACTATTTTTAGAATGCAAAATTCTTCTAAGTCATCTCTTGTCATGTCGGCGAGATCTTTCCTGTAAGACTTGAAGAAATCCTCAGGTACTAGCGGTTTCGGCTTCTCTATTTTTTCTGGTAGTTCTTCTTGCACTTTGTCATGGACCTCAGGTTTTACAGGTTCAACTGCATCAGTTTCCAATTCTGAAAACGAAAAGATTAAAAATTAAAAATAATAAAATACATTTTTACACATAAAACCTGGCTAGAACAGAAACTTCAATTTACCTGTTTTAGGAATGCTAACAGGTTCGTCGACACTTTTATTGTCTTTAAGGTAATCATTTTTGATGGTATTCTGGTCAGTTTTCGGTTCGTTCTCTTTAGTAACTTCTGGGATTACGTCAGTTATTTCTTTACCGTCTTTACTATTCGTGTCATCAACATCATCTATTAACATGATGTCATCATCATCCTCTATGTTTATACATTTATCGTCAGCAGGTTTAGGTGTCTCTGAAGCTTTAGGTGGTTCATCTTCATCATCAGACAAAATATCCAAAGTGTTTGATAACTTTATAGTTGGAGTAGATGGAGCAGGTTTTGTCTCGGGTTCTTTTTGAACAACATCCTGGTTGTTAACAACTGGATCAGGTTTCACTGGCTCCTCTTTTTTGTCTTCCGTAATTTCTTTAATTTCCTCCAAATCTAAGATTCCTGCTTGACTTTCGGACGGCGTTGTAATAATGTCATTCTTCTTTTCCGCTTCAGGTAATTCAATAATATCATTGCATTTCATAGAGTTTGATTCTACGTCCTTTTTATTACAAATTGTTACTATATGATCGGTAGTTTCTTGTGATGTTGTAATAATTTCATTCTTCTTTTCCGCTTCATGTATTTCAATAATATCATTGCATTCCATAGAGTTTGATTCTACGTCCTTTTTATTACAAATTGGTTCTATCTGGTCAGTAGTTTCTTGTGATGTTGTTATAATTTCAGTCTCCTTTTTCGCTTCTGGTATTTCAATAATATCATTGCATTCCATAGAGTTTGATTCTTCGTCCTTTTTATCACAAATTGGTTCTATCAAGTCAGTAACTTCACAATCCCCTGTTGTTTTTGACTCAAACTCATTTTCCAACTTCACAGAATCTGATTGTTTTTCATTGACATTATCATTTTTATTTTCTTCAATTTCACTAGTATCGACAACATCATCATCGTTGGCTTTTAAGCTAGTGTTAACATTATTACTTGTTGATTCTTCACTTATTTGCTCACATTCCATCGGTTCTTCATCATTATTACCTTCAATTTTTGAAGTTTCAATACCATTTGTGACTATTTCGGAAGTCTTGTCAGAACCGTCTGGAGTTTTTACTACATCTTCAGTTTTATCAGCAGGTTCATCATCACATTCCATGGTGTGTTGTGCCTGTTTTTCATTTTCACTTACAAAACTAGAAACTATCTCTGATGAAATAACTTCATCACACGATATTTCGGATAGTTGACTGGTTTCCATTGGCTCTGTCTTTTCTACTTCATCTATTTTGGATTCACTGGTATCCCAACTTATTTCATCTGTTTCGGAATCTGTTTTTTCCAAAGTATTTTGTACAGTTTTAATATTATCACTTTGATTTTCAGTGCTGTTTACGGACTGATCTAATGTAAGATTATCATCCTGTAATAAAACGTTTTCTTTCTCTTCTTCGACTTCTTTTTCTAAATGTTGGTCTGTTGCTGTATCGTCGTTTTTTTTATCAGCAATAACGTCTTCAACTTTGTCTTCAGAAACATTAACTTCCGATTTATCAGTAGTAGCATTATCTTTATTAGCATTTTCTTCCGCGGTGTTATTTGCTTGTTGTTCCGTGATACAATTTTTTTCATTTTCATCAATTCCTGTTTTTTCGTTCAATTTCAATTCTTCTTCTAAATGTTTTTGCTTTTCATTGTCTTTTCCAGGGTTTTTTTCCGTTTTCAAATCTTCTTTTTCATCAGTTTCATTGCAATCAGTCTTTCCAGGATCATCTATACTACTAGTTTTTTCATTAACATTTTCTAACGCAGCGCAAACATCGTTGACTGAGTTTTCTTCCTTCTCAGTCTCTTTTGCTTTTTCCCCGCTGGTGTTTTCTTTATCGTCAAAACTATCCATTTCTGCAACAATGTCCTCGATCGATTTTTCTACTATATTAGCATCTCCTTTATCTAGCACTTGCTCATCCGATCCCTTCTCTGTTTTATTATCATCATGGCTTTCTTCAGTAACATATGAAGAAATAACCGCTTCGTCCACTAATTTTATTTCATTATCTAAACTAACATTGTCTATGATGTTATTTTTAGTTTCAATGTTCTCTTTGTTACCGTTAGGGACATCGCTCTCCGGATTTTGAACTCCATTCAGTACTGGCTTATCGCTCTGAGATTCTTGATCCAGCGTTGACATCTTTTCTCTTATATCTATACTAGTATCTTCAGCATCCATAATTAATTGCATTGTAGATCATTTCCTGTCTCGTAAACAGATACTGCGTAACCTGAAATGAAATCAAAATAAAAGATTAGTTTAGGGGGAAATAATTTTTTTAATATTTTTTTAAGTGATTGGTACTTCTTGCTATGCTATGAGAATAAAAATTCTTAATTCGCAACTGGTTACGAATCGCAGCTACGAAAACGGCCTAAGGGTTGAAATTCTGATCGGCAACCTTTTTGTGTGACGGAAGTTCGAAATTTTAACCGGGAGGTCCGGGAGAAGTATCACATCTGCCGGGCGTCCCGTGACGGTCAACTTTTTTAAATATCTTACATAACAGTATTTTAAGTAGACGACCTGGGGCCTATCGGCCTATTTAATAAACAAACATATTCAAGGTACATTGCTGGTTACTAAAGATGTTAAATATGCAGTAGGTAATGTTCACTAACATTCTTAGCAATGTACCCTGAATTCGGTATGTCAAGTTTTTTTTGGAGGGCTGAATCGAAATCCATTTCGAGATAATTGTCTAATAATCATATTTTCTACGTCAGAGATTTTAAAATGAAAGGATTACTCTTCCGACCCAGTTTTCTCTTTCTTTGTATGTTTGATTAAACCTTTAAAAAACGAACGATAAAAGTATCGTCTAAAATGGCTTTAAGGCAATAAGTTGGAGTCATTGAGTAATTATGTATAGAGCAGACAACGCGAACAAAATCTGTGCACCATGATCAGCAGTGTGGGACGCGTGCTGGGAGCGTCAGGCTGCGACGAGCGCCTGGCACAGGCTAAGTGGGTTAGAGCGCGTGCACCCTAACGCTTGTTACAAAACATTTCTTCTCGGTAGCTTCTCTAGTTAACATAGTACCTCAATGGTTGAAGTAGCCCTTTTTTACTTAAACCTTTCTTGAACCTTTAATTGAGGACGCCACAGAATGGTAAAATGACTCTTAAATGGTATTTAAAATATTTTATGTAAAATAATAAGAAAAACCGCAACGCATTGACAAAAAACATAATGAGACCTAATAAAGGGTCCAACCTAGCAAGACGTGTAGAGTGGAATAAAACTAAAAAAAGGTTGAGTGGTTGTGTGTGGTGTGAACCGTAGAAGTTGGAGGAAACGCGTATCTCCTTTATGATATCTAATGAGAAAGATTATGAGGTTTTGTGTTTTGGTCTTTTTTTATAAGAAGGTACCTACTTTGTCAATTTTATTGTTGACATTTTTATATTATGCCAATTTTCATTTTCATCATTTTTATAGGTACCTTGTCATTATTAATTTTAGACATAAGTCGCCTAAACTGTTCACACACTTGATTCAAAAAGTAAGATAAGCTACTCAATCTTTTATGCATTCATGGTTTTTATAAGGAGTTTTCTGAAAGCTAGTAAATCGTAGTTACAACGTACCGCGATAGATGGCGTTGACGTGAGTTAGATGCGAAGACATAGGCTAAATCTTCAAGGTTGCTCAGTACTTCATCAATGCATGTGTCTTACTCAGTGACGTGTATTTATTTGTTTACTTAAGTTGGGTTAAGTACCCTTTAGACGGGCAATCGATTGTATACTTCCTGCCAAGGACGAATCGCCCGGCAGCAAAATTGCACGTCTAAAGGCTGATCGCACGAACGTAAACTTGGTCTCGGCCAATAGGGAGCGCGCACTGGTCGAGGTCCCCCCTCCAACCATTTTTGCTTTTTTGCCTTGACAGAAACAATCACACAATCAATTGCCCGTCTAAAGGGTACTTAAAAGGAAACAAAAAAATGCATGCCACTGATGCACACATCCTTGATGAAGTATTGAGCAACCTTGAAGATAACAAAATAGTTAAAATTTGTGTTTTAAGTAAGCAGAAAAATATGAAAAGATCTGTTAATATTTTTCTGCTTAGGTAGGTATACAGTGCGACATAAAAGTGTAGAAAATAAATGAGGGCGCTGCCTCCACGCAAGAACGTCAAAATTACGCACAAGCTGGCCAGACAGACTTACAATTATTTGTACTCAAATATTTAGTTCCTGCTGTCACTCTTTTGTGTCGCATTGTACTTAAAAACACGATTTTTTATCTTGAAGGTTGCTTATGCATCTTTCGTCAACGTCATAATTATAATGTAGGTAGAGCCACTTGGAACTATTTTTTCTTTATTTAATGTCTTTCGGAAAATCCCTCATTGAAGAAAACGAAATAAGTGACATTCTCAGTTCAGCTAAACTTTTGATTTCGTTCCGTACCGATAAAAAATAATCATATTCGATGAAAAAAGAGCTGTCATTTCATGTCGTGTACACACGCCATTATTGTTGTATCTTCGAAATGTGGTAGGGGAACCCAGACAGTGATGGTCCACTTAAGGATTAATTAAATTTAAAGTCTCTGTATTTTTTTTATTATTAATGAGATCGTAATCAAAGTACATATGTTTGCAACATTAGACATTCTTAAATACTACACAGTGTTGTTTTACCCTTAAATCTCCCAAACTTAAACCATGTTAGGAACTTAAAAAAAAAACTCCTAAATATATAGTGATTGTCCATAAAAGACAATGATTGTCCGCCTTTGGTTTAGTGATTGACCACTATTAATCAACATTCATATAATTATAATGAGGCGTTTTCCAAGACTAGTAAATCGAAATATCAAAAGATGGCAATGTTAAAATTACTCCTAAACCGGTCACATTGACAGTAAGAAGTCCATTTTGTCTATGGTTTGCATCAAGTCCGACAGGTGGTGTTGCCAATAGATAAATTGTTCACTACCAATAAATACGCAATAGCAACGAAAATTTAAGTAGTTTGTTATTTGTAAATGGGCTCTGGACCAAGAAAAGTTTTATGAACAGTATTTTTTATGCACCTAGTGAAGTAAACTTGACCTCTGTACTCCATATTTTTCAGCAATTGGGCGTTCGGACCAATTACTAACATTATTATGAACTTCCTGGATAGCACTTTCTAAACTGGCTTTGGAGTAATCTTTTTTTGGTGCTTTAGGCATTATTCTGCAAACAATAAAAGAAAATATTGTTATTGCCCGGTTAATAACTATAACTATTGCCCTATGACAATCACTAAATATGGGCGGGCAATAACTAAAAAATATTTCATTTTATTGTAGTGATTGTCCACCTTGAAAAACGACAATAACAAGCGGCAACCGGCAACGATTCAATACACAAAACTAAGTTTAATTGTTATTTTATAGGTCAAAACAATAATTTCTAACAAATGTTAAAACCAACACACAATATTATTCATTCAACTCAACATATCCTTAAGGAATTTGCTAAACATCTTACCTGTTTAAATAATATGTACGCCTTGTATCGCAATATTGGCCATAACTGACTTTTTTCTATTTAAGTATTGCCAGATTGTAATTTAATTTCCTACTATTGAACCTACAGAGACATCTAACAAGTTTTTATTGAACTTTCTCAAATTTAAGTTTACAAAAATGTAGATTTTCCTTAGCTTGGACAATAACTGATGGTGGGCAATCACTGTCTGGGTTCCCCTATTTGCCTTTTAAATTTTTTAGTTCGTATTGACGTAAGCTACAGATTTCTGGTATTTCCGCAAGAATTATCAGTAACTAATTCGTAATTCAACAGTAATTTCGTACATGCTTTTTCACAACCATCAACGCCATCTATCGAGATGTTAAGAACTGCTTCTTTATTAAAAATTGGCTGTCAGAAAATCAACAAGTCACCGCCATCTATTGAAACATGGTAAGAACAGCTGGCGAATCATGTCGCAAGTCTGTTATTGGGCGGTCGCGAGAATAGCGTATCAAATACTCTCCGGCTAGCCACGAGGTCAAAAATTTTTTAGTAGCTCAAAATATGTTTTGGTACATAAAACCCTTGAGATTACGATAACAAACAAACAACCGGACATATTTTAAAAGGAGACGAAGAAACCAACTGTCAGAAAATCCCCTTTTTTATTAGACGTTTATTTTGTGCTTTCAAGTTAATGCTTTAAAAAATTTAATTTTTTAAATATTATCGTCTTTTTTGACGAATTAAAATATCGGTCATTAAAAACAAAACAATATTCACAATGTACATTTGACATTCAATGTTGCCGTTTCTGTTTTTTTTTACTATGCATGAGTTAGATAAAGGCAGGTGTTTTTCTAGAAATCGAAGGGGGTTAGAATCGACAACATTTCATTTTAAGAAAGGTACCAAAATAAGAAAACCATTTGGAGATTATGTGATTTGGAGTTATGTGAAAAATATAATATAGGTTGAATGAGATTTTATTCCTTTGCCTGCTTGGCTTTTCTATTGTATTTGTCAGTTTTTATTTTAATGTTATTGAGGCCAAGGTATCTTGGCCATAAAGCCTACATTTTTCAGAAAATTCAAAAGTATCTCTTATTTTTTAACCTATTTTTATATTTTTCATTAAAAACTGGTGGTTAAAAAAATGAAAAGTTGTCAATTATTTTCTCGCAACCATTTAAATTGCATTTAGAGATTATAGCCCAGTCATTTTACGGTTTGAGCCGGGACTAATTAAGAATTGTTTTTTTTCGGTAGGTATATCATGAACCAATTAAATTTTAAGCCTAAAAGATTAAAAATTAAAAAAAAATACCTAAGCAACAGGTCCAAATTTAAAATTAAGCATTTATCTTGTTCTAAAAATCCTGAATGGCAAAAATGTTTTTTTACACTATGTTTTGAAAAATACATAAGCATTTTCATAGCATATGCACAATACTATAGGGTCCTTCTTAATATGCTGACACTTTTTTAATCAGACCGTCAAACTGAACAACTAACAAAAAGTTGTTCAGTTTGATGGGTACAGTATGTGGTTTAAAGGTTAATGATACTTTTCCTTACACCCTGTATTATGGTATGTGGTAAAATCTCGAGCTCGCTTCGCTCGCTCCTAGGTTTAATCCTGATCCTATATTTGCCTTATTGTAGTAAACTCTCGAGCTCGCTCCAGGATTTAGATATTGACGACCTATTAATAATGTGGTCAAATCTCGGGCTCGCTTCGCACGCTCCTAGGTTTCGTCCTGAACTTATATTAGCCTTATTGCAGTAAGTTGCTAACTTCGCTCGTTCTTGGTTTTTTATTGTATTGTCAAGAGCTCACTTCTCATTTTAGGATTTATCGCGAACTAACCTCCCCCTCCCCCTCTGCTGGAAAGAATCATTGGCTATGCCCTTGGTGGACTTTCACTTTGATTGGGGGAGGCAGAGGGCCCCACTATTCCACGCCAAGGGCCCCCACATAGTGTAATAGGTCACAGGGGTAACAAGATTTTAAAGGTTAGGAACCACTGTCCTAAAAAAACCGCGTAAATTGACTGGGGTATTAGTAATCGGATGCATATTTATACCTAAACTCTTACATAAAGTATGTCTAGATTTAACCTCACACATCTACCTTATAAAAAAGTGGCCAACTTTCTTAGGTTTGTGTGCGTGAGGCGTCATACAACTTATCACTTACATCACCTAGAGTTGGGTGATATTTTTTTCGACGCGTTCGTAGCTTCCATCTAGTTCTAGACATATAAGTCGATACTATAGTGATCTCGAAAAATAGTAACAATATCGATAGTCACAATACTATTGATAGGATAGTTTTGTTAATTAAGACAATCGATAGTAGTGAGATGCAATAACATCAAACAAAACCATGGAAAGTATTGCTAATTGTGTAAACACAATCCATACTTTTTGGTCACATCGATCGATACGATACCCACTATCGATAGCGCTATCAATATTCTTACTATTTTTCGAAGTCAACTATTCTATATATTCTACATTTTAAAAAAATGGCTGCCATCTTGGGTATGTGATGATTTTGCCAATGTCTAGTTTTTGTAGCAAGAGTGCTTGACGTTGTACGGTTATATTGATATTTTGGTGACTTCAAGGATTGTTTTTCGAAAAGAACACTATCTTGAGCCACCAGTGGAGCTTCGTTGTAGGCCGGGGAGGGGGCAACCAACAATCGACTCGCGATGCGACTACCCTATAGCAGACCTACAACGCGACACAACTATTCTATGTATAATCTTGCTTAACTATCGACAGCTAGGCAAGAATAGTTTGTTTCATCTGGTAACACCATCCGATTCGTCAAAGTCGTTTCTGACAGGTGTGCGAGGTGCGAAGAAAATTCGTTTCGTTGGACTCCTTCGGCTCGTTTGCCGCTAATATAAATTGTGCGTCCACCATAAGTAAGCTTGTAAAAAGTAAATGGTATCAAGACATAATTTTTTTTGATCCAAGGGCTTTTTTCCAGTTTCAAACTTTTTTCCAGTCGGGTTTGCTTGCGCCCGCATGCGGGCGACCCATATATTCTCATTGCCACACGCACGCGGGACAACGACGATGGAATGCGGGCCAGAAACGTACAAGGCAAGGGCGCAAATTGAGCGCAAAACCCGCGTGACTGGAAAAACGACCTAAATCTAAAAACACCAAATATGACTGCTCAAATGTCAAAATTTACTCTTTACCAAACAGATATTACGTAATCCACGCCCATCATGTGACTCAAGGCATCTAACTGTTTTATACACAGAGCTCGATTTGATACATTGAGGGAACATCTTATTCTTAATCAGAGTAAGAAAGAAAAGAAGAGGCCAATTTCCAGCAGTGGCGTAAAGAGGTTGATTTTAAAGATGATGATTTTTCTTCTCATTTTAATGTACCTACATACGGCGACACATCAAGCTATACAAAACCAACATACACTCAACCTACGCGCGGCCAGCTTATTTTGGTTTTGTATAGCTTGATCTGTCGCCGTGTGTACTTATGTTATAAGTGGAGTGGAGAAACCAAAAATAAAAGTCTCAACGAGCTTTATTTGTCAATTTCCTTCGTTAACCAGATCACGCCACCCACGGAACACAAAGTTTGGAACATTGGGCGTTGGCCGGAAAATCACAAAATGGCGGATATACTAACTATGCAACTTCTGTCCAATCCTATGGCCTTTTGAAATTGTTTTTCCCAGTTTATGGTGTTCGGGACAGTGGCGTATTTTGACTAAGGGCAAAATGGGCAAGTGCTAAGGGCGGCAGGTTCAAGGGGGCGGCCCGTAGGGCCATACACATGGGCTGGAAATTGTTGCCTAAAGAAATGAAGTAGTAGCCAGGCCTCAGTGTGAAAAAATTTCGAGCTCGCTTCGCTCGCTCTGGTTTATCTTTTTATTATTGTGCTGCATGCATAGGCCAACAGAATTACAATCACAGCCAAACCGTATTGCGAAATATTTCAAGACCACTTCTCTCGCTCTGGGGTGCGATTTTTGAATGTCATCAGTGAGCTTGAACGGTTTTTAAATCTCATACAAAAGCGTTCTCATGCATCTTTCTACTTGATTTTAAAAAATCGCACTCCTGAATTATGCTGATTTGACTCTCAAAAATCATACTTCAGGAGTGCGATTTTTCGCAGTAGAAAGATGTACATCTCCATAGTAATTTTAACATTTTAAACTGCCGAGTTCACGGAATGAGATTAAAAAATCGCACTTCAGGTCTCTTTTTTTACTATTGCACTGCATAAATAGACTGATACGAGTTCCAGCACAGCCAAGTCGTATAACGGAAAAAGCTTGTGCTCGCTTCGCTCGCTCCATATTTAAAATGTTGCTGCTATTTTCGCAAAATACAATACTGATCACAGTACTGTAAAATTTTGAGTTCACTCTAAATTTGTATGTAGCTCCTGCGTGGCAGCAGGTACTGTTATAAAGTAACCGACAACTTTTGTTGGCCAATTCTTAAATGTCTCAAATCAAACCTTAGAACTTTTTCTCACACAAATCCTGGCTACGGACACGCCGCCGGTGAACTGCAGTTATGGGGGGCGGCCAAATATATTTGCCCAGGGGCGCAATATTTGTAAATACATCCCTGGTTCGGGACTAGCATCTTATATTGAAGGCACATAAAGAAGACAATACGATAGACACCATTGCTCAGAATAACCGGCCGGCTTAGCCAAATTTGTCATTTTGGTAGCAAAACCCCCAACAAAGATATAAAATTGTGTCCGATTCATAACTTCGAAGAAAGAAGTTCAAAACAAAAGAACGTATGACTGCTCTTGATAAAAGACGTGTCGCCTTTCAGATTGCACAAATGGCGTGAGATAGAAAAGAAGAGGGTAATAGTGGGATAAAGATTATGATTTTAAGGATAATGATTTTTCTTTTAATTTTATTTAATGTGTGTTTCATTTGGAGTGAAGAATCCAAAAAACAAAGTGTCAACGAGCTCCATGTGTCAATTTACTTCGTCAACCAGGTCATGCCGCCCACGGAACACAAGGTTTGGAACATTGGACGTTGGCCGGAAAATCACGAAATTTACAAGATGGCGGAAATACTATGCCACTTCTGTCCTATCCTATGGCCTTTTAAAGTTATTTTTCCCAGTTTGAGGTGTTCGGGACTAGCATCTTAATACATTGAAGGCACATAAAGAAGATACCTACTTGGTTTGTGGATAGACCAGAGTGCTCAGAATAACCAGCCGGCTTAGCCAGTTTGGTCATTTTGGTAGCAAAACCCACAACAAAGATATAAAATCGTATCCGATTCATAACTTCGAAGAAAGAAGTTTAAAACAAAAGAACGTACGTATGACTGATCTTGATAAAAAAACGTGTCGCTTGTCAGATTGTACGATTTTTTGACTCTAATCGATACTGGACGACACAATATTTTTTTTGGAATACAACGTGACGGATGGATCGAATACAACCGATGATGTAATGATATAATATCGGGAAACACGGGAACTAAAATCATTCTGACCGGGGCAAGAATTTTTTTTTCATTTTTCTGGTAAGTAATTTAAAGGAAAATAGCTCATTAAGTTCAGTCAAGCTATATCCTTATATTATTTTATAATTTTCATTCTAACAAAAATACATTGAAAAGATCTGACGAAACAGGTAAATGACCTTGACAGTTACTTGTAGACTATACCTACAGTAGGTACAGGTTCCAAAAAATTAACGATAAAAATGTATCGTATAACGGAATATGATAGACGATTATACAAATAACGAAAAAACATTCGCTCCGAAGCTTGATCATCAACGAAAAACGTAATAAAGCGACAAAAATTTATAAAACACCCAGCGCTATTTCAAAATGGCGGACGCACGGTCTGTTTTGCGCGGAATACCGGAATAAATTCCCCACTGGTTTAGAGCTGCACGCTGATCGCCAAGTGACTCGACGGATGATTTTAAGCTAGCTATCGCGCGAGGTGGAAGCTGTTCTGCGTGAGCGCGAGAGAGACAGAAAGAGATTGTAAGCGCGGTCGTAAACAAAACGACCGAGGTGAAGGTGGAAGTGGAACTGACAAGGGGCTATCGAACGGGCAAGGAAACCAACCCAGCCGTATAGAATAGAAACTGAGCGGACATTTTGACAGATTGAATGTAGGGTTAGCTTACGTTTTAAGCAGTTTTTAAGTACTTTCTTAGTTTATGTTTGTACAGTCAGTAATGTCAGTATTTTTATCGTCGCTGACATAACTGTTTGTATGTTAGTATGTAACAATGGTAATAAAATGTTAGTGGGAAAACAAAAAGATATCGGGTCGGAACTATTTTTAGCCCCATATGGCCCCATGGGGATAATTTAATGACGAAAATTATTCATCAGAAAAAAATCATGTTAAGTATGTAGGTATTTATGAAAATTTTATGGCAAATAATCATCAACATCATGATTCGGGATTTTAGGGCAATAAGTAAACGATAATATAAAGAAAAGAGAGACCCGTTTAAGGCACAAATTTATGAAAGTCGTATTTACGTTCGACGAAATTTATAAACGACGATAACATATCATTTTAATGGCAGAAAAACTTAAAAAATAGACATTTGGCCCATACGGACAAAAATAAAAGTTTTTTTTTACGCTAAATCCTCCGCTAGAAACGTCTAAAAATTAAAAAGATAACGAATAACTTTGCAGTATAGGTAGGTACGTACCACGAAGGCAAAAATATGCTAAAAACAGAAACACACAAAATTTAAAAGCATTAAAATAATAAATGCAAAGTACAATAATAAATACTAAGCACTTTAGCATTCAACATTACAACTAATTAATCAAAACAAAGTACAAGTATAAGTACATAACAAGTACCTACCTACGATGACGTCAGACAAGAGAACACAGAAGAAGAGTGATTAAGAAGGATAAATGCCACACGATACGGGCGTTCACTAGCGAGGTTGCATTGGCACTGACGATAAGCAGAAAGAGAGAGAAGAAAATGGCCGCCGCCAATATGGCGACAGAGCTATGGTGGGCAGAAATACGAACTAATTCAACAGAGTAAGCGAAATTTGAGAGAACGCTGCGGTCGGTCATTTAAATACGGCATGCGCTCAGAGACGGGGACGGATATACCGCGAGCCCCGTGCAAGAAAGAGCGCACGAATTGTAGATAGCGGCCCGGTGAACTGTAGTCTCCGTATTGCACGTTACTCTGTGTGAATTCATACGAATTCAAGTACCAAAGCGGGGTCATTTAGATACGTAGCCTCGTTCTTCTGCGCTCTACTTCTTTAGCCTTCGTTCTTGGTTCATTTTTCAAATAATAGATGAAAATTTATTGTAGAAGTCTTTTATTTTATTCTATTGAATACATTACCTAGGTTATTTTTTGTAAGTTAACTATTTATAGAAAGTACTAGACGAGTATAAGTGATTGACATCGATGAGTTTAATAAAGAATTATTAGAGAGGCGACAGAAATAGGTCACTCCATACTCTTCAAATAAAGTGGCTTGGTTTGAGTCATCCACATAGGTGCAATGCCATGTTGCGTTTTTTCATTAATTATTCTGACAAACGGCCATTTAAATCGATATAACCTGCAAAGATTAGGATGAAATGGACGAAAGAAGAAGAATTTTATGCAACATTAAAGATTATGTATCCAGAAAAACTGTAAAAAGCATAAAAAACCCTTGAATTATAGAAAATGTTAAATAGCGACGTTGCCGTTCTGCTAAATCGTATCGTCCTACGATAGCTTCGAAGCAGCCGGGTCGTTTGACTCGTTGCCGAGAACGCCCGAGCTCTGACGAACTTGCACGATTTGCTGTACGTCATTGCAAAAATAGAAACTTAAAATTTTGTTGACTGGATTTTTGTCTAAAATTTTGTTTTTTTGGCTCTGAGAATAATGAAACGAAAAATTAAAAATGTAAAAAAAATATTTAAAAAATGGTATCCAATACAATGATTCGACAGTCACTCGACACTTATTTTATTAGGTAAGTAACTAAATTAACTAATTGCCTAGGTAACTAATAAAATGAGTGTCCAGTCCACTGACCTATCTATAGGTAAGTAGTGGAAAAACCGAATAAGTACATTGAGATGACTGTCGACGATTCACAAACAACACCATTTTAATGGTAGGTACCTACCTATTTGACTTGCGTGACCTAGATGTTGGTTGACCTAGGCATACTCTAATAAAACTTAATCAAAAACTGTCATTACCTACTTAAATAAGTAGTATACCTACTCTGTAATCCATTGATAAACTTTAGATGGATCGTACATGGACCAAATCAGTTTTAGCACTAAGTAGCAAGAAAATCATTATTATTGAACCAAAAAAATGGCGCTTTAAGAGAAGGACTAAAATTTTATACTTATATTATAGTAAGCGTTCGCGGAAAGAGAAGAAAAGTAAAACGTAAACAAATATAAAATAAATAGAAGTTTGAATAAATCATCGATGAATTTGTGCAACCCTATTATGGTACACTTGCATAAATAAAATAGAGTACAATTAGGTAAGTATAACAGACTCAGTAACATCCAAATGTCTATCCAATAGCCTACCAAAATCATACAGAATTTTATTGTTGGAAAATTGCTTTGAGCTCCACTGACTGTCAATTGTTCACTTAATATCGGAACGGAACGATAGGAAAGCAGTATTTCAGCTGAGTACGACGTCCAATGCTCTTCTGCCAGGATGTAAGGCGTACGTGAAAAACAGATCCATGAGCATGAGCGCGCATTGTACGTTAAAATTTAAGTGAGCAATATTTGACGGTCAAGAGATAGGACTAACAGATCCTCATCTTGAAACTTTGTTATGCGGTCCAGAACTAGAATTTTAATTTATGAAGAAGCTAGACGTTTTGAAAGACCTTTAGCTGGTTATTATTTCGGGTGCGTTTTGGAAAACAATGTTGCTATGGGTAAGGTAAATAAAAAATAAGTACTTAAGAATTTCACTTAACATTTCGGTAGGTAAGATAAGAAGGAAGAAAACTTGAAGGAAGAGTGAGCTATATGCGTAAAATGTCATATACGCGAAACAATATCTAAAGAGAAAATGTAAGACCTGCCCTGCAGTTGCTGCAAAACTGAGATAAAACGATAAGAAATACAATTTAACCACCGTAAGAGCGAGGGAGATCACAACATTCTCGTGACAGGCAGACCGTCAAGAGATCAAAACGGCAACCGATGTTATTATTATTAAACAGAAGGTCAAATAAATGCGATGTGGCTAAATAAGAAACAGAATTATTTATGATTTATGACCGACATGCAATGAGTGTTCATTGATTTCTAATGCCTTTATTTGGAAGAGAAGACGAGACATACCGAACCAAAGTCAAAACTTGATTTAGAATTAAGTGAGTAGGTAGAGTTACCTAGAGTTCTGGCAGGAACTTAAATGTTGATCTTAAATAAAAGAGAAGAGTATGGAACAGAAACGGAAGAGCTAAAATATTGTAGCTAGCTAAGGTAGGTATCAATCGCATTACGTAGGTACCTACGCAATGCAAGGGAGAAGTATGGCAACGTAGCGAGCGAACACGATTCTTTCGATAACCAGCCAGACATCGCCAGTTGAAATCAAACCCATTTATTGACTGTCTTATTTTAATCCAGTTAGTTATTAATACCAAAAAATAACTATCTACCTACTTATGTGTTTTGTTGTGTGTGTCAGGTTGATCAACCACTTTTATGATCACAGCTTGAACACAGATACACAGACGATCAATAGCTTTATGTTAGTCGACGGCAGAATTTTTGCCTCGCTGCCAGTCGAGGCAAAGTGCGACGTTGCCACATCGTTGTATTAGGTTCGTGTAAAAAAAAATGCAAGTAGGTTGCGATAGCAGGCGGAATATGTCAGCATTTTATGACATTTGAAACAATGATGGCTGAGCATAAAATGATAATCAGTCATAAAACTCTTAAACAATGTGTGTGTGAGCTGATTGATTTAGGAAAATGGGAACAGTTCTCATGTTTATTTCGCTTTGCGTAGAGGCTATTTTAGTGTGTTGAATTTTGACAGATATGCGGATTTACATTGGATGACGTCATGATGCCGGATGCGTGGTGTATTTTGGTCTTTGCACCGTAAATGTGGTAGTTATCGCCTCAATAGACATAGACAGATAAAAAATTAGGTCACCTTAATTCCGGATTTTTTACGTTTTTTTCCGTAACATTTTACATTTTAGTTAAATTAATAGACATGGTCATTAATTCTCGGTCGGACGAAGACCGGATATCCGGAAATCCGGATTTGTCCGGAAAACCGGATATTTGCTAAAATCTCTCGAAAGCCATCCCTCAAATGAATTTTCATTTAATAAAATAGGTTATCCAACGAATTTCAATTTTCAAATTCAAGACTTCAAATCAATAAGAGAATGGGTTATTTCTGTCAAGAATTCAAGTTGTTAAATATAGGTAGTTAGGTTAATAATAATCACGGTAAATTGTGTGAAGAAGTTATAAATTGAATAAGTATCAACCAACTTTTTTACCGTTTAATTTGTTCAAGGTTAGAACAAATTCAACGGAATTATCTCTTTGAACAGAAACAAATACAATCATCTAAACATCATCTCAGTCCAGTCACATCATCATTCCGAACTGATGATGGAACATCTGAGAGTGTGGGTAGGCATGTTTATTTTGATGAAAAAACCAGGATCAAATTAGTTAAGTAAATGACCCTGAAAATATGGAGAAAACAACGAATCAGTAGATGACTCACCAATTCCTAGAAGTTCCCGGTGGAATTCTCTCGATGCGCAATTATAAGGTATCCAGGTCCAGTAGAAGCAGGAATTAAGCAGGATGATGACCGCAATCGAACTTTCTCGTTGGAGCGAGGGCGATTGAATGCATGCACGCTTCGCTCGCACTCGCAGCCAGCCGGCAATGAGCGGCAACGGCCGCCATTTTGTCGAACCTGGTGTTCGCGAGTCAAAGCGAGATGTTGATATCGTGTTGTCTTTTTTTAGCTCGAGGAAAATGTTTTAACTTTACCTGCTTCAATTGCTTATCCTTCTCTTCTGTTTTCCTTCTTTCTGCATTTTAATTTTCTTTATTTTGAAAGACGTGTCGAAGTAAAGTGTAGATAAACGTATTGTGGACACTATTTCAGATGCAAGTATAGCATTTTTTTAAGAATACATTCTGAAGGGCTTCTTTTGGCACGCGTTTAAATTATTTGACAGATAATGACACGTATTTTGTCGTTTGTTTTACCTTACATGACATGACTTTACGTACCTGCCAGTATTAAGGTCGTTTTAAATGTCATTTTCAAAGAATACCTACTCATAACCAAACTATAAATTTCATAAAAATCACGAAGTTACAGCGGCCTCCAGCAAATGCAGAATTGCAGAGTTTGCAGAGCAATAGCCCAATAAAACTTTAGTCTACGCGTCTACGCCTAGGTGCCTTGCTTATCAGACATAGTTTACCTACAATAGGACCGAACCGTTTAGTCAAAAAAAAATCGGAATCGGTTCAGCAACCATTGCTTCGGCAATACCCGTTGATTCACTGAAGCAGTAAACGTAGTAAAGCAATGTATGCCGAACCTCCTTATAATATTCCTATCTTAGTCATCATTGCCTACGAGCTTTGGTTTGGAAACTACAAGCAATCCATATAAAAACCTAAACACACTAGTTTCGCATTGTGGAACTGTTACTGGATTCTGGGACTAATCTCGTGGAAAAAAAAGAGTCCTGCGCTTGTTTACATAAAAAGATTAGAAAACCGATTGAGAACCGATGTCTTGTCATAGGCAGGTGAACAATTTTTTTAATTAAGAAATTCGGTCTGGTTTATGTAGGTATTCGGTACAAAATTAGGTCTTACCTACCTAGTTAGGTGAGTTAGGTACTTAAGTGATTCAGAAATAGGTAATTTCTGTTAAATAAACCTGCATTACTTAATGTGAGTTCTTTGCATCAGAATGTAGGTAAATCAAAATCTAGCTAATTAATAGATAGGCTAGCTAAATCTTGAACTATCGCAATTAATTAGGTCGTCCTTTCTTATCTATACCTATTATTATCTTATTTGATATTTTCTGCCATTTATCACAAGTTTTATCGGTAAAAGTCATTATTTAAAATTAAATACTACGTATCGTGTTATTTCTATCGACTATTGCACTGCTCAAAGCCTAAGCAAGCAGTGTTTTAATAATTGAGACGCAGTAAACAGAGATGACTAACGACATCTATTCTATTCTTTGAATGTTTGTTGCAACTATACACAAATCATATACGTAAAGCTACGCTACATAATTCATAGAGGACACCACTTTCTTGGGATTTCAAGTCAGAATATAGTCGGTGGTTACTCAAAGTATCGCAGAGATGGCGCGGTATGATGCATGATGATACGGATAATGTTTTTGGTCGAGTAGCGGCTAGCTTATTGATATTTTCAAAAATTTTAAGATTTCACAGTTGGTCCCAAAGTAAAAGTTGGTCAATTGATGGTCTGAAGTAAACCCTTTAGTTTTGGTCATTGTTGTTGTTGTTGTCGTTGTTTTCCACCTGTTTCATTAATTACATTTTATATTCACTTTAATTTTAATATTATGGATTTTAGTATACTTATTGCATTATTAGCTTCACATTACCGATAGATGGAGCAACACTGTGAAATGAAAGAGGCGTTTTCCAAGTGCAGTAATATAAAAGTTACATAACAGATGGCGTTAGTTTTGACAAGAAACCTGTTAATTTGTAGGTTAATAATAATTGTTTTTTATTGGATAAAAAGGTTCACTGTCTATGATTTATTTGTTGATACATATAATTAATAGTTACCTATATAATGAGCGTTTTTCTTTTTGTTTTCTAGGGGATCGATAGATGTCGCTACGGTCTGTGCGAAGAAACGTCAACATTTCAAAAAGTGTTTCTTTAAAATAGTAAAGAGTGAAAAGATGATCAAGAAGATGCCAACGCATCTTTTAATGACATATTTCATTATTTACTAATCATTTTAATCGAAAATTCTAAACTTTTACGCCTGATATGGCTGAATGGGCTCGATCCCTTGGCATTAAAAAAAGGCAGGCACAGACTTGACCAAATTTTGACAGGATCTCGCTTGCGGCTCTATGGGGCGATAAACATGTCATCTGTCGAGTTTTTTAGGAATTAAATTTAAAAAAGAAAAGAAAAACGCTCATTAAAGTATAATTAAATTAGTTATACGAAATTCTTTTTTTTTAAATATATTTACTAGCCTGGTTACAAGACCTTAAGGCTAAATCTTATTTTATTTCAATTTATCTTCTGTTTTCACGTTAAAACGTTGGTGTTCGATGTTTTGACGCTTCTTTGGAGTTTTTGGAGACAATCGAAAGACGCAGGAAACGCAGAGAAGTCCACAGGAAAGAGGTGAACCGACCGCTTTGCCGCGCTAAAATCACGGAACGCTTTTCCTGTTTACGACCCACACACCATCATATTTTACTGAACTGTATAATGTTCACTTGCACGACACTTTGTTACGCAAAACAACACCAATTTTACGAACCAAATCTTACTATAAAAAATAAAAATTCGGACTCCAAGTCTCCAAACGTCAGCTATCAAATCCCACCAAAAACACCCAACGAAATTAGTTTCATATACCTAGTGATGCCAATAGATAAACTGCTCATTACGAACAAATACGCAATAACACCGAAAATGTTTGTCTGCTGAGCTGTAATTAAACGAACATTCACAGAATACAAATTTGTTAATAAAATTCAAATCATCAATACACTCTGTCTATAAAATCTTAGCAAAAAATGAGGGCGCTGTCTCCACGCAAGAACGTCAAAATCAAGCATAACCTGGCAATACCACCATACTAAAACATTCATGCCACGACTTTATAGACAGACTATACGTCTTTCACGTTGTAATCATTTAAAATATTACCTATTAAATAATAAGAGAGCGATGATAGTCCATACGGAAGAGAGCTAGCGACTCAATCAAGAGGCGGCGGTTCGATCCCTGGCCTGTACCACTAAGTTCTAAGGAATGTATGTACGGTTGTATTTAACATTATCACTAGCTTGACGGTGAAGGAAAACATCGTAAGGAAACCTGCATACCCGAGAATAATAAAAAATTAGTTCGGATGTATGTGTAAAATATGGGTGAGCTTGGGGCGAACACAAAAGATCAGCGATGGTCGCAGTGTTACATAACGAACCTTGCTTGCAATAGCCCAGCCAACCTAAAATTAGGGAATTAGAGAACACTTTTGATCATTTGAACGATAGCGAAATTTTTGAGGTTGTAACTCCAGTCAGTGCGTGTTTAAGCATTTTTTTTTCTTTAAATGATAACGCCTCATAGAAAATGTTAATCGGTCGACGGGGATAGAACTGTGAACAAACCTTTCTATGAAAATGTCTGCATGTGATAGTGATACTGACTGAGTTTTTAGTGCCATCTTCGCTAGATGTCGTATGCTGTCTATGGAAAATAAACGATTTACTTCGTTTGTACCAAGATAGCACAGCATGCGTACATAGAGTCCGTTTCATAACGTGCGTGAGAATTCAATCGGGCAGACCATCTATCTCACTTTAGCACACATAACTTTGCTTCGGTTTTTTTTCTTTCGCATTCGCTCGCACCCCTTGTGATTTCCACAGTTATGTTATGAAACGCACTCGTAACTGACTTTGACATTTGTTTGTTTACTTTGTGCGAAAAGTTGTGAATGAATTATAATTTCTATTTTGTAGCGAAATACGAATTAAATTTCTTGAATAATCAATAACTACCATGTGAATAAAAATGTTACTCAGAACTTTTGCAACTTTTAGGAAATCGAAGGTTAATAAGTACTGAGATATGATGTCAAGACGAAACTACGCAAAACGTGCCCAAATACTGTTTTAAAACCATACTTGTGATATTTACAGAGCTCCTTGTGCTTAAACTGTCGCGGAATTATCGCGCAAATACGTCTCTTCAGCCAAGAATTAGAAAATAAATACACAGATGTGCAGAAAGACAAAATTTTGCAGGTTATGAATGAATCGGATGCCGATACGCTTTCTGGGTTTGTATGAATTTAAATTTTTTTGCCTTGTCTTGTGGTACTTAACATTGGATCAGCTTTAGTATCCTGCGGCACGAATTTGGGGGAGGGGATGGGTGGGGGGGATAGGGGGAGGGGGGTCCCCACATGCCCCCCCTAAAGGGAAAAAGTGCAGAAACCCCCCCTTTTGATTTTTTTTATAATTGAAATTTGTGGTTAAAATAAACAAAAAAGTGCTATTTTTAGTATCCTGCAGTCCATAAATAGGTAGTAGAGGGCGTGGGAGGGGGCGCGATCTAACTCAGTCGGTTAGGTTAGCGAGGAGCGAAGCGACAAGCATGTTAGTTTTCTTGCGACCACAGCGCACGAGCCGAGCGAGCGGTGCCGCGGCAGCGGCCGGTGAGTGCCAGAACCGAATTGCTACTGTTTACATAGTCGAAAAAAAAAATTTGGACTAAAAAAAAGGGGGTGGGGAGGTTTCCGCACTTCCCCCCTTTGGGGATTAGGGGGTACCCCCCCAAATTCGTGCCCCAGGATACTAAACCCCATAAATTTTACCAAAAAAAAAGGGGGGGTTTTCCGCACTTCCCTCTTTTAGGGGGGGTTGGGGGGTACCCCCTCTAAATAAATCAACGCCTTAGAGTGAAGAACTCGTAAGTGCAACAGAGAATATTTTTCAGGAGGAAGAAAAAACCGTGACCTTACATGCTTGTAAGTTCGGGAGTATTTGCGATGTTCTTATTACACGCTGTAGATGGCATTGCAAGTATCCTATTATTTTTTGAGTTCAATCAGGACATGCTTTTTGAGATTTTCTTTCCAGAAACGTAGGTAATAATAAAAAAATACCAAGATTTCATTACCAAGGACTTCACTCTAGGGCGACAAAATGTTGATTGAATAGAATAGAATAGAATAGAATTTCTTTATTTGTCTTTAAAAAAAAACACATTACAAAAACAATATATGCATAAAACAGTCAGTACTTACAAATACATAAAAAAACACAACAAAAATAAACATATTCAAGACAAAATGGTCTGTGACATCAGTATACATTAGTTGGTCAGACCAACAACCACTGCTATTATTGTCACAACCGAACTTAACATAAAAAAGAGTGATCTACTACTATAAAAGTCTTGATTAATCACCAAAACAAAACAGCCAAGAGCGTGTCGGATTCACCCAAGATAGAGTTCAGTAGCCATTGCATAAATAAGTATAATAAGAAAATAGTAGTAATGTAAGCATGATTTTAAATAAATTAATACAAAAACAAACTTGACATAACAAATTCTTTACAGCTACGATCTAACCAAAGGACGTCTAAAAAAGTTCTCACAATGGAAAACCAGTAATGGTGAAATCAAGACAATATCTGACTTAGAAATGGTTGATGGTTTCTCTGAGAAAACAGCTGAGAAACTGTTTGATAGTATTATAGACGGACCTCCTAAGAAAACTGTGAAGGTGTCAAATAAAATAAAGGGGCAGATTTTGCATCCACACTTGAACGAGACTGTTAGACAGGTATGACCTTTTTTTAGTCACTAGTTCTTGATCTAAAAAGTCCTCATGCGGTTTCTGCGGTTTCTCTTTTCTGTGGTAATTTTTACCTTTCAATTAACTAGGGTTGTAAAGGATGATTATCATGATACTAATAAGGGATTTTCTAAAATCCATTAAAAAAGAAAAAGTTGTTCAAAATGGCTCTATAGATGGCGTTGACGAAACAGGGTTGAGCCACCTTGCAGATAGTAAAATAGAAATAAATGGTAAAAATTTGAGTTTTTAAGTAAGCAGATAAATGTGAACATATACTTCGTCCACGGGTGCGCATGACATGCGTTTTTTTTTTTTCTAAATTTTTAGTCTAAATTTCCGTTTCGGACCCTCTCGGGTCAACGCCATCTATCGCGATTTGTTGGAACTACGTTTTACGTTTTACTAGCTGTCAGAAAACTCCTCATTATCTTGATAATTATACAATTAATTAGGAGTTTTTTGACAGCTAGTCAAACGTGGTTTGACACACCGGCGATAGATGGCGGTGACCAGAGAGGGGTCCGAAGACGAATAATTTAGGCTAAAAAGTAAACAAATATGCATGTCACTGAGTCAGATGCATCCTGACGAAATATTTGTTCATATTTTGCTGCTTACTTAAAACAAAAATTCTTACTATTTTATTTGCATTTTATTATCTACAAGGTCGCTCGCCACGTCTCGTCAACGCCATCTATCGAGCCATTAGGAACTACTTTTTCTTTTTTAATGGCTTTCTGAAAATCCCTCATTGGAAAAAAAAAGCTTACGCATGTGTGTAATAATCACGAATTTTTAACTAAGCATGACAATGTAATAATAATATGTAAGATTATTGTAATATTTATGTAAATACCCTAATAGCCACATGTAAATTAAATAATTCAATCATTGCTTGCACATACTAATATAATTGCATGCTGTTTTTAATTGGCTGATATAGGAAAACCTCAATTTTTGTACCTATCATCTGAAACACTTTCGCCTAATCAAGAGCGAATAAAGATTACTTAATTACTTAATTTACTTGTTTTTTTTTTTTTTTTTTTTTAATTAATGGACTTCTTGCTTGTGCGTTAGCAACACATTTCCGCCAATGTCAAGTGGTTTGAGGAAGTGTCTATCCAAATTGGATTGAGATTGGATAATCCAATCTCGAGGATTGTTTTTGAGTAAGAACAACTGAGAAGGATTGAGGAGCCTCGTGGCAGGTTGAAACGCGAACCGCGCGAACACCACGCGAAAGACGAGTGTTCGGGGCAAACCCTGCAACGTGACTCCCTTACTTATTGTTTCAGAACTGTAAGACAGTAGTCTCTGTGCATATATCAGTAAACTCTGTGTGCTGGACACTGATTGACGGAAGGGACTATGAGGTGACAGAGTGGACATACTACGGCATTGACTATCCTGAAGGAAAGAAGTTTCAAATAACGGATATTTTTGATATTGTAAGTAGAGTGACATTGCAAGTCCTCTTTTTTCCCGACACACACAGAAACCTTCCCGGGTGTGTGCACAACAACCCACCAAAGTTTCATCGTAATCGGAGGAATGCCTTAGGAACGCATTTTTTTTTTCTTAAACCTTCTACTAGTGATGAAACGATTACACTTAGCGATAACGATTTCGATTAATTCCCCAAATAATCGTCGATTACGATTAACATTACCTATATTTCCTTGCATGTGCATGTGTTTCCAGGCGTGTGCACAACAACCCACCAAAGTTTCATCGCAATCGGAAGAATCGTTTAGGAACGAATAGAGGACGAAAATGCATTTTTATTTTGTAGATAGATAGAATACCTACTATTGAATAAGATTTTTTAAAAGGGGAATGTTTCCTAACCTTTAAAAGGTGTTAAAATTACAGTTTTAGGTGTACTGTAAACTGTAATTTTAAAAGCTGGAATCTTCACATCCATTCCAGGCATGGAACGTAACGCAGAAACTACCCACAGCTGACATCTACGTGATGAAAGCAGAAGCGACCACGCTCCGTGCGGCTGGCAGCGACCCAAACAACCCTAAAGTCATCGCTGTCAATCTACAGAAAGCTCAGATGGTTGCTATGATCGTAGCTCTCATTAATGCTAAGAGTTTTAATGAAAGGTTAGTTGATTTAATAACAATTTTAATCTGTGCTGTATTAATTTTAAAACTTAATTGGCTGACCATCTACTAAGAGCCAAGCCGGAAGCCACACCATAGACACGACAGATACAGGTACAGACCAAGGGCGTTGCCGCGGTGATAGCCCACACGGAAGAGAGTTGAGTTACGGCGGTTCGATTCCTGGCCTGTACCATAGTGTAATTAAACTAGTGGTTACGCTCGGCGGTCGCGACGCGACAGGTCAATCGTGCGCGGTGAGCGGGGGTCGGGGGGAGCGTGTCTCAGTACGTGCCAGTACCGACTTACCTGCGCGCGTGGTACCGACTTTACCGGTGCCCCGTCCCCTGTATATAGCAGACCGCTAAGCGCACCCACTATAATTATAATTACGCTATGCCGGTAATACTAAAGTTCTCCGGAATTTATACATACACACATACATACATATACTCACGCCTGTGTCCCATTGGGGTAGGCAGAGACAATTGATCGCCATCGGCTACGATCCTGACATACCTCTTTTTTTTTCCGGAATTTATGTTCAGATGTATTTATCATTATCACTAGCTCGGCGGTGAAGGAATACATCGTGAGGAAACTTGCATACCCGAGAATGAAAAGAAAATACCATAAGTTCGGAGGTATTTGTAAAATATGTGTGAGCCTGGGGCGAACACAATAGACTAGCAATGGCAGTGTAATATAAGGAACTGAGGAACCTAGCTTGCAATAGCCCATAGCCCAGCCAACGATAAGGGCGTTCGCCAGCCAGTTACCTATAACTATAATACAAGAATAGAAGGGGAATACAAGACAAGGGAAAATAAAATATCTTGGACTGGCCATCTACTTCCTTTGTTTGCGTTTATCTATTTTGATGTTTTTTAACTGTTTGAATTCTAATTTTATTTTATTTTCAGTGCTCCTAATCAAGAAAAGGAAGACATATTTAGTCAAAAAGTTTACTTTTTGAGGCCCACGCTTCCTTATAGGTAGGTACAATTTCTGTTGATAGTATGGACTCTCAATCATGAGGTCCGGGTTCGGATCTGCACGGACAACATGCCACGTACCAATGAGTTTTTCTAACTTGTGTACGTATTACCGACTGCTCTCAAACGGTGAAGGAAAACATCGTGAGGAAACCTGCATATGCAGAAGAAGAAATACTGATGCATATGTGAAGTTTACCAATCCGCATTGGGAACGCGTGGTGGACTAACGCCCAAACACCCTCCTAGAGGATAGGCCTGTGCCCTGCAGTGGGACGTATATAGGCTGATGATGATGAGTAGCGACATCTATCTATATTTTTCGTAACAATATCATCTATTGGAATGTGGCAGTTCTGCAGTGAAGACTTTTCTTTAATCATCGATAGATGTCGCTCCGAAAAAATGACGGAAGTCTTCCCCTTGATTACTTTGGTAATCTGTGGTATTACTACTGTTTACTAAAATACTACTACTTTTAGCCTTAACCTGCTCAGGATCCCATTGCAGACCAAATGCTTCTTCTCGCTTAAAATGGAGTGGGCCATTTTCCACTTCTCACTGAGGCTCAGTATGGTTTGGTAACCGGGCCTCTGACTTGGCTTAGCGCATCACGCCATCCAGTAGAATAGATTTTAAGCTGACCGTGACATAAAAATCAAGAAGATCCTCGAAATAAAAACCGCTACAGCAGTCACCCATCCAAAGACGTACCTCAACTCAACCACAGAATAGATACTAGTATTTCGTGAGTACTACATACAGAATGGCCACTCCCTGTCCCTCACCTCACCGCACCACACCCCGCTTTGAAAGAGCTTGAACAGTGTCAGGGGCGTGCCTCAATGTAGACCGTTAGAATTCCATTATTTATCGTAATACTAAAATATACTTTTATTTTCAGACTGTACGGAACTTTAGTCGGCAGCGAAAAGGTCTCAACTGATCAAACTGTCGAAATGTTACTACAAAATATCAAAGAGAGAACCACCAACAATTCACATGTGTACATGTCAGAAGAACTCAAGAACATGTTTAGGTCACAAAAAGAATTACAGAAGGATATGCTCGGCCACTGTTTGTTTCTAGGCCTCACTTTCATGGACTTGTGTATTTTTAAGAATCAAGATAGCATAAATAAATTGTTGAAGAGAGGAGAATAAGAAAGGTATGTATAGTAGTTAGATAATTTGTTGGTTTACAAAATGCGTTATAATAAATGATTGTTTCTAAAATTGAAGAGAATCTTTCTTTTGTCTATCTTTTAAATTGGTTCAATCAAATTCATCTTTTAGTCTTTCTAAATACTTACATTGTTTTTTGGCTACAATAGAAAAATCTTTGGCCAATTTTTGAATGTAGGCCTGTTTTGTTTTGCTTTGCTTAAGTAAGTACTTACCAATTTTTATAATGAAAAACTGCTTGAAACTCTGAAGATTCTGGGAGACGAACCCAAAATTCTTTAGGAATTGAATAAATAAAACTGCCTTGTATTGCTTCAGTTGGACTAAAAAGTGTTTATTTGATAAAATACAACGAGCTTACTTTTTACAACATTTTACTTCTATTAAATGACAAAAAAAAAAACAAACAAAACCCTTAATACAATAATAATATACATAAATACGATGGTATCAACTTCAAATTCATCATACGTAACTAACATAAATGCAAATCTAGGCAAGATCATTACAATTCAATTAAAATATAATCTAAAAGAAAATAATAATAACTAAAGATAACTATTTTAAAAATTACACCAAGAAATCCTAATGCGAAAATTCCCTATAGATCACACATACACTTTTGACCTAACCAAAGTTGAATTTTGTATTTAATACTGATATATCATTTTGGAAGAACTAGAAAATATATTTACAATTCTTTTTAATTTTTTAAATGCCAACATTAATTTTTTCGCCTGGATATCTGTGACCATATCGCAACCAACTGTTTTTGGAAACATAAATCTATGGAAAACTAAAAATTAATTGTTTTCAGCTGTTGTGTGTAAAAAGTTAGATCTTGTATTCTGGGATTGTCTAAAATCAATTTCATATAGTCTATTTCGGTGTTTCAGTAGGTATTGTAAGAAAATATACTCTATTGTAACATTGCGGGCTGGAACGGTTGGGAATTAGCGATTCGTTTAGGCCTTTGCAAAACATGTATGTAAAAGGTATACTTGGGGCTCTAGTTCGTTACCCTAAGGTACACCTTACCTTTAGTACAGGTGGTGGTATTAAGATTGACATAATCGGTTATGAATTCACGGTTAATAATGTGAAGATATGTCATCTGTTTATATATCTAGCTCTGTTTATATTGTGTATTAGGTACATTTTGAAAGAGTATTAGATGTGCTGTGAATCGAAAGCCTTTCTAAAAGCTTTATCGTCTCTCTTCTCTACATTAGCGTTTTAGAAGTATTTATGATATGTAGGTCAGTTGCAAAACAACGATTTTTCTAGGCCTAAAACGTTGTTCTAGGTTAACTAAAAAATAATTAAGTTATCTATTTCTGGAAGACAAAATAATCACAAACACTTACGCAAAAAATGGCAACTTTTAAAAATGAAAAAGGTTGATTTAAATTCTCAACCGCTCCAGTTAATAACTCTGTAGAAACCTAACAACAGTGTAAATTACCAGTCTATTGTTTGTATATTACAATAAATATGTACAATTAATGATATAACAGCACCCATTTTACTGAAACCAAATATGCCTTTAGATACGCCGCCTATCACGCTTTCTATAAATGAAAACTGTATAATAATATCACCTTTATTTTATAATCTATTGTGTATATTGTAAAATCTGTATATCTATTGTACTATCCAGTATACTTAAACAGTTTATTGTATTGTTTTAAATAATATTTGTAGCAAAAATAAGCTAAATAGGCGTCGTATCTTTTACCATTGATTCAAAAACTTTGCGTTCAATAAAATCTGTAAAAAACTCAATCCAGACTACAAGATCATTATTCTAATATGTTCATCTTTTATAAAAAATTCAACAACACTTATTTTATTGTGGAACTGTTTTAACAAGTCTCTATTGTGAAAATTAATTATTTTAAAATATAACTGACAGCGGTCGGCGAGTGTGGCAGTGTTTACAATGTAGGTACGGTACTATTACTATCTGAAAATTATAATAGGCCAGTTGTGTTGGCTACCAATTATTTGTTGACTACACTAAGTATCATGAAGAAAACATATCTATTAGAATAAACTATACAATTTTCCAAACTTTCGAGTGTATTGCACGGATACTGCACTAACTACAGATAAACACTTCTGATTAATTTCTTTTTAAATTAAAACATACAAATAAAGACTAACATATCAACCGTGATAGACAACTAAATATTGGTGATACAAATTATATAACGTCGTAATTGTGATTAAAATTCATAACGTAGCTACGGCAAAAATGGAAGACGTATAAATAATTCGTAGCCAACGGTCTAAGAAACTAAAAAGTTATTCTAAGCTCCTTTTGCGATTATGCATTCATGACCATATTTAAAACATTTACGTACTATTTCATTAATCCACATTTAATTATAGGTACTCCATAACAAAATACTTGAATGCGTTTCTTATTTTGGCGCAGATCTAAATGCAAATGCCATGAAAATAATTGAGAATTCTAATTGGACATTATACCAATTAAATGATTTACTTTTCGTTCGCATTATATGGAAATTTAATTGTTATGAAGTGTATTATTAATGATAAAAGTTTAATAAAGGGACTGTACTTAATTTTTTAAATTCTTTTCCATTTCACCTTATTAGTAGAATCTTTCAACGCCCTGAGATCACAAATAAATGCATTCTATTTTCAAAAAGGAATAAGTCAGCAATTAAGTTTCAAAACAACTATTTCTTAACTTACTAATTTTGCCACCAAGCTAAGCATTGGCTCATTTTAACTTACATTGCCTGAAAACATTGTATTTAATACAATTGACATTCATTTGATATTAATAAGTATTATGTTATATGCAAAGTATATTTTCACAATGCAATCTTATTCTCTCCTTTTTAACAACTTAAAAGTATACAAAATTAAGTATATTAAATGAGATTAAAAGGTAGCACTCCAGTATACTATTTAGAAAAAGGTATTCCTGAATATATAATAGATATTATATAGCAGAATATTCTGCAGCGTTCAAAACATTCCTTTCTTCGTATCTATGCGAGTTTTGTCTCACGGAATTTGATTCCATTGGCAATATTACCTGGATATATTAGACAAAGTGAAATTATAATTTACCATAGATATCTATTTTCTACAATATTGATAGACAGTTAGATAATTGCTCAAAAATCATCGTTTTCCGTCATAAATAAATATTACGTATTGAAAAAGATAGGAACATCTCACAAACCTAATAAAATGAATATTTTCATTGTCTGTAAAGAAAAATCGGTTACGTGGGATTTCGAGAAATTATTAAAATTGGACGGCACGCTTATATTAGCTGTTACAATAAATGATTACAAAAATTCAGTTGCAGTAGGTAGGTATGTGAACTACAAAAAAAACTAAATAAATTTCAGTAGATACATAGCTACAAAGTAAAGACACTGACAAGAATAATGTTCAGTACTTAACAAATAGTTTCATAAGAAAAGCAAAACCGTGCTCTCTAAAAATATTTTACAAAAACTTCCCGTATACAATAATATGATGTATAAACTAATACAAGTAACGTTAAAGGTATTACGTACAAGTGTAATTGAGCAAAACTTAACAAAACAGTGAGCATAAACAGAACAGCCTGGGATACAACTTCGAACTCTGCTTTAATCATCTTAATTTTTATTTCGATTCTATTGTAGAAACCGTTAAGAGAAAAATAATATAAACTATTTTCCCCAGTTACATTTTAAAAGGTTTCATCCTAGAATCAGAGGGACAATTGTTGCAACACTGCCTGCAAATTTTCCAGTGATATGTATTTACAATAACCACGCTGTTAAAATAACACCACTAAAACCGGGTATGTGAAAATCGACGTACCTTATAAAGAGTTTAAAAGTTGTGAAAAATTGCTTTTAATATTTACCAACTTTCCACGACTTTTGTCCCTAAGTTAGGTACTTACTGTTTCAAAGATACTTAGGTACTTAGCATGTTGAAATACTAACTTTAAGACTATTTCACATTTACTTTTAATAATATTGTTTGTAATAAATGTATAAAATATCATCTGTAATCTCTGTATACTTAATCACCTTTGTTTATATTTAAAAATTAAATCCATTTGTATCGGTATAAAAATCTAATAAGTATAAATCTGAGGTTATATCTTGGCTATGGCACTGTATTCTATGTGTTTGTATTCAAACTTTGTACTAGGACTGCGCCGCGCCGCTCCCAGCTAGTTACAACGTAAATATACCGTTACATGTATAAAAATACTTATTTACTATTATTGTTTAAGGCTGTGAAATGGTATGCTTCCAACTAATATATAAAATGAACTGTTTCTGTCTGCTTGGAGGCTCGGAGCGGCGCGCGCGGCCTCGGGAGGATCACACATAGTGGAAAACTTTAGTCACGGAAGATAACTCTTTCTAATTTTCTTCGATAATGATGTTTTTGTTTGTAAACCTCCAAAAGTTTGATAGGAAAAGCAATCAGTAAAAGTAAGAACGCGACGGTTTGCGCACCGGCCGGCGAGCCACTCAGGCACACCGACGGCACACTTTGAATTTCCATATAACTGCCCAATGAGATAATTGACCATAAAATAAACATACAAAACCCACTTAACATAATATTGCGTTATTCACTTTAAAAAGTGATAAATAATAAAATGGTATCCAAGTATGTGACTCCCACAAATTCACACGCTATTACATCTATAATAGATAATACGTAACAGTTCTTATTATGCGGTAGGAAAACGAAACCATCACAATAATATCGTAAAAATAAGCTATATAAGTCGTCTATAGATACAAACAGAGATGATAAAAACGTTCAAAAAGTTTGCTGGAATATCCTGATATTGTTTCACAGTGTTTATAGTCCGTAGACTCGTCATCATACAAACGACAGTTACAAACAAACTTGATATATTTAATATATCTCTCTTTAAACTTTTATACGCCATCAAATTATTCAGAGAAGTATACTGTATCTATTGTGGACGCGAAATAACCGAGGACGCTTTTCTCAATATCAGAATATTTCAACAATCCCACAAATTCATATATATCTTTATTTTTCCTAACGTCTAAGTATGTATTTCGCGATGAATGATCGAATTGCTTTGTAATTCGATAGTCTAAGCTAAAATAGAAATAAGATTACTCTGGCATACCCTTCCTCCGTGGATCAAACTACGTCAAAGCACTTTACGAAATCACACACGTTACCTAATGGTAAAATTCACTAATATCACTCTTGGAAATTACGTTATCAAATCAGTCAAGAAAGGGAAGGCAACGAACCGGCCAAAAACAGCCAGGCTTCGAAATTAAAGCAAAATTTCGTGAATATTTATTAACAAAATAATATTTTAATTAAACGTTTAGCAATTTTCAGTTAAGCTAAAAATTCGAAACGAGAAAATGATAGATACATTCACACAGTTCCAAAAGGGATTCTCAATCACATTTCGTCACATTATTCCAAGTTTTAACGCTAAGTGAGCGAAATAGACACCTAACCTACATAGCTATCACAGTCCTTTCTCAGTCTGACCCTTTCCACATAAATGCATCTCAAAATGTCATCATCGTTGAAAAAACTGGTAACAACCTAAACTAAGCCAACTATAAAAGAAGCTGGTAGAAAAATTTAAAAGTTACTACATTATTTGGCACCTATAATGTAACAATGACATTCAGTAATCTCAGTGTTAGTTACTGTTAACTTTAGGTAGTTAAACGTAACAGAACGTTCTGTAAGTACTAACAAAATGTTTAGATGGCAAAAGGTAACCTACGTTTTTGGTCTACTTTCTTCAATTATTTTTCTTTCTCTCCAAAATACTTTAATTTCTGATTCTTGGCCTAAAGATATACATAAATTCTTATCCTTACAATTTTTTGAGCATCATATTTTTCACTTATTTCTCTCTATTTGCCAGATTTCATCTCTTTAATACTTGTAAATAAAATTAACTTAACACGTCTACAAAATATTTACATATATTTATTAATTACAAACAGGCACAAAAATGTACCGGAAACATTCATCGCGAAATATTGTTATGTGGTAAAAGATTTCAATTCTTATGTTTTAGATTTCAACGAAGTGTTTTAAGTTCTAATTTCTGGTTCGATCGGTTTTGATTGCAATGAGCGAACATTTCGACCATATCAAGAAGAATCACCGAGAAACCTAACTCTTACATGGTAACTTAATATTACAGGGCAAAAAACGCTATCTGTACTCGCATTTTTGACGGTAACACTATTCGTGATGAAGTACGACAGACTCGATAGAGTATAAAACATTGTCGCTATTTACAGATCGAAGCTTGTTTACAGCGATCCGATTAACAATAAATCTCGTACCATTATTTGTATTGAAAGCTCGCGTGCGCGAGTCGTATACTGGTTCAACGTCTCTGCCGGACAACTATTTTTGGGACACCGTTTGTCTATCTTTAAAATCGTCCTCAGGGTGTTCCAAACCTAATTGTAGAGACGTTCGGCGACGTATAAGTCGTGGTGCGGAGGCGCGTGCGTGGGCGCGGGGTGCCATCGAGGCGGGGGCGCGGGTCACTGGGCCGGCAGGCAGGGCACCGGCGCGCCCGGGCCCACGTTCGGCTTGAACTCCGTGGCGCCCGAACCCGGGAACTGCTGGAAAGGCGGCGCGTAGCACTGCGGGAAATACAGCTCCGGCTTCACTACGGCCGACGCCGGCGGCAACGGCCGCGGAGTTTTCGAGGCGTCAGCGCGCCTCGCTTTTGCTGCGTGCGGATTCATGTGGTTATCGATATGCTTCTTAACCTCCGGCTCAGTAGCGAACCGCCGCCTGCAGTTTGGCATGGGACAGCAGAACGGCCGGTCACCCTGATGCGTCCGAGTGTGCTGGTCCAGAATAGCTTTCTGTCGGAAGTCTTTCCCGCACTGCGTGCATTTGTAAGGCTTCTCGCCGGTGTGGATACGGAGATGCTGATTCAAAATTGTCCGCTGCCGGAAGAAGCGAGGGCAATACACACAACCGTAAGGCTTCTCGTTGGTGTGGATGCGTAAGTGCTGCGTGAGATGCGACTGTTGGCGGAATCGTTTGCCACATTCTGGACAAGGGTACGGCCGCGACTCTATGTGAATGCAGCCGTGTTGAAGCAGGGTTGACTTCTGTTTAAACTCCTTTTGGCAGATTGGACAACGAACGTATAGGGGCATTGCGCGACCCCCGAGGACATCAGGCAATTTACTACCTTTAAGGTATTGGAGTGATAACCCTGATCCAAACACGGTGTGATTTAGCCCCTTAGTGTCTTTGAAGTAAGCTGGATACTGTGCGGTGTCACCGGGTGAGAAACACGACCCGCGCTGTTCTCCGTTCTGCCCGTCCCCGTCGCCGTAGGTTGACTGCACCTCCTCCTTGTTCTCATCCGGAGGGTAGGGTACATCCTGCGGCCACAACGTAGGCGTCGTTCCGTTCTTGAAGATGAGATGCGGCGACACGTCTGCAAAAACGAATAGTTTGGTGAGTCACATGCCCCGATTGTCGGGTGGGGGTAATCGACGAGTGGGTTAATCGAACATAGGACGGTTACAGGAGCGTCCGGCGGTCAGTTCCGCGTCTCGCCCTGCTAGACGGGCGACGAGGGGACCGAGAATTTGATTGATAGGAAGGCCAATTGTGAGACCGAATCGAACGTGTGGGGTTCGGTCAGGATCGCAGGCGCCGCCGGCACCGATCAGTGTCGGTGCCAGCGACGCGCGCGGGGATCGGGCCGGGGTATATATGTGTGAATAGCGCTCGCCTTGGTGTGTGCGGACGTGCTGGTTCAGGATGGCCTTCTGGCGGAAATGTTTGCCGCACTCGCCGCACGTATATGGCTTCTCACCGGAATGGATGCGGAGGTGCTGGTTGAGGATGGCGCGCTGCCGGAAGGAGCGCGGGCAGTAGAGGCACGCGTAGGGCTTCTCGTTCGCGTGGATGCGCAGGTGTTGGGTGAGGTGCGACTGCTGGCGGAACCGCTTGCCGCACTCCGGGCACCCGTATGGCCGCGAGTCCGTGTGGATGCGCTCGTGTTGCAACAACGTCGACTTCTGTTTGAAATCTTTCCCGCAAGTCAGGCATTTGAACAGACGCAGTTCAGAGTTTGGGTTGTGTTTCCGCGGCTTTGGTGGCTCAGGTTGCACAATGTCGGGCAAGTGACGCAATTCTGGCGTCGCGTACTGATCTAGCGGGCCTTCCAGAGATAAAACTCCGCCATTCTGTTTCAGATAATGTAACGGGAAACCACCTGTTCCGAGCATATGACTAGCCGGTCTGGTCTCTTTGAAATACGGCGTGTATTGCTGCTGTAAGTCAGGTTGTGGTACAAAGCAGGGTGTCCTGTCTAGGTGGTCTTGGGACGGTGGTGGTTGCTGGTTCTGTAGTTGCTGTTCGACTTGCATATGCTCGGGAGACGTTTGTTGTTGTTGTTGCTGCTGTTGCTGCGCTTGCTGTTGTGCCTGTTGCTGGGCGAGCTGTTGTGCCGCGTCGTCTTGTGCGCCTGTTGGGTCCGGGGGTGGGGGTGCGGGGGGATACGGCGAGGGGGCGGGGGAGGCGAGCTGTGGTTCCGGCTGTGGTGAGGGTCCGCCCGGGCTCTGGTGCTGCATGGGCTGGTAGCCGCCGTCAAGCATGCCGCTGCCCCACTGGGTGCCGGGAGGGGCGCGCTCCACGCCATCTTTGTATAGCACGTACGGCGCTGTCGTATCTGAAATAAATGAGAACAAACGTTAGGAATGCGGCGTTTAAACTTGAAAGCGGAGGTGGATATTCTTGGAAGTCAATTTTAAAATTCAAATATGTAAGATTTTAGAGCGTTAAAAGTTATCGCTTTATCGATTCAGCAAGTTCGTAAATTCTAGAACTTTGGTAACATAAAATTCTGTAAAAGCGCAGTAGCTTGACTAAAGTTCCAGTAAAGTCGTCGTAAAAAATGCACTATGAATCAGTTTATCGCGATAAATCGGTAATATAGCGAATTCGGTAGCGTGCAGACCATATCGCGTGATATTCGCGAGCCGGGCATGACACTCGCGACCGTAGTCAAAACCAATGAGAATTTAATGTAACGTCGCATTTATGTATTGGGCGAGACATTTTTTGATAAATATGCTGTATTATTTTATGACAAACGTAATAAATGAATACCTTCGTGAGGTATGTTTCGTGCGACTGGAGAAATATTCACCCGTATCCTTTGGTGTCAGGAGTCGGGAGAGGGTAAAAATTGTGCAAATAATATTATGAGATTGGTTTACATGATTTTATTTTGCCCACTCTTCATTGAACTCATTCAGTCGATTTGGCGTGACAACGTAATAGACGAACACATTTTTGGAATCATAAGTAACTAGGTAGTTACCTAATTCTAGTGACGTGCAGTGGCGACGCGCTCTGTACCTGTGACACTAGTCAGAATTTAGGCACTGCTTGTAAGGAGGTGTTCTGATTACAGTTTAAGATATCTCTGACTACCCCCCTCGGGCATTTGTGTGCATATGCTATGCTAATAATAATGTGTCTTCTTTTAGTCGATATGGTTTTTCAGATTACCATTAGGTTGTTGGTTTTCGACTCGATAACTTTATCATTTTAATCAGTGTTGCCAACCCTACGTAGGTAAGTACTTTAGGCTTTTCCCGCGATATCCTACAAACTTTAGTCCCTGAATCTACGTACTTTGTTCCAAATACTTATTCAAAATTACCTTACGTCTATTTACAATAATATAATAAAACCATCATCTATTAAAACTTTACATTACTAAAGGAACTGGTATTAAAATGATAGCACTTTCTAATGATTTACTTTCACAGATTGCAATAAACGCGGTAAAAAAGCGTCCATTTTCTTTTCCCGCCCATCGAGGGAAATGCAAATGGCGGAAAGAAAGACGTAAGACGTAGTTGTGCTTAATTCATAGTATTTTCACTAGCAATCATAGTTATGAACGAATACTACGTTTGTTTCATATAACTTATATAAGATGTCTAATTGTATAAGAATAGGTACTGTGCAATCAATGCCTGTAGTTCTGTCTAACTAAAGAGCTTTATTTTTAGTAGGTACTTTAAAATACGTTTTTACTTGAAAATTTCACAAATAACATTAAATTCTCCTCAATAACCTCTCACGGTTCACAGTAGCTATAAATCAAGAGACATACAATATCCCCCATCAGACAACGTTACAGATAAACCAAACACGTGTCATTCAAATGCCATGAGTAATGGGAACTCTGAGTTGCGGTGGCATTCACTCAGCGGTCAGTTTTTGACAGCCACCGTACAAAGATTGGGTTTCTTTACATACCAAAAGTACTTGTAACGAAAAAGTTGTTTGCTACTGAGAAAATTTATGATTCATTTGTTTTTGTCTTAAGATACTTGGGTATCGTGAGTTAGATCGCGGAAGATTTCGTTTACTTAAGGGGCTACCTCCTGGTTTTTGGGTTACTTTGCAACCATTTTATTAATTAACTATGACACTTTTTGAGCTTCTTCTTATCGAGTGGGCTGCAAAGCCCTGGTGTCAGAGTTTATTCAAACCGCCTTAAGGCCTCTGACGTGGTTTTTATGTAACGACTACTACCACCAGTGATAGTAGCCGGGACCAACAGCTTAACGTGCCATCCGAAGCACGGAATCATCTTTCTTTTGTGTGTCCTAACCAACTGGGGAAAACGCACAAAGTGACATTTCACTAGGTGCCCCCCGTGGGAATCGAACCCACGACCTCCGTGTCAAGAGCCCAATGCTCTAACCATTAGACCACGGAGGCAGGAGCACGCGCTCGTTCGCATCGTTAGTATGGAGAGTCGTGCGTGGTCCCGGGGTGATACGCAGGTAACGAACCAAATTAAAATTAATTCATGAAAATGAAACAATAAGAGAAAATTATTATTGAAAACTAGGCAATCCTCAGTTAAGTTGTATCCCACTGCAAGGCCTCCTACGAATACGAGGGTACCAGTTTTAAAAAAACAAGAATTTCAAATTGTATTGCAGATTTTTTATTTTAGAATGTTTGTAGTTACAAGTAATCCGATATTAAATAATTGTTATGTATTGTCAATCAAATAACAGGAACTTTGTTGAACCCCGATCGGTTCAAAAATACCCAAGGACCGACGTATCCAAATTAAAACGGAAATTCCAATGTGGTTACAAAGATTTTGCCTCAAAGTATCCTAGCCCCACTATTCGATATTAAGAATTGTAGGTTTCCGGATGAAATGAGGTGTCAAGGGTGATAGTGATAGGTACCTAACCTAGGTTAGGGGGACAAAGAGTAGGGGACAGCAGAGTTTTTCAGAGTGAATTTTTGATAAATATATTCTGAGGCTCGTATTACAGAACGACGCTCTAGTGGAGATCTCTTCTTGAGTGTAGATAGAAAAGGATGCAAATACACACAACGTATACATGCAACGTACACATCCTTGTCTATCTTTACTTAAGAAAAGATCTCCACTTGAGTGTCGTTCTGTAATACTAGCCTAAGACTCACGTTTTCACTTGCTCTTTACCCTTTCTACCATCCAAAATTGCCCCCCAAATCCCCAAGGTAAAAAATAACCTTATTTGACTTCATTTTTGATATTGGACCATTAATTGCTATATCTGTGCCAAGTTTCAGCTTCCTATGTCTTACGGTCTCTAAGAGAATTGCCTGTGATATAAGGACGACTGACGGACGGACGGACGGGCAGACACGGTACCGGGCTGATTCCATAAGTGTTCCGTTTTGCCAATTTTGGAACAGAACACTAAAAGTGGAATAAATTGTATTTTCGTGTACAGTCAGCAGCAATAAGTATACACTTTAGTACTACCACGTAGAACAAAAGTGTATATAACTTATTGCGGCTGACTGTATACTCTTTGAAATATGTTTTACTTAAAGTACAAAGTGGTGCATGAAGAGATTCTTCCCGAACAGTGTTCTCGAAACAAAAAATAATTATACGGTAGAAGTGTGGTTTAAAAATCGGGAGAATTTGAAACATTTCGTAAATAAACAGTGCACATTCTCATCAAAATTATTATTAAATATAATAAAAAAAACATAATTATAAACTTAATTTAAACGCAATAATTTTAATAGAGCAACAGGCATTTTTATAATTTTGTGTGTGTTTGTTTTCTTCCTTTTAAAACGTGTACAATTTTACCCACTTGACCTACCTAACTAAACCTCTTTTTTTTGGTTTGATAGTTGTCTAAGAAAACTAAGTTATACTTTTTTACTGACGGAAAACAAGTAACTGCAAAGATTAAAACGGATTTTAAAAGTCAACGGATGGATTAATTTTTAAAATTGTTAGTAGAGAGTTGGTGTTTAGGTATTATGAAAAATTATGGCAAGTCAAACTCTATGACGTCATGTCATATCAACTCGACAGAATAAAAGAGAAAACTTAAAGTACAGTCAAAATGATCGCACTGTCCAGCTACACAACTATATTTAATCACAGCGTCTTGTTCTAGTTTACAACTGTTCATGACAGGTAGACAAATTTTTTAAGTAGTTAGAAACTGGGCAGACAGACGGTAGCTCGGAAACGTAAACAAATTGATATAACAGTTAAGTTTAAGATATTGCATGTGGAATGTTTTGCAGCAAGTATAATAATTATTTCGCGATTTCTATGTTAGTCCCGTGGAGAAATTTTGTTCAGTTTGATGGGCTTATTATCCTCTTAGAAACCGTCAGCATAATAGGAAAGACCCTGTAGAGATTGTACATACTTAGTACACACGCATTTTTTAACAGTTTGAACTCTATATTCATGAACATAGAGTCCAAGTATGCGTAGTTTGATCTGTCGCCGTGTTTACTTAGCAATGAAGTATTCTATGTTGAGCAAAGAGCACCTAAATTAGGTATGTCAAGTTTTTTTTCGTTATCTATTTTATGTTTTTTACGGATAGAGACAATTTTAAGACACCAATTTCATATTTTTTTGCGTTTCTTCGAGCTTATCAATATTATTTAAATTCTATTTAATTTTTAAATTCTTTTGATTTGTAAATTCTAAAAATGCAAAATGGTCGCTAGAAAATTATTCGAACACCATAGAGAAAACCTTTGCTATAGGTACATGTTAATTAAAGAAAAACCTGTCTTCTCTATCTCCCTCTATGCTGGAAACAGAAACGACAACATCAAATATCAAATTCTGACATTGTGATTATTTATTTCTTACCAAGGATTTTACAGGTCTTCGAGTGACGTCATTCGTTTGAACGAAAAACTACATTATTTTATTTAAAATATCCTTCATTTTTAAATGTCGGACATAGAAAATATTGTTAATGAGACAATTATGTATCTTGAAATGGTTTTCGATTCAGCCCTCCAAAAAAAAACTCGACAAACCGAATTGTTCTCAGTTTAGAGTATGTACCCAAAGTATTCTAAACTGACTGACAACCAGGATTGGTTGGTTAGCTCAGTGGTGGGATTAAAAAAAAATTAATGCTACTTTACAATTATAGAATAGAGGTACTTAGCTAGATATAGTATTGAATAGATAGATGTGTAGGTTGTTAACTTGTTAGCTATTTGATAAATTAACCGACGTAACTAACGTTTTCCCCACGAATCAATCACTAGGGTCGTTAGAAGCTCATTATCGATTAAGAAGTTAAACAAAGAGATAATGTATACTTTTTAAAAGTTTACTCTCATTCGTCATCGGAGGCATATTCAGCTTTGGACTAAAATAAAAACCGCTTCATCTATCTTGCTCGGGCTGTGTAGGGTTGACAAAAAACATGGGCGGTAATTTTATTATCGTGAAGATATCTCACGGAACTGAGATGTGAGAAAAGGAGACTTTTGGTCAGCCGAGTTCCCACAATTTAAAAATAGCAGAGCCATGGATCAAGCATTAAAGCTGGGTGAAATAAACAATTTAATTCAAAAATAACACATCTATTAATAATTCTTATTGGTCTGTAGCAGGGATTATTTTATCTTTAGAATAATATACAAACTTGAATTTATTAGCAAATCAAACGGTAAAACTACACTCAATACGAAAAAAAATACAATGTTTTTTTATTACAGAAAATGTTATACGAAAATCAAACTGTTTCCAGGTTTTGAAACGCAGTGTTATTTATACTGTAATTAATTGTGTGTTATTCAGATTGATGTCGTTTTTTAATTTTATTTAGTTGAAAGTGTGGTAAAAACCATTATTAAAATTCGATTTTAAAATTGGGAAGCATTTATCTCAGTCTCAACCCAAACTTTTTATTGTTATGTTCCGCGATTAGAGCATCTGACAGCCCTAGCGCGACGCATTGTTAATAACTCTGCGATCGACTAAACGCCGATAAAATCACGCTACAGTTGTTATCTGAAGCACAATCGACTAGGCGATATCTCGATTTTGGATCGTGACCGACTTGCCACCAGTACCCAATTAAATAAGAAGTTATTTTACCGTGAGATGATAACACTCTTTTTAATTCATTCATTATATTAGATGATACCTAGCACTCTTTTAAAATGCCTTCAGATATACAAGATAATAGGGTAAGTTGCATTTACTTTAATAGGTGATTATACTCATGATAATAAACAACTTTCCCAAATGAACATAGAGGAAAATTCGAAAAAAAAAAGACTTATCATAAGTACAAACTTTCGATTAGATGTTTAAAAGTGAAATAGTTTTTTGCGGGTTTCCTGTAGGTTTTTAGGGAAAGTTGTTCAGTTCAGGTTGTTGTTCTTGTATAAGTATTAGTACGGAAGATAATTATGGTATGTAGTATTGGTTTGTAACCGAGCTTTTGCTCGCGTATAATTAGGTCCAAATGCGTAATTTGTTTTAAATAATTATGATTCTTTGTAACTGTTTCATGCTTCGTTGTTAGTGTGATTGTATCGCTTAGTTATTCAAAAAGATGTGTACTTAGTTCTAGTTTCTGGCCGTAGGCATTTTATTTACATCGTAACACCTTCCGAAGCGATGAAAGAGTATACAAAATAATTTTAGGAAAAACCCAATTTCAAGAAGTGATTTAGAATTGGGATAATCATAAACACACATTACAACACTTTAAAAAGTTATGATATTTCGGGAAAAAAAGTAGGTAGTGGTAAACTGCAGTAGGTATATACTAAGTAACGAAATTCATTTAAATATAACTGTATTAAACTGATTTCAATTCAATTTAGAGATAGGCTATATTGATTGTATCCCGAAAATGAAACCAATGTGCATAATGAAAATGATCTCACTCCTTATGTCCATTTAGTAGTACCTTATTGTATTATTGTACATCAGTCTGAGACGGAGATTTATTACCGAATAACATCTGTTTATAATCGTCCAGATAAAATACTAAAGGAAACGCGAGTCCGACCGATTCCTTCGCTTGACAGCTAAGTTTTAATGACGCGACGTCGACGCAGGGGTGGCGACTTCAACAAAAGGAGGTTCTCAATTCGTCTGCATGGGCTTTTTACAAGACTGCCTCAGAAAGAGGGTTTTGTTTTTAAGATCGGAGTTGTGGCACCAATTATAGAATAGGTATTATGTTATGGTGCAGTTTTAGTAAACGAACATTCATATTCCAATAGCCTCGTAAGGCCCAACGACCTATTTAAAAGTTAGTAAATGGCTACTATAACTACACAACGTTGAGTTGTCTAACGTTAGATTTTTTTTTTTTTTTTTATTTAAAAATGGGTTTGCTCTTGACCTCAATCCTGTCCTGAGGACAAAGATGGGGTCGAAGATGTAGCGAGCTTACCCAGAAGAAGCCTATTCACTCTTACTTTGAAGTAATTCGGGTTGTAAGTGCTCGGAAATACTGACGCAGGCAGGGCATTCCACTCCTTGGCTGTGCGCATTATAAAAGAATCAGAAAGGCGCTTAGTGCGGATACGTGGGATATCAACCAAGAAGGGGTGGTATCCCGCGGTGCGTCTGGAAGTCCGAAAGTAGAAAGGGGAAGGTGGGATGAGCTCATGCAGCTCTTGTGCACACTCACCGAAGTACAATCTGTAGAAGACCGACAAGCAGGCTACTCTGCGGCGGTGGGCTAGGCTATGAAGCTTGGTTTCTACCAGCTTACTGTCGCCAATGAGCCTCCTGGCTCTACGTTCAACTGAGTCGAGAGCGTCTAGTTGATACTTAGATAGTTAGAAAAAGTAAAATATTTCAACCAATTTAAATCGACTGAGATTAGTGATTATTGACTTATTGATTTTGAGGTTGGGGAATTTAATCAATAGTTAGGTATCGAACTTTTTTTGGATTATAAAACTACCATAAAGTTCTTCGAAGGAATCGCGTGACCGCACAACTAGTCTGTTTCGGTAATTCGCCAGTTTCTTTGCCAGTTTTACAGATTCTAACTTATGTGATAGAGAACAGAATACCGTAAACCATATCACGTAAACACGTAGTATACAGCAGGATATAATGCTAAAAGGTACTCAACTTTACTGGTACTCCAATAAATTAATAATCATATTCAATGAATTACATCCCAAATACTTTTAGGCGCTCAATGGACTTGTAACGAGATATTATTATACAAAAACATGTTGGAATTTTAACGGACGGGAGGCAGCCCTACAAGCGTCGACTAAATCTTGAGCCGTGTCTTCGGCCGGATGGCTACGCATGTGGGGTGTCATTTCGAATTAACTTTTTTTGTCTTAACCCTTTTTAAATTATAGCATTCGGATGACGTACTACAACTTTACTATGGATGGGAAAGTATTACCCCTTTCTTCGACTCGACACTTGCGTCATAGGTTCACATGCGTTTTTTTAAAAGTTAGTGTAATTTCAGTTCTTAATGTATGTGGAAACGACATATGTGACGATGGGAAAGGTGTCGCTTCCTGTAAGTAGAGTGACAATGTAAGTGAGAGGAAAAGTAAAAGTGGATTGATTTCTTAACTTTCAGGTTTGGTTTGTTTATGCCATCTGGATTCATGAAACTTAAAGTTATATCAATAAAGAAAATTGTACCTAACAAAAGCTTACAGGAGTGTAAAAACTGTTTTTTGACAAACGGAAAAATTCAATTGTTTAAGCTAAAGTTAAATTGTTTGTCCTTATCCGGCACAGAATAAGACCTAACCCAATCATAAAGTTATTATACCTTACATGAATAGAGGAACTGACATGAGTTGTCAAATGAAACCGTTTTTGGATATTTTCAGGAGACTATCGGCAGGCAAAAATTTGAGCACTGTCTATAATTCGGAGTCTACCGTGAAATCGTGGATAAATTAATGATATAGTGTCAGTATATTTCACAAAATTATCTTCGATTTCACTTCCGGTTCGCAATTATTCACGGAAACCGAATTTTTACCCTGCGATAAGATCCTCAAAAATGGTTCTATTGCCTCGCGTCACATATCTCTGTCTATTATACAGTGGTGCCTCTAGGTGCATCTCGCTCTCTCAGCTATCAGTCACTCTATTAGTAACTTTATGAACCCAACAATGGTTTACATCACCCACTCTTGGTAGACGGAGGCTAACGACAGTAGGCGTTAGACTATATTTTTCTTTGGTAGAACAGTCCTCTCTCATTCGCACTCACAGTATCGCAAATTTGCCTCTTGTCAGTTTTTCCAATTTGTATGAAAAGACAGCTATGTGTCCACGGTATGTCTGTGGTAAATGCACAGGGTGAAAGGAAAAGTATCATTTACCTTTAATATACTCTACCAATAAAACTGAACAACTTTTACTATGGGAGCAACCTGTCAGAGCAAAAAAAAACAGCTGTCTCATACATTTTAGTTGAGTATTAGGTATTGCAGTTTAGTATTGAGCAGCTGATTTTTTTTGCGTTGACAGGTTTGCTCCTATAGTAAAATTTGTTCAGTTTGGTGGGTAGAGTATGTAGTTTAAAGGTTAATAAAAACGTTACATAAAAACCACGTCAGAGGCCGTAAGGCGGTTTGAATAAACTCTGACACCAGGGCTTGCAGCCCACTCGATAAGAAGAAGAAAGGTTAATGATACTTTTCCTTACACCCTGTATAGGTACTATTACCACTTGATACCCATCAAACCAACAGCAATATAAAATAATTCCGAAGACTGCAATGTCTTCAATAAATCCCACGAACTATAAACATTAACTGACCATAAAAACGTATATCACTTTCCCTATCTCTGAATACAAGTTTTTAGTCTTACACGTCAAAAATTGATCCTATTTTATACGATATTTCTTCTAAACACTTTTATATTAAACCATCATCACAAAGTAATAATTCTCCATCGAATCGAACCTAGCAACATACCATCGAGTGGGGGCACAAAAAAACAAGTTATATCAGGCAGTAGGCTGAAGGACGATCGCGGTTTATCCCGCTCTGCGCCTGCGCCTCCAAACTGGTCCAGCGGGCTGCCCGCCCCCTTCCTGCGCTCCTGTACCGACAGCAAGCGTGCTTCTACTACTTTGTTAAAGAGTTTTTGTTGTAGACTTGTTTTTTGTGATAGTTCATTGCGTTTTTCTAGTTCGTCGTGAAGAGGTTTGGTTTTAACTTCTGTCATATATTTATTTGTAGAGGATCTAAGGCAAGTCTTAAAGAATCGATGATGTTTAATATTATGACTAGCTTCGGCACCGTACGGGAAAAAAATACGACAGTAGATTCAGTCTTAAAAATCATTGCTCACTGCATAAAACCTCTGAACATTGCCCCCAGCAAAAGTTGTTTTTAAACTTTTACATAACCACCTTCTCTGAAGCATTCAGTTCGTATTAAATCTCATTTGAATACGTCAATAAAGTCGATATGCGTGTGCGCACCGTACTCTTCACGGATGGTCGGAGCCGTCACCCGTTCCACAGTGGCGATTCACTGGATTATTTCTCTACCAAGTATTATTTACTGTCCGAAAAGAACCGAACAAGATCAATTCGTATGTAGATAAGGTGCACGTTGCATTAGCAGCGGGTTTCGTGATTACAATTCAAGTTGTAACGTTGAAGAATCGAAGGAGTGTAAAGATAATCTACATGAGTTTTTGTGGTTCGCCCAAAAGATTTCTGGACAATTATATTTGATTACAGCAATTGTACGGTCGAGGTGATGGGTGATGAAGGATTGGTTGAGGTTTTGGGGCTTTTTTTTTATTGAAGTTCATTTGCGTCATCATTTCCATTTCAGTGGAATCTGGGAGCCTACCATGAGTTTTCACCGTACTTTACTACTTTAGTAACGTCACCAATTTTGTATTGAATTTCGTACAGCGCTCCTAGTGGTTACGTTGAGAACTAATTTCTGTCATACGAATTGGCGACGTAACTACAGTAGTAAAGCAAGGTAAAAACTCATGGTAGGCCCTCTGATTTAAACCGACGTTAGAAGTTAAAACGGTAATGTTCTTAAAGATAATAGTCTACTCTATTTGTTGAAGTAAACTTTTATACTGCTTTAAAAACCGGCAAAGTGCGAGTCTGAAAGAAAATAAAATTGTTCTATAGGCTGATACCTAATGATATTTTATGAAATCCGATGCTCTTTCGCAGTACCTAATCTACTTATAAACGTGAGTCCGCAGTGACAAACGCTCGTATTATTCTAAACCGCAGTTATGAGCTTGGCTATAATCTTCGATCAAATCGAAGGCTATAATGGATTCTTCTTCTTCGGGTTCCTCTTCATTACTGGAGGTTGGCAGTCAACTCAGCATATCCCTGTCTATCTCTCCCCAAACGACACAGCTCTTCGACCATGGCGATGTCTGTCCACTGTTTTTGTTTCGCGAGCCACGACATCCGTGGCCTATCGGGGCTATAACGTATTACTGTTTTGAAAAGCTGTATCGAAATGTTAAGTTCTCATTACCGGATGTATATTTCAAAATCCAAAAGCTCCTTTCAAGAAACTACTTCTTAAAAACAAATGAGTCTTAAACTCGAACTAACTTACAGCTTACAAGTTAAGCTGTTGTTTTGATTGCAACAATTTATTAGCAACAGGTTATTTTAAACAGTGAATCACAAGTCACAAACGTTACGCCGTTGTTCGATCGACAATGAAAACAGGATGGCTGAGTCATCTGATGACTGAGGACTTACAATAAGATTGGTGGTAAGAGTAGTTTGAGCTCATTATTGTGTAACATCAACGGAGAAGAATACTCTCTATTATATCTTACCTACTAATGAGTCTAAAGAACGAACGTAAATAATCTTTATAAACTATAACATAGCATAGACAGAGGGTGTGAGCCACCACCGCCCTCCGAATTGAAAAAATAGGAGGTCCATCGATGTCAAAAAAAGCACACTCTGGCATTTCTAAAGTAGCCTATTTCTTTAAGGTTGAGGTGGATAGCAAGGTTGTGACGTCGAGAAAAGTTTACATTCCTTGTTAGCAGTGTAGCTGCAACATACTAAACCAGTGAGTAAGGGGAGAAACATTAATTAATTATCCACTGCCCGTCAATCACGTGCGAAACGTCCTTTGTTTATAAAAACCCCAAAATGTCCTCGCGGTGATTCACTTAATTTCAACGGAAAACTGAATGGAGATCTCACAAAAGCGTATAAAACGCATAAAAAGCGGACAATCCGCATAATGTGCCATTTCTCCGGAGTTGAGAAAATAAACGATATCGCTTTTCATCGCGGCATCAACTCCAATTCAGAATGCATTACTTCAGGCAAGTGCAGCGAGGAACAAAGTGCGTAACGACGCGAAAGTGACAGGTCGTTTTGGCGGGAACGCCCGCCCGCCGTGTCTGCCATTGGGTACTTTATCGTCCAGACATCGGTACCGGTTGTACGCACCACGCAGCCACGCACGGCACGACACTCTGCATCGCGTCGCGACAATTTATTTCGGTTCGGGGCAATGCACTTCGCACGCAGCCCTGAGATCTGCGCGTTCGAATAAATGAGAGTAAACATGAACATGAAACGCTAAGGGAAAAAATAAAGCGGGTTTGTAGACGGCGACAAATCAAGGCTGTTAAAATTAGTTGATACGAACGAGCCTCAAATGCACGGATAAAGGAGCACTTGTGTTGCACTGGGCTAATGAACGCGTCGACGACTGAGGGCGACCTTAATAAACCCTCGCAAATGAAGGAAGAGAAGGAAAACTATGGACTCTTGATTTGTGACGTCATTCCAACGATGCACTTGACGTCTTTGTCCTTTACACTTTGCTCGTAATATTAAGGAATTCGAGTCACAAATAAATGCCAGTACTTTCAAACGTCTTTTTTCAGAATAAATATAATAAATCTTTTAAATGGTTTCGTTTGTAATTAATGGCATGTTCACACACTCGCACCGGCTAAAGAATGGCACTGAACGCAATAAAACTTTAATACAGCCGATGTAGCGTGGCGCATTTCGTTAGTACTGAAATAAACAAGAAATAAATGAATCGGGCTTATGTTTTAAATCGTTCGCGTCACATAAATATGTTAATTAAAAGGTAATCACGAAAACATGGCGACACGGTACGATAAAGAACCTTATTGATGTTATTGGACGGCTGAATGTTTGCGCGCGGCTATCTGTCAAGTGCACGTTTCGCGCCAGAAGTGACGTTTCACAAATCTTCTTTATGGCTGTGGCAGTAATTAAAGGCTTGCAATAACTGGCCATAAAGCAAACGAAGCGCATTGGTGACGCGCCGCCCGCGCTATTTCTGTCCACGTCGCCTCTCGACAAATGCTAATGTCCTCTTGGACACTCCAGCGCGGGTTACTCCCTACTCCCAACCCAACGCAGTCATCATTTCTGTATAAATTTTGCTGGGCCCATAACCTGCGGACTGTGTTTATTTCTGGGCCCATAACCTACAATATTTTTATCTACCTATGTTAGTAATCCCAATAAAAAAGAAACCAACAAAATGTAGTCCTTTTATTATGTTATTAAACTGGAATAGTGTGTGATATGAATTATGCTTAAATAAATAAAAAATTAAGATATTAAAACATTGAATTGAATAAAAAAAGCTTATAACCCTAACAAACTTGTTCGGTAAAAACTTTACGATAATTTAGACAAACCATTTCTAGTAATTCTACAATGATTCATTCAAAGTCAAGGCCAATATGTTTCTCAGAAGTGGGAACCATTAGCACAGAAGTTGCTCTACCTACACTAAAAGACTTACAACTAGGTATCTACTATGTAGTTAAGAGTTAAAATCTACGAATATGGTACGAATATAAACTTATTTCTAATAGAGTCTTTCTTTTCTCTTTTCTTATTTCTTCTGTTCTTGTCCGTTCCGCCATGTGGTTTCGGGCTTAGAATGGACATCCCAACCAACACGCACTGGGCCCGCGTGGTGGAGTATGGCCCACTCCCTCTCACCCTTATTCGTGAGAGGAGGCCTTTGCCCTGCAGTGGGATTCTATAGGCTATAACTTACTTACTTACTTATTTGTATTTTGGCAAAAAACAGGTGGATAACTATCGCCACTTGACGCGCCTTTTCGTCTAAAACCTTTGGCTAAAAGGTGAACCCAAGGTGAAAGGCATGTTTAAAATGTTAGTTTAGTTGTAGCAAAGTGACAGACCATGAGACCACCCCGAAATTAAGGTCGTGTCGTGAGTTTATGTAGGTATGTGCGTACGTCATCATGCAAGGATTCTCGACGGATATATAATTAATTGACAACGGAAATGTGAAACAATTTTTGTTTGATGCTCGTTTGCCTTTGACCGGTTAGATTGCCAGTTCTTTTTTATAGGTTTTTTTTTAAATATTGTGGTAATCTTTATGGCCAAGATTAGATTAGAAAAGAAGATTATACTACAGACTTTTTTTAAATTGGTTGCCTATATATCCTTTGTGCTGACGGCTCTCAAACGGTGAAAGAAAACATAGTGAAAAAACCTGCATACGCTGAAGAAGAAATTCTGATGCGTATGTGAAATCCACTAATCCTCATTGGGCACGCGTGGTGGACTAACGCCCGTAGGTACACCCTAGCTAAGGGTAGGTCTTTGTCCTGCAATGGGATGCCTATAGGCTAATGATTATGATATCCTTTGTGCAGCTTGGAAATAAAGAGTAGCAAAAAATGTTGGACTGTTTTAGAACGTTAAAATCATGCATAACTCAAAATTAAGTCCCAAATTTCGCTGTCACCGTTTTTGGTAAAGCTGTTCATATACTGTATGCCTATGTCCAAATGAGGTAGGTAAGAAGAGACAATAGATAACCAATTTCGCCAAGCGTTAGAGAAGAGACATAAACGTCAGATTTAAAATGTAGAGTCAATTTCAATTGCTCGAATTTAAACTTTAATAATGTTGACTCAATAAGTCACTCCCTCTTACCCTTATTCGTGAGAGGAGGCTTTTGCCCTACAGTGGGATACTACAGGCTAAACTTCAAAATTATGTTGATATCTTTACACCGATTGTCGGTCGTCTGCTCTAAGCCTAAAAAAGTTGTTAAATTTTATTAGTAAAATTGTATATAACCTTTCGTGCAAGCTGTGGTGCAAGGTAAGCAACCGTTGCCAGTCAAAAAAATCGATACATAATATGTTACTCGATGTAGTTAATATATCATATTCAGTGATTAATCGACTATCTATTATTAAATAACATTATATTTATCCTTGTTCCGATCGGAATAATCCTCTAATTAAATCCTTCTAATCGAAAACACTACAAATCATAATAAATGGCATTAAACGAGTAATTTTAATATGCGTTAAGTTTTACGACGTGCGAGAGGAAAGGCGATATAAATGTCACAGGGCGGAGAGAGAGGAGTCTATTTCTGGTTAATTATGAGAAGAACGCGAGCGGACGTGCCGCTCAATCTGAGAAATATATCACTCATGCGCTGTTCTTCCCTTAGGGTCGTGGCAACCGGGCGTATGCGCCATACATAGTAGGGGCGCCACACATGGGCCACCGCTGAGATGGGCCACCGCTGCTGGGCCACTTGTGGCTGTCGCCGGCGACCCCGTAACCGCTGACATCGTTTGCAATAGATGTTAGATTTTTTTTATAAATCATACCTATTGTTAATTTAAAATAATAATTGGCATTAAATTAGTATGAAAAGTTGAAATTATGCAATCGCATTAAAAAAAACTGTTAGATATAAAATCCAATCAAATGTTAACCGATTATATACCGGGTGTAAGGAAAAGTATCATTAACCTTTAAACCACAGACCCTACCCATCAAACTGAGTTGAAAGTTGTTCAGTTTGATGGGTAGAGTATGTGGTAGTGGTGGATACTTTTCCTAACACCCTGTATAGAAACCGTAAATTTTACGTTTATAAAACAGTATTTGTTATAAAACAGTGTATTTATTGTATGCTACGACGCATTGCATTTCATTACCGTAGGCCGTAGCACTCGTAGACCAAGCGTAGTGAAACTTGCTACGATATTGTATAGTTTTTGAACATACCTAAAAGGAACTACGGTCGTGAGTGTATGCATGTAATTGTTTTTATGTTGAATTCATTCAGAGGAAGATTCCTCTGAATGAACACAAATTCCATCGCGAATCTTAGAAAACGTTTTAAAAAGTCACATATTTTCTACCTATAATTACCATAAAAATTTTAAGGATTTTACCAGATAATGAATGGATCATGGGACGAAAAACGAGAAAAGTATTTGGACCTTCTCCATACAAAAGTGCGGATCTGCCGATCGATTGCCTATGGTCCAAAAAATTCTTGTTTTTCGAAATTATCTTGATGGTAAAACAATAAATAGGTAAGCAAAAATAAATCTGAAATACAACACGTTAGATTTTTGTATCTTGCATTACGCGTGGCGTTTCATTTTAAACAACATTTTTAAACAATTTTTGTTAAAGACGAAATAGCAACCCAGACTTAAAGTTATACACACTCTTTTCACGCCAAAAACTTCCTCTGAATCTCGATTCAAGAACTGAAAACCGTCATTAAAACCTAGAAAGGGATGCTCTTAAATTTAAGGGTGTGACACCGCACATTTTAAGGCTTCCCTTTAAAGGCAAGACGCTGAAAGACTGCATACAAAGACAAGTTGGCGAGGCTGAGGAGATCGGGCGATAAGTCAGAAAGGATATCTTGATTTTTGGTATAGACTTAGTACTTGTAAGAAACGAGGATGTATAAAGAAATGAAAGTATGGGATTTTTTAAAAGGTTTTCGGAGGCAATATTTTCGTCTGATAGTTGGTTTGCGCAATGTTAAAACGAATAAAGTAATTCAAATGTCGTTTTCAGTAAAACGTAGAAGCATTAATACACATAATTTTACCACAGAAAAGAGAATCAACAGAAATAGCGTAAGGACTATTTCGTTCGAGCACTAGAGCAGCGTGACAAAAAGAATGTTATTCATATCTTCTTAAAATGGTCATATTGACTTATGACCTTTTTCTGAACGAATTGTATGAACAGATATGGTACATCGACCATATCGGTGGCATGCGCCGGGTTCTCTAGTGTGGGCTCAACCAATCAAAACATAATTCGAATTTTAAATTTGGTTCAGGGCCTGTTTCACCACTTTTTAATAAGTTCTTGATACCATTTCTGACAGCTCGTTTGACATATTTTGTATGAAAAATCTGTCAAATGAGCTTATCAAGAACTTGGTGAAACAGACCCTTAAAGTTTATAGTAAAAAAAAACCGCATCGGTTTGAATTTCAGTGATCTGCGCGTATAGGTCTCTCCCTGGATATGAATACTACCTAACCTGTACATAGACTTAAACTCTAGCGATAGACTTGCCCTTCCATAGAAGCAACATGTTCCACTTGAATGAGGTGTACGCAACTGATTGTTGTTCCCGAGTTCACTTCGTCACTATGGCAATGACAGACCACAATGTGTCATTTTGTGTTGTTTTGTGTGACATGTTGTTTGTTTGAACGAGCTTGTCTATCGCTAGAGTAATATGTCTATGTACCTGTATTAAGAGACCTAGATCGTATGAATTTAAGTCGCGAGGCACAGCTAGTATAGGATATCATTGTAACTGCCTAGATTTCGTGAAACGTGCATAATAAAGCATCATCGAGACAGGAGAATAATGAAGTCTGGCAGACAACAGGCCCTTGACTGGACTATTTTTACCAGATTATGCACCCGAGCTCTCTTGTCACAAGTTGAGAGCAGTCTTGTAATACTACAGAATGCTATGTAGGCGTATGTTTACATGTAAAAAATGCTGGTAATAAAATATGTAGTTGTATTCTTTGATAAAGTTATATGTCAAGATTGACAGTCGAAGATACGAAAGCGTCGAAAAAAATTAAAAACAGGACTGGCTCCTAAACCCTATACATATACATAATTTGTATGGCGCCTCACGCACACTAACCTATGAAACTTGGCTTGGCCCCTTTTGTTTTTATACGGTAAAACAGTGAGGCTCATTCTAGACATATACTTTTTCTAAGGTTGTATTATTAATTTCTTGAGATATGCCTTAATTTTGAATAGTATTATTGTATTTAAGTAAAGGTACAAACCAAAGAGTAATGTAAACCCGAAAACCATTTGTATTCAATCGAGAATTTGTCATTTTTGATATGCAACTTTAATTCGGTTTTTAGTTTAAATTCGAAAACGGACGCGTTGGATTTGTTTCGAAAAGTTACATACTGTTTACGTTTATTTGTATATTTTGTTACTTGGGTACTTTATACAAGGTGTATCAAAACGTCCTAGTAATATTTAAAAGGTTGGTTAGACCATCAAACGAATAAACTTCACTCTAGAGGGTGTAAGGGACAGCCCTCCACAGACTGAAACGGTGAACTCAGACCATCAAACTGAACAACTTTCACTATGGAGCCTACCTCAGGAAACGCGAAAAAAAAATCCGCTGTCTCATACAAAACTGCCGTACCTACCCAACCCAAATGTATAGGACAGCTGATTTTTTTTCGCGTTTCCTGAGATAGGCTCCGTAGTGAAAGTTGTTCAGTTTGATGGTCTGAGTTCACCGTTTCAGTTTGCGGAGGGCTGTCCCTTACACCCTGTATATATGGAGACAAAGTCGAAAAAAACGTGGAAAAAATCAGCAGTCCCATACAGTTCAGTCGGGTAGGTACTACTGCAGTTTTGTATGAACCCTTTAAATATTAGTAGGTTAGTATTAGTCTTAGATCAAAATAAAATGAATGGATAGGCCTGAAGTGCGGTAAGTTGAAGCACACTACTGGTGCACTTGGTCCATACAAACTAGCGCCATTATCTGTCAAATCTAGGGCACTTGCATACAAGTGACAAGTAAACCTTTCATTTGTTTTGCCTCATTTTTCTGGTTTGAAATGTTCGCGTAAGGCCTATCCATTAATTTTATTTTGATCGAAGGTATTAGTATTAGTAGGTGTTACACTATAAAATAATTCATGATTAATACTAGAAAATTACTGAAGTTATTATTTGCAATTCTACCGAAACTCTACCGAAAAAAAATAACGAAGCAAAAGTAAATCATTTAACAATAATATGCTAATAAGTTCGAACCACCCGCTTTCCGATCAGCAAAAACACAAGAAGCCCCCTAAAAAGCCCTTCTCACCCATGTCATAAGAGCGAAAATAGCAAATTTTTTTAGTATTTGTATATTGGAACGAACTTTTAAGTACATAATTTGAGTCGCTTTGTCCGAACGCACGGAAGCCTTTGCGTGTCGACGTCTGAAGAAAAAATAAACAAAAAAAGTAGAAGTTCATTGATCCCTTATTTATTACTTTTACTTTTTAATTTAATGGCTTTACAATGCATGCGAATGCCAGGTTGTGTTTGAGGTAATTTATGTTTTGACTGTTGATTTTGATCTTATTTATTAGTTTGAATTAGTCGTAATATAGGTATTATTGGGCCTTAGATTAGAACTTTAGAAGCTACCATTATAAATATCTCTATTTAGGCCTTGTAAAACCATGAACTTCTGAGGTGTTTATTCTAACGAGAGACTTACTTACACTATGCGTTACCCCCTTTTAAATATTGTTAGCTACTTTCTACGGAACATTTTTTTTTTTCGCGTCTTCTATATTGGACTCGTAGTAAAAGTTGCTCAGTTTGATGGTCTGATAAAGTTAACACCCTTTATAACCAACTAGTTTTTTCTCGCCGTTTTGTCTGTGTGGAATTTATTTCCTCAAGTTTCAAGCCAGATGAAAAAGGTCAAAAAACTTAATTTTTGATTCGGTCTTAAAACTTTGTAAGACAAAAATCTAGTCTTAATATTACGGTAGGTAGAGAAAAATGTGGTAACCTCGAAATGTAAAATTCTTCGAATATTTTGTATTTTTTTTTTTTTAGGTATGGTTACGGCGGGATGTGACCTTTGAGGCTTGGGTTTTTATGTCAATAATGTCGTAACTACCTTACAACAATTTCAAAACGGCAATCGGAATTTTCTTTTTCGAAATTAAAAAGTCCCGTGGCTACTAAATCTATAATGTTTATTTTACATCTGTTTATGTTTGTCAACTCTGAAATCGTAGACTTTACAAGTCTATCAAACTGAAAACGAAGCGTTCTCAGTCATAAAACTGCTTTGACAAAGCAAACTAAACCTTTACGGCCAAAAAATAAAACACAATCACACAAGGTCGATGATATAACCAACTTATATTCTCTTCCATTCAAACAAATATACTCCTTATTGGGTTGAGGATAAGAGTGTAAGTGGATGCAAAGAAAGGCGACGTTTCAGGCGGGTGACTTCTGGGAGCGTAGTTTCAGAAAGTTTGACACGCCACGGTTTCCGGTTCAGTGTAGTTTTGTATGTAGTTTTAAAGGATTTTAAAAAACTTTTGATTAAATGGAAAGATTTTTAATTTTCTTGTTACAATGTAACATTTTCTTTATTTTCTTTTGTTTAAAAAGTGTAATTCAAATTATTCTATTGATGAAACTTTGCTATTGATTGGTTAAAGTTCATGTGAAAATTACCTATCTTCCTAATATAGGTACCTACATTATCTTCTGACATTTCCGCCTATAGGTAGGTGCAGGGTGTTAAATTCGCAAAAAGAAAAATAGGTTTCATGTTTAGCGTTAAAATTACCTAGAGATGAGAGAGATTCTGGCCATCAAACTGAACAACTTTTACGATGGGACCAATATTGAAATCGCGAAAAAAATTCAGATGTTCTATAGAACGATAAGAACGTCAATAGCGACTCGACCCAAAAGTATGAAACAGCAGATATTTTTTTTCTCGATTTAAGGTATATTGTGAAAATTATTCATGGTAGTTAACACGTATTTAAGTTTATACCCAGTATATGTCCCACTGCAGGGAACAGGCCTAACCTCAGGGGCGTTAGTCCAACACGCGTGCACAATAAGACTTCACATACGCATCAGAATCTTTAGCGTTTGCTGGTTTCCTTACATTTCCCTTCACCGTTTGAGAGCAGTCAGTCTCTAAATTTAAGTAAGTAGGCATATTAATTAAAGAAAATAGCTCATAGTAGAAATGACAAAATAATGTAGGCAACCCTGAAATATCGTGAACAAGTAAAGGCTCGTATACAGTTGGCAACTTTCGCTTTCAGGATGCAAAGTGCAAGTACTTGTCTAACTTCGCAATGTCAGCTGTGTTGGCCGCTCATTTAACTCGCTTATTTAGGTAAAAGTACTTTGCTGTTAATTTCAATGAGGCACTCGTTGACGTTGTGGAACTTCGTTGTTGGAAACGATCACCGAAGTTAAGCAACGTCTGGTCTGGTCAGTCTACCGTTTAGTGGTATGTCAGTAGAGAGCGTTTCCGTCTTTTTTTATTCGTTAAGCCAGGTAAAAGGCTTATCAAGTCTTCTTTATTTAGTCTCGTATCTCGCGTAATCTTTTCGAGCCATTGTCAATGACAGCTCCTCAATCGGTAATCTTTTTTTTCGGGAAAATGGCCTAATGGGGAAATGGACGTTCGAGGAAATAGACCTACAGGGAAATTAAAATTGGGATCTAAACTGGACCTTTGGCGAAAAGGAGGTAGTAGACCGAATCCATAATAGGTATACAGGGTGAAATTGATATCATTAGCATCCTTTTAAACTAAGAGTCTAATACCCATCAAACTAAACAACTTTTACTATGGGAGCAAACCAATCGGAGCAAAAAAAAAACTGCTGTCCCATACCACAGATTATGTAATACTATACAGTACAGATGCCCAACGTCAAACAATGGAACGCGTCTTCGGGCAAAGCAAATTGCTTGATTTTCCGAGGCTCATGAGATTTTTTTGTAGTCAGATCATGTATTTTTAGTAACAATTTACACTTTTACGTAAACATTAATTACAAATCGATACCATAACGCCATAATATTGTCATTTTTTTTAACAAAATTTCATTTGTATGGGATAGGACACCATGCCCACACTATGCCCACACTAAATTGTACCTGCCGCCGCTGCCTACACGACTCAAATGTATGGGACAGCAGATTTGTTTTTGCTCCGATCGGTTTGCTCCCATAGTAAAAGTTGTTTAGTTTGATGGGTAGACTCTTAGTTTAAAAGGATGCTAATGATATCAATTTCACCCTGTAGGTACCTATATTATTATCGATTTCAGATTTGTTTGTCTGTAAAATGATTGATTGTGTATTAAAAAGACTGTTTAAATAGGGTTTTTTTCTTACACAAATGCGATATACCTAATTATAAAATATGTAGTATTACGCTTGAACAAATCACACAAACTTGAGCTACCGCATTTCATAATAAATTCATTTTATGTTACCTAACGATGCTCCGCCGTGGTTATTTGTAACTCAATCCGTCAGACGATAAAGATATTGGTAGCCGATTACACTTTAAAACCATTTCTATTACATAATCCAATGTTTAGTGAAACATCAGCTGTCAGCGTTTGACAGTTTGACAGTTTATAGCGGTCATACATTAAGAGGATAGATCAGTACAGTTTTTTCTATACAAACGTAGGTATTCCCCTGTTTTCTCCCTGGATAATAACACTAGAGCAAATATTTTTTTACCATACAATATATGTCACCTCTGCCATGTCCCTATGTTTTGCTTTTTCACATTAATTAATTACTGTAGGAAGTATGGACCTTCGAAAATGACAAATTTTACCGCCCGTTTTCAGACATCCAGTAAACAATTTTAAAGAATATAAACAAAAAAAGCAAAACGTACAGACATAGCCAAAATCTTTCTCATATTATTCTTGAAAGAATTATTAAAATCGGTTTAGTTTTGGAGGAGAAAACAGGGGAATACGAAATGCTGTTTTCGTCGATTTTATGTAAATAAAATCGGTGTGTATTGGTTTCTATGTAGATGTGTTTTAAAAGTTTCATTGACTTTTATTGGTTAGTATTCAAAATATAATTAAACTGAGTTTTGTATGGAGTGTGCTGTAGGGCATATCCTCATAATGGGCGTTATGCTTCAAAACATCACGGTACGTCAGACTAGCTACCCCTAAAGCCTAAAAGCGAATTATTTGTTCAGTCCGCCACCCAGCCATTAACTTTCCTGCCATTTTTCAATTATGCCAAATGTGTATGGCGTATATAAATCATATACAAACAAACACACATAATATACGGGAGGGAGGAGTTCTCATATACCTGTATGTATTGTATATGTATATGGGGAGTGTTTAATTTGTAAACGGATCGAAATATATAGGATGTAGCTTATCCAATATCTGCCTGGACATGCAGGCGGCGGCCGAAAAAAAGTAAAATGTGAATCAAAAGATTTTTATGCGTTCGGACGAAATATTTTTTACGACCACTTTTTATGGAGGAGGAAATCGTAATTTTGATGGTGAATTTTGTTGAGTAGAGTTTTTAACTTTTTTATTTTTTACATTCCTATAGACGTTTTATCAATTTCTTCTTATTATTCCTAAATTTTGGTGTTTGGAATTTTCCATGTGGGATTCGTTCTTTCTCCCTTTTATTTTTAATTATTTTACTTAGTAACTAAAGCCTGAAAAATAAAAATCTACTGCATTTTTGTATGAAACAGCAGATTCTTTTGATTTTTTCGTTATGTGTGCTCCATAGTGAAAGTTGTTTAGTGCTTGATGAACTATAACTCTATACCATACCAACCCCTTAAATGTTACCAGGGTGTTTTGTTAGACCCTATATATGCATAGACAATAGAGCAAATCAGAAACCACGAAGGTGTTCCAAATTGTAGCTATGTAAAACTACATTTTAGGAAGGCATAATGGGTGGAGTTGTTATACAAGGTGTTACAAAATAAAAATAAACATTTCAGGGGTGGTTTACACCATCAAACTGAACAACGTTCACTATGGGACCAACATCGAAATCGCGAAAAATGTTCCATTCTAAAACTACGGTTTGTACCGAGCTAAATGTATGGGAAAGCAGATTTTTTATTCGCGATTTCGATGTTGATTTGTTGTTTGAGGACCAACGAAAGTTGTTCAGTTTGATGGTCTAAACAACCACCTTAAAAGTTTTAAATGGTTATTTTTACTTTTGTAACATCCTGTATACCATCAAATAAATAAAAATATACATCAACGTAATTTTGCAACTCGATATTATCAAGCCTTTAGTTGCGGAATTAAAAAAATAATCCCTCAGCGACATCATTCGAAATTCAAATTGGACAGGCGAGGTGGCCAGTGCGCGCACGTTAATTCCATCGATCATTACTCTGCACTGCAATCCGCCAATCGTGAAAAATAAAAACATTGGCAACCCCACCTGCACCCCCTCCCCTTATCACCCCCCGTCTGGGGGACGTGATTTTTTTAACGTCACTCCCGATCAGCATGACTATTCGGTACATTCGTAGCTATGTTTGTTCAAGTGTTTTTTGAATGCTCTTGCATACAGAGCTTTTGATATTAGTTTTCATTGCGTAGGTACCAGTTTTGTTCTAATTAACATTTAGTGGTTTTTTTCAGCCAACGTTTTTTTCTCTTTTTATCAATTATAGCCTTAATGAAGTACCTAACTATTTAGGTTATCTAAGTTTCTGACTATCCTCTGGAAAGGAATATAGTCGTGAGTTTATGCATGTAACTTGGACATAACATAATATACAGTCCTCATCTACCGTTAATCACCTAGAAAAATAGTTGTGACATAAATTGATACATATGTACCAACCATAAATAAAAATAATATAGGAACATCTCTATCTATGTATGTGTTGGTTTGACTTACACTTACATTAAGCAGCGTGCTTTTGTGTGGGTGCCTGCAGAGCCGAGCTTCGGCCGAGCTCGATCGCGTGCAAAGCTCCATGCAAAAATGTGCATTATACGCAAACACCAGCAAAAAATGACCTCCCTCCCCCCCTCCGCATTCACCCAAAAAAGGAAAATAAGAGGAATGCGCGTTTTTCCCCATAGCTCCCTTTAAATTGGTCAAGTTAGCACGGGGGTAGTTAGATAACTACATGCGGGCCCCCCTCTGTCATGTATCATGTATCCAGTTTGAAATTCGAATCTCTGATTGTTTTGAATTAGATTTGAAAATGGAACCGATTTATTCGAAGCTATAGATGCAAAGGAAGAGCGGTTTATAAACCAAAACTATTAATAAGATTTTTTTTTACAAGCAGTTCCTGTCTTAAAGAGCCGAGCAATTCAAAACGCGAAAAGGTTTTTAAGTTTGGTTTTAAAAAATAATTTAAAACGGTCCTTTCAAAGCGCTTTTTAATTTACTCAGCAAAGTATGTAGAGTTTAACGAAGTCTTAATTATAATTTTCCAAAGCTTTCTTTTTCTTTAAAACGTTTTAAAAGGTTTGATGAATGAAAACCGTATACAGAACTGTGAATACGAGCTTTTAATTTCCACAAATATCAAATAATTCCTTACTCATTAACGAGTGAAAAGATTTTTTTTAAATCGCCAAGAAGGTAACACTTTAAAAAGTATCGTTGTCAAAAGTCTCTAGTCTATGGGCTGTGAAATGTTTTTTCAACACACGTTCAAGAGACGGGGGGTTTAAAAAGAAAGAAAAAAGGAGGGAAAAAAGCAAGAGAAACTGTGTTATGAGGTAAGAAGGAGAGGCCACGGGCACGATCGCAATAAAATGATACTGCGTAAGGTCGGCGGCGGTGTAGCCCGGAACTTTTTTGTGGAAACTTTTTTTTATTATATTCAGGGCAAGGAGAGAAAGAAGAAAATGTTCTCAGTGTAGTGAACGATGTATTGGGGTGAAATGGAGAGGTTTTTGGGATGTTTTAACGGACTTAATTAAGTTTTGGTTGCTGTTATTTATTTTAATTACTGATTAAGCAAAATTTTTGTATTTTTGAGGTATTTAGAGTCTCGTAGCTTATTTAAAAAATAACCATGTTTAAAATTTTAACAGCTAAATTACTTACATTATAATGTTTTTGCAGGTATTTATAATATGGGCCTGTTATGATTAATTTTGTACTGTTGCCTGAAATAAAAATTTTTTTTTTTTTTTTTTTTTATATAAATATCAAAATTAAATGGTCTAGCCATACAAACGTTTCCTTTCTTTCGAAGGAATTGCTGCATTAATTATTTATAACTAAGGCCCGATTCGACCAAACGTGAGTAAATTTTATTCTTAGATTAAGTCGCCGGTTCCTCTAGAGTAAACTGATTTTGCGTTTTACCAACCCTAATCTGTGAATAAATTTTACACGGCCAATTTTGACGGTGTAAAGCTAGACCGAGACGAATGAAATGTCGATGTCACATAATTAAAAAAATAAAAAGAAACCTAACAAATTAAAACTGTATAACCTCACATTGCAATAAGTACGGATACAACGACCTCTTTCTTTAGGTGGATTATACATTCGTTCTTTTAGTACGGGTTAGTATATGGTAGAAGACAAATTAAGTTATTACGGAGTAAACACCAAGCTTAAAATTGTTCCTTGTATAGTTACTCTTCTATTAATCTAAGTTTGGTGGAATCCGGCCTTAATTCTAATAAGGCCCGATTCGACCAAACGCGAGTAAATTTTATTCTTAGATTAAGTCGCCGGTTACTATGGATTAACTGATTTTGCGTTTTACCAACCCTAATCTAAATGAAATGTCAATGTCACATAATTAAAATAATTATAATAAAAAGATGGACCGTTGGATGAGGGCGGCGCAGGACCGGTCGTTATGGCGATCCTTGGGGGAGGCCTATGTCCAGCAGTGGACGTCCATCGGCTGAGATGATGATGATGATGATGATGATAATAAAAAGAAACCTACCAAATTAAAACTGTATAACCTCACATTGCAATAAGTACGGATTCAACGACCTCTTTCTTTAGGTGAATTATACATTCGTTCTTTTAGTACGGGGTGTGATTCATTCAGATAATTATAATATAATGTTACCTATGAATAACTTTGTATACGTCAATTAGAGATTAAGTACCTATATTGATCAAAGTTGAAGCTTTTTGTAATTAACTGAGCAGTCATTACAAAATAGATATGGGTTACATTTCAGCCACATAGAAAAACCTTAATTTGTCTTAAAATAAAACATAGGAAAACGTTTTAAGAAAAACATGATTTAAAAAAAACTCCCAAGTGCAAGCATTTAGTGTTCCGTACCAAACAGAAAAACCAACTTTGATTTATTTAAATTTTAGTTTTATGTATTAGAGGGATGGTATTATGGTCGTGAGCTTATGTATTCACCTACATATCGACGGTTAAGAACCAATAACGTCTATCAACATTTTCGGCTATTTTTACTTTTTTATGTCAATAGATTTAAAGTCAGGGAGTAGGTGGTGGCTGAAAAACAGCGCTGCCCGAGCCCACGGTTTCGGAACAGCACAGCTGACGCCACTCACCTTTTGCCTTTTTGATCTCAAAGCATTTTCTTTTATTTCTTTTTGTATGTACAATTTTGCTTGTTTGTCTGTTTATGTACTTACCTTGTATGTAATAACTATAAGAGAAAGGCAATAAATAATGTTTTTAATTTAATTTAATTTAAAAAGTCCTATTTGGCATATAAGTTGTTCAAGCAACTATCTCAATATGAACAATATTTCCTAAGTTATTTGTCATAGAAATACCACCTATCTTAAGAGCGCGTAAATTGAAATGAAGAAACGTTTTTTTTATCTCCTTTAAAGTTGACTTTTTTGAGATAGACACTATTGATTCTTAACCGTGGATATGTTTAAATTAATATCTGTATTCTCGTTCCAATCATAAAAATCCCGCTTTTAATCTTTGTAAGCAGACATTTTTATATTTCCTTATAATTATTTTTTACGGAATAAAAATCGTCTATGACAGACGGACCGACAGACACTCATACGAGTGAATCTACAGGGTGTTAGGGTAAACAGTTGTATTACTTTAAGGGGTGATTGTACCCGTGATATTGAACAAATTTCCCTAAGGTACCTCAGGAAGTTAGCAAAAACAATGTGGGTCTTTTCATACTAAATGCAATCAAGTTTGCGAAAGTTTGTATGATATTTTTTTTACCCATTTATCTTTTTTCCTTTGAGAAAGTTGTTCAGTATTAAGAGTCAATCCCCTATTAAAGTAATGCCTACCCTAACACCCTGTATAGCTAACCGTTTCACTAATTTAGTTACGGAACGCTTAAAAGCTTAGCGCTCGGCTAGTTTGCCAAAAAGATAAATAATATGCGAACACAACTAATTTCATTGACCTCCTAACTTAATCTTTACACTCTGATTATGATTAAATACTTCTATGACTTTGATTAGTTCCATTTTAACTTCGCTGTGAATGTAATACCTGACCAACAAAATAAATCTAGTAAAGAAATTAGCATTGAATTTCGAACCATTCAGTGCATTGAAATGTGTTCGAATTTTGAATTCAGATCAGAATGGCATGGATTACTGGCCAGTAGCAATTTAAAAAAAGAAATTGTCTATGGATTTAATTTTTATATGATTCGTTTACAGCCACTCGACAGCAATGACGCGACATACTGTCTATAATCACGTTACGATGAAAAAAATATCATATGAATTCATGATATTAACGTGATTAAAGACAGATATTATAATAAGTAATGACTAGTTATAAGTATTATATTATCATAATCTGGTGTTTCCAAATAAAGAAATCTAGACTTTATGTAGAGCTGTATGTAAGTACCTACTAGGTAAATAGGTAGGTACTTACTTCTGCTCAGTTAGCTCTTGATCAAGTTGTATGCAATTTGGATTGGACGCAAAAAACCGCCTGGACCACTTGTTATCTCATGATTAACAGACCGCTAATTGTAGACGGGTGAAAGGTGCAGAGAAAGGTGCCCAAGTTTTTTTAGCGCCACGAAAATAGATAATATTATTTTTGGCGAGTGTCGTTTCATTTGTTAACTTTCTTTTGTAGGTACTTTACGGAAAATTGGCGTTTGGGCTGTTTGTAGAAATTTTTGTATCGGTTTAGAGTTTTATAGTAGGGTGAATGTAGTTTCCTTAGTGCTGCCGTGTCTTCGTTTATATTGACTTACGATCGGGGCAAAGCCCTAAACCAGCCATTATCGCGGCAACGCACACAAGTGCAGTGTCGTAAACACGCGAGCCACCCCCGCCCGATTCGGCGTTTTTATATTTTTGCACATTCAAAAAAAGTACGCGGCAGACAAAGATGGACTGATGACGATCTGTATGGTTGAACAATACTGTGCAAGCGGGATGGCGACGGTTCCGTCATGGACGTTGCGAAATAAAAATGTGCAAAGCGTTCCTTTTTTAAATGTGATGCTTTTTTTACGTTAGTCTGCGTTTGCAATTAGTGCTGTGCGGTTGTCGCACGTATTGGGCATTAGGATCTATGCAAATGATATGCCCCGGGGATCGGATGGGACTTGTAAAAGCTTTTATTATACTGAATGACATTGGGCTACAAAGGGCCAAAAGATCGCGGAAGCACCATTCAGTTACAAGGTCGCGTATTAGTTGAGCTTTATAGAAACGAAACATAAACGTAGGTATAGCACTGTAAAGTTGAATCTTGAAGAATCCGTTCCGCCGCAATACTTTTAAAAGCATGAGTTATGGCGATTTCTTGAGAGAATTTGAACAAAAGGCCGTTGATAGAATGTTTTAAAATTGTTTCGTTGTTCAACATCTCAGAAATTTACAGGGAATACTAAAAAGACTCGAGCATTATTCCAGCAAACAATGAACAATGTTTACGGCGTATCCTTAACGCGTCGTACCTACTTCATCACAAAGGCCTTGCTTGTCAACCGCATCGCTATAGAAAATTTACATTAAAACTCAGCAGCATATTGCGTAAAGCCTTCAGGTGCATCTGACTAATCAAAGGCACGCGATTCTAGGACGTCGCCGTCGCGAGCAAATTTTAATGCGAACGGAAAAAACTGGCAACCCAGTGCAGTGTGGCGGTGTGCGTCGCGCCTACGCCCACATGGACCGTGTCGGTGCATGCTTTACGCGCGGAAAAAAGTGCTGCGTTATTGATTTTTCTGTACCGCCACGGCTTGGGGGAGAAGGGGGGAGCTCGCCCGCGGCCTGAAAAACCGTCTGCTGAAAAAACTGAGACGAAAAGACACCCCTCCCATTTTAATTGGTAACGTAGTGTCAATAGGGCTAATCCTGCGCCCGTAATAGCCTTCTTTTGTCTCGCGAATGCATTTTTCAGTGTTGCCATGGGACTGGTTTTTCGAGAATTTTTTGTGCCTTTTAGTTTGATTATTATTTAGTATTTATTATAATAAGCTGCTTTATAATTTAATGACATGAAAAATACATTAATCATACATGCATGCATACCTACATGCTGCTTATCTCATCCCATTTTAAAGTACCCAAATCTAGTCCAGACGTGTATTATAATGACTAGACAACGATATTATAATACTTACATAATTATGGATACAAATAACAAAGATATATAAATTAATAGAAAGTCAAATCACTCATGAACTATCTTACTTTTAAGTCTACAAATTCCATACCTACATAACAAGCAGAAAATGTTATAATGTTAATGCCGTTGCTACCACTTAGCCCACAGAAACACTTCCAAACGCCAGACAATGCGCTTTGTAATAAACTTAATCTATTACTCTGATTTATGTTTGTTTTTTCTTAAGTGTTCATCAAACTTTCTTCCCGGAAAATCTTACTAGACAGATTAGAGATCTGACCATGGATCAACTGAGAAAGATAGTTCTTAGTAGATTCACAACTCCAAAACGGGCTCTAATGTGAAAAAAAAACTTACTAAAGTATCCTGGGGTAATTGCATCTAGCTGATATTAAACTAAAAACTAAAAAAAAAACTAAAAAATATATAAAATATTAAACTAAAAAAAATCTAGCTGAAATCAAACGTACAAAGTACCCTACTTCTTATAAACGCATGTATAATCATCTACAAGGCAAGTGTTGGTAAATAAAGAGATGAACTGAGCCGTGATTCTTTACAAGTGCAATTGGTTCAAAGTTGCACCTGCCCCATAGTTTCAATTACCCCAGGAGTCATTCCATCCCAGGATTCATTCATTCCCAGGAGACATCCATTGGGGATCTGGCCGATGGATCTACTGAGTTTGATCAAGTAATATTTTTATACATTTATGTGTAATGTAAATGATCACGTCTGTATTCCTGATAGGATAGTCAGGGAAGCATATTCACAGTTCACTAGCAGTGCCTGAAATCTGTCCAGCGTGACAGGTAGTGAACCCGTCGTCGTAACATAGTTAATGGAAAGTGGACAACACATCCTTTGAAATAGTTAAGCGTTGAACTTTGGGCAAGTTAATGTTGCATGCAGAATAGTGGTCAACCTGAAGTCAGAGTATATTTAAGCCTCTGACTTGCCTTAATAATTAATACCACCCTCTAGAATTGATTTTCAGGACCAAATGCTTAACGTTCTTTCTGATACTAAGAAGTGCAATCCAGCATAGCTAGCATGCCGCAGTGATACAGCGCTATCACACCTTCGCTCTCTTTCTATTGGCGTGCGAACGAACGAGATAAAAGACGTGATACAGCCGTATCACGTGCTGCATGCTACCAGTGCAGGACACACTTCAAATTCTTTCTGCTGCACGAATGGAATCGCGATAAAAATCCACTATACCGTCACCGATGAAAAGTCTTACTCCACGTTGTTTAACTTCGAAGATTGTAACGATTACCGACATTGAATTAAGAATTAACCGAAAAATGTATCATTGAAGAACGAAAACTTCCTGAAAGTTAAACCCTGCAATCGCAGGAATGAAATCTTTATTTCATACTTTGTGTCGTTACACGAATGTCTACAATAAATTATTGTAACGTGACACACAACAATACATTGAACTTGTTGAGTACATTACCCCCGTCCGTCCGTCTGTCTGTCAGAATTGGTGTCAAGTACCAATTGCATAACGGCCGGTCAATGCCGCACTCATGCACTTTATAATGTGCAAGTGCAACGTCTCAATGCATCTTATTTTGTTTGCGAGTCTCTTCAATACCGCCATCTAGTGACAGTATCCGAGACCAGGTGCCTTCCGTAGAACGGAGGCGCTCGAGGAATGCCAGTAAACGGTCACCAATCCCAAGACTAGGGTAGGTAACTGATTTATTCCGGGACATGCCCGTGGTCCCCCAGCCTACTCCCCCGTGGGGTACCACGTCAAATTTTTTTTTTTTTTCCGAGGAACACCCTGTATGACAATCTTCTTATTGTCACACAAACCATTTTTTCTTCTTGGGGGCCACGCGGACCACGGGCAAGTCGCGATTTTGTCGTCATAGCCATTCTTCTTCTATCGAGTCGATGGTATGTCAATATAATGTTTTCCAGCCTAGTATATTGCCTCACGGATAGCACTACCGGCAGCGTCCAAGCAGGAGTCGAAGAAGGAAGGACAGGATACAGGATTTGCCATATCTGAGGAGCAACACCACATTCTTGTGCGCTGTTTGCGGACAGTTCATAGATTCGGCGGGATATAAGTAGGCCCGCGGGCCTTGGTGGCCTGGAGTGCAATTCTCTAAGCGCAAACATCGGTTGAAACATTGGCGAGCTGTCAATTCGGTATGCGTTGTGTCAAACTTAATAAGTATGAAAACTTCGACTATCTGAAGGATGCAATAAGGATGTTACCTTAGAGAATTGCACTCTGGAATTAGTTAGCCATGCACTAGACCACCAGTCACAACTTTTAAAGTCTAAAGTGAACCTCAGTTAATCCCTCACCCTGACCCGAACAAGTGGACCAATTGTCTCGGCGGATGTGACGTCACGACGCACTTCCGACCGCTAATTGCATGCGTCTGCGACTCGGGATATCCTCGCAAAGGGTTCAGTTGTAACGTCAAGGGAAAGAGTTTTGTTACCTATTGCAAAGTTTGAGAGTTTTAATTGTTTAATTTACCGTTTTAACATTGTCAACGGTATTATTTTTTGCAAAGTGCGTTTTACATGATCCCTAATAGGGAATTATACTAATAGTATAATATGATATTGTGATGAAAGGCACGTTAGTAAATATCAATAGACATTAGAGAAGAATTAAAAATATATATATAAAATGTGCGTAGAAATTAGTACCTAAATTAGTACTTAAATATCGTTCTTTCAGATTCGTTCTTTTCGTTCACATGTTATTCAAGTATACAGGGTGCAAACGTAAATGCGTTCAGACTATCAAACTAAACAACTTTCACTATGGGACCAACATTGAAATCGTGAAAAAAATCAGCTGTTCCATAGAAAACGTCAATGGTGACTCGACTTAAAAGTCTGGTTTTTTCCACGATTTAGATGTTGGCTCCATAGATAGTGTAAGTTGTTCATTTAGATAGTCGGAACACAGATTAGATAATACTATACAGTAGTCGGAAGTACCCCTTTAATATGAAATGCATTTAAAATTACACCCTGTATTTGTACAAACTACTTTAGATACTAAACTATTTCCCACTGCATATGTCAACAATAGAATACGAATGACTAGACAGGGCGTAATAAATAACCCGTCTAGGACAGACACTAAAACTGCCGATATCAAATCACAAAACTTCCTAACACTGCATCAAGACTTCGGGACTATAAACTTGGACATGGGGGTACAGTGACAGCGGAAGCATAAACTGTAGCGATTTCTTCATTAATTCCGTACTACGATTCTAAGAACTTGAATATCTTTAGGATTTAGGACCCTAAAGATAATTGAGTCAACCTTGAAACTGCCATGCTTTAATTCATCAATCATCATCAGCCTACATTCAGGTACATTCCACAGCATGGCGTAGACAGGACCACGCTTTGATTGGTACTAATAAATTAACGCGAAATTGTAGACAGTCTTTAAATAATACATACATACATACATAAGCTCACGCCATTGTCCCATGGGGGTAGGCAGAGACCACGGACCGCCACACGCTACGACTCATTCACATTCATACATCTCTTCATGCACTTCAGTGGATTGAGGGTGTTACGTACTTGTCCTTTTCGGAAAAGATCATTGATTTGATCATGGTATGTTTTCATTTCTTTAAATAATGTAATGCGGTGGTACCTATTAAAAGGAACCATAATGCAGGTGTGATTTGGTGGTTTTTAAACTTGTTGATCTTAGCAAAAACGAAAGCTTTGACATGCTGTTCGTCTCAGTTGTTGAACATTTTGCAACATTTTCAAAGATCTGAACCTTTTAACCCATAATATTCTAATTTTAAAACCATACCTTGTAATATTTTGTCGTAATGATCATATAAGTACGTGTAAGAAATTTAACGCAATGCATGGCGTTTTAAAACGAATGCTTTGGTAAATAAAATTTAAAAACCCGCTCAAAGTAGCACCGGAACCTATCTAGACAAGCGTGTTACCACGGCTTTGCTTTTCACGCGACATCACGTGTAAGATCTACAAACCGCCTCGCTAAATGTCTAATAACGAACGACGCCGGGTGTAGACGGTTGTCTAGCATTTATGACTTATTTATGTCTGCTGTCTATAGTTTCATTTGTTTTAGCAAGTTACTTGTTGGTTTTTTAAGTTTAAACAAACAATTTATGAAGTTTCAGGCTTACAAAGTTTTTACTAACTTTTAACCGAGATTTCGTTTGTGTGGAATCGATGATGCCATGGCGGTTTAGTGTTGTAGTATAGTATGTGTAACAGAGTGTACCAAATGAAAAGTATCATTAACCTTTAAACCACATACTTTATATAGGGTCGTTCTTAATATGCTGGCACTTTTTTAAGGGTATGATCAGACCATCAAACTGAACAACTTTCTCTATGGGATAGTTTTCCATACATTCTGTATACTTAGGTACTATTTCCTAAGAGATCAATATTAAAATGGCAACAAAAGGTGACTCGCCCCTTGAGATATTCGAACTTCGGATTGACCATATTTAAATTTAGTTTTATTTAGTCACTATTTTAAGTCATTGGTATCGATTCGGTATTGCCACGACTTAACTTAACTAAATTTATTCCTGTCATTTTCTAACATTCGACTTAGAAAAGAGACAGAAAACCAACAACTGACTTTAGTGCTGTCAAAGTGACGCTACACACCCAAAAACGACTTAAATAAGATGGCGTGCATTATGATGCCATCTTATTTTGGGCGTGTAGCGTCACTTTGACAGCACTAAAGTCAGTTCTTGGTTTTCTGTCTCTTTTCTTAGTCGAATGTTAGAAAATGACAGGAATAAATTTAGTTAAGTTAAGTCGTGGCAATACCGAATCGATACCATTGTAACATTAAATAATGGACTGATTTTAATAAGTAATTTTTAACACTTTCATAATGTTTTAATTAATTTAATTCCACTCAAACGATCGTCACTCGACCGCGTAAATGTAAGGGAGTGTGCACACTAGAGCACATTGATTCGTTTTCGCAACATGCCAAAACAAACAGGGGTCTTGACTAGGGTGAATCTAGTTATCTATGGCTATTATCTAGTTTATTGGCTGGGGGTGCGTTTAAAAGTCATAGCTGATAAAGTACTTTATGGCTTTTTAATAGGTACCGACCGACGGTCGGATCGACCAATAAATAAAAAATAATTTTACTGAAGAAGAAACGGAAGAAATCGTAATTTGACGAACGTATGGTGGGACTCTAGAATATATTATAATTTTTTTTTGACTAAAAATCCAATATGAAAAAAAATATTTCTCCCCTCTGGACGGAAAGCGTCAATTGTCGTCCCTCTGCGGCTGCGCTAAGCGAAGTTGCCGCTTTTCACGTCTGTCGAGGAGAAAAATAGTATACTAACCTCGAACATTAAATAAGAAAGCCTCAGATCACATGTTTGTTGGTCTCGGCTTCGCCTCGGTCAACTATTCGATACATGAGATCTGAGACCTTTCTTACTTTCCTGTCCTCGGTGTGTAATCTACTATAACTAGTTAATACTATCAAAAAAGTCTGACATGGTCATCTTAATCATTATGTATCCTTTTATTGAACAACAATAAGCGCTCTTAAAAAATTTGGTATTTAAAGGTGAAAATTGTACAGGGTGTAAGGGACAGCCCTCCGCAAACTGAAAAGGTGAACTCAGACCATCAAACTGAACAACTTTCACGATGGAGCCTACCTCAGGAAACGCGAAAAAAAATCAACTTTCCCATACATTTGAGTCGGGTAGGTACGGCAGATTTGTATGGGACATCTGATTTTTTTTCACGTTTCCTGAGGTAGGCTCCATAGTAAAAGTTTTTCAGTTTGATGGTCTGAGTTCACCGTTTCAGTTTGCGGAGGGTTGTTCCTTACACTCTGTATATTCGTAAACCTACATCTTTAACTCGCTACACTCTGTATATTCGTAAACCTACATCTTTAAACAAATATCATTCATAAATCTTATTTTATACTAGTCGATTTCTATTAAATGTTAATTTCAGCGCATTTAATTATGTTTCTCTGAATACCAGGATACAAGGTAGGTAAGTATTTAATAAAAATCCAATACGGAAAATTTTTCATTTCCTCTTAAATTTTATAGAAAACTTAACAAGTTTCATTTCCTATCTCATTTCGATTTCGATTAATTCAAAGTGTTATTTCCAAGAGCTGACAGGACTAGAAAAGGGGGGAAGAGAGAGGAGGGGGGGATGTTATAAATAATAGTACTTACATCTGTACGGTGTCTGTTTGTTTCGGTACTAACTAGTGAAACGTAGATGTTCTGAGGTTTCAGAATATCTCTGACTACCCCCTCGGGGAATATAGTCGTGAGCATTGTGCTTATGCTGAGTACATCCTATACACACTGTGTCAATGATTTTGAAACATCTATAAAGATAATTATGTTCCATAGACAGAAAATTCGTAGTCTATGATATGTATGGACTAATAAAATAAATGTAATCTGTGGTTCTAGTTGAAGGAGGTCGACTACGCGACAAAGAAAACATGCATGAAAAACGCATTACCTACGTAGGTATTGCGTTTTTTTATATGCATTTTGTTTAAGCATCTCGCCTTTTTTTTCTGGGATCGATTATATGGTTTTTTGAGTAAATTTTTATATCTACTGTGATTATTTAGAGTGCCCTACTATTAAGTCCAGCACAACAATATTGAATAAACATGACAAAATAGCAGCCCCCAATGTTAAAATTAAAAGGGTTATGAAGAGGGTCGTCCGTAGCGCACTCCTAGCCTAGATTCTAGACTCTAGAGGGTTGTCTATTCTCTATGCTCAATTCCATTATAATATGTCCAACATATGTTGGTCGGTCAGTCGGTCACTGAATTATGTTAGACACGGTGTGGTGCGCACTTTATTGGTGTGATTTGACTATGACTATTGTAAAATTGACTTATAACGGTGATAAAATAACATAACATACTTAAATATTATTTTATTTCCACTCCAAGAATAGACAAATGCAATAATAGTACTGTAGGGACTTTTAAATTACCAAAAAGATTACCGATTGCCGTTTCGAAATTATTGTAAGGTACTAAAGACTAATATAGCTCGCTACATCTTCGACCCCATTTGTCCTGAGGACTAGATAGAGGTCAAGAGCAAACCTATCAATAATTATAATTTAAAAAAAAACCTGAGTCTTACAGATCACAAATTCATAACCCGCCGTAGAAAAAAAAATTAGAGAAAGATCAAAAATAGAGACCAATAAAAGTTGACTTTTCATCTGGTCTTATAGCTTTGTATGGCAACTTTAGACAGTCTTACTAGTAAGTATGGGTACTAAGGTAAAGGACATGACAGTATAGAAAAAAAGCGGTAACCACGAAATTTGAAAATTACAGATTTTATTTTTTTATTTTTTTTGTTACGGGGGGTTGTGATCTGTAAGACTTATGTTTTTATATTAGTCATTTAGTACCTTACAACAATTTCTAAACGGCAATCGGTAATCTTTTTGGTAATTAAAAAGTCCCCCGGGTACAGTACTATAAACATAAACAAATGATAAAGATATGATATGATGATGGTGATAAACCATATTATTTAAACGAACCTGCATTTGTTCTTATTCTTATGTTAAGAACAAATTGTAACATGGTTAAGCGAATAAAGATTTTATTATTTAATAATTCCGTCCCATATAGAATGTTGTTTACTTCGATGGTCTGATCATCGCCTTACAATACCGTCAGCATATGAAGAGAGACCCTGTATAAAACAAATTAGATCCATGAAAATATCCTGGTACCAAATTGACTTTAAAATCGCAGTCTTCCATTTTCAAAATTCCAAAAATATTTTGTTTATTTTGGATCAGTAGTGTAGGAAGCTTATGTCTTAAAAGGCTAGATTAAAATAACACAGCAATTAATTCCATGTTTTATAGCTATCTGATTACTAGGTTTTAAATATTATACGGTTCACCTAAACGGTTCACGCTTTGATTTGCATTGATAATTATACTTGGCAAAAACTAAGGAAGTCTTTAAATAATACGATTATTTTCAACTAAACATTAATTTTATGAATAATTTATCTTTGTAAGTGACAGGTTGGAGAGGTAACATTTTAAATATCATGTTACGTCATGAAACGTTTCAATAAAATATAGTTTTAGATGGTAAATAGGTAAATGTTAAATAATTTCCCACGTACATAACATTTTATATAGTTTAATTAAAATAAATTAAAAATGTCTTGTGCATTGTGCCCATTTAAAGTACCAGAACTTGGCCTGAAATTGCACAATAAAAAATTAAAAATGTGAATACACTTTTTAATCCATAGGTCTGTTCCCAGTAGTGGGATGGAAAATGCTTCAGAACGACATTGCATTTGTTAGTTATTTATGCATAACCCATCGATAAATTATCCATCACCAATTATTAAAATAGACTTTTCGAAATATCCTTTCTCTCTTTATTTCTATGAGAAAGTATTAATCAGCTTTTTCTGCTGATCGTACAAAAATGGAGAGTTATTTTCAATGCAATATGATCCTTATTACCTAAAGAGTTATTAGTTATTTTGTATCAAATAACAAAAAATAAAGGTTAAATAATATTATGTTTAATAAACCGTCAGCATATTAAGAAGATCAGCGTCACTTAAAAAGCATTAAAAATCCAAATAAAAAAAGCACCAAAAAGTAGGTATCATAGCCTTTCAATGAGACTCGAACAAGATTAGGGTGTATAAAGAGGGTTGCACACGTACTGACCCCACGCAAGGCCGGCCAAGTTCAAGGACGAGGCGAGGGGCTGCGACCCTTACGCAACTTGGGTTACAGGTGGATGCGTTCTTTTTTTGCAAACTCCGGAGAAAGTTGGGGGGGAAGATGTATCGGCGCTAATGAAAAACCTTGGTTTATTTTTAGTTAGTTTTTTTTAGCCGACGAAGGTAAAGGAAGTTTAATGTTTTTAGTTGTAACTTTGTAAGTATGTGTGTAACTACTTACAGCTAAATAGATTTAACCGATTTGGACTTTAGCTGAATGGGATGTTTATGTGTTATAGTTTGGTTAGAAAAAAAAACCGTAGGAACAATAAAAAAAGTTATGATGTTTTTAAGCCGCCCCGGTAGAAAATTCGCAAGTAGGTAAGTACTTAGTCTAAAAAAGTCGTAACTTCTAAACAACGAAAAATCGTGGAACAGACATGGGGTATTTTCGGATACACCTAGGTGTGAGGAATCTAAAAAAATCTATGGACGTTCGCCGTCTGTATGTACCTATAGCATAAACTTAACAGAGTAGGTATATTAAATTTATGACCTATAGCAATAATTGAAAAGCACCAATACATTTATCTTTAAACATGAATTAACGTCCATTCTCAAACCGACGACGATAAACAATTAGTTAATATCACGGCGATTTCTCAACAAAGACTCCTTATCGAAGAAAAAAGGTAATAGAAAAATAGAGTAAACATAGAGGGCCATTTACACTTGTTTATAAACATTATAGGTACGGATGGAGGCGTGTCCGCTCGCGTGCCGGGGGCACGCGTTGCGGACGCGATAAGAAAGCATTAGCACTGAAGTCAGTTTATGGGTGTGAGCGAGTCACGTGTCTTGTGATTCAACTCGGACAGTATGCAAACTTCTTTACAATAATTTAAGTAAAATTGAAGTATTTGTTTTTAGATGCTCGCTAAGTTAAGGTCCGTACTCATAGGGTCATCCTAGGTGGCAATGGAACCCTTTTACCTAGAACGATTCCTGTTACGCCTCGCTATCCGTCCGTTCGTCCGTGTTTCCTAACTTTAAAGGGCTATTTCTTTTGAACCGTAATAGGTAGCGAGTTGAAATTTTCACGGAATAAGTATGTCTTATCATAGCGGATATTACAAATAAATAATTAAAAAAAAAGTAGGGATATAATAAGGGTTAAACATATACCTCCATTGTTTTTGCTCTATTATAAAAATGGCAATTACAAGCTATAAACTTGGCGTTATTATAGAGTCTACTCTAAAGTGAATAAACAAATAAAAAAAAACGGCCAAGTGTGTGTCGGGCTGGCCCTAAGGATCCCAGAGACATTTTTTTTGTTGTTGTAAATATGGTGATACGGAAATCACTCGATGCGAGAGTCCGACTCGCGATTGGCCGATTTTTTTCAATCAACCCATACAGGTCCATCGTAGGCTGCATTGAGAAAAATCTGGGTGGAAGATTGTATGACAATTTCTTAACTAAGTACCTAGTCCAGTTATTGCTTTATAAACATTGAATAGAGGCTATCGCATGGCCGGACGTGTGCTAATCAGTTATTTTGTAAACTTTTACTTGATGCCCAACGTGATTAGAGAGGGCTGGGCACACTATATGTATGAGCCAGATACAAGTAAGGCCTGTATCATACTTGCGGAATTCCGTATCTGGGTTTGATGCCTCCGTTATTCAGAATATAATTCTAAAGGGGGAAAAATCTATACAAAATCCTAATTCCGTTCCGGAAGTCTGCAACGGCATTCCCCATGTAGGTATGTGGCAGGCTTATACAGGGTGTTAGGGTAAACAGTGGCATTACTTTAAGGGGTGATTGTACCCATGATACTGATCAACTTTCCCAAAGAAACCTATAGGAAATTCGTAATTTTTTTTTTTTAACTTTCTATACTAAAAGCTAATCAAACGTTTGTGTATGAAATTTCGAAAAAAAAAAAATCTAATTTCCTATAGGTTTCCTTGAGAAAGTTCTTAAGTATCATGTGTACAATCACCCCTTGAAGTAATGCAACTGTTTGTTTAATTAACCTAACGCCCTGTAGTAAATTCTTTCACTTGATTCTGAGTTTGTTTTACTGACTTGGATGTAGGTGTTAATTCGTCTGACTCCAACAAGACTATGTACTTAAATAAATAATATTCGGGGTGGTTGGGGATCTACCTCCTAGCGGTCCACCCCCGGCAACGGCATCACAAGCTACCAAGTTTGTGGTGGCGGCTGAACGATCTCCCACAGCGGTGTGGTAAGCTCTGCAAGGAGCCGCCTGGCTCGCGTTTACCCTCCTGCCGGAGTCTGGCGCCAAGCAGCTTGCTGCGTTCCGTCAGTGTGCAGGAGTGCCAGTGCACTTCTGGGTAAGCTCGCTACATCTTCGACCCCATCTTTATCCTGAGGACTAGATAGAGGTCAAGAGCAAACCCATCAACAATAAAAAAAACATAAATTCACGACTCTTTCAGGATCGTCAGACACTTAGCTACAACTGCAGACTGTCTTTTTAAGCGTCGTTGATCGTTCCTACTCTCCAATTACCATTATTTGTATTATATTATTTGTTTCACACTGTCATGTTACAAGAACCACCAACACCTGCACCCACCAAAACAAACACCAACTTCGCCACCGCCAACACTACAAAAAAATTTTAATATTTAAATGATGAAATTTTTAGCTAAAAACGTTATTACTATATTATAGACCACCAAATTGTCCGTCGTTTGCAAAAACTAAAAATTAAATGGTGTTCACCGTTACCTCACGGTCGGGCGGGTACACTAGATTACATTTACTACGTGACGGAGTCCACCGGTAGGTACTTGGTTTTGTTGCTGGCTGTACTTACATTAGGGGGTTCAAACTGGTTTAAAATAGATCCCTACTGCTGTAGGCTTGGATTGGATCAAAGACAAATAAAAAAAAAATGCTTTTCCAAATATCTTAATAGCTTTTTAGGGTTCCGTAGTCTAACAAGGAACCCTTATACTTGTTTTTATTCGCAGAACAACTAGGAATAATTTGGGTATCGAGAATGAGGGTATTGTATCTATTCTATTCTATTCTATTTTTAAAAATATGGCTGCCATCTTTGGTTAATGATGATTTTGCCAATGTCGAGTTTTTATAGCAAAAGTGCTTGACGTTGTACGGTTATATTGATATTTTGGTGACTTCAAGGGTTGTTCTTATAAAAGAACAATATCCTGAGCCACCACTGGAGTTCCGCTGTAGGCCGGGGATGGGGCAACCGACAAGCGACGCGCGCACGTGACTGTCCAATAGCAGACCCACAACGCAACTCCAGGGTATTGTATCATCAATTTGTATCGTAAAAAATATACTAACTACTTACAAAAGAAGCCTTTATACCTTATCTGCCTTGTAACGGAGTTATTCTAAATCAAGAACCACAAGTGGAGAAAATCTAAAGTAGTTATTATAAAGTAGTTAACTAAAGTGTCTGTACATTGAAGATATTTACAAAAAATAATTACGATATGGTTTTTAGGTATCCCTGACTCGAAATCAAACTTTTTTAGAAATTGTGTCTGTCTGTTTGTGTGTTTGTTTGTTTGTTTGTTTGTTCGCGCATCACGCAAAAACTACTGAACCGATTTTGATAAAACTTTTTTTGTTTGATAGGCTTATGATCTGACTTAAAATCTGGTATATAATTTGTGCGGACGAAGTCGCGGGTAAACACTAGTGTAATATAAAATTAGATTTTCAGGCCCAAAGAAGTATGGAGTTATGGAATTGGTCTTTAAACTTTCTTTCCTCAATTTAAACGTGAATTCCTCAATAACTAGGTAGGTACTTCATATTTAGTAAAAAAGTGAACAAAACTAAGAGGCTAGCTGTCAGATGTTGTTAGCACCTAATCACTATCGACCGTGAAGCAGAATGATGGTCGCCGATAGTTGGTGGTCGTTCCGCCACCACAGAGCGATCGAGACAAAAAATCGCTCGCTCATTACTAGGAATCGGATATTTTATAGAATATAGATTATAGAATTCAAATCCACGATTTTAAATGATATTGTTTATAAACATGTTACAGCCATGTTGTGCTATTTCGAATCAAATTAAAGATTGCAATATTTGTCTCGGGTGGGACTTGAACCCGCACTCTTCCAATTCGGGGAAGTGCGTTATCCAATTTCGCTACCGAGTCCAGTGAACTCGGTGGTGTGTGTTCTCTGGTTGGTAACCAGAGAACGAAATTTTCAATCTGTTGCGTCTTAAGGGGGCGTGCGCGCTATCTACTGGAAGTTATTACAAACTAACCAATACGAATTCCGTTCTCTGCGCCCGCGGCATGATACATAGATAAACGTTTTATCGCGCCTGCTAACTCGTTCGTTCGCGCGCAAAAAGAAAGGGAGCTAGGGCGCGATAGCGTTTTATCGCGCGATCATGCCGCGGGCGCTGGTTAGTGGACTCTGTAGCGAAATTGGATAACGCACTTCCCCAGATCGGAAGAGTGCGGGTTCAAGTCCCGCCCGAGACAAATTTTTCAATCTTTAATTCCATTCAAATCCACGATTTCTTAACTTGGTCGGGTTATAATTTGAGTGCAACTTGCAACCAGAAGTGCGATTTTTGAAAATCATACGAGCGGTTCGGCAGTAGAAAATGTCAAAATTAGGTACTATGGAGATTATGCATCTTTCTACTGCCGAACCGCTCGTATGATTTTCAAAAATCTAACTTCATGTCTAAATGTAATAGCCGCGCCTGCTTTACTTTCTTGCTCTGTGGTTGCTCACTAAGCCGTGTTCACCACTTTGCTCTACCATTTATAGCGGTCAAAGATTAGTTTAATGGTGATTGGATGATTTGAGCTGCTAACTCGCGTTACCTAGTTTGGTAAGATAATTTTATGACAGTGGGGATAATGTGGACTCTTTATTTGGTTAGTAAATGTTTTGGTTTGATTCGGATAAGACTATAAGAGTTAGAGAACTTTCTTTTTTCAGCGAATGAGCGTTTTTCTTTTCTTTTTAAATTTAGTTCCTAAAAAACTCGACATCGAGCATGTTTTTCGCTCCATAGAGCCGTTCGCGAGATCCTGTCAAAATCTTGTCAAGACTGTGCCAGACTTTTTTTTAAATGCCTAGGGATCGAGCGCATACAACCATGTCAGGCGTAAAAGTTTCGAATTTTCGATTAAAATGATTACTAAATAATGAAATATGCCACCAAAAGATGCTTTTTCATCTTCTTTATCACATTTTCCCTCTTTATTATTTTAAAGAAACACTTTTTGACATTTTGATGTTTATTAGTACAGACCGTAACGCCATCTATCGATCCCCTAGAAAACCAAAAGAAAAACGCTCATTGTGACAGATCTTTTGTTTTACTTTAGAATTTGGTAGTTATTTATCTTTTTCATTTGTCTATAATCGTAGGGTGCGTCCACATCTGACGAACGGCGCGCGAGCTGCGTAGTAGAGACCCACGAGCATAAAATGCAACCGCACAGATCGCGAGCGGCTCGCGAACGGCTCGCGAGCATTCGCGGCGCGTTCATCAGATGTGGACGCACCCATAGACCTAGGATTTTCGCTTAGGTACGCTTTACCTCCGCGTGACAACCATACGTATGAGATAGAAATATGGAGAGATATTCAATTTACATAAAATTTAAGCTTCTTGGCCTGACACTGTGGTTACGTCAACAAGGACAGCTATAAAGGTAGTGATCTCCTTCTTTAACATGTTCTATTTGGATCTTTATTTGAGTGAACAGGAAAAACAACGTAATTCCCACGGACCTGAAAAAAAGACGGACGTAATCTCGTCGAATCAGGAGTGAAGCACCCATTACTTTTGTGTGCGTGCTGTCACGCGGTACATAATGGGGACAGGTGTCGGACCTGCGCCTAGAGCAAGTGCATCTGTGTGAGTGTAGGTCCCATAGAGAACAAACGAAAATGTAGGACCTTGCATGCTTCACATCTTTTTAGTGTCACATTCCGTCCGTATTTTTTTCAGGTCCGTGGTAATTCCATCTTAGTAACTGAATATTACAGGGTGTTCCTTAATATCATGCTGACGGTTTTTTAAGGGATGATCAGACCATCAAACTGAATAACTTTATCTACGGGACAAAACTGCAATCCTAGGTACTCGATCTAATTCTAAATAATTGGGACGTCAGTTTTTTCGCGATTTCGTGTTTCAACGTAGGTTCCATAGAGAAAGTTGTTCAGTTTGATGGTCTGACTTTAAAAAGCTTTGGCAATTTAAGTAGGACCCTGTAGGTATGTCTATGTCTTATTTGGGCTTGTTTCAGACTACCGGAATGGCTTCTTCTAAACTCGAGACTACTGATATCCGTTCCGTTTCGTTTTTGATAATTTTTGATGTAAAACTTCTTTACTCACGCTTGACTTGGGGAGTAAGCTGGTCAATGCGTGAGGAGTGCGTTACGAAAAGTGATCGAGCGAGGCGAACGGAAGTTTTACTTCAGTCGTGTGGTGGCACACTCTTTTTTTTAAAGGCCTATGGGTAATTCTTGTATGGAGGGTGGCGTCTTTTTTTTTTAAGCGGGCAGGTACCAAATGTTGTGGGTATTTTAGGGCTAATATTACGTTACATTTTTATGGAAAAAAAATTGTCTTATGGTGTAACGTTTCGGAGATATTTAGGTTCAAAGTTTTAAAAAAATTACTTACAAATCGCTTAAAAAGTTACTCGTTTTGGTTTTTTTACCACTTACCTTACCTTTGATGCAAAGAAATAAAGAAACTGAATATTTAAAATAAAAGCTTGTTAAAATCCTAAGAGCCTGTTTCACCACTTCTGACAGATATTTTGACATAATTTCATACAAAATATGTCAAACTATCTGTCGGATAAGCTAACAAGAACTTACCCGGAAGTGGTGCCCTCCCAGGTCTACAACGGGGCTCCAGTGGTGGCTCAAGATAGTGTTCTTTTCGAAAAAAATACATAAATTACCGTACAACGTCAAGCACTTTTGCTACATAAACTAGACATTGGCAAAATCATCAAATACCCAAGATGGCAGCCATTATTTTAAAAATAGAATAGAATAGAATAGAAGTGGTGAAACAGACCTAAGAGGAAACATTTAGCAACAAGGTAGTTGATTTAAAAATTGATCAGTTTTTATAGTCACAGTTTCAAATTATAACAGGCTATAAGGCAATAGCGCTACTATCGTCGATGAATCAGTGCGCGGGCGCAAGGCGCGATGACTGCGCGCTTTTCACCCTAAAAGTAATTGCTCCAAGATTGGGTGTTTGGTGTTGGACTATAACGAATTCCGAGAATATTGTTAGAAAGAACTATTGTGGCTGTGTTGTAGCTAGAATCTAGATTTTGTATACGGAGGTACTTTCCGCTGATTTTGAATGAAGCGAGTGGTGGAGCCAAACTAAATAAAATTGCGATATCTATTTTATACAAAGGTAAATGCGTTACATATTAAACAGGGAGTTTCAGACCATCAAACAGATCAACTTTTATTAATGGGGAAAATATCAAAATAAAATATCGTAGGTATAAAATCTACTCTTCCATACATTTGGGTCGAATATGAATCAACAAATTTTTGTCGTCTTGCTCATGCTCACGACTATATTCCCCGAGGGGTAGTCAGAGATATTCTGAAACCTCAGAACATCCATGTTTCACCAGTAGTACCGAAACTCTGTCCAGTGTGACGGGGGGTGAGCCCGTCGCCACTTATAATGGACAGTGGGTACAATACATGCCTCGAAATTGAAGCATGCAGGTTTCCTCACGATGTTTTCCTTCACCGAAAAGCCAGTGGTGTAACAAATCGTACATAAATTCCGAAAAACTCATTGGTACGAGTCGGCTTGGACGGGGATTGAACCATCGCCTCCTGCACGGCAGGCAAGGTTACTCGCCACTGGACCACCACGGCTATGTTAACCACGGATATTAAAACATTTATCAAATCAATAATAGGTACATTTAGTTAATATTTACATATAGGTTGGTGTCAATAATGTGCCAAAATTTTTTTGAAACGTCCTATGGCTATCGAATTTATTATTTTTACATGTATGACATGTTAGCTTAATCAAATTAAAGATCGATTGGAATAAGGTGTGACATCTATATCGCATGAATCTAATTGCAACATTAGACGTGTGAATCAGTAGTTTGTATAACTCTGGTAGATGGCGCTGACGTCCCTTAAAGACGAGATATAGATTGAAAATTTCGTCGTGGCTTGCGGGGCGACGACAGCTCTGTTGGAGTAGAGCATGCCCCGGATAGGCAGGTCGTGGGTTCGAATCCCGCTCGCCGCCCGACTTTTTCAATCTTTAATTTAAGTCCAATGGCTAATTTCGAAGTCTTTGAGCTACTCTAATCAACATTGACTTCATCCGCTTTAACACAAGAGGCAGGTGAAAATAATACCCTAACATCTAATTAGACATCCAATTATCAAGTACACTCGCGCACACAAGCGCCAAAGCCGACCTTGACCTTTAAGAGATGCACTGCATTTGCATGTAAACGCACGCCCGCGCCGCGCCCGCCGGACGGCGACGGACGCGATTATAGCGAACGGGTTCTATAAACTATCGCGAGATGCTATGAGACTTGTTTTCTTTGAGACTGTTTTGTTGAGAAGTGGTTTCTTGGTACTTTTTTCTTTGTGGTATTATGTGAAAGATTGGGGAAATACATTTATTTTACGGAAGAAGATGCTTTAAGTTATTCATGACGTTTCAATTAGACATTTATAAATTTTGTACCCGTTAAACTTTTTAAATTTTGAATTAACATAATGGAAGTGATCGTAGTAGATGGCGCGCCCTAGTCTCTGCTTACCCTACGTGGAAAGAGGTGTGGCGTTGTAGATAGATAGATAAAGATTAATTCGAATACAAATTTTGTGATAAAATTAGTAATTTTTATTGAAATATAATGAAATATTATATTTTTATGTGCAATTATACTCTGAGATGTTTTTTAAAACTAACTTTTAAGCGAACATTAAGAATATTGTAAATCTTTTGTGCGCGTCTGTACACGTTCTCACGAAAGGGCGTACAATGTTATTTAGATTGTTTATATAAAAATCTTTGCATAAGAATAAATATAGCTATAAAAACGTTGATTGCACTTTTGATTTTGTTTGGCACGCTATTAACATATATTATTAATTTATTAAGAATATAATATAATTAAGCGTTTAATGCTGGCTTTTAAAGGGATTTTTAAGTTTTTATAACTGTACGCCAAGAATCTTTTGGAATTTAAAGAGTAAGTAAGTTAAGGGGCAGTGGTGACTAGGATAGGAACCCACTACTGTAACAAAAAAAATCTATTCGATTAAAAAAGTCTCCAATTCTCCATGATGATGATACCTATTGTAAATTATTGTAATTGTATTGTAATTAATTTATAATGTTAATGTAATATTATACATTTTAATTATTTACATAAACAACTAATTTATAATATGGACAAAAGTCTGAAATTAAAAGATTTTTTTTTACCATGTTTTTTTTTGCGTGTGTACTTTCCGTCAAATGATGTAAAGCCAATGTGAAAGTCCATCACAAACACAATGTACTTAATTAAATGCCGCACGCCGCATGTTGGTTTAAGCCGCACGGACGGGAAGAGGCCTGATGGGCTCACTCTGATACCGTGGCAGAGAGGCCGTTGTCTTTTATGGGACGCTACGTGCGTGAGTACTTACGCGGCATCACATATAGCGGGTACAATGCGCGAGGCTGGGTCAGCGGCTGAAAAGGCGGCTTCGCTCAAGCATGTCAGGTACTCAGAGTTAGAGTCCCTTTACATCTTTGTGCCGTTAGCAGTGGAAACGTCTGGTGTTTGGGGGTGTGAGGCCAAGGCTTTTGTGCGAGAGCTGGGCAGGAGGCTTGTTGAGAGCGGGAGCGATCCCCGCTCGGGTTCGTATCTGGTCCAAAGGATTTCTCTAGCCATCCAACGCGGGAATGCTGCTAGTGTGATGAATTCCTTTGAGCCGGGTGCGTTCCGTGTTGCGGAGGGCATTTAAGTTGGTTTTTGTTTTATTGATGTCGAAGCGTGGGGTGGATTATAGTTTGGTAAGTTGACGAAGCATGTTGCGGAACTCTAACTGTTTATTTAAGGTTTTGACGAAGCATGTTGCTGATTACCGGCTGTTTTTTTATAGTAAGATTGACGAAGCTTGTGCCGACTGCTTGTTTTGAGTAGAAATTAAGGAATTAATTATTAAATAAAGGACATTAAAATCTTAATTAAATTATTATCTTTATTGTATGTTTTGTTAATTTATTTGTATGTTTCGTATTCCGACATTTTTATTTTTTTATAAAATTATTATGTTTGTGATTATTTCTATTTATCAAAATGTTAATATACTTAGTAATAATGAATGTCTATTATATGAATTATAATAATTTACTTTGCATATCTAAGGTTGTAGGTACATATAAATGGATTATGTTCTTAGTAACAATAAAAAAAATCGTGCATATTTATTATTAAATTATAAGAAAAGTATCCGAATAAGGTAATTTATCTCATAAACATTTGATTTTAAACCTGATTTTGAAATGAATAATGCATAGAGAAAAATATACTATTGTTAATCGATGAGAAGACATAATAGGCTTACAATAAAAATTTAAATTAAATTAAAATCAAATGATGTTACATAATCTGATAATTAGGTATATATGGCTTTTTATTAACAAAATAGTTACGTCTTTATTTAGCATGCTAAGTAGCATGAATCTCATTTTTAGGGTTCCGTTTCCAAAGAGTGCCAACGGGACACTATTCCTAAGCCTACGTACTACTACACTGTCCATCCGTCCGTCCCTCCATCTTATCTCTAAACTGGTATCATTTGAACCGTAATAGATAGCGAGCTGAAATTATCACACAATATTACGTTATTATTTTGAATTTGGATGCATGCGTTTTTGGAAATACCTAAACGTTTATGTTTTTATTTTTACTATACATAAATAAAACAAAAATTAAAAAAATGAAGTAGGTAAGATACAAAGAAACGTGATTTTTTACAGTTTTTTTGTAGCTCTATCGTACAAACGGCAAACGAGATCTCTAAAGTAAAACAAAGAATTATAAAAACCGGCAAAGTGAGTGCGGGCGGTCAAAAAAAAAAATTCTCCGGCATCCATAGTTGGCGATAAACATATTTTTTTGTAAATATGGAACCCTCGGTACGCGAGTTCGACTCGTACTTTGCCGGATTTTCTATATGTAGGAACAGAAATTATTGTAAAATTATTAAAAGTTCAAGGTTGATTCAACCTTTTAAACACTGTCACTTCTATTTTCATTTCTTTATTACTTACATATTTTTGTATCACTATTTGATGGTACTAGTTGTGAAACGTATGTTTAATTTTTTTGAATATATTTATCTGATTACCCTCTAGGGGAATAATATAGTCATGAGCATATGCAATGCTACTATTTGAAAGGCTTTACTTTACGTTTAGTTTTCAAAATGATTAATAGGATAAATTATTCTGGGAAAATAAAATAAAATAGTCATAGTCATATATTAAAAAAAAACATTGGAATTGAATGTGATCCCCTTGACTTACGGAATTATTCGATTTTAGGATAGTGGTGGCCATTTTTGTGGCTACTTAAATTGAGTTTGAAACAGAAAATTTTTAACGTATCATAAACAATATTTTTATGTTTATTCTACTCTGTTATCCTTCATTTTTGTGAAATACAGCTTTGGATAACGTATTTTTTTATTTTTTTTATTTTTTATTTTGGATTTCTTCTTTGTGTGATCATCTTCTTGTCATCACCGTTTTTACCCCCACAGCCTGAGCTTTTGTCATCATCTTATATGATATTTTTGTTCAGGAAGTCTAATACCCACTGAACGAGATCCGAGATGACTTGTGCCAAAATCGTATTTAAGCGACTTTGTTATTTCGCCGACCTACCATTACAGTAGGGTTTTGAGATAAATTTAAAGCAAATCTCAAGTGAATAGTTAACTTGTCATCATCTTGTTCATCCCCTTAACATTCTGAATAGTAATAGATCAAGAGAGATGTTAATATTTATAAAGGATCTCACCTCTGGGATTTAGACTTGAGATATTACAAAGAAAATATAAAATTACTGTTTTTCTAATCTTAAACTTGTACCAATATCTTATTTTTGTAACGAGTTAACACACCCGGTTTCATTTGTAGAAAAATATCATCAACATATCGATAGTTGTGAAATTATTACTAATGTTTAAAAGCAATTCTTGTCGGTGATAAGTTAATAACTAGAAACTAATAAAACTCTTTTTTTTAAATATTCTTTTGACCGATTTCCCTTTTTCCCAAAAAGATAGTTTGAGGTGGACTTTTTAGTCTTTGAATATAGGTAGACATCAGCAAGGCCTCATTTTGTCATTTCTACTAGCGTCTACGCTAATAGAAATGTTACGTTGTCTATAGGCCCAGTACTATTGACGCTAATTATGCAGTAGGTAATATGACTGTATCCTAACATTCTCAGCAATGTACCCTGAATTGTCATTGTAAAATACGTTTATCAAATGGTGATGATGATGATGATAAATAGACATACAATTTTGTTCTTGTTAAATTTAACAAGTTAACATCCAAACACCATAATTTCATTAGCATCAAATAATAATTGTAACACCCGACGGAATGCTGCATAATTCATTGAATTATTAAACAGTTTTCGTAGTGAGATTTAAATTAATTAATATTTTTCTCCAAAATAATGTTTCTTTTTTAATGTGTTTATAACATTGCGAATAAGGCAGTTAGTTTCAGTTATTAACTCCGAGATAAGAGTTAACAACTGTTGTTTTATTGTTTTAAATCTTTTTCGGTTTAGTAACTAACGTTACTAGCTTATAAAATACTTAACACTTATTTTATTTGAGTTTTTTAACATGAAAACGAGTAAGTACAAAAGATATCTGACATTTACATTATACATTAATATTGAATATTGATACCAACATAAAAAGTTTTGTAGGCATAAATATAGAGTAATTATTATTAATGTTATATTTATGTTTTGTTGACATTCAACTTATCTAATACGACAATTTAATTAAAAATTTGGGTTTCGCTTAGTTGTCTTAAAATTGAACTCGGACTATTCTTCAAAACATAAATTGGTTTAACGTATTCAATACGTTGCGTCGGTGCTACGCTACTAAAACTCGTAGCTGTAATTTCTTTTTCATGTTTTACATCTACGTCAGAATTATGTGTAATGTTTTGTGTAGGTACAAAATTGCTAAAAAAATAAGTAATAAAATAAAAAATAATTTATTTTAATTTTTTCCAATCCACGATCAATATATTCGTTTTTGTAAGTAATATAATTATTTTTTGAAGAAAATTGTACGTATTAATAAATTTAATAATTTAATGAATTTAATTTGTAAGTTAAAATCTTTTTGAAACTATTCTTTTTTTGTAAAATAATAGGAAAGAACAGTAGTTAAGTAAATTATTGACCATTGTCGACGTCATAAAAAATACCACGATTTTTTCCCAAAAAAATAATATAATTTGTCTTAATTCAGTACACGCTGTAGGTAGGGCGGGCGGAAACGGAAACCGCCCTCGCGTTGCAACGGAACTGTGTTTACTATAATATTAAGTACTTACAATAAATCTTCTTTTCTTTTGTTCAAGATGTCGGATAAATGCTAAAAATAACCTACTTATTTTTTCTGATGACGATTAACTCAATTATTATAATGTATGTTAAATTATTTTAATTTTATTTTCTTTCTTAATTATATTCTGTTTTAAAATTAGTAAAAATAGCTTTAAAATATGATTTCATTCTTGTTCTGAATTCGTGTGTGTGTGTTTCGTGTGAAGTGTTAGAAAAAAAAAAGAAAAAAAAAATTCTCAGGTAGGTACTATAAAAAAATTAAAAAAGCAACTTACCGGTATGGCAATAATCTTCTAAGTAGTGCCTGGCAGCTCGCTGCACTATAGAGTAATACAGGCTCACAGAGGAAGCAAGCGCCATCTTCTCTTCTCTCCTCTTCTATACTCGTACGAGTCCCGTCGTCCGTCTGTCACCTAATCAGCGTTTGTTACAGTTTCATCAGAAATAAACAAAACATACGTCAACTCAAAACTTGTTAACTGCATTGGTTTGTGTCAAAAAAGAAAAATCCAAAAAAAGAACCTAGTTTGAACTGCGTTTAGTTGCGGTTGTTACAAATTTTTTTTTGCCGGAATAAATTGTTTTTTGTCAGACGAAAAGTTTCCAATTCCATTTTAGGGTCCAAAGTCACAATTTTGTGCACATTTCGCGCCGCTAAACTACCGCCGTCCAAAAGTCTACGCGAAATGAAACACGTAATGTAAAATAATAGAAACGTTTTGGATGCGGGCGGCGCGCGCCGCGTGTGCCTCGAGACTGAACGCGGCCGACGCTTTTTTTTGCTTCCCCTTCTAGAGGATGCGGCTGAAATAAGTACGGATTATCCGATAATTTTCAATTTTTGTCCAAAACTGCTTTTCTTTCCTCGTGTTTTTTTTTAAAAGTTCGCGGATGTTTAGCGACATTTTGTCTAATAAGAAACTACCTAGTAGAGTTAGAAAAAATTTCAAATCTTCTAATTAGTAACTTGATGTACAATTTGAAAATTTGCGAAAGTAGCAACAATTTGCCAAAATTCTCCTTCATTAAAAAAAAAATATTGGTCGTGAAACCGATCTCCTTTGTTATTCAAGTTGAAATAAAAGTAATTAACTAAAAAAAATAATTGTTAAGTACTTAAATTCCCATTACAATTCCCCTAATTAACTAAATTAACAAAATTCATCGCCTAAGAAAACAGTGTATCTTTTGATTTTTAATTAGTACGCTTCTAATCAGAATCGAATTAGCGGGAATTTCAGCAAAATGGCGGTAAATGAGAAAAGGCGGGAAAGCAAGTTTTCCCGCCTGAGACGCAGACTTCAGACACGCGTACGTAATGTTTACTTGAGGCTTTTTATGTTTATTTTACTGCTTTTTTACTTACTTTGTTAGCTCATTCTTATTACTTGTTTTTTGTTATTTCTTTTTAAGTTGGAGTAAGGAGTTTTAGTGTGAATTTGCAGCTGTGATGTAGCTTTTGGTTATGTACTTTTTGTTGCATGTTTCCGGAATTCCTAAAGCTTACATTACTGTCAGTAATAGTGACTTAATAGTTGGTTATTTTTTTAAAGTATTGTAGTTACTCGTATGACATATTTTATTATATTATTGAAAAAGGAAGTTGATTGATTAAGACGTTACGTAACACCTTATCGGTTGCGTTATAATCAGCAGAGACGCAATTATGACGAAACCCTTTAAAAACGATTCGCGTAAAAATAAAGAAAAAATGAGAAAAATGTTCATCAACGCGACACGACACCCTCCCCCGTGCGGCATCACCCCCGCGGCCCTGCGCCCCGGGCGGCGGGTGGTGGGAGCGAGAACGACATATGAAGAGTCTCTACCTATCTCGGCCGGTGCATCTCGCGCCACCAAGTTTCATACGAAAACTACCCGCGCTGCGCACCGCGTTCCAGACACCCGTAAGAGCTTAAATCCACTGTTCTTTACAGGAATTTATACGTTATCTGTTTTACCTAGAGTCGATATTGGATTGTAGCGAAATAAGCTCTTTGCGTGGTACGGAACCAGCTGAAGTTTTGGACTCCTGCAACTGACGCACACACGCGCACGCTAAGTTTAGCCCTCGTACGTGCACGGTGCACTCGCGCACACAAACACAACTTCCTTGTGAAGCGAAGCAGTATGAGTACAAGACGCTAGTGTGCGTTCAAAAGTTCGTATTGAAGTTTTCGGTAGACTTTCTTTGTGTCAGTGATTTTTTCCGCGGTAGTCTTCTATGTGTGCGCGGGTCAGTCGGATTTTTTTCAGGTTTTTATCACTCACACTAGTTCGCCGTGTTTCTATGTAGTTATGTTTGCGTGTGTTAGTGTGGACGCCCGGTCTTTGTGCTTGGGGATTGTAAAAAATGTCGTATTGGATTCTAGCTCCGCTAATGAATGATAGATAGGAGAGGTTTTTGGATTCGTATTCGTACATACTGCACGTTTCCCTCCCGATGTTGGATTTGAAATTTTTTTAGTCCAATTATTTTTGCTCTGTGACTATCAAATACGTAATTTGCATGTTTGATGCATATAGGATTGGATTTAGTTCGTACGGCTAGTACCTGGGTGCGGTTATGTTATTCTTGCATAGAATAGATTTCAACGTGCGCTGTCTTCTAATTATTTTTGTTTTTCAGAGAACTTGTCTTCGAAGTTTGGGCCTTCAGGAATTGGTGGTGGCATATTTTAACGACAAAGTGGAGGAAGCTAGTCCAGTCCAGGATATGCACTCTTTTTTGGTGTGGAGAAAAACTTATAGTTTAATAGTTTATCAGGTACCTACACCACCACCTTCCACCACAACTACAATCCATGTCTAGGGTGTAATTAAAATATGGTCCCATAGTCACCACCTTAAGACACACGAGGAGGAATGTGATAGTTTCAGGGCGATCGGGAACCAAATGGTTTTAATGGAATAGTATTGATAATAGAAAACTACGCGGGGTAGAGGCCGCCCATCAGAAAGATGGGTCAATGTTATTAGGAGACACGCGTGTCCCAACTGGATGCAGAGGGCGAGGGAGGCCTATGTCCGAAGACGGACTGATCAAGGGCTGTGATGGATGGATTGAAAATAGGAACTGACTTTATTTGTATGCAGCGCGCTTGGGTGCTCTGCAGTCTGCATGGACTATCATCTCAACAGCCTGTATAGTTTCCAAATCTAAGTTTTACCTCGTTTCTATCTTTATCTGCTAATAACTTCATATAGACCTCGTATCGTATGACAGCTATGTAACCTAAAGACATTACCCATTTTAAAACCGCAGAGCGAATAACACATGATCACGACATGGTGATCCTGGTCTACATTCTAAATCTTATTTGCTTTTTACTTTTATCAACCAACATAATATCTGGGTAGGTAAGTATATGAGTTTTTAGGACCTTCCTTAACGAAGACTTTAATATCGCAATTCTCATTCCACTTACATAGTGATGTCTTAAAAATCAAGCCTTTAATTTTTTTTATCTATAAAGTATCTTCGATATCATTTTCAATTATGAAAAATGTAAGCTAACTCGTAAAGGATACTTATTCGTTTTCAAGTTCGTTTTTTTGTTGTTTTGTTTTAACAATATTTTAAAAAATACAAATAAACATTTAAGGGGGTAGTTTAGTCCATCAAACTGAACAACTTTCACTATGGGACCAATATCGAAATCGCGAAAAAAAAAATGATGTTCTATACTCTACAAATCGACTCGAGCTAAAATATGTATGGGATGGGATATCAGATTATTTTTTTCGCGATTTTTATGTTGGTCCCATAGAGAAAGTTGTTCAGTTTGACTGTCTAAACAACCTCCTTAAGAGTTTTAAAAAAATATTTCTTCTTTTGTAACACCCTGTATATATAGTATACAGGGTGTTACAAAAGTAAAAATAAAATTGTTAAACTTGCTTGATTAGTTTTAGGTACTTTGAGTATTAAAAAGTACTCTACATAATATACTGCTACAATGGTCTCCCATTCAAAATATGACCTAACCATGCAGGCGTCGATTAACTTCAGTGATCCTTTTAAACACCAAAGCATCACTAAGCCATGATCATTTAAAACCTCTACCTACTTGTATTTATCACACAATGATGATTGTCTCCTTCGGCATCAAAACGATCAAACCGTAACCCTTCAATTCGCAGGCAGGGCCACTACCAACTAGGCTACTGCACCAGCTACAGGTGACCCATTCCGATGGCCGTTTTAACGCCATAATGAGCGTTTTTCTTTTGGTTTTCTAGGGGATCTATAGATGGCGCTACGGTCTGTGCGAATATACGTCAAAATTTCAAAAAGTGTTTCTTTGAAACAATAAAGAGGGAAAAGAGGATCAAGAAGATGCCAACGCATCTTCTGATGGCATATTTCATTGTTTATTAATAATTTTAATCGAAAATTCGTAACTTTTATGTCTGACTTGGTTGTATGGGCTCGATTCCTTGGCTTTAAAAAAGAAAGGCAGGCACAGTCTTGACAAGATTTTGACAGGATCTCGGGAACGGCTCTGTGGAGCGATAAACATGCCATCTGTCGAGTTTTTTAGGAACTAAATTTAAAAAAGAAAAGAAAAACGCTCAGTGCGGTGGCTATCGTCATCTTGCGTATAAAAGAATTGTATAACATTTTATAGCGCCAAACTAAAAACCAAACAAACAAATTAATTAAACTGTAAGTACAGAGACAGAGACAGACAGGACACTGGACACTGTAGGGACAGAGTTTCGGTACTACTGGTGAAACGTGGATGTTCTGAGGTTTTAGAATATATCTGACTACCCCCTCGGGGAATATAGTCGTGAGCATATGCTTATGCTATGTAAGTAAATGTTTTTTATTGTTTAGTTTGTGTGGTCGTAATGAAGTGCTTTGACTTTGCGTATTGTGTTATAAAGTCCACGGTAAAGACGGTGTTAAAACGCCCGTCGAAATAACTTGTGGTCCATTGCCGTATCAAAGCATATTTAAAGAAAAGCCACTCTATATAATGATATGCATTAGACGAGTGTGTATTAATCTCCAAATACTACGTTATTACGAGTGAGAGGGATAAAAAATAATAGAAAAAGACGAGAAAAAAGAGGTCAGTAACTGGACTGAGAGTACGGTAGCAAGGTGTACAGACGAACGACATGCTGGAGCTAGAGTTTTAATATTATTTATTATTGTTTTAATACTTACTTAAGTACTTTATTTTATTATACACACTAGAGGACCGCGGCGAACTTCGTACCGGCTTAGAATCTTCCCGACACACACTTGGCCGTTTTTAAAGCCTATGTTAATAACTGATAATGTAGCATTCTAATGGTGAAAGAATTATTCAGATCGGTCCAGTAGTTTCAGAGCCTTTTCATTACAAACAAACAAACAAAAAATCAAATCTTTCCTCTTTATAATACTAGTATAGATAAAATTACATGTCTGAACAAATTGAACATATTTCAGCAAATAAACGATTTTATTTCTTTTACAGATAGTAATACAATACAAACAAGATTATGTACATAGGCGTTCTAATATCTTAAGTGTTTATTCAACATTTTACCTTGAGTCTATTATTCAAGCATTTGAGGACTTAAGGATATTGCATTCATAATCCGGTTGTCCACCGTCCAAATAAAAACTGTGTAAGTTTAAAGAGACCTCCTAGGTTCCTATCTTCACCATAATCACCATGCAGTTGGACTCTTGGAGTGTAAATAATAATTTTAATTAACAAATGCAATTTCTTAAACATCGTAGCAAAAAAAACGTTGTTATCAAAATACAACTTTATATCACAGACTTAAAAGAAGAACCAGACGTATTCTCGTCTAATCATGAGTGAAGCACCCATTTCTTTTGTGTGCGTGCTGTCACGCGGTACATAAGGTGGCGGGCGGACCTGCGCCTAGAGCTAGTGCATCTGTGCGAGTGTAGGTCCCTTGTAGAACAAACGAGATTGTATTACCTTGCATGCTTCACATCTTTTTAGTGCAATATTCGGTCCGCATTTCTTTCAAGTCCGTGCTTTATATAACCTGCATGTTTCTAATGAAAAAAACAAAAGAAAGTAACTATGTCTCGATACAGTAACTACACCGACTGTACCAGTACTAGAAGCACTCCACATAATATGTAAACACGATCAAGACGTCCACATCACTAGCGTTGTCTTAGTGTGGATACGACCCATCAACAAAAAAAATATCTTATTTTAAAAAAAGGCATCGTGTTGGAGCATGCTTCGATCAGCGAATAGCTTTGCTTAGCAGAGGTTGCTGAAAGTGCAATTACAGATATAGCCTTTATCATTTAGTTTTTTTTATTTTCATTTCTTAGTGATTTTGTTCCTTTCCTCTCTTCTTCTTAGCCGTTTTCAACCGTAAAGGTGTGGGCCTCCTTCAGTCTATGCCATCCCTCTCAATTTTGTCCATTTTACTGCAGCTGTTATTTTGAAATCTCCATGCCAACGTATTTACGGTCTTCCTCTTGGTCGTTTTTCTCCCCTCTATTTTATAATCAAACTGAACAACTATCTCTATAATATATACCTATTACCAACATCGAAATTGCGATAAAAATCTGCTATAACATTGTTCGCAAACCGACTTCCCTCCCGCTTTTACCAGCGAGGAAGAGGGGGGAAAGGTTTTGGGGGAATGTTATGTTATGGTACTGGTTAGCAAATACGAAAACATGGCGCTGCGGACACGGCTTAATGACTTTCCGTAACATTTCTTGTCCACACAAATCTATCTCTAAACGCAAGCGGCAGGTAATTACATCGTCAGCGACGCTGCGCGGGCGCACCGAAAAAGCACAATTATTGGCGCGTCTTCAATTAGCTCTGATGACTGACAGCGTTTAGACTGCCTAGAGACAGTCTTTAACAGTGCCGGATTAAGACAGGGCCCTATAAAGTTTAATTTCATGGCCGCAGTACAGTTCCTACCTTCTCTACAGGGGCACCCTACCACAGCCCCTACCTTCTCTACGTCAAGGTGAAAGAAACAGCCTAGTAATACCTATTTGAAGGCGTAGTTTACTTTAGACCATCAAACTGAACAACTTTCACTATTGAGACAACGAAGAGAAAAAATAAAAACAATCAGCTGTCTTATATACGAGTAGTTACGGCATTTGAGTCGAATGGGTTCCTACTCCAGTTCTGTATGAAATAGTTGATTTCTTCAGCTGATAATTTTCTTGGTGTTGGTCTTCTGTTGATTGGTGGTGATTAAAGCAAATTCCCTACTAGTTAAGGAAAGTTAAGCCTGGTAGTGGACTTATTGCTACAGATATTAAGAAAAACACTCAAAATTATAAATCCCTCAAGAAAATTTTCGAGTTGATATTTCAAGTGTATAGTGCCTCTTCCTTGACTATGTGTTTCTCGGAGGGCCCTAAGAGTTAGGGGGGCCTCTTCAGATAATCCGGCCCTGTTTTTCAGTGCTTTAGGTCCTAATAACTAGAGCACTAAGTTTAAGTAGGCGACGCCAGAAAGTATCGCTTATATCTAGTTATTTTGTACTTACAGTTTACAAGCGGTAAATTGCAGGTACCTACATTCTTCTGCAGTAAGAGCGTTAGTTCACTGTATTGTAGGTATAGTAAATAATAACAATAATCATCATCATCAGCTTACGTATCTGTGGTATAGGTATACTAATGAAAGGTAGATCCTTAATCAATCCAATATACTATATTTTACATAAAAACATATGCAGCAAATGAATACATAGAAAGAAAGCTATAAGAGGTACAAAATAAGACGGTCTTATCGCTAAAAAGCGATTTCTCCCACTTAAACTAACCTCCTTTTAGATAATAAACTTGAATCACTTGAATGATAAGTAAATAAAATAAAGGCACAATTGCTTTTGGTCTTGGGTTCAGTTTACCACCATATTTCTCCCATCGTGTATCGACCTAGGCGACTAAGGGATATAATTTCTTTTCTTATGTTTCTGTGGCTAAAAACTTAACTTTTTACGTAAAAAACTCGTATTAGGTAACGGTAGGATTTACAAAAAATATTCATAACCGTTCTTTCAACGTTATTCGCATTGCTTTTTTTTGTCAACTGGCGTAATAACCAACCTTTTAATAAACTCGCTTATAAATATCCTAATAATATAAATTCCTAATATAACTAGAATAATAAAAAAAGGCTATCACATAATAATAAATTAAAGGAGCCTACAGAACTAGTCGCGGCCGAGTCTATCAATAGGCCAGTCTGCGGAGACTGAAAGTGGTCCGCCAAGGACGCCCGGTCGAGGAGGCTGCGGTACCCGCTCCTTCTCGCCCTCGGACTTGTGCCGTTCAAGTTATCAGCGACTGCGTTACGTGACTGAAGAATGCATTAGAAGCCTGACTACAGGCTGTGCTACAGGACTAGTAGCGGGCAAGTCTATTTAATAGGCCAGTCTGCGGATACCACAGGCGGAGACTGAAAGTGTTCCGCCAAGGACGCCCGGTTAAGGAGGCTGCGGTACCCGCTCATTCTTGCCCTCGGACTAGTGCGGTAAAAGTTATAAGCGACTGCGTTATGTTACTGAAGAATGCACTAGAATTCAGAATTAGTCGCGGGCAAGTCTATCAATACGCCAGTCTGCGGAGACTGAAAGTGGTCCGCCAAGGACGCCCCGTCGAAGAGGCTGCGGTACCCGCTCCTTCTCGCCCTCGGACTAGTGCGGTGCAAGTTATAAGTGACTGCGTTATGTTACTGAAGAATGCACTAGAAGCCTACAGAACTAGTCGCAGGCCAGTCTATCAATAGGCCAGTCTGCGGAGACTGGAATTGGTCCGCCAAAGACGCCCGGTCGAGGGGGCTGCGGACACCCGCTCCTTCTCGCCCTCGGACTAGTGCGGTGCAAGTTATAAGCGACTGCATTATGTTACTCAAGAATGCATTAGAAGCCTGACTACAGGAGTAGTCGCGGGCAAGTCTATCAATAGGCCAGTCTGCGGAGACTGAAAGTGGTCCGCCAAGGATGCCCCGGTCGAGGAGGCTGCGGATACCCGCTCCTTCTTGCCCTCGGACTAGTGCGGTGCAAGTTATAAGCGACTGCGTTATATAAAAAAGTATGCACTAGAAGCCTACAGAGCTAGTCGCGAGCAAGTCAAGTCTATCAATAGGCCAGTCCGCGGAGACAGTTACTGTAAAGCTAGGACCTTTAAGGCTTCCGCACATTGCAGCGATATTATCGACAGCGATATCGCAACACCTTACACACTGCAGCGATTCCGCGATTCGCGTCACGCATGCGCACACCACTGAATGTTGTAGAAAGAGATTGCGTTAGGTTGCGATAATATTGCGGCAGTGTGTGGGATCGAGCGCGTCCCCATACAAAATGTACTTAGAACAATTATCGCAAAATCGCAGCGATATTATCGCTCGATAATATCGCGGCAGTGTGTAGGATCGAGCGCGTCCCCACCCCATACAAAATGTACTGAGAACAATTATCGCAAAATCGCAGCGATAATATCGCTCGATAATATCGCTGCAATGAGCGGAGGCCTTTAAGGTGGATGCACTCTTATTCACGGCGAACGAGCCGAAGGAGGCGATCGAAACAAATTTTCTTTGGGCACCGAAGGTGTCAGAAATGAAATGAAAAAAAAAAATGAAAAAATCTTTATTGACACATTTTACATTTTGCATGGTAATCTAAGGAGACTTAAACAATTTTAACTTATTGCTAAAATGTGGCAAAAGCAACGACAAAAACAGCAGAAACGACTCCCCCGAAGAATTTCCGATCTGACTTTCGATTTTCGATATAGTATTCGTGAACACGCTGTCATCTTATAGCTTATGCCCACAAAAAGTTTTTATAGTAGTAATAACAATACAAACCTATACTTAATATGCGTTAAGATTGGTGTCTTGCCATCTTAGAGGCTTCTCTGAGGTCATACTAAATTAACTAAGAACGTTAATAATACTATAATTAGAAACCAAATCGTAAAATGCAGTGTGCTGCAAAACAACTTCATTATATTTGTATATTTTCAATGTGCATATAAAACATGTCCGTGTGGTGTCGGCTAAGAGTAGCACCATCCCATTTCCTCCCGTGGGTGTCTTAAAAGGCGACTAAGGGATCTACCGGAGGATGGGCAGCAGCATCCTCTGAGTACACACATTCAATCCAACAGCGATCGCCAACCCGCCTGTCAAGCGTGGCGATTATGGCAAATCCCCCCATTTTTGGGGAGGCCTATGTCCAGCATTGGACGTTTATCGGCTGATATGATGATGATGATATAAAATATGATACAAGTAGTTATTAACTAATTTATGAATTACTATAAGTACAAAAAATCAATATGAGTTTCAATATAAAAATTTTCCGACCGATTTTTTTAGACCGAGCAGGTTTGCAGTTTTGTAAGGAAAAGCTGTTTTCTTTTCGCCATTTTCATATTTGGTACCAAAGAAGGCCATTTAGACCATCAAACTGAACAACTTTCACTATTGAGATTTGAGACATAAAAAAATCTGCTGTCCCACCACATCATTTGAGTCGAATAGACACTAGGCACTGCAGCAACAGATTTTTTCGCGATTTCAAAGTCGGCTCCATAGTGAAAGTTGTTCAGTTTGATCATATAAGCCACCCTATTAAATATAAAACGTCATATTATGAAGTTTTAGAATATTATAAAGTCTATCAAAATGAGACATTCCATAGAACCTTGGAGCGTATTATTTCCCTGAAATCTTTTATACTTTTTCTCCTCCGTGCACTCATTCAACTGCTAAGCAGACGGCCCATCCATCTTCGTCAGCCCAGACGCCTGTGCATTAGCCAGACTATGCCGGACGACATCACAAAATTATAACCACCTCTTTCTTTCACATGCGAACCTAGCCCTAACTTACTTGCTGTCTCTGTTTGGTATAGAAATGATTCAGCGGTTTATCCTGCAAAAGGTCATAAGAATTTCAGCTCTGTAACATAATTTGGACCTTTGGCAGGTTTTTTTAAGGTTTATTTCGTGTTGGTTTAAATTAAAAGAATTAAATTCGAAAAGCAAGTGTTAATACTGAGTGCAACAATCTTTTTCTCGGACGCTTCTTGCAATATCTGAAATTGGATGGTGTTATGCATGTAGTGTTTTGATTGTCTTGTTTATGACGTGTTTTACACGGTTTACTTTGCGATTGAATCGTTTTTTGAGTGTTTACAAGTTTTTAGCTTACGTTTTACTGATTGAATCGTGTGTAGTAAAGTTGGCAGCAATTTTCGTAAAAATTGACCGACGTTATACACGGTCCAACTTTATATGGTGACAGTTTTAAACGAGGATGATCAGGAGTGCGATTTTTGAATGTCATACGTCGAACTCAGCAGTAGAAAAAGTCAAAATATGAAGATATGCATCTTTCTACTGCTGATTTGACTTTCAAAAATCAAACTTCAGGAGTGCGATTTTTATTGTTAAATCAGCATTAACTAGAAAGATGCGTATCTCCATTGTAATTTTGACATTTTCAACTGCTGAGCTCACCGAATGAGATTCAAAAATCGCACTCCAGACCATCAAACTGAACAACTTTCTTTCCCAACTTTTTTAAATCAACATCGAAATCGCAAAAAAAAAATCTGCTGTCATAAACATTTGGCAGTTTTGTATGGCACATCCGATTTTTAAGGTTGGTGTCATAGAAAAAGTTGTTTAGTTTGATGGTCTGATCATCCCCTTAAAAAAGTGTCAGCATATTAAGAAGGCATAAGCATATGCTCACGACTATATTCCCCGAGGGATATTAAGAAGGACCCTTTATAAATTCCCCTCAAAAACTTTGTGCTACTAGTTACTACCAACCATTTTTAAGGGGATATAATTCGGAGCGCGCTCCATACAAAACGAAGAAGTCCTAATTAGAAAATTTTGTAATTAAAGTAAAAACTAATGTTTTTAAAACAGTCTAGAAGTCGAAACCAATATCTGTGCTTTTAATGTGTCCGATTTTCAATTAAATATTTAGTTCTAAAGTTATCGTGGCTCAAACTTCTCCATACAAATCTAAAATTATATCCTAGCATTGAAAATATTTATTTAAAAGGAAATCTGAAACATTAAAAGCACAGAGTTTCGGTACTACTAGTGAAAATTAGGCAATTATAGCAAGGTTCACTTCTTGGTCTGAAATGTGTAGTGGGTACCATTAAATGACTTGACGACCAGTAAGGTTAGCATGCCAACCACGACAAAGCGACAAAACGATGAAACGGTTATGCGCACTCATTTTGGCATCCGTAAAGTAACAAAGACACATCTCGATTTTTCTTAGGATTGCAGTTTTGTATGGAACAGCAAATTTTTTATTCGCGAGTTCGACTATCGTCCATGGAGAAAGTTATTCAGTTTAATCAGGTCCCATCATCTCCTTTAAAAACGTCGGCGTATTAAGAAGTACTCTATATATCACATTTATTAGTAACAAAATGTTCGCGTTCATTAACTAAGTCATTAAACATTTTTATTTTCAAGTAGGTACTAGTACCTACCTAACTAACTGCGATTCAATTAAAAACTAACCTATCGCAACGTGAAGTATCACATAAGTTATAGTAAGAGGGTACAACAAACGCTCAAGACTGTAATCCATCTACTTCAGGGCCCGAGGGGGAGGGCAGCGGGGCGGGGTGCAGTAGACATTCTAGTGGGACAAGCCACGAGCGCTAGCGTGGCGAGGCAGAGGCAGTTTGTATGGCACAAGTTATTGTAATCTACAACAAACGCTCAAGACTGTATTCCATCTACTTCAGGGCCCGAGGGAGAGGGCAGCGGGGCGGGGTGCAGTAGACATTCTAGTGGGACAAGCCACGAGCACTAGCGGGGCGAGGCAGAGGCGGTTTGTATGGCACAAGTTATTATAAGGTACAACAAACGCTCAAGATTTGGTAGTCCATCTAAGTACTTCAAGGCGGGCAGAGGGGCGGGGTGCAGTAGACATTCTTATTGAGTTGACACGGGCGCCAGCGGGGCAGATTGAATAAAAGTTACCGTAAGATACAAAATAGAATAGAATAGAATGTTTATTCGTCATTCTAGGTTACATAGGGTGACGGTTGTTATAAAAATAGTATCTCTAGATGTACATTTTGGCTTACGTAAAAATACAGTAATCATGGCTAGATTAAGGCTCAGGATTGAAATTCACCTGCTACTTCAAGATCCTAACGGGGATGCTAATAACAAAAAGAGCGTTACGCTTAAATTGTGTAGCAGACGATTTACCTTAATTTATTAAAGAAGACCTATCCAACGAAACCCTCGCTCCATTCATTAGATATAACAATTTTTTTGAATCGACATTTGGAATGGAGACAGATAACGGCGAAACCATAAACAGCCCGTGGCATGGCGCCTCGATAGCGCTTTATCGCGGTACCTATATATTTCTACCTATAGGTAGAAAAAAACATTTCTGGCGCCCGCGGCATGGCGGCGCGATAAAGCGCTATCGAGGCGCCATGCCGCGGGCTGTTTATGGTTTCACTGTTATCTGTCTTCATTCCAAATGTCGATTCAGTAGGTGCAAAAATGAGCGAGTAATGGAGTATACAGACCGACAGAATTGATGAAAGTGTAAGGGTTCCTTGTTTGACGACGGAACCCTAAAAAAAGATCTTACATCACTACCAATGATTGATGGAACAGGCACAGTAAAGGTACGTTGTTTTCTCTCCGTCGACACTCGCTACCCGCTCGTGCTTGCTCCACACATTGCACCGCATGATGCATTAATCCCTGTTCCCTGCGGACGGATCCCTAATATATGATCGCGGGTTCGACGCGGTCACGCTGCGCCTGAGTCTGTGACGAACACGTTTTTAACTTACATTCTAATTATTTTGTTAAGTGCTTAGGTTCGAAGAAAAGATGTGGTCTTGAGGAAAATGCTCGTTTCAAATAATTTATTTCGACGAGGGCGTAGGGTCGGTCGTATATTGCGAGCCACATAGTTTCAATTATGTGTGTTTGGTTTGAATCCGCTTAAATGATATGACTTTTCCTAACTGACGACTGACGACGACGACGACGACCACCAACGTGAAGGAAAAACAGAGGACACTTGCCATACAGTACAGTACCTAAATCGGGTACGTGAAGTCTACCAGTTCCTCAACCCGGTTGATTTAATGGTTACCACGCCGGACTGCCCAACCAGGGTTCGAATCCCGGTTCCCTTTATACAGGGTGTAAAATCAATTACGTTACATAGTTTACTCTTTAGAGAGTGCTTCAGACTATCAAACCGAACAACTTTCACTATGGAACCAAAATAGAGTACGCAAAAAAAATTCAGCTGTTTCGACCCAAATGTATGGAACAGCAGATTTTTGCGCATCTATTTTTCATTTATCACCATACAGGGACTTCCTTAATATGCTGACAGTTTCTTAAGGGGATGATCAGATCATCAAACTGAACAATTTTCAAGTTGACAATAATGGGTGATGATGATGATGAATTTTTCAGAATAGATAAGTCAAGTCGTAGTCCAATCATTTTAGGGTTTGACCCTAACAATAATTCATCTATCGCTGGTACTTTGCAGTGTGATAAAGTAAAGTATACAGATTACGGTTGACAAATAATAATCTAGGTTTTAATTTTTCCGGTCCTAGATTATTTGTCAACCATAATCGGTATACTTTACTTTATCACACTGCAAAGTTTCAGCGATAGATGCATTATTGTTAGGGTGTCCATACAAGGAAACTCTAAAATGCTTGGACTATCGTGCGTGGGGGGCAAGTTTTTCACCACACTAAGGCCCATCACATACATGGGGAATTGCGATTCGGAATTCCGAATGAAAACAGGTTTTTCGTAAGGAGGTTCCCCCTCCACATTTGCGAAAGCCTATACGATAACCGGTTTGCATTCTGAATTCCGAATTGCAATTCCGTATGTATGTGATGGGCTTTAAACACTGCACAAGTAACATATAATATGAGGTGACTGAGAGATGAGGAGCCAAGGGAAGAAAATGGGGTGGTCCATTTTAGGTCGGAACAGCACCGGTTCAATTTCGCAAAGAAACGATAAAAATGCAAATTTGATTCGATATCTATTTTAGTTTAGGTGAGTGCATCTTTATGAATATGTTGATAGAACCGGTTCAACATGCACTGTTTAGATGGTGTCATTGTCAAGGTCACAACTGCAGGTGTCGTAACATTTTATTATACCTGCAGATTGCATTCGGTGACATTTTACTGTTTTGCTCGATTCTAAATAAGGGTCCTTCTTAATATGCTGAAGATAAACTTTAAGAGAATCATCAGACCATCAATCTGAACAACATTCCTTATGGGACCAACATCGAAATTGCGAAATAAATGGTGTCCCATACATTTTGGTCCAATACGATTGCAGTTTTATAAAGAAAAAGCTGTTTTTTCGCGAATCGACCTTGGTCCCATAGAGAAAGTTGTTTAGTTTGATGGCCTGATCATCCCCTTAAAAACCGTCAGCATATAAAGAAGGGCCCTATAGTCTGATTACAATCAATAAAATCAGCCCACAATCCACTGCTTGGCATATGCCTCCCTTTTATTGCGCCATTCCTCACGGTCCTGTGCTAATCTGATCCAATGCGGACCCGTCACCCTCACAATGTCATCAGACCAAACGTGTTGTTGGTCCGCCTAGTGACCTCCGTCCCTCTCTTGGCCAACACACTAATACTGCTTTGGTTTGTATAGAATAGCTATTTTTTTCGCGATTTCGTCTATGGTCCCGTAGAGAAAGATGTTCATAAATGGTCTGATCATCCCCTTAACAAAATCGTCAGCATTTAAGAAGGAGCCTATACAGGGTGTTGCTTTACTTTAAGGGGTGATTGTATCCATGATAATTATCAACTTTCAATAAGAAACCTATAGGAAATTCGCAAAAAAAATTTTTTCGACTTTTCATGATCGTACATACGTTTGATCAGCAGAAATTCAATTTTTTTTTGAGCATTTCCTAAGGTTTCTTAGGGAAAGTTTATCAAGTTGAGTTGTTGTTCATGGGTACAATCAACCCTTAAAGTAATGCAACTGTTTACCCCTAGTAGCCTGTATATGCATTTCCTGTAAAAAAAAACAATTAGGAAATTTAAAACATTTTTTATTGTTCTTTGCACGGACCTGAAAAAAAGACGGACGTAATCTCGTCTAATCACGAGTGAAGCACCAATTTCTGTTGTGTGCGTACTGCGTGCTGTCACGCGGTATATAATGGTGACGGGTGTCGGACCTACGCCTAGAGCTAGTGCATCTGTGTGAGTGTAGGTCCCTTGTAGAACAAACGAAAATGTAGGACCTTGCATGCTTCACATCTTTTTAGTGTCACATTACGTCCGTCTTTTTTTCAGGTCCGTGGTTCTTTGCAGAATAAATAAAATGTCCTTCACGTGTGAAAGTCATATTTATTCATTATGTTGATATTATCTAAACTGCGATTCTCAAAATTAGAATACAATACAAGGGTATAAACAAATAGATGCAAGATGCAAGATGCACTCTGTCTCAGAGGTCGTCGGTGCATATTCGTTTGACCTCAGACCGTCCCGACGACCCGGCGATCTTTTAGATATTAAATGAATATCTTTGGGTTCAACTAATTTTAATATCGGAATAGAGATGTGACTGAATACATCATCATCATCATCATCATCATAGGCCTTAGGGTCTATTACAGATGATAAAACTACAATGTAAACCTGTGTGATACGTTAGCGCGCTCCATACAAACAAAGTTTAATTCTATTTTAATATTAGTATTGACCAATTAATTTCAAAGTACACACGACGACTGCTCAGGCTACCCTGTTTGGACTTTGAACTATTAGAAGTTGAACGCTGTGAATCGTGCGAGAGGGTGCGGTATGTTGTTGTTGTTTCGTCTCACGGCACGCTGCGCCCGCGCCGGCGGCAGCGTCTATGCAGGTTCTCTACCGCACTATTTTGTGTTTTGTACGTAGTGTAGTTATGGGCATATAGGGTGCGTAACCTGATGTGTCGCCGCGTGTACACGATCTAGAAACGAATATCTTTTGTGTCTGTGGTTTGTCAGATTTTCGTTAAAATGTATAGTGTCAAAGTTACATTCGCTCAAAGATTCCCATACAAATCATTATTAATAATTGAAACCTAAAAAAAATTTTTTGAATTTTTTTTTAATAAATAAAAATTAAGATTATGTATCTAAACAACTTTCCCTAACATGGGTCGAAAAATGAGAAAAATTTGAATAAACAAGTGCGGGTCAGCCGATCGGTTTTCGAGGCGTCCAAATTTTTTTTCATTTTTTGACCCATGTTCCTTAGGGAAAGTTGTTTTGTTTAGTTTCATTAACTGAATCTTAAAATGTTTCTAGAAATTAAAAGATAGTGGTGTAACGAAAATCTGACACACATAGAGCCTGTGTTTAAAAAATATTCATTTACTTTATCTCAAATAACAGGGTCTAAAATTGCCTACGTTTTCTTGTCTTGCCAGCCCTTCCCAACACACCGCGCTCGATTGTCTTGTCGCAACTACCGAGTTCCACAACTAGTTGTTTTTATTACACTATGCCAATATTCAATACATCCATTTCCATTTACCCGGTGTCTGTCCGAATGCAGGCTATTTAATTTTACACGTGAGCGAAACTTCAATTAAATTACCAATTATTTTTAAGTACGCTTATTTTGCGTTGGAAAATTGTGAAGCTTTTTTTATTCATTTACTTTACCTACTATACTTTTCATTTTTATACAAGCTTTTCAAATGGTTTCGTTTCAAGAATTAAGATTTAAAAAAAAAAAACTAAATTATGCAACATAATGTCACAGTATAAGAAAGAGCAGGTATGGTTCTAATATATACAGTACTCACACTCTAAAGTCAATCTAAAGTTGTCATACAAAGCTATAAGATCAATCAAAGTTGACTTTTTCATCTGGTCTTATAGCTTTGTGTATGACAACTTTAGATTGTCTAACTATTACGTATAGGTATTGAACTAAGGTGAAGAACATGACAGTATAGAAAAAAAACGGTAACGTCGAAATTTAAAATTTCAGACCGTTTTTTTTTTTTAAATTTCTACGGCGGGTTGTGATCTGTAAGACTTAGGTTTTTATATTAGCCATTTAGTATCTACCTTAAAACAATTTCTAAAAGGCAATCGGTAATCTTTTTGGTAATTAAAAAGTCCCCCGGCTACAGTACTATAGCTGGTTGACAAATATCGTCACTACTGTGGCGATCCAATGAAATACCTACCTACCTACCTATCGATCGACAGAATTACTGAAGATCAATACTGAAAAACAAAAGACAATGCCCAAAACCAGGCTGAAGATGCATCATCATGCGTCATCATCATTCATTTAAAACAAAAAAATTTGGTCTGAATTGTGAATTCCCAATATGTATTTGGGAATGGGGGTTTAAAAATAAAATACAATTAATAGTAATTTTTTGTGAGGAATGAATGCTTTTGTTTTATAATCTATTTATTTTTTAAATTAGGGTTTTTTAAATATTTACATACTAACAAACAGACAGACTAGGTAACTACAACAATGATTCGATTGTATATAACATTATATACGCGTCACACAGGGATGTTTGAGTAGATAGAAGCGTTTGTTGATTTTTCAGATTAAGCGCAATGCGGATCGTCTCGACTATTTGGTTAGGGTTCCGTAGGCTCTAGGGCTGTTACATTGTTATTACTAGGCGTAGACTGACAAGCGAGCGCGTTGTACTGAAAAATGATGGAGATATGACCAGAATTTATGAAAATATCAAAGTCTTGCCTGTTTGACTTAGTTTCAACAAAAATATCTTACCGTTTTCTCTCGTTCAAGAAACGAACGAGAACTTTAATGTGTGAGGAAAATAATACAGTTTTTTCTCCATTCTTTGAGTACTTAAGCAGTTACGTTTTATAGGGGTTACGTAAAGGGAGTAAAGATAGTAGTAAATAGAGCAACGTCTCTGCTTATTCCTACTCCAGTATTTATTTATCGCATGGCTGATTCTAGGTAGGTATTGCACTTTAACAAAAAAACATCATTAGGTAAATAAAAAACCCCGATAGTAGACAAAAATAACAATGAAAGAATTTTAACGAAATCAATTATGATTGATATAAGGCAAAAAATATCTATGTTCTATTCAAAAATGCAATCTTACTCAACCCGATTGTATGGGAAACAGATTTTTTATCGCTATTTCGATGTTAGACCCTTCGAGAAAGTTGTTCAGTTTGATGGTCTGATCATCCTCTTAAAAACCGCCCACATATAAAGAAAGACCCGTTAAAATAATTATGAATCCTTTATTTTATAGAATTAAAGAGTATAGAACCCTTCTCGCAAGTGCAACCTATTCAATACTTAACAATTTTTTTCGGCAATTGATTGGCTCTCTCAAATAAAGTAAATGAAGGCGGATTGAATTTGTGATGAGCTTTTAGCAATTTATTTCTGCTCAGTGCTCTGTTTCGCAGACTGCATGTGCATTGTGCATTATTTGCTTTTAAATAATCGTAATTTTCTTTAGTTGTGCTACCAAAAAGTATTCAATGTTTAGTTTTCCGTTTTGATGATACTGGCACGTTACAAGTTAAAAAATGGTAAAATAATTTTTCTTTTTAATTGTTGTCATTAAAGGACATTTTAACCTTTTTTCATCAGTAGATATTGGATAGCAATATTTGTAAATAAGCAAATAGGAACAATCTTTTTGGTGTTAAAATACGGTATTTTTCTAATCAAAGAAATGGTGGCGTATGCTTCGGAAAATTAAGCTCGCTCCACGGACCTGAAAAAAAAGTCCGTGGCTTTATTTTCCACATTGAAAATTTTAAACAAATAGAAATTGCAATGTCAATTGAATCTTGTCAAAATCTTCTAAAATGAGCTTCACCCTATAGATTTTAGTACCTACTGAAAACAAAGAAAACAGTGCTCGAAGATTTTTGGTTCGGCGGACATTTTCTCTCTCTGGGGTTAGATTTTTTTGCCGGTTGCCAGTTTGTGCAGTTTTTCCGGAACTCGGCAACTTCCGTCATTCGTCTTCGTGCGATGCATGGGAAAAGTTACTGACAGATCGGTGCACTGCCGGCCGAGATAAGTGTACACATTAGATAGATGCATATTTCTAAGGGCCTGTTTCACCATTTCTGAATAAGTTCTTGTTAGCTTATCTGATATAATTTCATACAAAATATGTCAAACTATCTGTCGGATAAGCTAACAAGAACTTACCCAGAAGTGGTGAAACAGGCCCTAAGTGTTCTAAGAATAAAGCGTTGTTGTTTATTTTGTAGTGATGCTAATTCATAGGTATCTTTTTATTCGGTTTTGATACGGCGGTTAAAAGAAGGATCATAAAAAAATAGCTTTCAAAAATGAAATGAATTGAGGTAAGATTTTTCTTTTTATAATAGCTTGAAAGATAATACATTCATTGGTACCTAACTATAGCTAAGTTAGATAAACAGAGCTGTTTGAAAATTTTGTAAACATACATAGGTACTTATACTATTCATTAATCCTTTCATGCATGCTCGTCGGTTTCGGGTAGATCTGACCTGGCCCTTAAATTTTCTAAAGTAGGTACCTACCTATATATTCTATTGCGATATTTCTAATAAATCCAACAAGTACTGAAAATATAAAAATGTATAGCTCTGTCACCTGCCAGTGTACAAGCACTGGTGCAACGTCACCACCGACGGCCACTAATTTATGGAAAACCTTCGGAAAGTCGCATGCCGCGGGTTGCGGGGCGAGTGCGCGGGGCGCGGCGCGTTGCCCGGGGGGAGTGGTGCGCGCTCGGGCGACGACGGCGACGCGCCCCGAGGCAAACTTCAGCGGTGTATACTTACGATGGCCGATAGTGTATCAGTAAGCGACTCACGTAATGCAAATAGTTGTAGAAAACTTTGATGTAATTTTAAGAATTTTCAGCGTAGGTACCTACTTCTTGGAGTCGCCTGCTGTTTTTTTAGTTTGCGCAGATTTTTTTAGTTACTTAGATTTGTAGTATTCGGGAAAATGTTTGAGTCCGTGTTTTACACGGATTCTTTATTGAAAATTGTAAATTTCTCTGACTTTATTTTACAAATCATTATAGAGTCATGGTTTATTGAATTTTATTTAGGTTACCTACATTTATGAACGTATTATAGATATTTAGCATAAGTAGATAACTTAGTTGTGACCATAATTTTATTGAATAACTTTACGTAAGTAGGTACACAGGTTTTTTTATGTTTAGAGCATACCTACTAAACGTCCTAAACGTAACTTAGCGAACTAAATCTTTATGCAACATTTTTCTTTAAAAAAAATATGTTACAAATTCTTTAGAATATTAACACTCAGTTGCAGAAACGCTCATTAGAGTTAATCCTCCATTAAATCTCTTGCTAGCTTTTACTACGTCAACAAGACACAAAGTGACAGCAAGAGATTTAATGGAGGATTAACTTTAATGACGGGCTCACCCCCCGTCACACTGGACAGAGTTTCGGTACTACTGGTGAAACGTGGATGTTCTGTGTTTTCAGAATATCTTTGACTACCCCCTCGGGGAATATAGTCGTGAGCATATGCTATGCTAACTATTGAAATTTTCTATGTAGTGTAAGCAAGTAACAATAATTATATACAGGGTGCTGGGTGTTACATAAGTAAAAATAAAATTTTAAAACTGTTAAGGGGGTTGTTTAGACCGTCAAACTGAACAACTTTCTCTATGGGACCAACATCAAAATCGCGAAAAAAATAATCTGATATCCCATACATATTTTAACTCGAGTCGATTTATAGAGTATAGAACATCATTTTTTTTTTCGCGATTTCGGTATTGGTCCCATAGTGAAAGTTGTTCAGTTTGATGGTCTAAACCACCCCCTTAAATGATTATTTGTAGTTTTGTAACACCTTGTATATTTTTTACATTGTTTTTTTTTTTTTTTAATATCTCTGATTACCCCTCGGGAAATAATTATAGTCGTGAGCATATGCTTATGCTTATGCTTTTTTACATTTGAATACCGTATAGAAAGTTGTACCTACAGTTTGATGGTCTGAAAAACCCCCTTCAGTAGGTATTTATTAATTACTAGCTGTGCCCGCGACTTCGTACGCGCAGAGATGTTCTTAATAATATTAAGAGAAAGAAAAAAAGAATAAGAAATAGAAAGAAAGAGAAATAAGTAGAAATTAAAAAAAAAGTTAAGTAAGAACTAATTAAAAAATATTAAAAATATTAAAAAGTAAAGAACAGAAGTTTTTTTTTTTCGCATAATATTTCCATCATTGCCAGCAAATTAAAGCTTAAAGTAGAATCTCTATACATTTCTCAAAACTACATCTAAAACTAATATTAAATCAGAACATGCAGGCAGTACACCTGCAGCATCAGGACTGAGTAATAGGAACCCGAAAAAGCAATATTACCTATATTTCTTCTTATCCCAACGAAATCTGTAAATTCTTAAAGCACACACCCCTACACAGTTACTCATTCTTAGTTTATGTTGACAATACCCTACAAAGTAGGTAGCCGTGAAGAGGACTCTGCTTGATCCTTATAATCTAATTCGCAAATCCTCAAGTCTCATGTCTTAGACAGTCAGGACCCCTGCAGCATCAACACTGAAGAACTTATTTGGCAAAATCTCGAGCTCGCTTCGCTCACACCTGTTTTTATATTGTATTGAGTCGATTGAGTCGTAATCGTCCGGCAGCCAGGTGGGTTGACAACATCTGGAAAACTATAGGCAAGACCTGGATGCGACTGGCACAGGACCGAGAAGAATGGCAAAATATGGAGGAGGCTTATGCCCTACAGTGAGTAGATACAGGCTGAAAATGATGATGATGATTGAGTTGTATTGCAAAATCTCGATATAATATGAAAATCTCGAGCTCGCTCCTGGTTTTTGAATCAATTTAGTCGAATATTGCAAAATCTCGAGCTCGCTTCGCTTGCTCTATTTTTTTTTACGTGTTATGCTCGCTCCAGCCAGGTAGCAGCTCGTCGTCCAGGTAACAACCTATTCGTATCGCTGTAAATTAAAAAGACTATTTTAGAGTGTGCAGTAACGACCTAAGCTGAATTTATTGTCAAAATACAATTTATCGTGGTTGTCCGGGGAAAATTTCTGATTTTACTGAAATGTCAGGGGTTTTTGACGTCTTTGTCCGGCAACGGTGATTTTGGTGGTGGCAGCCCTAGCCCGGAACGACCCAGAGCGGGGGTCACATTTCCTCTCCCAAAGTCTCGCGCCATTTCAGCAATGAAGCTTTTAGCTTCGGCTCCCCATGCCCCTGTGGTTTTGACGGTGACAGGAACAAAGAGATATATTGACGCTCCAAGGCTGAGAACCGGACTCTCTTTTTGTGGCAGCAAGTTCAGCGGCTGCTCCAGGTTTCCGTGACGTGCGACTGAGGTCTGGCGGCGAAGGTGCTTACGCATGTAGTGTGCTACAGGAGGCACTTGCCTTTCTGCCAGGACACCAAAGCTAGGCCGTCCTCCGACCCCTTACCGTCGGTCTTTTGAAATACGCATACACAGAATAGGCACATGAAGTATGATAAGTAAAATTAGATTTGTGTAATTTGTACACTTAGAGTAGTTGGAGTACTAACTTTCATTTTACTCAACTACTGAGAGTACATTTTTAAATACCTACCTACTCATAACTTTTGACTGTGTCAACCGATTCCGATGAAATAAAGCCTATATGTTAATCTAAACTTCATCCATAAATCAGATTCTCCTATGGTCTTGCTGATATTTTCATAATTATGATGAGTAAAAAATAAAAACAAAAAGTTCTGCACCAAGATTCGAACCATCAACTCGTGTTTGAAAGTCTGACCATTTACCAACTACGCTATTGAGCTTTCTGAAGAAAGCGTTGAAAAAAGCAATTAGTACCTATTTACCATACCTACTGAATCTTCCCAAATGCATATTGTCGGAGTGGTAAACATTTAAAATTATCCCACAGGAACGCATTACCGGGATAAAAAGTATCCTATGTGCTAGTCTAGAACATATTTTATCTGTGTGCCAAATTTCATCCAAATCCGTTGAGCGTTACGCTTGATAGCGGCACCCGCTATACTCCGTACGCGCAGACCACTGACTTTAAATACTCATAACTTTTGATTGCATGAACTGATTGCGATGAAATAAAGCTTACACGTTAATCCAAACTAATCCCTATATTTTTGTGAAAACGCCATCCAAATCGGTTCAGTAGTTTTTAAGTTATGCGTGCATACTTTTGATTGAATAAACCGATTGCGATGAAACATAGCCTATATTTTAATCTAAACCATGCCCTACACTTTAGTGAAAACCCCATCCAAATCGGTTCAGTAGTTTTTAAGTGATGCGCGAACAAACAAACAGACAAACAGACAAACAGACAAACAGACAAAAATTCTAAAAATGGTCTGAATGTATTCCATTACGTATCCTAAACACCCCCAATTATTTTTTTTGCAAATATCTTCAATGTACATCATCGCCAAGTTTAGAATTTTATTATATGTATATATGTATAGATTAATTTAATAATTTAGTTGTAGTTATTAAAGAATGATATTGAAACTACATAATGTATTAATAAATGCTGGATCCTTCCAGCTCAGTTGACGTAAAAGGTTGACGTAACTTTCTGCGTGCGCGAGAGACTGCGCAGCAGCAAAACTGCATTATTTTGTATGCATTCCTGATTACAGTACACACTGAGATACATCCTTTATTATTTGCCTAGTCTTTATATTATTTTAATTAAGACTAGTGTTTTCCCGCGACTTCGTCCGCACAAATTATATACCAGATTTTAAGTCAGATCATAAGCTATCAAACAAAAAAAGTTTCATCAAAATCGGTTCAGTAGTTTTTGCGTGATGCGCGAACAAACAAACAAACTACCAATTTTGTCAATAGATGGCGCTGCACGTTTTTAAATCGCGCTATCGAATGTTATCTACTTTTTTATTTCGCATGGTTTTACGGTTTTATAATATTTCCGACGGCTTTTTAAAGGGGTACCTAATCAAACCATCAAACTGAACAATTTTCTTAATAGTTTATTTTGCATTTTTGTTATACAGGGTCCTTTTAAATATGCTGACACTTTTTTAAGGGTATGATCAATCCATCAAACTGAACAACTTTCTCTATGGCAATAACACCGAAATCGCGAAAAAAATCAGCTGTTCCATACAAAACTGCAAGCCTACTCGAGCCAAATGAATCGGACAGCTGTTTTTTTTTTTGCGATTTCGAAGTTGGTCCCGAAAATTGACGTATGGTGACGAAAGCAAACGTCAAAATGTTTCGATCGCCAATGTCAAATCCATACATTCTGTCGTTTTCTACTAGCGTCAACGCCAATAGAATGTCACTTTGTCTAGTGCCCCTGATCCTATTGTTTGTTTACGTTTGTACTTCTGCCACAGTATCTCATAATGAACTGTCACCAACTATGTAGTTTAGTTCGAACGACGACCTTGAGGGGACGCAGGGCTATTACCTCCGCTCTCAAACAAACTTATCTCTACCACTTCCCTAACACTTAACGTAACTTGACAAGGTTCATTATTCGATGGCAAAGCGATAAATAAAAGTGCAGCAAGAATCATAGAGTTAGGTGTTTTGTTTTTTAAAAGTAAATGTCAAACTTAAACTTCTGTTCGTAATGGGAGATTTTTAATGAGTTTTTAAAATAAGTGGATTTTCCGAAAACGTTTTTAATTTATGTGGGTGGGTGTTTTCTTAATATCTTATAAGGTTAGTGCACACTAACAGATAGACCACGGGCCGTGGGCCGTGGGTCTGGGTGATAAACTCTTCCTAGAGTTACGATACAGTCAATCGATATGTGTAGCTTTGATCAAGAACATTATATATTCCAGCTTTGATAAAGTTATATGTCAAGATTGACAGTCGAAGATACGAAGGCGTCGAAAAAAATTGGAACCAGTACTGGCTCCTAAACCTTATACCTACATATACACGCACACATATATAATTTGTATGGCGCCTCACACACACCAACCTATGAAACTTGTTCCCTTTTGTTTTATACGGTATATTCGTGAGGCTCATTCTAGACGTCAGTCAGTCAGTGTGCAGGAGTGCCAGTGCACTTCTTCTGGGTAAGCTCGCTACATCTTTGACCCCATCTTTGTCCTTAGGACTAGATAGTGGTAAAGAGCAAACCCATAAATAAAAAAAAACAAACAAAAAACACTTTTTCTAACATGCGTAGAGAAGAGTAACCTTCAGACCATAAATATGAACAACTTTCACTATGGAGCCAACTTCGGAATCGTGAAAAAAAAAATCAGCTGTCCCATACATTTGAGTCGAGTTGGTACTGCAGTTTTGTATTATGAAACTGGTGTTTTTTTTTCGAGAATTCGATGTTGGCTGGATGAAGGTGAAACTTTGATGGTCTGAAACACGCCCTTAAGTTTTACAAAGTTGTTTTGTTACAGTCTGTTTACGATGAAAGGCTAGATACTATCTTATACTGTGGTTAGGCGGTCTCTATGTAAATCATTTTTATGTCATTGCTTTGAGTATCAAGGTTTTACGATGTCAATACAGCTTCGGTGTTAAGCCGAGGCCTTGGTCCCCCAAGCCACACCGTGGACACTTAATTGTCATTTCATACAAATAGGAAAAACTGACAAGAAGAGGCAAGCATGTGTGAAACTGAGTGAGAGAACTAGATACTGCCAAAGAAAAATATACTCTAACAACTACTGTCTTTTGCCTCCATCCGCCATGAAGGCAAAAAAATTTAGAGTGTCCGTACTGTATGCAGTAAGTACTAGATAATCTTTCTTAAACCTACTGTGCCTAGGTGTTGAGAGCTGAGCAATCAGTGTGCGACAACCTTTATTCTTAATCATCCGATTATACCTAATTTGTTGTTTTATTGGCGGTGTTTGTCTTCGTTTTTGGTAGAGTCCATTAATGTTGGCTAAGGTCAGGTTTGTTTTGATAGCTTTGCTTTTGAAAGTTTAGGCAAATCAGGTATAAAATGATATTATTGTGTAACTAATAAGTTTCATGCTTCTTCACGATAACTGGGCAACTTGACTCCGTTTACTGTTATGCACAGGCACATTCTGGATACTTCACACAAACGGGCTCGCACTGACAAGAAGAGGCTAGCACATTTGTACGGTGTGAGTGAGAGAGGAATACATAACTTCATGCTGTTGTCCACCTCCCGTACCACTGAGATAGTCCTTTAAAAATTGGTCGGGGGCAGGAAGAGTCCGTACTAAACGTAGGCATTAGTATTCTTTCTTACAGGTAAAGTCAGCTGAAGCAAGTGTAAGGGTGTCTGTCCACAGAATAGATGCGGAGCGAGCTGGCGGAGCGGGGAAACTGAAATCTCGGAGGTGAGATTTTATGCAATCTTATTGGTTAATAATACTCCGTTTTCTCGCTCCGCCAGCTCGCTCTGCATCTGTGGACAGGCACCCTAAAAGTTGGGCTAGTGAAACAGTTGCAACGATATACCTTTTATCCGCCATAAAGCCTCCTACTAGGCAACAATTTACGCGCAACACGAGACGCTCAACATGTTTTGTAAAACAAAGCGCGACGTTGCTTCTGTCAAGGTTTCTTCTTTTTGCAAAAGAAGCAACGTCGTGCGTTGATTTGCAACGTCGCGGAGCGAGCTGGCGGAGAATCTCAGCTCCGAGATTTCATGCAATCTTATTGGTTGATAAAACTCAGTTTCGCCTTTCGTTTCAAACGCCAGCTCGCTCCGCGTCTGTGGACAGACACCCTTGCACTTGCTTCAGCTGACTTTACCTGTACCACAATATAAGAAAGAGTACTAATAACTAAGTTTAGTACGGACTCTCCGACAATCTCTTTGCCACTAGTCCGATACTGATACCAATGCTTATGCTGAATTGATGCCGATGTTGATGCTGACGCTGACACTGACACAGACATCGACTCTGACACTTAAGGGTATATTATTCGGAGCGCGCTCCATACAAACGTACTATGGTGATATTTTCAATACTAACCAATTAAAGTCAAGGAAAATTTGCAGAAACAATCTAGAAACAAATTTCTATGCTTGTATGGAGTCAGATTTTCGTTAAAATGTATAGTTTTCAAGTTACAGTGCCTCAAAGATTGTATTGTATTGTGCTCGCCCTTTGTAATTGTCTATTATGCTGTTTTTCTATGTATATTTCCGTGTGTACAATAAAGCGTTAAATAAATAAATAATAATAAATAAAGATTTCCATACAAATCTTAAATTAATCCTAGCATTGAAACTGTATATTTTAACGAAAATCTGACTCTATAGAAGCATAGAGATTTGTTTCTAAATTGTTTCTGCAAAATTTCATTGACTTTAATTGGTTAGTATTGAAAATATCACCATAGTACGTTTGTATGCAGCGCGCATTTTCGCTCTCGGAATAATATTCTCTTAACATTGACACTGGCAGTGAAACTGATACCGATACGGGTACACTAACATGTACACAGATTCTGTCAATGAAGCTGATGCTGACACTAACAATAATACTGACGTTGACCCTAACGCTGTCACTGACGCAGCCACTGACGCTGCCAGTGACGCTGACGGTGGCGCTGAAGCTGATGCTGACGCTGACTCCAACGCTGACGCTGACGCTAACGCTGCCACTGACGCTGCCACTGACGCTGACATTGACAGTATTGACACTGATACTGATATTGATGCGTTACAAACAACTCAACCAAAATCAAATCGAAAGTAAAAATGTCTGACTACAATCAGCATTAATAATGGCATTAATCCGCATTCGCCGCCGGCAATGATCGCAAGTGTGACGCAAGCAACATTCACTCGCGGCTGGTTTGTTGGTGGTGACCGGCGCGGCGGCGTGGTGGGTTGAACGGAACACCTTGGCAATGAACGAACGAAGGCCGCTGCAGTCTGCACTGACCCCTGCCATTTTAGACTGGTTAGTTTATAATTTACAATCTTTGCTTGGATTTCTGAGAAAATGCATGTACAATACTTATTAAGCAAGTAAGAATACAAAGTTTATAATCATGACTGGTGAGGTGTATCATAGAAGATTCAGACAAAACAACGTCCTATTTAATAAAGGGGTGGTTTAGACCTTTCCACTGAACAACTTTGGAGACAACGACGAGGGAGAATGAAAAAAATAAGCAGTTTAGTTTCATACAAAACTGCAGTATTTACTCTACTCAAATGTCCCATACATTTGAGTCGATACAGCGAATGTCTTTTTTTCGACGCTACCTTGACTATGGTGTTTTGTTACACCCCGTGTACCTTTTCCCCAAGGGGGTAGTGAGAGTATTGTATAATGTATAATTTTGGCGTTAGTCCCAGTTCATGACGGAACAAGGGCGTTTTTTCCTAATAGTCCCGCGGAACAGTTTTTTCAACAACCGCTTTGTTATAAAAGTTGTCAAGTAAGCATAATATGTTATGCACTGTTGTTCTTACCCTGCTGAATCTAATGTAACGGGAAACGGAATTAAACGGATACTCACAGAGGTAGTGTCGGATGCAGTGTCCAATGGTCCATGACTAGCCACCACTGGCATCAGAGATGTTGACGACACCTGAAGGAATCAGTCGAGTCGCCACTTACGACACCAGTCTGGTTTGGTGCTATTCGAAGACGGCACCACAAGACAACTATCCTACAGGGCGTTAGGGTAAACAGTTGCATTACTTTAAGGGGTGATTGTACCCGTGATACTGAACAACTTTCCATAAGAAATGTTCGATCAGCTGATTGCATTTAGTATGGAATGTACGACATTTTTTTAGCGAATTTCCTATTAGATTTCATAGGGAAAGTTGTTCAGTATCATGGGTACAATCACCCCTTAAATTAATGCAACTGTTTACACTCTAATAGAAGCAAGGAAAATCGCCTCCCGCCTGACTCATAGGAAGACGGTAAATAGGTTTCATATAAAAAAATATTTCTTGGAAGGGAACAGAGAAATGTACTGAGTCATGGGGGGAAAATGTCTCGGACATAGAGGGAAGGGATCCGTAGAGGTTCCTTAAGCAAATAATGCAATTTATAAAAAACCGGTCAAGTGCGAGTCGGGCTACTCGCGCACAGAGGGTTCTGTACCACACAACCACAAAACACAACATATAAACTTACAAAACAACTTTTTTTCTCCGGGTCCATTAGCGCAAGACCGACTCACACTTGGCCGGTTTTTATTATTTGTTGTTATACTGTAGAGCTTGCTCTATAATCACACCAAGTTTGACGCTTGTATGTATTACCGTTTTTACAATAGAGAGAGAAGAAAAAACGTCGATAAAACTAGTTTCTTATTGAGAACCCCCCTTACTTTTAAACTATTTGACATATTTTTTTTCTGGGTATAAAAAAGTGTTTGAATGTCATTATTTTGCTGTCAGTGACTGGCAACAAACAATATACCTAACTTTAATTAACTAACATACGTAGATCGTAGAGCCATATTATGCGATGGTATCTATTATAAATCAAATCAAAATAATTTTATTTCAGACACAGTCCATAGATTGTTAGTATATACTTAAAAACTATGTTAATAATTATTATGTAACTCTAAACTATTTCACTTCTTTAAAAGTTTTTGCTTCTACGTTTAATAGTTAAGTATAATATTAATGTAATGATCTCTATGATAATTCTTAAAAACTATTATTTTATGATCAGTTATGCCTTTTAAAACGCGTGATATTGGCACGCGTGGTGGACTAACGCCCATACACCCTCCTTGAGGGTAGGCCTGTACCCTTAATGGTGAATGTTTATATAACTCCTTATTTTATTCGTCTACATTTCGTACCCGTCGCGGACTAAAGAACATAATACTTTTGTCCCCTTTACAATGACATAGTTACTGCAAGTTTGTTTACAATATTTGACCTCATTAAAAAAATACTAAAGCTAAGATTTAAATTCCATCGGTTATTCAGTAATTCTAACGAACCTACCTACCTAATCAATCTTTAAAAAAATCCGAATGAATGATTAGGGCATTCGATTCTAGAATGACTCTCCGATTCGACCGAAGCCAACCGCGGTAACCGGTCAGGCGACTTTTTGTGAGATTCCACCCTCATGCGACCTCAGGGTACAACCACTAAACCTGAAATAACCTTTAAGAGTTGAGAACTAAGGTATAAAGTTGTAAGACGAATCCATCATTTGACTGTCACGACTTGAACAAGGATGAATGTAGGATTAGTGTTTTGGTTTTGAGATTTCGGATTCGGATACGGGAATACGACAGATATTATTTTGTCACTTAAGTCTTGTTATCCTTCTCTTAAAACCGAAGATCTTCCTCTCCAGGAAGGACATCGAAATCAAGCAAAATAATTCAACTGTTTTCCATACAAAGCTCTTAATTGACCATTCTGTGGGACAGCAGATTTTTTCGCTATTTCATCTTTAGTTCCGTAGATAAAAGTTGAAGTTGAGAAAGTTGTTTGATTTGATGATCTAATCATCCCCTTGAGATACCGTTAGCATATTGAGGAAGACCCCATAGATAAGTTTCTGGGGAGACGGTTGTAAATTTTTTCGTACATTAGTATAGTTCAGTTATAGTTATTTGGTGAATTCAATTGTGACCACATGCAATGCTAAGTAAGACGTTACGCTAGTTTACCTATTTGACACCTGCTATGCAAGAAATTCTTAGCTTCGGTTACGGATACAAAGCCTCAATGACATCCCTAGTAAGGATGTAGCCAATATTACACGATTTATTAGATTTTCGATTTTAAGTTTCAGCCTTTAGAGTGTAATTTTGTATGTTTTTTGTGAGATGAATAACTCCTTAGATTTTTATCGTACACTTGACCCGTCAAGCCGAATGTCCTGGGAATGTTTGGAAGGCGATTAAATAGTTATTCGCCGTAATGAACGTTTTGATAAGTTTTTATGTTGTAAGTCTTGAATTTCGGCAATTAATTGCAGTTTTGTAAGTGAGTCGTCATGACGTAATGGGTATAAGACGAAATGTGATTTGGATGAAAAGCATTTCGTTGCCCTACAGCGAAAATCTCGGAATGATAAAAATTTTGATATTGAAGAAAGGATTATGCGTTTACCATTTTAGTAGAGTAGAGTAGATTATGCAGGCCCAATTCTAAAATTTGTAGCAAAAGTATGTTACATGAACATAAAGGTTGCTAAATATTGAAGTGCAAGGTTTTGGTGCGAGACGACATTTTAACACCTCAAACACCCTTTCGAAAATTAATGTACAAATAATTGTCATAAAAACTATTGCCATATGACGTGTGAAGACATAATGAGCGTGGGTAAAGAAATTTTGAAGACATTATAAGATGTCGTTGAAAGAAAAGGGTAAATGTTATTATAGGGTAATTTCAGGGTAATTAGGGCACTAAACTCACGCTTGACTCTTATTGGGGCAGGGTAGACAGACCTCCACATGTTATGTTCTTGATATAGGTACTTAAGCTGGCTTAATGAGGTATGTTTGATACCATAAGGGTGACATGTGTGAAATTGTTAGCTTTTTCTCGTAAATTATTTTAGGCATCTACAGGGTGTTTTATTGTTACAGCCCAGAAATGTTTTAAGATGTTAGTTTAGTTAAGACTGTCAAAAAAATATAAAAATCTGTTGTCTATGTATTTGAGTGGAGAGACCACACTGCAGTTTTGTATGGACACAACAGATTTTTTTAAAAATTTGTCGATGTTTGCTCTACACTACAGTGAATGTGTGGTTTTGTTTGATGGTCTGATCTAAACCAGCCCCTTAAATATTACAAGGGTGTTTTGTTAACCCTGTAGGTACTTTTCAAAGTGACCAAAAAAAATTTGGTTGCTATATATGAAAAAAAAAATTTTTGTTGTTTTGTATGCAATGTTAATACAGGCTAAATGCAGTGTGAATTGAATAAATCTCCCCTATTACCTTATGAGGTGATTAAGGGAAAGGCTTTTAGTGTTTTTGTGAGCTAATCCACCTATCATCACTAGATACCTACTTCATTCCACCCTCAAAATATAATTATGATGGTAATAATTCCAGACCATTTTCGGTCACGGTCACCGCTTCAACTCCGTTGCCGTTAATAAGATCACATGTGGCAACTCCATACAAACGAAGTCTGGATATATTTTCAATACTAACCAATTAAAGTCAATGACATTTTGTAGAAACAATCTAGAAACTAATCTCTATGCTAGTATGTTTTCCGATTGTCGTTAAAGCATACAGTTTCAATGCTATGATTAATTTAAGATTTGTATGTTAATCTTAGAGGTAGGTAGGCACTGTAACTTTAAAACTATAAGTACAGCATAAGCATATGCTCACGACTATATTCCCGTTTGTGTGGAGCTCGCATTCCCTTAAGATTGGCTAAGACACATCCCAAGCTTCGGTATTGGAAACGATTACCGAAGTTAAACAACGTCAGGTCCGGTCAGTCTTTGGATGGGTGATTGGGTGACCTTTTAGTGGTATTATTATATACCTCGAGCGTTTCCGTGCTTCGGAAGGCACGTTAAGCAGTTGGTCTCGGATAGTTCCGTCAGATGGCGTTGTAACTATTCGTTAAGCCAGGGCAGAGGCCTATTGGCGGCTTGAAAATTCTCTGACAGCAAGTTGACCACTAACTTGCCCTGTAGTGGGATTCTACAGGCTATAACTTACTTAGTTACATGTATTGACCTATGCTAAGAGTAAACATTTCTGCAACTGTATGTTTATTGTAAAGGATTACGGTCAAAGTTTGTTTGTATACATACCTACGCACCTGTGCTTCGCACTGACGTCTCTACCTACCCAATAAATAGGTATCCACAACCAACAAAGAAATTATGCCAGTTCTGATTTAACCCACATTTTTCTGTAAAGGAAAATATCCCAACAAATAGTTGGTTGAAGAACCAGGATAGCAGAGGCGTGCAGGCTGCATTGCATAAGATTGATGCGAGAGGGGGGTGGGTAGCGGGCGCGGGGGCGAACCGTGATGGATGACCGACTCGCCCATTATACCAGGAGACTATGGGTGTATGGAATTACGTTTTATGGATAGGATTTGTTTAGGATTCTGCGTCGTTATAAGCTTGGAATGTATTGCGTAGTTGATCATAGCGTAATAAAGGGTACTATGCTGACGGTATTTTAGAGGGATCCGTGACCATCAAAATGAGCAACTTTATTTATATGGGACCAACGTCGAAATCTGAAAAAAAAAACAGATGTTATAATAAAAAAATGTTTTTCTCAGGCAGATCGATATAGTTGGCGATGAACGAAATTAAATCGCGCTATTGATTGTATTTGAAGATTCTTGGAGTTATCAAAACTAAATCAGGGTAAGATTTATTTACACGTATAATGACTATGGAACTCATGGGCGATTCCAATACGCTCTTGGCCGGTTTTTTGAAGTGAAACTTCTTATCTGCTTTGAAATTCTGATCTGCCTTTTGTGTGACGAAACTTCGAAATTTTAATTGGGGGAAGTTTCACTCTGCCGGGCGTCCCGTGTTTATTTCGATGTTCGTCTCATATAATATTTAGTTTGATGGTCTGATCATCCCCTAAAAAACAGCATTTTAAGAATGGACCGTTATGTACTAGGATTAGAAAAAGAGCATAAGGCGGCTAAGTTGCTTGAGTTGTTTGACTCCATAGCATTTAGCCGCCTTGGTATCAGTACCTATAGGTCTCCACTCTGAGCGGTCTTGGACTCCCGACATACTCCTCTTTGCTTGAATGACAACATCTTTCGCCGACCGTACCTAGAACTAAAACCAGAGCAGCTTAAAAACACGTATTTTCCATTTCACAACAAAATTCAACCCCGACTGTCACCGACCCTTACTTAACCATTACAAGACAACGGAAAAAAAGCAAGAAAAAAAAGTTTTCCTCGAGTTTTGGCGGTATTTTTCTTAAGGCGCCGCCCGGTGCTCCACATTGTCGTCATTGTTTCATTTGTTGCCTTAAGAGTCCAGACTTGCAGATGCATTGTTTTCTGTTACGGTGTTAATTGCAATTGCAAGTTTCGTTTTGAATTTTTAAAAGATTTTTAAGCATTTTTCTCCAAGGGTACTATGGCATCTCTAGTATATATGCCACACACGACATCAAGAATACCATCATGTACGAGCGCACCATGTCATGTACTGAATGCTCATGCTCATTCTGGCATTCTGGCATTCATATCATTCTGGCATGCGTAAAGTACATAACAATGACAGAGGTACATCCCTACTAGTAATATTTTCCGTTGGCTTCCATTGGCCCATAGTGGGAAATCCGTTGGGATACACGATGTGCATGTGACATCTAGATTTTTTTCGTTTTGTCTGAGGTGGAATGCTAGCTAGGTCCACTGCTGCTCTATCCACTTAAAATTGAGCTCCATAGGGGTTTTGACAGGTGCATTCTTAGTGGTTGATGTCGCGAGTAGTGTCCAGCTTCGAATAGCACAACCAGAAAATGTCAATAAGAATTGCTAAATTCAAGTGGAAATGAGGTGATACGTCAGGGAACTAAAGTGGTTGGCATACCTCAGAAAATTAGTAAGATGACGTTGCAATGGGCTGGTCATATCTGTCGAAGAACTGACAATCGATGGGGTTACAGAGACCACGAACTGGTAGGCGTAGTGTAGGACGCCCTGCTGCCCGGTGGACAGATGACCTAAAAAAACTTGCGGGGAGTGACTGGATGAGAAAAGGCCGAGGACAGAGTTTTGTGACGCGCCTTGGGAGAGGCCCATATTCAGCAGTGGACGATGATAGGTTGATGGCAGTGAACGACACATTGCTCGCAGAACATGGCCGATGGAGTGAAGAAAGCCGACGGTCATGAAGAGTCCTCAAGTGGCGATCACGTGCCGGAAAGCGCAGCGTGGGTAGGCCCCCCACAAGGTGGACCGATGACCTGGTAGTGAGAACTCGTTGGATTAGGCTATTGTAGGACCGGTCGTTGTGGCGATCCTTGGCGAGGCCCTATGTCCAGCAGTGGACGTCTATCGGCTGATATGATGATGATGATGATCATGTACTCAATTATTTAAATTGGAATGATACCTATGTGTTTACGACGTGGTCTTTTTAATTTGATCTTATTATAATTTAGTGCGGATCGCAGAGAGTTACATGCTAAAATTCTTATTCGTAGTTAAAAACCATTGAAAAATGACATAATTAATAGCAACAATAAAACAAATTGGATTCCGTTTATCTAAATCTAGACTAAATTACCCTTACTATTACTACCCTACGATAAAGTCCACTTTCGAATGTATAACTAAGCAAACAAAGTTTGGACGAGTGCATGCGGGAGTGAAGCAGCCCGGATATTGTCGACGGAGATTGTTTTAGATAGCACTAAAGTAAAGTACAGCCGGCAGCGGAGATAGACAATGATGAGCTCTATTTGTATTGGAATAGGGAAGGAAATTATGTTTTGATGTCAAATTGAGCGAAGCGTGGATTTTCTTTATTTCAGCTTAGATTTGCAGAACAAAATATAAAATTGATTGATAGTCAAATTAAATGAAATATGCAATGTGTTAACAAATAATTGCAGGATTTGAAATTCGTATTTTGTATAAAATTATTGAGTAAGTAAAATAAAAAAATAAAAAAGTTTATTAAAATAACAATAAAGAGGTACTTATAGACCGTAATTCTACCCGATTCAATCATTATCAAATCGACATGGTGTTTAATGGCAGTTTATAGCGATTCTGCTTCTTAATATTCCGTTAATTAAGTTCAGATAATAAAATTCATTTAATTTAACAAAATAATACCGACGATATAACCGGAAACATACCTACACAATATTATAGCCCTACAGGTAAGACACTTAAATAAATACAAACCGATCATTAAATAAAACTATAAAGCATTTAAAAAGTCTTAACTTTATCTGCATACCGTACTTGTACCTGACTTGACTTACGCTACGTTTTTTTGGATGAACTAGAGTTGTTTGAATTTATTTATTGGCTCTCTTTTGTATGCGGGTGTCCTAGAATTCAGAAAACTTGGTAGTGGTAGAGTAAATTGCTTATAATCAAATCTTACGTCTATTGGGGTAGGCAGGCCATTTGCTACAATCCTGAGTTCCTGACACACATATTTTCTTAAGTCTTTGTGTACATACTCGTATGTTTTCAGGAGTTGTTTTGCAGCTCTTAAATGAGTTCAATAGGTTAAGAGCGTTTTCCCACTGCGACCAAACCGAATCCGAAAAAAAAACTAATCGTCAAAAAAGTATGGATTTTGATGAATTTTGACAGTCACATTCATAATTATGTCTCGGAAGGAATGTACATGTGGATTGGTAGACTTCTCATACGGAATTTCTTCTTCTGCGTATGCAGGTATCCTCACGATGTTTGCCTTCACCGCGGCACCGTTTGAGAGCAGTCAGTGATACGTTCATAAGTTGATGAATACTACTCGATCATTTTGACGGTTTTGTTAGGGCAGCATTATAGCATCAAAATGAACAAATTTCTCTATGGGTTCCAAAGTCGAAATCGCGAAAAATAAATCAGATATTCCATGCAGAATGCAGTCCTATTTGAACCCACCTCGATTCCGATGTTGTCCCATAGAGAAAATAGTTCAGTTTGATGGTCTGATCATCCCCTTAAAAAACTCTGGAAACTCTATTTTAGGGATCTATTGTACGAAATTTCCACTGGTATTATGTATCATTGCCTAAACATATCGATGTTGAAAACTTGCAGCGAGATCTTAGTCTATGACTTCGTCGAAGAAATGTCCGCTTAACATCTGTCAAATTCAATTTATCGAGCACTGACAGTTTGTTTCGTGGTACGGTTTGATGGTCCAAGTGTCAAAACTGACATCGGTCGTTCGCAATTGCGGATTAAAAGTGATTGTAGTACCAAAATCATCGAAAAATGTCACGCAATATCGACGATCGAATTTCGTGGTAGCACCAGTATATTAATTTGTACCTTGTATGTGGAACCAAACAACGTAGAGCTAACGTAATGCTGGTTTTGAAGCTTTCGATAAAATTTGAATGCACTGAGACGCTACAAAATGCATAAAATAAACGAAAATATCATAATTTTATTCTTTGGCACAAACAAATAATTAATGAACAATTTCTGATATGACGTCCTGCGTAGAGGAATGACGTCGCAATCAATACATCTCGTTAGCAACGAAGCGGACGTATTAAAATATACAACCGAAAAATGAAATAACAGCATCGCACACTGCATAACGCTCGGAACGCCACCCAAAAAAAAAAACACAAAATCAACGCGAACGAAAAAACTTTATCCTGTCAAAAAATAGTAACAGGAATAATTATCGTGAACATTGCATTAATCAAATTCCGCGCACGGTGCTATCAGGGGGTCGACCCCCCGAGGGGGTGGGTGGTGGGGGCACGAGAAAAACGAATGCTGCGGGCTCGATGCGAAAAAAGCTGAAAATGACAGCCGCACAGCGCAGCGCAGTCGCGAGATAAATCCACTTTATCTCGAGATTGATTGGCTATGTGTCAATTAAAGATGTGTCCGATGAAGGTACGATAAAATGATAGATAGGTACGATTGAATGATTGACGTAATGAATGCAGATAAATATCTAGATCTATATCTGGTTCCAAGGTAATGTAAGTGGAGGGGAAATTCTAATTTTCATTCCATTCTACATTCATTCCAAGATTGCAGACCTTTTGTGATTGACAGGTTGAATAAATTTACTGCAATGACATTCTGTATATCTACAACTTTCCATACAGATTAAGTAATGTTTTTATTTTATGCCACGTACTTATTTATGAGGAGGTATTAACAATGGTTAAAGAAAAGAGAAATATCTTAAAAACAATTGAAAACCGGAGAGGAAGAATGATCGGACACTTGATATGAAACGACAATTTCTTTAAAACCATACTGGAAGGGAAGATAGAGGGGAAAAGAGGCAGAGGAAGACCCAGACAGAGTTATCTAGCCCAAGTGAAGGAAAAGATTGATGTCGTGTTGTACCAAGACACTAGCAGAAAACAAACAAGAGTGGCGAATACTCCACCGACAAGAGCGTAGCTCTTAAATAAGATGATGATGACTTATTTATATGCTTCTATGTTAAAGATTTTATAAATTTTAGGAGAGGCACCTTTTTAGGGTTTTGTAGTCAAAATATAATGATCCCTTAAACTTTCGTCCATTTCGCGTCTATATGCTCCGCCTCAATTACTCCCTTATTTTTGAACCTATTTAATCAAATATGGCAAGTAAACAGATTGTAGCGGTAAGAAGTTAAGAATAAAACGGTAAGAAGTTAAGAAGAAACAATTTTTTGCAGACCCATACAACGAAAAGGGACTGAAAAAATATGTTTTTTCTACTCAATCGAGTGATGTGTCGTTGGATCTTAGACTAAGTTGCTTAGACTAAAGTTACTGTTACTTTAGTCTAAGCGTTGGATAGCATTTCTTGTACAAAAATGGAACAAACACCATACAAACTAAGTCGTTATTAATATGCTTGTGTCTCAAAACATATGCGCTCAAAGTCAAAAATTGGGCGTACACCCCATCTAACTTCGGGAAAAAATCGTCTGTTCCATAAGAAAATGTTAGTGGCTCGACCAAAATGTAAGGAACAGCAGAATTTTTTTCTTTATGTGGGTCCCGTAGTGAATGTTGATCAGTTTGTTGTTCTAAAGCAACTCCTTCAGTATTGTACAGCATTTAACTTTACAGCCTGTATAAATGTAAACATTTGCTTGCTTTTAAATCACTTGATCTTTTTTGAAAGATACCCTTTCACGATTACAACATTATATCGTCCGATTTTCACACACATACATAAGTACAAACCATAAGGATCCCATCCCGAACCTATCTTCGGACTTATCTTCTAGAACTAACACCCCTGTAACCCCTACTAGTCCAGCACAGGCTACCTATGTAGTAACAAAAAATGCCTGTGCCCCCCTACCCGACCAGCATGGGGTGGGGGTAGGGGGTGCCCTTACAACCCTCACTGCATTCATTAATTGCTAATTTACAGATCGCGGGGCAGATGTATGCGTGTTACGTGCCTCTTGTTTTTTTAATTGGTAAGCCAATTTTTTGGCAGTTTTTTGAGAGGTCGGGAGATGAGGGTTTGATGCGATAGTGGCTGATTATGTTAAACTTAGGTATCCGATTCTAAAGCCCTTGAAATGGTACTGGAATGTTTGAATCTGCAAACTCAATGAGTTTCCCTGATTCGGACCGGGTGTATCGTGGTGTTATTTTATTGGTGCGTATAATCGAAGCTCTCATTGTTTTGTAGCATCCCATTGTGCAAGAAAACTCAATATTGAGTCAGTATACATCGCTCATCTAGTACTACAAAGACGGAAGTGTCACAAATGCAAATATGAGTTAATGATGCCAGAATGTTCCAAAATATTCAATAAGTATGGTGTTACAAAGTCGTTTTTATTGTTCAACAAATGAGCGTAAGACAGAGCCACTGTCTTTGTTGCACACCGGTACAAAAATTGACTCGCCCTGAGTGTAACAACGCGCGCCACATTGGTCAGTTGCGTGGGACGCTCCGTAAAATGACAGTTACGTCTTTGTAGTACTAGATGAGCGACATCATCATAAGCCTTAATACGTCCCCACTACTGGGATACAGGCCCTTACAGTAGTACCAGGGCCCTGTTTAATAAACGTGACAAGTGACAATTGACAATGTCAATTCAGAGTACATTGCTGGTTACTAATGACGCTAAACTTGCAGTGCTTCATGTGACCTAGCATTCTCAGCAATGTACTCTGAATTGTCATTGTCGCGTTTATTAAACAGGGCCCAGGTTTATAAGTCTTACCGATATACCTGAGCAGTTGGCAAATTTTAATAGCTCGCGAAATTATATTGACCAATCAGGATGTGCCACCTTCAATCCTTTGTTGTTATTGGCTAATTGTTTTCGCGCCCTTTTTGCTGCTATTCGACTTTGTACCCTTCGATTACTAAATTACTTCGGGTTTTGTCGGGGACTCGGGCCTGCTCTGCGCAAACGAAGATTGACGAGCGGAATTATTTTCCTGCACTGGTACGTTCGATCACGTGCAAATAGAAGGAGAGCGAAGGTGTGATAGCTCTTTATCACGGTGTCATGCTACCTGTGCTGCACTCGTAGTATGCTACACGTAATACGGCTGTATCACGTCTTTTATCTCGTTCGTTCACGTGCAAATAGAAAGAGAGCGAAGGTGTGATAGCTCTTTATCACGGTGTCATGCTACCTGTGCTGCACTCGTAGTACCTATGCTACACGTGATACGGCTGTATCACGTCTTTTATCTCGTTCGTTAGCACGCAAATAGAAAGAGAGCTAAGATGTGATAGCGCTCTAACACTGCGGCATGCTAGCTATGCAGGTCGTACTGAACCCTCACGGCGAAGGTCTATGTGCTTTAAAACAAAGACTTATTTGCTTTAAAAGTGCTAGTCCACCCCAACACGGCCCACGTCATCATCGCAATACGTTCCACATGGCTCAGTCCTTTTCTCAGGCCTATGCCATGTGCATGCAATGTATATGCATATGATCAAGACCATATTCCCCGAGGGGGTAGTCAGAGACATTCTGAAAACTCAGAACACACACGTTTCACTAGTAGTACCGAAACTCTGTCCATGTATGAATTTTATCCTGGTAGGAATGGAACTGCCACCCTTTTATGAGGTATACTGCCATTTACTAAGCTGTCGCGGCTTTTTGAAGTAGTTTGTAGGTACGAGCACCCTTAGATACTCCTATACTTATGCAACAAGAACTAAAAAATCTAATATGTCACTTGGTTAACCCTCCAACGGATGTGAAATGTTTTTAGCTGTATTCGCTCAGGGAAAAGAATTAATTTTGGTAAGAGGTAACGAAGAAAATGTTTTTAAAAATAGGATTGCATTTGTTCGCCACTGCTGGTGCTGGTTAAGCCTCTTACAATAAGAAGAAATGGGTTTTACATAATTTAGGGGTTATTTCCGACCATCAAATTGAACAATCTTTTATTTACTATGGGACCAACATTATAATTGCGCAAATAAATTCAATGCACCTGCATGCTTCAATTTCGAGGCATGTATTGTACCCACTGTCCATGTCACACTAGACAGAGTTTCGGTCCTACTGGTAAAACGTGGATGTACTGAGGTTTCAGAATATCTCTGACTATCCCCTCGGGGATAGTCGTGAGCATATGCATGCATGCTGGACTAACGTATCTCTTCTTCCTGCCCTTCATCCCATTATTTGGGGACTGGACTAACGTATGTAACTTTAAATAAAAATCATTCAGACGTCAACAATTAAACTAAAAAAACAACCTATTTTTAAATTTCATAAATTTTCCATTTAGCGATAACGCTGTGCTGTTTAAAAATACGCCCGCCAGACATGGAGTGACATGTCCTGCGTCACACATTTATATCCCCCTGTACATACGTCATGTCATATAATGGACATACTGTAGGTTTATAACTATGGGTTATTTTAAACCTATTACGTGATTCAGAGAGAATGTTTAAAATTAACGTGTTATTGATTCGTTTGCAAAATTTTTTTTTTAATAATTAATTGACTTCTTGCTTGTGCGATGCGTTAGCACCGCATTTCCACCAATGTCAAGTGGTTTGAGGGAGTATCTATCCAATCTCAAGGATTGTTTTTGAGTAAGAACAACTGAGAAGGATTGTGGAGCCTCGTGGCAGGCTGAAACGCGGACCGCGCGAACACCACGCGAGAGACAAGTGTTCGGGGCAAACCCTGCAACGTGACTCTTTGCAAAATATAAACTTCATCATCTGGATGATGAATCCCCAATCTTGACTTTCAGTTGAGTGATTCGCAAAGGTAGGTACATAAGTGGAATTTGCTGCTGAAAATAAACAAATCTGCTGTCCATACCTTTGAGTCAAGTAGGTAGGAACTGAAATTTTGTATGAAAAAGCAGATTTTTAAATTTTTTCTCTATGGTGGCTCTAAAGTGAAAGTTGTTAAGTTTCATGGTCTAAGCCACTCCTTATAATATTATTAGGGTGTTTTGTTACATCCTAAACAGGGTGTTAGGGTAAATAGTTTTAGAATTACTAATGAATCTCGCCAAGATATTGAACCACCTTTGAATAAGTGTCTGACCGCATTTTCTCTACAACGGAACATCTACCGACGCGGTGGTAGAGTCAAAACATTTCCTCAGAAAGCTATATCTATGTAATATTATTTTGAATAAAAATGTATAGTTTGAGTTTGACTTTCCCTAAAAAACCTAATAAGAAATTAGCAAACAAAAAAGTGGTAGACTTTCCATACTTTACCTTTTGTACAAAACTTAACTTAACTTTTGTATGGGATATAATTCGGAGCGCGCTCCATACAAACGTACTAGTTATCTATTGTGATATTTTCAATACTAACCAATTAAAACTCAATGAAGCTCAAATTTTGCAGCAACAATCTAGAAACAAATCTCTATGCTTGTATGGAGTCAGATTTTCGTTAAAATTTACTGTTTCAATGCTAGGATTAATTTAAAATTTGTATGGAAATCTTTGAGGCATTGTAACTTTAAAACTTTACATTTTAACGAAAATCTGACTCCATACAAGCATAGAGATTTGTTTCTAGATTGTTTCTGCAAAATTGTATTAACTTTAATTGGTTAGTATTGAAAATATCACCATAGTACGTTTGTATGGAGAGCGCCAACGGTAATATACCCTTAAAGTAATGCAATTGTCTACCCTACACCCTAATAATATCTTAAACCAATTACATTACTATCTTAAACTGTTGTTGGTATGGTAACTGACAAAGTCACATTATATTCTAGTTTAAAACAACTACACCGGTATAAAATCCATTACTCATTCCTCTAAACTTTCGGTGAAGGTGGAAAGTCGTAGTTAGGTGCATATGTAAAGTAAAGAGGGAGACGGGAGGGGTAATTTCCTCGACCTTGAGCTCCTAGTCTTGACCGATATACGTTGGAAATAGGTAAGTATCACAAGATACTTGTATAAATTCTGTAAAAATTGTCCAATTGAATGCCGTGGTTACTTATAAGTGAGTTTGCACCTACCTCTTGTAATAGCTTTAGAACTCTGATTGTATCTGTGATAACTTTATTAGTAATCCTAAATCTGAATAAATCAATAAAGATGTTTGATGTTAACACTAGTTTCTAGCTTTTTCGTTAAACTTAACTGCTGAAATTCTTAGATGGTTTGGACATATTGAAAGATAAGATAAAATAAGATAAATATTCTTTATTTGCACACCAAGAATAGAAAAAATACAATTGAAAGAAAAAAAGAAAGAAAGAAAAAATTGTTATTTTCGGACCATCTCCTACCGGTTTGCAGTTTAGAGGATGGTGTTCATATCGAACCATACACACAAATTCTTAAGCTAGTAGGCATACATCTCCCCAGAATTTTCGTCTGATCTCTCAACATTAGTTCTAAGGACATATATCACATAGGTATATCGACAACCCTGAAGACAGGTAAGAGAATAGCCTCTCCGAGTAGCATAGCCCTCGTTACGTCCAGCAAATCCTAGACGAGTCTCCCCCATACTAAGCCCCAGATATATCCGGCAAACCCTGGCCAATCAAGCTTCTAATACCGGATGGTAAATCTCTTCATCACGATGTCAACTTAAACTCTATATCGGTACCTTCTTAATATGCTAAAGGTTTGTGAGGGGACGATCAGACCATCAACAAAACAACATTCTCTATGGGACAATCTATTCTTCCATCATCATCATCATCATCATCTCAGCCGATGGACGTCCACTGCTGGACATAGGCCTCCCCCAAGGATCGCCACAACGACCGGTCCTGCGCCGCCCTCATCCAACGGTTTCCCGCCGCCTTCACCAGGTCGTCGGTCCACCGTGTGGGGGGCCTACCCACGCTGCGCTTTCCGGTACGCGGCCGCCACTCGAGAACCTTCCGGCCCCATCGGCCATCGGTTCTGCGACAGAGTAGCTGACATAGCCCAAAGAATTGCTAAACTAAAGTGGCAGTGGGCGGGGCACATTGCTCGCAGAACCGATTCTTCCATACAAAACTGCAATCCTACTCGACCCAAATGTATGGGAGAGTAGATATTTTTTTCGAGATTTCGATGTTGGTGCCATCGAGAAAGTTATTTAGTTTGACGGTCTGATCATCCTCTTAGAAATCCGTCAGCGTATTAAGTTGGACCCTTTAATACTATCGAATCAACAGAAGATCGTCCACCCTGCGACACAATACCAACTCCGTTTTATGTTCACATATTCAGCCATCCATATGAATTCAGTGTTAATACATAATGGCATACACTAATTATTGGAGCTGCGAAGGATGGATCGATCGAGCTCGTCCGATAGCTGCATGTGTGCAACGAAATAAACGAAAACACGCGGCCGCCGGGAAAAATCGCCGCGTCAAAATGGACGCTGGCGTTGTTGGGGCGGTTGGGAATGGCTAGTGTGAAAGATAATAATTATATTATATAATAGAGTTAACCTGCGACTTCATCCGCACAAATTATATACCAGACTTTTTTGCTCTTGCTGTCTCTGAGCTCCGAATAGGAGACCCGCTTTGACAGCCTATTATTAGCGAAATTGCCGTCTCATGTAAGGCGCTGGACCTCTGTGTTGCAAATACGGTAAGTCTACGTCTGTTTTAAGCTCAAAATGTTGCGAAAGCATTTGAGGTGGATCCTATCTAAGTGCGTTCACACACGATGACGCACTGACGGAGCGGCAAATGTCAGTCCATAGAACCACACCCGGTACGTCAATGCGTCACCGTGTGTGCTTCTACGTGCGGTTTCATACAACTCCTTGCTTCACAAATGACGGACTGACGTTTGCTGCTCCGTCAGTGCGTCATCGTGTGTGAACGCACTAACGTGCGATCCTAAATATCAAGGATGCAGTCTCTGTCCCGTATACACAGGACATCGAACTTCCGCTATAGCATATAAGCATATGCTCACGACTGTATTCCCCGAGGGGGTAGTCAGATATATTCTGAAACCTCAGAACATCCACGTTTCACTAGTAGTACCTCAACTCTATCCAGTGTGGCAGTGAGCCCGTCGTCACTTATAATGGACAGGTACAATACATGCCTCAAAATTGAAGCATGCAGGTTTCCTCACAATGTTTTCCTTCACCGAAAAGCCAGTGGTGTTGCAAATCTTACATAAATTCCGAAAAACTCATTGGTACGAGTCGGCCTGGACGGGGATCGAACCATCGCCTCCTGCACGGCTGGCAAGGTTACTCGCCACTTGACCACCAACTTCCGCTATAGTCTCTTGTAAAATGTTGGAAAATTGTTATCCGAATTGACCGTCTCTGGTCTGTGACCTGTCGGTGCCGTTGAAATTAGTCGAGAGATTTTTGGGGTGGTTCAGACCATGAAATTGAACAAATTTTACTACAGGAGCAAATCTGAATTCACAAAAGAAAAATCTGCTGTTCCATACTAAACTGTAATGTCTACTCGATTTGAATGAATGAACAGCTGACTAGTTTTTAAAAGTGATCGAAAACCTAACCATAAGAAAAGAAAAATATTTGTAATAAACCGCCACTAACCAATCCACACTGACCTTACTACAGAGGTGCAACCGTCACCAAACAGTCTGCCACGAGGGGGGTGCCCCCTTAAAAAAAATTGCACCGCTAGGGGGCCCCCTCCCCCCGGCTTCACTTGACGCGCCGGTTTCGGTTGCCCCACGCGATGGCCCACTCTGTTTACCCTTAATTTGACGATGCGTTATGTTATGCTATTGCAATTTGATTTGTTGGGTTTTTGTTTAGATTGATGGGATGGAAAAGCGGGTGAGGTGCATGTTTAACAAGCCATGCCCGCGACTTCGTCGGCATTTCCTCGGCACCTCATTAGAAGGTTCATTGACGAAAATCTATTCTTAGTGTGGGTATACCCTTACCTCTTCTGCAGAATATACAAGGTGTTACAAAAATACAAATAAACCTTTAAGGGGGTGGTTTAGACCATCAAACTGAACAACTTTCACTGTGGGACCAATATCGAAATCGCAAAAAAAAAATTTATGTTCCATACAAAGCGACTAGAGCTAAAATATGTAGGTATGGGATTTCAATTTTTTTTTTCGCGATTTCGATGTCGGTACCATAGAGAAAGTTGTTCAGTTTGACGGTCTAAACAACCCCCTTAAGAGTTTTAAAAATTTATTGTTACTTATGAAACACCCTGTATACAGGATCCAACTTAATATGCTAACGGGTTTTTAATCAAGACCATCAAAGACCGACCAAACTGCCTCCTTGGTCTAATGGTTAAGAGCATTGGGCTCCTGACACGGAGGTCGTGGGTTCGATTCCCACGGGGGACACCCAGTGATATGTATACTTACATACCTATGTCACTTTGTGCGTTTTTCCCCAGTTGGTTAGGACATTGCAGGCTGAATCACCTGATTGTCTGAAAAATAAAGATGATTCCGTGCTTTCGGATGACACATTAAGCAGTTGGTCCCGGCTACTATCTTTGGTGGTAGTAGTCGTTACATAAAAACCACGTCAGAGGCCGTAAGGCGGTTTGAATAAACTCTGACACCAGGGCTTGCCCACACGATAAGAAGAATCAAAGACCAAAGTGAACAACTTTCACTATTGAACCAATATCAAAATCGCGGAACAACGACGAATCAGCTATTCCATACATTTGGGTCGACGAGTAGCCATTAAAGTTTTCTATGAAGCAACACATTTTTTTCGCGATTTCGATGTTGGGTCATAATCTCATAATATTCTACGAAATTTATTCTCTTTTGCCATCAAACCTTTTTAGTTTTAACCTTTGAGGGGCAGAGAGAATACAGCTGTTTAACAAAGTAACATGAAATAACATCAAAGTTAGCGCTATAAAGCAAAAGCGAGAATCAATAGGGTGTTCAATTTCTTTAAGGCGTTGTTTACGACCCAATTCATAGATGGGAACACGCTGTATGTGGTTCGGTGTTGCACGCACGTAGGGTGGCCAAACAGTTATCCTGTGAAATGGACGGTTTTAAAAACTCAGGGGACAGTCAAATCTATTCTACTCGAAGTAGACTAAACTAAACATGTGATAGGTATAAAGTAGTCATAAATAATGTACGATACAAACGATACGAACTGGCTGGCGTAGTATGGGACGCCTTCCAGCACTGGACCAACGTCCTGCCCTTATCACCATCATCATCATCTCAGCCGATGGGCTGGACATAGGCCTCCCCCAAGGATCGCCATAACGACCGGTCCTGCGCTGCCCTCATCCAACGGGTTCCCACCGCCTTGACCAGGTCGTCGGTCCACCGTGTGGGGGGCCTACCCACGCTGCGCTTTCCGGTACGCGGAAAGCCTGGACTTATACAAAGTATAGTCTGTCTATAAAGTCGTGGCATGAATGTTTGAGGAACTAATCATTTTAGTATGGTGGTGTTGCCAGGTTATGCTTGATTTTGACGTTCTTGCTTGGAGACAGCACCCTCATTTTTTGCCAAGACTTTATAGACAGACTGTATTATTTCTCTACTAGCGCGCGAGGCTACGTTTTTCCATAGATAGGTAATACTTACTAGTTGTCGCGGCAAGGGCGTCGTCCGCTCTCTGAAAAGCACTGGAAGAGGTCATTTTCTATACAGCGAAGGCACGTCGGATGCAAGTCGAGAAATCATACTAGACTGTCTGAGACAGGTAACTGGGTGCTAATGCTATTGGATGAGAAAGGCCGAGGACAACGCCTTTGGAGAGACCCACGTTCAGCAGTGACCAATGACAGCTGATAATAAATAAAATAAAAATTGTTTATTTCAGGCACAGAAACCAATACAGGCGACCCATACATTTCATTGCAGTGCAAATCGTTAAATAAATAATTAAGTACAATAGACTTGTATTAACATAGTTCTATGTTCATTCTATACAATGGTTATTTACATCAATTTGAGACCTGCTATGGTACATAAGTAGCATAGCCTGTCCCAAACTGATATAGGGTAGACCCGGGTTAATTGTAACACGGGTTAATAGTAACATTGGCGATATTTCGGTAACTAAACAAGGCAAGGATGTGTGTGTACAAAGAGGCGATGGCTATTGCATGTCCGGACCTACTCTCCAATTGCCGTGTGTGCAACGTGAAGGTGTCTTGTGTTACAGAGGAATGAATTTTATGTGCGGTCATTATAAATATTTTCGATCAATTCATTACGTTGTAACTTCTGAAATAATCCATGTTTTAAACAGATTTTACTATCATACGTTGTAGTAAGAACTAGAGAATGCTACAGATGATGAGAAGTTCATTATTTTCGTTTGTATCTTATATAGCTTTTTTATGATTTTTTTATAAAATTGACACCAAGGGATAATTGTAACACTTTTGATGGGGTTGATTGTAACGTTACAATTAACACTGTGTTACAATTGACCCATGATAAATTTTTTATAATTAAGATTGGTTGAAAATACTCTGACAGCAATGTTGACCACTAACTTGCCTCCACCAACCCGCACCAACGGCAGCGTTGGATGAAGAACGGCCGCTCCCTCTAACTCTAATTTAGATTGATTTTTATAGTATGCGATGTGGAATATTATTTGGTAAGCTTGCTTCCAAATTTAACTTCCAATTAAAAGAGTACACAATGAAATAACAGTCAGATTTTGACAGAATTATATGACTTTTGATTACACTTTAAACGTAAATAAATCCACGTGGCCAGGTATAATAGTAACACTTGGTTAATTGTAACAGATTCGTTTGTATGACAACATTTGTGGTTGATTAAGATATACGAGAGTTAAGGTTTTTAGTTTATTTAAATGCTATTATATATAGTTAACTAAAGTGATTAAAAATCTGTAGGAATAGTTTCAAATTTTTAGTTTAAAGCAATAAAACGCAGAGTTGTTTTTCCGTTAAATTTTTATAAAAACTGTTGATAATATTCTAATGCGATAAAAAGATTACTAATAAAGAAGAGGTAAGTTCCTTAATGGTAAATAAATAAGACCGATTTATTGATTTTTTTGGGTTTTATTTAGATTAAAAAATCTGTTACAAATGACCCGGGGTAAGGGTTAATTGTAACATTGGTCACTGCTCACATCAAGAGCAAGTTACGAAAGGTTCTATAAGACTTCAGAACACTTTGAATATAAAATCTAGTACGTTAAGAAACTGCCTTCCTTAATGTGTATGTACCATTTCTTAGATATGAATAGTTTCTCCGCAATCGAGGTAGAAGTAAAAACTGTTACTATCAATCCGGGTCTACCCTACATGTCTATACACAATTTGTATAATTGAGTGTGTCGAGGAGTACAGCCGTTTATGAAAGGATGATCTTATCCTTTTTAATAATGATGAAATATACCTGTCGGTCGGTGAAGCCATTTGCACCCTCATCATCAGCCTATATACGTCCCACTGCAGGGCACAGGCCTATCCTCTAGGAGGGTGTTTGGGCGTTAGTCCATCACGCGTGCCCAATGCGGATTGGTAGACTTCACATACGCATCAGAATTTCTTCTTCTGCATATGCAGGTTTCCTCATGATGTTTTCCTTCACCGTTTGAGAGCAGTCGGCAATACGTACATAAGTTAGAAAAACTCATTGGTACGTGGCATGTTGTCCGTCCGGATTCGAACCCGGACCTCATGATTGAGAGTCCATACCTCTCCGCAACGCGCCACCGAGCTCTACCTTTGCACCCTATTGTTCCCTTTATATTGTTATTTTTGTATGTTTTTACTCTCCTGTTCCATTTGACAAAGGAGGATAAGGACGAGAGAGGGCATCTTAGCGCGTATACACACTTCAAAATATCCTGCGTAATTTGAACGCTTTTCTATGAAGATCAGCAGTCGCCGTAGGGAAATCAACAAGGATTCCCATCATCATGATTTCTAAGTGCAAATACTGTTTTGTGTAGCCTTTCGCCCAAAAAACACAGGAAAAGACACGAGAACTAAATTGATGGTCACAGTGATCATAAATTCGTCACTGGCACTCCGCCAGCGACCGACGTTAGCGCCTCCAGAACCACGTTAAGATGATATCTAATGTCTGCATACATACATATACCTACAGTCCACTTTAAATATATCATTTACACCTCATTGTAAGACGATTGATTTTAAAGACACTTCATTGTATCCTGAAACACTACACTCATTTGCCTTAATCCTTCATTAAATCTCTTGCTGTCACTTTTTTACTTGTTGATGTAGTAAAAGCTAGCAAGAGATTTAATTGAGTATTAACTTTAATGAGCGATTCTGCAACTGATTGTAAGTGCTTAAAAATAACGCAGCGGCCTAAATAAAGCGTTTTCATACAAAAATAGTTCAACGACACTGACGAATCTCAAAGTTTAGCTGACCGATCTGAAGTGTTTAGTAGGATTTCTCTATTCCTTCATTTTAGGGAGGTTAGTGAATTATTGGGAGTTGTGACCAAAGAGATTTAACTTATTACTACTTATAGAGAAAAAATCACCCGTTGTTTTCATAGGCGAAGTATTTTTCGCTTACGCTGATAGACGTAACATCAGTGTAACCGCGTATGAGACAGCGATAGTCATAAAATTCTATCCAATTTGTATGAAAATAGATGTCTGACTCCGGAGTCAGACAGCCACCGTAGAACGAAAAAGTGGCTACGTCGATAAGGACAGCAATAAGTAGCGATCTCCTTTTTTAACTAGACCGAATTTGCTATGTGCATCTCTTACTGACATATGACAAGACACGTGCTTTCTTCTAGTTCCTTCTCTTTCTACGGTTGTTTTGCAATATTGAATGCATCATGTCAGTGCGACGTGTCAAACTAGAACGACTTGTTACCTCGAGGTAACAAGTCATGGATTACAATTTGGTTGGCGATGTCCTCTCTATAGTAATAAGTTTAAATCTCTTTGGTTGTGACGATCCTTGAGGAGATCTATGTGCAGTGGACATCAATCGGTCGAGATGATGATGATGACGAATGTGACAGACGTGCTCTTATTTTTAAATGTGCGTATTTATTGGTAATGAGACTAATGAGCGATGTATCTGTTGACAGTAAAGATTCAGACCATGTTTTGACCGTGTTTGACTGATATTAGTGACGAAAGAACCTCATCTATACAAGGTGTTACAAAACTACAAATAAACATTTAAGGGGGTGGTGTAGACCATCAAACTGAACAACTTTCACTACAGGACCAATATCGAAATCGCGAAAAAAAAAAATTATGTTCTATACTCTACAAATCGACTAGAGCTAAAATATGTATGGGGTTTAAAATTATTTTTTTCGCGATTTCGATGTTGGTCCCATAGAGAAAGTTGTTCAGTTTGACGGTCTAAACAACCCCCTTATGAGTTTCAAAAATTAATTGTTACTTATGAAACACCCTGTACATATAAAAACGTTTGTCCTGACTGATTCATCATCGCCCAGCCCAAACCGCTAAAGCTACAACTATGAAATTGTGATAGAAGTTGCGTATTATGGCGTAGGCACCCACTAAGAAGGGATTTTTGGAAATTCAACCCCTAAGGTGGTAAAACGGGGGGTAACAGTGAGTATGGGAATTTTTTTTTAGTCCTATCTTTTTGAAACTTTGTACGCATATTTAAAAGCAAAAATAAAAATATGTTTCAGCATTTTTCAAGTAAGCACGCGGATGAAGTCGCACGGGTAAAGCTAGTGATAATATAAAATGATTCCTTCTATATGTTCAAGAAACATGTTTTGAAAACAGTCTCCAGTCTACGTTAAGATGCATATGCTCACGACTATATTCCCCAAAGGGGGTAGTCAGAGATGTTCTCAGAACATCCACGTTTCACTAGTAGTACCGAAACTCTATCCAGTATAGGGAGTGACTATCCAGGGAGCCTGTCGCCACTTAATAACGGACAGTGGGTATAATCGTTCTAGGGTATATGCATGCCTCGAAATTGTAGCACGCAAGATTCCTCACGATGTTTTCCTTCACCGAAAAACCAGATGGTATTACAAATCGTACATAAATTCCGAAAATCTCATTGGTCCAAATCGGTCTCTAGGGGATCGAACCATCGCCTCCTGAACGGCAGGCAAGGTAACTCGCTACTGGACCACCACGGCTATAAAATCTACGTTAAGATATAAAAACAAAAATTTAGATATCTTTAGCTTCTAAATGAGCAATCGTGACCAAACATCAGTAATGCGGTGACCAAATAGCAGTATGACAAACAAATGAAGCGGTCCGCTAAGTGTAACTTGGCGCTGCGCCAGCGCATGACGGATTTATTGCCCGCTCTATGACTTACTGCACTATTATAGATACTTGCATATATGCGCGGTTACACTTACGCTTCACTATGTTGTTTATTGTTACACTAAGGCTGGATTTAGTGCACGACCGACGACGGTCAGCGCTGACGGTGTATTAGCCAATCACGGGACGCGGTTTAGTGCGTCGTTGACGAATTGCACGCCGCTAATTGGTGAATCCGCCGTGAGCGCTGATCGTCGGTCGTGCACTAAATTCAGCCTTAGGCCGAGATAGAGGCGTTTTTCAAATTTGAGTTCGAAGTCCTATGTGTCAAAATCCATACATTTTCGACCATACTTTAGACTTAAACGTCTGACACTGAATTTCTGATTAGAGCAAAAACTTTGCTATCGATGAAACACGATTTTAAAAATAGTAAAAAATATAATGTCGATGTATTTGTGGTTCTGGCTTAGATTGGACCATCCCATTTCTTCCTTCGGGTCGTACGAGACGACTAATGGATAAGGTTTTCTATGCAGTATTTTTGTGGACGTAACACTATTTGAAACATCAATTCGATCCTGAATCTTTCAATTATCTAAAGGTGAGCGTTGAATAGGAGTTGTAATTTAGTTTCTGACCACCTCGATTGGGATTATGGTCTTGAGTATAATAATTATGTAGGTATGTATGCATGTATCATTCTATGGGCTAAAAAGAGCTGTTAAGAGGGCTAAAAAGGCTAATTTAAAGCGTCTCTTGAATGAGGTAGAATTAAAATTAAGTAAGTAGGTAACTGCTTATAAGTATAATATAACGTTAATAGGTATGTTCTTTTGAAATAGTGCACAACGTTTTAATGAGATGACCAGAACCACAAACTAAAAGAATTCTACGATGTAGCTTTTTTTTTGCGATTTCATTGTAGGTCCCATGGAGAAAGTCGTTTAGTTTGATGGTCTAAACATCCCTCTTCTAATATTCTCCACTATTTCAGTAGGACCCCGTATGGTATTCTTCTACAGGGTGTAAAGAGAAGTATTAACCTTTAAACCACACACTCTAACCATCAAACTGAACAACTTTTACTATGGGAGCAAACATGCCAGCGCGAATCTGCTGTATCATAGTAAACTGCGCGCCTACTCGACTCAAATGTGACAACAGACTTTTTTTTTGTCACACAGGTTTGTTCCCATAGTAAAAGTTGTTAAGTTTGATAGGTAGAGTATATGGTTTGAAGGTTAATAATAATTTTCCTTCTTCTTCTTCTTCTTCGGGTTCCTCTCCATTACTGGAGGTTGGCAGTCAGCTCTGCATATCCCTGTCTATCTCTCGCCAAACGAAACAGCTCTTCGACGCTGGCGAAGTCTGTCCACTCTTTCAGGTTCGCGAGCCATGACATTCGTGGCCTACCGACGCTTCTTTGGCCATTATTATAGTCTGGAGCAGTTGGTATCGCTCATTCCTCAAGATATGACCAAGGTAGGCGACTTTCCTCCTTTTAATGGTTTGCAACAGCCCCCGGGACTTCCTGACACGTCGTAGAACTTCCACATTGGTGACTCGTCGAAACTAACTACTTCGCAGCATTCTTCGGTAGAACCAGTACATTTCTGTAGCCTGTAGTTTCTGGCGAGTAGCTTCCTTAAGGAAATATAATTCGGAGCGCGCTCCATACAAATGAAATCTGGTGATATTTTCAATACTAACAAATTATAGTCAATGAAATATTTTAATTTTATATGAAGTCAGATTTTTGTTAAAATGTAAGTAGGTACTTACCTATAGTTTAAAGTTACAGTGCCTCCAAGATTTCCATACAAATCCTTAATTAATCCTAGCACTAAAACTGTATATTTTAACGAAAATCTCTGACTTCATACTAACAATTCGTTTCTAGATTGTTTCTGAAAAATGATTAGTATTGAAAATATCACGAGACCTTCGTTTGTCATGCAGCGCGCATTTATAGTCTCTCTATAAAGTCGTGGCATGAATGTTTGAGGAACTAATCATTTTAGTATGGTGGTGTTGCCAGGTTATTCTTGATTTTGACGTTCTTGCGTGGAGACAGCGCCCTCATTTTTTGCCAAGACTTTATAGACAGACTATACGCATTCGGGATAAAATTCTTTTATTTAATGGTCAACTTTTCCTTACACCCTGTATAACCTAGCGGCCACATACTGTGGCAGTGGCAGACACGCACATAAATTCGTCAGACGCACGCTGGCGTGTGGCCAGGGCGCGGGTAACGTGCCAATAAGGAGATTTTACTTTATTCCCAACTCTTTACTTACTGCTACATTGTGAAGGCGAAGATTTATGAGGCGTTTTCTTTTTAAAAAAAGATTTTTTTTTCCTTTTAAATTTTTAATTTTTTTACAGAAAAAGGAAATCACTCAGCCAAACGTTCCAGACCAAAAGTTCAGTTATTTAGTCTGTAGAATCCCACTGCAGGGCAAAGGCCTCCTCTCACGACTAAAGGTGAGAGGGACCCTGACCAAAGAGGAAATAATTCCTGCGGATTCCAACCATTGCCAGCATAAGCATAAGCATATGCTCACGACTATATTCCCCGAGGAGGTAGTCAGAGATATTCTGAAACCTCAGAACATCCACGTTTCACCAGTAGTACCGAAACTCTGTCCAGTGGGACAGGGGGTGAGCCTGTCGCCACTGCCACCATTGCCAGCTAGATTTAAATTACTAACATAATTGTTGTGTCTGCGTGCCCTAACACATGCACTCAGGAGGAGCTCATGACCGCTAGCGACGGTGCAGTAGTAGTTACAAAATATTTTTGGTCATTTCGATTGGCTGATCCATACTTTTATAACGGAAGTCCACAATAGTCCACATCTCGTTTTTCGTCCCACGTTCCTTAGTGAAAGTTTTAAGTTTTATTTGTCTGAATACGGCCTAAAACTTACAATAATACTTAATTATACCTAGTCTCTGTTCCATATGTCATCACTGGCTGGCAATACAATACTGATCGAAGACTTTCGTTTTAAGACACTGCGGTATTTGGCAGTGGCGGATACAGGGGGGGGGGGGGGGGGGGCCAGGGGGCCATGGCCCCCTCTACGAACCTCTGAATTTTGAGGCCGAGTAAAGAAATGAGCTCTCTTAATTTTTTGTATCTTAATATGTGGCCCGAATCGGCCGATGGGCCCCAACATGAAATCCTGGATCCGCCCCTGGTATTTGGGACGTGAAGATACTAACAATAGTATACTAACTTAACTTCTTCTTCTTATCGTGTGGGCAAGCCCTGGTGTCAGAGTTTATTCAAACCGCCTTACGGCCTCTGACGTGGTTTTTATTTGTAACGACTACTACCACCAAAGATAGTAGCCGGGACCAACAGCTTAACGTGCCATCCGAAGCACGGAATCATCTTTATTTTTCAGACAATCAGGTGATTCAGCCTGCAATGTCCTAACCAACTGGGGAAAACGCACAAAGTGACATATCACTGGGTGTCCCCCGTGGGAATCGAACCCACGACCTCCGTGTCAGGAGCCCAATACTCTTAACCATTTGCTCTTAAACAGTTAAAAATCTGTAAACTGTATTATCAAAGAATAATTTGACGAAAACATTTATACCTCATAAAACTGTCTGTAGTGATTTGATTGATTTATTTACTTACTAAATAGTTAAAAAAATTGGTTCACTTCCGAATCAAGTCGTTTACTAAAAAAACACAAATATCCCTAATAGATGTCAAAATTTTAAAATACGAACACGTCTAAAAGAAAGAAAGCGAGCGAGCTTTTTAAAAATAGAACTGTAGCAGAACGAATCTTCAAATAAGGAACGCCTAAAAAGTCATTTCGGGCGTAACGGTTTTCTTGATGGACAGTATTTGACGTTTTTTTTCTTAAATAAATTAGATGATTATTTATTGCGCCCAGCTGATTACTTGATATTATAAATTTGGACCTTAGGCTTGTTTAAGTAGGCTTTAAGTTAACTTAGTTTAGGGCCATTATGTTAAGCGTAAGTGCCTTGTTAAGGCGGTAGCGCTATCTTGATAACTTGTCGTAAAACTTTAAAACTTGTAGTCGATTTTTAAAAAGGTTGTAATGTTGCCAGGTTAAGTTTGAATGATGCAAGTTTTGCCAATTTTATGTTCTGGTTTTTATAATTATTAAGGTACCTGCGGGGATGTACCTGTTAAAAGGCTGTTTTGGTTCTTGCGTAGATTAGACTTTACGCCGATATACTTTCCCGTTGCGAAGTATTAGGCGACTAAGGGATATAAGGTTTCTTCCGTTGTGTGTTTCTTTATAAAAGCTAGCTTTTCATAAATATAGCCAATTGGCGCGTTATTGCACACGCGATCGATTTGGTAGCAAAGTTCACGGTTTCTGGGTGAAAAGTCGTGGGTGTCGTCGTTTAGTGTTTTTTATGAATACAAACAGAAGAAACAATTTTAATTTTAATATAGGTAATATAGCTTTTTAGTGACATCATTTAGGAATCATGACTAACTAAAAGCTATTTCTTTCGCACAAGCTTAGTAGCACCCCAATAGCCTTGTTGCGATATTTTTGACTACCCCTTGAAGGCAATAGGGTCGTGGGTATTATACAGGGTCCAACTTAATTTACTGACGTTTTTTTGAGGAGATGATTAGAACAAAAAAATGAATAACTTTCTCTATTGGACTGAAATCGAAATCACGAAAAGAAAATCTGATTTTTAGAAAACGGTTTTTCGCTATTTAGATGTTGGTGAAATAGAGAAAGTCGTTCAGTTTGATGGTCTGAGCATCCCATTAAAAAATCCGTCAGCGGATCCTGCATGTCATGTTATAGTATAAGAGATGAGTGTACTTTTTGCAACCATCAGCAGCAAGGCTGATTCAGTGTTTATGGGGTACAGAGCATCTCTGTGATGGGGATGGACCAGGTCTGCCTGCATAACTTCAGTCGGTTTAGGAGTTACAGACGTTTAAAGGTCAGTTAAAAATACTGTACTGTTCACATAGCTACAGTGCATATTACAATAATATCATACGATCAGTCTTGCAGCTGATCGTTAATTTTGTATTGACCTTTAAACGTCTGTAACTCCTAAACCGACTGAAGTTATGCAGGCAGACCTGGTCCATCACCATCACAGAGATGCTCTTCATCCCATAAACACTGAATCAGCCTTGCTGCTGATGTTTGCAAAAAGTACACTTATCTCTTAAAACATTATGTTATGTGTTCTACCTGTTTTTTTAATAAACATATTATCAAGTCATCTTAAAACAGCATCTCTATGATAAAGATTCTTCTTTTCTTATGATAAAGATAACAAATCAGAAGCAACCATTATTGTCTATGGTCATATTTCATCCCAACCTGTTATTAAGGCTATACGTGGCGCCGGATAAGTGTACACCTACCTTTAATTTGTTAGACGATTGAATTATTAAAAAATATAAAAGGAAAAAACTTGTTACGTGAATGTCAAAGAAAAAAAAGCGAAGAAAACAAATTGAGAAGGCCAAGGTCAGGCGCGGGTCAACTCAGTGACACTTTCAATATTTTAACATATTTACCTAATAAAGAACTGGATTTTTTTTCTCTTTATTTTTCTATAAAACGTGATTTTGTAGGAAAGACGTGTTGAAACTACTGCCATTTCACGATGATTGTTTTTTTTTTTCTATTTTTGTTCATCTTTTACGTAACGGTTGTCTGCTGGTAAGGTTGATCACGGACATTACTTAAGGGGCTACCTGCCGGTTTTGGGTAACTTTGTAACCATTTTATTCATTAACTATGGCACTTTTTGAGCTGAAAAATAAACTGAACCATCTACAGGATATGAGAAGTGATGTGGTTTTTCTAGAAATAGATTTTAATTAATAAAACCGAAGAAAAGGGACTCTAAAGTCACCCCTTTTTTTCCAGTTGTAACCATTTTACTCTTACATTTTGAATCAGAAGAAAACGAAAATTTACAGTATTGTTCACAATATAATTTAGAATGATGTGGTTTTCTTACTTTTTAGAAATTAATAAAAAATCATCTAATTTTTCAAAGAAAAGAAATTTCTGACCGGAGCCACGCGCTCGTTCGCATCGATTAGTATGGAGAGTCGTGGTCCAGGGCAGATACGCCTTAAGAGGAAAAGCGGGTGCCGTTAAGTCCGTGCAAACGTATTAAACGTATTCCATTGACAATAGAGCAAAAAATATGTACTATTGTAATCTACATTACCACTGTCATATCCCAATTTTTTTTCAATAATCTTTTTACTCTGAACTAGGAACCGTCTATAATGACGAAAATTGCATATTTTTCAGAAATCCCGCAAATAATAACGAATATAAACAATAACAGGAAACCATAGACAAAGTCTTTCTCATACTATTCTAGATTTTTTTTCAATTCTTCTCGTTGTTTCGGAGGAGGAAACAGGGGAATACGAGATTGTGATTTCGTACTTTTAATGCTAAACGTTGTTAGATTAATATTACTATTTTTGTTATGCACTAATATATTTTCCATAGACAGACGATAAATAAAACCATATTCTATGTTTACTGACCACATAAAAGCCAGTAATTAGATAACGAATCATAAATACTAGTCTCTACAACCTAATAGCTACCCGAGGATATAATAGCGAAATTAATTTCACCGACGTGCGCAAACGCCGCGGGTGTTAGCCAATGCCGTGCGAGCGCGCGAATTCTCGGCTAATCGCGAGCAAGCGCGGGAACTCGCGACCAATCGCGAGCGAGCGCGGCAACGTGCAGCCAATCAGGAGGCGGTATTTGCTATCAGTAATCGCTATTGGAACGGAAAACGTAAATAAATCTGCGCAGACGTTAACGGATGCAGATGCGTGCGATACTTTTTGAAATTAAATGGTATTGTTAAAATGGGAATAGGAAGTTGTAAGGTGTTTTAGTTGATTAAGTTGTCTTACTTTGATGATGGGTTTAAGATCCCGTTATCTTTTGGTCAGAAAGGGATTTATTGAACGGATTTGGCAATTTATCGACGGTGACTTGGTGTGTGTCCATTCCATCAGTTCGTGCCAGATTATGGCGACCCCAGAGTCTCATATCTATTCGTACGGTTTCAGAGGAACTCTTTTAGCATTTTCAAGGATTCAATGACAGACTATCGGAGCTGGGAACTACCTACACGTTTCCACCTAAGATAACCGTTATACAGGGTGTTACATAAGTATAAGAATACATTTTTAAAACTCTTTAGGGGGTTGTTTAGACCGTCAAACTGAACAACTTTCTCCATGGGACCAACATCGAAATCGCGAAAAAAACGTCGGATTCCCATACAAACATATTTTAGCTTGAGTCGATTTGTAGAGAATAGAACATTTTTTTTTTGGCGATTTCGATATTGGCACCATAGTGAAAGTTGTTGAGTTTGATGGTCTAAACCACCCCCTTAAATGTTTATTTCTAGTTTTGTAACACCTTGTTGTATACGTAAAAAAAAAGGGAAACCGTTGGATGAGGGCAGCGCAGGACCGTTCGTTATGGCGATCCTTGGGGGAGGCCTATGTCCAGCAGTGGAACCATCGGCTGAGATGATGATGATGATGACCTAAGAAAAGCCAGGAGCGTCTGTCTTACTCACTATTCAGCTCGTAATTCTTTCCTCTCGCTCACACTCTTAAAAAAAGGAACTGCTTTACACGTGCTAAAATAAAGTTCACTCTCGTATGTCATTCACCACAACTATTATCTAATTAGTTAAGAAAAAACATAAATACAGCCTTGAAGTCGTGTCATAAAACAGATTCAAAGAGATGATAGATACGTCGGTACATACATTGTAACACTAATCGACGGCTTGAGTACGTCAGGTTCAGAAACTTAAGTGATTTTAGCCCGTTCTTTAGGGTTGGCACTATTATAAATAATGTTAGTTTCAGTAAATAATATGCACGGTCATTTTCCCGCTTCAGGTGCACATCACAGCCACATCACGGGTACACTGAAATATCACTTTTGAGCTTGTATTCCAAGATCCAACCGCAAAATTATGCACCTACCTATTTGTTTGGTGAACGAAATTTGATTTAAGTTAGAGTTTATACAACGACACCGGGCTGCCTAGCAAAATCTTTCCGCATGTATCTTTACCATAATTATTTATGGTACCATTTTTTCCTGTTCTGTTCTGGAAGTCTGTCTTCTGTTTTGGAAGTAATTGAGGTGCCATCTGAAGTAGACCGATGTACAGAACTGGAAAAACTAGGGTTGCCACCTCTCAGTCTGTCGCAACTCTAGGGTTGCTAGGTTCAAAGAAGTCATTTTTAACCCTAGAGTTGCGAATTTGTGGCAGACTGAGAGGTGGCAACCCAAGTTTTTCCAGTTCTATAGATTGGTCTCAGAAGATATCAGGCTTAATTTTAAGACTTATTCTCACTCCGCAAACCAGTGCGGAACAATACGAAATAACACACAGTGACAACCCTAATGAATGCAAAAATTTCGGCAGAGTACACGCTTTTAGCATGCGCAGTAGCATACGGCGTGACATGAAGGAACGTAACTGTGTTGCTCTGATTGCTCGACTTAATCGCGAATTAATGACTAGATTTGTATGGGAAAAAATCTGTTAATCTGCGTCTGTGACCGATGTGGGGAAACGTCGGGTTCGCGATGAAGTTTGCGGTTTGGCATGGCGTCAGCTACCTAGATACACTCATATTTTGTACAAAAACTGTTCCTCCAGAATTGTCAACTGTATAAGCATAAGCATAAAGCATAGAATATGCTCACGACTACATTCCGCGAGGGGGTAGTCAGAGATATTCTGAAACCTCAGAAAATCCACGTTTCACCAGTAGTACCGAAACTCTGTCCAGTGTGACAGGGGTGAGCCCGTGTCTCCACCTATAATGGACAGTGGGTACAAGACATGCCTCGAAATTGAACCATGCAGGTTTCCTCACGATGTTTTCCTTCACCGAAAAGCCATTGGTGTTGCAAATCGTACATAAATTCAGAAAAACTCATTGGTACGAGTCGGCCTGGACGGGGATCGAACCATCGCCTCCTGCACGGCAGGCGAGGTTACTCGCCACATGACCACCACGGCTTGTCAACTGTTTAACAAAAAAATATCTGACGGTTTATAAGGTGATGATCGAACCATCAAACTTTCTTCTTAGGTCTTTCTTCTTCTTCTAACACCTTCTAACCTCTATCAGGACAAAAAAAAACCGGGGTAAAAGAAAAACTGCAAACCTAATCTACCCAAATTTATGTAGGAACAGAAAATTATTTTCTGTTTGCGATAAGTCCCAAAAAAATTACAGTACCTAGGTACATTATGTAATAAAAATTAACGAGCATAATAAGAAAGACCGCGTACCGTTTTTGAGAGTAACGCGGTGCGCAAAATATACCTATTATATATACTACAACCGTGAATATAAATTTCGTAGAACTTTAGTGGTGCAGGCCAGGAATCAAACTGCTCTTTTCACCAATGATTTCTACCCGATCCGCCGCATATTCCCGGCACCGCCTAATGCCGAGGTCCGCATCCCTCTTTGGTGTGCCCTTGGGCAAGTTACCTACTTTATCTTATCACTAAGAATAATATTTAATTACTTACGTATGTTGTATAAATCAACAAGAATATTGTAAACAGTAAATTTTGTCATTGGAATAGGTACTGTCCTCTTTCCTTAACTCCCTAACGCCTTTAAAAGGTGACTAAGTTGTAGTGCACTGTAACATATTGTACACTTAGTATGCAAAATAAACATTTGATTTGATTTGATTTGATTACTTCAGCTTACTGGTTCAGTAGACCTACCAGGGGTGCGATTTTTGAAAATCATACGAGTGGTTCGGCAGTAGAAAGATGCATAATCTCCATAGTAATTTTGACATTTTCTACTGCCGAACCGCTCGTATGATTTTCAAAAATCTCACTTCAGGACGCTTCGTCGCAAACTCTCTTCCATCCAGGCTTCCAACCGCTCCAAAGGTGTCATACAAATGCTAATAAAATAAATTCCAAAATAATTAATTTAGGCATTCATTGTGGGTGTTTAAACAAGTTTTTTACACTTAATGGAGCAGTGATTAAAATCGTGAGGCGGTGCATGACTCGGATGGGGAATCCCAACCTATTAGGAGTTTGGATGATAACATGTATGAGCTATTCAATTTATTTTTAGTTTTTATATGCCCTACATTATGGGGATATGATATACCGTACTGTTGGCGCGCTCCATACAAACGAAGTCTGGTTATATTTTCAATACTAACCAATTAAAGTCAATGAATTTTTGCAGAAATAATCTAGAAACTTTCTATGCATGTATGTTGTCCGATCCGATTAAAAATATACAGTTTAAATGCTAAGGACTAATTAAAGTTTAAATTCAATGGTTATTTTATTGCTCAAAAGTCATTTATATTGTTGAATCTAATTAAAATGTTACCCTAATTTATTTGTTTTGAATATCTATTATTTAATGTATATTACATTAACAAATAAAAAAAAATAAAAAAAATGATTGATTGAATGATTAAAATGAATGCATTGGTATTAAAATTATTAAGTTTATATTCTTCTGGGAGGTACAATTTAGATTTCTATATTGCGTAGTGAACTGTTTTTTAATATGGTTTAAGGTAGTCTTTTTGTCACTAAATAGTACATGTAACAGTTTAAAAGAACAATTTATAATTACTCTCTACTCCTCCTAACAAAAGTCCGTAAAATGACTGGGCTAGTATGCCTGTGCCCTGCCTTGGGACGTATTTAGGCTGTGATGATGATGATGATTGAAAATATAATCAGACTTCGTTTGTATGGAGCGCGCCAACGGTAATTGAAAAATACAACACCACAGACATCCCCTGTGCTGGACTTCATTGCCTCGTATAGTGAGTGTTCGTCGCTGTGAATCCTGGCCATTCCTGGCTTACAGGTCTTTGATGGGGGGAAATGGTCATTGTTACAAACACCACAGAATAAACAGGGTGCAACAAAACACCCTAGTAAAATTGTGTACCTACCACCCTTTTGTGGTACCGAAGGGGCAGTGCTTCAGTCCATCTAACTATTCTAAGGGTTGAACTACACCACGTAGCACCGCATAGACGGAACGCGATCGCACGCGGCGTGCTGTTCCGTGCTGTTCCGTTGTCTATCTTATATGCTCTAGCAAATGACGTTCCTGAGTAACAGAAAAGGATGGAGCGACGGAAAAATGCGATGCTGTGCAACGTTCGGCGTTCCTTAACTTTGATGATAATTTCAAACACTCGTGTGACACGTAACGTGTCTATATTTTGAATAAATTAAAACTAATTGCTATAACTAATTACCTACGTCACATTTTTGTTTTAACTCTTCGACAGTGTTTCTAAGTGAATAGTTTTTAACATGTTATGGTAATGTTATAAATGTATAATACTACAAAAGATACAACTCCTTAATCTGCCTCGTTTATCCTGGCGCTTTCTGGCATAAACTCATCCAGAACTACCGTGCGGTTGTGACGTCAGTCGCCTTACACTGGTAACTAGTACAGTCATTATTTTTACATTATTTTTTAACGCGAATTGTACCTACTTGTTTATTTATAGCGAGGTCAATGTCCTAACAGTCTAGATTGTGAAGGTTAAGGCTAGAATATAGAATGTACGTACTAAAAGATCACTTGTTAAAACTTGATTTTTTAATTGTGTTATTGATTTCGTATAATTTGTGTTGAATTGTTTTTTCTTGTCTTGTTTACTTGAAAGGAGGAAATAGTAGATTGTTTAAAAAGGGATGAAAGTCACCTATTGCACACGAGATGTTTGTCGCCCTGAACGAAGTGAGGGGCATCATAGTTCGAGTTTGAGTGACTTTTATCCAAGTTAAACACTCTGTTTTGAGACTACGAAGAAGTAAACAAAAGCCAGATACCTACATACATACACGCAAATCAATTTCTGAACGTTTCGAACGACAAAACGTTAGAAACTTTATAATCACTCGGGTTGCCAATACGAAAGTAAAAAAGCATTCGGAAATATGTATGCTAGAGTGAGACTGATGGACTTCCCGAGTGATTTTTATACGTTTTGAAACGGATCCTTACGAAAAATTTGCAACATCTCACCCTTCGATCAACAATATACAACTAGATAACGGGTCGCATACAAAATCAAAGAGAAATTCTGTCCTCGTGAATATACAAAATTTTTTGTTAACGAACCGAGAAAACAGTCCGAATACATTATAATTTCGACCTCAATGCAACCATAATTCCTAGTAATTTAAAAAAGGAACACTGCGGCATTGCGAGACGTGCTTACGTTGGCTTTGTTCGAACGCAACTAATTCAAAATAAGACCTCACTCCAATAGTGAGGCGTTATTTGCCGGGACATGTTTTGAGCGCTGACGCGTTATCTAGTTGGATATTGTTGATCGAAGATCTCACCTTCCCACATATTTTCAAGTTGTTTGCCGGGTACGTAACAGGAAAACATCGTGAAGAAACCTGCATGCTTCAATTTCGAGACATATAGGTATTGTACCTAGTGTCCATTACAAGTGGCGAGTGTTGAATCTCGAATAGGAGGAAAAGCGTCTGTCAAGAACTCAGACCATTCTGCTCACTCCCCGTCACACTGGACAGAGTTTCGGTACTACTAGTGAAACGTGGATGTTCTGTGGTTTCCGAATATCTCTGACTACCCCTCGGGGAATGTAGTCGTGAGCATATCCTTATATGCTTGCCGGGTATTGTACCCGGTGAGGTGAGGTCAAAATTGGTGTTGGGGAGAGGGAGTGACCGTACTGTATGTATACAGGGTGTAAGGAAAAGTATCATTAACCTTTAAACCACAAACTCTACCCATAAAACTGAACAACTTTCACTATGGGGGCAAACCGATCAGAGCAAAAAAAAATCTGCTGTCCCATACTAAACTCAAATATCTACTCGACTCAATGTATGCAACAGCTGTTTTTTTGCTCCGATCGGTTTGCTCCCATAGTGAAAGTTGTTCAGTTTGGTGGGTAGAGTATGTGGTTTAAAGGTTAATGATACTTTTCCTTACACCATGTACTATTTCTTATACTGCTCTCAAGTATTATAAGAGATAAGTGTACTTTTTGCAACCATCAGCAGCAAGGCTGATTCAGTGTTTATGTGGTGTAGAGCATCTCTGTGATGGGGATGGACCAGGTCTGCCTGCATAACTTCAGTCGGTTTAGGAGTTACAGACGTTTAAAGGTCTGGAAAAAAATTACGAACAGCTGCAGGGCTGATCGTATGATATTATTGTAGTATGCACTGTAGCCATGTGAACAGTAAAAAAACTGACATGGTTCATCAGTCGGTTTCGGAGTTACTGACGTTCAAAGGTCTGACCTTTGAACGGCTGTATCTCCTAAACCGACTGGCAGTTCATGTCAGTTTTTGTACTTTTCGCATAGCTACAGTGCATACTACAATAATATCATACGATCAGCCCTGCAGCTGTTCGTAATTTTTTTCCAGACCTTTAAACGTCTGTAACTCCTAAACCGACTGAAGTTATGCAGGCAGACCTGGTCCATCCCCATCACAGAGATGCTCTAGACCACATAAACACTGAATCAGCCTTGCTGCTGATGGTTGCAAAAAGTACACTTATCTCTTAGTCTAAAGGCCCCTGGTGTGGTGTTAAAACATAACATTCTGTATTAAAATGCATTTGCATTCCATTTATGAAGTCCAAGAACCCTACATTTAAAAGTAATCCACTAGCAGGCATAACTTGAAAGGCAAACTCTCGTGTTATTGGCGGAATCACCATAAATCTAAACATTTGGCTGCTCGCTGGCAGTTGGCACGGCTGCCGGGCTGGAGGGCCGGCTGCCAACAGCTTCCGAACGGACGCCGGTTCGGTGCCGGCCTGCGACAAGTTTCTGTACTCTACATACCTACGTACATAAACTCACGACCGTGTTCCCATTTTGAGGTGGTCATTTACGTTGCCACATCTTTTTCAAGATGTACTCGAAATTAACTTATTAGAATATGGTTTCGTACGTATGATGCGGTCGTGGAAACCCTTAGTCACCTCGTACGACACCTAGACAATGTGACATTCTACTGTGGCGTTGACGCTAGTAGAAAATGACAGAATGTATGAATTTGACATTAGCGATCGAAACATTTTGACGTTTGTTTTCGTACCAATATACGTCAAGTCCATAGGTACATTATTTATATACCTAGAGCAAACTCTAAAAAAACCTAGTTTATTTTTAAATGGTTTGTTCTGGCTTTTCAGTGAAGGAAAACATCGTGAGGAAACCTTTATGCTTCAATTTCGAGACATTGACTGTTCGTTATAAGTAGCGACGGGCTCACCCCGTCACACTGGACAGAGTTTCGGTAGGTACTACTGGTGAAACGTGTTCTGAGATTTCAGAATATGTCTGACTACCCCTCGGGGAATATAGTCGTGAGCATATCGACCCTTCTGGCCTCAAAGGTCGTAAACGCCACTTTTAGCCAAAATGAGTTAAAAATGCAGTTTTGCTCTATCGATCGGAGTATTCCCCTGTAAAAAGTAATTTATGGCGTTTACGACAATTGAGGCTAGAGGGGTCGATATGCTATGCTGTACGAAAAGGTAGCCTATGCACAAATATTTACAACATAAGAATAAAATCATAACGTCCTAAAACCATAAATTAGCTAAAGCTTAAAATGCAATGTTTCTGTCCATCCTTAGAGAAAACATACGGTCGTGAAGTTATGTAAATACTTTTAAACACCATCTCTAGACACAAGTTCTCTATTGTGTAACAATCAACGCACTCTATCTCCCACTTTTATCAATCTAAACGCATTTCCTCCTTTCCTTCCAACTGATTCGTGATTGAATTTTTTTCTAACACCCCATTATTTCATAAGAAAGCTTCATAAGTGTATTAGCGCTGTTTACTAACAACACTACCTTTCTCATGTTTCCCACCATACTTTACTGTTTTAGGGTTCTACACCAACATTCAAAAAACGCAAATATTTCAAACTAATCATGAATTAATATATAAATGATATTGAAATGTCTGCATGTGCTTTTAGAATTTTCGGTTTTGTTTGTCGGTTTCGAGTTCGTACAATTTGATTTTTACGTTAACCAGATCTAATGTCAAAACATTTCTTGTCTGTCTGTCCGAAATTATTTAGGTACCTACTCCAAATTAATGTTATAAACTCACAATGTTTGTAGAATAGTGTATCTGGGATCAACTGACCTGTAATTATACCATAGGAAAATATTATGTTCCCACGGGAAAATGTTTGTCAGGGGTAAGTAATCTCGGAGACTACTAAAACGATTTAAAAGTTTTCACAGTTCTATTCGAAGGTATACTTTCCTGTGGCTAACCAGGGCACAGATTATATAATACTATACAGTACAGATGCCCAACGTCAAACAATGGAACGCGACTGCCGTAACGCGGGCAGTCTTCGGGCAACGTAAATTACTTGATTTTCCGAGGCTCATGAGATTTTTTTGTAGTCAGATCATGTATTTTTTGTAGTCAGATCATGTATTTTTAGTAACAATTTACACTTTTACGTAAACATTAATTACAAATCGATACCATAACGCCATATATAGCCATTTTTTAAACAAAAATTTCATTTGTATGGGATAGGACACCATGACCAGGGCTTTAAATTCTAAAATTGCATATTCCAAACATCAATTTATTTTCGTTAGCAGTGTCCAAACTCTGTTCAGGAACCTTACACCTTACCTAAAATTCTCCTTACAATATGCCCACTGATATACAGTATACAGGGTGTAAGGGACAGCCCTCCGCAAACTGAAACGGTGAACTCAGACCATCAAACTGAACAACTTTCACTATGGAGCCTACCTCAGGAAAAAAAATCAGCTGTCCCATACATTTGAGTCGGGTAGGTACGGCAGTTTTGTATGGGACAGCTGTTTTTTTTTGACGTTTCCTGAGGTAGGCTCCATAGTGAAAGTTGTTCAGTTTGATGGTCTGAGTTCACCGTTTCAGTTTGCGGAGGACTGTCCCTTACACCCTGTATTTCAGTTTATCACATTTCCCGATACCTAAAAACATAATTATAAACTACGGAACCCTATAACAGGTCGATTAACACACTCTTGACCGATTATTGTTTTATTTTTCCAATAATTCAATAATTGAATTCCGATCTCCAATTCGCGAGAAAACCACTACCTGTCCATCTCTTTCGTCAAGAATTTTTCACGATGCTCTCTCTCGACCATGCTAATTTGCACTCAACCACCATAAGCAAAAAGTTTATATTCCATTGCTATATTCCTCCTAAACTTTATTGACGTAACCACCATTCCACTACCAACAAAGAACACACTTTAAACTATCAGATATTAGAGTGTATTTTTGGTTGATTAAAAATGTTAGTTATAGGGATGGGGATAGCAAAGTGCAGAGAATGCTTCCGTTAATAGAATTTTAATGAAGTAATGTCAGGTCGGATGGAGTTGCATGTCATGCCCATCTCCTGACGCGTGTGTCTGGTCAGTTGTACGGTCCGCAGGTTAAATTGGAGCAGAAATGGACGCATTTAAAAATTATTGTTTCATGGGGCTTGATTTCCTATCTTGAAACCTCCAAAGCCTTGTGACAACTAACTTGTCGCGTGCAAGGTATTGCTGTCTTGCATGCAAGGCAAGACAGCAATACCTTGCACGCGACAAGTGACAATTGACAAGTGACAATTGACAATTTACAATTGACAAGTGACAATTGACAAGTGACAATAACAATTCAGAGTACATTGCTGAGAATGCTAGGACACTGCAATTTAGCGTCATTAGTAACCAGCAATGTATGTACCTACTCCGAATTGTCACTTGTCGCGTTTATTCAACAAATGAGTTATTGTGTGTGATCCCATTTAGTTGGATTATGGGCGTGAGATTATGTAATGTAACTCATGAAAAAGTGTTACTTTGAAAAATTTTAAATTAAGCATATGCTCACGACTATATTCCCCACCGAGGGGGTAGTACTATCTCTTGAGAGATATTCTGAAAACTCACAACATCCACGTTTCACTAGTAGTACCGAAACTCAGTCCAGTGTGACAGGGAGTGAGTCGTCGCCACAATTTTGAAATAAACATTACTAAGTATATTTCTTCTTTCGAGTCAGCAGTGGAAAGATCAGTAAAACAGCAATGATCGTATCGACGTTATATTTTAATTTCATATCTATTTTTTTTAAATAAAAGTAGGTGACCCAACAGATGTTGTTCTGTCTTAAAACCATATTCGAACAATTACGGACATTAAAAAAAAAAGGTCAAGCCGTTCTCAAATGATGGCTTACCAAAGACCAGCATTTATATAAATTTATATAAAAGAAAACAGAAGATACATTTAAAAAAGTTCCTCTTCACTTCTGCCAACCCTACTCCCGCCAGCCAGTTATATTTGCCGAATCTGTACCATCAAAGAGTAGATAATAATTACAGTACAGTTACAGATCGGCCCGATACCGGCTCTAGCGCTGATAACAATTAAAAAAAAACCATTCGCCCTCCGAAACAAATCGGTTTAACAACTTTATTTTAAGGCGCCTCTATCTTTTGTTAACTGTGTCCTAAATTCCGTTAATTGCTCTATAATTTTAATATCAATTTGTAACCAACTTGATCCGAATGTATGGGTCCTTCTTAATATGCAGTCGCTATTTCGACCTTTGGTGCTGTGTGATGGACCATGGATGGAAAAAAATCTGCTGATAATACTTTTTTCGTGATTTCGATGTTGGTCCTATAGAAAAAGTTGTTCAGTTTGATTGTTTGATCATCTCCTAGTTTTATCTGTGGCCTGAAACCCGTGAAGTACCTATGATGTTTCAATGTTCCATTTATTTTCAGACGTATGGAGCACGGACCTGAAAGAAGTACGGACCGAGTATTGCACTAAAAAGATGTGAAGCATGCAAGCTAGGTAATACAATCTCGTTTGTTCTACAAGGGACCTACACTCACACAGATGCACTAGCTCTAGGCGCAGGTCCGACAACCCGTCACCTTATGTACCGCGTGGCAGCACGCACACAAAAGAAATGGGTGCTTCACTCATGATTTGATGACATTACGTCTGGTTCTTCTTTTTAGTCTGTGGTATGGAGTTAGTTTTTCTTTTTGTTCTGGCATAGAGCATAGACCCAACACACATTCCCACTACTGTTAACTCCTGTAAACCAAAATCAACATCGGCAATTCACAACGCTAAACAATGAAGTCTAGCAAGCCCGGGGGATGACTCTAATATGTCTTGGAACCCGCAATGAATTTAATCAAATAAGATAGGAGGAGTAAGAAAAACAATGTTATGTCGAACCATAGTCTCTGTTTTTCCCTCCAGGAAAATAAGTCCTAAGTTCATTCGGTGGATATACCCATTCCCTTTTTTCACAATTTATGCAGTGCAGGGTCCTTCTTAATATGCTGACGGTTTTAAGGATATGACCAGATCATCAATGTGAACAGATTTCTCAAAGAGATCATAGAAATTTCGAAAAATAATCTGCTGTCCCATAGATGCGGGTCGAGCCTGTTTGCAGTTTTGTATGGAACTGCTGTTTTTTTCGCGATCTCGATGTTGGTCCTATAGAAAAAGTTGTTCAGTTTGATCGGCTGATCGACCCCTTAGAAAACCGTCGTCATATTAAGAGGACCCCGTATACGGTCTTTGAGGAGTTTATGAGGGTTGGTTACCCTTACCCTCCTAATCCTAGGCTTAGGCCCTGACACATAGTGAGGCTTTATAGCCTCAGATGAAAAAATCTGTGGTTATCCACAGATTTTTTCATCTGCATCCAATAACGAAGGTAAGTAGTCCATATTCGATTAAGCAACCATATAATATGAAGCAGTCAAGGCAGGTAAGCCCATTTGTTTTAAAACTGCGGAATATAATTAATCTAATCTGATTCCGCAGTTTTAAAACAAATGGGCTTACCTGACCACAAGTTGTTGACTTAGAATACGTACGTTTTTAGGTTAACCCCAGTTCGACCAACGGTGTCGCGGTTACGCCGTCTGCCAAATTAAGAAATAACGCTAATCTGAGGTTACACGCCTTTGATTTTGGCTGGCTGGTGACATTAAGGCGCTTGTAATTATATAACTGTAGTGCTACGGCGAATTCATCATCGTTAGCTTATACAGGGTGTAAGGCGACCGAAAACTCAAAGGGGTGAAGCATAAGCATATGCTCACGACTATATTCCCCGAGGGGGTAGTCAGATATATTCTGAAATCTGAGAACATCCACACCTGCATGATTCAATTTTGAGGCATGTACTGTACCCACTGTGAATTATAAGTGGCGACGGGCTCAAAAAAAAAATGCTGTTCCATCCATCTCTTAGAGGGCTCCTAGGTCGCCTTCCATCCCGTAGTATATGCGCCTCACCAGTGGAAGTCTATATCCTGAAGGGATAGAACTTCTCCCATGGTCAATCGTGAGGGAGCAAGCCATACTCCACCATGTCGGCTTAATGCGTATTGGTGGAGGCAAGATAGCAGTCTCAAAGTGGATTTGAGACCACTATCTAATAAAGATTAAGGCCTATCACATGCGGAATTAGGATTAGTGGGTAGAAAAGCAGTCCACTATTATGGGATTTAATACACCAGAAAGACAGAATGCGTGAAGAAATTCAAAAATGTTGAGAAAGCGAGAGAGGTCTGGATCGTAGTAAAGGCGGTGTTCGTTCAGTTCTTTAATCATCCCAATGCGTGAGAATATGTGGGTATGTATGTTTGTAGGGCGAGAAAAATTAAAACACAGAAATGTTGTCCAAAACAGTGTTATACAGGTTGTAAAATAAGCATATATAAGCATATGCTCACGACTATATTCCCCGAGGGGGTAGTCAGAGATATTCGGAAACCTCAGAAAATCCACGTTTCACCAGTAGTACCGAGACCCTGTCCAGTGTGACGAGGGGTGAGCCCGTCGCCACTTAAAAAAAAAATAAAAAAAAAAATTTATTTATTATTAATATATTAAATTTCCCTAGAAAACATGTTTTTTTGCGTTTTAGTTGTAGGTATTCAGTTTGATGGTCAAAAAAATGAGATGATGGTCAAAAAGATGGAAAAAACTGCAATAGTTAAAATTTTTAAATGTTGTCCAAGTTGGCGAGAATTTTGAATCTCATTCCATCACACTCCAAATTAGAATGGACAATAGAGTAATTTTCCTCGCAAAGTTTCGCCGCGACGCGCATGCGCTGTACCTAATCGTAGCACGTGCGAAACAATTGTTAGCGAACAGTTAGGTACAGTGCAGAGCCGGATTAGGGGCTATAGAGGCAGCGAGTGTCGACATGAGGCCATGCATAGCAAGCATACTTCCAACGAAAAAAAGGAAAAATCGATTTGTGTCTTTGTTACTTTACGCATGCGAAAATAAGCCGAGCATGTCGGTTTTCTCGTTTTGTCGCTTTGTCTTGAGTGGCATGCTAGGACTGCGGAGGTCCTTAATTGCACAGTTATTTTTTCTGTTTATATTATAAACATACACACATACATTGATGTAATCACTACTCGTATGGGAATACCTGAAAGGGATTTCAGGTGGTCAGTCTCTTCTATCGTATTTTAAGGTTTCATGATAGATCGAAAGATATATCAAGTAGTAATAGATGGCAAATTTTTGTCCACGAAATCAGCATAAACACCGTAATATTATAGTCGCTGTTTGCAATATTCACAGAACTAAATGGGGCGATCATAATTATAAGCCACATGAAAAAGTAATTAACATTATAGAATTTTAAAATATAATTGAATTGAAGAAGCATCGCAACTAATAACCCTTTCTTCTTCTCTCCCTAGTTACCCCTACGTGGGGGATATACCCCATCAGGCTAGGCTAATTGGTCTCTTGAGGCTGTTGAGGCTTTTAGCCTCTACTTCCACTATATTGGGAATTTTACCGAGCCAAAATATTTGGTAGATGGCCTCCAAGACTTAGGGGGCCCACAGGCCGGTGCTTATTGTGCCTCTATGTATAATCCGGCCCTGTTACGAGGAGACGACGGAGGTATATAAAGCTATTAAGGTCACCTACACTTAGGTATCTGTGGCTTCTCAGATATATTATAACATGATGAATTGGGGTTAGTAATTATGTTGCTGACAGTAGCGATAGTACCTATAGTGCTTCTAGTTCTGTGTGGTTCCGACTTAGAATGGACCACCCTAATTCTTCCCGTGGGCACAGGTCCGGCACTCTATAGAACGTTTTTGAATTTCTCATGCGCACTTTGTGCAAACTGTCCATGACATTGCGTGTAGGGTTGAAAGCTTCGATCAAAATAAAATGAATGGATAGGCCTTAAGCGAACATTTCAAACCAGAAAAATGAGGCAAAACAAATGAAATTTTTACTTGTCACTTGTATGAAAGTGCCCTAGATTTGACAGATAATGGCGCTAGTTTGTATGTACCAAGTGCACCAGTAGTCCATTCATTTTATTTTGATCGAAGGTTGAAAGCCGCGCTTTGCACTTAACGTCATCTTATACATTTCGATACTTTTCATTGATCGTTCAGTTATTAAAAATAGTATTTGAGCAAAGAATTACTGAAAATGTGAATTTATCGTAATTTTTCAACGTTTTTATACACTGTAAAGACACAATTTTATGTAGTCATATAACGGGTGCGCGCCTGACAGCATTATTGCTTGGCTCCCCTAAAGTGTCCCCAGAAAGTGTGAGGTGAGGTGGGGTATCTGAAGTCAGAGAGGGGTGGGGAGTGGCCATTCTGTGTGTAGAATTATACAGGGTGTAAGGGACAGCCCTCCGCAAACTGAAACGGTGAACTCAGACCATCAAACTGAACAACTTTCACTATGGAACCTACCTCAGGAAACGCGAAAAAAAATCAGCTGTCCCAAACATTTGAGTCGGGTATACAAAACTGCCGTACCTACCTACCCGACTCAAATGTTTGGGACAGCTGATTTTTTTTCGCGTTTCCTGAGGTAGGCTCCATAGTAAAAGTTGTTCAGTTTGATGATCTGAGTTCACTGTTTCAGTTTGCGGAGGGCTGCCCCTTACACCCTGTATACTATTACCAATTCTGTGTCTAGGGTGTCGTACGAGGTGACTAAATGATCAAAGGTTTCTTATCCACCTCTCACCACTTGACACGTCATTCCATCCTGAAACTTAAATTGCTAAAATTGTGAGCATTGCTACAACTACATTGTTAAACAGAAAGTTGTTAGTTGTAGCAATGTTTCTGACCACCCCGGAATTACGGTCGTGAGTTTATCTCTGAAAAGCTGTAGATTCCTCCGGTTGTAGAGAAATTAAAATACTTACTTACTTTGGAAATATTGTTTAATTGTATAGAAAAAAAAAATACGATTGAGGGCAGCACAATAGGCTCGGTAGGCTCTTAACAAAAAAAGAGCATTAAATACGTAAGCACATGTTATTTAGTATACCTACTTATTGAAAAAAGTTTATTACAATATTATATAATTTCTGTGACGTTTTCAATCGTTATCGATCGATTTAATTCTCGAGAGATGTTATGCATCGATTAGACATTCCGAATGCCAGTATCCGAGTCGTGATGCTGCGTAATGTATCAAATGCTCGTATTTACCGGTAGCTACTTTAGTGCTTGTGATATACTGTGAGTTGAGATTTTATACGTTTGTGTTTTAAAAATCAGCCTTTCAGCTTCAGAAAGTGTAAATAAATTCTTTTTTTTTCATAATGCTAGATACTTTTTCTTATACTGTGCCTATATTAGGTAATTTAAAGAGTTCCCTGAAATGAGCTTTTACACGAGAATTTAATTCAAATAATATGCTTTAGCAAAGTTTAAAAAAAAAACTGGCTGTAATACTACAAAATTAAATGACAACTCAAACATAATTTTTCTTGGGTTTTATAGCGAAATACTTGGCCTATGGTTTTATGGCATATAAAATTTTTTTTAACGACGTGGATTGTCTTTTTGGAACTTTAGTTCTATACGTTTTAAATGTATTGCTCTCTCCTTACACCTCTCCGACCAAATTTTTAAATCGCTATAAGATGTTACTTTAAAAATTCAAAATAAATTTTTAAGCCAATCAAATCATACATAACATAAGAAAAGGTTAAAATCGCAAAGCGTGAGGGTATGGTAGTGTGAACTCAATTTTGCAGCTTCGTCCAGTTTCGAACGTTTTTCAGTTGTTTGTTGCCTTATAACTTGTAAACCATGCATTTTTCGGTATTAGATGTTATTTACCTGGGACAAACTATCCAGTTCGGTAGGTCCAACTTCGAGAACCGTCGAATCCAACTCGGCTGGGCAGCGTTCGGGAAGCTACGTAGTATCTTCACGTCCCAAATACCGCAGTGTCTTAAAACGAAAGTTTTCGACCAGTGTGTATTGCCAGAGATGACATATGGAACAGAGACGTGGTCGCTCACTCAAGGCCTCATAAAAAGGCTGAAGGTCACCCAAAGGGCAATGGAGAGGGCTATGCTCGGAGTTTCTCTGCGAGATGGAATCAGAAATGAAGAGATCCGCAGAAGAACCAGAGTATTGCTAAAGCCCAAAGAATTCCTCTTGCAAATCCCTCACTCATTCATATCTTCGAATGGAAAAGCAGCCTAAAATAATGCACGCCTTGAGTACGCCCCATCAAACTCGGTAGGAAGCAGAGTTCGTGCTCTATAAGCAACAGAACCAAAAGTTAAGTGCCTTCAATCATGAGCCGGTAGCCGTTAGTGGGGTCATAGGTTCAATTCCTGTTTGATGAGAAAGTGTTTAGTCTAATTAGGTGCAAATGGATGGAGGAAAGGTGATGTGTAAAGAAATGAAACTACAAGATGCCGGATAAATCTTGTTTTTGTACTTTGTAAAACTAACATACCTACATAATTAGCACTGTCCTACTATTGAATTGCTTTTTATAGTACCAACCATTGAAACAATTTTGTTTTCACCTCACAAGCTCGGAAAGATTCTGTTTATCGTTCGAAATCTGAGTGCAAAAGTGTATTTTATCCGCTAGCGTGGAAAGAGTTTTTGAAATTCGAATCTGTCTATTCAATATTTTTGTATACCGCCAATGCACTGAAAATGCTTAATAACTATTTCATGACACTGGCCAGCAGGAAAAAAAAAACTTTTTGAAATGTTCTTTTTAGCAATTCACTTTTTTTCCTCCCTGTTGTGAGGTGAAAAATTGTGTGTTTCGCTCGGCTGCAAAGTTATTCTGCGTCTCGTACCTTTGAAACCTTCGCTAAACGCTCAGGATTCTATTATTTGAACCACTCGCTTCGCTTGTGGTTCAATCCTAGAATCCTTCGCTTGCTCAGGTTTCAATAAAAGTACTCGCGCCAAAAAGCAACATTGCAGCCTAGCATAACAAATAACTATTACATTGCGGTACCAAATAAAATCGGCCAAGTGCGAGTCCGACTCGCGAACCGAGGAGGGTTCTGTACCAGAATATTTACAAAAACAGTAAAATAAATAACAGTCACTATATATTGTAAATGTAATAAATACATTGTAATGAAAAAAACAAAATAAAAACGTATCCGTTTGTAAAAAATTATCCGTGATCCTTAGCGCGAAACCGACTCTCACTTGGCCGGGTTTTTATTACTTTGTTATTTCACTTTAGACTTTAGAGTGTGCTCTATAATCACACCAAGTTTCATGCCTTGTATGTAGGTATTTCCGTTTTAACGATAGAGAACTTCAAACTTCAAAGACTTTATTGCGACACAGGTAATATAATGGTGGTGAACAGTATTTTAGATAGAGTTCTGTGATCTGCCCATGAGCATGCAATATTTAATTTGAAAAACAAAAAATCTGTCGTACTCTTGCTTACCATTTCTTCCTCTTCCGAATGAGATATTACAATAAAGCTCGTTACAAAAACTTAAGTTACAACTCAACTACGCCAAAAAAGGTACTGGTTGTCTTGATAATTTGTTGTATAATTTTATTTTACAATTTTTATAATGTAAATGTATTACTTTTAAATTGAATAATTTTATTTTACAATTTTTACAAATTTTATAAAGTGAATGTATTTGAATTTTGTTTGATTGTTTACATATTGGATGGAATGCCCAATTTAATTTGACATATTAATTTAACTTAAGGTTGCTGTGCCCTAACAGGTTTCATGTTTGATATCTACTAGGTATACCAGCATATAAGACCAGAAAGTTACAACATGAGTGCAATAAATGATTTCTATTTCTATTTCTAATCATATTGGCAACTGACACAAACGATTATTTTGTCACTATCTTCTAAGTTCCTAGTTAATGATACTGCAGTTAGATCTGCACCTACACCACTTAAACCATATGACGCGATTACCTTGACGTGGAGCTACCTGTAATTTGACATATTCGCGAACACGAAAATTCGAGAGACTACAAAAACATGGCAAAACGCGACAGCATCGCCTGCGGCCGCGCACCTGTCGAGTCGATTGTTGAACCAAATTACAAGCACGCGAGCTAACAGACGCGATGAACTGAAGCATTTTTTAACCGACAGCTCACTGGCAACTCCTTTACAATGAAGTTCAGCGAGTCTCTAATCGGTCGTAGAACCCGCAACGAATATAGAAGGAGTAGAAAAACCGGCTAGACGGACTCGCCCGTGCTGGTGTGGGGTTCCGTAGCCATGCATTAGTTCAGAAGAGGTTTGTAAGATGTTATTTGGATGATTTGATGGAAACTAGCAAGAATTGATCAAGAAACTAGCTTCTTAATTAGGTACCATTTTTCTGTTTTTGGATTACTATATTTGATATCAAATATTGATTCAATAGGTTCAATAATGGATGAGGTCGCCTTCACCAGGTCGTCGGTCCACCGTGTAAGGGGGCCTACCCACGCTGCGCTTTCCGGTACGCGGTCGCCACTCGAGAACATTTCGGTCCCATCGGCCATCGGTACTGCGAGCAATATGTGTCCCGCCCACTGCCACTTTAGTTTAGCAATTCTTTGGGCTATGTCAGCTACTCTGGTTCTTCTGCGGGATTCTTCATTTCTGATTCGATCTCGCAGGGAAACTCTGGGTGACTTTCAGCCTTTTTATGAGGCCTTGAGTAAGCGACCACGTCTCTGTTCCATATGTCATCACTGGCCACACACGCTGATCGAAGACTATCGTTTTAATACACTGCGGTATTTGGGACGTGAATATACTGCGTAGCTTCCCAAATGCTGCCCAGCTAAGTTGGATTAGACGGTTGATCTCTTTCTCGAAGGACGAGGGCATACTCGTTGGATGAGGGCAGCGTAGGACCGGTCGTTATGGCGATCCTTGGGGGAGGCCTATGTCCAGCAGTAGACGTCCATCGGCTGAGATGGTGATGATGATGATGATGAGGTTCAATAATGAAGGATTAATAGAGGCGGGGTACACAGATAGACAGACATATAAAATGGATGAAAGTATAAAGAAAGAAACATTATTTATTTGAATCTCCGACACATATAATCCTTTACAAATCTACAAATCTTTTTATAAGGGTTCCTTGCGTGACTACGGAAACCTAATTCAGATATCCGACTTGAGACAGCTGTAGGAAAGGCTCTCAGGCAGGCAACTGCGGTGGCAACAATTCACATCACAACACTAGACATAGACAATGAGCTCCAGAGACTTCAGGGGATCGCTCTTGCAGTCTGCTGTAACTAATAAGCACCTACAAACTTCGATAATGTTAGAACTCACGTCCGTGATGATCAGTGAGTTTTGCTATCGTCAAGCGTCAATCCGTACCGTGTGTGCTTCTACGTGCGGTTTCATACAACTCCTTGCTTCACAAATAACGGACTGACGTCTGCCGCTGCGTCAATGCGTCATTGTGTGTGAAATTCATGATACTGAACTTTGCTGAAGAAACTTGAGAAATACGCAAATAAAAATTCTAGTTTTCATACAAAAGTTCAATCAGCTGATTGCATTTAGTATGGAATATGGAAAGTCCCAATATTTTTGGCTAATTTCGTATCGGTTCCTTGGGGAAAGTTGTTAAATAGCATGTACAATCACACCCACTATCTACCCTAAACTCTAACGCCCTGTAGAGCGGCGTCACTTTGAAATTGCAGACGATCTCTACTTCTTCTTATCGTGTGGGCAAGCCCTGGTGAGTTTATTCAAACCGCCTTACGTCTGCTGACGTGGTTTTTATGTAACTACTACTACCACCAGAAATAGTAGCCGGGACCAACGGCTTAACGTGCCATCCGAAGCACGAATCATCTTTCTTTTCAAACAATCAGGAGGATTCAGCCTGCAATGTCCTAACCAACTGGGGAAAAACACACAAAGTGACATATCACTAGGTGTCCCCCGTGGGAATCGAACCCACAACCTCCGTGTCAAGAGTCCAATGCTCTTAACCATTAGACCACGGAGGCAGTGCAGGACAGGCAGACGACTCTACTGTTACTGTATACTATTTCTTGCTTTTCAAAGAAAAACATTATTTCATTCTCCAACACCAACAAATACAAGTGAATAAACTGAACAGGTGTCAGTGTCACAGTTAGATCTTGTGGCTTAACGCCATCTTAACACGGTCTTAATGCGTTCTGTCTGTTGATCTCTTACCTAAAAAACTGCAACAAAAACACATTTAACGGTCACTAAAAGACATTTAAAATTAAATCGAACGGAATCAACGGTCTATATAAAATTCAAAAACAAGCCGTTTCTCTGTAGCACCAACAATAGGTAGTAGCTAAAAAATACATTTACAAAAGAGATTGGTCCGAGACGCAAGCCAAAAAACGGGCGCCTCGGGACAAAACCGGCCAAGTGGGAGTTGGACTCTCGCCCTGGTGGTTCCGTACAAACTTGATTATGAAACGACTTATTGCAGAGGTAACCTACACTACATCACAGTCCAAGCATCAACTGAAAACATTTGTAACCGACAAAATTATTGTTGTACACACGGCGCGCACTATAACAAAACCAAGATAGGCTGGCCTCGCTAGGTAGAAATAACGTTTAGTGTCGCGGGGCCAGCTTATGTTTGTGTTGTGTAGCTTGAAGTGTCGCCGTGTGGACCTGTGATATAACTATATATGAATTAATAGATATCGGATTTACTCCTTTATTTGGGATCCTAGGACCATGCTTCTGTTTGCTTCTGATTGCGTAGACTTTTAGAAGCTTAAATTTTTCACACCTCCAAGGGAACGTATGATTAGTATTTGATATTAATTTCAACTTTATATCCGAAGAAAAAGGGTCTTGACAATCGGACAGACGGACAACCAAGTGATCGTATAGGGGTTTTTCCTTTTGAGGTATGGGACCCTAAAAAGATCATAGTAAGGGAAAAAATCGATATCGAATCGAATGGTCACTGAGATCAGATGGAACGTGCGTGACATAGCACGAGCATTGAATCGATCCGAGAGGCGCGTGGCCGAATTAATCGATGCAAAAATCGATTTTTAAAACATCGAGGCATGGATTGGAAAGTCTAGTCTTTGTTTTCCGTTAGAAGTTGAGAAACTTTTTTGTGATCTGAAAACTGTCTTTAACTCGTAGAAAGAGAATCAACTAGAAAAGGCATTAAAATAATAATAGTCACGAAAACGAGACAGCCTTATACGCTAATTACACAGAGTGAATGCGACAAAATCCATGTCGTTTGTCCCTTTCTGCGTATGCGATATTTTTGTTTGCCACAGTTGAAATTGCATACAAAATCTTGCAACTATGGCAAACAAAGGCACGATTTCTCATACATTTTTGTCATATCTCTGTCCCTTTCGAGTATACGCTGTCAGGAAATCTATAGAATACTCAACCTACGCTTTAACTGGTATTTTGAATCTACTGTATAACAAAAAATAATAAAAACTGGCCAAGTGTGAGTCGGTCTTGCGCTAATGGTCATGGAGATTTTTTTTTTAATTTTGCAACTTCATTATTAATGATGTTGTATTGTGTGGTGGTGTGGTACGGAAGCCTAGGTGCGCAAGTAGCCCGATTCTCACTTGACCGTTTTTATTTAAGTCACCGAGTGTGAGCAAATTTTTGTGAGTCAAAACGCGTTTGATTTTCTTACTTAATTATTGAACGAATTAAAAATGTAAGTATTAACTTACTTTTGTGCTCACGGTTCATACTAGATTAGTCGGGCTCTACAGGATGTAAAGAAAAGTACCTATTAGTAATCTTTAAACCTCATATTCTACCCACAAACAAAAAAAGTCAGCTGTTCCATACTAAACTCAGCCTACTCGACTCAAACGTATGGGACAGCAGATTTTTTTTCGCGACTTCGATGTTCGTCCCATATAGAAAGTTGTTCAGTTTGATGGTCTGATCGTCCCCTTAAAAAAAGTGTCAGCATATTAAGGCGTATCATCCCGGGACCACGACTATCCATACCAATCGATGCTTCGCACTATAGCGCGTGGCTCCGGTCAGAATTTAGCCGTTTTCTTTGAAACACGAGATGATTTTTTATTAATTTCGAAAAAGTAAGAAAACCACATCATTCTTAATTGTGTTGTGAAGTACCTATATTGTAAATTTTCATTTTCTTCCGATTTAAATTGTAAGAGTAAAATGGTTACAACTGGAAAAAAGGGGTGACTTTAGATTTCCTTTTCTTCGGTTTTATTCATTAAAATCAATTTCTAGAAAAAACCAAATCACTTCTCATATCGTGTAAATGGATGGTTCAGTTTATTTTTCAGCTGAAAAAGTATCATATTAAATGAATAATATGGTTATACAAAGTTACCCAATGAGCGTTTTTCTTTTCTTTTTCAAATTTAGTTCCTAAAAAACTCGACAGATGGCATGTTTATCGCCCCATAGGCCGTTCGCGAGATCTTGTCAAAATCTAGTCAAGACTGTGCCTGCCTTTTTTTAATGTCAAGGGATCGAGCCCATACAGCCATGTCAGGCGTAAAAGTTTTGAATTTCGATTAAAATTATTAGTAATTAATGAAATATGTCATTAAAAGATGCGTTGGCATCTTCTTGATCATCTTTTCACACTTTATTTATTCTAAAGAAATACTTTTTGAAATGTTGACGTTTCTTCGCACAGACCGTAGCGCCATCTATCGATCCCCTAGAAAACAAAAAGAAAAACGCTCATTTATTTCATGGTAAAACGGAGGTAGCCCCTTAAGAGGGACCCTGTATATAACATAGAAACAAACCATTTATACAAACTCGAACGACAAAAGATAATAACAGGCAAATGAAGCGTTGGAACGTCGCGATATAAAAACACTGCCAAATCTCCCTCCATGTTATTTTAGGCCCTTCAAAAATATTGAGCTCCGTAAGCGAAGAATAACAAAGGCGTGTGCGCAAGGGGGGATGGGGGGAAACACCCTTCGTTATTGTAAATTTTGTGAAGAAAAAACTTGTTATTAAGGTTGATGTTGAAGGTTATAACTAACAGGGTGTAAGTAAAAGTATAATTATCCTTTTAACCACAAACTCTACGCATCAAACTGAACAACTTTTACTATGGGAGCAAACATGTAAGAAAAAATTTCTGCTGTCCCATACGTTTGGAGTAGGTAATCGGGTAGGAGTAGGCAGTTAAGTATGGGACAGCATTTTTTTTTGGTTTTGACAGGTTTGCTCCCATAGTAAAAGTTGTTCAGTTTGACAGGTAGAGTAATAAACTAAAGTAGAAAGAGAATTTATGATTTTCAGGTCTATCAGGTCAGGTTTTTAGGATCTATATAATGCAATCTACTCCATACAAAAATCCGTAGATATGCTACATATGTAATTAATTAATTTCGTTATTTAAAAACGAAATATTTTTAAAAACAAAACCAACTGAAAATGTTTTATTTAAAAACAGTTTTTATTCTGTAAGTTATACAATAACGTTTACTTTTAATTAGAAACAGTAAATTTTTGATCAATTAATTTACAATAATAAACGTAAAAAATGTTATAACTCAGAGCTAATTAAAAACATCTAGAAGTGACATTAAAATGATCTTTTTTTCTAAGACTAAAAACTGTTAACTCTCATTTGGAGAGAGAGTGTCGCTTCTGTCTCGACACAGAGTACCTAACGTTTACGCTTTGTAGAACAGGGTTGTCACTGTAGGGAACCAAAATTATTCTAAGATAAAATGAAAAATGTTATCTATTTTATGAAATAGCATAGGTTTAAATTGTTGTTAATTCAATAAACGATTGTGCTAGTATCCTATATAATGTGCTAAAACCCAGCAAGATCCTTTGAAGTTGAAACTGGCAAATGATATTCTATTTAAAAAAATATGTTATTGCTTATTTATGTTACCTGACGTAAATAAACAATAATTTATTTTTTTAAATTTCTAAACCGCTGACAGTAACTTAACTTTTTGTCAAAGTCACATAACGTTTATTGTCTACTACCTACATGCAGACTGCAAATTCGAATCAAGGGTCTATTTGATCGAAATTCTTTCCTCGCCTTAAAACACCAAACTCAAACTCGAAATCTCAAACTCAAAATTTTGTAGGTGCCTATGCAAAATAATATCAGATATAGCTTTCTGACAAACAATTTTGCCTCTACCACCGCGTTGTTAGGAGGTGTTGTAGAGATTAAGATGCGGCTAGAAACTTTATAACGCACATCTTATAACAAAACAAATTAATACTCTCTTTCCAAATTTTACAAGAAATTCCCATAACTATGAAACAATTAAGCAAAAGCAGTAGGCAACCCTAGTCCCCAGTGACGGTCGACTGCTGTTTTTTCATTTACGAATATTTTCCTTGGCTCACGATATTTTTTCTGTCTGTTTTCCCAGATGTAAGATAAACTACACTCCATCAAAATGTACCTAATTTTTTTTTCTGTTATTTCTCTCGAAAAAAATGTCTGCTGTTAAAATTTTGGCCTAACCTATTAAGTAGGCAATTTAGGTTATTCGGCATTGTGTATTTAGATCGATTGAATTTCTTTTGAGGTACCTAACAGTGTGTTTAGAATTGATAGCTTTAAAAAAAGAAGTAAATGTTTTAAAGATAAACCAACCTGTAAATTTTTTTTTCACATTTTGTTAGTAATTTGTTAGGTCTAAGGTGGAGTCTTTTAATGTACCTAACTATCTGGTAATTTTTTTTTTTTTAATTTATTTATTGAAAGAAAAATGACAAAAGATTTAAACAATTGAACTTCCAAAAACCATCGGAGGTTTATCCGGAAGTGCAACAAAAACAATAGAATTGCAACTATGGAGCAATTGCGCTTAGACCTATTCAGTTCCTTTTTTGACCAACACCTGCCTTCTAGATGACTTAATCGTGATTCTTATTAGTGCAATTGCTCAATAGTTGCAATTACCAGATAGGCAAAATATTTCAAGACGTCACCTTTATTTAAACGACACTCACCTTTTTTTTTTTTTTTTTTATCGGCGCGTCTAATCGAGGCCTCGGGTGACCAGAGGGCTGGCAGCTACCTCGACCAGCGAATCAGCCTGGCCATACAAAGAGGCAACGCTGCCAGCCTCCTAGGCACCCTGCAGGCAAGCGGCGGCAATTTAGAAGATATTTTTATTTATAGTAGGTAAGTATGTTTTTTTATTTTAGTTTAAGTGTTATAATGCCAAAATATGTGTATTATTTCTGTAGTTAATAAAATAGCTTCTCTCAGACTTCACCTTATAGGTACCTATTTTAATTTACAAAATAAATATAATATTTAGAGGGACGAATAAAAATTACAATTAAGATCTTAAAACTATCTGAACCTATCAGAGGTTAAAATTTTGTAGAAACCCTATGGAACGAGAAACATAGCAATATTGCCGAAATATTGCTCAAAAACAGTTTCTTGCAATGTACAGGATCCAACGGTTTTTAAAAAGACGTTCACACATCACACCATCAAACTGAACAGCTTTCTCTGAGGGACCAGCATCGAAATCGCGAAAAAAAACAGCTGTCTCTTACATTTGGGTCGTTTGGGTTTTCAGTTTTGTATCAATTAGATGATTTTTTTTTCGCGTTTTCGTCATTAGTCCCATAGGAAAGTTGTTCAGTTTGATGGCCTGATAATTTCCTTAAAAAACCGTCAGCAAATTAAACAGTTGAAAGTCGAAATTTTTTTTTGCGAATTTCCTATATGTTTCTTAGGGAAAGTTGATCAGTGTCATGGGTACAATCACCCCTTAAAGTAGTGCAACTGTTTACCATAACACCCTGTATAAAAAAGTATGGAGGTGGACAAATGATATATTCTTCTCCTTTTTAGTCGTTTCCTCCAGGCTGAGGGACGTGACCATCGTGGGCCGCTTGTTCCATCACTCTCCAGGCCGCTAAATCATGGGCCCGGTGTACGCTGTCCTGTAATGTTGTCTTAGTAATTTCTTTGACAGGTCCATCTCGTAGGCATGCGTCCTCTAGTCCTTTACCTCTTTATGACCGTATGCCTAAAGAATTTAAGGACTCGTTGCATACAAAGGTGGAGAGCCTCGACTTGATGTTCAAGTTCAACTCATCGAGGATGGACTCATTTGTGCAGCGTTCATGCTAGGCTGCGTCAGCACAACATTTCGAAAGCGTCAATCCTTTGACGAGTGCGTGCTTTCAACGTCCAATGTTTCTGATGCATTTATGAATATTGAGAAAATAAATCTTTGTTTTGTTTTGAGGTTTATAAAATAATATTTCTGTTTCGCCATGACCAATTAAATCAACTTTTTTTTATTTCACTAGCTTTTATCGAAATCAGCACCTTCTGTGCAATAAAATATTAATTAAGAGCATTAAATTAAGTAATGAATTATAGTTCTCATATGAACGTAAAGCCATGGTGCATGTTATTGAATGCAGTTTTTTTGCATCGCAGACGCCTACATGACTACATTCCGTACTTCGCAGAATTTTTAAAACAAGTTTTTTATACGATCATGTTTTTAGATGTTTAGTGCTTTAAGGCTTCTTTGTTTAATATTGTATATAAGTCACAATCGAGTTTCAATGTTTGTTTTCCTTAATACTAATTAAAGCCTGACCAGAAATATAAAAACCTGGATTGGGGGCGCTGCAATCGACTATAACCTTTAATGTCAGTGTTCAAAGTACAAAAATTAGTTCCAATGATTTTCCGCAACATGGCGAGGCTTTTTATATTTCTGGTCAGGCTTTAATAAGACATTCGGCTATTTTTAATTCCCATCTTAACATTCTAAGGGCCTGTTTCACCACTTTTGGATAAGTTCTTGTTAGCTTAGCCAACACTTGTTAGCTAATTTGACATAATTTGTATGAAGAATATGTCAAATGACCTGTCGGATAAGCTAACAAGAACTTATCCAAAAGTGGTGAAACATGCCCTAAAATTGGTAAAGTGAACTTAGGCTTTTTAAGCCTTCAGACCCTATAGATTAAGATAAGTTAGTGAGTGAGTTATATTTATACAGGGTGTTAGGACTAACTGTACCCGGTGACTTTGATGGGTGGTTCTACTGACACTGAAAAACATTCCGAATGGAAACTCGAAAAAAAAAATCGATCGAATATTCTATCAGCTCGACATTTATCATGGTTAGTAATACAACCATTTATTAACACCCTGTATTAAATTTAATTGTATCTTGTAATCAACCAAAAATACCCATTTAACATTGTTTCAGCTCGATAACTTTGATGACAAAAATGCTAGACAATAATAATGATTGATCTCAGCGCGTCGAATGCGCCCGCGCATCCAGTCGCCCGTGACGTCACGCCTGCGCCGGTTATCTTGTTATTTCTTTTTTTGTTAACAGTGACCAGAGTAACCAGCTATATCTAACGGCTTGCCAGCTTTTACTACTAATTCTGATTTCTTGTTTAGGTATAGATTAAACGTACCTAGGACTTGGAATTGGTACTAAAAATTCAGGTTCCGGTTCTTGCCATTTCGGTCCCCCCCCCCCCCCCCCCCCCCCTCTACATCTGCCCAATGTAGGTCTCTGCTCCAGATTCCATTTTTTCCATAGTTCTTCAATACATACAATACAATGACAAAACACGAATGGATTTTGATCGATCACCATCTACAGGTGTAAGAAAAACTAATTAACCTTTAAAGCAGACTCTAATACCCATCAAACTGAACAACTTTTATAAATCAGCTGTCCCATACGATTGCGTCGATTAGGTGTTGCAGTTTAGTATGGGACAGCAGATTTTTTTTTTGCTCTGCTCGTTTTGCTCCCATAGTCAAAGTTTTTCAGTTTGATGGGTACCTAGAGTCTTGGTTTGAAGGTTAATGATACTTTTCCTAACACCCTGTATATTTTACACCCCCGATTTAGGATCGGTAGGCTTGTGTCCGCAGTGAGACGTACTCATACTGAATTACTTTCCCTAAGAAAACTTAGGAAATTCGCAAAAAATTAAAATTGTTCTTTCATATTAAAATATAGGTGCTACTGCTATTTGCTATCAGCTGATATAACGTTTGTATAAAGTCATTTATTGAGAATTTCCCTTGTTTCTTTGGGAAAGCATCATTTTAGTACAATCACCCATTAGAATAATGCAACTGTCTCCACCCTAAATGAATGATGATGATGATGATGATGATCCTTAACCCTATAGATGCGGCACAGTGACCAGATGCAATGTCACGGATGCAGCATTGCACTGTATGCAACACAAAAACACATTCTTTATCAACCCTTCCAACGCGCCCAGGTGATGTGTATAGTGGAGGCGGTAGGTTTTGATACTTTTTACTCTATAGCCTAATTCATTTTATAATAACTCTGACTTTGAAGCCAAATTTCATGGGTTTATATTACGAAATGGATAAGTAAATTAAAATAAAAACGAAAAAACAGAAAAGATTTTTTTTTTAAATAAAGTATGAATTGGTCATAGAGCACATAATCATAAAAGTGTATTCGTACCTATTTTAAGGGGAAGAAATGAGCTTCGCGAAAGTTGTTCAATTTGATCGTCTGAAGAACCCCTTCAAATATGACTGTTTCATGATACAAACAAACGTAAGACAAACGTTACTATGTTTGTTTGTCTCCACAGTCCACACGCGCGCGCGAGCTTAGGCAAACCCGCTGTACTGTACATTCTGTTAGAGTGTAAACTCTTTCTGTATCATTTATGGTTTTGCCTATGACAACAACGTAAAGAAAAACGTAAGCTTTTGTATTTAGAGCGATTATGTAACTACGTCTGTGAATACACATCATCCTGGTTTTAAATACGTTTTTCAATTAATCCTAATATGGTAGCAGAGCGTGGTTTGCTTGGTTCACGAATTAATTGTTAAACGCGGTTTTGTGGATATCCCGTAAATATGGCTGGCACCAGTAATAGTGCTTCGTTTGAAAAACTGTGTGGCATAGCCAACTACGCCACATGGAAATTCCAAATGAAGATGATCCTCATACAAGAGGACTACTGGAGTTGTGTGAAGAGGGACACCGCTGGAAAACCGGAATGCGAGGATGATTCCAAACAGCAGAAGGCTCTCGCAAAAATATGCCTTGCTGTACAGCCCTGCGCGTATACACATGTAAGAAACGCTACTACTGCATGTGAGGCATGGGAAAACCTACAGGCGGCCTATGAGGACACAGGCCTGTGTAGGCAGTTGGGCTTACAACGAATGTTATTCGGAATGAAGCTGGATCATTTTCCTGATATGGATTCGTACCTGTCAAAGATAAGTACGATAGCTCAAGATTTATCTGATATAAAGTCACCAATAGAGGACAAATTCCTTGCTACCATCATGTTAGCTGGGCTTCCACCGAACTATGACCCACTGATCATGGCATTGGAGAATAGTAATCAGAAATTGACGAGCGAATTTGTGAAGATGAAGCTTCTACACGAAAGTAACAGGAGGAGTTGTGGCTGTGATGCTGAAGAATCGGTTTTGACTGCACAAAAACGACCAACGAAGAATGAAAAATCAACGAGGAAGTTGAAGTGTTTTCGTTGTGGTAAACCTGGTCATTTTTCGAAGGATTGTCCTGAAAAGAGTAAAAGTGACAAGAAGGGAGGAGATAACAGCAAGAAAAATACGGTGTTATCGGCCTTATCAGTCAAAGCGGAGCCAGGCAGCTGGTATATTGATTCTGGAGCGTCGTGCCACATGTGCAACAATGCTGAGATACTTCGTGACTTCGTTGAAGACAGAAGTTTGCAGGTGACTGTTGCGAATGGTGAAAAACTTACAAGTGCGGGTCGCGGTAATACGACCGTTTTCGTGAAAGATGGTATAAGAACTCTAGGAGACGTAGTCTATGTACCTAAGTTGTCATTGAATTTGATATCTGTCAATGTGTTGACAGAAAGAGGTTTTAGAGTTGTTTTTTATCACGATTTTTGTAAAATTTTTGAGAAAAATATTTTAGTCGCGATCGCTAAACGGACAAGTGGTCTGTACAAATTAGAGACCTTCGTTTCCCCGCCTAAAGTTGTTAAGGCGAAGGATCCGCATGCAGCTGCAACGCCGGTCGTTAATGATGCTGAAGATAGTAATCGTGAGTTGATTTCTCAAGAAGTATGGCACCGTCGTCTTGGACATCTGAATGCCAGGAGCATGGGGCTTCTTGCCAAGGGTATGGCAGATGGCATTGAATACGACAAGAGTGTATACAAGCAATGTATAGCCTGTATAAAAGGTAAGGCAACAAAATTACCTTTTCCTAAAAATTCGAAAAGTAGAGCCAGTGAAGTCTTAGGTCTGATACATAGTGATGTGTGTGGAAAGATGCAAGAGAAATCTCTGGGAGGTTCTAGTTATTTTTTGACGTTTATTGACGATTTTACTCGTAAAACGTTTGTTTACTTTCTTGATGCAAAAAGTAAAGTGTTTGATTGCTTCAAAGAGTTTAAAGCTCGTGTGGAAAATGAAACGGGCAAGAAGATAAAGATTTTGAGAAGCGATAATGGCGGCGAATACTTGAGTGACGAGTTTCGCAAGTTTCTGAAAGATAGTGGGATACGACACCAAACTACTGTTCCTTACTGTCCACAGCAGAATGGAGTCGCCGAGCGCGCCAACCGCACCCTTGTAGAAGCGGCGAGGTGCATGTTACTGGATTCCGGCTTGAGTAAACAGTATTGGGCCGAAGCTGTCGGGACAGCCGTTTATTTGAAGAACAGGTCGCCTACAAAAGCTGTAAGAGGTTTTACTCCTGAGGAGAAGTGGCGAGGTAAGAAAGTAAATTTATCGCATCTAAAAACCTTTGGCTGTGTGGCGTATGCTGTAGCTAATGAACGTAAGAAGCTGGATCCAAAATGCAAAGAGTACATTTTCGTTGGATATTGTGATGAAACGAAAGGTTATCGTCTGATAGATCCCCTGTTTCCTACGAAATGTATCACTGCACGAAATGTAAGATTTATTGAAGATAAATTCTACAATGCTTCAATTCAGAATAAAGGTGGGCAGAATATTAACCCCGATATTGTGTTAATAGAGACACATGTTGAAAACAATTTGGAACAACCTGAGCAGGGACAAGGTGGTTCAGAAATAGATAGTTCTGATACCGAGTCTGAACAAGTGGAATCCGATTCAGAAAACTCTTCGGACCCAACGTATGTTCCAAATGTATCGTCGTTTGATTCTGAGGACTCAAGAGGACCTAGTGAGTTTGAGGATGCTTCCTTGGCATGTCTTAAGTCATTTCTTGCTGGAGCAAGCTGTGGAGATGATGAACCGAAGACGGTGCAAGAAGCCATGAACGGGCCCGAATCCGAACAGTGGAAAGCTGCGATGTTAGACGAGTACCAGTCGTTCCTTGATAATAAATGTTTTACACTTACAGATTTACCAAAAGGCAAGAAGGCAGTGAAGTGTAAATGGATCTTTAAAAAGAAAAAGGGGCTGGATGGACAGGTTTTGCAATTTAAAGCTCGTCTAGTAGCGAAAGGATTTACACAAAAGTATGGTGTTGACTACGACGAAACTTTTTCGCCCGTAGTACGTTATGCAACTATTAGAATGTTGTTGGCTATAGCGGCTGAATACAACATGGATATAGATTTGATGGACGTGAAGACTGCATTTCTAAACGGAGATTTGAAGGAAACAGTTTACATGGAGATTCCTGAAGGATTTGGTGAAGACAAAAAACAAACTAATAAAGTCTACAAATTACACAAAGCCGTATATGGATTGAAACAAGCTAGTAAATCGTGGAACAAGAAAATCAATGATGTTCTTGTTGAACGACTCAAGTTCAAAAGGATGACTTGTGAACCATGTGTGTATCTGAGAAAGCAGGGAAAAGCGCTAGTGATTATAGCGTTGTATGTTGATGATGTTGTTCTGTTCAGCAACTGTAAAATTGCGAAGGCAAAAGTGAAGGAACAAATCATGGCGCAGTTTGTTATGAAGGATCTTGGTCCAGCTGAGCGAGTCTTGGGAATGAGAATTTGTCGCAAGGATGACCAGATTAAACTTGACCAAGCAAGTTACATCAATACAGTGCTGGAGAAGTTTAATATGTCGAACTGTAAGCCTGCAAAGACACCTATGGAAGTCGGATTGAAGTTGATAAAAGCTGATGTTAAGAGTGAAAATCTGGACTACAGAAACCTAATTGGCTGTCTGATGTATGTAGCAGTTTGTTCTAGACCGGACATATCACACGCAGTAGGAGTGTTGAGTCAATTTAATGATTGTTATAATGAAACGCATTGGAAGGCTGCGAAGAGAGTTTTGCGTTATCTGAAAGGGACGATTAATTACTGTATATCTTTCAGAAAGAGTGGTTTAGAAGTGACTGGATATGTCGACGCAGATTGGGGTGGTAACGAGCTCGATCGGAAATCCTATACTGGATATGTTTTTAAAATAGGAAGCACGATAACATCGTGGGAATGTCGAAAACAGAGGACGATCGCGCTTTCAAGTACGGAAGCAGAATACATGGCAATTTCGGACGCCTGTAAGGAGGCGTTGTTTATTAGATCGTTTCTTAATGAATCTCTGGGCGGCGAAACGAAGGTTACACTATTTAACGATAACCAGTCTGCGCAAAGACTGTGTGAAAATGCAATGTATCACGCGAGGTCAAAACATATTGACATTCGTCACCACTTCACAAGAGATGTTATTAAACGGAATGTTATTGTTGTTAAGTACCTGCCAACAGATGAAATGCTGGCAGATATTCTGACTAAGCCTCTATGTAGGGTCAAGCATGTTAAATATGCATTAGAGTTTTTCTTTTGATACATAGGTATGTTGTAAACAGTGGTGTTTGAAATGATATGATATCAAGAGTTTAAGGGCTGGTGTTAGAGTGTAAACTCTTTCTGTATCATTTATGGTTTTGCCTATGACAACAACGTAAAGAAAAACGTAAGCTTTTGTATTTAGAGCGATTATGTAACTACGTCTGTGAATACACATCATCCTGGTTTTAAATACGTTTTTCAATTAATCCTAATACATTCAGCAGCAAAAAGATGTATGCACTTTTACTACGTCGTAGTATAAAGATGTATACACTTTAGTACTACGCGTAGTACTAAATTGTATACATCTTTTGCATGAGGAGGCATACATATTTTTGCTTCTGACTGTACATAGACTCACGTGAATAAAACAATGAGGAGTTTTCTGACGGCTTGTCAAACTTAGTTCAACATACTCATTATATATGGCGTGCGTTGACCAGAGAGGGGATCGACGGTGAAAATTGTCGGGTAAAAAGTACCTAAATAAAAATGCTTGTCACTGATTCAGATGCATCCGACGACGAAATATATGTTCATATTGTGCTGCTTACTTTAAAACACAAATTATTATTATTTTATTTGTATTTTATAATCTGCAAGGTCGCTCGCCCCTGTCTCGTCAACGCCATCTATCGAGCCACTAGGACCTACTCGTACCTTTTTTAATGACTTTCTGAAAATCCCTCATTGTGACTAGACTTTACAGAAGAGTCGATGTACAGCGGGCCTGGCGCGAGCATGTGGACTGTGGAGACAAACTTTTATGTTGGTCTTTGTAGCAACGTTCGGAACTTAGCTTATTAATCAGATGTTTGAATAATTCTCAATTATTACGTCTAAACGTTAAAACGTTAAGTATTTGGCGACTATTGAAATTAAACATTTGAAGTACTTATTATTTTGGGAAAACATCAAGCCATTCTGCTACCATATTTAATTTCGACACCATATAATATTTGGAATCTTTTAAAATGTTAAAAGTTCAGAATAAAAGTATACCTTGCTCCAATTACAACCTTAAATTTGGTTCATCTTCATCCGAAGAAATTATAGTTTGTCGTAGGACAAACATGCGTCTCGTGTGTGTAAAGTTTGTCTGTATGTAACAAAGTATCAAGACTGTTCAAACCTCTTAGCGTCCGGCCATCAAAGATGGATAGAGCACCTGTTCCCGCTTCAGGCGTTCGGCATCTCTCGGCAATCTCCGGAAACCCCTTTACCCTCCTTATTATACTTCTTTTCAAACACGACAACATTCCAATCAAGCGATTTTCATACTTATACCAAAATGATAAGGTTATGTAATGAGACTTGAGTGGCATGAACTTTTAATCCTGTAATTTATATATCATATCACAAAACAATAAGGTTTAATTTAGCTTGCTTCGTATTCTCGGGGGTGGGTTCGTGGGAATATTTAAGGATAAAGATGGTTATCAGATTTTATTAAACCAGATGGACATTCCTTATTGTATTTAGTGTTTTAGGTAAATTTTTGTTTGTTTGTGTTCATCTTTTTTTGACATTGACAAAATGCACAAAATTAGGTGTCCTTACACTTCAATTTCATCCTGTATACTATACACCACTATTTTTGGTAATTTATCAGAAAAAAATTAAGGGTGTATGGAACTAAACAACTTTCCCTAAAGAACATGGGTCGAAAAGCGAGAACAAATTTTGGAAATCCTTCTTATATTACCTTACCTATAAAGTGCCTATTTACCGATCGATTTTCAATGGGAGGTCCAAAAACATTTCTCTGTAAGAAAAACAACGAATAAAGAAAATAAAAACCCTATAATAGAAATGCTAAATTTAAGGCCTCGCCTTGGGGCACCGTACCCAGGATTCTGGAAGCATTCCCCCTCTGGATTGCTATATAGGCTTATCCGGTTGCTGGATGAAGCTGCCAGGTCTTCTGTCGCCTGTACTCTCAACCAGGCGTTCGGACAGCTCTTTAAGGAGCAGTTTTGCTTGAAGTCCCCATGGACCTAGAAAATCTACCCCACAACCAGGTAGTGATCCAAATACAAAAATTAGTTCCAATGATTTTCCGCAACATGGCGAGGTTTTTATATTTCTGGTCGGGCTTTAAATATCTTTTTAAGTTTTCAGTGCCACTTTCAATCAAAATTCGAATGCACATAAACATTGAAAACCATTGCACTAGGAACATAAAATAAAAAAAAAATTACAGAAGTAATTCTTACTTCACAAGTTGTTTTGTTTTTGTAATGAAAAACTTGAAAAAATTCGGTACCACCTAAATATTAACATATTTTTTTTTTCTCGAAAGTTGCTCGTTAATGTGATATCTTTTTAAACTTCTCTATTCATTCTGTTGTGTAATAAATAATGCCGTAGCAATAAATAAAGGAAGAGCGAGACAAAGAATTTTTGACCTTCTCAACACAGATAGTAGAAATATGTCAACTGCATGCACAGCGTGTTACTTTTTGAAACGCATCAAGGAGGAGTTTTAAATAAGTTTTTTGGGTGGCTTTTTTGTGTGGTTGGATAAAATTTTTTGGGGTGATTGGGGATCTACCTCCTAGCGGTCCACCCCGGGCAGCGGCATCACAAGCTACCAAGTTTGTGGTGGCGGCTGAACGATCCCCCACAGCGGTTTTGTAGGCTCCGCAAGGAGCCGCCTGGCTCGGGATCAGGGGCGGATCCAGGATTTCATGTTGGGGCGGGCCCATCGGCCAACTCGGGCCACGTATTAAGATTAAAAGAAATTAAGAGAGCTCATTTCTTTACTCGGCCTCAAAATTCCTGGGCCCCCCCCCTGTATCCGCCACTGCTCGGGATAATAAAAAATAAAAAAACGAACAAATCAGTATGGCGGCAGAAGTAGGTATGAAAGATGAATAAAATGCGGTGTAAATAAGAGCTTTGTTTAAGATAATGAGAAATATGGTTTGAAAATGATGTACCTAGTGGTTAAAATGGAGAAGAGAATGTTTCGATGGTTTGGACATATCGGAAGGGTGAACGAAAGTCGACTTACGAAACAGAATAACATATGCGTAGAAGAAAATATTGTTTAACCCGTCCCGCGTCGGGGCTCTGCCAAACAAAAAACGCTCGCGTGTCGCTGTGTTTTATACAATGAAATTTTTTTTACCACCTTTTAGAAAAAAATATTTTTCGATGTTATGCTATGAAATTATGGCAATAAATTATATATCTACGTGAAGTAAATAAAATTTCCTATCATTCTTAATACATCTCATAATTGACATTATTTACATTCTTAAACAATAAAAATAATATTCCGTGTTATTTGTTAATTACCTACCTTTCGAAAAAAACTAGAGTCCGCTTTCACGTTGTTACCGTTTTACACATTGTTACACTTCACAACGCACAAAACCAATATGATAATCTGAAAGCTGACAATATTACGAGCTATTTATGAACAACACTTTGTTTAAAAACAATTGGATAACTTGGTAAACATTGAAAAAGTCCGACACAAAACACACGCGACTTCCGCCATCTTGGCAACCCGAATTCACTATGGTTCTCTAGTTCTTCTTTGTTTGAGATGAAATTTGTTCCGTTTTTCACAGAATTGTATTCAAACGAAACAATGAAAACCAATAAATCTAATGACAATATAAAAAGTATGGTTAAACGAAACGCCACGCCATAAATCACTAGCCAATAGGAGCGGTCGTCTCCCAACCACCCGGGTGTCCGGCTGACACGTTAGACCAAAAAATCTCCCGGACACCCGGGTGTCCGGCCGACATTCCACGGGTTAAAAGTAGCCGAAACGAAAACGTATGACAAAGTTGTATGGACTTAAAGGAAGCCGAGAGGTATGTTATCAATATTATAGACGGTTTCTACTGCAGAAACTGTTTATTTGCAAAAGAGAATACTTGTGTAACAAGTTAAACAGATGCACTTTCTAGCCCTTACCCTCCTTAATCTCATGGAACGGGAAACCACTACGATCAGAGATGGGTTCTGATGTACCTAGCGACTATAACCGGCAGCCACAGGGGTGTGGCCATCAGAGACAGGGACCGCGGAAGTACTCCATGACGGGGGCGCATTTGCCCCCCTCTGCCCCCCACTTCCGCGGTCCCTGACCAGAGATGCTGACGAGATCAGGAGTGCAATTCTCTAAGCGCAAACATCGGTTGAAACATCGGAGAGCTGTCAATTTGGCATGCGTTGTGTCAATCTTTATATGAAAGGATATCTGAAGGATGCAAGAAGGATATTACCTTAGAGAATAGCACTTCAGTTATCAAATAAGGTCATCACTTCATATTACGCAAAGTAGGAAAACTTTTGAACAGTTCTTATTTTGCCCCTTGTCAATTAAAACTCGTGCCCCTCATTCACAGGCGCGCACGCAGGTTGCACCAAGCATGGACACCTACAGGATTTTGGTTATGGGGGGAAATAAGCCCATTGCCCCCCCCCCCCTCCCCTTTTCCCCTTTATACTAGGTTTCACTGCCACCTCAGCTAGGCGATCAACAAATATTTCAAAAGGATAAATAAAAAAATCAACACTGTAACTTGCTTTGCGTTATTAGCATAAAATAAAAAGTAAAAAAACTAAATAGACGGTCGCCAACGAACGGTACCTACATTACATGTTCTTTATAAATAGAACTTTAGTAGGTACAACTTTCGATTTTTATAATTCATACGTTTGTTCCTATTACAAAATTTAAGTAAGTTATTGACTATGTTTCCACCACAGGGCGAAGTGCCCGTTTCACGAAAAGGGTACCAGGGAGGGCCAATGCGGAGCCCGGTGCGAATAGGCAGAGGTAATCAGTTAGTGGCCAACTTGCTGTCAGAGAATTTAAAGTTTAGTATGGAACAGCTGATTCTTTTTGGGATTTCAGGTTTGCTCCTATAGTATAAGTTGTTTAGTTTGATGGTCTGGACCACCTCTAAATTTCTTTCGACTTATTTCAGTTACACCCTGTAGAACTCGGACAAACTGTCGGACTTGCAAATTTGAGCTGTGGTGGTAGAGTATTAGGCTGCTTTTCCACCATAGATACTGTGCAAGGTAGCGAGGCGGTGAGCGAGGAAAAAATCGGCCAATGGGAGTGCTTCAATTTCCCAATGACGTGATCGAGCGAGCGCGCTATTGGCGGATTGTTTCCTCGCTCACCGCCTCACTAGCTACCTCGCACATCTCTAGTGGAAACGCAGCCTTAGCCACTCTGGTCAGAGGAGGCATTTCCCCTACAGTGGGATTGGGATCCTGGAGACGTTAAACTAAAAAAAAAAACATTAATTATCAGTACAAGATCAACCTGTACCTGCATAACCCTTTCTTTGGACCATCTTTTTTTAAATCAATCCTTTTTCTTTTTTTACTGGCCATTAGCTTTTTTTACTCGTTTGGCTATCTTCGTTTTTTGTGGGTATCCCAAATTAATATAATGTTATTTTTTTCCTTTTTTTTCTGATGACGATGGTATCGAAACAGGTTTGAACCTCGTCTCGTGGTGGGAAAGGTATAATGAAAGTGTATTTTTTTCGGTTCTTCGTTAATTTATGTTTATACTTTCAATTTCGTTTGACTCTATGGATCACTAGGTGTAAATCGAAAATGTCTGTTTTATTTAACCAAATACAAACTAGTGTCTATTAATTAATCTGTGCTAGTGTCTCATTCGGTAGTAAAAGGTATTAGGTAGAGCAATCTGTCAATATTTAATTATATATGGAGGTACAGCTTGGCAAAAAAGTCGTGATAAAAAATAAGGGCGCTCCCTCCACGCAAGAACGTCAAAATCACACATAACCTGACAACACCACCATACTAAAATTTTAGTTCCACCTGTCACCACGATCATGACTTTTTTGCCAAGCTGTAAGTAGGGTTACAAATACTAATCCAATCATCATCATCATCACAGCCTATATACGCCCCTCTGCAGGGCACAGGCCTACCCTCAGGGATGTATGATCGTTAGGCCACCCGACCTGCCCCTCTAGCATGCCAACGCCGAGAAAACGACAAAAATCGAGACGTGCCTCCATCTTTATTATTTTACGTACGCCAAAAAGAGCGCGCATGACGTTTTTCTCTTTTAAACGCTTTGTCGTGGGTGGCATGCTAGCCGTGCTGGCTGACCGTATCGCTGGAACGACGTAGTGGAGGTTGATCTACGTGAGGTTCAAGCCAGCTACTGGCGAGAGATCACGCAGGATCGGGGAAGTGGCGTTCTTTCGTTTTGGAGGCCAAGACCCACTTTAGGTCGCTGGGCTAGCGGAGTTCATAAAATCATCATCAGCCTATACAGGGTCCTTCTTAATATGCTGACACTTTTTTAAGGGGATGTTCAGACCATCAAACTGAACAACTTTCTCTATGGGACCAACATCGAGATCACGAAAAAAAATATCAGCTATCCCATACATTTGGCTTAAGTAGGTTTGCAGTTTTGTATGGAAGAGCTGATTTTTTTTTCGCGATTTCGATAGTGGTCCCATAGAGAAAGTTGTTCAATTTGACGGTCTGATCATCCTCTTAAAAAAGTGTCAGCATATTAAGTTGGACCCTATATACTATACGGCACAGGCTTACCCTCAAGGAGGGTGTATACAGGATGTTAGGGTTGTACCACCTGACCAACTTTCCCTAAGCAACCTTTAGGAAATTATCAAACAAAATTTGCACTTTCCATACTAAATGCAATCAGCTGATCGAATGTTTGTATGAAAAGATTTTTTTTAGCGAATTTCTTATAGGTTTCGCAAAGAAAATGGATCAGTGTCATGGGTACAATTACCCTAACACCCTGTATATGGGCGGTAGTCCACCACGGGCGCCCATTCCGGATAGGTAGACTTTCACATACGCATCGGTATTTCTTTTTCAGCGTATGCAGGTTTCCTTACAAAGTTTTCCTTCACTGTTTAAGAGCAATTAGTATTACGTACATAAGTAAGAAAAACTCATTGATTCATGGCATGTCGTCCGTGCGGATTTGAACCCGGACCCCAAGATTGAGTTTCCATACCTTTCCGCAACGACACGCCTTCAAAGTTAGTTACGCACGTAAAACAAGGTAGTTGGAAGTAACCAAGTTTCTGACAATACGTATTACATAAAACGGTCGTGATTATACAAGGTGTTACAAAAATACAAATAAACCTTTAAGTGGGTGGTTTAGACCATCAAACTGAACAACTTTCACTATGGGACCAATATCGAAATCGCGAAAAAAGTAAATTGATATATGGGATATAAATTTTTATTTTTCGCGATTTTGGTCCCATAGAGAAAGTTGTTCAGTTTGACTGTCTGAACAACCCCCTTAAGAGTTATAAATATTTATTTTTACTTATGAAACACCTTGTATAATATGCATGAGCTACGGAGAAAAATTCTAGCCCAATTAATCTCCATTCAAACAATTTCAACGTATCCACTATCAATTTAAAACAAAAAGTAGAAGACCACAGGACATCTGTCCACTCCGAAGATCCTGATTGTCGTTAATTAACAGGATGTTACTGTACCTAGCCATCGGACAGACAGACAGGTTTGTCGGTATGTAGACATGCTAATACCTACTTTTTAGGGTTCCGCAGGATGCAATGATAACCGCGATTAGGATTAAAAACACTCTGAATTTTCGGTCACATCTTGTCTTTGCCTACTTAGATCCTATAATATTAAATATGTCTAATCTATTCTATAAGTCATCATCATCAGCCTACATACGTCCCTCTGCAGGGCACAGGCCTACCCTCTAGGAGGGTGTTTGGGCGTTAGTCCACCACGTGTGCCCAATGCGGATTGGTAGACTTCACATATGCATCAGAATCATAGAGAAATTACACGCTCCTCTTGGTAGAGATGGTGTAACAAAGTGTGCACAGTAACCACCAACTGGGCATGACTTCATCTAGTTTGTACTGCGATTGTTGTATACCATAGAGAAATTACACGCTCCCCTAATGCTTTTGTCTCCCCTGACCCGTCCCTCACCCCCTTTGTCGGCGACATAATTTTCTATAGAAACAAGCCGATATGCCACTCCTCTTACTCCATGATCAGAATATCTTCTTCAGCGTATGCAGGTTTCCTCACGATATTTTCTTTCACCGTTTGAGAGCAGTCGGTAATACGCACATAAGTTAGAAAAACTCATTGGTGCGTGGCATGTTCTCCGTGCGGATTCGAACCCTGAGCTCATGATTCAGTGTCCATACCTCTCCGCAAAAAGCCACCGAGCTCACTATTCTATAAGTATATAGCAAAATTGTAAATGAGCTGTGTTAGTTCATTGAAGAGTGTACCTGACTGCCGACCGAGGTCTGCTCGATGAAAACGAGTTTGTCCAGAGATAATACCTATTATACGTAGATTATACGTAGATATACATAAAAGCAAATATTGCTTGTTTAATAGTAGGTATTGTACATAATGTATTTACTAGTATTAAATCTAAACTATTATAAAACTGTAACTGAAGTGTGTCTATACATTGAAGATATTTACAAAAAAAAGATTACGATATGGTTTTTAGGTATCCCTAACTCGAAATCAACCTTTTTTAGAAATTTTATCTGTCTGTTTGTTTGTGGGTTTGTTTGTTTGTTTGCGCATCACGCAAAAACTGATGAACCGATTTTGATGAAACTTTTTTTGTTTGATAGCTTATGATCTGACTTAAAATCTGGTATGTATATAATTTGTGCGGACGGGTAAATACTAGTAAATAATAAAATAACGCTCACAGGCACATACATTGTAATGATCCTAAGTAAGCCTTAGGCTTTTTGTTATGGGAACCATACAGCAACGGCACAAACATATTATAACATCCATGACCTAACCGGGATTCGAACCCAGAACCCTGGTTCGGCAGTCCGGCGTGGTAACCATTACACCAACCGGATCGTCATTTATTCCGTGCAATATAGGTTATTGGTAGTACGACATGCCTTGTAGGTACCAATACGTTATTCTAACTTATGTATACGTAATACCCACTGCTCTCAAACGGTGAAGGAAAACATCGTAAGGAAACCCTGAAGACGAAATTCCTATGTGTATGTGAAGTCTAGCGATCCGCATTGGCCACGCGTATGGACTAACGCCTATAAAACACTATACTTAAGTATAATAATAGTGTTTGTAAGTATGACATGTAACACCTTCTGTTATCTAATAAATTATGTCTATGTCTATGTCTACACCCTCCTTGAGGGAAGCCCTGTGCCCTGTAGTAGGACGTATATAGGCTGATGATGACAAGAAAGTGTCCGAAATGTATTGTTAAAAATTACTAGCATACCCGATTTTAATGCGGTTTTTACCATTCAAAAGCATAATGCTTGTTGTAGGATACCTTAATACGAAATGGTTAAATACGCACTTTAATTTTAATTTTTTTTTAATTTTGAATTACTCTAACAAAGAAACTGGCACTACGGAACCCTAATAATTTATAACCGCATCAGACTCGCTCTAAATTTTTTTTTCTTCTAGTAGTTGAATATTTTATAAAACAGTTACTTACTATTAAAGTTAAGATAAGAAAAAACGAAGGAATTAAAAATAAAAAAGTATCTTTTTTTCGCAGTGTATAGCTAAGGAGGAGCTTACACGCTATAATACGTTTTGTAATTTTGTACGCATGCGTACTTAACTCATGTTCAGAAGGTTTTTTTTGGTGATACTCGTACCGTATCGTATGGATGGACACCAAATATCCAAGCTGAAAAAAACAGCTTCATACAAGCTCGCGGCGGCGCGGCTAAATAATTTCTGAATGGATATGACTCTATAAAATAAAATAAAGGATCTGGAGTGCGATTTTGGAATCTCATTCGGTGGTCTCAACAGTTGAAAATGACAAAATTATTATGGATATATTTACTGCTGATTTGAATTCAAAAAATCGCGCTCCAGTAGTATGATTTTTGAAAGTCAAAACAGCAGTAGAAAGATCTCCATAGTAATTTTGACATTTTCAACTGCTGAGCTCACCGAATGAGATTCAAAAATCGCACTCCTGTACTATCGTATCAAAGATATGATGATACATTTCCTTACGTCCATTATGTATCATTCGATCATGATTTTGAATGTGCAATTCAAAAATAGCATTTCAGGAAGGAAACCATCAAATACGACAGAAAAAATTTCTCTTCAGCTCTAGAGCTTGTCGCAGCAGTCGGACCACACTGTGGCTCGTGCATACCGGCCCTTAGGTATCTTGGTCCCAGACACCGTCTACTAAACTGCGATATCTCACCAAACTACCATTGTGGTCTGACCCGCGAAATTCAGCCGAAAATCGCCTTTTTTAATCCTCAACCAATCCTTTATCCGAAGATCTCGCCAAAATGCCAGACACAAACCATAAATCCTTATTTAAATATACCTTTCAGTTACTAAATACTAGAGGACCTAAACAACATTGTATATGCAAAGAAAATCTAACTTTAGAACGTGTTTCTTAGAATCCATTATCCCTTCTTAAGGGTTAAGGTCTTGCCAATCTTAAAAGGTCTTAAGACTATCAGGTGACATTTAAAAATCAACGGTATATCTGTTTTTCTAAAGTTCACATTACAGTGAATAGTTGGGCAAAGGGTTTTTATAGCAATAAATAAAGGAATATCGAAGTTGGCTGTGTCAACAACGCATTGCATTCTTGTGCAGTGTGTAGTGCACACACACACAGTGTGAGGATGTGTGTGCGGACACAAATACTTATTGGTAAATGTTGACTTGAGAACAGAGGCTTCGGACCACAGTGGAGAGGGTGTTGGTTTAATTTAATTCAGTAAATTATCATCAGCATAAATATGCCTCTGCAGAAGCCGTGGTGGTCCAGTGGCGAGTAACCTTGGTCCAATCCCCGTCCAAAGTCCAAGCCGACTCTTACTAATGAGTTTTTGAAATTTATGTAAGATTTGTTACACCACTGTTTTTCGGTGAAGGAAAACATGCATCGTGAGGAAACCTGCATGCTTTGATTTAGAGGCATGTCTTGTACCCACTGTCCAGTACAAGTGGCGACTGGCTCACCCCCCGTCACACTGGACAGAGTTTCGGTACTACTGGTGAAACGTGGATGTTCTGACGTTTCAGAATATCTCTGACTCGGGGAATATAGTCGTGAGCATATGCTATGCTATGTATGCCTCGGAACAGGCCTCCTCTCGTGAACAAGTGCGTATTGGCGGAGGGAACTTGCTGCCAGAGTATTTACAAGCCGCTCAAATAGGGTTCTGACCTGGCCTAAAAATAAGTGTGTCACCAGTTGCACCAACATCTTACGAAATAGGTACACACTACACCGGTGGCTCCATCATCTGATCTAAAGGCACTATCCCGGGACTAGCTTAACGTACTTTGCGACGGTCACCCATTCAAAGATTCATCGGGTGTTGGTAAATGTAAAAGATTTTTTCCATATAAACAGATAAATAACCAAAGTACCTATTAGCTTTAAAACTTAGCAAGTTGAAGTGGAAATGGTTTTAGCCAAATCTAAACTGACAACCAACTCCTCATCCCCAGTGCCATGAATCCAGGTTCTAGAATGGAGACCATGAACTGCCTGGCGTAGTGTGGCGCAAACTATCTGGTGCTGAACCGACAACGACGGCATAGTTGTACCACACCTTGGACGCTTTAGCTGTCATTTCATACAAATAGGAAAAATTTACAAGAAGAGGTAAGCATGTGCCATACTTAGTGAGTGCGAGCGAAACAGGAAGACGCCACTGCCTACATTTTCCGCCACGCTTCCTACCAAGCGGTGGTAAGGTTGAAATTTGCAGGGAGTGTTCATTCCTACTGTAAGATACTCTTTCTCATACTGTGGTTTTAGGACGACAGATTGGGTCGCGACTGGATAGAGTTGGCGGCGGCGGTTGGCGGGTTGGTTGGTGGTTGGAGGCTTGGATTCGAGTGGTCTATGTTCAGCAGTGGACACTAATAGGCGGATTAATGAAGATGATACACAGATAATTCTCTCGTATTTCTGAATTAAACTTTTACACATACAATACAACCATGGTGTCTTCAAAGTAAGTGAAGAAGAATAATTACTCTGGGTAATTGTGTTCTACCCTCGGCTTCGTCGACATACGAAAAAGGCAAGTGCTATAGGTACTATTCTTTTTTAACCTATTTTGTCCCACTGCTGGGCAAATGTCTCCCCTAAACTCTTCATTGTTTAGGTGGTTTGAAGCGTATCCCGCCACGCTAGTCCAGTGCGGGTTGGCGGGTGGCCAGAGCCACGTTTGTTGTTTAGCAGGGTGCACAACGTACAGGTGAGGATGGCTTGGGTCTCGTAAGATGTTGGGGTGTAAGGGGTATAGGTACTACTTATTACAAAAATAAAATAAAGAAACTACACTTTTTATACTAAATGTCCTCTCCACAGGTCCCCTGTCCATCTTCCCCTGACCTTGAGCCGACTTGACCCGATCCTGCGAATCCGCTGCCGTGGGGTGCCGAGTTAACTTTACTCGTAATCGCTAATGTTGTCTTTAATGTTATAATATCTTCATCATCATCATCTTCCTGCCCTTTTCCCACTACTTGGAGTTGGCGCAATATGTCGTCGTCTTCCTTTATTCATCTCCTTTAGCCGTAATTTCAGCGCTTACACATGTTGTCTTTCACACAATCCTGCTTTCTTTTCTTTGGTCATCCTCTCTTCATGCAGCCATCCTTAATGATCTTGCAATATGACACTCATCTCTCCTCATCACATCATCAATGTTATGTATTCACTTACATGTAATGTAGATTTAAAAAAATTGTTGATCTGGTGAGTGCACAAAGAGTGCTTCCCTGTTCTCCGAAGCAACCTGGACAACCAGCAAGCATCTGATGCTGGCTGACAACATACTCTCATCACGAAGTTTATCTCAATGACATGCCATCGACTCGAGATGAAAAAGTGGTTAGGTAGCTTCGCTTACCATGCATGGGGCTTCAGTTATCGATATCAACCTTGGATCAATTTCGTTCATATTAGTTTTTAACGACTAGTAACAACATCCCTAGGTTTTTGGAGAAGGAAAACATCTTGAGGAAACTTATTACAGGTATTATTATAAGATAATTAGAGACGTTTTTTGTTTGAGAGTTTGTTCTCCTGTGCCTAATCAAAACGTAGGCGTTTTCGTCCCTACTCCGACTCGGGACACGACCAAATAAAAAATATATCTGTTATTGCAATATATTTCATTCCACAAGATTGTGTTGAAATGTTCTTTAAATAAAAAACTATTTTAAATGTAATGTAGTATAGATAAATAAAGATTTGCGTACATTGCAATATAGAAATAGCGAAAATTATTTAGCTATTAGACTAAAATGTATGGGGCTCATTTTTATTTCGGGATTTCGGTGTTTTTTCCCTCGAGAAAGTTGTTCATCGTCCCTTTAGAAAACCGTCAGCATATATGAAGAAGGGTGGGTGTGGTGCAGATGGTATAAATGTTTAGAATATTTCCGATTACTCTATCGAGGAATATCCTAGTAGTGAGTTTAAGAGGACAGACGAGTACTGTTTTTTCCATACATCCAATTTGTAGAAACTCCCTGTAGTTTACGTACAGGTAAAATTTAAAAGAAAAAACCCAGATTAACTGATTTACTTAGTTCACAGTGTACAAACTTGCGCAAAAGACGATCTTTACCTACTAAAAAAATTATGATAGATATCAATCAATCAATCAAATTATTTATTTCAGAGCATAAATTCCATATTGTAGGTATGTCACAAGTTACAATTAATTTCATTGTTAGTATTGCTTACTCAATACTCACTAAGTTAGTAAGTAAGTATATCAAAATTCAATTCATAATATTGTAATAATGCAAAATGTCAAAAACTAGTGGTCAAAACTGTAAACAATGTCAAAATTGGATAAAGAAATAAGTAGTCTCACCTCATAAAAAATTATTAAAATAAAATAAGCAGGTACATTACAAATTTACAAAATTGAGAAAAGTGCAGTTCAACTTTATTATTATCATTATTATATTCAGATATGAGCAGACCATTTTTGTAAATTACCCATAACTTTTTTTTAATCAATAACATTTTTTTTTAATGATTATTTGCTTTTCATAACATTTGACCCAACACATGACCGCTAGCGACAGTGCAGTAGGTATCGGTTGTCCAATTCTACCAACCACCTAAGATTACCAATAAACTACCGTTGTTAAAAGCATAAATTTAAAAAAAAGCAATAACAAAACTTCCCTTTTTCTTGTATCTTATCTCTCTTTGTCCCTCATAAAAATAATCGTAATGAACTTTAAATCAATACATAATCATAAACAAAATCATTGTATAGTCTCAAACGCAGCTTCGTCGTGGTCCACGAACCAGCCCTTCAAAATTAACCGGTTCCCCATCTTTTTTCTCTTTTACACTTTTAGAAATAACCTATATTGGTCTCCGTTTACCCTTTGGTCATTTTTTCATCTCACTCTCACCAGTGCTTTAACTACCACTTTCCCTTTTCAAAGGACGAAGACACCAAGGTGTTCTTACTCTTTCTTTCTTGAAGACGTATTCTATGTTTGTCTCGCTCGTCAGGAGTCAGGATTTGGCCTTGAGACTGAGATGCAGAGTCTGGTCAGAGTTATTTTTACTTTTTGGCGGCTGTCCATAAACTACGGCGAGAAGGCAGGGCAGGTATTAATAAATAATTATAATACAAAATCAACATCTTCGTTGTTTGTACCTATGTGTTTGAGAGATGAACTGTAGAGTAATTTCAACACTGTTATTGACATAAAAACCTGGGAAAAAACATTATTCTTAGGACGAAGGATCATCATCATGTCGTATGGCATTTTTTTGTCTTCCTGCTTGGATCCAGGGAGGTCTAAATTTCGAGGTCAAGATTTCTTAGCCAGTCTTCCGCTGCCGGGGACGAAGGACGAAGGATAAAAACTCTTATTGAATAGAAAATAGATATTCATTAAAAATCAAAATTTTCCCTTTTACATTCTAGGTATTTAATGAAAACAACATTATAGTGTACTAAACAATATTTCAGTTTATGGTGTCGAAAATTATTTATATAAATTTTTAGTAACTAATGTCGTCACTCGCGACATCTACCCATCATAAATTGTACCGCACGCAACCATAGTTCTTGCAGCCCTAGGCTCCGTTTTTCATGAGCTGACGTGACGTCATCTTGTCACTTTCTGTCCTTTGTAGGCAGTGTCCGGGGTGTGACTTAACACTATTGATTATGCTAATTTGGTGGACCATCGTAGGCCACTGTACCTTACTAAAATGAAAATCTCACCTTTCATGTCTCTTCTTAAATTTTTGTGTCCCTCATCTGGGTGTACAATAAATAGTTAAAAAAAGAAATAATTGATAGCCCCGTCAGCTGTTCCATACAAACATACTCGACCTAAATGTATGGGACCGCAGATATTTTTATCGCGATTTCGATATTGGTCCGATAGAAAGTTGTTCAGTTTGATGGTCTGATCATCCCCTTAAAATAGTTTCACCTAATTATGTTAGACCTTATATTATTATTAACTTTCGTATTTTATAAGCTACCCCTTAGTCGGAATGATGACTAAATGCGTTAAGAAGCCAGTGGCGAGTCCCCAGCCTGTTTTATGGTGGTATGTAGATATACATACATGTCTAGATTGTATAATATGTCTGTTCCTACCTTACTTTTAGCCTTAACCTGTTGCTTGGCTAAGATAATATTTATAATGTCACGAGAAAAGGTTAATATGGTAATTAAATTCTATGCTTTTTCACTTTTTTTTAATGGTACAAGTTTTAGAAACAGGAAAGTGACTTTTACACGTTTACTAATAATAGTTAGAATGTGTTTTTTTACAATTAATAAATTGTTTAATTTGAGACTTACAAGGTCGTGCCTTCCGTCTGATAGTTTTTTTGTTATTAGCATAAAGGTTGTTTTTTATGATGATGCTCATAATCGATTTTGGTAACAGATACCTAGAATGTTTAGTTACAAAAACGGTCACTTCAGGTACAAGAGTGAGACGTTCAAAACTAGTTCAATATCATGATCGTATGATGCATAATCCCCATAGTAATTTTGACATTTCCTGCTGCGCTGATTTAAACGTGTGGTATTAAACCAAATTAAACACAGAATAGATGCTCTGTCTCTACTCGTCCGAACAGAAAACCAGGGGTCTTTTTGTATAAATACCCGATTCAATTGGTTTCAAATCAACATTGTATTTTTTGGCAGTTCTTAGCGTATAGTAGCGATTCTGCTTCTAAATATTTTAGTTAATTAATTTCAGACTATGGATATGATGATCTCTTCGATCATAAATTAGATCAGTATAGCTATCCAAAGAGGCAACGTTGCCAGCCTCCTATACAGGGTCCCACCCAGGGTATATCAGCTGTCCCATACTAAACTCCAATACCTACTCGACTCAAATGTAGGTATGCAACAGCAGATTTTTTTTGGTTGCTCCGATCGGTTTGCTCCCATAGTAAAAGTTTTTCAGTTTGATGGGTAAAATATGTGGTTGAAAGGTTAATGATACATTTCCTTACACCCTGTATAGGCAGGCGATTTAGGTTAGGTTTAGGTATATACGCGGTTTTTAAATATTTTGAACCTGTCGTCTTTAAGTTCTGAATTTTCATAATTAAATTTCAAAAATCATTTGTTTTCAGATATTTATCCTTTGGGCGGTTAGTGTCTACGTTAGTGTAGGTACAATTCGGTTAGTGAGTCCTAGACTATGTTAGTATACAACATTTTACTTAGATTTAGTCCTCTGCCACATCAGAGTGTTAGTTAAATAAACTTTTTAAATGTTGAATAAATATGATAATAATAACATTAATTGTTTTTATTATTATTATCGTTGGTCAAAGGCCTCCCTCCGTCATTAGTTAGGCTGATCCTTAAACTGTGTAACTTTTAATATCGTAATTTTTTTAATTTTTATGCAAATCGTAACCTAAATTTTTTTCAAGTGTAATTAAAATTAGTCAAAAATACATAATCGGTCTTCTTGTACATACTTACGGTACTTACTAAACTAATATGCCGGCAGCCAGACATGTCGTGTGGGCATCTCAGATGTTGATGATAACCGAAGAAATTAGCCGTCTCAGGCAAGGAATAAATAATACTTATTTCTGCCCTCCGGACGGAAAGCGTCAATTGTCGTCCCGCTGCGCTAAACGAAGTTGCCGCTTTCCACCTCTATCGAGGAGAAAAGTAGTATACTAACCTCGGACAGTAAATAAGAAAGCCTCAGATCACATGTTTGTCATTACATGAGATCTGAGACCTTTCTTACTTTCCTGTCCTCGTTGTGTACCTAATCTACTATTTCAGTAAGTACTTGCAATAGTTGGTGCTACGGCTTAGTAGTCTGGTACACTTTTCGACGGATTTCAATTCTAGCGGCATTTTGGGTAACATTTTGCCAAATGTGTTTTTTTTACTAATTCGGACCTGCTGAACACGAATTTCGATGTTGGCACAGTTTTTCGCGTATTTCTCGGAATGTATAAGTTTTATCGAAAAGTTTTATATGGACAAATTAAATCTGATAAAATTTTCTACGAAACAAGTTCTGTGCACTTTTGTCATAGGTTAACCTTTGAGGGCTACAGGGCCGAGAAAGTAAGAGCATATCAAAAATTAGGAAATTTGTATGGCGACCCTCATGAATGATGAAAATAAAAACAAAATGATTTCATATTCGTAATTAGCGACCTCTAAAACCCCCGGATATAAATTTTTAGTCGGTTCGGTGAACCTTTAAAGCTGCTTTGGCGTTTGAAATTTCCATGGCAATCATCTTGGCTTTCGCAATTCTGTTATTTTTTTACCGCCAACCAAATCTGACCAGGGTCTACTATAACATTGTTCAAGGTCCATATCCCTATCTGTCATAGTTTCCGCTGGCCGTTGACCTCATCCGTCAGGAGTCGACCTTCCGAGGAAGTCAAAGTTTTCCCTGTATCATCAAAGCATCCATATTATGATCCCCAAATGTCTTCCTTGTACCGTATGTGGAACCCGGAGATCAATTGGAGTTCGACTCCTGACGGATGAGGTCAACGGCCTGCGGAAACCATGACAGATCTCCGCGTACCCCTTAAGGTATAAGGATGAAATTTGGGGATCATAATATGAATGCTTTGGTGATACAGAGAAAACTTTGACTTCCTACTATGACATTGTTCAAGGTCCATATGACCTTGAACAATGTCATAGTAGACCCTGGTCAGATTTGGTTGGCGGTAAAAAAAAAACAGAATTGCGAAATCCAAGATACCTGCCATGGAAATTTCAAACGCCAAAGCAGCTTTTAAAGGTTCACCGAACCGACTAAAAATTTATATCCGGGGGTTTTAGAGGTCGCTGATTACGAATATGAAATCATTTTGTTTTTATTTTCAACATTCATGAGGGTCACCATACAAATTGCCTAATTTTTTATTTGCTCTTACTTTCTCGGCCCTGTAGCCCTCAAAGGTTAAGTCCTATGACAAAAGTGCACAGAATTTGTTTCATAGAAAATTTTATCAGATTTAATTTGTCCATACAAAACTTTTCAATAAAACTTATACATTCCGAGAAATACGCGAAAAACTGAAAAAAGTCACCTTTGGAGCCTCCCCCTTCCTCGAGCTCGCAAATTCGGGAGTGCCAACATCGAAATTCGTGTTCAGCAGGTCCGAATTAGTAAAAAAAAACACATTTGGCAAAATGTTTCCCAAAATGCCGCTAGACTGATTAAAATGGACCTTTTTGAGAAAAGTGAACCAGACTATAGGCCAAACACCCTACCGGTTGCCAGTAGTTTTGCCGTACCGATTGACGGTTAGCTCTTAATTTTTATATTTTGTTAGAATTAACTTTTAATTTCTAATTTATGTACTTACGGTAATAATAACTATGTGGTAATTTAATGTTACCAATGTTATTTTTATTTATTTCAATTTGAGCATCGAATTTTCTAGCATGTTTGTTTACCAAAATAACTACTTACGTCTTGTCACTTGCTTGTCACATTATACCTTAGGTACCTTCTTACCTAATATGCAGTAACAAAAAATATTTTACTTAAAACGACTAGATTTTTCGAAATCTTTAAATTCGCACATATTTTGATTGAATAAGCGGTTGCAATGAAATAAAAATTAAAATCATCATCATCAGCCTATCATCGTCCACTGCTGAACATAGGCCTCTCCCAAGGCGCGCCACATATCTCTGTCCTCGGCCTTCCTCATCCAGTCGCTCCCCGCTAAACTAAACTAAAATAATGTTACTAAAAGAATATAAGATAAATCTCATGACGTCTGACTGACCATGTCAATGTTTTATTTTTATTTAATGTTGGTACCCCATGTCTTCAATACCTATTGAGATAATTTTTTGTTTACAAGTAAAGAATTTTAAAATGGAATGCAGTATAAGTAATTAGACACTTTTTTTACCCTCCTGACTTTTGAAAGTCACACATTCAAATCAGCAGTAGACAATGTCAAAATTAAAGCCTGGAGTGCGATTTTTGAATCTCATTCATCATCTCATCATCATCATCTCATTAGCTGAACTCAGCAGTTGAAAATGTCAAAATTGCTATGGAGATATGCATATTTCTACTGCTGATTTGACTTTCAAAAATCATACTTCAGGAGTGCGATTTTAGAAAGTCTAATCAGCAGTAGAAAGATGCATATCTCCATGGTAATTTTGAAATTTTCAACTGCTGAGCTCACCGAATGAGATTCAAAAATCGCACTCCTGAGCTTTTACTTCTTGCTTCAGCCATCTTTAGAACCTCTATTTGTTAAGGCTGCACCGAGCCTATTGTGCTGCCCCCAATCGTATTTTGTTTATTTCTTAACAATTAAACAATATTTCCAAAAAACAAGAATGTCACATAGTAGTCCACCCGTGGCCACTTTTGGCGGTTTTAAAGAAAATAGCTACAAGCATAAAACATAATAATCCGTAATGTTTCCATAAATTGAAAGCCAATCACAATCAGGACTACAATGTGACATTCTTGTTTTTTGTATAGAAATAAACAAAATACGATTGAGTGCAGCACAATAGGCTCGGTAGGCTCTTAATGACTAAATAAAAAGTTTATTTACAACAAAACAGGGTGTAAGGAAAAGTATCATTAACCTTTAAATCACACCCACCCATCTTATACTCTACCCATCAAATTGAACAACTTTTACTATGGGAGCAAACACAGGCCCTATGGGACAGAGGGCTGTCCGTCTGTCACAGGCATTTTTCTCGGAGACCGAGACACCGTCGCGTCAGCTGAAACTTGCTATATTAAGTTAGGTATTTGCATAAGCATCAGCATATGCTCACGACTATATTCCCCGAGGGGGTAGTCAGAGATATTCTGAAACCTCAGAACATCCACGTTCACCAGTAGTACCGAAACTGTCCAGTGTGACGGGGGGTGAGCCCGTCGCCACTTATAATGGACAGTGGGTACAATACATGCCTCGAAATTGAAGCATGCAGGTTTCCTCACGATGCTTTCCGTCACCGAAAAGCCAGTGGTGTTACAAATCGTACATAAATTCCGAAAAACTCATTGGTACGAGTCGGCCTGGACGGGGATCGAACCATCGCCTCCTGCACGGCAGGCAAGGTTACTCGCCACTGGACCACCACGGCTTTAGGTATTTGCGGTGATCATAAATGCCATTTTATTTCCAGCTTGGGATATACCACCACAATTTCTTCTCCTTTTCTTTAGAGATGATTAAAGGTTAAGATACCTATCGCAGTTTTAAAGAACAATTTCATTATCAATTATCTAGCTCAGTCTTTCTTAACCTGTGGTCCGCGGACCCATGTATGGGGGTCCACAGTGCCGACAAGTCTCGTAATCGCTACGCTTACTTAGCACGGCGAATGTGGCTTGACAACGGTACAGGAAAATCAACATCCTGCTCAGCTTTGAAACGTAATTTCAAAGAATCATCTTTATCAAGTTTTTGAGTGAATTTCATATATAAAAAGGATTACCTAGGTATAAGGAAATATCAGAAGAAGCGTTGAAACATTTACTGCTTTTCTCATCCACCTTGTGAAAAGGCATTCACAAGAGGTAAGTGGTTGAGAAAATATTTGTGGTTTTTATGGTTCACTAATGTTTAACACAAAATCAATAAGCAAAATATCACTTCTCAAGCAACGTTTAACAATGTTTCATTTCACAAACTAGTGATTTAACAAAGGTGTTAATACACATATTTACTTATCGAAAGTAGTCATTTAGCAAATGCATTGAATTATATTATGTTTATAGTTAAAACAATATTTCAACATCAGTTATGCGACAACAATCTTATTAACCAAATGAATTATTTAGCAAACAACGATAAATCATTTTTTATATCACAAAACGTTATTTGCCATTATTCAAATTCATCTACTAAACTTGCTGCAACTTCATTTTAAACTTTAATTTCAAATAATATTTTAATAATGTTCGTCAGTCTGACGATCGTTCTAGGTCTGACGTGACTAGATTGATGGACCAGACTGACGCGAGAATGAGCGTGTAACACCCGTCTTTCATGGTGCTTCATGCATAAAACAAACATGCACCCTAAACCAAGCATACATAATACGCAAAAATGCAACATGACATACTAACTAACTTAACCTAGTCTAACCATAACCTACAGTTTTGATGTTACCTTTCTGCCCCCTAAGCAACAAGCAAATAAGCATGCACTCAAGCAATGATGCAAGCAAGCATGCACACAAGCATGCAGACACACAAGCATGCAGTAAGCAAGCAAGCATGCAGCATGCAAGCAGGCATGCACATGCAAGCAAGCATGTTGATGCTCCGCTCGCTTCGCTCGCTCCGCTAAGTGTTATACATGTTCTAACCTAACCTAACCTAGAATTCGACAAGCTCCAATATGTTTTTCTCAGGCAGGGGGCTTCCGCCCCCCGCACCCCCCGAGCGGGGGGCGCAGCCCCCCTGCACCCCCTAACATGCAGACAAGCAAACAAGCAATCAAGCACACATGCAAAGATGCAAGCAATCATGCACACAGGCATGCAGCAAGCAAGCAAGCATGCAACTAAAAGCAAGCATGCACATGCATGTACAGACAAGATTGCGTGGAAGAGGGGTGCTCTGGTTCGGTTTTGTGAAATGAAATAATGTGATCATCGATATTTGTTAAACGTTGTTATAATATTTAGTAATTTGCTGATCAAACAATAAAATATAAAACGAGTTTCTAACAAAATATAAATGTTTAAATAACACAGTTTCATATCGAAGTGTCTTGAGAATGAAATGTTGCAATGTGACAATTTGACAACTGATCACAAAATTAAATAAATGGTTTGTGAAACCTATTCCTACTAAATGATGATTTGTGAAACGACTCATTTTTAGAACGTTGCGTATTTTTTTTTAAATTGCTAAACAACTGTCGTTCAAACGGCAGTGACCCGGTTTTTATATACTTAAATAATAAATAACAAATACAGTTCAGAAATAGACAATTAAGTGGAATTCTATTTAAGATAACAACTTTAGTAGTAACATCAACCCAAATGTTCCTAATTTAGTTGCAAAAAAGCGTATTTTGCATGTAAAGGTTTTTTTTTTGTTCTAAAATAAATGGTCCGAAATTAATTGCTATTTTTTATAAGGAGTCCTTGAAATTGTGCTTGATTATCTAGGGGCTCCGTGGACTGAAAAACTTTAGAAACGTTGATCTAGCCTATCACCTCTTCATACATAATTTCGACCTGAAACCATCCTTAATTATTATGCTAAAACCATGCACGATACGATTAGCTGTTGTACGTTTGCCTACGTTTAAAGAGCACTATGGTAGTCGTAGCTAGGCTCGTCACCTGTACTATATTACATAGTATCGTACTATATTTCAATTTAGTACCTACTATCTGCTGTAAAGAAAAAGGTAAGTAGTAGAAAAAATACTACATTTTAAATGTCGCGCAAAATGTCGCAAATAACGGTAACATTTGAAAGCTTATGATTAGATTTAAAATCTGGTATATCATTTATCGCACGCATGATGACGGGAATCCGTGAAGACAAAGTCGCAGGAAAACTCTAGATAAATAATAAAAAAATCGAAAATAAGTTTGGAAAAACAGGTAAAACTTGAAAATTAATCTGTCCTTTTTTCTCCTGAAATTCAAGAAAATGCCCACTAAATTTTTTAGAAATTAATGTTATACATTTTTACTTAACCGTTAAGTAAAGGTAAAATTTTAAGATTAAAAGATAGGTACAATTTCTTTGTGCTGCAATCTTTTTACCGGTACCAAGCTGAAAAACCTTACCGCGGTGTGCTTTTTTAAAACCACAAAGGCCTAACTTATTTTTAGTTTGCTGTAATAATTCGTCAAATAAATCACATAGTGGGGTTCAATGATCCACAGAGCAACTCGAGCGCGTCCACAACATTATCTCACACGCAAAACGAACAAACTCCGCGACCTTGCCGAGAAAAACCAAAAAAATGCCCCACGGCTCCTGACCTACATACTGTCGACTCATGCGATAAAAACGAATAAAATAATAAGACTAAATAATAACAAAAAAGGAGCAGACAGTCGAAAAATAAAAATAATAATCACCAGATTACGGTTACGCTCGTAGCGGCGGCGTTTTTCATTCACGCTCCGGTAGAATAGTTTTCTTTTTAAACGAGACGGTACGTGCCGCGAACTTGAGTCTTGTTCCTTTTCTTTTATTTCCATCTTTCTTTTTTAATCATTTCTCGAATATGGAGCGTCGTTTTTATCGTTTTCCCGGTTGTTTCGCGCGGTCCATTCATGTAGCAGGTTGGTTACTTTTTGTTGTTTTAAACAATTACGATGGACTCTGGGACTTGCCGGGTTGTGGTATGCTGTTTATGTTTTTTGCTGTTACGTAATGGAAGGCCAGGGAACGATGAGGTTCATTTGATCTGATTACTTTATTTTGTTTGTTTCATGTCTCTTTTGGTATTCGTATGCTCTTCGGCTAAGCGGCACATTTTCACGGTGTATGAGACATTGAACAAAAATCTACAAAACACCTAGTTGTAAACTTGGATCTTCGGTTTTAAGTTTTCTAAAAAGTACGCTTGCGAAGTGTTCATGAAAATTTCTTAGGTGCTGAAATGGCGAATTTCCTATAGGTTTCTTAGGGGAAAGTTGGTCAGTATAATGGGTACGATCACCCCTTAAAGTAATGCAACTATTTACCCTGACACCCTGTATACATTCCACTGCAGGGAGATTGTTGTTCGGTTTGATGGTCTGATGTCCCCTTTAAAACCGTCAGCATATTAAAAAGGACTGTATAATACAGCGTGTTAATGAATACACGCAAAACTAGAAAGTAGTTTGTTTACAATCGAATTATCATGGTTTCAACATAGGTAATTTTTTTTATTTTAATTTTAATAATAATTATTGTTTGTAAAATTTAAAATTTATTGATCTCGATCTCAACCCACCGCACGGGCACAATCTTATTACTAAATCAATAAGATTCTTAAAATGTATTCATGAGCATTTTAGCGCTTTCATTGATAAGTAGCTGAAATGAAAACAAATCATTTTTGCCTCCTTTGAATTTTAACTATCTAAATAATGAAATAATTGTTTCAATCTTCCTAATTATTTTGTTATAATCTATTGTTACGACTGACATAATGATTCCAGGAGCCATTATTTAGACCCAACCGATAGATTTCTTGTAAAAGTTTTCTATATCTAGATTTGTCTGAATTTAATAGCAACTTAATAACAAAATCTCAGGAAGCCTAGTGTTCCAAATGACCGGACACCTAGACCGCAACTAGAAAGTGTCAACTCGGGCTTAGTGCAATAAAAACTGATAGTGGTGAAGCTCAGCGGACCCAACGACGGGTCAATCGAGCGCGGTGTGCTGGAGGCTAGGGCTGGGAAGAGCGTGCACTAAGCAGTAATGTAAAACAATTAAGCACACTTTTGCCATCCCGTTAACAGCGCGCATGCGAAGTCCTTGTGTCTACAGGGTGTTAGGGAAAACAGTTGCACTACTTTAATGGGTGATTGTATCTATAATCCTAACAACTTTCCCTAAGAAACCTATATTCCCAAAATTTTTTTGATCAGCAGATTGCATTTAGTATGGAAAGTCCATAATTTTTCCCTATTGGTTTCTTTGATAAAAGCTTTTGTATATCACGGGAATAATCACTCGACGCAACTGTTTACCATAACAACCTGAAGAATGTCATTGGGGTACGCCCACGAGTACGTCCCCCACACTGTGTAACGTAAGCATAGACCCGCCGGCCGCGATTCTGAGCTTCACCACTATTAGTTCTTACTACATTATGACTCGGGCTTAGTGCAATAACAGAACAAGAATGCCCTTTTTTATCCTTTTACTATCTCCTTTGTTGTGGTGTTTTGTCTTATTTGTCTGAAGCGCCAATTTAACACTTGTCGCTTTGCTAGGCTGTTAGGTGTTTTATAGTGCTCATTGCTTGTTATTTGTTTTGTGTTAAATTAAATAAGTGTTTTATAACTTACTAGCTGTGTCCGGCATGCGATACAATGCAGCTTTTTTTTTTCTTTTTTTTTTCTTTTATAAAATCAAAGCACATGCAAATAATATTTAGATACATATACCTTAGAAAACTGTCAAAAAATACAAGATTAAGGTAACATGATTTTAATTTTAAAAAATAAAAAACCTCGCCATGTTGCGGAAAATCATTGGAACTAATTTTTGTACATGGAACACTGTCAATAAAGGTTATAGTCGATCGCAGCGCCCCCAACCCAGGTTTTTTATATTCCTGGTCAAGCTTTAAATAACTACCTAGGTATTATCTGTGGTATTACATTATATTCTGTGATTTTAATTATTGCAAAACATTATGTCCAGTAAAAATATGTACCTATTTTTAAAACATGTTGCTTATTCTTGCTAATGATATTTTTGGTCAGGAGCCAATACCAGTCACTACTATAAAAAAAAGTTTAAAAAGAGTTAAGATGGCGTGTAATGACAATCTGATTACGGCCGTTAGTGAGGCGATCTGGTCCATTGTTCGATTCCCATGCTGTATCACGAGATCTGAACTACGTTACATGAACAATTAACTACAACTTTGACGTTGAGAGTTGTTTTTCGGAAATATTCTTCTTCAAATTCTTCTAATAAAATGCTTAAGACGTAATAGTAGGTGGAAATACCTCGGAGGCATCTTTTATTTTTCATTTTACGACTAGATTTATACCATTTACCAAAACTAAAGTCATACCTCAGTATTTTTGGACAGTTTATCTAGTGAAATCATAAATTGAATAAGTACACGATTGAAATTACTTCACTCGGTAGAAAATCGTCACATAGATGACGCGTATTTTCATGCAATATTTAAAAAAAAATCTCGTTTTAGAAGACCTTAAAATAGTTTCAGATTTTTTGCATTTATACTCACATATTCACCATTAGTTAGTGAAATCATAAAAAAAATCTAGAAAAAGTAGGTACTTTGGTTAGTTCTTTTTAATCGAAAATACGGCTCACGCACACACTTTTCGGAGCGCTCGGCAATCGCGCTTCTCATAGAAAATATTCGTCGGGCGGGACCTATGGCCCCTTAATCTTCTATACACTATGTAAGAAGACCTCTCCTGAAAAAAAGGGTTGAAAGTACCCATCAATATGAATAAAAATGGAGGGAAAGCAGTTTTTTTTTTGGTCCTCATAGTTCGTCTAATAGTAAAAGTTGTTCATATTGATGAGTACTTTATATACAGGGTGTTTCATAAGTAACAATCTCACTAATATTATAAATGCGAAAGTTTGTGACGATGTTTGGATGTTTGTATGTTTGTGAGTTTGTGAGTTTGTGAGTTTGTGGCTCAATCACGCATAAACGGCTGAACGGATTTGGATGAAATTTGGTTTTCAGACAAAATATGTTCTGGATTAACACATAGGATACTTTTTACCCCAGCTGTGGGACTCTGTGGGATAATTTACAATGTTTTATCACGCTCACTAGCGCCGACTTGACTCTGACAGATGCATTTGGGCAGATTCCAGTGTTAAATAGCAGTTCCTTTTTTCAACACTTTTCATAAAATCAGTTTAGCGTGGTTGGTAAGCGGTTAGATTTTCGCGCATGGGGTCGAGGTTCGATTCTTGGTCGAGATGACTTTTTTTATTTTAAAATTTTGCATGGCTTGGCTTGATTTGCTAAGGACCTGACTTCCAATCGTAATATCCTGAGATCTGGAGTGCGATTTTTGAATCTCATTTGCTGAATTCAGGTAGTTGAAAATTTCAAAATTACTATGGAGATACGCATCTTTCTACTGCTGATTTAACTTTCAAAAATCGCACTACCGCAGTATGATTTTTGAAAGTCAAATCAGCAGTAGAAAGATGCGTATCTCCATAGCAATTTTGACATTTTCAACTGCTTAGCCCACCGAATGACATTCAAAAATCGCACTCCAGATCGATCAGTTGAAGTAAATGGTAAATGGTAAATGGTGATTGGTCAGAAACTTACTAGGTAAATTGGAAAAATACGAAAAAATCCCGCTTTTCTAAAGTTTGTAGGTAGTTCGTTTTCATATAAATAGATGGCGTTAGGCGTATTTTCAAAGCAAGTCGTGTGCAACAATTATTTATTCTAAAACCTAATGAGCTTAACAAATTTGGTTGATTATCGTGGTGTTATCGTTATAATTCATCGTTCTTAGTATATTGGTCATTTGAGTCAAATCTGAGCCAACAAAACGGTACGATAACCTTATAGTAGGTACACTACGATCGACGTGTGCCCTAAGTAGTCCATTATTGCACGGCGTGAAATAATGTCACGAGTTGATTATACTATATTATAGCTCGTGTGACCTAAACCCGCCAAGTTTTAAGTAATTTTTTTAATCATCTTTTGGAAAAATACAAAAAAAAAAATCTTTCTTTTAAGTTTTTCTAAAGTAAAGTAGGTAGTTCGTTTTCAAATAAATAGATGGCGTTAGGGGTATTTTTTATAGCAAGTTTGCATCAATTATTTATTCCAAAACCTACTGAGCTTAACAAATTTGGTTGATTACCGCGGTATTATCGTTATAATTCATCGTTCTTAGTATATTGGTCGTTTGAGTACCTACAATCTGAGCTAACGCAACGGTAGAAGCTACGCCAAATGTTTACCAAAAGGCCCCGGCGGGGTGGAGGGGCGAAGCCCCCCCGGGGGTACGGGGGGCGGAGCCCCCCGATGCACATAACCATGACTTCAAAAGCTTCGTTAATTATCACAATCACAATTAATGTCAGACGTGAATTTTACAGAAAGACGAATTTTGTTGCAGAATGTTTAGCCGAATGTTTGCCCGTAGCCCCCGGTCGGTGGGGTAGAAGTGCGGAGCATTTTATTTATTAGGTCTTGCAGATTTTTTTGTATACTTAGATACTAGGTGAATTGGAAAAATACCAATAAAATCCTCTTTCTTTTAAGCTTTTCTAAAGTAAGTAGGTAGTTCGTTTTCAAATAAATAGATGGCGTTAGGGGTATTTTTTATAGCAAGTTTGCATTAATTATTTATTCCAAAACCTAATGAGCTTAACAAATTTGGTTGATTAACGCGGTATTATCGTTATAATTAATCGTTCTTTAGTATATTGGTCTTTGAGTACAATCTGAGCTAACGCAACAGTACGAAGCTTTGCCGCATGTTTGCCCAAAGCCCCCTTGGGATGGAACGGCGAAGGACACAACCATGACTTCAAAAGCTTCGCTAATATATCACCTACGAATAAGAGAATAAATATGGAAGAATAACTCCAAACAAAATCGAAATCATTTTTGGCACCCCATGAAAAATGACATTTTGTATGAGTTTTGGCGGCGAGTTACAATTTTTAAAGAACAAATTTAGAACGCGTTACAATTTTTTTGGTGCCACTTTTTGAGCTTCATTTATACTTCTATACATTCTCTTATTCGTAGTATATCACAATCAAAACCAAGGCGTGAATTTGACAGAAAGACGAATTCTGTTATGTAATGTTTGCCCGAAGCCCCCAGTCGGTGGGGTGGAGGGGCGGAGCCCCCCCGGGGTACGGGGGGCAGAGCCCCCCGAAGAACACAACCATGACTTCAAAAGCTTCGCTTATATATCACAATCAAAAACAAGGCGTGAATTTTACAAAAAGACGAATTCTGTTGCAGAAAGTTTTGCCGAATGTTTGCCCGAAGCCTCCGGTCGATGGGGTGGAGGGGCGGAAACACACAACCATGACTTCAAACGCTTCGTTAATATATCACAATCACAATCATTCTCAGACGTGAATTTAACAGAAAGACGATTTTTGCTGCAGAATGTTTTGCCGAATATTTGCCCGAAGCCCCCGGTCGGAGGGGTGGAGGGGTGGAGCCCCCCGAAGGATACAACCATGACTTCAAAAGCTTCGATTATGTATCACAATCAAAACCAAGGCGTGAATTTTATAGAAAGACGAATTCTAAACGAAATTCGTAACGAAAATCTGACTTCATACGAACTAGATTAGTTTCTAGATTGTTTCTGAAAAGTTTCATTGACATTAATTGGATAGTATTGAAAATATCACCAGACTACGTTTGTATGCAGCGCGCTTTTGCGCTCTCGGAATAAACTTCTCTTAAGTATTTTATCGCACTATTTATTAATTCCTCTCTGAATTAAATTCTAAAGTCAACGCAGACGAAGTCGCGGGCAAAAGCTAGTAAATATATAAAACTCTTAAGGGGGTTGTTTACACCGTCAAACTAAACAACTTTCTCTATGGGGCCAACATCGAAATTCGCGAAAAAAAATATTTGATATCCCATACAGTCATATTTTAGCTCTAGTCGATTTGTAGAGTATGGAACATCAATTTTTTTCGCGATTTCGATATTGGTCCCATAGTGAAAGTTGTTCAGTTTGATGGTCTAAACCACCCCCTTAAAGGTTTATTTGTATTTTTGTAACACCTTGTATAGGGTCCTTCTTAATATGCTGACACTTTTTTAAGAGGATGATCAGACCTTCAAACTGAACAACTTTCTCTATGGGACCAACTTCGAAATGGCGTAAAAAAAACAGTTGTCCCATACATTTGGCTCTAGTAGGTTTGCAGTTTTGTATGAAAGAGTTGATTTTTTTTTGGCGATTTCGATTTTGGTCCCATAGAAAAAGTTGTTCAGTTTGACGGTCTGATTATCCCCTTAAAAAAGTGTCAGCATATTAAGAAGGACCTTGTATAAATAAATATTATAGGTACACGTTTGTTTGTAAACCGCATCACTTGAAAACGGCAGGATCGTTTTTTTTATATTCGTAATAATTAGTCCGAATATTTATTGAACTAGGTATCTTTGAACTTAGTAATTATTATTTTTTTTTTTTTTAATTTAAGATCCCTTTTATTAATAATTAGGTACGATACTAGGTTCAAAGATAGTTTGTGTTTGATGTTGTAGCAAGGCATGGGGTCGAGTTGCAAGTCTGTTAGCGGGCGGTCGCTTATCGGGCTCTTTCCGGCTTGCACGTGGCTCCAACATTTGTAATTAGCTCAAATATAAACAAATTAGTTTTGTGCAATAACAACATTTCTGTAGGTGATTTCGGCTTTGCTAATTTTATTAAGTTGTTCAGTTTGACGGTCCACCTCGTTATTTTATCATAACTTTCTGTTACACCCTATACAGATGCAATTACGTAACTCGGATTCACCAGAGTAGGTAGGTACCTATTTTTTCACACAGTAGATACCCCATCTTTCTAAACCATCCCGTTATCGGTAGCCAATAATATCGATGCGAAACGAATTAATTATCGATTTGATCGAATTAACGCTTATTAAATCGATACCACGGGTCGTTGAGCACCATAAGATAGGTACCTATTGTTTAGAACTGTTCTCAATAACTTATAATTTTAGGTCTTATTGTAGTTTATTTATAATCATCAGCCTCATAGGTTTAAACTTAAATCAGTTACATTCGTACACAGATCATCAAACTGAACCCCTTTCGGCATATGATATCCTTTTCCCAAAATACAAGTTCCCATAACATCCGTTTCAAAATTAAAGTATTTCAGTGGACCCGTATCCCAAACCATTCGTATCCCAAAACAATTCGTATCCCAAATCATCCGTATCCCAAATCATAGTACCTAGTTACGTATCCCAAATCATCCATATCCCAAATCATAGTACCTACGTATCCCAAATCATTCGTATCCCAAATCATGCGTATCCCAAATCATAGTACCTACGTATCCCAAATCATCCGTATCCCAAATCATTCGTATCCCAAATCATCCGTATCCCAAATCATAGTACCTACGTATCCCAAATCATCCGTATCCCAAATCATAGTACCTACGTATCCCAAATCATCCGTATCCCAAATCATCCGTATCCCAAATCATCCGTATCCCAAATCATTCGTATGCCAAATCACCCTTATCCAAAATCATTTCATTAAAATCAACTGTTGACCATCACAGATGTTCCATACACTTGGGTCGACTCAGCATTTAAGTTTTCTATGGAGCTGCTGATTTTTTTTCGCGATTTCAATGTTGGTCCCATCCCATCATGAAGCAATAACTTTGAAATCGCGAAAAAACAGCTGTCCCACACATTTGAGTTGAGTCAGTAGTGCAGTTTTGTATGAAACAGCGATTTCGAAGTTGGCTCCATAGTGAAAGTTGTTCAGTTTGATGGTCTGAAGCACCCCCTTAAGTATAGCTAGGGTGTTTTGTTACACCCTGTATGAAAAACGAGGGGATACCTTGGGAAACTTATCACACATAGTACTATAATTAAGTACTACTAAAAGCTACTCATTAAGAATGACTTTATCGTCTGTTTAGAATGATATGATAGTCCTAATGAGTCCAGTGCACTTCCCCTTCTGAAATTAATTACCACTTGCCTATCCCCAAATTTTCCAATCTCTATATATTTTTTATTCAAGCTTCAGTTTCTGTTTCGATTCTTTATTAATTACATAATATTGATTCGATAGACAAGATAGTAGGGAAGTTGAATGCATCAAATATATTTTAATTTTAACTGCTCAGTAAATAAACCGTTTGAAAATAACGCTAAACTTTCAGTAATTCTGTTGCTTGAATATTATTTTTAATAACTGGATAAACTATAAACAGTATCAAAACGACGACGAAAAACAATAACGTCACTATTCTATTTTTAGTACAATATTTCATACAATGTACGCGTTTTGACGTTTGCGGTTTGTTAAAGAGTTGTTAATTTGACTGGTTGGAAACTCGTGGATTGATTAAGTTTAATGAAGGGGACGGCGCGTACGCAGTCCCCACTACCAAAAATAACGCACCCGAGTTATCCACATTAGGGATAATCGCAGAGGTCAGCCCAGCCGCAGTGCAATGGAAGGGCCTCGCTCTGGGGGAACCGCCTTCTTGATCACGGTGTCCCCTGTGCCAGGTAAGTATGAGTTGCTAGCGGCGAGCCGGGAGGGTCATTCGGAAGGGGCGAATCTTAACAGCGCGATGTAGAAAATGTTGCAAACTATGGCAGCGCCATCTAGTTTTGTTGCAAGGAACTAATGGTGCCATGGCAACACACCCAAGTACCACGTTACTGTATTTATATCCTTGGTATCTTTGAGTTATTTTATACTTTTCAATGACAATTATCCTAGTCATTTACTCGTATTTTGTGAAAAATTGTTAGAAATGTTGGTAGCTAATCGCTAATTTAACTCTACTTACTTATTACTTATACTCTATTGACAATCTTGGTTAAGAAGTAGAGTTAAACAAATTGTGTGTTGTTCAACAATTTGTCACAGTAAAATAGGTAAAACACAGTAGGAATAGGTAATTCACGACTTTAATTCATTTCAGGGGTGGTCAGAAACTTTAAAAACGAACTAGTTACATTTTACAAATATTGTGAGCTTGAGAAATAGGTAACATTTAGGTAACAAATATTTAAAAAAATATATAATTTGATGGCATTTGTGTAGTTCGCTTTAGTAAAAAAAAAATAGTCATACACTATAATCATGTTGTTTGTAGCGAAATGTCACATAGTGATTAATGTTTCGCCATTGACTACGAAACTACGTAGCCACCGTCCACCATACAAAAGACTTCAACGCGACCTACATTTTATTTCTAGCCTCCGTTTTTTTTTTTATTATTTGTTTAGCCTTCGTTACGTAGCTATAACTAAATTAAAAGGGAAATAATGTATTGATTCCGTGCGTTAAAAGACCACTGACATATCTTTTCATGGACTGTATAGTATCAACTATTTTATTAGATAGACTATGTATTATTGTATACATAACCGTAGCTTAAGAATTTATATTGTAATAGTTTTAAGTCGTGTTATGTTGTAGAGTTTCTGGCCACATCTTCTCTACAGCGACAACACGTTCCGACGCGGTGGTAGCTTAAAAAAGATTTGACGTTTAATAAGTGTGCTTCAAGCTCCTATATTAAATAAATTACATTGACTTTGACTTTGACTTTGGCTTCGTACTCCAGTCGTACCTTAAGTTAATTTTGTTTCGTGGCCGACAACGTTATGGTTTTCAACTCTACCTATAAGAAAGAGCGTCTATTACTACATACAGTATGGAAACTCCCTGCCTCCCACAAACTTTTTACCTCATCCCCTCTGGTTACCCGGAGTGCGATTTTTGAATCTCATTCGCTGAGCTCAGCAGTTGAAAATGTCAAAATTACTATGGAGATACGCATCTTTCTACTGCGGATTTTACTTTCAAAAATCGCACTCCTGAAGTATGATTTTTGAAAGTCAAATGAGCGAGATGGCTAATTGCAAACTTATGCTTGCAAGAAAGAGACGCTTGCACTTGGATAAACTGGCCTTAAAAATACACCGTCAAAAAGCTACGTAAGCTAGAATGTACCACTATTTAACTTTCTAAACAATAATGAAAATCAATTACCAACAGGTAGCCTATAATTTAAGCCTACTTACGATAACGATTTGTCCGTCCATCTGTCCAAATGTTCAGATCGCGTGAGTACAGACTCCGCTTACAAACTATATTTGTTTTTAAGTTTGAAATTGTGTTGAGGTTTATGCGACGCTCTGAATAACTTTTTAGAGCGTCTTGGTGGCGCGTTGCGGAGAGGTATGGGAACCCAATCTTGAGTACGGGTTCGAATCCGTACGGACAACATGCCTTGTAATTGTCCGTCCGTGAATCCAGTTTAATTGAAAATTGAAAAATTAAGTAGGTACTGGACAGGACTTGAACCCGCCACCGGTCAATCCGGGCTAGAGTTTGACGATTTTTGGACCTATTCGTAGAGTACAAGAGTGCGATTTTTGAATCTCATTCGGTGAGCTCAGCAGTTGTAAATGTCAAAATTACTATGGAGATACGCATCTTACTACTGCTGATTTGACTTTCAAAAATCGCACTCTTGGAGCATGATTTTTGAGAGTCAAATCAGCAGTAGAAACATGCATATCCCCACCGTAATTTTGACATTTTCAACAGCTGAGCTCACCGAATGAGATTCAAAAATCGCACTCCTGTTAGCTTAATTGGATATAAAAGCACAGCTCCGGGTTGGCAGATTGTGTGTTCGATGTTCGAGTCCTGTCCAGGTAACTGAATTTGATAATACATAAGTGTAAAATATGGTACCGAATCAATTCGCAATTCGAATTCTCATACAAATCGGCCTCGTCAATTTAGATATTAATTAGGTATCAATGTTGTTTAAAGATACAGTTTAATTCTTTTTTGGTTTATTTATTAAAACCTTTAAAAACCTTTTTATATTTATGTATGAAGTTATTCATAGAAACAGCCATTAAAATAAAGTCTTACTAAAACAACGTATCGTAGTTCAAACTAAAAAAGCATAATACTGTTTCTCGGAATGTCTGTAGGTCGTTTAAAATCTAGATAGTAACTCGTAAAACTAAAGGTCAGACGTACCCTAAATTCGAAGTTATGGGGACTAACATCTGGGCACGTGTGCATTCTTTGTTAGTTTTGTTAGGTATCAATAATTATAGAATTTCAAGGATATCTAATCAATGGCATCTATTGTCTTTGTTAAAATAAATAGGTAGTATGTTATACAAGGTGTGAAAAAGCGTTACACAAGGTGATTTAGATCATAAAAACTGCTTTTCCAAAACGCCACTGGCTATTCGTCTATTCGACCAAAATGTATACCTAGAACAACAGATTTCTTTTCGCTATTTCAAAGGTCCCATGGTAAAAGTTGTTCAGTTTGATGTCCTAAAGCACCCCTTTTACTGTGTTTTAATGCACCTTGTACAGTCATACACAAAATGGTACATTCAACCGATTATCACAATCATCTGTGGAACATAACTAATTGCTTATAATGCCGTTTTGATTTTAGGTCGATATGATAATAGTTCGTTTTGCTTTTAGGACGTCGTGATGCGTAGGACATTTTTCTTATAGGTCATTCCGATACGAACCTTGCTACTTAGTTGGGTTTGCTGTGACAAGGTCTAAGAGATGGCTGGCCTACAAACTGGTTGACTATACTCTGATTCAGTTTCAAATAAATAATATCGTTCTAGCATCGTTATATTGAGATCTTCACAACAATATGCTTTCTAAAAACCTAATTTCTTTACATTGTCGCGTTCAGACGCGGCACCCAATGCCGCATTCGGATGTAAAGGAGACTATTCCCTCGCCGTATTAACAATAACTATTTTATAAGTATTATAGAAGTGTGTATGTGTCCACTTTTCAAGTCCAAACTTTGGAATCCATTAGAAGAACTCTGAATTTTCGCTCTGCAGTAATCTTAGACGAGACTACTACCGCCATCTACAAGCGTAGCAATGAACTAACCTAGCTTATTTTACGAGATAGAGGATAAAATCTGAGAAAATTTAATTTCGGAGATAATGGTAGTTAGGTAGCTATTTTTATAAACTTACTAGGTCTTAAACAATATATTTTCCCGAAAAAAATTAAATAACCATTACACATATAACTGTTACGCGGTTATGCCATATTGCTATTGATCTAACTTAACCTAATTTCAATGATAATTTATGAATCTCTCTTCAGTTAATTAATAAGTATGTTCCTACCTAAAGGTACTCCATTCCAAATAGCAACGAAATTTTAAGGCCATTTTGAATTACAGAAACAGAGATTTGAAACACATTCCCCTTAGTATTCTTAGAACGGCTTTAGTACCTAACGTCCAAGATATGTCAGATACATATAGACATTAGGTAACTACATAAATATCGTTGGTCAGATAGTATATATCTTTCAGATAAATAAAGTATATTTGCTAATAGAATTGGTCAGAATGCGAAATAGGAATCGTAAAATCTCTTTATCCTTATTTGGAATGAAGTATAGCAGTGGGCAGATATTGAGTTATGGATGCGGAAACTAGTTAGTATACTTGGTTGCTTGACAAATGTTTGAAATTCCATACGAATTCCATTCACCTGTCTTCATAATTAAAATGCCTCGAAAAGGAAATTATAAGTATAATGTAACGTCTCCCTAACCCCTTATCAATGGTACCGTCCCGTTATCTAATTTCAGTTCGAAATTTCGAATGGACGCCCGACGCGACGGTACCGTGACCAAACTGCTTCGTTCGCTCTTTTGTAAAGTGTTCTAATTTATGTTAACTAGGTAGGTATCAGTATTATATCTACTTAGTTCGGTAAGCTATTAATGAAGTTTTCTCAAACATGCTTGGAAATTTGAGTATTATTTAACAACCTTCTTCGAGATAAATCGAAATTGCTGTAGGTACTATGCGAGCAGCGGCCGGCAAAATTTGTATGAAAATCCATATCTGTCGTGGTTTAGCGGCCAAATAAATTACCTACTTAGTAAACTCATATCTGTCGTGTAATTTAAAAATGGAACGATCTTTTACTCCGAAACATGGCAACCAAGGAGGTATCCTATCAAAGGTTTTATTTAAATTTCGAACTGGCTTGCAAAAATGAATTAAAATCGTCCATCAAATGACTCTTTTGCTGGCCACAATGTACCTACTATAGATTCTCAGAAAAGTTGTTCTTTTCCATCCCCGTGGAACGTTGTCAGGGTGTAAGCCTATTTTGGTAATTACCTGTGTATAGCTGTACATCCTTCTTTTTAGGAGATGATCACAGACCATCAAACTGAACAACTTTCTCTATGCTAACATTGAAACAGCTGATTTTTTCCGCGATTTCAATGTTGGTCCCATATAGAGAATGTTGTCCAGTTTGACTGTCTGATTGCATATCCTCTTAAAAACCGTCAGCATATATACCTAGTTATAACATAACATAACAATACTTTTTTTTTTTACGTAGCCTCTTCAATGTCCAAAAATGTCTGGGCAAAGGCCTCCTTTTACTCTCTCTGTGAGCGTTTTTTTTTTTTTTTTTTTTAATGCCGTTTTCTTATAACTCAATAGATGGCAGTAGTGTCTGTACGACAAACTGTCAAGCAAAAACTTCCTCTGCAATGTCACCTATAGACTAAAAAAGTAGAGATTTCATTCTCTTTGGTTCGGATTTGGAAGAAGTCATCAAAAAAAAATTGAAATTATTTTCGATTTCATTCTTAGCCAAAAATACAGTCCTTTTTCGTTGTTTTTCAGAAAAGCAGTTTGAAGTAAACTATTCTATTCTATTTTTATTTATTGGCGTTTCCTTGTTAGATTTCGCCAGTGTCAAGTAGTTTGAGGGAGTGTCTATCCAATCTCGAGGATTGTTTTTGAGTAAGAACAACTGAGAAGGATTTTGGAGCCTCGTGGCAGGCTGAGACGCGAACCGCGCGAACCCCACGCGAGAGACAAGTGTTCAAGGCAAACCGTGCAACGTGACTCTCTGGGGTGCGTTCAGAACCTACGCCCAGAGTGCGCCCAGAGTGCACTCCGAGTGCAACTTTTCGCCCTAACGCCGTTCAGAGGCTCGGTGAAAAGCGTATTACCCATAAGAGCGAGCGAGAAGAACAACCGCACCCAAAGGTTCTGAACGCAGCCATGAAGTAAACTAACAAACACGACAAAGTAAATGCTACGATACGAGTTTGATTAACAATGACATTTGACAGCTCAAGTTTTCTTATTGCCAGTTCAATTTCAGATTTTGCCTTATGATCAAAGAGTTTTTATATTTATTTTAGTCAAATTGTAGTCTTGTATCACCTTAAAGAGTAAATTACCATAAGAAATATAGTTAAATATAATAAAAAAAATATGTTCCAAAAGATTTTTGTTTTTTTTTCACTTCACTTTTACCCTCATTTCGGGGAAAGATAATTTTTCAGTGTTTGACATAGATTCGTATAGACCGTAGCGTCATCTATCGATCTACTATGAAACGAAAAAAAAAACGCTCATTCTCCAAGAAGGCATCCATGTTATCTCTCCACCATAATACTTACCTACCTAGGCATAATGTTTCTGAATTCTTAGTTCATAAGCTTGCCTACTTTACATTACCTACGTAATTTCCGCAAAATGCTACTTATAAGGTAGGTAGGTAAGTATTAATTATTTTTATATTTTCCGTTTAAAATGGTACCACTTATTTTAAACTTGTGCATGGCATGAGGCATGGTGCAGGGAAAAGGAAAATGCAGCAGTAACTACAGCAACCATGTCGTTGTTTTGTCGATTTTGTGCCTACACACGTTCTCTGTGTTAGTTATGTCTGATGGGATTTTTACTTACTTACTAGATTTAGAAATTATTTATGTAAGTTAGTACCTATAGATAGACGAACAACTTAACAATTTTAATAAATCATGAAAAATTAAATGTTCAGAATTAAGATTTCTTTCTATAAAGTGGCGAGGGCGACGGGCTCACCCCCCGTCACACTGCTGGACAGCAGAGTTTCGGTACTACCTACTGGATGGACTGGAAACGTGGATGTTCTGAGTTTTTAGAATATCTCTGACTACCCCCTCGGGGAATATAGTCGTGAGCATAATGCTATGCTTTATAACAATGCAGTCTCTTTCATGGGAAACCATCACAGAGAAGATAGTTTTTGATGGGACTACTGGCAGCATGACGTCGGAAAAATATTATATACTTAGCCATGAAATTGAAAAAGAAGAAAAGCTGTTTTCTTTTTTATAGTACCTAAATGGCAATTAATAATTTTTTTCGGTTCTATTTTAGCCAGTCCGTTTTACATTATTTTCCTTTTCTAATATTAAATAAATAATGAGTAGCTAGGTAATATAGGTACAGACAGATTCTCCTACCACTATAAATTTCGCACTCTAATTTAAAATTTTCTATCACAAAAACCATGATTTTTAAATTCCCGCCAAATGTGTTCAGTGTGACGATTGTCACAAAACGATGCGTATACGTTGTCAACATTTTTATTTCATCCACGAAGAGCGAAAAAGAGAAACCTATCTAAACTTAGGTTATCTATCTCTCTTTTAATTTACTACTGAAATCCGTTTCACGGAAAAAAACCGCCATCTTTGCGAGTTGAGTGAAGTTATAAGCAAAACGAGTTCGCGAAGTGGTTTCGCAATAATTTTGGGAAAAATCTTCAAAATCATCTAAAAAATCATGTTATCCAGCCTTAGGTCTGGAGTTCAAGGCCTGGTACGTCCATTCAGTGATCATTTTAATACAAAATTTCAATAGAAGTGTAAATAATCGCGTTATATAACATCGGTTTGACACTGCGATGTTTTCGGCCACCGTGATAAGGTTGTGAAAATGATTGTTTGCAGTGGCGTGTATCCTCCAGGGCGCTGCAGACGACCTCGACCCTGCAGCATGACAGCTTATTCGTGCACCGAGACACCCCAGAAGACAACCCGAGCATCCCTTTTGAGTTTACGCCGGAAAACAAAAAGGTAACCTTCTATTGTTTTTCTGTATTATTCTTTCAGATTTTTAAACGAATGTGGTTAAATCTGTTTCCGTGGTTACGTCTAATTAATTCTGCAAACGTCGGTCTCAAAAGTTGTTAAAAACAAAGCTTTAATTTTCTTTGAGGCAACTGTCAAAGTTGGAAAGAATTTTTGGTTTGCTATAGACTAAAATAATGTCGTAGATCTACGAATCCAAACCAGTAAATGTAATCAATGTGCAATTCTAAACCAGAGGAGAGCAACCTTTGCAGCCTTTTTTCACCCCACTGCAGGGCATAAGCCTCCCCCCAAATGCCTATCTATCCAAATTATCCATTTACCAAAGGATAAAACATCCAAACCATTCCTTATTATCATGTAAAATTTTCCAGCGTGCAGATGCCCTCCTAGACATATACCCAGAAGGCCACAAGCGTGGTGCTATGATCCCGCTGTTGGACTTGGCCCAGCGTCAGAACGGAGGATGGCTGCCCATTTCTGCCATGCACACCGTCGCCGATATGCTCAACCTGCCTCGCATGAGGGTTTACGAGGTCGCTACGTTCTACACTATGTTCATTAGGTGAGTTGTGTCAAGAAAGGTAACCGTTAGCAAGACCTGCACGTCTAGTATGGTTTCTCTACACGCGCGCGACGCGCCTTCGATGCATGCAAAATAACCTGGGCCAGTACCCGGACTTTCGATTTTCGATATATTGCGACCGTTTCGGTCTGAACTTCATTGTAATAGAGTTGACATTGGAACGAAAACGTTCACGCTATAGCGAAGTTCGAATGTCTGGGTAGAGGCCCAGTTCACGCGCTTCTAGGAGAGTGAAAGACGCGCTTGCCGCAACATGTAGTATGGAAAATAGCAGTGTCGTGCGTGTAGCGAAATACTATACTACTAGAGGGTCTGGTAGTAACATGGATTTTTTTACCACATCAACAACATACATCCCACTGCAGGACACAGGCCTACCCTTTTGGAGGATGTATGGGTGTTACTCCACCACTCGTGCCTTATGTGGATTGGTGAACTATGTGTAGTCAGAATTTCTTCAGTACATGCACATGCAGATTTCCTCACAACATTTTCTTTTACCGTTTGAGAGCAGTTGGTATTACATACATAAGTTAAAAATATGGCCTGAAAGAGAGCCGAGCAAGAATCATATACAGAGGGTGCGTGCTTGTGGGTGGGACGAATCGTTTGCTGTGCCGATGCAATCTTGTTGCTGTTTCTATTTGAAAAGTCACTTGTTCATCATTTTCAGACGACCAATAGGCAAATACCACTTACAAGTGTGCACAACGACTCCTTGCTGGCTCCGTGGATCAGATGCCGTCCTGAACACCATCACGGAAGCAACCGGCTGCAAAGTTGGAGGCAATAGCCCTTGCGGCAAGTTCTCCGTTTCTGAGGTGTGTTAACATTTTATTTTAGAGTTTGTATTTAGTTGTGTAATGTTGGGTTAGTGACCCATTTCTTCCTCCGTGTGACATATTAGGAGACTATAAAACAGACAGAGGAGATCGATCCACTTCTTAAGTGCTTTTGTCCCTTAGTTGTGGGTTTGCAGTCAGGCAAGGCAGCGTTAGCCAGGTTGATGACGCACGCCTCCCAGGATCGGCGCGCGACTATCAGTTTGCGCGTCGCCGACGCCGTCGTCCCTGGGATGCGCGTTCGTAATGAATGCGGGCATTTTCGAGCTGCCCTTTTGAGCCGCCTATGTTAAACCATGGTGTCCTATCCCATACAAATGAATTTTTTGTTAAAAAAATGGCAATATGTGGCGTTATGGTATCGATTTGTAATTAATGTTTACGTAAAAGTGTACATTGTTACTAAAAATACATGATTTGACTACAAAAAAATCTCATGAGCCTCGGAAAATCAAGCAATTTACTTTGCCCGAAGACTGCCCGCGTTACGGCAGTCGCGTTCCATTGTTTGACGTTGGGCATCTGTACTGTATAGTATTATATAATCTGTGGTTAAACACTGATAATTTAGCATTCTAATGGTGAAAGAATTATTCAGATCGGTCCTGTAGTTTCGGAGCCTATTCATTACAAACAAACAAACAAACAAAAAATCAAATCTTCCCTTTTTATAATATTAGTATAGATAGATTGAGGCCTAGATTGAGGCCCTGCACTTTCGACTCTACAGTCTATAGATATATTTTAATAATGTGTTTGTTTGACTGTTTACAGGTGGAATGTCTCGGCGCTTGCGTGAACGCTCCCATGCTGCAGGTGAACGACGATTACTATGTAAGTATGCAACAAATTCATATTATGACCAAGTTAGTTAATTTCACAGGATATTCAAAAAGTTATTCAGTCACTTATCTTAATAACTGTTATAAAACCGTAAAATCATGATTCATGAGGAACAAAAAAGTTGCGGTTTACTTCATATAAAATCAAATAACACTCGATAGCGCGATTTAAATGACTTGCAGCGCCATCTATTGACAAAATAGTTAGTTTGTTTGTTTGTTCGCACATCACGCAAAAACTACTGAACCGATTTTGATGAAACTTTTTTTGTTTGATAGCTTATGATCTGACTTAAAATCTGGTATATAATTTGTGCGGACGAAGTCGCGGGAAAACACTAGTAATAAATAAATATCTTGGACATTGTCACACAAATTATCTAGTCTCATTTAAAGTTCCAGAATCTAGCCTGGACTTGTATTATGATAACTAGACAACGATATAGAATACATATATAGATACAAACATCCATGACTCGGGTACAAATATTCATATTTATCATACAAATATTTGTCCCTTACGGGATTCGAACCCGCGACCCTCGGCACAGCAGGCAGGTTCACTACCGACTGAGCTACCGGGCCGTCTTATAGAGTCTATGCTGACGGTTTCTAAAGGAATGATCAGACCATCAAACTGATCAACTTTCTTTATGGGACTAGCAGTGAAATCTCGAAAAAAAATCTTTTTTCTGTCCCACACATTTGAGTAGAGTAGGTTTGCAGCTTTGTATGGAACCAGTTTTTTTTTTATTTCGATGTTAGTCCCAGGGGGAAAATTGTTCAAAGAAATCATACCCTTAAATCGTCAACATATTAGAAAACCCTGTATATAATCACAACCCCTGACAGTCCATACAACGATATTAGGATCTTCAACAGCATCTTCTCAAAAAGGTGGGCGATTGAGGCATAAAATATACATAAAAATCTTTGTATATACTCTACAAGCTATAGGTCAACACCTACGAATAAGAATAACTATAGAAGAGTAACTAAACAAAATCCACAGAATTTTTGGCACCTAATGAAAAATGGCATGTATGAGTTTTGGCGGCAAGGTACAGTTCTTTCACCCCTCCGGACGGAAAGCGTCAATTGTCGTCCCGCTGCGCTAAACGAAGTTGCCGCTTTCCACCTCGGTTGAGGAGAAAAATAGTATACTAACCTCGGACAGTAATTAAGAAAGCCTCAGATCACATGTTTGTTGACCTCGCATCGGTCAACAATTACATGAGATCTGAGACCTATCTTACTTTCCTGTCCTCGGTGTGTAATCTACTATTAAAGAACAAATTTAGAACAAGGTACAGTTTTTTTGGTGCCACTTTTTGAGCTTGATTTACATATTTCCTTGCTGTCAGATGATTTTCAAACCAAGAGGCCTCTAATTTGGTTTTATAAATAAATAAATAAATAAAATCATTTATTTCAGGATACAAGGTCCCATATACACAAGAATTATAGGATATCACATTAAAATGTTCGTCAAAAATATAAAAATTGTCATAGATCTTTCTTATCTTCTATGAACCCCAACCAATAGTATAACTATAATCAAGTCAAATATTGATTTGAACTAATAATAAATAAAATTAATTCTAAATTAATCTTCACTATTATAAAACTGTACTTAGTTATACATTTTATCAGCAATTCAGTAAAGCTGATTGCCAATTCTCTTTACTACGACCATGGCAAGTCGAACTCAATGACAGATAGGCCATCCACTCGATAGAAGATTAAGTGCCTGTTTCACCACCTCTGGATAAGTTCTTAAAAGCTTATCTGACAGATGGTTTGACATATCTTTCATACGAAATATGTCAAGCGATGTCAGATAAGCTATTACTAAGAACTTATTCAGAAGTGGTGAAACTGGTCCGAAGTGAAATATTGTAACGTTATTAAATGTGTAAACTTTTTAATTCATTACAGGAGGACCTATCAGTTGAAGACACCAAAGAAATAATCGAAAAACTGAAGAAAGGCGAAAAACCTAAACCAGGACCAAGGTTTGTACCATACTTATTTAAATTAGAATTTAATGGCAGCGATTAGAAAAAGATTGGATACTACAAAATGGCAGGCGTAGTGTTGGATGCCCTGCGGCCCACTGGACAGACGACCTACAAAAGGTAGCGGGGAGCGACTGGATGAGGAAGGCCGAGGATAGAATTTTGTGGCGCGCCTCGGAGAGGCCTACGTTCAGCAGTGATGATGATGATGTTGCAGATGTTAAAGGCTGTCAGTCACATAGAGTTTAGCACGAAGCGGAATCCAGCACAGTTGAATAGTAATTGGATTGCAATGTGATTAGAATTGAAATTGGATTAGGATTGAACTTGGAAGTTTTAAATTAGCGCGATGCTTGTACGTTCAAGAAGGAATTCTAAAGCATATGTGAAGTCTACCAATCTGCATTGGGCACGCGTAGTGGACTACTTAAATCCCATTTAAATAATTAACTTTGTTCCCAGGAGTGGCAGATTTGCATCAGAACCCCTTGGTGGCCTTACCTCCCTGAATGAAGAGCCCACAGGACCCGGCTTCGGCCTCCAGGACGGTCTCAAGTCTTAGGCAATCATTGTATATTTTGTAAATTTTAATTAATAGGAAATATTTAAATAAATCATGTTAGATCATTGTTTGTTTTTGTGTTTGTAAGTGGAGTTCGCGTTGGAATCCTGTAAGGGTTGAACTACACATGGCCGCACGCGATCGCATTTTTCCGTCGCTCCATCCTTTTCTGTCACTCAGGAACGTCATTCGCTAGAGCATATAAGATAGACGGAACGCGATCGCACGCCGCAGGCGATCGCGTTCCGTCTATCTTATATGCTCTAGCAAATGACGCATTCTAGCAATTGTGTAGTTCAACCCATATGGTCCCAGTATATTTTGTATGATGAAAGTTGGTACAGAGGTGTTTATGATGTTTGTATTTAATTTTGTGTTCTAAAATGTGTTATTAATAAGCGCAAAACCTGATACACCCCAACTGATTTATAACAAAATAATTCGATTGAAACAATAATTTCACATTTTAAGTATTGAGATAAAAATGATTTGTTATCATGTCAGCCATGAATGAAAGCGCTAACGTGCTCATGGATATATTTTAAGAATCTTGTTTTGGTAGTAAGTAGGGTGAGAGTGCCCGAGCGGTGGGCTGAAATCGAGTTCAGAAAATTTTAAATTTTATAGGTGCATTGGGGTAATTGCGAACCTGGGTATATTCCGAAAGTTTATTAAAACTACCTGACTTTAGACGCCATTTTTATCGGCTTTGACGCTCAAGCCGCCGTTCGTCGCTGCTAGCGTAAGTGTCAGAGCAACGTGCCGTCTCGACAGACAAGTCAGGTAGTTTTAATAAACTTTCGGAATATACCCAGGTTCGCAATTACCCTAATGCACTATAAACAAATAATTTAATATTTTGAAAAAAAAAATTACCTATCATGATAATTCGATTCTGCTCTCGATTCTAAACAAACTACTTTCTAGTTTTGCGTTAATTCATTAACGTTGTATAAGTTAAGCCCGTGGCGACAACTGGAAATACACGCTATGGAAAATACAACCTGGGGCAGCAGCCCCTCCCTGCCCCCCCTTGGCCCTTGCTGCGTTTCGCAGTGGACGTTGAGAGGCTGATGATGATGGAAGAGGTTTCACGTTTTTGTCAAGAATGGAAAGTTACCGCAAATAAAACCAAGGGCAATGGCCCTTCAGCTTTAGTGTGATAACAATACCTGCTTAGACGGACACTTTCCAGAATATAGGATTAGTTTTTGTTGGCCGGCCGGCACTTTACATTTGGACCAAAAGTTTATGAAACGCGGATGATGTCCGGTAGATAAGTACCTACTTATTTATAACGCACCTAGTAGTTAACTAGTGTGTGTCTGTGGCTAACAGATAAATAAACGTAGCCATGAAATAAATTATGTAACATTATAGTATTTCGTATTGGTGTAGATAAGGCATGATTGTAGGTAGGTAGGTACAGTGAGGGGTCATACATAAAATTCTTCGCTCACTACGCTAAGCATCACATAGCACAATATCTTAACTTAACTAGTTATTATAAAACTGTAACAGAAGTGTGTAGGTAAGTACATTGAAGATATTTACATGAAAAAGATTACGATATGGTTTTTAGGTTTCCCTGACTACAAATCAATCTTTTTTATTATAATTTTTGTCTGTATGTTTGTAACAGCATCACGCAAAAACTAATGAAACGATTTTGATGAAACTTTTTTGTTTCATAGCTCATGATCTGACTTAAAATCTGGTATATAATTTGTGCGGTCGAAGTCGCGGGTTAACTCTAGTTAATTATAATCTCTCTTATTTTTATGTTCTGTGTGGCCATACTTTAGATTACCTAGGTATAACTATTATCTTAATGAAGGAGTATGTTTGTTTTCGTCTTTGAATGACATCCCATACTAATAGGCATAAGATACTTATATTACTCTTTGGGCATAAGGTACCAAAAAAAGGTAAAAGGATAGCAACAAGCTAGCCGATTTCAAGACCAATGTAAAGTAGGTAGGGTGGCTTGCACCAAAAAGTGTTTAGGCTTATTATACATACAGCTCTGTCTCACACTGCTCTGCTCATAGCCAGCCTAAATAATTTGTGGTACAAACCAGCCTTAGGCCGAGATTCAGAGATGATTTTTTAGTCTTAGTTCGATCTTCCGTATGTCAAAATCCATACATTTCGACTTTCGACCCTACTTAGCTCGAACAAACACTAAAAATCGTCTGTGAATCTCGGCCTTAGTGTAGGTAAGTATACTTAGAAAGTTGTTTATTGATGCTCTCACTCAACTATTTGGTAGGTACATCTTCATAGACAAAGTATAGGTACTTAGTTACCTATCACAATACATATTAATCTATGACCTATCATTTAGTGGGTTTCATTCATAATTTATTTATTTTCTCCCCTCCGGACGGAAAGCGTCAATTGTCGTCCCGCTGCGCTAAACGACGTTGTCGCGTTCGTAGAGGAGAAAAATAGTATACTAACCTCGGACAGTACCTAAATAAGAAAGCCTCAGATCACAGTGCAATGTGGGCGTTAGTTGTAGATGAATCAAACGATATGTTCGGTGTTCAAGTGTATATTGCATGAATAATAGCATGAACAAATACTTATATTGAACTTAGGTCTACGTGCGTGTGGGGGGCTACGCACACACTACACCTCCCCCGCTAATTTATAAAAAAAAAACAAAAAACTTTTCTTTTTTTTTTTTAAATCTCCAAGTACGGGAAAAAACATTAAATTTAATATGTAAATACCAAAACTAATATACGTACTTTCCCTTAATTTACGATAGGTTATAAAATAATCTATAGTTAATAAACTTTTTTTTTTTAAATTAACTGCAATAAAAAGGTTTGAAAAATGAACAAGATACTGTTTTAAAGTTTGAAGAACTCCAGACCAGAATAGCTATTAAGTATATAGTTATTGTTTTAAATTTAGGTATGTACCTATGATATAAATAATACATAATTTTGAATCACTACGTCATCTTAACATTTTATCATATTTTTTTTTTCATCTTTCCTTATAATAAAGTTTTACTTAGGTACTAATACAAAACAATTGTGCAATAATTATTTAACTAATTAAGTACCTAAGTACTAGATGCATATATTTATGACGCTTTGTAGACAACACATATCACAACACAATTTATTTATTTTAAAAACTACGTATGTTAGATACCTACGTATCAAACTTTAAAAAATAATTTTCTTAATATCGTAGTATCATTACTTTATAATCCTATACTACATCTACCTACCACTGACATTTGTCGTATTTATTAATATTCATTTCACATTTTTTTTTTTTTTATTTCATTTATTATTCATGGTCAGGCCTGCCTTTTTATTATAAAATATTTATTTATTTTATAGTCGACTTTTTTTTTGGTACTTTTATTTTATTATACCTAATGGGCCATTTTTTAAGACTTTCTTACAATCTCCAACTATTCTCACAGAGAAACCTCGTTTGCACCATGATCGAATGAAGGATTTGTACCCATTTGTACCATTTATTATTTATTTATTTTTGATGTCTTTGCATCCTATAATTTGTTCTTTAAGTATATTTCAAAACAAATCCTTCTTCGAACTCATTCATAATTGAATCCTTTGGTTGACCAGATTTTGAATTGGTCACATTAGGGTGATCAATCCGTTTGTTTCCATCAATCCAATAAACCAAAGTATTCCCTTCTCATTTCCTCACTTGAGTCGCTTTCCGAAAACTTCCAAAACCAACTTTTCATAAAATACCTCACTCTGTCCATTTCTACAAAAACCATTTACTTTCCATTTAATCAATCACAATACTAACATTCAAAATCATTCTACTTAGTCATGTCATGTTTAAATAGTCAAATCCGAGTTAAATACATACAATAATTGATAGCTAATAAAATAACAGTAAAATCCAACCTAATCAAATCATTCATAATAAAATCAAAAGTTTATAAAAGTGGAACGATGCTTCATGTAATATGATAGAACACTACCATATTTGCCGAGTTGCAAAATATGCAACATGCATTCCAATTGCAACTCGTCACGAAGCGATGGTATCAAAATTCAAGTTTTACCTAAATGTAGAGTTGCTCATCAATTTGGTAATGGTATTTGGTATCTTTTAGGTAACTATTTCTATGCCATCTAAATGGTTACGGTCTTTACTGTTTACAATGAACTGCGGTAAAATTTAGTACAAACATTAACTTCAAAGAAAAAAAAATTTACTGTATATTTCGACATGAATAACTTAGTGGTTTTAGTAGTAGGTATTTGAAATCGTAGGTAACAATTAAATATTTCTCAAATAGAATTTAAACACATTTAACATTAAATTTTTCAATTATATATATATACTTATATATTTTTTTTACCTATTTATCAATAATAATTAGTTCCAAGTTCATTCCTAACGCACACAGCTATATTGTACATAATAATTTTTTTTTGTGTTTAATAACTCGTAAAATTATTGTTCAGTGTTGTGTCGTCTACAAGCGTATTGAATTAACCATACAAACATTTAATAACCTAGGCATAAAAACTAAACATACAATGTACGAAGAAAGAAGATTTTGTAAAAAGCAAAAAAATCTAATTTTAATAAAAATATTGTTGTAAAATTGTACCTAAACGAAAAAAATTGGATAGTTAGTAAAAAAAAAAACCTGATTTTTGAGTTTTCCTGTAACTGCGTCCTTATGGACACCAACGAAATTCACCCGGCTGCATCCACCTCCGACACCAACATCTCCCGGCAGCCTGGATGATTTTCTGACTTCCAATTTTATCTTCACTCCTGATGTCTTCCTATTTTTCTTCCCTATCGTGATTATTTAAATTCTTTGTTTTAGTAGTCCTTGTATAATTTTTCTTTCGGTAATTTCTTGATTTTCATAATAATTTTCTTCAGATTTCTCCGTGCACAGCCCTTTTTCTCTTCAATTAAAATTTTCCTTCATTAAATTATAAAATCTTCTTTCTTCTTATTTTTGCTTTGATTTTCTTCGATATTTTCTTTCTGTCTTAACATTTTCTTTCTTCCAACAATTTTCTCTTCACTGTGTTAATTTTTTCTTCTCAAAACCATTAGCGCAGCGCTGCCAAAGACAGCACTGGCAAGGTCGCCATGCAATGTGGGCGTTAGTTGTAGATGAATCAAACGATATGTTCGGTGTTCAAGTGTATATTGCATGAATAATAGCATGAACAAATACTTATATTGAACTTAGGTCTACGTGCGTGTGGGGGGCTACGCACACACTACAACAGTCATGTTTTCTCAGATCACCTCGGCTTCGCCTCGATCAACAATTACATTACATAGACCTTTCTTACTTTCCTTTACTCGGTGTGTAATCTACTATTAAGTACTTCTTTTAATAAAGACAGACATAATGTATGGATGGCCCCGTTTAAAATAATTGGATAGATAAGGAAACAAGGCACATTTTATTCAGTCATGCATTCGAATTTATCCTCTTAGTACCTACCTACTGCCTGTTTATTCATTGCGGGATATTTTTAGGTGTGTAACTGTTGAATGATTTTATTTCGATTGGTTTTGATTTTCATTTTTTTGCTATGAAAGTGCGACGTGTTGAATGAAATAAAAGATAATTTTTGTAACTAGATAAGGCAACTATGCAATATGTCGAGTGTGTCGAAAACATGCAGTGAACTAGTGATTTGATTATGAGAGTTTTTGTCGTGCGTGGATAACATTACCTTACCTAGTTACCTAAGAAGTGCTGAGTGATTTTAATTGGGCGTCATTGTGAATTTTAAAAGAAACATTGATTGCAGATGTTCCGTCGGAATTTTAAATATGATGGAGATTCTAAAGAATATACGAAAATACAAATGTGGGATAATGAACCCACTAATAAAAACGTGAGTTTAAAACAGTGTGACTAATTTTTGGATTCGATTCTGTTTTTGTTTTGTTAATTAATGTTAGATTTCTTTGAAATAAGGAAGTGAAGTTTGAAATTCGCGCTTATTTTATTTCTTTGGTAACTTCATTCATTCGTTCAGTTTCGTTGAGACGAGTGTTCGGATACACGCTATGAATTTTGGAAAGGTCGCAACAGGTATTTTAAAATTCTTGGACAGCCAAGAATTTTAGAATGAAAATGGATTCCAATCCTTACAAGCGGAAGCGGCGAAACATGATAACGCTGGGTGAATACAATAACGGCACAATTAAAAAAAAGCGATTTCGAGAAAATTGCATTTAAAGTTGTGTCGAATGTACTACGCGCGAACAGATTTAAGTGACACTAGTGCCATCTATCGGAAAACCCTGTGAAGTAGCAAGTTAAGTCATTATTGCATAAATAGAACAGTTGGCGCAGAGCATGAATCCGTATCTAACTCGAATTTGCCAAATTTTGACTTGTGCCGTTATTGTATTCACCCAGCGATAATATTCTTTGGCGGTCGGTAACGTTCAATCTTCTTTCGTACGTCGATGTTTACAGCTTTAGGTTTGTCCCTTTCTAATGAAATGTCAACAATTAAAAAAAACTAGATATAAAGGGACAAATCTAAAGTTGAACACATCGACGTACTGAAGAAGATTGAACATTACCGACCACCAAAGAGTATTTTCATGTTTCACCGCTTGTAAGGAGGTTTTTATCATAATATAAGTAGCTCTTGGACCTCAGATAAATTAGCTGAGCATGCCCGTTATATAAAACTAGTTGACGCGCGTCCCGCGCCAGTCGCCAAGTAGTATATAAACCTCCTCCTCACCCCCGCAAAATTGACAGACTTTTTTGCGTAGAAATGAGAGATCATTTCCAATCCATTCCTGTAAATTTATCTGAGTCTTGGACACAACAATGTTCTAATCAAGAGAAACGTCTGAAGCGAAGAGAATAGAGCCACACAGAAAGTGCATTTGTGACGTGATACTTAAGGCCAGGTTATCCAAGTGCAAGCGTCTCTTTCTTGCAAGCATAAGTTTGCAATTAGCCATCCCGCTCCAATTGAAAGCAGGATCGAAAAAAACGTGTTTTTCATCAATATCTTTGCTCATGGGTGTTTCTAAGCTCAAAATTCTACGGAGTTCACTAGAAATATTTAATGTATTTAGTTAAGTACAAGAATTCAAAGTTTAATATCAGCAGTTTAATCATAGTATTGAAAAAACATAACAAAAAGGGGTAACTTTGGGATTTTTTTCTATCTATTAACCACTTATATGCCCTCGGTCATTAAAAACTCCCCAAAAAAATATGTTATTTGTGACCACCATCTTGAAAAATCTAGTCAATCTTGACCAGCTCCAGCTGTTCCAGCGGCACACACACTTAGAGTCGAAAAAACGACGAAAACAACCATTAAAATGGTTGAAGCACTTCAAATGTTGATAAAAATTTGCAGATAATATTCTTTATTTTCGTAATCCACTTAGTTCATTCCAAAATATCAAGTGGTGTCATATTACGATAAGTCTAAACAATTAGGACGGAAAACATGAGTCACAAACGGCTTCGGTTTCAAATAAAAATGATTATTTATAAATAAGAACAAAAGACTCACGTATGTTTTGGTTTTCGGCATCCAGAATGGTTTATTTATCCATAGACATGATTTAGCACTGCCACTTTAAACAAATAAACACAATAAATCACTTCACAAAACACCCACTTGAAACATGAAACCGACCGATACTTGAAACGCACGGATTCAAACTGATATTCCGACAAAACTATCGAACAGGGGGTCTGAACTTCTATAAAAGACGTCGGGGTAATTTTGTAAGTTAGAGATAGAAATATAGAGCTTATGGATTATTCTGTAGGTAAAACAAGGACAGATAAATATAAAAGAGCAGGGCTGTTGGGGAACAGATATACCCCGGGCAAACAACGGTCCTTTTTTTCCGGTATGAAAATATGCCCGGTGCACAAAAGGAAGTCAAGGTCAAAAAACCGGTCAGATGAGTGACTTAATCTAATCGTGTAATTGAGCACGGTCGCCTATCAGCCAAATCCTTAAATAAGACATAATTGGTTTTCAGACTTTAAAACGCAGTTTAAAACACTTTCGTTCGTGTTCAAAAACGGCCTCGACGGGATAACAGCGTCTTAAGTAGGTACCTACTTCTTATGGAAGGCCTTTGATATGAGAGGAGTTTTCTGACAGCTAGTCAAATGTAACATACTGGCGATTGATGGCGTTGACCTGCGGGGCTAGTACGCCAACCACATTTAACACACCCATCTGTCAAATTTAGTCTTCTGTCTCGTTCTGTCGCGTGCAAATAGAAAGAGAGCGGAAGCGTGATAGCGCTATATCACGCTATCGCGGGTTGGCGTACTAGCCCCGCAGAGAGGGGACCGAAGACGAAAATTGTAGGCTATATAAAACATCATTGTCATCATAAGCCCGTGGCCCGTATCCTCCCATTGTAGGTTATAGGTACCTAATTGAGCTACCTTTCCATTGTGTCATCCTTCTCGGTCCTGCGCCAACATAGAAAAAGAATACCTAGCATATAGAACTGACGTTAAAATATTAACCCTTTTTTGCAAAGGTACGATTTTTCATAGATTTTTGTCATGTCTCCATCTATATTCTTTCCACGGTATTGATAATATTCAGTCTACGTAAGGTCTACGTGAGTGTGCCAATCAGTGCTGGTAGCATGCAGCATTCTATTCTATATTTTAAAAAATGGCTGCCATCTTGGGTATGTGATGATTTTGCCAATGTCGAGTTTTTATAGCAAAAGTGCTTGACGTTGTACGGTTATATTGATATTTTGGTGACTTCAAGGGTTGTTCTTATAAAAGAACAATATCCTGAGCCACCACTGGAGTTCCACTGTGGACCGGGAATGGGGCAACCGACACGACCACCCAATAGCAGAGCCACAGAGCAACTCCGCATGCAGCATGTGATACGGCTGTATCACGTCTTTTATCTCGTTCGTTCGCTCTTAATAGAAAGAGAGCGAAGGTGTGATAGCGCTGTATCACTGCGGCATGCTAGCTATGCTGGACAAACAAACAAAAAATCTTATTTTGCTGTATCCGAGTCTTAGCCATTCATCAATCATCATCCATTCCATTCGCTCATTACCTGTCATTTTCATTTCACCTCAATTGTTCGTTCTTTCTTCGTTCAATTTTCTGTCAGTAATTTCTCTTTCGTTGGCGATTCGTGTTGTCTTTTCGGTGCGAAAAAAATGTCTTTCGAGGCCTAAACTTGGAGCCATTCGGAGGCGCAGTGTTAACAATGAAAAGTAGTCCTACGCGCAAATATGAGAATTTCTCCAACGACCACCAAGGGAAGGATACCGACAAGTATTCTTTAGACAGTCAAGACACTGCGAGTTTGGTTAGTTGAAATTATTGATTTTTGTTTGTGTACCATACATTACGGACTGTTATTGATTTACTCCTTTCTTGTTTGGGGTTACTCATAGAAGTAGGTTTCTATTATGACGTGGATGTACCACGGTCGGTAGACTTAATTGCTGGAAGGAACTAATTAACTAGTTTGTCGGCGTCTGTCTTGTCCTACGTAGCCACTTTTTCGCGACCTGGATCTTGGTGATTGGACGTTATGTATCCGAGTGATACACAGATCCTTTCGGTTATATTTTTAGGGTACATTTTGTATGAATGCCAAGTATAAGCGGTGCCTGATTCACGCATTCTCCGTGAGTCTACACTTTCTCTCAAACACGTGATGCACTTTTACCGCCAAATAATGAAAGGATTAAACCTACTTTGCTCAGTTTCAAATACCTATCGTGGAACTACTTGACAGAGTTTACTGAGTATCTGAAAAACACTTGCATGTTCAATAAGCTTTGTAAAAAAATACAGGATAATCCAGAGATTAATAATATCATTCCATAATGTAATGGCCCTTCCTAGAAGCTAAAAAGTTGTTTACCTTTGTGAGTTCATCAGTGAATCTATGTTCAAACCATTGAGTAATTATGTATAGAGCAGACAACGCGAACAAAATCTGTGCACCATGATCAGCAGTGTGGGGCGCATGCTGGGAGCGTCAGGCTGCGACGAGCGCCTGGCACAGGCTAAGTGGGTTAGAGCGCGTGCACCCTAACGCGTGTTACAAAACATTATTTCTCTGTGGCTTCTCTAGTTAACATAGTACCTACCTCAATGGTTCAAACACATTTATTATTTTCTCTTGATGTAATAAAGTTTAGGGTACGATGAGACTGATAATAAATGTGTATAAAAGTTCCTAAACAATATTTTAAAAATGCAATTTATTTGTTTTAGTCAAATCGTCAAGTTAGATAACTTTACATCTCGTCTAACTCAGAAACGAGCCGGTAGATTTGTTAGTTGGTTTTACTAGTTGAAAGTGGATTTTAAGCACAATGTAAACTTTATCAAAAATCATCACTTAGTATCTGCATGAACCAGGCAAAAAGTCAAGTTTCTTTCTTCGGTTGCACGCAAAAAAGAAGAAAACCCAATATTATGCCATAGTCTGACTTTCTTAATCGGTTTATACATTTAAGAAAGTTTGCGTTTCTGATTTCATAGGTACTAAAAAGATAACTGGGAAGTATTTATTTCTCCGAGTATTTTCCTTCTTCTAATTGTAAGCCCATCTTCTATCGTGCTGATGATGTGGCCAATGCCCAGTATAAATAGCAATTAATGTGCTAGACGTTGTACGGTAATAAACAGAGTCCTGAATTTTGGTACCACTTTTCGTATGTCAAAGGGATTTTATATCACTGCGGATAACTTCAGCATGTATTCTACTCATCAAACTGAAAAACTTTTACAATGGACAACATCGAAATCACGAAAAAAAAACAGCTGTCAAATAGGTACTGCAATTTTGTATGGGACAGCTGATTTTTTTTTCGCGATTTCGATGTTGGCTCCGTAGTAAAAGTTGTTCAGTTTGATGAGTAGAATACATGTGCTGAAGTTGTCGGCAGCGATAAAAAATTAAGCCTGTATATTGACACAATCGGAAGTCGATAAACATGCAATCCCTTTGACATATTAAAAGTACTAGGTACCAAAATTCCGGACTCTGGTAAAAAATATCTGGTGACTTGAGGTCAGGGATTGTTCAATGCACAAAAACACACTTGAGACTGCATAAAATGATGGAGCCTCGTGGCAAGCCGGAGAGCAGGCACCCCACACGCGACCGCTCAGTATCATACTTGCAATGTGCATGACTCAGTATTTGCCTTAAAAACCGTAGTTAAAAACTATATGTTTTGACAAAATAATTTGTCATAATAATATCAGTCGCTTATTTTTATTAATTAAGGGCCTGTTTCACCACTTCTGAGTAAGTTCTTGCTAACTTATTAGACAGATAGTTTGACGTATTTTTAATGTATAAAAATATGTCAAAATATCTGTCGGATAAGCTAACAAGAACTTACTCAGAAGTGGTGAAACAGGCCCTAACTCTATTAGTAAACAAAGTGAGTTCGACCTATCTCACTTTGTTTACTAATAGAGTTAATAAGTGACTGATGTTTTTATTAATTACTAGTGTTTACCCGCGACTTCGTCCGTACAAATTATATACCTACCTATTTTTATTATTTTTATATACTATATTTTAAGTCAGGTCATAAGCTATCAATCAAAAAAAGTTTCATCAAAATCGGTTCAGTAGTTTTTGCGTGATGCGCCAACAATCAAACACACAAACAAATAGACAGACAAAACTTCTAAAAAAGGTTGATTTCGAGTCAGGGATACCTAAAAGCCATATCGTAATCTTTTTTTTGTAAATATCTTCAATGTACAGACACACTTCACTTACAGGTTTATAATAGTTTAGATTATTTCTACAGACCTTATTTATGTCTGGGCTGTGTTCAGTAAAGGGCCGTCCATTAGTGGCGCACCGAGCCTCCAGTTTTCGGCGGTTTTAACGATATAGTAAGAACATGTGTTCGTAATATAAAAACAAAATCGTAATGACCCGATAAATTGAAAAACAACAATGACTAAAATGTGACATTTGCAGGACCCCTCCCCCATTTTGAGGGCGCCCAATTGAGGGCGCTGTCTCCACGCAAGAACGTTAAAATCAAGCATAACCTGGCAACACCACCATACTAAAATGATTAGTTCCTCAAACATTCTTATCACGACTTAATAGATAGACTATAATTAATTGAGGTCCCCTAACATTCACTTACAACGTGCCAACTTTTTAGTCATGTAGCTGTATAGCAAAGTTCACATATCAATTTTTTTGCGTGAAAATGACAGAGACATGTGAAAGAGAAATGAAAAGCAAACATTGAACAAAAACTCTTATCTTTTATGCATGGATAGAGATGGCGCCCCGCAACGTTAATGATCCCGGTATTGGTGGGACTTCAAGATTCGGGATTCTTCAAGACGGTCGTAATAAAATAAAATAAAATAAATAACGCTCACAGGCACATACATTGTAATGATCCCAAACTAGCACTAAAGGCTTTTATTATGGAAACCATACAACAACGGCACGAACATATAACATCCATGACCGAACCGGGATTCGAACCCAGGACCCTGGTTTGGCGGTCCGGCGTGGTAACCATTACACCAACCGGGTCGTCAAAATGAAGTCAGTTAATTAATTATTCAGTAGTTTGTCTTTTTATAAAACCTACAAAAACTATTTATAAATACGTAACCATTGTTAAGTACATACCACCTACTTGCTTATTAAATAAACAATTGTGTAAAAATACGAAATCATTGTTAAGTTGGCTTGGCTCTCCCAAGGCCAAGTCCTATGTTCAACAGTGGACCATGATAAGCAGATGATGATGATAGTGATATTCGTGATTATTAGGTATTTATACATATAAATAGATAGTTACCTACTCATGGTTACCTAAAATGTTCCTTTTCCAATGAAACCAGCTAATACAATAAGAAGGGCCCAGTTGCAGAAGTCCCTAAGTCCAATAAATTAGTTTTAGAATAGAGAGAGTTAAAGTCTTTAAAAAGGGCTAGAAATTTTCCATATGAGAAAAGGGTTAAATATTAAACGTTAGTGTATTATGATTAAATCAACGTATATTTGAGATCAGGCAACAACTTAATCTGCTCACTTAATTTCTCACGTTGGTGATATCATCTGGGCCCTTCCTTGTATACATATTAGTGTTAACAAGTGACCACAAATTCTGATCCCTAGTTCCATTTTCCCAGAATCGATGACTGCAAAACATTTGAAATTGTATCTTTTTGAAACTAACATAAAATATTCCTCAGTTTTGATACTATCAGCCGCGTTCAATTTCGAGTTTTTACGATAAGTAAAAATTTTTTTTTCTCCCCTCCGGACGGAAAGCGTCAATTTTCGTCCCGCTGCGCTGAATTAAGTTGTCGCTTTCCACCTCCGTCGAGGAGAAAAATAGTATACTAACCTCTGGCAGTAAATAAGAAAGCCTCAGATCACATGTTTGTTGACCGAGGTGAAGCCGCATTACATGAGATCTGAGACATTTCTTACTTTCCTGCCCTCCTCGGTGCTTAATCTACTATTTTTCTTCACTTCACTACGCTTGGTAAGCTTATTCCCGATCCCGCAGCGTAATATATAAATTACGCGAGATCCCGGTATTCCGGGACTGCCAACCTTATGCATCAACTATATTATTTCCACCAGAGGCAGAGTGGTACTGAAATCAAAAGTCGTGGGTTTATTCATGGCTTATTCAGACTATTTCTAAGAATTCAACACATCTGTTTAGTTTCTTAGATGTTTATAGTTATGTTTTGTATACAAGAGTGTTGTTTTTGAATTCAGAAAACTTTATTTTTGGCTTTTGGAAATACAACGGTAATGTTGCAGTCGATATATAGTTTTAAATGGGCTTTTAATTTTAGAAATAAGTTCTGTTTACTTTCTTTACGGTTTGCATCAATAGATTTGATGTCGCCACAGCGCAGCTCCCGCGCCGTTTGCCAGATGTGGACGCACCCTTACATGTGATGTGTATAGAATGATTTTTAATCAAAGAAATGTTATCAATCGAATATAATCCTAATAATGCAGTTATTCAATTTAAACCCCAGATTAAAGCTATCAATGTAATGTGTGATTGAATAAATTATCAGGCAATGGTTTCATTGATAACATTTTTTAATAACATGAATGCGACTTTGTCATGCGAATGCCGATGATATGCCGTTTATTTTTCATTTGAAAATACCTTTGAATACCTTCCTATCCCAATTCATGGTAGAATTCCGAGACTGCTTTGGACCATAGGCTCGAACAATGAGAACCGCATTAATATCGGTTCAGTAGTGTTCGAACTTCGAACCAGCAGACTGACAAAAAAAACATAAATAATTATTTGCGTTTCGCGAGACTCTTCCCTTTACTTCTTTCCCATTCTATCTCAAGTATTTATGGAATATCTCTTCGCAACAACATTCTGCTCTCAAACGGTGAAGAATGTATCGTGAGAAAACCTGCATACGTTGAAAAAGGAAATCTCTTGCGTAAATTCTGTTGCCCAAAGCTAAGGCCCAAAGTAGAGGGCTATGCTCGAAGTTTCCCTGCGGGATCGAATTAGAAATGAAGAGGGGAAATAGCCCGAATAATTGTTAATCTAAAGTGGTAATAGGCTGGGCACATTGCTAGCAGAACGGAATGCCGATGGGGCTAAAGGTTCACTTCCGATCCCAGCGGCCGATGCGTCTGATGCGTGGTTCTGTCATGTTTTCATAGTAACTATCGGCCGTCGGCCGCGAGATTACTATGAAAACGTATGGCATATATGACAGAACCACGCGTCAGTCGCATCGGCCGCTGGAATCGGAAGTGACCCTTAAAGAGTTCTTGAGTGCAGTGACTGCGTACCGGAAAGCGAAGCGCAGTAGCCTAGGCCCCCACAAGGTGGACACGACCTGTTAAAGGTAGCGGGCACCCGTTGGATGAGGGCAGCGCAGAACCGGTTGTTGTGGCGACCCTTGTGGGAGGCCTATGTCCAGTAGTGGACGTTTATCGGTTGAGATGATGATGATGATTATGAAGAGACGTACATTCCATCTGTAGCGTGCCTCTTCTCCGATATTTTTCTTTTTATCAACTTGACTTAATATTATGTAGATTAGTTTGTACTCGTACATTGACCATACGATACGACTCACGTTGTTTTCTTTGTGTAGTGTCTATTATTGGTTGTTCATTATTATTTATTTTCAACAACTTGTGTAAATGTACCCATTATTTAAAACAAAAAGTTAAAATTTACTTTGTGATGTGCGTGATGCATCGGTAGTTTGAACAGTGAAAAATGATTGTATTGTCTTTCTTATTTTATTTTATTTATTAGGCTCGTAAAACAGAGTACATGATTATTCTTATAATTTGTTTTATTACAATCTATTCGCTGTGGAAAATAAATATTTACGACAACCGTACAAGAAATACGTAGCTTAGGGTACCTACTTGAAAAATTGAAATACGATAACTGATAACCCAATCCGTCGCGTAGTTCCAGCAATGCCCTAATCTGGGGTCCGTCTGTCTAGAAGGGTCTAGGTGTCAAAAGGCTGGTGTAGCTTAAATTCATTTACGGGTTCGGTAGACGTATCAGGGCGCTTCGATGTCCCTGTTGTCCCTCCATTGCCCTCAGTAATACCTGAGCAGCAGGGATGCTCCCTGAGCAGAGATGTACCTATCTGTCAATGAGAAAAACATCTTGGGATCTGTTTCACCACTTCTGGATGAGTTAGCTTGGGTAGTCACGTATCGGTTGCGTGCTAAAACGGCTCCAATTAAATGGTGGCTCACGATCCAGTTTAAAACAAAAACCCTTATAGTCACTAAATATTTATCAATAAGTGGTCCAAACAGGCTTTGCATAAATATTAATTGTAATGTTCAGTGCTTTGGACTAAAAGTATAATGTTTCTTACAGCACTCGAACCCGGAGCAAGGTGGGGCGGTACGAACTGGCAGCGACGTCAACCCGGGCGCTGGCGACATGTGGATCAGCGCCGTCGAAAGCTCCATACTGACATGGGAGGAGGTGAGCTATACCACGTATTACAGCACTCGAACCCGGAGCAAGGTGGGGCGGTACGAACTGGCAGCGACGTCAACCCGGGCGCTGGCGACATGTGGATCAGCGCCGTCGAAAGCTCCATACTGACATGGGAGGAGGTGAGCTATACCACTGTATTACAGCACTGGGACCCGGAGCAAGGTGGGCGGTCCACACTGGCAGCGACGTCAACCCGGGCGCTGGCGACATGTGGATCAGCGCCGTCGAGAGCTCCATACTGACATGGGAGGAGGTGAGCTATACCACTGTATTACAGCACTCGAACCCGGAGCAAGGTGGGGCGGTACGAACTGGCAGCGACGTCAACCCGGGCGCTGGCGACATGTGGATCAGCGCCGTCGAAAGCTCCATACTGACATGGGAGGAGGTGAGCTATACCACTGTATTACAGCACTGGGACTCGGAGCAAGGTGGGCGGTCCACACTGGCAGCGACGTCAACCCGGGCGCTGGCGACATGTGGATCAGCGCCGTCGAGAGCTCCATACTGACATGGGAGGAGGTGAGCTATACCACTGTATTACAGCACTCGAACCCGGAGCAAGGTGGGGCGGTACGAACTGGCAGCGACGTCAACCCGGGCGCTGGCGACATGTGGATCAGCGCCGTCGAGAGCTCCATACTGACATGGGAGGAGGTGAGCTTTACCACTGTATTACAGCACTCGAACCCGGAGCAAGGTGGGGCGGTACGGACTGGCAGCGACGCCGTTTTTTTGGGTTCGCCGCAATATGACATCTTCTACCAATCTTCTAAAAGAAATGACGGGGTATTCCTGCTGACGGTTTTTAAGAGGATGATCAGATCAGACAATCATACTAAACAACTTTCATTTGGGACCAACGAAATCGTGTAAAAAAACAGCTATCCCATACATTTAGGTCGAGTAGATTTGTAGTTGGATGTATGGACCCGTAGATTTTCTTTTTCGTGGTTTCGTTGTTGGCCCAATAAAGAATGTTGTTCAGTTTGATGATCTGATACTCCCCTTAAAAACAGTCAATGAACCTAAATGAATGTTTTCAATTAAATGAAAAAGATACATTACCATGTTTGAGGTAAATCTGAAACCATAGCATATGCTCACGACTATATTCCCCGAGGGGGTAGTCAGAGATATTCTGAAACCTCAGAACATCCACGTATCACCAGTAGTACCGAAACTCTGTCCAGTGTGACGGGGGGTGAGCTCGTCGCCACTTGTAAAGGACAGTGGGTACAATACATGCCTCTAAATTGAAGCATGCAGGTTTCCTCACGATGTTTTCCTTCACCGAAAAGCCAGTGGTCCAATCTGAAACCATCTTCACGCAAAGTCTTTAAAAGTCACTCAATTTGTTCAGTTAAAATAAATACTAGTAGTAGGTATAACAATGCACAACGTTTTACTCATAACCAGTTTTAATTGAGGCACCTGTTGTCTCATTCAAGTTCAGTGCATTAACGTTTATTTTGAGTCAGTCTTGTTTCAGCCTGTGTACACATTGTTCATAAAACAATGTAGAAATTAACGGTACATTCAAGTAAGATATATGCGCTGTTACCAGTTTTTTCTTTAGGGATCGTAGACACCTTGTCTTCACCGATCTCCTTCGATCAAGTTCCTTCATTATTATTGTCATCTAGTTCCGAGTATTGAAAGCCAGACCACCAGCTGCTATACAGGGTGCAAGAAAACACCCTAGTATTACTTAAGGGGGTGCTTCAGCCCATCAAACTGAACAACTTTTACTATGGAGACAACTGCGAAATCTCGAAAAATAAAAACCTGCTGTCCCATATATTTGAGTCGAGTCGGTCGTGCAGTTTTGTATGAAAGAGCGGATTTTTTTTTCGCGATTTCGATGTCGGCTCTATTGTAAAAGTTGTTCAGTTTGATGGTCTGAAGCACCCCCTTTAATATTACTAGGGTGTTTTGTTACACTCTGCATACAGGGTGAAATTGATATTATTAGCATCCTTTTAAACTAAGAGTCAACCCATCAAACTGAACAACTTTTACTATGGGAGCATACCGATCGGTGCAAAAAAAGAATCAGCTGTCCCATACTAAACTGCAGCGCCCGCTCGACTCAAATGTATGCAACAGCAGATTTTTTTTTGCTCCGATCGGTTTGCTCCCATAGTAAAAGTTGTTCATTTTGATCAATTTCACCCTGTAGGTACGGGCACATAGATACACATTACATTACACAAACGGCTGTAATTACAAAGATGTTAATAAACTTTGCACATTTTTTCAAAAGAATGTTGTATGAAATTAACACACACAGTACACACACACACACTGATGCTTTTAAAACGTAATTCTACAAAGTCAAGTTCATAGCAAACAGAATGTCTTTATCAAACGAAAGGTCAAAGACCGAAACGATCTTTTATCGGACGATTTTATCGAAAACAAGTAATTTGGTTTTCCCATAAGTAATAAATGGCAAATTAAAATCAGTGCGACGTAAATTGTTTTAGTAAGAAACAATATCTTAATGGATGGCAATCCTTGATTTTGAACAATACCTCACATCCTAATTAGCATACGAATAATAAAGGGGCCATAGGTCCCGACGAATATTTTCTATGAGAAACGCGATTGCCGTGCGCTCCGAAAAGTGTGTGCGTGAGCCGTATTTTCGATTAAAAACAACTAACCAAAGTACTTTTTCTAGATTTTTTTTTATGATTGCACCAGTTAAACTAATGGTGAATATGTGAGTATAAATACCAACAATCGGAAACTATTTTAAGTTCTTCTAAAACGAGAAAAATGTATATAAATGCATGAAAATACGTCATCTTTGTGACGATTTTCTATCGAGTGAAGTAATTCCAATCGTGTATTCAGTTGATGATTTCACTAGATGAACTATCCAAAAATACTGAGGTAAGTATGACTTTAGTTTCGGTAAATGGTATAAATCTAGTTGTAAAATGAAAAATAAAAGATGCCTCCGAGTTATTTCCACCTACTATTACGTCTTAATACTAAGTTTATCCTTAAGTTTTTGTGTTCGTGTTCGCCAAAAAAACAAGGAAACATCATCACGCATCAAAATGCGTCGGTTGATATAAATAAAATTATGATCTTTGAGAAATGTTTCAAAACTATTTTTAACATTGCACTTAATAATATATAATATATCATAACAGAAAAAAAAGCTTCATACAAGCTCACGGCGGGCCGGTATACCCACAGAACATTATAGGAGGGGTTAGAAATGCAAAGTAGCGCTTTTGCTTCGGAGATGGCAGACGCCACAACTACTCATGCCCTCTCGCTCGCACCACGCCGCGCGCTTTATGGTGTTATGCAAATCATTGCATAACCTGTGGCGACCCGTTCCAACCCTACTGTGCACTTCTAACCTCTCTTATAATTTTCTGTGAGTATACCCCTAAATGCGTCGCGTCCGCACGCGACGCGATTACAACGGATACGTGAACGTTCACGCACAAGAATGTGCGGCATCTAAAAATCACTGCGCATGTAGGGGTGTACTTGCCGCCGCAAGCTCAAGCTGTTTTTCTGGTAGGATATCTACTTCTGTGATAATACGTTCCTTTTTGGTCGCTCACCTACCTAAATAAACGACCCTAAATAAAGAAATGTAAAAAGTTAATCTCCACAGACAACTGAAGGTAGGAAGGGATGTCCTACGAAGGGATATTCGCAAAAACAACCTTTTAAAATAAAGTAGATCAACTCTGGAAGACTCTTATATTACACGTACGTGGTTAGATGTAAAGCAGTCTTTGTTACGTATATAAAGCGATACGTCATTAAACCGAAGGTTATTCTGTTAAGTTATTTGTAAACAAATGTATGTGACAACCTATTCATGTAGACTTTAATAACTATAGGACTATTTAAGGCTCTCTTTCTTTCTAATCAATATTAGAAAAATTAATATTTAAGTATATGAAAAACATAATAACTGAATGACTTATTTAAAAACTGTCCATTTCTTATCATTAATATGGTAAAGCATTTTGTTTTAGTAATAAATTACGTCGAGTCACGCAACACACATTATTTTTTTATGAGTAGGTATCTATACTTTCTTCATCTATTTTATTATATTAGTCCTGAACAAATTTTAATGAAGTTTTACAGATATTAAAAACGAACTTATGTCCACGACTTCGTCCGTCCTGTATACATTTGTTTTATTTCTGACAAGATCCGAATAAGTCGTATTAATTGTACATATATATTATTACAACATATTTTAACATAAATATTATTGAAAATGCTTTATTGACGTTAGATATGAGGATATTACGAGACATTTTGCGCACGCTTTACAAAAATTAAACTCGCCCGTTTCCTAACTGCAGGAGCCCGAACTTGATATGTTTTGAAAATACTTTTTGTATTTTTAGAAACAAGGTAATGATGTAGTATTTTGAGAACAGCAGTGCGATTTTTGATAAAGATTTATTTCTTTATTAGTAGAAGTCATGCGTTGAACTCAGCAGTTGAAAATGATATGGAACAATAACAACCGGCTAGAGTCACGTTGCAGGGTTTGCCCCGAACACTTGTCTCTCGCGTGGTGTTCGCGCGGTTCGCGTTTCAGCCTGCCACGAGGCTCCAAAATTCTTCACAGTCGTTCTTACTCAAAAACAATCCTCAAGATTGGATAGAAACTCCCTTAAACTACTTGACATTGGCGGAAATGCGGCCCTAACGCACAAGCAAGAAGTCCATAATTATAAATAAAAAAATAAAAACAACCGGCTACCTATAAGGGTTTCAAAGATACAGTCCTTCAAAGGTAGGACAGACGGACGGACGCTGAAGGGTGTCTCAACAGAATAAAAAAAACAATAATATTTTTTTTTCCTTAATTTCGATTTATGTCGCAGCAGTCGCTAGCAAATGCTATTCTTGATGTAAGATCGATATGGCTGTAAACTAATGGATTAGAATGCCTTGTAACGCGCTGTCTGTCTGTCAATTGCTTCCAATTAACTTCGTCATGTTGATTGGTGCTATTCTTCGCTTCAAAATAAGCAGTCTTTTTTATTCGTTTCTTAGTTTCATTGAACCTTATTTATATTGACTGACTGCTGCCCAAGTGCCTAGCGTGAAATCTTTGTACTTATAAATGATTATTAAAATATGGCCCCACAAATGGAGGTTGGTAATATTTATACAGGGTGTTAGGGTAAACAGTTGCATTACTTTAAGGGGTGATCGTATCCATGATACTGAACAATTTCCCTGAGAAACCTATAGGAAATTCGCTAAAAAATATTCGGACTTTCCATACTAAAAGCTGATCGAACGTTTGTATGAAAAGTTGAAAAAAATAATTTTATTTCCCATAGGTTTCTTAGCAAGCACGTATCCAGGGGGGGGGGGGGGGATAAGCGGGATTTATTATCGTTTTCTCGGAGGTGGCATGCTAGGCCTACTGTAGGACACTCACGACAAAGTGGCAAAACTAGAAAACCATCAAGCTAGCTCATTTTGGCATGCGTAAAATACCGACTACCGACCGATCGGTTTGCTCCCATAGTCAAAGTTGTTCAGTTTGATGGGCAGACTCTTGGTTTAAAAGGATTCTAATGATATCAATTTCACCCTGTATATTTGTTAGTTTGCAATAACGAATTATGTTATGAATAATAAATATAATATGTTATGTTATGAAGCCAATTTGCTTGAAGTGAAAAAACTTGTCTGCTATATCAAATGTTTTGCCTTCACATGAGAGCACTTTACGTAGTAAATAACCCTTTGTGCACTCCATCATAATCGACGGTCCCTACGTACATTCCCGTAAGTGCAAAAGTCAAATTTTACAGGAGAGCACTTTTAAGTTTCAAACATGTGTATTTCACGTCCTATTTGTAGCACAGTTACGAAATTTGGAATATAGGTTTAATATACGGTAAACTATATGAAACATAAAGAAAAAACTCAAAAAGTTCATTGGAAGTGTGTTATTAGTCACTTACTTAGTTCTACATCGGAAACGCTCCAATTACAAATAACGTATGTGGTACATATTGATTATTACGCGGTAGTCTCACGAAAGATCAAAATCTTAACTGTCACATAGATCATTGTACATGGGAAACATTATGGAGATACGGGGTTTGTAGGTAAGGGCGAAGTGTATTGTTACAACAAAAAGTAAACTTTTTTTAGTATTATTAATAAATTTTAACCCCGTCCCTCATACCTCGTGTGTACCCGTCACACTGGATAGAGTTTCGGTACTGCTAGTGAAACGTTGACCTAAAAAGGTTTAAGAAATTACATACTTTATTATCAGTTGTTAATTATTAAGTAATTTGAGACTTAACAATATTGATAACATAAAATCATTAATGTCTATATTTACACGTCAGAAACAGACAAATACAATTTACAACATAGACGAGAAGGGTATCAAAGGCGGCCTTATCTCGTTAAGCTATTTTCCAGAAATTAATTTGATGGAATAGAGCGATAAATGTTATGGCGGTGCTCTAGTAGTAGACTTTACTATTTTGATAAACTGACAATATTATATGGCGATTGGCGATTTGTTAAACCATACGATATGAGTACCAACCTAATTCAAAACGAGTAATTGGTGTGGTGGGTGTCACTATTGAAACCGGTCCTTAAGCCCTTCAGAAGCTGTTTGACTTCGTCATACTTGAGGGGAAAACGCCGCAGACATGGAACAGAAATTTGATGGTTCTCTTATTTAAAAAGGACGATAATGCCCTACTGAAGAACTATAAGCCCATCTCACTTCTTAGTCATGTTTATAAGCTGTTTTTGAGAGTTGAAACGAACCGTGTAGCGCTCATTTTGACGAATTCCAACATCCCGAGTAACCTGGGTTCCGAAAAAACTTTAGCACCGCGTACCACATACATACGCTCAGCCTCTTTGCTTGGCGTTCGTGGACTACGAAAAAGCTTTTGATTTGAATGGGACATGGGCTGTACTGCAGTCTCTCCAGCGATGAAAAGTTGACTACTGGTACTTGGAAGTGCTCAAATGCTACTGCCACTATGTCAGTCCGATAGAAACCTATCCTACCGCAGCGAGGTGTGAGACATGGAGACGTAATTTCTCTGAAACTGTTCACCGTGGCACTGGAAGATGTTTTCAAGGTTTTGGATTGGAAAGGGCTGAGTCTCTTTTAGTTTGCCGAAGATAGTCATAAGAATTAAAATCATTATGACGGTGAGCATGGAGGACCTCAGTAGAATGCTTGATGACCTTAGCAGAGCCTTCGAACGAGTTGTTTTTAAAATTGCCATGGACAAGAAGAAGATCATGTCAAATGTCCATGTTCTACCCACTCCTGTAAAGATCGTAGACTCTGAGTTCGAAGTTACTACGATTATGTTAACCAGGGACAAACCATCCAGTTAGGATGGTCCCACTTCGAGATAGAGGTCAATAGACGAATCTAACTGGGCTGGACATCGTTCAGGACGTATGGACTGCGTAGTATCTTCTCGGCCAAACACTGCAGTGTCTCAAAACGAAAGTCATTGACCAGTGTGTGTTGCCAGTGATGACACAGAATAGGATAGAATATTAAGTACTTGACATACGAAATTGAGACGTAGTAGCTCACTCCTGGCCTCATAAAAAGCCTGAAAGTCACACAAAGGGCAATGGAGAGGGCTATTATGGATTCATCTTCCCATCTGAACATCCCATATATTATAGCTACTGTTACTCTCTTTCACGACAAACATCAGCGCTCATGTGATCGGCGTAACCAATTTTCTAGTTCATATTGCCTTAAAAAACATTGCCACGTTAGTTAACTCATGGTAAATGGTTTTAATTTCTACAATTAATGAAATAAATAAATAAATAAAGAGGTTTTGATAGACCTCTTTACATCGCATAATTTTTTTAAACTATTTTCTGCATAAAGCATTATAATTATTATAAATAATGACAAACGCGCACAGTCATAAACGTATGCCAGCTTCCTGGTCATAAACAACTTTCACCTAATATGTCAATTTGGAATTGACATGATGGTTGTAAGATGTTAATTTAGCTGGCTAATCAATATTTTTTTCCAAAACCAGATGAAGTTACAGAAGTTTAATAACATAAATACAACTTTCTTATCATATTTACAAAATTTTTCCGACATAAAAAGCCTTAAATGGTAGTTATTGATAAAAAGTACTTTTATTTTCCGACGTAAGAAAACTTATCTACCACTTGCATGGCATGGCCTGGCTTAGGCATGTAAAGTTGTTCACGTAAAACAACGTAACTAACATAGTGCGTTGCAGTTACGCGGCAGGCGTGGATTGCGTTCCAATGTAGAATCACTGAACTACCACTGATGTTAGTTTACTTCGGAAATTTTTCTTAATTTTGTAGTTACGGGAAATGTGTGTGTGGATTTAAGGTTCAATTTGCATAAAATGTTTAATTTTTTTTTGACTAATCGATAGTATAGAGTGACCTGAAGGACATGGAACAATAAAAGGCAAATCACGTATCTACCACTTAGGAATATGTACGTAGGGACCGTCGAATATAACCGTGTCATGTTTCCAATACATAACCAGTGTCAACAAAGTAAATAAAAGTAAATAAAGGAGATAGAAAGTATTTTAAGCAGAGTGCTTTCTCCAAATGTATCGAAGTATAGTCTTTCATACAATGTGACTGACACAGGTGCGAATCCAGGTTTTAAAACTTATGCACACAATGCTATAAGAACATTATTTTTTTCCGTACCCAAAGGGTGAAAACGGGACTCTATTATTAAGCCTACGTTGTCCGTCCGTCCGTCTGTCTACAGGGTGTTTCATAAGTAACAATAAATTTTTAAAACTCTTAAGGGGGTTGTTTAGACCGTCAAACTGAACAACTTTCTCTATGGGACCAACATCGAAATCGCAAAAAAAAAAAAATTACGTCCCATACTTATTTTAGCTCTAGTCAATTTGTAGAGTATAGAACATATTTTTTTTTTCGCGATTTCGATTTTAGTCCCATAGTGAAAGTTGTTCAGTTTGATGGTCTACACCACCCCCTTAAAGGTTTATTTGTATTTTTGTAACACCTGTCTGTCCTAACTATTTAGGGCTAACTTTTGAACCTTTTGAAAAGAAACCTCATACAAGAAAACATAGTTTTTTATCAACGTTTTTTTTCTCGCTCTATCGTAAAAACAAATCTCCAATGTGTTGGGAGCAAAATAAAAATGCTTTTTATTTATTTTATTTATTATCGTAAAAACGGTAATACACACAAGCGTCTAACTCGGTGTGATTATAGAGCAAACTCTACGGTATAACAACAAATAATAAAAACCGGCCAAGTGTGAGTCGGTCTCACGCTAAAGGTCCCGGATAATTTTTTTGTTTGTTTTTTAATATACAGGCTGAAATGAAAAGTATCATTAACCTTTAAACTACATACTCTACGAACAACTTTTACTATTGGAGCAAACCTGTCAGAACTAAAAAAACAGATGTTCCATACTAAACTGCAATGTCTACTCGACTAAAATGTATGAGACAGCATTTTTTTTTTGTTTACTTTGTATTGTGTCGCACTTGACCTGTTTTTATTTAATCTTAGTTTAAAAAGGCGAATGAGCAGCTGAATCCATTCCTGGCTAAACGCCTAGATACGTCCAATATCAAGTGCTGAAGTGTTCTATCGGAACTCGATACATTCTATCTAGTTATAGACGCAGGAACAAGGGCTATTGACCTAGATTTGGTCTTGGAATTAATTTTCGTTCGATGGGCATAGATAAAACTGAAAGGGTAATTATGTGGCATTAGGTCACTACTGGTGGAAAGTGGATGTTCTGAGATTTCAGAATATTTCTGACTACCCCTCCGGGGAATATAGTCGTGAGCATATGCTTATGCTTAAGCTACATTAGGTCAATTAAACAAGAAAATTAAATGCATAAATCTGTTTAATTACAATAAAATCATTTAAGGAAAATTTAAGACCGGTAATTACAATAAAGACACCTTTACTTTGAGAGCGATTTGACTTAGCCTTTGAATGTGAGAGAAAGATACAAATACAATATATTGCGCGGAGGGTGCAATGTAAAATAATACCTATTTCAATACAGATAAAGCTCCGTCCTCCACCCGTGGGGTCGGTATGGGTGTTCTCTATTTCAACTCTATCAGTATTGGAATAGCTATTATTTTACATTGCACCCTCTGCGCCCGTCCGCGCTCGCCCGTCGTAATTTGAATAGAGCTTCTTACTTTCAAGATACGATGAAGTCTGTGAGCCGCCCAACACAACTGTGATGCGATTCAACAAAGTATTTTCCTCCTTTGGTTTCATCTAAGTCAATTGCTTATCTTTATCATAAACAATAGGCTTAATTGTCATTGTAGTAATGTCAGTATGTAATTTCATTACCAATGCTAGGAAATATAAGCGTCAGGATTGTTGCAAGAGGAAATCTGTCCAACTGCACTTCCTTATTAATTATACCTACCTTTTGCCCGGACATGCCATTTGCAATTGCAAAATGGCATGTATAATGTTGCTATGTATAGAAAATTCTACCAACAACGGGATCGCAGGCATCACACCCAGTCTTTTTTTTTTTTTTTTTTTTTTATTTATTTATTAGGCTCGCCAACAGGTTACATATTGCAACAATCAATTTTACATCATCAGTTAGGTATAGATCTGATACATAACCCAGTTACAGGTGGGCACAACATTCACGACAACTAGACAAAATCATTATGGGACAGTTACACTATTATACAACGTTTCTTTTTCTACGCAATACAAGGAGGACACAAAAATTAAAATAAATTACAATAAGTTGACAATAAAACAAAAACAGAGCAGAACATAATAAAACTTTTGACTTAAGTTAAATGGAGAAATGATCTCAGCACCTTTCGACGAAACACTCGCAATGAGCCGTTGAATATATCAATGTTCTCAACAGTTGAGTTAATCGCGTTAAATTCTGTACACATTCTTGTTATGGGCGAGTTAGAGCCAACATTCGTTTTACAGGGTGATGGATGGAATAGCCTTGTGATAGGATGTCTAGGCAGATTATAAGGAACAGATAAATCTATAAGTTTAAGAATTTCACTGCAGTTGTTTAGCGAATTAACGGTCTTATGTAAGAAAAGAAGATCGTTCATGATTCTACGATTTCGAAGAGAAATCATTTTAAAAAAGTCCAAAGTCCAGTCTGGCGGAAGACATTTTTTTTTAAATGTTTTTAGGGAGTTTACAGCAAATAATACAAATAATTCTAGTCTCGGCTTTGATAAAGACTAGATGCAAAATACGAGTATCATATACACATAATCTTTGCAGCCGAACTTACACGGATCTTTGCACTTAGAAGCCGTGGTGTTTCAGTGGCGAGTAACCTTGCCTGCCGTGCAGGAGGCGATGGTTCGATCCCCGTCCAAGCCGACTCGTACCAATGAGTTTTTCGGAATTTATGTACGATTTGTAACACCACTGGCTTTGCGGTGAAGGAAAACATCGTGAGGAAACCTGCATGCTTCAATTTCGAGGCGTGTATTGTACCCACTGTCCATCATAAGTGGCGACGGGCTCACCCCCCGTCACACTTGACAGAGTTTCGGTACATACTGGTGAAACGTGGATGTTCTGAGGTTTCAGAATATCTCTGACTACCCCCTCGGGGAATATAGTCGTGAGCATATGCTATAATCTTTGCAAATTTTTGTCAGAATTTACATATTATTTAATGTTAGCGACAGTGCCACACCTTGGACACTTAGTTGTCATTGGAAAAATTGACAAGAAGAGGTAAGCATGAGAGAGAATGAGTTTCGCTTGAGACAGGAAAACGCCATTGCCTACATTTTCCGCCTGCTGATCTGTATTTCATGATTCGCCGCCACTTGATGATTTGACTGATTATTTTATAATAAGGCCAATAGAAAATCAGGCAGATTTATTACAGCAACCTATTTGTCGATATTCCCAGCTAAACACTTTGCCATAGTCATGATATGGCTGGGCATATCGTAAAGTAGTTGCATATGGCTTTTCATGCTGCTAGTGACACTGTTTCCGCTTTGTCCGCTATATATACAAATAACATTAAAAATATAACACAATTAACGTAAAGGCCTCCGCACATTGCAGCGATATTATCGAGCGATATTATCGACAGCGATATCGCGACACCTTACACACTGCAGCGATTCCGCGATTCGCGTCACGCATGCTCCCACCACTGAATGTAGTCGAAAGAGATTGCGTCAGGTTGCGATAATATCGCGGCAGTGTGTGGGATCGAGCGCGTCCCCATACAAAATGTACTGAGAACAATTATCGCAAAATCGCAGCGATATTATCGCTCGATACAATCGCTGCAATGTGCGGAAGCCTTTAATTGAGCGAAAAAAGTTTAATTTTGCTGCCCAGGACACGTCAAACCATTAGCGTTGAATAATATGGCGGTTTTTAGATGGTCAAAGTCAAACCATGAAATGGTGGCTTATTATGAAATGCCCAGTCAGATTACGATCTGGCCAATTCTACTATCGGACTACTACAAATATCTATCTAGTTATTTATTTGTGATTAGAGACTACCGGCCAATTATAAGCTTCCACATGCACTTTGATTTCTATTTGCCTTGATTCAATACGTCACAGATGCCTAAATAAAAGAAACAATAAACTTATTACTCGTTAAGCTGATTTTCTAGGTTTTTTTAGTTACTAGTGTTTAGCCTCGACTTTGTCCGCACAAATTATATACCAGATTTTAAGCCAAATCATAAGCTATCAAACAAACAAAGTTTTATCAAAATCGGTTCAGTAGTTTTTGAGTGACTGCGAACAAACAAAAAAACAGAAATTAAAAAAAAAGGTCGATTTGAAGTCACCTAAAAACCATATCGTAATCTTTTTCTTGTAAATATTTTCTATGTATAGACACACTTCTGTTACAGTTAAGATAACTTACAAGTTAGCTAAGCATAAAGAATGAGCTAATTCCTCGGATCTTGTAGTTTTATTGTTATGCGAACCGTGTATGATTGGCAAGGTTGAAACGTGCACAGGCTAATCATTCTTTATTATCATAACTTTTAATTGGTTACGTTTGCGCTCGAAGTTTTAGTGTGTAGATTTTATACAAGGTGTAAATTAAATTGTTTAAACAAATCAAGGCAAAACCCGAAAACAGTTTGTACAGAAACGATCAAATATAAAAAAATATATATACCGTATTGAATGTTGATCAGTTTTATGGTCTAATCTTAACTCTAAACCACCCCTTTAAATATGACTAAGGTTTTTTGGTACACCTTGTATAGGCTGGTAACGTAATAATTCAGACCTCCGTTTTGTTCACATGCAATGGGGTGACCCCCATGGTGACTGTCCCATGTTGTGATAGCGGAAATCTTCATAGATTTCTCAGAATCTCTTTTTCTACGTCGAAGTGCCCATTTGTCTCGTTCCCCGTCCCGCCTTCCTTGCCAAAAGGCAGGAGACTATACCAGCATCTAGCAGCTTCTATTCAAATTTGGACTCTATCCTCAGGTGGCAGACCGTATCCACGTGGACGTTCGCCGCGGACTGTCATGGCGGGAGGCGAACGATCGCATGAACTTCGTGGGCCCCAACGAGTTCCAGGTGAAGGAGGAGGAGCCGCTCTGGAAGAAGTACATCGAACAGTTCCAGAATCCACTCATTTTGCTGTTGCTCGGTGAGTTTGGATTTTTAACCAGTTCAATATTCTAGGCATAGAAGATGGGACTCGTATAACTAGCCCCTAATTTAAAAACGGAAAATTAGTCTCTCTGGTCTCTACAGGGTGAAATTGATATCATTAGCATCCGAGAGTCTACCCAACAACTTTTACTATGGGAGCAAAAAGATCGTGGCAAAAAAAATCTGCTGTTGCATACATTTGAGTCGAGTTGCATTGCAGTTTAGTATGGAACAGCCGGCTATTTTGCTCTATGTGGCTGCCATCTTTATGTGTCAATACATGCATATTCTCACACCTGTCTCCCATTGAGGTAGGCAGAGACAACAGAATGCCACCTGCTACGATCTTGACAAACCTCTCACCGATCCCCGCTACCCAATCCGCCGCGTAGCCCCAGCAACGTCCTATGCCGAGGTTAGCGTATATTTTCTTTGGCCGAGGTCCGTACCCCTCTGGGTGCCCCTAGGTCAGTTGCTTAAGTTCATTCACTTGGATCGGTAGACCCTTCGTGGTTCCTCCAATAGTCCGCAGTAAAAAGCAGTAACTGCTCCCTGAGCAGTCTAGGGCCTAGAAGTACACATACGGACCAAATTGGCGACGTGCGGTGCTTAAAAAGGGCCAGGTCAAATTTACACGAAACCGACACAGTATGCATGTAAGGCCTAGAGTCTAGGCCGTCTTATTTCCAACATTTCTTACGCATAGATGACACTCGTCAATCTTTTCACATCCATTCTTTCCATAAGACCGAACCATCTCAACATACCTTTCTCCTACATCTTCTCTCAGACCATAACCACCGTATAAGAAAGAGTATCTACATACCGCACGCAACCATAGTTCCTGAAGCCTTCAGCCTCAGTTTTTCATGTGCTGACGTCATCACGTCACTTTCAGTTTGTAGGCAGTGTACGGGGTGTGCCACAACGTTCTCTAATTAAACTTCAATTTGTCTATCACAGTTTCATAATCATAATCATTTATTGCTTTCACATGTTTTACAGATGTTACACATATACAGTTATGGTCCTATGTGAAACCCTGACCGGGCACTGCAAAAAACTCTTTGACAAACACCACACATACTTCTCAATGAGCGCATCTCCCATCTTTATGTGTGAATGGACGTATATAATAATGGACTGATGATTAGTGTGATTATTGTTGTGTTTCGAGAGACTTACAGGATGAGACCACTTACCAATAACCTGATTGGTCTAAGCTATACCTATACGGCTCCGCTCCTCACCACTCCGCGTAAAATCACCCTTACGATAACCCGTGTTGTACGGTTTATAAAATTCATTTTGACTTCCACATTTAACCAATCTATCACCATAACAACGTAATCATTATTTCTTGTGACAAATTGAGGCGGTCTTTCAGACTTTTTCAAATAATTATCCAGATGCTTCTTTGTCGTAGTAAAAACAATATTGGGCTTCACATTCGTCACGCAGATAATTGGTTTCACAGAGATAATGGAGTAGTTTCGAAACGTACGAAATTCGCGAGCTGCCGCCAGAGCGAGCGTGCCAGATTCTTGCAACACCTTTCTGACACCTGTGCTTTCATTTTATATTATTATCGACAGTACTTATACTTACTCGTATACACACAGCTCTTGATTTGAAGCGTGGTCAAATTTTAATGCGTTGATAAGACCATCAGCATCATCATCATAATTTTATTAAATTAAATTAAAGATTGAAAAAGTCGGGCGGCGAGCGGGATTCGAACCCACGACCGGATAATTGTATTAACTTTTTGTGAAATAATTTTATTAACTTTTTGTGAAAAATCAAACCTAAATAGCTTCCTCTGTGACCAACGCGGTAACCGCGGAAATGTACAGGTGTTCCAGACGTTTGGGTCCAATAGGCATTTACGTTTTCTATGGAAGTGTTAGTGCACTATTGATAGTTGCTCAAGTTGATGTTTTGTTGTTGATTAACTTCATGAACTTTCCAGAAGTGTCCTGGTACAAGCTATTAATGAAAATAATAAACGGGCTTACTTCAAACCCCAAAATCTTAAAAATTATTTAATCTATGAAAACATAGAGTTGGGATATTATTTATTAGTTTCCGCAGAAAAAGTTGTTCAGTTTGAAAGTCTAATCCACTCTATAGTTTGCTCACGGTTCAAATCAAAAGAAAACCATTTAAAGGCACACACGAAACAAACAGAGTACTCAGAGTAAAAGGTAATCAGGTACCTGGGATTATGATGTTTAAAGTATCAATAATTTACTGAGTTACATGGAAATGAAAAGCATGCAGCATGTCCAGGCATGCCTGTTATTTAAAGTATGAAGGTAAACATGAATTAGCTGGCTCAAGGATATACTCAATTTATTTATAAGCTCCCAGTCGTTACCGCTTTACTTACGTAGGTACACAAACGAGCCTATTCCTCCAAATGATCAGAAACTAGATACTAAATATTTGATTTATACATAGACAAATTGATAGACAGATGCTGACAATAAGTTACGTGTTATTGATATATTTTATTTATAATTAATGGACTTCTTGCTTGTGCGTTAGCACCGCATTTCCGCCAATGTCAAGTGGTTTGAGGGAGTATCTTTCCAATCTCCCAATCTCCCAATCTCGAGGATTGTTTTTGAGTCCCATCCCATCCCATCTTTGTCCCATCTTTGTCCTCAGGACAGGATTGAGGTCAAGAGCAAACCCATTTTTAAATAAAAAAAAAAAAAAAAAAAAAAAAAAAAAAAGAGTAAGAACACAACTGAGATGGATTGCGGAGCCTCGTGGCAGGCTGAAACGCGAACCGCGCGAACACCACTCGAAAGACGAGTGTTCGGGGCAAACCCTGCAACGTGACTCGTTATTAATATAGCTAACTTTTATTCAAAACCTCTGCCTCGCCTTGTGTTAAAAGAAATTAAGTAAACAAAATTAAAATCAACTGAGCACACTACTTATACGCCTTTTACTTTCAGCTTTGAAGAATAAAAATTAAACTTTCTAAGATTAAGCGACGTTTGAGTGAAACTCTATAACACAGCTGATGCGGACCAAGTTACGCCAGTCATCTTTCCAATTTAAGTTAGTCGACTTCCTTTGTTAGAAATGAAAAGCTCGTGGAAATTCGTAACAAGTTACCGCTTGGTAGGCCTTCGGATTGGGCGTTTTAAAGCCGGCATTTTTGGGAACAAATTTATAGCACAATACAGACAAACTTAATAATAAAAATTGTATGTTTGGTCCTTGAAATAACAGCGCTATAAAATATTATTCTCTTGTTTTTTTTCGAAATAGATGAATGTAATGGAAAACCTTAGAGTATGTATAAGCAAGCTATAGAGCGCGCCTAAGCGTATGAACTCTAAGCACGGACGGATATGAACAACAAAACGTTTGACACGTTTTGTTTTATTTCGTATTTGTTTAATAATTTCTCGTTCAAGAACTAAAACGCGTCCTTATTGTGTCAGTGAGTATTTTCAAGAGCAATATTAAACCTTCTATATTTTTTCATTTTCTGTATCATGGACATTTTAAAGAAAATTGTAATTGAAACACTATGAAATTTGACATTCATTTGCTTACGCTCGGCGCCAAGGGCCGTGACAGATGCGCGCGCTCTATAACTTGTTTATACATACTCTAATAAAACATATTAATGGGTTCTTACTGCGTTTTTAAAAGAACTCGAAGACGAAAAATTTTGCCTAAAAAATTATGGCGTTAAAACGCTCGTCGGAATGACCTGGTCGGAGTGAATAGCCGTCCCTTTAGTCTTTGGATTTTAATTAGGTTTATAACAAAAGCTTATAATTTAAGGAAGGTTCTAGAATCTCGGAAGCTACTTACTATTGATTATCTAACTTTTGACCCTGAGCTAGGAAATTGCTTTTTTGCTGGGACCGCCTTTGATGTACCATTAATTAGTGTTTGGTGGAAGTAAATTATATATAGGGTCCTTCTTAATATGCTGACTCTTTTTAAAGTTGATGATCAGACCATCTAACTGTACAACTTTCTCTATTGCACCAAAATCAAAATCGTAAAAAAAAAATCTGCCACTCCATACAAAACTGCAAACCTACTCGAGGCCAAGGGAGGTATGGGTCAGCTGTTTTTTTTTTTCGCGATTTCGATGTCGGTGCCATAGAGAAAGTTGTTCAGTTTGACGGTCTGATCATCCCCTTGAAAAAGAGTCAGCGTATTAAGAAGGATCCTGTATGCATTTATTGAACTTTATTACAAATCATCACAACAAAAATTCTTGACAATGCAAAATTTTCATCCTTATTCCACTAACATAAGAAATTACTCACCGACTCAATGTGATTAAAAATGCCACTTTAATTATCGTCCGTCCCATGTAGGTCGTTGTTACTACAGGTGAATTTTTATAACCTGTTTTCTGTCTGTTTTATACCTGGGCACTAAGTTTACGCTTCAGTGGCGTCGTTTTATTTGTCTAAACTATGTGATGCATAAGTAATATATAGGTATATTTTGAATGTGGTTCCTTTTTTTTCTCAATATACACGCCAATCACTCGTGCTGTAGTGGAAAGTCAATCGGGGAGGTTCCTTACATGTATGTCGTATGTGGAGGAAAATCTATACTATACACGGTTTTTTACAACCTGTATACCTACTTCATATTGTAAGGGTTGAACTACACCAGGCAGCACAACATCGCATTTTTCCGTCGCTCCATCCTTTTCTGTCACTCAGGAACGTCATTTGCTAGAGCATATAAGATAGACGGAACGCGATCGCACGCGGCGTGCTGTACAGTGCTGTTCCGTTCCGTCTATCTTATATGATCTAGCAAATGACGTTCCTGAGTGATAGAAAAGGATGGAGCGACGGAAAAATGCGATGCTGTGCTACGTGGTGTAGTTCAACCCTAAAACGGTACAACTTGGCCAAAAAGAGTAGCAAAATCCGGGAAAACTAAATATTTTAGTACAAAACGTTGGACGGTCTTGCCAGGTGACGCGTGAGTTTGACGATCTTGCAAAGAAAATTTCTAATTTGTTACCTTTTTGTATATTTTATTACTCGTTTATTCTAGAAATAGTACCCGAGTCGGGGTGCATTTGGACATCGCAGGACCAACAAAAGTTTTTTATTTTTTATTTGTCCGTTTATTAGAATATCACGCGGAAACTACTGCACCAGCTTTGATTTGGTTTTCAAAGTACCGAAGCCTAAAAACTAAGATTGTTTTTACCCGAATGCGAAATTATAAATATCTTGACATTGTCACACAAATTATCTAGTCACATTTTAAGTTCCAGAATCTAGCCTGGACTTGTATTATGATAACTAGACAACGATATAGAATACATATATAGATACAAACATCCATGACTCGGGTACAAATATTCATATTCATCATACAAATACTTGTCCCTTACGGGATTCGAACCCGCGACCCTCGGCACAGCAGGCAGGTTCACTACAGACTGTGCTGTCCGGCCGTCTAACAAAATTGAAGATTATTATTCCGGAATTACACTTCGGCATCATCGATTCCACGCGGATAAAGTCGTCGGGCAAAGTTAGTAGGTTTAACCTTTGTTCTAAACTTAGATCTTCGCCAATCGGTTGGAATGAATTGTTCAGTATGGTGGAAAGAGACTGCACAAACAAGCAATCGAATGATACGAGACAAAACGAGACAGATTTTTGTTTTGTCCTAAATTTTCGTTTTATTTAAAATGTAAATACGTAAAACGAAATCCATGTTATGGCAGTTAAGGTTATCAATATTGAGCACTTTGTGATATCCTCTTATGCGTCCGTTGGAAAGTTTATAAAACATATCTGTAGTAAATGTAACAAACGAAACTGATCACGTGATTGAATCGTGTTTCTATACAGGTGTAACAAAACACCCTAGTTATACTTAGGGGGTGCTTCAGACCATGAAACTGGACAACTTTCACTATGGAGCCAATATCGAAATCGCGAAAAAAAAATCTGATGTCCCATACATTTTTGGTCGAGTCGGTAGAGAAGTTTTGTATGGGACAGCTGATTTTTTTTTTGCGATTTCGAAGTTGGCTCCATAGTGAAAGTGGCTCAGTTTTTATAGGCTGAAGCACCCCCTTAAGGGTATATTACCGTTGGCGCGCTCCATACAAACGTACTATGGTGTTATTTTCAATACTAACCAATTAAAGTCAATGAAATTTTGCAGAAACAATCTAAAAATAAATCTGTATGCTTGTATGGAGTCAGATTTTCGTTAAAATGTATAGTTTTAAAGTTACAGTGCCTCAAAGATTTACATACAAATCTTAAATTAATCCTAGAATTAAAACTGTATATTTTAACGAAAATCTGACTTCATACAAGCATAGAGATTCGTTTCTAGATTGTTTCTAAAAAATTTCATTGACTTTTAATTGGTTAATATCGAAAATACCACCATAGTACGTTTGTATGCAGCGCGCATTTGCGCTCTCGGAATAAACTTCTATTAAGTATTACTAGGTTGTTTTGTTACACCCTGTATTCGTATACCTTGACTTAATAAATAACAAATGAATGCTGTTTCGAAACCGTTCGGTAAATCATCTTAAAATTATTTAAAAAAAAACCGGCCAAGTTCGAAGTCTGACTCGCGCACGGAAGGTTCCGTACCACCATACAATACAATAACAAAAATGTTTTCCCTGGATCCTTAGCCCAAGCCCGACACACTCTTGACCGGTTTTTATTATTTGTTGTTTTACCTTAGAGTATGCTCTATAATCACACCGAGTTTGACGCTTGTATGTACGAGTTTCCGTTTTTACGATAGAGCCAAAATCCGTTTGTTGTATGGAGACGCCCCAAATTTTTTTCTTTTAGTAATTTTTTATTCTTTGTTAGCAAATCCGCGTTGATAACTCATATCCTGTGAAAATTTCAACCGTCTAACTACGCGATTTCGATGTTGGTCCCATAGAGAAAGTTGTTCAGTTTGACGGTCTAAACAACCCCCTTAAGAGTTTTAAAAATTTATTCTTACTTATGAAAGTGTGTTTCATAAGTAAGAAAAAAAAAATGATATCCCATACATATTTTAGCTCTAGTCGATTTGTAGAGTATGGAACATATTTTTTTTTGTCGCGATTGCGATATTGGTCCCATAGTGAAAGTTGTTGAGTTTGATGGTCTAAACCACCCCCTTAAATGTTTATTTGTATTTTTGTAACACCCTGTATAGTTCAAAAGAAACAGCCCTTATAAGTAGGACAGACAGACGGACAGACGGACAGCAGATGACAGCTGTTGGTTTGGGATGGAACCCTAAACGCAAAATTTTTCAACTTTTGAATTCGTTTAAAAAGATAATATTGCTCTCTGGTCGCGCACGAACGACTGTTTACTTAATCGTTGTTATAATTAAACGGTTTAATGAAAACCCAAGTGATTATTAGACAAGTGCCGTAACATGTTATCTTGCTCGTAACCGACTTTGCGTGCTTTATCTTCTTTTTTTTTAAATAATTACTTTGTTCGAGAAATTGTCATAAGTAAAATGTGAACTTAATGTATTCATGTTTTTGTTTAGTCTTGTTTAGAGAGTACCTAAATATACAAGGTGTTACAAAAATACAAATAAACATTTAAGGGGGTCATTTAGACCATCAAACTGAACAACTTTCAATATGGGACCAATATCAAAATCGCGAAAAAATTTAATGTTCCGTACTCTACAAATCGACTCGAGCTATAAAATATGTATGGGATATCCGATGTTTTTTTTTTTCGCGATTTCGATGTTGGTCCCATAGAGAAAGTTGTTCAGTTTGACGGTCTAAACAACCCCCTTAAGAGTTTTAAATATTTATTTTTACTTATGAAACACCCTGTATAACCAAGCTCAAGCAAGCGTGTGGAAGTAGTATTAGAACTTGTTCTTGGAAGGTAACAACACTAACAACATTCCAAAACCTTTTTACTTTGCGAACATTGAAGTACCAAACTGCAACTGGCTAATTTCTCACTTTGACTACATCGCAAATGGCCAATTTTGTCATTTTGACCATGACGGCCCGATAGCTCAGTCTGTAGTGAACCTGCCTGCTGTGCCGAGTGTCGCGGGTTCGAATCCCAATAAAAAGGGCAAATGTTTGTCTCACCGATCCCCGATACCCAAATTTTCTATAAATAAATAATTCTTTATTTCAGACTGTTAGTCCATGAAAGTGTTAGTAACAGAGAAACTTGGCCTATTGTTAGTAAACCAGCTCATTTTAAACATGGAACTAAACTCCATAAAACTGCTGTCGAGGGGGTAGTAGTCAAGAGATATTCTGAAACCTCAGAAACATCCATGTTTCACTAATAGTACCGAAATGCTACGCTAAAAGAAAACCTTTTAACTGCACCATTAAATGTTTGTTGAAAGTTCTGACCACCCCGTATGGGAATATTGTCGTGAGTATACGAATGTTTGATTAAACCGTTTTTTGTGATATTTCTAAATACCTTTGAGCTAGAATTTTCAGTATGTTTCTTTTTCGCAATCTTGAATAGTTGTACTATCAAAGGTTAATTAAAATTGTTGAGGCTAGTGTGGTATTTTAAAGGAATTTGTTTTTTTTAACAGTAGAAGAATTTTTTTTTGCTAAATATACCTAGCTTTGCTTTTCATTCCGCATAATTTCCTCATGTCACATTTTTTAAAACCCCAACGCAAAAAAGTGGGGTGTTTTCAGTTTGACGCTTATGTTTGTATGTGGCATCGTAGCTCCCCAACGGGTGGACCGATTTAGATGCGGTTTATTGCAGGACAAAGCAAATTTTTGCGAGTGTTCTTAGAGATAGAGATTTGCATAGCATACGCATAAGCATATGCTCACGACTATTTTGCCCGAAGGGGTAGTCAGAGATATTCTGAAACCTCAGAACATCCACGTTTCACCAGTAGTACCAAAACTCTGTTCAGTGTGACGGGGGGTGAGCCCGTCGCCACTTATAATGGACAGTGGGTAAAATACACGCCTTGAAATTGAAGCATGCAGGTTTCCTCACGATGTTTTCCTTCACCGAAAAGCCAAGTGGTGTAACAAATCGAACATAAATTCCGAAAAACTCATTGGTACGAGTCGGCTTGGACGGGGATCGAACCATTCGCCTCCTGCACGGCAGGCAAGGTTACTCGCCACTGGACCACCACGGCTTCGGCTAGAGATTTGCACTCGGCAAATATTTTCATTGTACAAACGCGAAGCGCCAGGTTTAAAATGTTTAATCCAACTAGCTATGCCTGCGACATCGTTCGCGTAGTCTTCGATTTATTTTTACGGGTTGGAACAATACATTAAAACCAGTCAACCTTTAAACTAACTTTGAGTAACAACTCCTTGAAACTTCAGCCTATATTATATACCTAATAAGTACACTTGAGGGCAGCGCAGGACCGGTCGTTATAGCGATCCTTGGGGGAGGCCTATGTCCAGCAGTAGACGTTCATCGGTTGAGATGATGATGGTGAAGTACACTTAAAGATCACTTTATCTATTTATACGGTTCTGTGGGACCCTATTACGAAGCCTACGCTGTCTTGGTCACAAAACAGGCTACATAAAAAATAATATTAGTGTAGAGTAGATAGTAGAGTAGGTATAGATTATTCACGACTGGCGTCCCGCGCGCAATCACACAGGCTAACAAGCCATGACATTACACACAAAAACATAGGTTTTTTCACCCGTATGTTTGTAATTTTCTTACTCGTTAGGTTTTTTGTGTAGCTGTTTTTATTTAGTGTCGCCGCTGAATAACATGTTATCAAATATTAGTTGTGGTTGACCACTTTGGTCTTTTTGAAGCTCGAAGTAACTGTAAATATCTTGAAAATGGTCACACAGTTCATGTAATCCTAATTGAAGTACCAGAATCTGGTGTAAACTTGTATTATGAGGACTAGATTAGCGGTATAGAATCCTACTATATAATATGAATAGTGGATGAGAGCTGGATGAGACCACGCTAGGTGGGACCGTTCTGATGTGAAAATGAAGAGGCCTATACCCATCAGTGGGGTTTACCGGGCTGATGATGATGATGTGGCTCAATCACAGCTAAAGGTATTTAGATGAAATCTGACACACAGATAGAATTAATACTTTTTAAAGTCAGTCATATTTATCACACAGATGCTTGCCCCTGGCGAGATTCAAACCTGCGACCCTTACCTTGGCAGGCTTGGCTTAATATCAACTACGCTTTCGTTATCGGGGTAAAATGTTAATATATCCAAAAAAGTTAGCTTTACAATTTCGCATCCTTGTAAATTGTCATGGCCGCTTAACCTTAGCCTGTTGTCCGTAATATACTAGATAATTTATTATTTATATTGTGTCAAACTTTAGTAAACTAGCACACAGAATAGATAATAGTACTAACCGCTATTAGCTAGTTGGCTTCGTCTTAGTGGATATTTCAGTTATATATTATAGACGTCGCGATCTCAGCTGAATTTGGTAGGTTTCGGGAACTAGTTGAAGACGGTGTTTTACTAGCACCGTCACCGCCAAATTTTTATTAAAATTTTCTTTTTTCATCCGAACACGGAAAGATGAAAGATGGACGAATACCACAGTGATTCGAGTTCTGTTTTCAAATTTTCGTATCATTTAGGAGGTCCTCACCACTTCTTGAAAAGTTTCACATAGCCTATACAACGTGTTAATGAATTAACGCAAAACTAGGAAGTAGTTTGTTTAGAATTGAGGGCAGAATCGAATTATCATGGTTTCAACATAGGTAATTTTTTTTCAAAATATTAAATACCTAATTTGTTGGTAAAACTTAAAATTTACTGAACTCGATCTTAACCCGCCGCACGGGCACACTCCACCTACTTAAAATGTATTCATGAGCATGTCAGCGCTTTCATTCATTGCTGAAATGATAGCAAATCATTTTTGCCTCATAACTTAAAATGCGAATAACTTAAAATTTTAAGTATCAAAGTAATGAAATTATTGTTTCATTCTAATTATTTTGTTGTAAATCAGTTGGGGTGTATGAGGTTTTGCGCTTATTCAATAACACGTTGTATAACATATTAAGGCATACATAAATGAATTATCTAACAATGCTCAGAAAGTAGCGAAACAGGCCCTTAATGTATCATATTTAAATATTATTAGTGTGTGGATTAACAATGAATATCTAATTCATGGATCTATCCCCTTGATAACAAGTGAATGCATAAATTAAATAGTAATAGCGGCTAAAAGGGCAAACTGTGACCCAATTTAGTACGTCATGTGTTGTAGGCAGCTTTAGGTAGCTCAGCAATAATGTTTAATCCTAATATCTTAAAAGGGTGAACTGCTACTACTGTACCTCAATCACGTTGTAAAGTACGTTAAAACTTCTGGTCTTATTTGCAACTGAAAATGTGTACCACGGACAAAGACCGAAATACACTGTTATGTTAAAGCTCTTTACGCAGTTAAACCTGAACTGAATAATCCTAGACAACAAGACCTCTTTGGGTACTTAAAAATATTCTGGTTTTTCGAGGAGTTTTTGTTTTTTTCCAAACACGTGCATTTGCTCACGCCTATTCCCCACTTGGGAGACGGAAAGCTGAGATAATTGATTTCCACATGCTTCGATTTTGGCACAAATCTTTCGCCTTTGAACGCCCATATGCAGGGGTGACATTGAAATGATTCAGGGTGACATTTTTAGGGTTGCTGCTTCATACCATCAAACTGAACAACTTTTACTTTGAAAGCAAACCTGAATTGCAGAAGAAAATCAGCTGTTCACATATTTAAGTCGATTAGGCATTGCAGTTTAGTATGGAACAGCTGTTTGTCATTGTAAAGTTGTTGATTTATGGTCTGAACCAATGTAGACTCATGTCAATGTCACTCTAGATTCTATAGTCTAGAATCACCGATTACATTTATTCGGCCCTTGATTTTAGTAGCGTCATGCGTCTATTACAGGGCTACCCCTTCCCCCTTTCTATAGAGTAGCAAATTACTGATCGTTCAACATTCGTCATCTCATAACAACAAATGTTTCCCTCCAGGCTCGGCGGTGGTGAGCATCTGCATGCGGCAGTTCGACGACGCTATCTCGATCACCGTCGCCATCATGATCGTGGTGACGGTCGCCTTCGTGCAGGAGTACCGCTCCGAGAAGTCGCTCGAGGAGCTCAATAAACTGGTGCCGCCCAGTTGTAACTGGTGAGTCCGTTCAAGATCTAATTCGTTTTTGATGTCCTGCGTCCACCAATCCGCTCCGGGAACAACGCGGGTTTCCACCGTTATTTTAGAGAGGAGGCCTTAGTCTTACAGTGATAAGGAATACGAGTGAATAATAATGTGTAAATATATGTCGTCCAGCAGCCAGGTGGGCTGATGATATTGCCGGAGGCAGTTGAAAAGTATTGGATAGGACTGGCACAAGACAGGAAAGAATGGTATATCCTGCAGTTGGTAGACAAAAGGTGGTGATGATGTTAATATGAAAAGCTCGGCCAGTGGACTGTCTATGGGCGAACGCGTCACGTGATCATTTTGTGTGCTTCTAAGAAGCTTAGGGGGTATATTTTCTCGTGCGCCCGTACTCCGTACCCTTCAACTTCAAGGATCTTAAATAACGACTTTTTCCTTATTTCTCAGTCTCCGCGAAGGCAGCATAGAGCACTTCCTCGCTCGAAACCTCGTCCCCGGCGACATTATCCACCTGAACGTCGGGGACCGGGTCCCCGCAGACTTGCGACTGTTCGATTCAACCGACCTGGCGATCGACGAGTCTTCGTTCACCGGTGAAACAGAACCGGCTGTCAAGAGCGTCCTGCCAAACAAGGCGTCAGCTGGGAGAGTCAATAAGGATAATATTGCGTTTATGGGGACCCTGGTCCGGTGCGGGAATGCAAAGGTGAGTAGACTACGAGGTTTACCACTGACCAATAGCGTAACACCACTGGCTTTTCGGTGAAGGAAAAAATCGTGAGGAAACCTGCATGCTTCAATTTCGAGGCATGTATTGTACCTACTGTCCATTATAAGTGGCGACGGGCCACCCCCTGTCACACTGGACAGAGTTTTCGGTACTACTGGTGAAACGTGGATGTTCTGAGGTTTCAGAATAACTCTGACTACCCCCTCGGGGAATATAGTCGTGAGCATATGCTTATGCTTATGATGCAATAGCGTAACTGACACAAGACTTATCTGCATAGGTAACTTGCTGCAGTGATACAGCGCTATCACACCTTCGCTCTCTTTCTATTTGCGTGCGAACGAACGAGATAAAAGACGTGATACAGCCGTACCACGTGTTGCATGCTACCAGTGCTGGTCGATGTACTGCTATGGCGCCAAATCTTGAATCGGAAAGTTGAAGAGAGACACTGAGCTAGAAGGAAAGACGCCTTGAGAAGAAAGGAGATCAGCAAACGGATATTTGTCTGAAGACATTGATGGTTTTGTGTTAGATCAGAATAGCACAGGACCGTGTCAAGTGGTGCAATAAAAAGGGGCAGCCCAGCAGTGGGTTGATGTGAGCTGATTTGATTCATTACAATAGTAATATGCCCATCGAAATATAGAAGTCGATATTATTCGTATCTACGTTTTAATGTCATACAAATGGAATCTTATATTTAATTGAAATGGTATCTTGAAGATGCTCTAAACTTTACGAATCTACAAGATGTATTCAACACAAAATAACCCCTTCGTACCGGAAAGACCTTCCTCCTAAAATAAGAACCCAAACTCCCTAAGAACTCTATCTTTTCGTCCTATACTGCATTCGAAATAAGGACGAAAAGATATTCCGATTCCTGTATAGCTTTCTGGCCAATTCTGATCAGCAATAATATGATTTATTTATGAGAAATATATACTATCCAACGTATCTTGGACGTTACTAAAGCTGTTCTAAGAATAAGTGAGAGGAAGTGTTTCAAATCTCTGTTTCTGTAATTCAAAATGGCCTTAAATTTTCGTTGTTATTTGGAATAGATTATCCTATCGACCTAAAAGCAAAACGACCTATTAACATTGTAATCACCTTCCCAGGGCATAGTAGTCGCAACAGGCGAACGATCAGAATTCGGCGACATATTCCGCATGATGCAAGCGGAGGAAGCTCCGAAGACTCCGCTGCAGAAGTCTATGGACGCGCTCGGGGCGCAGCTGTCGCTGTACTCGTTCTGCATCATCGGGTTCATCATGGTCGCCGGGTGGCTGCAGGGGAAAGCGCTCCAGGACATGTTCACCATCGGAGTCAGCCTCGCCGTCGCCGCTATTCCTGAAGGTAGGAGTTCTTAACCAATTTATAAGGAAAGGTTAGAGGGATTTTCTTATGGATGATGGCAAATGAGATAGGGCCGTCACTATCTGTGTCAATTCGACGAATTCGGTATGTCAAGTTTGTTTTTGGAGGGCTGAATCGAAAACCATTTCGAGATAATTGTCTCAATTATCATATTTTCTATGTCAGAGATTTTAAAATGAAAGGATTACAGATATTTTTAATAAAATAACTTCGCTTTTCGGTCCGTCCAGTGACGTCACTGGAATACCTGTGAACTCCTTGGTAAACATAAAATCAACTGTATATAACCGGCCATTAAGAAAAAAAAATACATTTACAATGTCAGAATTTGACATTTGATGTTGCCGTATCTGTTTCCAGCATAGAGTTAGAAAGAGAAGGCAGGTTTTAATTTTTTTAAATATAAAACTACCTACAGCTGTAGGTAGTTTTTCTCCATGGAGTTCGAATTATTTTCTCTCCGCCATTTTTGCACTTAGAGATTACAGATCAAAATAATTTAAAATTAAATTTATATTGATAAACTCGATGAATCGCAATAAGAATGAAATAGGTGTCTTAAAATTATGTCTACTATCCGTAAAAATATAAAAATGAAGACAAAAAAAAATTTGACATACCGAATTCCTGAATATGACTTTTAAGGGTCGGCACTACCTACGGCCCGTTTGACATATCTGTCAAAAGAAATAGACCGGTGGCCGACAACACTCAACCCTATCTTATAAGATTAATGAACAAATCCATTTGATAGCTTTTGGTAATGAATTTCTTGCAAAAAACTTGGTCGGCTGCAGCGCGCGGCGCAGCTTGACTAGCATGTTTACTGGTGTGAAGGAAAAAGTGAACCCTACCTGGTGACACAACATTTTACCTCGTTGAATTAAAGGACGTAACTAGTCTGTTGGTCTAGAGGCCAATTAGTAAGGACTAAAAAGTCTGGTTGGCCGACTCTATCCTGGCAGGTTCGTAGGTCCGACCGAATTTAGGGTACCTACTACCCGGAAGGCAGAATTTACCACATTAAATTAATGTTGGATGTTTGGTTGTGCGTGGCAATACTCCTGCAGCATCTGGATTTGAGAGCCGTAGGTCAAAATTGATATTTACAGCAACAGTACAGTACCGTGCGTGATGGACCCTATAATGTGACTGATCAAAGATCACCCCTGGTGGTAGGATAGGATGGGTTCCAACTAATTAGATCACAGTATTACTAAGGCTTAAAAAAAACTTAAAATTATTATAACAGAACAAATTAAAACTTTTAACAAAATAAAGAAATTATTATAAGTTTAGGTATTAGCAAACTAAGGGTTTGTAATCTTTTATCATCATAATCATCGTCAGATATAATATTTTAAGCACGGAATAAAAGTAAATTTTGCAGTAGGTAACTGGAACGATTGCCTTCAAAAACATTTGCGCAAAAGGACATCAGTGTGACCACTTTTAGTAGATTTCTTCTTTATTGGTAGATTTAGGGCAAAATTGTTTAGTAGATCTTAGTAGAAATTGGGTATTCGAAAATTTTATGTATTTAAAAATGCAAGGATTCCGTCTAATAAAATCTAAGCTGGCAATACAAATGGCTGAGAAAACGATTGCAGGGTTTGCAAGTTTTCCGGAACTTCTAGTACATCATCATCATAATCATCAGCCTATATACGTCCCACTGCAGGGCACAGGCCTACCTTCTAGGAGGGTGTTTGGGCGTTAGTCCACCACGCGTGCCCGATGTGGATTGGTAGACTTCACATAATATACATCAGAATTTCTTCGTCTGCATATGCAGGTTTCCTCACGATGTTTTCGTTCACCATTTGAGAGCAGTCGGTAATACGTACATAAGTTAGAAAAACTCATTGGTACGTGGCATGTTGTCCGTACGGATTCGAACTCGGACCTCTTGATTGAGAGTCCTCTTCGCAACGCGCCACCGAACTCACTTCTAGAACAGCAAATATTAATCATATCGCCTAATGTTGTTTTTTTTACAAAAGAGGGCTTCTGAGCAGAGTTGAAATTTTGGTACCTAGCACTTTTAATATGTCAAAGGCATTGCATGTTTATCGACTTCCAATAATGTCGATATACGGGTATATTTCATATCACAGCGGATAACTTCAGCATGTATCGAACTTCAAAATAGCGAAAATAAATCAGCTGTCCCATACATTTGAGTCGAATAATATGTAGGTACTGCAGTTTTGTATAGGACAGCAGATTTTTTTTTCGCTCTTTTGAAGTTGGCTCCATAGTGAAAGTTGTTCAGTTTGATGAGTAGAATACATGCTGGAGTTATCCGCAGTGATAAAAAAATACCCGTATATCGACACAATCGGAAGTCGATAAACGTGCAATCCGTTTGACATTATTAAAAGTGCTACCAAAATTTCGGATTCTGCTTATGAGACACAGAAAACTGTACTAAATTTAAATTTGCATAGGGACGACCTAATTTAATATTTATTTGAAAATTGAAGCATCCATGTTACAAAGTGATAAAAACCAATAAAAATTATACAAAAATGCAAAAATAACATGTGTAATGATGAGCGTTTAGATAAAATTTATAATATTTTGTACAAAAACGTGTTTCATATTAAATTTTGACCATCTGTAACGACATAAATATTATTTGGTAGAATTTAAGTAGAATTTGAAACAGGACTGGTAGATTTTGGTAGATTTCAGCAGTAATTTTAGTCACGCTGAAGGACATTGTGCGACACAAGAACATATAGGTGTTACTTAGTAGCTAAAGTGGGTACATGAATCCTGAAAGGGCACAGCAATATTAACAAGAAGTAATTTTAAAGATAATTTTTTTTTATTATTTTACATGTATGCCATGTTAGCTTAATCAAATTAAAGATTGAAAAAGTCAGGCGGCGAGCGGGATTCAAATCCACGACCTGCCTATCCGGGGCATGCTCTACTCCAACAGAGCTGTCGTCGCCCCGCAAGCCACGGCGAAATTTTAATCTATATATTTTATCGTCTTAAAGGGACGTCAGCGCCATCTACCAGAGTTATACAAACTACTGCTTAACAAAAACTACCATAAAAACAAAAGAGTTCTTGACGGCTTGGCTACGGGGTGGGTCTGTTGACATAAATAAAATATTTGTTTTGCAAAAGAGTTGCATTCGAATCGTAAGCGGAATTCAGTCAGTAAGGGTGTCATGCCGATCCTTGTTTACCGACTTTAAATTACTCACTGTGACAGCTTTGTATATAAGGTCTAACAAAATTAGGTGAAACTATTTTAAGGGGAGTATCAGACCATCAAACTGAACAACTTTGTCTATGGGACCAATAGCGAAATCGGCGGAAAAAAAATCTGCTGTTTAAAAGTAAAAAGTAATAATATCTACCACTGGATTTGGCCCTGTTCTGCTGTGAACGAGTGTGGCGAAGCGGGCGTGCGGTACGAGGCGAGGTCACTGAACCTACGCGGGGCCCCGCGAGCTGGCTGGGTTGACTATGCAGTTGGGGACGTCTAAGTTTAGATGTTTAGGTAGAATTTTGCATAAGTAGGTAAGTAGGTACTTGTACTTACATTCAATTTTGTACATATCCCACACCTTTCTCAATGAACTTTATTGCGCGTCTTTGGATGTGTCTTTGCACTTTTTGATTAAAACGTCTCAATTGTATTAACATCACATCATATTACGTGTGCGGTGCGTGTGCGTTATAACATCACGTGTGCGGTCACTATCCGTTGTCGGAGCTCACTTGTGGTTCTCACCATCTAACCGTCGTCCTGTTTGTCTGTACACTAATGTAAAACGTAGTGATTACTTGCTTAGTGCACTAATGTTTTTGCATACATGGAAATCAAGTGGCGTAAGGTCAGGTCAGGCCACTCAATACCTCTGCCTATTCACCGAAGTCCGTAAGTATCGTCCAAGTAGCTAGGTCCGTACACTGTCACTAGTTGTCACGTTCATAATGGTAAAGCATTTCACGTAATGACATAACCTTGCCAGAGGTTGAGTGAGGCGCGCGATATTCCACAGCTGCAATTGTTGCAAAACGTTTCGACCGGTCGGCGTGCGGAAGACGTCAAATCGTCAAAGCAAGGTCAAAGGTCGCAACTAGGGAATCCAATCCCGCACTAAAAACGCGATCCCGCATGCCTGCGGGATTGAGGTCAATAATCCCGCGGATCCCGCGGGACTTGCGGGATTGAGTTTTTTTTTAACTTTTTTTTGTTTAAGTAGTAAAAATGAAATGAGGAGAAGTAAATTTAAATATAATTACTAAGTAGTTTTATTACTCATTACTATTAGTCAATGAGGCGTTTTCCAAGACTAGTAAATCGAAAAATCATTAGACGGCTATGTTAAAATTACAGTACTATTACAGTAAAAGTGCCGTTTGTCTATGGTTCGCATCAAGTCTGACAGATGGTGTTGCCAATGGATAAATTGTTCACTACCAATAAATACGCCATAGCAATGAAAATGTTTGTTTGTTATATGTAAAATTAACATTAACTGCACAAAAATTCGATTAATTGGAAGTATCAAAACGTCTTTCACATGATAACCTTCATAATCCTATTAACGAAGTAACAAGTTGCTCCCTAAAATCAGGGAACAAAAAAACACTGAACACTTTCGATCTGACAGCTAAAAAAAATTGGTTCAAAGACACTGGAAGGATGGCGTTACAATCGTATAAATTGGTACGATTATAACGCCATCCTTCCAGTGTCTTTGAACCATTTTTTTTTTTAAATTAAAACGCGTCATTCTATAAACGTAAAATCTGCTTATTTTTACCCGAATGCGACAGAAGGAGGGTTATGTTTTTTCTGATAATACTTTTAAAGAAATGATTGGTAATACTTGAACTGACATTGTTCCGAATTCCAATACAGGATTCACACAACACAAAATATAAATTCAAGGTAAGGTAAGGCTGTAAGCTAAAAACTGAAAAACAAAATTCCATTCAAATTATATAGTTAAGTTGTTAAATAACTTATTAATGAGGCTGTTGTGCTGGGGGTCTAACAAAAAAGTAGAACGTAGTCTGAGCCCATTTTTAGGGTTCCATAGTCAAACAAGGAACCCTTCTACTTTCATCAATTCTATCCGTCTGTCTGTCTGTATGCCCCACCTCATTTACTCGCTTATTTTAGCACCTATTGATATTGACTCGAAATTTGCTAAGAAGATAGATACAGTAACCCATTTTTTTCGAGGCATCGATCCCGAACAACAAAAAGGGGGTTGAAAAAAAATATTTTTTCATACATCGAGTGAGGTGTCTTTGGGTAAATCTTGTCAAATGGAACAAAACTCTCATGAAAACTAAATCGCTGTTACGATTCTGTCTCGAAATATCTGCGCTCATAGTCAAAATTGTCTCTTAGGTATGATAAAAATTAAAAGATTAATACTTTTCTTCTTATTCTAATCCCGCATGAGTAATCCCGCATTTGTGATCCCGCAAAAAAGGTGCGGGATCCCGCAAATGCGGGATCCCGCTTATGCGGGATTGGATTCCCTAGTCGCAACGCAAGCAAGGGCGGGAGTGGGGGCGCGTTGAGTTCAAAGGAAGCCGCCGCATGCGTGCACAGTAAACAAAACACAGGTCCCTATTCAGGGATGATAGCAAAATATTTCGTAATTCAGTGTAAATATTATTTAAAAAAAAAAAATTTCGATATTGGTTTCATAGAGAAAGTTGTTCAGTTTGATGGTCTGATCCTCCCCTTAAAATAGTTTCACCTAATTTTGTTAGACCTTATATATCCTCGATCTGTGCAAAATCGTGAGACGATACCCCGTAGTATTCCGTAGCAAGAGATTAAATGTAACTCGCAAAAATGAGCTACTGGTACCAAATTACCGACTAGCATCGATGCAAAGGACTACAAAATAAAGTCGAATACTGTTCTTGTGTATAGTAAAATACTTGCACTCGTAGTATGCTGCACGTGATACGGCTGTATCGCGTCTTTTATCTCGTTCGTTCGCACGCAAATAGAAAGAGAGCTAAGGTGTGATAGCGCTGTATCACTGCGGCATGCTAGCTGTGCAGATGACATTAAAGCCGACAAGAAATTTCTGAAGAAGGTAAAAGAATTATTAATCGAACAGTGTCCCTATGACTTTAATTAGTTTCTTCAGTATAAGTAAACAAACATCTGAGTAGAAAAAAATGTGTTGCAGGTTGCAGATCGATTATTTGTACCTCAATAAGGTTATTATAATTTTTAACTAATCACATTGAACTGACTTTATAACATTTAACTAATTTAATTGTAGTACTGAAAGGTGGTAGTTAAGTTATTGTCTGGCACCTATTGTTTAAATCTGTTTTTTTCTTAATGTTTATAAATTATGTTGTAGTGTGACTAATAGGTACTCTGTAGGTACTTACCATCTGTAACTTATGTACCTACCTACCTACAATTTAAGGTTAATAAATGAAATGAAATGAGATGAACCAAAAAGTACAAAATTAACCATAAACTACCAAAAAGTACGAAAAATTACAAAAATAACAATAATCTACCAAAAAGTACGAAAATCTACCAAAATAACAATAATCTACCAAAAAGTACGAAAATCTACCAAAATAACTTTTTTGGTTACTTTTGTACGAAAATTTACCAAACACTACCGAAAGACTCAAAAACTACCATAAATTACCAAAATAACCAAAAACTACCAAACAGTGACCGGACAGTAACTTTTGTGAAATTCCTTTGTGTTTTCTTGTATCGCGCAATGTCTTTTCGCGCAAAATTCTGTCGTGCAAATGACTTTCGAAGTCAATCGTTTGAGTCACCTACTACGGTACAGAATTCACTCTTATTCCATTCTTATTTAAAACATATCTGACGATGATGATGATAATTTCAGATTATCAATCCTTAGTTTGCTAGTAACAATAGTAATAAACTTACAGTTATTCTAATATAATAAAGGAGACCGTGTGGTGTCGGCTAAGAGTAGCACCATCCCATTTCCTCCCGTGGGTGTCGTAAAAGGCGACTAAGAGATCTACCGGAAGATGGGCAGCAGCATCCTCTGAGTACACACATTCAATCCAACTGCGATCGCCAACCCGCCTGCCAAGCGTGGCGATTATGGCAAATCCCCCCATTTTTGGGGAGGTCTATGTCCAGCAGTGGACGTTTATCGGCTGATATGATGATGATGATGAATAAAGGAGACAAAAATTTACGAGTAATAGTCGACCAATTTATAAAATGCACTTCTAAGTCCACATATCGTGACGGGCAACTACGGAACCTTACACTGCATGTGGCCCGACACCCACTTGCCCGGTTTTTTATAAGTTACTTTGCCTACTTTAGCTAAAAATGGAATTGTTCATTAATCTTCTAAGACAGGGTTGGGTGTTGCCGGTCACCGGACTATTCGCAATGATTTCGAACGATTGACGGCCCATAGTAATTTGTATGAAGAAAACGTCCAAAAAAATATGTGATTTTTGGTAACAAATTGCAAAAAAACTAGAAGTCGTATCGAAAAACTGATTTGTTTAAAGTGTTCTTTGATGTTTTGCCATTGATTATAAATATATTTTGTTGTTTTATTTTGTTTCACTAAATCACAGGACTCGGAACGCGGCAGTGCTATTCTAGTGTTTTTCATGAAATTCTCGATTACTTTCTGATGTAACTACACAATTTTACTGAAATTTTTTTTGTTCATCTTGTACTTCATCTTTTAGAGAAGCGATGGTCTTAATTTTGTTTCTAAATATAGCTATTTACTATCCTCAAAAGTCGGAACGCCGAACCCTGTTTTGCCCGATTAGGGTAGTGCCGACCCTTAAGCAATTTTTACAGGGTGTGCGAGCGTATTGATTTTTAGAGCCGATGTAGATTCTGTCACTGAAACGGACTAACTTTTGTACTACTTCAAAGATTAGTTTCTTAACATTTATGTTCACGATTAGAGTCATTTTTGGTCCTGAAGTGGCTTAAAACTGTAAAAAAAATAACTCCATTTCGTTGAACCCCAGAAAAAGTATCTTTATAAACTTTTAGTTTGATTTTGAGTTTAAAATTATGTCGATATGTTGTTTTTATTTTTCAGGTCTACCAATCGTCGTAACAGTGACTCTAGCGCTCGGTGTGATGCGTATGGCGAAGCGAAACGCGATCGTGAAGAAGCTACCTACAGTCGAGACCTTAGGCTGCGTCAACGTCATATGCAGCGATAAGACTGGTAAGAAAATGCTATGTTTAATATAACGTAAATTGATGGCTCACAAATCATTATTGAAAATATTAAAAAAAATACTATTTCAATCTCGTACTTACCCTAACCAGGAACTCTAACAAAGAACGAGATGACGGTGACAACGATATCTACATCAGGCGGGCACATAGCCGAGGTGACAGGAACCGGGTACAACTCCCAGGGAGATGTACAACTGCGCGCCTACAAGGGGAGAGACCTGGATGTGGCCAGGATGGGCGTCTGTAGCATGCTCGAGGTGAGTCACTATGAAGCACAGCTGAACTGACAGGCACCGGGTACAACTCACAGGGGAAGGTACAACTGTGAGCCTACAAGGGGTGGGACCTGGACGTGGCCAGGATGGGCGTCTGTAGCATGCTCGAGGTGAGTCACTATGAAGCACAGCTGAACTGACAAGCACCGGGTATAACTCACAGGAGGACGTACAACTGGGAGCCTACAAGGGGAGGGACCTGGATGTGGCCAGGATGGGCGTATGTAGCATGCTCTAGGTGAGTCACTATGAAGCACAACTAAACTGACAGGCACCGGGTACAACTCCAAGGCTCCCCTATTCATAAACAACTTCTCATGGAAGTTAGGTTAGGTTTGCATAAAAGTATAATTTTTCTCAAAACCGCCGGTCAGATTCTGATGCCCTTTTGCACAAATATGTAGTTGAGGTTTCCCATCACAAACACCAAAACCGTATCTCTATTGGTTCATAGACCACTTTCGCCCAGTCTCCTTTGATCGAAATTTTTAGAACTGTTTTCGAGAAATCAATTAGGAAACAAGAATTGCTCGTTTAATCGATCGTTGTTTATCCAGGTGGGAGTGCTATGCAACAACGCAGTGATCCGCGACGAGACGTTGTACGGGCAGCCCACAGAGGGCGCCCTGCTCGCGTGCGCCATGAAGAACAACATGCACGAAGTGAGGGACCACTACACCAGGCTGCATGAGATCCCTTTTAGGTTACTATCTACTTGTATTTCGTTCAGTAATCATCTTCTTATCGTATCGACTTCAAACTTTGAACAAAGTCGCTAAATAGTACCTTGCCAGAAGTGGGCAACCGATACTGCACCGTCGCTAGCGGTCATGAGCTCCTCCTGCGTACAGGTGTTAGGGCCCGCAGGGCACGATGTGAGATGGGCCATCGTTTGTGGAGCTCCACACAAGCAACTCACATTTTGCGCATCTGAGAATCCCCACCTGAACATGTAATAGTGGGGTCGTTCACAAATTACGTAACGGAAAATTCTCAAAAAACTTGACTCCCCCCCCTCCCCGGCAAGCAATCAATCAATCAGCAAGCCGATAATGCTGTAGGGCTCGCATGCCACCCCCGAGAAAACGATAAATCTCGAGATGTGCCTCCATCCTTATTATTTTACGTATGCCAGAAAGAGCGCGCATGACGTTTTTCTCGTTTAAACGCTTTGTCGTAGGTGGCATGCTAGCTGTGCTGGTTGACAAATATCTACACCACGATTGAAAGTCTAACGCAATGCCATGCTATCTACTCGATAGAAACAGAAGCGCGTAGAAGTAATAAGGTAAATTTTTAGCTTTTGGAAGAAAGGTACCAAAATAAGAAAACCATTTGGAGATTATGTGATTCAAAGCTTATATTACAATTATCAGATTTTTCTATCCATTATTTCTCGAGTTATTTGAAAAATACTGAAAAATATAATATAGGTTGAATGAGATTTTATTCCTTTGCCTGCTTGGCTTTTCTATTGTATTTGACAGTTTTTATTTTTAATGTCATTGAGGCCAAGGTATCTTGGCCATAAAGCCTACGTTTTTCAGAAAATTCACAATTAAATTAAAAATAGAAATATCCGTTAAAAATTAAATTGAAAAAATACTTATCTCTTATTTTTTAACCTATTTTTAAATTTTTCATTAAAAACTGGTGGTTAAAAAAATTAAATGTTGTTAATTCAGGAGAGACGATCTCTCCACCTGTTAAACTGGATCGAGTCGGGGCAATACTAGTGAGATGAGGATTGAGGATATCCTGAATATTTCAGACTATCATCTCGTGGTGTATTCTCGTTACTATATGCTTTTTAATTGCTTTTTCAGCTCCGAAACGAAAATGATGGTAGTGAAATGCGCTCCAAAGTTCGCCGACGGCAAACCGAAGGAGGAAGTGTTTGTTAAAGGAGCCATCGAGAAGATCCTGCCGCTGTGTACCCAGTACATAGACAGTGCGGGAAACTACGCGCCTCTGACCAAGGAGAAGCAGAACGACTTCGTGAGCGAGGCGTACAATATCGGCAGGATGGGTGAGTCGGAGTATAATTAATTCTCGATTATAATGATCAAAATGCCACATCTTAGTAAAAGTTCACGTTGGTAGGAACAAACAGAAATTCTCGTCCTGGGTCCAACAATCTGGAATCTGAGTTCCAGTCATGTTTAAAAGCGAGTCTGCTATCGCTTTACGCATTTAAAGCTAAGAGAATCTAAAATCGAGCGTGGCGGTAGGAAAAACATAATCCGCTAGTCAACAACTAGTAAAATCAACCTAAACTCTTAATCAATCTTCAAATCGTCGATCTAAGTCAATTCTTCAATCTAACGCTCAGTTGCAGAAACGCTCATTAGAGTTAATCCTCCATTAAATCTCTTGCTGTTACTTTTTGTCTTGTTGACGTAGAAAAAGCTAGCATGAGATTTAATGGAGGATAATGGTGCACTTTGTATGAAAATCTACTAAATAATGCGCAGTGACGTCATCAACATTTCATTACTTCTTTTATTCTAACACTCAGTTGCAGAAAAACTCATTAAAGTTAATCCTCCATTAAATCTCTTGCTAGCTTTTACTACGTCTACAAGACAAAATGATAGCAAGAGATTTAATGGAGGATTAACTCTAATGAGCGAATTAAACATTCTAACCTTCAAATCATTCCGCAGGTCTCCGTATAATAGCGTTCGCTCGTGGCAGCAGCATGGAAGCACTGACATACACTGGTGTGTGCGGAGTGTGTGACCCTCCTCGACCGACCGTAAGAGCCGCCGTGGACACCCTACGAGCCGCTTCCGTCGACGTCAAGATGGTCACCGGCGACGCCAGGCCTACAGCACTCGCCATCGGTTAGTTCTCCATTAGTTTGTATTACTAGCGACTCTCCTGGACCGACTATACGAACCGCCGTGTTAAGTTCTCTTCGTCCTCCTTCCTCGTATTAAATAACTGGAAATTGTGAGCAAATACCCTATTCATGCGATAATTTACTTGATTGGTGTGTGTTTGTTTCCAGCGCAAATGGTGGGCTTGGACGTGCTTCACTCGCAGTCCCTCTCCGGAGATCAGCTGGACGCCATGTCCGAAGACGAACTCGACAGGGTTATTGATACTGTAAGACATGATGTTATTAATCTTTTATCGTTACATTATGAGGTCTCTTCACCACGGTAGCAAGTCAAACTCGATGACTTTTTTTATTCATTATTAATGGCCGGTTGCTTGCGTCTAGCGCGGCAATTCTGCCAATATCAAGTAGTTTAGTTCAATCTGAAGTATTATTCTATGGTCAAGAACAAATTAAAGCGTTACAAACAAAATGGCTGAACCACGTGCAAGCCCAAGAAAAGAAGATACGTGTAACGTGACCGCCCACCGTCAGACTTCCAGCGCCTCCACTCAATGAGTTATATAGACATTCTGCTGTTCAGCGACGTTGCGCGAATGTATAAGCATATGATATGCTCACGACTATATTTCCCGAGGGGGTAGTCAGAGATATTCTGAAACCTCAGAACATCCACGTTTCACCAGTAGTACCGAAACTCTGTCCAGTGTGACGGGGGGGTGAGCCCGTCGCCACTTATAATGGACAGTGGGTACAATACACGCCTCGAAATTGAAGCATGCAGGTTTCCTCACGATGTTTTCCTTCACCGAAAAGCCAGTGGTGTAACAAATCGTACATAAATTCCGAAAAACTCATTGGTACGAGTCGGCTTGGACGGAGATCGAACCATCGCATCCTGCACGGCAGGCAAGGTTACTCGCCACTGGACTACCACGGCTTTTTTGGTTGCGCAAATGTGACGTAGCCATACCATCGTCTCGCCATAAGAAAATAGGAGGGTCAATGGGATTGCAAGTTGCGTCGGGTTCACTTCCCGTCACACTAGACAGAGTTTAGACTCATAGTGAACTGTGGATATTTTTAATATCTCTGATCTCTGTGAGCCGAGATATTTTGTGGGAAGTATAGTCGTGAGTAAGAACTTTTTTTCCGTCGTCTTTGAACATAATTGTGATATCAGCTCGTTGATCGAGTATTTTATAGATTAGCTGACCGCATATACTGGAAAGTGATAGAGATATAATTATAACAAAAAATTACGAAAAATCTACTTTTACCTGACTAAGGGGAGTATTAACAGAACGGCACTCAAATGGAGATCTTTTCTTGAGTATAGATGGAAAAGGATAAAAATACATACAACGTATACATGCATCCTTGTCTATCTTTACTTAAGAAGAGATCTCCACTTGAGTGTCGTTCTGTAATACCCCCCTTAGTTGCAAGATTTTGTAAGCAATTTCAATTTAGTCAACCAAAATATCGCATACGCAGAAAGGGACAAACAACTTAGATATTCTTTTGCTCATTAAATACTATTAGCATAATAAGCCTGTCTCATTTTCGAGGCTATGAATATTTGAATCCCATTTCTAGTCACTTTCTATTTATCAGCTTTAGCTTTCTATTTCGTTTATTACTTTAAAATGTATTTGTTTTATTTTCAGGTAAGCGTGTTTTACAGGGTGACACCAAAGCACAAATTATCCATAGTTAAATCACTCCAAAGACTTGGCAATATTGTGGGAATGACAGGTCAGTAATGTAAACGGTGAAGAATGCATTAAGGTTGGTTTATTAAGTGCATCGCATACAGAAGGAGTTGAGGCGCGCGCCTTTGCGACCTTGACATACGGTCGGTAATTGTATATCATACCAAACCGAGCGGCGCCGCTGGGATTCTTGGTATACAATTATCGACCGTATTTCAAGGTAAAGATAAAAACAATTAAAAACTATTGAAAACCGGAGAGGAAGAATGATCGGACACTTGATACGAAACGACAATTTCTTTAAAACCATACTGGAAGGGAAGATAGAGGGGAAAAGAGGCAGAGGAAGGCCCAGACAGAGTTATCTAGCCCAAGTGAAGGAAAAGGTTGATGTCGTGTCGTACCAAGAACTCAAGACACTAGCGGAAAACAAACAAGAGTGGCGAATACTCCACCGACAAGAGCGTAGCTCTTAAATAAGATGATGATGATGATTTCAAGGTCGCCATGGCGCGCCTGCGACTCGACGCCGCCGCCTCGACTCCTTCTGTATGCGATGCGCTTTAGGAAATCGAGTAGCCCTGATATAAGGCGCCCTAGGAAACCGCTTTATATTAGGGTGATTGATATTAATACGCGCAATAAACAATGAGGTGAATGCTATGTTATGTTATGTTGCACCTCAGCTTATAAACGCTACCAATATGCGATAGTGCCATCCGTGTGGCAAAATAATGGTCTGGATAATGTTTTAATGACAATCCATCGACTTGATAGAATAAGTAGTGCCATCTTGTGGTTAGTGCTAGTCCTAATTGTTAGTGAATTGCAGGTGACGGTGTAAACGACGGAGTGGCGTTGAAGCGCGCCGACATAGGTATCGCGATGGGGCGCAACGGTACAGACGTCTGCAAGGAGGCCGCCGACATGATACTCCTCGACGACGACTTCGCTACCATCATGTGAGTTTGTGATCTACACGCGACTGTCTATGTCTAACCAGAACACCTTTTTTACTCGACTGCGAATCTTTTTCATGTGCTATTTACATGAGCTCATTCGCCTTCCCAATTCTACCATCGGACACCGCAGGATATCAGTCCTACTTGGTTGACATCCCACATATTCGCACCCAGCGCCTTTCAGCATCTCTTATAATGCTCACACCTCACAACCCCAAGGAGTGGAATGCCCTGCCTGCGACAGTATTTCCGAATGCTTGCAACCAGAATTCCTTTAAAGTACGAGTGAATAGGCTTCTTCTGGGAAAGCTCGCTACATCTTCGACCCCATATCTGTCCTGAGGACTGGATTGAGGTTAAGAGCAAGCCCACCGGAAAAAAAGATACATATTTTCGGAGCTGATTCCGACTACAATCTTAGATCAAAATAAAATAAATGGATAGGCCTAAAGCGAGGTAAGTTGAAGCACACTACTGGTGCACTTGGTCCATACAAACTAGCGCCATTATCTGTCAAATCTAGGGCACTTGCATACAAATTTGAAGTAAACCGTTCATTTGTTTTGCCTCATTTTTCTGGTTTGAAATGTTCGCGTAAGCCATCCATTAATGTTATTTTGATCTAAGACTACAATGACAGGTTTATTGCAGTTTAATACGCAGGTTATTTTGTGAGTGTGTTCGCTAAACTTTAAATAAATACCTAAATAAAAATAAAAAAACGTTATTCGTCCTTTATTATTTTTGCACTTCCTTACTTTCTTGAATCTGATGGAAAGAGCCGATATGATCTGAAGTCGGATGTCGGGTCGGACGAGATGCAGCGTCTTTAACCCAGCTACATCCTCTTCGCCGCTACATGTGATTACGTCGCTAAATTCTGAATTTCTGATGCCCGCATCAGATCTAGTAAAAAACTCCATCAATAATAAAATATAATGTCAATATAAAATTTGCTTGTACTGTTGTATTTTGCAGTTAGACCGACTACATTCTGAAATGATATGGTGGATACGCATAGCGTAGAAATGAATATAATGATGTTTGCATTACAGATCAGCAATAGAAGAAGGCAAGTGTATATTCTACAACATTCGCAACTTCGTCCGCTTCCAACTGTCGACCTCCATCGCGGCCTTGTCTCTCATCGCGCTTGCCACCCTCATGGGCATCCCCAACCCTCTCAACGCCATGCAGATACTCTGGATCAATATTATCATGGATGGTAAGTCGCCGCTATATTAGAGGAAGTTTGAAAGTAGAACCTATGACGTAAAAATTGCTGGGTAATACACAGGGTGTAAGTAAGAATACATTTTTAAAACTCTTATGGGGGTTGTTTAGACCGTCAAACTGAACAACTTTCTCTATCGGACCAGCAACGAAATCGCGAAAAAAAAACTGATATCCCATACATATTTTGTCGATTTGTAGAGTATAGAACATAATTTTTTTTTTTCGCGATTTCGATATTGGTCCCATAGTGAAAGTTGTTGAGTTTGATGGTCTAACTAAACCACCCCCTTAAATGTTTATTTGTATTTTTGTAACACCCTGTATTATCGTGGTATGGGCATAATAAATACGACTAGAAGTCAAGTTTCTTAAAGCGCCCGCAACGGCGCTAGTATCGCGAAAAAAAGTTGTTATCCATTGTTTTATGGATCAAAATAACGTATTTACGAGTCTAGCGGCGGTCTCCAGCTCGGCGTCATGTGGTATGGGCTGTGGTATGGGCATGTCATGCGGAGAGACGAAAGTCATGTTATGAGACGAGTGTAAAGTATGAATGTATGGCTGTGGTAGGAGAGGAAGGGAGAAGAAAAGTTGGATGGATTGATGAAGGATGATATTGTGTAAGAAAGGAGTGATTGCTGAAACGACGGCCAAGAGAGATGGATGGAAGAGGACGACATTGCGCTGATCCCAAATAATGGGAAATAAGCAAGAGAATGATGGTAAGTCAGCCGGTATCATTATCGTAATCAGCTTATACAGGGTGTCCCATAAACCGACGTCAACCCGTTGGATGCTGATAGTTCATGCCTAACCAGAATATACGAAAAAAGAAAAAAAAACAGTCAATCAATCAATCAGTCAATATTTTACTATAGGAAAAGGTTCTTAGTTTTCGAGATGAGGACAGTTTTATGGAATTCGTGAAACTCTTTACCTTAGTCACTATTTTGAGTGCCACGGCTACAAATGTTCTATGCAGTATCTGTGTTAAACTGTTAATAACTCGAAAACAAAGACACTTTTACTAAAGTTAAATTTTGATATTCTGCTTAGTCATGACGTGGTCATGACCTAACCTATCAGCATCCGCCAGGTTGACGTTGGTATACGGGACACCCTGTATACGTCCCACTGCAGGGCACAGGTCTATCCTCGGAGGATGTATGGGAGTGAGTCCACCACCTGTTCCCAATGCGGATTGGTAGACTTCACATACGCATCGGAATTTCTTCTTCAGCTTATGTAGGTTTTCTCACGATTTTTTCCTTTACCGTTGCCGTTTGGAGCGATTGACATAATTAATACTAGCGCATCTCTTACAATGCGCCAAAGTGTAGGTAAAGCCCGTCTAGAAAAAAAAAACCTCGCCATATTGCGGAAAATCATTGGAACTAATTTTTGTACTTGGAACACTTTCATTAAGGGTTATAGTTGATTGTCGCGCCCCCAAACCAGGTTTATTATATTTATGGGTAGGCTTTACTTATCTCGGTTCCACGGCCGAGTGACGGAGGCCTGCCTGTACTGCAAAACTCGTTTTAGTTCTACGTTGGATTTGACAAATTAAAAACAATCCGATTACCGGCTTTTCGGCCCAAGTCTGCGATTTTCTAGTCCAACGACTACTCGGGTTAGTGGTCGTATTCATCTTTAACACTTTCGCTGCTAAGCTCAAAACAATGATACTCGATACACTCATTGAGTAATTATGTATAGAGCAGACAACGCGAACAAAATCAGTGCACCATGATCAGCAGTGTGGGGCGCGTGCTGGGAGCGTCAGGCTGCGACGAGCGCTTGGCACAGGCTAAGTGTGTTAGAGCGCGTGCACCCTAACGCGTGTTACAAAACATTACTTCTCGGTAGCTTCTCTAGTTAACATAGTACCTCAATGGATACACTGTGGAATGCTATACAATTATGACTCAACGTTTCAGTCGTGCGCACTGCGGTCCATTTGTCGCTTACCTACGTAGACGTACGCCAACGTCGCTTGACGTAGGTCGTCAGCAGTTAAGGTGTTTTCTCCCCTCCGGACGGAAAGCGTCAATTGTCGTCCCGCTGCGCTAAATGAAGTTGTCGCAGAGAAGAATAGTATAATAACCTCGGACAGTAAATAAGTCTCAGATCACATGCTTGTTGACCTCGGCTTCGCCACGGTCAACAATTACATGAGATTTGAGACCTTTCTTACTTTCCTGTCCTAGGTGTGTAATCTACTATTTCTCCCCTCCGGACGGAAAGCGTCAATTTTCGTCCCGCTGCGCTAATCGAAGTTGCCGCTTTCCACCTCCCGTCGAGGAGAAAAATAGAATACTAACCTCGGGCAGTAAATAAGAAAGCCTCAGATCACATGTTTGTTGATTACATGAGATCTGAGACCTCTCTTACTTTCCTGCCCTCCTCGGTGTGTAATCTACTATAACTCACCTCGTCCCACAGGTCCCCCAGCCCAGTCTCTCGGCGTGGAGCCCGTGGACCACGAGGTGGTGCGCCGCCGACCACGGGACACCTCGCGCCGCATCATATCGCGGGGGCTGCTCGTCAACGTGCTGCTCTCTGCCGCCATCATCATCGCCGGCACCTTGTGGGTCTTCAATAGAGAGGTGACGTTATCTATACTGTAGCACGCGTCGCACAGAATACATACTATAGTCCACGCGCCGCATCATATCGCGGGGGCTGCCATCATCATAGCCGGCACCTTGTGGGTCTTCAATAGAGAGGTGACGTTATCTATACTGTAGCAAGCGTCGCACAGACTACATACTATACTCCACGCGCCGCATCATATCGCGGGGGCTGCTCGTCAACGTGCTGCTCTCCGCCGCCATCATCATAGCCGGCACCTTGTGGGTCTTCAATAGAGAGGTGACGTTATCTATACTGTAGCACGCGTCGCACAGACTACATACTATAGTCCACGCGCCGCATCATATCGCGGGGGCTGCTCGTCAACGTGCTGCTCTCCGCCGCCATCATCATAGCCGGCACCTTGTGGGTCTTCAATAGAGAGGTGACGTTATCTATACTGTAGCACGCGTCGCACAGACTACATACTATAGTCCACGCGCCGCATCATATCGCGGGGGCTGCTCGTCAACGTGCTGCTTTCTGCTGCTATCATCATCGCCGGCACCTTGTGGGTCTTACGTGAAACGTGCCTCCTTCTAGTACCTTCTCTTTCTACGATATATAACCAATGGATGTATATCCTCCTTAACACGAAAATTTACCACGGCGGTCGGTAATGTTCGTCCTTCTTTCGTATTTCTTTCTTACGTGTCTGTCGTCAATGGTATCGTACACTTAGTACGCAAAATAAACATTTGATTTGATTTGATTTGATGGTTCCGACTTTACGTTTGTCCTTTTCAATAGATTTTTGTCGTTGGATTAGAAAGGGACAACGTTGACGTCGGAAACAACGACGAAAATTTATAAGGCAATCTGTCCTCCAAGTAAAGTTAAAGACTATACCTATGCCAGCTTCCTGGTCATGGCTTAAGACTTATGAAGATAAGGTTTAATTTAATTTGATAACTTTTTTGTTTTTTGGCTGCACTATTTCTCAAACTAAAGACTCCTCACGCTATCTTTTCTTCTAGTTCTCTATTCTGTTGTTATAACTTAATGAACTCTTATTCCCCCAGATGTCGGACAACAAGATAACGCCGCGCGACACTACAATGACGTTCACCTGCTTCGTCCTGTTCGACATGTTCAACGCGCTCTCCTGCCGCTCGCAGACCAAGTCCGTCTTCCAAGTGGGACTTTTCTCCAACAAGTATGTGTCTCTCATCTGTTTCTGTCTGACTCTGCCGTTCTGTGGATCCTAGCCTTTGGCATAGTGTAAATATTATATTATAGTGTGCGTGCTCAGTGGGCGCAAAGTCGGTACTGCGCGGTAAGTCGGTACCATCACGTACTGCGCGCTCACTAGTTTAACTACCTACCAACTACTGGACGTAGGGTCCGCGCTCAAAAGTTTCCGATCCAAAAGAGCACCAAAACATACAGAGAACCAATTATGCGACAGTTTTCGTTTGCCCGGCCGGCTTTTCGATTCCGCGATGGGCAAAGCACAAGCAAAATGAAAAAGAATTTCAGCATTTTCAATGTTTATAGTACTATACACGTAGTTAGATTTGTGTAGGTTAGTCTCGGATATTTTTTATCGTGATTTTTGTACTAGACCCGACGTCCATTATATTGTATGTCAATGCATGCAACAATGAATGTATTTGTGCAGGATGTTCCTGATAGCGGTGACGCTGAGCTTAGTGGGGCAGACGCTGGTTGTGTTCTTCCCGCCGCTGCAACGCGTGTTCCAGACCGAGGCGCTAACCGGACATGGTATGAACCACAGAAGGAGCCTTAATAGAAGTCGCATGTATTTGGAGCTTGCGTTTCTCTAAAACGCGTATCTCCGCTTATCAGTCCTTAATTTCGTTTATAACAAGGGATTGAGGCTGGCTTGCACTAAAAAGTATGTTTAGGCTTAAACATGTTTAAATATGATGCTATCACTGTAATTTGTATGAGCAGTGTGAAAGACAGAACTATCACTAAATACGTTTAAGCCTAAATACTTGTTGGTGCAAGCCGGGCTAAGTCACAATGACAAGAAGTTTCTATTATATAATTGATTGTTTAAATGATCAAAATGCTTGGGTCTGAGCTGAGGTCACTAACTTATAGTTTATTTACTTTACCGTATAGTATCAATTATTTTATTAAATAGACTGTGTTATTGTATACATAACCGTAGCTTAAGAATTTATATTGTAATAGTTATTAAGTCGTGTTATGCTGTAGAGTTTCTGGCCGCATCTTCTCTACAGCGACAACACGTTCCGACGCGGTGGTAGCTTTAAAAAAGAATGTACGTTTAATAAGTGTGCTTCAAGCTCCTATATTGAATAAATGATATTGACTTTTGACCTTGACTTTGATAAGACAAGATAAGTTTAAATTTAATTTACGTGGCTTTTTTAGTCACACTAGTTCTCGAACTAAATATTCCTCATGCATTTTCTACTGGGTCTCTTTTCTATGATACGAACGGCTGACATCTATAATATTTCTTAGCTATGTATGTAGTGTTACTTATGACCATGGCCCGGATAAGCAATGGCAAACGAAGCTTATTGAACGCTTCCGTCGATTCCGCGTTAACGGCCGAGTTCAAAAGCTTAGTTCACCGTGCAAATTATAAAATTAATGTATTCAACTGGACTTTAATTTTAGTATGTTTGAAGGGGATTAGGGCCGGAATCCACGAGGGGAGTGGAGATGTTGAAATCATAAAAAAATAGCTTGATTCCGTCAAGCGAAGAAAATTTACCAATTCGATGGTTTTTCTCCGCTTTGGCGGAGTTTGGGCCTAATGGCGGATGTAGTGGATGTAAATGACAGAATAATATATTATTTTACACTTTTACATATTAGATTGATTGCGGACAAATGATATGAATTCGCAACTGGTTACGAATCGCAGCTACGAAAACGGCCGAAACGGGAAACTTTCACACAACTTTGTCAACCAAAGTACCTTCAAGTTTCTCGATACGAGAGTCACATGGAATGTGACCATGATTGTGTACATGTAAGTAACATGTACATGTGTTAAGTAGCTTTCTTTCTTTCGCAGATCTGATATTCCTCGTCTGCCTAACATCAAGCGTGTTCATAGTGAGCGAAGTGAAGAAGGTGATCGAGCGAACGCTCAAGAAGCGCTCCTTCGGCAAGTTCTCGTCCAAGACCCGCGACGCGATGGACTTCGTATGACAGGAGACGGAGCGCAAGGCGCAGTAAGGCTCCCCGGGCCTGCGCCGGCGCCGGCGGCGGACAGTGAGTGTGGACGCACCTTTACTATCTCCGACGGTCTAATACACATCCCCCATTTATAATTTATATTTTTTTATCTCGCAGTATTTTCGTCTTATGTGCTATTTTTTTAATCTTTGTTTTTTTGTAGATGTCAGTGATTAATTAAGTGAAATTTAGTTTTTAAATATTTTTTAATTTATGGATTAGTTAGGGAATGAATTAGTTGTATTTTTAGGGTTTTCAAATTTATTTTATATTTTCGTGCTTTGTGGCCAGTGATGTTGGAATCGTGACTGTTCGTCCGGGTAGAACGTGACAATAGTTTCTCTGACATTAATATGGCGGAATGTCGTTGACATTAAACGTCTTGCAGAGATTGTCCTACCTCAAAAGTGAAGTGTTATCTAAAATACAATCTGGACTGTACAAACTATAAAGCCAACTTATTAAACGACATTAAGCTGTGTTAAACAATCACAAGAGATAAATTGGTATAATGTTTAAATAATGTGGTTAAAAATGAAATCTAAAATTTTACTTGACTCTACGTAGTCTCTATTGGATGACAAGTTTGTCAAAAAACTTTGTACAGTGCAAGAAACCTTTCTGCTTTTGTAATAATTACAGTATAACAACGTTTACGGATATACCTGCGCAGTTTGCTATTTTTAAAACCGCGCGAACCAATCAGGATGCTCTACGGTTGCACAGCAAAAATGGCCTGCTTCTATTGGTCAATTGATTTGGGGCTTGACGTATACAAATTAGTCGACCAATAGAAGCAGGACCAAAGACTGAAGCGATCGACAGTCGCCTATTAGACTGTAAGGCAATACATTTTACACTTTAAAGCAGTAAACATAAGGTTTTTAATTACTGACGCTCATTAGAGTTAATCCTCCATTAAATCTCTTGCTAGCTTTTACTACGTCAACAAGACAAAAAGTGACAGCAAGAGATTTAATGGAGGATTAACTCTAATGAGCGTTTCTGCAACTAAGCGCAAATGAAGTAAACAAAGAGTGCATAATCGGGTTCTACTAAATGTCGCCCTAAGTCAACTAGCAGACTGACGGACGCTTCGCCGGCGAAAACCTCACGGAAACTGTTAGCAAATAGCGGCAGGGATTTTAGGCGCGCGAATGTGGCATATCCTGATTGGTCAAAAACATTTCGCGCACTATTTAATATTTTTAACTGTATAGATACATATCGGTAAGATTTATAAACATGCTATTATACTGTCTTTTTACATATTGATCAAAAGCTGAATATTACGGCGTTGTTCGAAATGAACAGAAAGATTTATTGTACTGTACGTCTTTCGAAATTTGCCGGTAAGAGGCATTTATATCAAATTGCATTTCTCGGCATGTGAAATTAGCATGAAATGCTGTAATAGAATTAGTTGGGAATAGTTGAAAGTATTTGCCGTGTGTGAATGAAAAAAATGATATTATTCTATGTATATCTGTTGTTTATGTAAAATATGGCTATTTACTTTAAAATTTCTTTCAAAATTTTAAGAGAAAATATCATGAAAAATTATTAGACAAAAAAAAAATGTAATAATTAATATTTTGCTTGTAAACTAGTGTGCAACATTAACAATCTAAATTACAAAAGTATAAATCTCAGTTTATTTCATTATTTTTCTTACATATTAATAGTTTTAAATGCATTTTATGATCTGCCCAGGTTTTAAAAATACCTTGCCACGTTTAACAAATTAAACGTTAAAAAAACTAAGTTCTACGCCAAAATATCTTCTGTTTGTTTGATATGTTTGAGTCAATTAAAAAAATATCGAAAAAATAGTTTGACAAATATTTTTGCGAAGATATTTTAGTTTTACAATGATATTACATCTATTACATGAAGTAAAGGTCGCAAAATCAGCTAGATGAATGGTGACGTAAAAAAAGAGATTGATCGGCAAACGGCACTTGTGCGACAAATTTGCATGCCATATAAAGGCTTCCGCACATTGCAGCGATATTATCGACAGCGATATCGCGACACCTTACACACTGCAGCGATTCTGCGATTCGCGTCACGCATGCGCACACCACTGAATGTAGTAGAAAGATATTGCGTCAGGTTGCGATAATATCGCGGCAGTGTGTGGGATCGAGTGCGTCCCCATACAAAATGTACTGAGAACAATTATCGCAAAATCGCAGCGATAATATCGCTGCAATGAGCGGAGGCCTTTAAACCGGAAATTGAAATAACAGTTACAGGCGGGTATTTTCAAAACTTGGTCAGGCTATAAAAATAGGATTGGTCAATAAATTCAGATCAAATATTAGAACTTTAGAGTTTAAAATCCCAGTAAAGTATGTCGAGGACCATAAGATATCCACTTTTGTAAATAAATTCGTATTTATCATTGTCAATAGTACTTTATAAGTAGTTACCATGGGTCTGTGGATCTAGGGGCCGATTTAAATGTAGTTCCTAAAACCGTACATGAATATAAAAACACTAGAATTTGAATGCAAGTGCATATTGAAAAGATACTTCGTTGTTAATTAATCAATCATAGATTTACGCTGTGCACGATTATGAACTCTATTCCTATTGAGATTGTGCTCTAATTCAGCTGTTTGGATATGCAGGATCGTGTTTGCGAGCTATTTGGCCCTAGCGGGTAATAATAACCAAAATTAAAAGTTAAAAAATGCAGTACTTATCGGATGGGCCTTAAAATCTCCGTCTGTTAAAAGTTTTGCTATTAAGATACCGACGACGCTCTGTCGATATCGTCAGAATTTTTCAATCTTTAACAGCACAACGTGGCGATAACATGTTAATAATCAACAATATTCAAAAACATTATTCCATACTGGAAATGTGCCCAAATTGTAACATAAGTTACAGATTTTAGGCCTCCGCTCATCGCAGCGATATTATCGAGCGATATTATCGTCAGCGATACCTTACACACTGCAACAATCCGCGATTCGCGTCACGCATGCGCCCCACCACTGAATGTAGTCGAAAGAGTTGCGATAATATCGCGGCAGTGTGTGGGATCGAGCGCGTCCCCATACAAAATGTACTGAGAACAATTATCGCAAAATCGCAGCGATATTATCGCTCGATAAAATCGCTGCAATGAGCGGAGGCCTTTTCTGCTGAAACTGAATGATCGCTCTAGCGGCAATGTCTAAATTGGGTTAAAGTCACCCCTCTAGGTCCAAAGTGGGCCGTAATTACGGTACATATTGGTTTCACGCGTATTGGTCGTATCTTTATTAGTAAAATAAGGCCTTTGTCCTGCCATTGGATAGCGGTCCGACCGCGCGGAAGACCTTTTGGTATTAATCGGCCCATATCAAACTTACTTTCATTCCATCGGTTCACATTCATCCATTATAGTTAAAAGCTAGTTTCTCTTTATTTTCATTTGTCTCAGACTGTTAATTGTAAAAGTGTGAAGTGTTTACGTCCCTTCGATGTTAATGTGAAAGTTACAAATATTTTATTCAAGTTTCAAACATGATTTAAGTGAAATACAAACCTGTAACGTAAAACTATTGAAATCTTAATTGATCTAGGAATATAATTGATTTTTTTATTATTGAAACGGGTAGTTATAGAAAAGAATGTAATTTTGATTTTAGTGGTTTTTTTAACCTAGCTACAGATGCATATTTAAAAATGTATTAAGGTCAATACTTAACGTGTTTTTAAGACTTAAAATGGTTAAAATTTAGGTCAAACTAAAATATATTCCACATAATTCACACATACCGGCAAAATTTACCCATACATTCGCAGCCAGGTAATTAGCGACCGGATTGTGTTAAACGGCACTAAATAAAATAATGAATGTGAAAATAATAATAAATAATGTCAAAATGTCATTTTATCTAAAAAAATATTCCTTTTGAATTTTCAATAGTTTTACAATCGAAAGGTTTTGTTTCCACTCACGTCATGGTGTTTTGTGTGAATGTCGGCTGTGATATCAAGTGTTGGAGTATTGTAGAAATTAGAACTATTCTACATATAAAATATAATGCATGTCTATATCTATGAGTGTTACATTATTGTTTATAAGGAATGTATACACTTGGTTTGGTGTTGTAATAGATTATGGTTATTTTTGGTAAATAATGGCTTGAAATAAAAGGGTTTGGAAGAAGACCGTGCTGTAAAATAAACGAAGAGTTGCCACATAATATTGTGTTTTCTGAAGAGCGAAGTATTCCATGTGTTTGACGACCCGGTTGGTGTAATGGTTACCACGCTGGACTGCCAAACCAGGGTCCTGGGTTCGAATCCCGGTTCTGTCATGGATGTTTAATATATATGTGTGTGCCGTTGTTGTATGATTCCTATAACAAAAAGCCTGAGGCTTACTTGGGATCATTACAATGTATGTGCCTGTGAGCGTTATTTATTTATTATTTATTTATGTTTTGAAGATAAAAACAGGGCTAACAAAAATCAATATAACATAAGATGTTGCTAGTGGATACAAAAGTACTTAATTTTTTTTATCTAGCATATAAACCCTAGAAATACCTTGCCATTCCTACTTAGTAGCCACTAGTAAAATATCATTTATGTTGTTTGTTAGTCTTCAGTAATTTTTCGGCACGGTCTTTTCAAAATTCAAAGGGGATAGAAGATCTATCTATGGCATAGACTGGCGCAGCCATTTTGTCCTTAAAACCTATTCAGTTCCAATAATCGTGCAAAAATATATGTCCTAAAGCTTCATGTTATCGAGATACTTAGTAAAAACATAACCGCAAATGGGTTGAAACGAAGAAAACAATATTTGTCTCGCTCATACGTTCACAAAAGTGAATACTAGCAAGATACGTAGCTTATCTATTCTTGGTTTCAACTAATCTCATTCTTTATTCGCGCGAGTACGTAATACGAAATAGATATTCTATCCCCTTTTGCATTAAACGATCAGGGACCGTGATTTAAATCAAAAGTGTGGTCTAAGAATGGTGCTTGAGAGATTGAAAGTTGGGTGGTTGCCTCATTATTTATTCACTCTAAGCTGGGCTCAGAGGTAGTCATTTTGAATCTTATATCATTAAAAGGAAAAATTATATAAGTACAGATTTCTGATTGTACATTTTGAAACCTTGATCCTAAATTCACATGTTTAGACTATTTTTCTGTGCCCAGCTTTATTAGTTAAACTAAAATAAAATAAAATTTTCTTTGTTGTATTAGCATTTGTAAAATAATAAAAAATGGCGTCCTGTTTGCCATATTTATTTTAGGCGAATTTATTTTGCATGTAATCTTTGTAAAATATTAGAATTACTTCCAAAATTTTATTGTTTATTTAGCTTTTTCTAAAATGTATAACTTAATGGTAAAAGTTTCGTAGTAAACAGGGTGGAAAGGGGTAAAAACTGAATACTTTTCAGTTAGAGAAATTCTAAAAAGAACTAGGTACCAACTAAGTACATTGTATTTGAATATTTAAGATCAAAATTTTAACGTTCATATATTTTTAGTTTAGTCAGTTTTAGGACATTATTTCTTTAATCGGCACTAACAAAATGTGATATAGAATGATTAACTTGGTTTAATCTGGAAATGGGATTAATTCGTTTGCCATTTCATGTGACCTTAAAGGCGACCCAAACAAACTTAAACCTTATCGGGTATTAAACACTGTTTGATCTTGTCAACCTTTTCATTGACTCGTGACAGTTTGTACAGTATGTTGAAATGTGAAAATCTAGTCAGCATTAATATGGTGGACTTGAGTAGGATCCCTGCAGGTTTTCTAGAGTCTTCGTTGAGAACTTCGATCAATATTGATCGAAGGTTGAGAACGAAGCAGTCAACCTTACGAGCACTGTATATATGTGGTGATACATTGAACGATGACATAATGAGACATATCCAACTGTAAACCGCTACAGGTACTCCACATAAAGATATGCGGCACCTCTGATTCGAGTTTACTGCATTTCTTCTTATCGTGTAGGCAAGCCCTGGTGTCAGAGTTTATTCAAACCGCCTTACGGCCTCTGACGTTGTTTTATGTAACGACTACGAAAAAACTACTGGAAATTGTTTTATAGCAATTTCTCGCAGTGCTATCCTTGCTTTTGTGTCAAACAATATATTTCATTAAATGACAATATTATTCTGGTCCTGTTTGTATTTCATTGTGCCGCGATTTAAGAGTTTATAAGAAAACATGTACTGTCGCGCTTTGGATTGATTCCGGCCACATTCTGTCATGGATGGACCATTAGCGTAGCATAATAAATAAAAACTTTAAAAAGTGCAATTTGGAACTGTTCATGAACATGCAGAAGAAATAGGGTCGGATCCAAGATACTACCCTGGGGTACGAATAAGAATTGCTTCGTACATATTGATACAAATTTCATAATTGACAGAGTAACTACAAGGTAAGTTTTGGAATGCTTTGTATCTTCTTCTTATCGAGTGGGCTGCAAAGCCCTGGTGTCAGAGTTTATTCAAACCGCCTTACGGCCTCTGACGCTAAATGCTTTGTATGAACCCCTTTGGTCCAAGTTAGTCATTCGTTAATCAAATTTGAAAGGCTCTTTTTAGTTAAATAGTCAGATTGTGATTGCGAGTCATATCTTAGAGTGAATTCTTGTTAAATAAGCTAATGTTTCTCAAATAAATCTTTAGCTGTTACTACCCTTAAGGGTGTCGTGTCTAGCGGGTGAAATTGATATCTTGAACGTTGTTCCTTCATAATAGAATGTATTTTATCAAATAAGACCAAACCAAATGAAACTCAGAAAAGAAATGGAAAAACCGTAACTAAACGGTAAAAATGTTTTGAAATATGTTACCGTACGAATAAAAAAGGACCTCAATGGGATATGGTTTCTGATAGTATATTTGTTTAATACATTTTATTAAAAAGGTACTTTTTCAATTGTAAATCAAAATTATTCGCCAGACCTGTTAATCTCTCTTAGAAATAAGTTTTAATGTTAAAAGCATTGCTGATTGGAAAAGAAACAGGTTTTGGGACGAAGAATATGTTTGTGAATGTTTAAAATCAGTACAAATAACTAAGTGATACCAATAACTGTGTATCAAAAGTTTGTATTCATGTAATAATAATAAAATCGCAATTGTTACCTCGGCGTATTAAGTCCAATTAATTTAGTTGGACTAGTTAATGAGTGGAAATTAATTAGAGAGTCTTTCCTTTTCCAATTCGCGATGCTACCTACTCATAAAGGAAACGTAGGGATTGACTCTCTGTAATGAATAAGAACCTCTATGTAAGGCCTCTAAAAATTTGTGTAGAAAATTAAATGAATTTAATGTATGAGAAAATTTATGAAAATAATTTATTCATTGATCAAAGTATTAATCGTAGTCTTTTATAAAGTCGACGGGGAGTGAAATCGTTTGGAATTCATTTATTTATTTACCGGACATTCGATATTCATGATATAAATGTTAAAAACAATTTCATAAAATACATGCAGCATGAGCTAAAAGAATGAAAAAGTGCCTAAATTAAAATAAATCGGGTATATTCAATTACCACTAGAGCGTAGCGTAATTATTGTTTTAATAATAACAATTTTAATAGAAACTCTTGCAAAGTTCAAATAATTAAATGTTATAGGGAGAAAATATTGAAAAGGGAGTGAAGAAAGGAAAAAGCCGTGTGACACAACACAAGTTCATTTCATACCAAAATTAAATCAAAATTTCAATCGAAAAGATTTCATTCCCTGTTGATATTTTGTATTCTTCATACAAGTCTATAAATTTCATCTCTATGCCTATTTAAGATGGAAATTAATCACTATCAAGTTTAAGTTTTCTTTACTGTTCGAGCGAAGCAATTTTAAAGTTTTATTCTAAGTTTGAGAATTAAAATCTATAATTTAAAGCATAATAATTAACACCGATTTATGCAGATATCAAACTGTTCTGGATTCAAAACCGAATTCAGCAGCGAATGCTATACTTACTTAAAAAATAAAAAAGGTATTAAATTAGGTAATGGATACTGAACTTGGTTCTAAATTCACAACAGTGTAATTAATGTCTGCATAATATGTCACTATATCACTACAGAATAGATATACTACCAGAAAAAACAGCTATATACAAGCTCGCGACAGCCAGGAGGCATAGCTTGGCAAAAAAGTCATGATCCTGGTGACAGGTGGAACTAAAATTTTAGTATGGTGGTGTTGCCAGGTTATGCGTGATTTTGACGTTCTTGCGTGGAGGCAGCGCCCTCATTTTTTATCACGACTTTTTTGCCAAGCCGTACACCTCTACATGTGCACGATTCTCTGAAACTGCCCATAGAAACAGCCGCTCATTCTTGTACGTGAACGTTCACCTATTGCCGTACGCAGCGCATGTGTAGGGGTGTACCGACCACGCCGAGCTTGCATGAAGCGGTTTATTTAGTAGGATATCAATTCTGTGGTATCGCTGCGGACAGTAAAAATATCTTAATTCATAAATTGTAAACAAAACGAATATAATTCGTCAGATAATGTAAAACACAGTCTGTTCGCATACTATTGTGAAGCCTCTTCAAAATATGAATATCCTACAGTTGTGATAGAAATACCAATAATTATGTAACTTAGATTAAAATGAGAAGTTGAATAATTGAATTAGTAATAGTAATCTTTAGTTATGCGGACAGACCAACAACTTAGGAACACGATGCAAATAAAAATAGTCCAAAATTATTTCGTTGTTTGATTATCTTATAAAGCTCGACCAGAAATATAAAAAACCTCGCCATGTTGCGGAAAATCAGTGGAACGAATTTGTGTACTTGGAACACTGACATTAAAGGTTATAGTCGATTACAGCGCCCCCAAACTAGGTTTTTTATATTTCTGGTCAGGCTTTACATAACTTCTATATTAGTGTGGTGTTACCACACCAATCCGCGACGTCGATAGATGGTAGAGGGAGATGAGTCAACGTCGATCGGTCGTCAGTTCCTACTTAGGGTTGAACTACACCAGACCGCACGAAACCATGCATATAATAGATAGCCCATGCATAGGAGCATATAAGATAGACGGAACGCGATCGCACGCGGCCGTGCTGTCGCGCGCGGTCGCGTTCCGTCTATCTTATATGCTCTAGCAAATGACGTTCCTGAGTGACAGAAAAGGATGGAGCGACGGAAGAATGCGATGCTGTGCTATGTGATGTGATGATGTCAATCAATCAATCAAATGTTTATTTTGCATGTAGTTCAACCCTTAGTGTTTTTGTTGGCTAAAGCTAGTGCCACACCAATCGATCGGTTAGTGTGGTAACACCCATACACTGATCAAATTGATGATGTTGTGCTTTAACAGAGTCAGGTCCGATGTACCAAAAAAACCGACGAGCATCAAGAAAATATCATGAAGGTGTCAGGATCATATCAAGTGGCGTCCGGTTGTCTCTGCCTACCTCAATAGGAGACAGTCTCGATGTTATGTACTGTGGTACTAGTGTACAGTTAGCAGCAAAAAGATGTATGCACTTTTACTACGTCGTAGTATAAAAATGTATACACTTTAGTACTACGCGTAGTACTAAAGTGTATACATCTTTATACTACGACGCAGTAAAAGTTAATTCATCTTTTTGCTGCTGACTGTAGACGGTGTAACAAAACACCCTAGTAATACTTAAGGGGGTGCTTCGGCACATGAAAGCAGGCAAAATTCGGTCCTGTAACATTTTTTGCTCTTCAGAAAAGCCCACATTTGAGTCCTATACCCATTTAAATTGCCCTACAAATATGTAAGTAATTGAATAAAATAAATTAATAATAGATGTAGGTAAATAATTATTAATTGGGTTACAAAAATAACAAGTGACAGATGCGCAAGAGCGTGCAGTAAAAACCCTCATTTAATGTGAATCATTGGACATGAATGTTGTTACGTTGTTAGGTATTATGCTTAAGAGGATATAATTCGGAGCGCGCTCCATGCAAACGTACAATGGTGATATTTTCAATACAAACCAATTAAAGTCCATGAAATTTTGCAGAAACAATCTAAAAACAAATTTCTATGCTTGTATGTAGTCAGATTTTCGTTAAAATTTATAGTTTTAAAGTGGCAGTGCCTCAAAGATTTCCATACAAAACTTAAATTAATCCTAGCATTGAAACTGTAGGTATATTTTAACGAAAATCGGACTCTATACAAGCATAGAGATTTGTTTCCAGATTGTTTCTGCAAAATTTCATTGACTTTAATTGGTTAATATTGAAAATATCACCATAGTACGTTTGTATGCAGCGCGCGTATTTTCGCTCTTGGAATAAAATTCTCTTAAATCTTCTTCGGGTTCTCTTTATTACTGGAGGTTGGCTGGCAACTCTGCATATCCCTGTCTATCTCTCGCCAAACGAAACGGCTCTTTGCCTGTCCACTCTGTCAAGTTAGCGAGCCACATCATTGTGGCCTACTGATCTTTTAGCTTTAATTCATTACCTACTCATTATTTACATATACAGGGTGTAAGGGACAGCCCTCCGCAAACTGAAACGGTGAACTCAGACCATCAAACTGAACAACTTTCACTATGGGGCCTACCTCAGGAAACGCGAAAAAAAAATCAGCTGTCCCATACATTTGAGTCGGGTAGGTACCTACGGCAGTTTTGTATGGGACAGCTGATTTTTTTTTGCGTGTCCTGAGGTAGGCTCCATAGTGAAAGTTGTTCAGTTTGATGGTCTGAGTTCACCGTTTCAGTTTGCGGAGGGCTGTCCCTTACTATTCCATTAATAACCCTGTATTAGGTGGTGCTTTGGTGATGGCTACCGACCCGACCCAAATGTATGGAATAGTTACATAGCTGATATTTCGTAGCTTGTTCAGTTTGATAGTATGAAGCGACACTCGAAACATGTACTCCCTTTATAATTATTAAACTAACAGACTGGTTTTTTTATCGGACGGGACTTCATCCCGCAACCTGCCAATCTAGTGATGTGCTTTCATCCTTTTGTATTAAAATAGTTGCACATGACTAAGGGTTGAACTATTACATCACACAGCACAGCATCGCATTTTTCGGTCGCTCCATCCTTTTAGACGGGACGCGATCGCGCGCGGTAGCACGGCCAAATGACGTTCCTGAGTGACAGAAAAGGATGGAGCGACGGAAGAATGCGATGCGGTACTATTAAATGAGGTTCAACCCTAACATGGTAATATCAATAATTTTATGTCAATAATATCTCTAAAATAAAACAAGAGAAGTATATTTAGGTACTTACCTATTTTGTTTACTTAACACTTCTTCGCTGTATGGAAACATTTTTTTTATTTGCATTTATACAGGTTTATTATAGGGTAGACAATGTAGGTACTCAGGATACTAAACAACTTTACCTAAGAACCATAAGGGAAATACGAAAAATAAAAAAAATATACTTAGGTACTTTTCTTAAAAACGTATTTAAACCATAGAGGTAGGAATAGAGGAACATACAGCTGAGAGAGCGAGATGTACCTAGCGGCACCACTATAATAGAAAGAGATACGTGACGCGAATCAATAGGACCGTTTTTTAGTCACCAATCAATTTTTACAATTCTGTTTTCGTGAATAATTGGGAATCTAAAGTGAAATCGCCTTTTGCCTGCGAATAGTCTCCAAAAAAAATCCAAAAACTGTGTCATTTGACAACTCATGTCACTGACTCTATTCCTGTAAGGTATAATAAATTTATGATTTAAACTGAACCTATGAAGAGTCCAACATTTTTTTGCAAATTTTCTTAAAGGTTTCATAAAGAAATTTGTGCAGTTTAATAGGTAGTTAAAGTAATGCAACTGTTTACCCTGTATTAGAAAATGCGATCGTTATTCCATTTGTATTTTTATTACAAATACACATTAGCATGATTGTGATGCTTCTTTTTATTACATCTTTGTTGTAACTCGTAAACTCGTAACATATCGCTTCAAAGGGCGTAAACCCTAACATACTCGACACTAAGACCGCTGGTGTCATCGTACCAGGTCGGCAGCCATTGACCCTGGGCCCTCCAGAAGTTGAGCGTCGCTTTAGTGGCCTTATTCATCCAGGGCTTGTCTGGTTCGTCAGGGAAGTCGTGAACACCGCCCACGTTCAGGCCGATTGAGATGTAGAACTGTGAAGGGGATCGGGTTTTAATTTGGAGTGTAGTTTATAAAGTTGATGAGATTGTGAAGCGTCCGACTCTGGTAAAACGTAGTAATTATACATCTCTGTGTGGTAGAACTGTAGGTATTCAGTGCGGGCCAACCCCAACACCATACTGAGCATGTTAGCGGACAGATGAATTGTCTTATGCTCAGTAACAAGCTTTATGTTAACACTAGGTTTAAGGGTATATTACCGTTGGCGCGCTCCATACAAACGTAGTCTGGTTATATTTTCTATTACCAACCAATTAAAATCAATGAAATTTTTCAGAAACAATATAGAAACTAATCTCTTCGTTTGCATGGAGTCAGATTTTCGTTAAAATGTATACTTAGTTTTAAAGTTACATTGCCTCAAAGATTTCCATACAAATCTTAAATTAATCCTTGCATTAAAACTGTATATTTTAAGGAAAATCGGACTTCATACGAACATAGAAATTAGTTTCTAGCTAAATTGTTTCTGAAAAATTTCATTGACTTTAATTGGATAGTATTGAAAATATCACCAGACTACGTTTGTATGCAGCGCGCATTTGCGCTCTCGGAATAAACTTCTCTTAAGAAATTGTTATAACACGTGACGAAATAATTTTATTTTATAAGCATAAGCATATCCTCACGACTATGTTCCCCGAGGGGTAGTCAGAGATATTCTGAAAACTCAGAACTTCCACGTTTCTCTAATAGTTAGTACTTACTGAAACTCTGTCCAGTGTGACGGGGGGTGAGCCCATCACCACTTGTAATGGACAGTGGGTACAATACATGCCTCGAAATTGAAGCATGCAGGTTTCATCACGATGTTTTCCTTCACCAAAAAGCCAGTGGTGTTAGAAATCGTACATAAATTGGCCTGGACGGGGATCGAACCATCGACTCCTGCACGGCAGGCAAGGTTAATCACCACTGGACCACCACGGCTTTATATTTTATTTTATGTTATCTATTATTACCAGTTCATCAAAAGGCGCCATGCCGGTGCCCTTCTGCCACTGGCCTGCTCCCAGCACTCCATTCTTACTCGCCTCCTCGTAGAAGCCTTGGCCTGGTCGCACTTCTCCGTATTGTTCTCCATCGACCAACATCGTGATGCTTTCTGGAATAGTTTAATATAATTTAGACAAATGATATTGATCTAAGGGTAACATTTTCTATTTGGGAATAGATCATCGGCGTCGGGTCAGGGAATCCCTGTCTCAAGACCAAGGTAGTGTCGAGGCTGACTGCCCAGGGGCCACCACTTGCACCCCGTAGTTATACAGGGTGAAATTGATATCATTAGCATCCTTTTAAACTAAGAGTCTACTCAAAAAACTGAACAACGTTTACTATGCTCCTAGAAATCGTTCTAGCTATGCCCCGATCGGTTTGCTGATTTGCTCCCATGGTAAAAGATGTTCAGTTTGATGGGTAGACTCTTAGTTTAAAAGGATGCTAATGATATCAATTTCACCCTGAAGCTTGCGTCGGCCAGTACCTACACCCATACATGCGCAACGATGTTTCCTGCCGCTCATTCTCGTACAGTCAAGAGCACATCAACCTCGACAATCGAAGTGCGATATTGTTTCTTAATACGAACGCCATAAGAAAAGTACGAAGTCCAAGGTGTCTAGCTTGACGTGCGTTTGACTGTATGTGAACGTTCACGTATTGGTAAGTCATAATCGGTATATTCTGTTTTTACGTTTATTTTATTACTAAGTATAAGTAGGTACCTACGTTTATTTTTTTCAGATCGAAGTGGATTGAAGCGATATTTTCGTCAGTTAATGTAAGTAATAAAATACTTAATTAACTTACCAGGAGACCAAATTAAGCTGTAATTATGGAAATCCTTATTCCAATTGTCGAAACCAACTTTTTCTTTTAAATGAGATGACCTGAAAAAAATTCATGTAGGATTAGGATTGTTTGAAATGTTAAAGACTGTAAACATATTTTCGACGTTAAATCATACCGGTAAGGTTCAGAATCGCTCATGATGGGTCCTCCATACAAGGCCTTGGAGTATTTCACGTTTCCCTTCACGGTTGCGACACGTAGAAGACCAGACGCGTAGTTACGGATACCGTAGATATGGTCGCGAGGCTCCAGTTGGATCTCTGAAAAATACATTTTAATAGACATTGAATTCTAACTATTTCATTTTCAAACTTAGCTTAGCTTGTGAATAGTCATCATCATTATCTCAGCCAATAGACCACCTCCCACTGCTGGGCATAGGCCTCCCCCAAGGATCGCTACAGCGACCGGTCCTGCGCTGCCCTCATCCAACGGGTTCCCATCGCCTTCACCAGCACTCGTAGCATGCTACACGTGATACGGCTGTATCACGTCTTTTGTCTCGTTCGTTCGCGCGCAAATAGAAAGAGAGCGAAGGTGTGATAGCGCTTTATCACGGTGTCATGCTACCTATGTTGAAGTCATTAAGGCCAGTAGCATGTTGCACGTGATACGCTATATCTCGTTTGCGCGAATAGATAGAGAGCGACGGTATGATAGCGCTATAATCACGTTGCCATGCTAGCCATGCTGGTTGTTTTTATCAGGTAGGTACGTTTGCGTGCAAAAAGAAAGAGAGTGCTATAGCGCTATATCATGCTGCTGCTGCGCCACCGGCTGGACACTTCATTTTAATTGGGCTCGCACTGACAAGAAGAGGAAAGCTTTACGATGGTACCTACTAAGAGTGAGAGAGATAGAAGACTGCAGCACTGCTTATAACCAGAGGTAAACGAGAGGACGTAAGGTCGAAACCTATGTCCATATTTATACTGTGCTTATACCATTAATACCCTGCACTATGTCCATACAAGCTGATGATGAAATCAATGAAAGTTCGGTAGGTTCCTACTGTCTCACCCATTGAGGCATTATCAGAGTAGCGTCAGGTTCCCATTGTTTCTTCCATTGAGGTATTATATGTACTTCGTACTAGAGAAGACCCTGCAGTTTACAACGCTGTCCCATTCAAAGTGTGTGTCCCACCTTACTCAGTCATCAGCTGGATTCTCTTTTATCCGCCCGCGCCATGTAGCGTAATTACGTTTTTTTGTCGTGTCGCCTCTTACGCACAACACAGGCAAACGCAACGCAACACTCTGGCAAACGTTTTCACTTTTGAGGAAAAGAGAAGAGAGGATCTCGATACCAAACGGTACCAACTTTAAGCACGAACACCTGCGGCTATACAGGACAATAATTATGAGAATGGCACGCTCAAGTGCGTTATATCCGGACGTACTTACACCGCAAAGATTGTCTACATTAGCCACATCCGGGCTACACAATAGCTCAATGTACTTACCAGGTAAAAGCCAGTCTCCCTGTGGCATCTTGGCTCTAACCTCGATCCTTCCATACTTGAAGCTGAACTTGTTCTTAGTCGTGACCTTCCCGGTGATGATGGGAGCCAGGATAAGAGCCCCGGAAGCTTGTCGGTAGCATTCTGCTGTGCCTACTGTACCAGTACATCTGAAATTTAAGAAATAGGCTTTATAAACACCTATATTCCGCTGATTATATACGTCCTCAAACGTCCATCAAACTGAACAACTTTCACTATGGTATGGCACATATACCCAAAACAGAAAAATAAATAACAGATTTTATACACCATTAATTTTTAATAATTCAGATTTCAGACCGTGAATCTGAACAACTTTCCCAAAGAAACATGGGTCGAAAAACGAGAAAAATTTTGGGACCTCCCATAGAAAATCGAACGTCCGATCCGCACTTTTGTATGGGAGGTCCAACCAATTTCCTTGTTTTTCGACCCATGTTCCTTATGGAAAGTTATTCAGATTCACGGTCTGAATACACCCTTAAAGTCTCGTTACTAATTAAAAATTTGTGGTGTATAAAACTGCAGTTCCTACTGGACTCAAATAATTAAACAAATTAAAGATTGAAAAGTCGGGCGGCGAGCGGGATTCGAACCCACGACGAAAGCTCTGTTGGAGTAGATAGAGCATGCCCCGGATCGGCAGGTCGTGGGTTCAAATCCCGCTCGCCGCCCGACTTTTTCAATCTTTAATTTGATTAAGCTAACATGGCATACATGTAGAATCAATAAATTGAAATGGAACAGATTATTTACTTACCTACTACTAAGCTTACTAGCATGTTTTGTTACACCCCATAATGTATGTAGGTACGTACGTCTGGTGATTTAAAAAATCCAATCTTTAAACAGTAATTTCCCTTTCAATAAAAGTACTTAAGTAAGTTAAGCTTTCACGTTTGTCTTCGCTTGTAATGAACTCTTATTTGAAAAAAAAAACTAACTTAATGGGTAGTTAGGTAAGTACCTACCTATTCATAATTACTGGGAAAAATAAAATTTGTTCAATAATTATAGTCTAACGAACTCATTGTTGTTGGAAAATAAGTCCCTTCTATGGTCTTAGCATGCCGCCTCCGAGAAAACGAAAGATGGGGATGTGTCTTTGTCTTTGTTACATAATATAGTTTGCTCATGCCAATGAGCGCGCATGATGGTTATCTCGTTTTGTTCACGGCATGCTAGCGTTTCTAGACAGTCAGGCCATATGAGTACATTTACTTCACCGTTTCACGATCATTTTGTGCGTTCCCTGTCCTCACAGAGAAGGACTTTTAGGAGCCCACAAAGTGACGCACTCGCCACATGTCTCCCACAGATTGTCCACTAGCGCGATTTTTTTTTTAAATAAAAAAATGGGTTTGCTCTTGACTTCAATCCAGTCCTGAGGATAAGGATGGGGTCGAAGATGTAGCTAGCTTACCCAGAAGAAGCCTATTCACTCTTACTTTAAAGTATTATTCGGGTTGTATAGCGCTCGAAAATACTGACGCAGGCATTAGGCATGGCATTCCACTCCTTGACTGTGCGCATTATAAAAGAATCAGAAAGGCGCTTAGTGCGGATACGTGGGATATCAACCAAGAAGGGGTGGTATTCTGCGTCTGGAAGTCCGAAAGTAGAAAGGGGAAGGTGGGATGAGCTCATGCAGCTCTTATGCACACTCACCGAAGTACAATCTGTAGAAGACCGACAAGCAGGCTACTCTGCGGCGGTGGGCTAGGCTATGAAGCTTGGTTTCTACCAGAAAGTATGTTCGAAGCTTTGTCTCTGTGGGGTATTTACTCATGCGGTCATGCTGAGTTTTTACCGCAGCCTAATAAGTCACGATTTATTTATTCACGGAAAAAAACTATAGACGAGTAACATTTTATCGTGATTTTTCCTGTTCTGTAAATGCCAGCATGGTAGTGTGTATTGTAAAGGAAGCGACATACCTTGAAGTTAGATCCAGTGACTGTGTGACGAAATCATCTCCGTACTTGGACTCGAGGGTGACGGGTTTGATGACCAGCCTGCCCTCTTGCACCCGCACGTTGCCTTCGTTCAGGTACACGTTGAATGGGTAATCCTGGAATGAAATATTTGTACACCCTTCTTCTTCATTTATGCTGACGGTTTTTAAAACTGATTGGACAACTTTCTCTATGAGACTAATATCGAAATCGCAAAAAGAAAAATGGGTTTCATGTTTTTAGCGTTTAAATTTTGTAAGTAACTAAATAAGTCATCATCATCATTCACTCAGTCGATAGACATCCATTGCTGGACACAGGCCTCAACGACTGGATCGCCACAACGACTGGACCTGGGGCCCCACAAGGTGGACCGACGACCTGGTGAAGGCGACGGGAACCCGTTGGATGAGGGCAGCGCAGGTCCAGTCGTTGTGGCGATCCAGTCGTTGAGGCCTGTGTCCAGCAGTGGATGTCTATCGACTGAGTGAATGATAATGATGACCGGGGTGCCTACCTACGTCGCGCTTTTCGTAAGACTAACCAACTTAAAATACATACCGGTTCACCAGGAAACTTGATCTCAGGAGTCCAAATATTCCCCTTCTTCAGGTTAGAGTTGAAATTATCTTCAAACAGCATCTGGCCTTTGCAGACAAACCCTGGGACTGAGACCTTAGACTGTGATATCTCGCAAGGATAGTCGTCAGCCGCTGCGACGTGAGCACTTGTTGGGGCGATCTGTCCTGCTCCATCATTAGCTTGCTGTTCAGGTACTGCGTTATCTGGGTTGCTGTCAGGTACTTTACCGCCGTCGTTGACGAATTCTGTATTAAATAGATCCTTTTAGAAACAATGGTCTATAGCAGCGTTTCTTAACTTTTAGAACTACAAATACAAAGTAAATACTTTTTCATAAAAAATACGTTAATGTGAAGGTTGGGGCTGCTTTTTTGCAAAAAAATTAGGTATATTTGGGATGATTTTGTAATCTCCAATTTAATTCCACTTGTATTCTGCTTCTGTATTTGTTTTTAGTATATAAATGAGCAGAGAATGCCTTTAGGAAGCTTTTATTTATTATTGTTAAATGGTCCATAGGTGACACCGCGGACCCCCATACATATACTCGCGGACCCCCAGGGATCCGTGGACCACAGGTTAAGAAACACTGGTCTATAGAACACTGGGCTATAAGGATTAAAGTCGTACGGAAACGAGGTTATTTTTATTCATTGGGGTTTGGGGACTCATGCGTCAGGAATCGTAGGTATTTAGTAGGTTTTTAATTTGCGATTAGGTATGGTAGGTACCTATAGCTTTTGATAATTTCGAGGCATGTATTGTACCCACTGTGCATTACAAATGGCGACAGGCTCACTCCCCGTCACATTGGACAGAGTTTCGGTACTACTAGTGAAACGTGGATGTTCTGAGTTTTCAGAATATCTCCGACTACCTCCCTAGGGGAATATACCTAGCTTTCTTGCTTGCTTTTATGTGTTTTAGAGTGACACAGTTGCGTCTTCTAAGCTGGCCTTATGAAAAAGGGTTGGAAGTGTACGGCGGCGTAGACACTGTTTCGCCATTTTTGAAGATCTTTGATGGCAAATACCGTATCCTCGCTGAAAGGTGTCGTCTTTGTTCTCGTTTAAGTATGTTAAAGGAAATTCTTCAAGTCTCACCAGTAACGGTCCATTCTCCATTATCCTGCCTGTACCCCAAGCCATCCTTTATCACGTACGTCCAGAAGTAGACCTTGTCTCCCTTTTTGAGCTTAGCGTTGTTGTCAAGGAAGATCCACCTTCCGTTCTTGGCCTTGGTGATGTCTCGGGACCAATGACCGGCATCTAAGCCGTTCATTTCTTCGTTTAGGTTACCGTGGAAGGCAAATAGCGAGTAGCCGTCATCTGAAAGGTTAGCTTTATACTTTAGCTTTAGTTCCATAACATATTTTTACCTTAGGTACTTCAAAACTTGAAATAGAAAGGTAGGTTACTGTTCTAGAAGTCTAAATCCGCTGGGTTCTTGAAAATTTTCAGCAAAATAAGATTTAAAATTTGTTAAATGTTTTGGAAGAAATATAGCGTTAATCTACGAAAAGTTTATGAATTTTAGTTTAGTTAGGTAGGTACATATATGTAATATCTGTAATACTTCGTTTTCTGTAGGTTCCTAATACACTAATTTTGTAAACTGCGTTTGCATGCTTCTATTCTATTCTATATTTTAAAAAATGGCTGCCATCTTGGGTATGTGATGATTTTGCCAATGTCGAGTTTTTATAGCAAAAGTGCTTGACGTTGTACGGTTATATTGATATTTTGGTGACTTCAAGGGTTGTTCTTATAAAAGAACAATATCCTGAGCCACCACTGGAGTTCCACTGTGGACCGGGGATGGGGCAACCGACGCGACCACCCAATAGCAGACCCACAGAGCAACTCCCCGTTTGCATGCTTATTTAGTTCTGAATTCTCTTAACTAACAAAGCAAAACAGCAAAACATTTTAATTATTCAAATTTAAGTAGGTAGGTAGGTAATTTGCGGTCGGACTATTCGTTCTCATGTGACGAACTTACAAACGAATAGCATTTTAATTTTAATTTTTTTAGAAGATATTATGCAAAAGTAGCTCGGTGCGAGTGATGCTATATTAGACCTCTTCGGAATATAAATTGAATAGGTATGTTAGTGAGTTTATTGACCACACAATATTTTAATTTGCTCGATAACCTCGCGATATCCGTCTGATTCGCAAGGTTCTAAGTTCTGATGGACATTCATTTATGTCAAGCACAATATGTGTTGTAGAACATTTTATTTTATTACTGTTTCTACTTATGTGGGAAAAGCTAGCACCTAGGTATCACCTTCACCATATAAGACGTCATTCCTAAAACCATAAAAATGCTAAAAGTGAGCATTGCTTTCTAATCTTTAAGTTTTAATAGTTTCTTTCTAAAGCATATTTCATTATTTTTTTTAAATTAAATAATGGGTTTGCTCTTGACCTCAATCCAGTCCTGAGGTCAGAGATGGGGTCGAAGATGTAGCGAGCTTACCCAGAAGAAGCCTATTCACTCTTACCTTATCATCTCTTTTCATTCATTCATTCATTCTTTCTATTGCTACCACTGCTTTAACTGCTGTATGCTTCCGAAGCTTCTGAGCATACCTTTTTGGCGCCATAGGCGTGGTTTATGGCCTATATGTGTGTGTCTGCTACATCGTAAATCATATTTGTTTATATTCTTTGGGAATAAACTGTTTAATTAAAAAGTTCACAAGGGCGTAATACTAAACTAAGAACACTTTGCGGTCGTACATACATAATTATACAGTATTCAAAAGATTAGGTATGATGTGAAATATTGATAGCCGGATACGGTGCATCATGCATCCCAAGTTACTGCCGGATCTTACACTAACAACCTTCAATTGTTAAACATACACAAATGTACACGTGCAAATCTGACCTTAGTATCTGATCTCACCGAATTCTCAGGCACTTTTTCAAACTCGGGTTTTTATTTCCTTATCTTCGACTAAGGTTTGTTGTTCTATAATCAATTATTATTTACCTCTAAAGAATTCGTGGTAAATCTAATAGGTATCATCAAAGATTTTACGGAGTATATTGGCGAAGTCATTAACGAATACAGGTTTCTAATAGTTTAGTTAAGGGTCTCTATACACGAGCCACATCATTGTGGTCCCACAAGACGACCGACTGCAAGATGTGGCCACTTCATATAGCCGACCATGCTAAAAAAAAATCTGTATCCAAAGAGAATTTTTTACTTGTTGCCAGTTAAACAAAATTTGTTTTGCGTATTTCTCATTGTTCCTTTGGGAAAGTTGTTAAGCATCATGCGATTCATGCGTACTTAATCACCCTATTAAAGTACCTAATACAACTGTTTACACTAACACCCTGTAGTTACATACGTCAATCTAAAACTACTGTTAGATACGAGTATACTTATTTTATTGGGAATTGGTAATCATCATCACAAGACCTTTGACTACTTATATGAGGACTGGTAACGCGTGTAATTCTACTAACAAACATTTCTGCCACTTTTTGCGGGGGGCGAGGTAACATGCAATCCGCAACATTGGATTTTATTCCTCATAACTTTAGATTCTAATTTTGAATGTTAAAAATCATGAAAAGTAGTCTCGTGTGAACCCCAAACGTTATAAGTTCGAAATTATTGCTTCGCAATTATAGGCTGTCTCGTTTAGTGATAAGGTATACAATTTAATATAAATGCACATGATCAATTGACCTTATACCGTGGCAGAGGGGAAATGCTACCGCAAGGCGAGTCCTTATAATAAATAGTCAAAGGTTTAGACCGACGTAGTGTATAATTTTCTTTGCCGATCGACCAAGCGGAATTCCCGAGTTAATTAATGAAAATAATAATGTTCTGACGTCAGTTGTGATAGAAAATAGTTCAATATGTTACTGTTTTTGTTCCGGCCCGAAATTGTCAACACACTATTCACTAGTCTATTTCATAATTAAATCTATATTACTTTTATACCTGGGATAGAAACCCTCAATCCTCTAGGCCTTAGTGCTTCCAATTGTGCCGGTGGAACTTCATAACACTCGACACTTAATAAAAAACTTGAACACAAAAATAATAAAGTTCTATACATCATCGTATAATTTACACTCGACGTTAATTAGTTTACGGCCGTTTCTTGCCAGATCTCGTCATTGACTGAGATTGAGATATAATGAATGTGTTCGTAGCGATACCGGATCTATGCGGTCAAGCTATTTGTTTTTTTTATTGAACTTCACGATGCCGTATAATATTGAAATAATTATAGCTTAATTCGGCATGTCAAGTTTATTTTTTGTGTTTATTTTATATTTTTACGGATAGATTTCATTTTTTTTTGCGGTTCATCGAGTTTATCAATGTAAAATTGTAAATTTAATGTTTAACTGTTATCTCTAAATGGTAAAAGTGGTCGCGAGAAAATCATTCGAACTCGATGGAGAAAAAACTTTGCTAATTAAAAAAAAAATCACCTGCCTTCTCTTTCTAACTCTATGCTGGAAACAGAAACGGCAACATCAGTTGTCAAATTATGACATTGTGAATATTATTTTTTTCTTAATGGCCAGTTATTTTAAGTTGATTTTATGTTTACCAAGGAGTTCACAGGTATTCCAGTGACGTCACTGGACAGACTGAAAAACTACGTTATTTTATTAAAAATATCTGTAGTTACCTAATCCTTTTATTTCAAAATCTCTGACATAGAAAATATGATTATTGAGACAATTATCTCGAAATGGTTTTCGATTCAGCCCTCTAAAAAAAACTTGACGTACCGAATTAGAGTAGAGTATGGTTGTCTGGAAGAAATCGCTTTTAGTGATAAGACCGCCCTTTGTACCCTTCTCATTCTTGTTTTAAATTGTATTTTTTTCTATTCTTGGTGTGCAAATAAAGAATATTTATCTTATCTTATCTTATCTAGAGGTAGGTATAGGTAGTAACGCAGAAAATGTTTGTTAGGTTGGTTAGTTAGGTTGAAATTCTGAATCTTTTGTTTTTATCAGACTGCCCCAAAAGGAGGGTTATGTTTTTTTATGTCTTTAGTTCTAACTCCCGTTGTCAAAATCCATACATTTTCGATCTTTTAGGGTCACTGTCGGGCTCATGCTCAAAAGATGTCTGACAGTTTTATGGAACAGGAGTACCTAACGTTGATGTATTAATTACTCAAAATTAACAGCGAACGAACCACGAGTACCTACCTACATTGACACTGGTCTTGGTGCCGTTCGAAATCGAAAAAACCGAAAACCACAGGTTGAATAAAAATTATAGTAAACATCAACGATAGACAAACGTCAACATTTTAGGGAATAAAATCATACTTATTATGGGACGCTGGAGTGGACCGACGACCTGAGAAAATGTGGGGAACGACTGGGATGAGGAAGGCCAGATGATAGAGATTTATGGCGCGTTTTGGAAGTGGCCTGTGTTGAGTTGTGTACGATGATAATACTGTTCTTATCTCTTATCTTGTTGTGGGGGCTGGCAGGCCAGCAACACTTCGACCCAGTGGGATCTTTTGTGTTAGCCCCAATACTTTTCGCTTTCCTCACCCTTCAAATACATGGTCAATGAAGGAGGCAATACCATTGAAGGGAAGAAGCCTAAGATCCCGGTTTTGGGTATCCATCTCCGAGGAGGCACATGCGTTTTGCCGCCAAGACATCACAGTCACAAAGAATATGTTCCATGGTCTCTTCATCCTCTCCTGATACTGACCTTCATAATACTGTTGATAAAATCACCATCACTCAGGTAAGATTCACGCTTTTGTCGGTAGAGCAATCGCTAATCCTGTCTCTACCCCGCAAGTGTCATCTCCCCTCCGGACGGATAGCGTCAATTGTCGTCCCGCTGCGCTAAACGAAGTTGCCGCTTTCCACCTCCGTCGAGGAGAAAAATAGTATACTAACCTAGGGCAGTAAATAAGAAAGCCTCAGATCACAAGTTTGTTGACAAACAATTACATGAGTTCTGAGACCTTTCTTACTTTCCTGCCCTCGGTGTGAAATCTACTAATAATTATAATCACTAATGAGGAAACTTAATAAGGAAAATGTGTATATTTATTAATGGAGCATCTGCCTTCGAACGAGCAGAAATTAACATCGTAAACATCGTGATAATACCTATGGAAGCATTTAAACACAAATAATAGCGTTCAGCACATGCGTCGTCAAATATAAGAGGTCAATGGTCGTCAATAACAATGATACACAAACAGACAAAAATCAGCAACTTGCTGCAATTAAAGCAGAACGTATTTTTCGTACCACTTAACTTGCTCAAAAAAGTGACATTCTATGCCACAAAAAGCGAACATAACAATAGTCATTTTTAATCTGTTAAAAACAGGGAAAGAAAATTGTACTGAATTTCATTCATCCTCTAGCTAGGGGGAGAATGTGATTTAAATTTGGAACTGAACTACATCTGTGTTTACACCATCGAGTTTGTATATAAAGCATTATACATCTTTTTGAAAAAGGAATACGCATTTATTTTTATTATACAGTTACTTAGAGCATATGCTCTAAGTGCAGTTATGATTATTAAATAAAATTACGAAAACCGACAAGGCCGTATGAGCTTGATGCCTTTGCAAACAAAAATGTAACTCTCTCTATCAATAATTGGACCAATGTTTCGAATGTTAACTTTTAATTGTCATTATTTTTAATAAATGCTTATCTCATATTATTATTGTGTAAATTTTTTCGCAAATGGTACGAAAAGTAGAGTATTTTCCTCGGTGATAAAGCTGTCTTAGTCTTGGGTGAACTTAAATCCCTCGCTACACTCAGGACTCGTCTTAAATCCCTCGCGTCGCTCGTGATTTAAGTTTTTAACACCCTCGCTACGCTCGGGAGTAAACCTCGAGTCCTTCATCACGCTCGCGATTTAAATCTTCACCCGCGACAGAAGACACTGCTTTATCCCCTTGGTTAATAATCTACTAATACTGTTATTGAACAAAACAAAACAGCTGTATGAAACGTTTTAGTTATAAGTACCAAACAAAATCATCAATAAAAAATAAAGTTTCTTCAAAATCTTTTCAACATTTTATTGAATCATCACATTATTTCACAGCTACAATATTCTTAATTAATTATACATCATCATAGTAAATGACACATTCCTGCGTTATTAGAACAAGTCTAATAAAACAGGAACTCTTCATTCACTGTCTTACTAAAGGATCCGTAGCAGAATCATCTTCTAAAATTCAGACTTTCTCACATTTTGCTGAAAGATGTTCTGTCATAACGTTACATAAACATTTTCAACGTCTTTATAATATACGATTTTTCTTTTTTTCTTGTCGACAAAATGCCACCTTAAATCTTGAAGCCCTTTCACTCAGTTCCAGAAACGCTCATTACCGTTCGTTAATCCTCAGTGAAATCTCTTGCTAGCTTTTCTATTCTATTTTTATTTAATGGCGTTTCCTTGTTAGATTTCGCCAGTGTCAAGTAGTTTGAGGGAGTGTCTATCCAATCTCGAGGATTGTTTTTGAGTAAGAACAACTGAGAAAGGATTTTGGAGCCTCGTGGACGCGAGACGCGAACCGCGCGAACACCACGCGAGAGACAAGTGTTCGAGGCAAACCCCGCAACGTGACTCCTTGCTAGCTTTTACTACGTCAACAAGACAAAAAATGACAGCGAGATATTTAAGGCGTATCAGCCGTGGACCACTCTCCTCTCACTCACACTCCATACTAATCGATGAGAAAGAGCGCGTGGCTCCGGTCAGAATTTTGCTGTTTTCTTTGAAAAATTCGATGATTTTTTATTAATTTCGAAAAAGTAAAAAAACCACATCATTCTAAATTGTATTGTGAACAATATAGTAAATTTTCATTTTGTTCCGATTAAAAATGTAAGAGTAAAATGGTTACAACTGGAAAAAAAGGGGTGACTTTAGAGTCCCTTTTCTTCGGTTTTATTCATTAAAATCGATTTCTAGAAAAATCACATCACTTCTCATATCCTGTAGATGGTTCAGTTTAAATTTCAGCTCAAAAAGTGCCATAGTTAATGAATAAAATGGTTACAAAATTACCCAAAACCGGCAGGTAGCCCCTTAATAGAGGATTAAGTTTAATGCGCGTTTCTACAACTGACACTATATTATAGGCCAAAATGCACTAAACGCGAACGTTGTTGTAGCTGTGTCCCTGATTACCCCGGGTAGGAGAACGAGGTTGCGAGTCTATGCTTTTAAATCAGTCAGTTTCATCATGTGTAAAATTATTCTTAAAATACTCCTAAACTTGTTTTTATTTACAAAGCATAAATCTTAACGTAGTCTATCTTAAGATCTGCGTCGTACCACGTAGGGTACCACGAGTCCTTGTCGTTCCAGAAACTGAGGACAGCCTTGTTTCCTCGGTTCTTCCACGGTTTGTCCGGGGCATCAACGAAGTCGTGGACGCCACCCACTCGGAGACCGAGAGATACGTAGAACTGAAAGAGGAGTAAATTTCAACACACTTACGCCTGATTCGACCAAACGCGAGTAAATTTTATTCTTAGAGTAAGTCGCCGGTTACTCTAGAGTAAACTGATTTTTTGATTTAACAACACTAATCATACTAATCGATGAAACTAAGGAAATGTCAATGTCACGTAACTAAAAAAAATGTAATAAAAAGAAAACTAACAAATTAAAACTGTATACAACGACCTCTTTCTTTAGGTGGATTACACATTCGTTCTTTAATTATGAATGAAGTTATTTCGGAACAAATGCTAAGAGTAAAATTGTTCCTTGTATAGTTACTCTTCTATAAATCAAAGTTTGGTCGAACGAATTCGTATTTATTCAAAATTTGCAACCAAAGGTTATCAATTCGTCTGTATTTTTTTTCGCCATGTTTAATGGCATTAGTATATATATATATGGTAAAAACTAAATACGGTACTTATCTTTGGGGTGCTGAAGTATGGGCGATGGTCTGAAGACCATCAAACTCAACAACTTACACTATGGAACCGAAATCGCAAAAAAAATCTGTTGTTTTTCATATATTTGGGTCGAGAAGCCGTTGACGTTTTCTATGGAATAGCATTTGGGAATACCAGACTTTTTCGCGATTTCGAATTTGGTTCCATAGTGACAGTTGTTCAGTTTGATGGTGCACCCCGTAAGATTTCATTTAACACCCTGTCTAAAGGGAAACATAATAAAACCTACCATTCGATCAAGAGGCGCCATGACAGATCCTTTCAGCCAGTGCGAGGCGTGTGGCACCGCGTTCTGACGAGCACTCTCATAGAACCCTTCACCAGCTTCCACCACGCCGTACTGATCACCGTCCACAAGAAGGACGAGGCTGTCTGCAACATTCAAAAGTAAAAGATCACTATACACCCTCTCTGGTAAAGAGCTGACCTCATGAGCCTACATACGTCCAACTGCAGGGCACATGCCTAGCCCTTAGAAAGGATGTACGGGCGTCAGTTTACCACGCGTGCCCAATGCGGATTGGTGAACTTCACATACACATTAGAATTTTTTCTTCGGCGTATTCAATGCAGGTTCCTCACAATGTTTTCTTTCACTGTTTGAGAGCCGTCGATATTACGTACATAAGTTAGAAAAACTCATTGGTACATGGCATGTCGTCCGTGCGGATCCGAACCAGGATCTTATGATTAAGAGTCCATACCTCTCTGTAACGCGCCACCGACACTCCATGAGACGCTCATAGGAGTGTTGGCTATTAATTTACCACGAGTGTCCAATGTAAGAGGACTTCATTCACATTTTGTCTTCAGCTCAAGTAGGTTTAACTAAAGTAACCATGAGCTGTATCGATCTACCTGTGGCTCATCGATAGTACTGAACAGCCTTTTTAGTCTATTGGCAGGAATCGATCAACTGCCATCCTATTTACAAAAGGTTACTAGACCACTACGGTTCTTATATATTTGTAGACAGCTGACCTTGTTCAAAACCTTCTGGCCTGGTTTTTGCCATATAGCAGAACTAACTGCCAGCGTCAAAAGCTCAAAAGCAAAATATATGATAGGTTATAGTTTGACAATCAATACTATATTATGATGAAAACGTTCAGCTACGTTTTTTATTGGGCATTGGGTTTCTACTGTAACATCTTTAAACCCAGGATCAGAAGCGGAAACCATCACGACACTACAGACTGTTAAGTTCAACGATCCCGGAGGATTACTATAACGTGTCTTGGAACCCGCTTAAACTTCCTCTTTTGAGTTGTATCGCTTCTAGTTCCCAAGTTAATAATACTGTTACAATTCATACCTTGTTTCCAAATCATTGTGTAATTATGAAAGTCTTTGCTCCAGTTGTCGATGCCGATCTTTTGCTTCATCAGCATAGATCTGTAAGGTTCAGCGTCTGAAAGGATTGGTCCTCCGAATAGTTTTTTCGCAAATGAAGGATTCCCCTTTGCGAATGCTACCCTCATGAGACCAGATTCGTATCGACGGGACCCGTAGATTTTATCGTGAGGTTCAAGGTTGATTTCTGAAATAATAATAGAAATAATATAACGTGTTATCGATTACCTAATGCGTTAAGAGAAAAAGTGGATCGTGCAGAAGCTCAAAAATCCACGCACCGATATTTTCCGGGTTAAGATCCTAAATCTAATTTAATGACTTGAGTTACGTAGGTATATTGAAAACTGTGGTCTAGCGATACGTTTTCCATTGTTCTCCAGTCTCTCATTTCAAACTGCTTGCTGTCAAAACCGGAATCTTTAGTTTAGGAATCTCTGACTTTCGCAGTATTTAGAATTTTAGATACAGGATGACTTCCTTCTGGTTCTGGGTACTTTCCTTTTAACTAGGATTCTTCCTAGTCGACACTTGAGGCTTTGAATAAATTAAGGAAAGTACCAGAAATAGTAAAGTAATCAGAAGATTCATATATTTTTAGTTAAATATTTTACCTGGAATTAGCCAATTCCCAAAGGGTAGTTTAGCCCTGACTTCTATCCTGCCGAACGTGAACGAGAACTTGTCCCTCGTTGTCAACTTGCCGGTCATGACAGGAGGCAGGATCTGTGCACCAGAAGCCACTCGTTTACATTCCGTGTCGATTTGGCCTGTACATCTGAGGAGAAGAAATATTGATTTCAATTTACAAACTGATTTCTTAGGAGATATTGTTTTCTCAAATAAATTGGGGTACTAGTGATTTTGCTTAGGAAAATATTGGATCGTCTGTTAAGCAAATTCAGGTTGAAAATCCGCATCCGCATGTATCGGTTATTTGAAATGCTTGAGGGTGCGTGATTTGGTGTTGATCTTTAGATTAGGTGTTACTTATAAGTGGAATGTGAAGCTCTGTGAACGTACGTGTTTGTCAAATCCAGTTCTTCATTAATAAATCCATCGTGGTAAAAAGTGTCTGATAATACTGGAGATATGACGAGGTTCCCGTCTTCCAGTTTCAATGTTCCATCTTTTGAATAAAAGTTGAACGGATAATCCTGAAATTGTTTAAGTATATTTTCCATTTAACAAAGTGAGGTAAACCTAGGGCTGCCATCGCCAAAATCGTCGTCGCCGGGCAAAGACGTCAAAAACCCCGGACATTTCAGTAAAATCTGGAATTTTCCCCGGACGACCACGAAATTTTTTATTTAAGTTAGTAAGTAGTTGTTCGAAGTGAGCTCAAGATTTTGTCTTATTATAACGAGATTTTGCAATACGATTAAATCGATTTAATACAGCATAAAACCAAGAGCGAGCGAAGCGAGCTCGAGATTTTGCCAAATATTATAGCGCATTTCCAGGTCCCGTCAAAATCGAGGTCTATAATAAAAGCTGGAGCGAGCGAAACGAACTCATGATTTTGCTACACAACAACTCGATTGTTCACTCGTATGCCTATAGGATGACAAACGATCGTATCAATACGCTATACAACCAGGAACGAGCGAAGTGAGCTCGAGATTTGCAATACGACTTAATCAAATCAATACAATATAAAACCGGGAGCGAGCGAAGCGAGCTCGAGATTTTTTCATGATATAATAAGATTTTGCAATACGATTATATCGATTCAATACAGTATAAAACCAGGAGCGAGCGAAGCGAGCGCGAAATTTTTTCAAATATTATAGCGCATTTCTAGGTCATGCCGAAATCGAGGTCGAATAAAAGCTGGAGCGAGCGAAACGAACTCATGATTTTGCTACATCTTAGATCAAAATAAAATCAATGGATAAGCCTATAGCGCGGTAAGTTGGAGCAAACTCCTGGTGCACTTGGTCCATACAAACTAGCGCCATTATCTGTCAAATCTAGGGTACTTGCATACAAATTTGAAGTAAACCTTTCATTTGTTTTGCCTCATTTTTCTGGTTTGAAATGTTCGCATAAGACCTATCCATTCATTTTATTTTGATCTAATTGCTACATAACAACTTGATTGTTCAGTTTATGCCGAAATCGAGTTGATTTGTGGATAAAACGAACGTTTTATTACCATTATGTGTAAAAATAATCGGGTCTTACCCGGACACAGTAAGTGTCCGGGTTTCCCCCGGACACTTTCGTGACGACCCCGCCCGGACGCCCCCGGACGCCCCTCAAACTAGGACAAATCCGGGGAAACCCGGACGGATGGCAGCCCTAGGTAAACCTCACTTGCATTTTTGAAATAAATTAAAATTATCATTAAACAGGTCTATAACGTGTTTCTTAATTGTACGAGTACTTATATAGTTCGGAATATTCTACTTCTCTTCTACCACTAAGAAAATTTTTCTACAAAACAAGCAGTCAGCACATGCTTCAGCAAAACACAATTCAAACACCAGTAATAAGCAACATGCTTGGCCAAACCGTAGATCTGCATCATGCTACAATGACCCTTCATTGTTTTAACTTACTCGACATTAGAAAAGGAAATAATGGCGTTTGAGTCAGAATATCTTACCGGTTCAGCTATAAACTTAATCTCAGGGTCCCAATAACGCAAATCTTTCATGTTGTTCTTATCAAATTCCTCACTAAAGATCAGAGATCCCTTGCAGACAGTTTTGCCTTGGACGATCGTTTGAGAGATCTGGCAAACGGGAGGTTCTGGTTGCCAGGGTTTAGTTGGCTGACCTGGCTTATTGGTGGTAGGTGGAGGAGTAGAGATATTGTTAGGGTCCACTTTGTTACCGTTTGGATATACGTATTCTGAAATAAAACAAGGACATTATTAGCTTATTTAAGTTTGTTGACTTCTGACCGAATAGCATTCTTTTTTACTGATAGAGCGTCAGCGATTTTAATGGGGTTTGATGATAATTAGAGTCTCTCCTATTATGATTACGATAATCACGTAAATAATGGACTTGGTATAACCAAGTTAAGTAAGCTTTTGCCTGCGGTTTCGCCCGCGTTGAGATAAATTAAGTATCTTAGGGGGGTATTACAGAACGACACTCAGTGGAGATGTCTTCTTAAGTAAAGATAGACAAGGATGCATGTATACGTTATAATATGTATTTGCATCCTCTTCTATCTATAATCAAGAAGAGATCTCCACTTGATTGTCGTTCTGAAATACCCCCCTTAATATCCATCTTCACGCTCGTAGACTATCTACATATCAATTTCATAGCAATTAATTGAACGATTGACACTTCATGCCTCAAAGTGGACCACAATATCTCACAATTAAGTTTACAATTTTGTCAGAATAGCATCCTTACCAGTAACAGTCCATTCTCCATCATCCTGCCTGTATCCAAGCCCATCCTTTATCACGTACGTCCAGAAGTAGATTTTGTCTCCGATATTCAACTTAGCGTTCTTATCCAGGAAAGTCCATGAATTATTTTTGGCTTTCGTGATGTCTCTAGCCCAATGACCAGCTTCCAGACCATTCATTTCTTCATTCAAGTTACCGTGGAAGGCGAAGAGTGAGAACCCGTCATCTGGAATAGAGATTTGTAGATGCCCTTAGTTGCGATCATATTTATTATTGAAAATACGTTAGGTAAACAGGATTTGACAAAATTGGGACTACAGTCTGAGTAGAGCTTGGGATAATTTACATGAGGGAAAGGCAGTGCTACTCAAGCACGTATCCAGGGGTGGGAGAATAGGTGGGATGGAGAGACAGTTGTTTTCTCCAACCAAACTAAAAGTCTAGATACGTGCTTGAAGCTTCTCTTTCCCCATATCTCGCCAAGCAGCTATCAAGGGATCAGTAGGTATTAGTGTAACTAATGATTGAATTTATGTTTTTTTTACTACCCATATTTATTGTGGCGACGGGCTCACCCCTCGTCACACTGGACAGAGTTTCGATACTACTGGTGAAACGTGGATGTTCTGAGGTTTCATAATATCTCTGACTACCCCCTCGGGGAATATAGTGAGCATATGCTATGCTATATTTAATGTAAATAAAATTAATTAGTTAAAAAAAATGGATGAATACGACCGATAGAAGCTGATGATTATGTATACAATTATTTGAATGCAAGTCTATTTACCAAAATAAAAGTCAAAATTTTTTAATAGTATATTTAAATATTAGGTATAAGGAGTCTAAATTCGCATGTGGATTTTTGATTGAGATAAGTTAATTTAAGTAACAAAATTTGTTAATTTGTGTAATAAGTTAATTTGTATGAAAGATAGAATACAGGGTGAAAGTAAAAGTACATACTACCATACTACACATAAACCACATACTCTACCCATCAAACTGAACAACTTTTACTACGGGAGCAAAACCGCCAGCGCAAAAAAAACTGCTGTTCCATACTAATCTGCAATGCCTACTCGACTAAAATATATGACACAGAAGATTTTTTTTTCTGACTGGTTGCTCCGATAGTAAAAGTCGTTTAGTTTTATGGGTAGAGTATACTTTTCCTTACACCCTGTAGATTCATCAGGTGATGCAAAGAAGATGCAGATAGTAACTAAGTCTATCTATCTATCTATAACGTCACGCCTCTTTCCCAATGGGGTAGGCAGGGACCAGAGCGCGCCATCTACTACGATCCTTACATACATATTTTGCCTCATTCACATCCATAGGTACATCTCTTCATAACTAACTAATAAAAACTAATAACTAAGTAACAAAGTAACTAATAAAAACAAACTTTTTTATCTATCCGAAAACTTTTCAATGCTGATTAAATCTTGGCAACTAAGCTTTAGAGTGGAAAATAGTAAAGCAAAAATGATCTGAAGACTAGATCATTTTTATAATTTAGCATGATCTTACGCTCATTAAAGTTCAGTGGCTTAAAGCTATTTAAAGTTACGGTAATATGAACCTTAAAAACCATTATAAAAAGTGCGTCATTGACCTGGGGATAACGAGTTAATTTTTATCCAGATTAACCGGTTCACAAAACTTACTGAACAGAATTCAATTTGTTTTTGAAAACATTATAACATTTTTTGCAGATGTACAGATTTACCTACCTGTCTTCTATTTTTATAATTAACACGTTCGTGGACACTCATTGGACAGGATGCGATTTTTGAATGTCATCAGTGAGCTTGAACGGTTTTTAAATCTCATACAAAAGCGTTCTCATGCATCTTTCTACTGCTTATTTGACTTTAAAAAATCACTCTCCTGAATTATGATTTTTTTATGTCAAATCAGCAGTAGAAAGATGCCTATCTCCATAGGAATTTTGACATTTTCAACTGCTGAATTCATCGAATGAGATTCAAAAATCGCTCTACAATATGAAAAATTTGGAGCTACCATAGCAGCCTCTGTCATATTAAGTACATCATCAGTGGATAGAACAGCGATTCCCAAAGATTATGTTTGGTCTTCGTAACATAAGACCAAACAAAATCTTTGAGCGATTCTTTGAGAGAAGAAAACTAAATAAGTGGCACTTGAGATTGCAAACCAAATACTTCTTGTAACGAAGATTAAAATAGCTATCATAGTTGAGTTTTGCTACTTCTTTAAGGCTCTGCCTAAATTGTCCAATGTACTAGATATTTTTTAGAACCTTCCTTAGAATATCTTCTTTAGAATAATTAAACCCGATACCTGTAGGTACCTACGGCTCACAGTTTTATAAAAAAGACTATCCAATTTCACCACTGTTATTGTATTATTGTGTCATTCCAACTTCTAAAAGCGCGTTTAATAAAATGTACTTTTGAATAATTCATTCAATTCACAATAACTTCCGCTATAATTAGGTTTCTTCAGACTGTAATCTTTGTGTTATTCTTCGCAAATTGTATTGTTCTTTCTTTCATTGAACTTATTGTATAAAACCGTTATTTTGTTTCGAAATGGCAAGATCCATATCAATAAACTTCTCTCTTAATTAAGTCTCAGGGTATAAACCTAAATACGTTACATACTTTAGGGGGTGCTTCAAACCATCACATCGAAATCGCGACAGGTCGAACAGCTTAAGGTGGTTTCCGTCCATACAAAACGTTGTCGTATAACACTCGTAGACGGTGTTAATAAAAGTAATGTTTTATACATGGAAAAATAGCTTAGAAAATCTAGTTTGCGCATATCAAATAATAATATTTACAATTTATAATATTATTACGAAGATATCACGCTTTGAAATTATTCATACAAAATTTCAAACCCTTATATCTTCGTAATTATATTACAAATTGTAAATATTATTTGATATGCGCAAACTAGATTTTCTAAGCTATTTTTCCATGTAGGTATAAAACATTACTTTTATTAACACCGTCTACGAGTGTTATACGACAACGATTTGTATGAAATTGACAGCTCTCCAACCACCTTAAGTAAATTGTTTTTGAAAAAATCTGCTGTTCCATACAAAACTGCAGATACCTACTCGAATCAAATGGAACAGTTGATTTCTTTTATAGCCATTTTGATGTTGGCTCTATAGTGAATGTTGTTCAGTTTGATGGTCTTATTTAAGCCACCCCTCGGTTACAACCCTGTTTAGGTTCATCTTGATGAATCTAAAACGAATCGAAATGAATGTCGTAAGACTTAATTGACAAATAAGAAGCTATTAGAGGTGGTTTTCCTCAAATATAAAATACCCAAATGAATATGACATTATAATATTATGCTTGCGACCGCAAATAGACGTACAAATTTACATTATTTAATTATGTTAAGTTTGTGACTAACAGGAAAAAATATTAAAGCACTCCATGGATTTTGTATTCACAAAAACAGACCAGGAGTGCGATTTTTGAATCACGTGCGGTTTCATACAACTCCTTGCTTCACAAATGACGGACTGACGTTTGCTGCTCCGTCAGTGCGTCGTCGTGTGTGAACGCATTAACTAACATTCTAATAGAATATTAGAATTTATAAATCCTAAAAACGTTCTACCCCCATTCGATTACTGAACAAAATTAGATGGGCAAAAAATATCTTTTCTCAAATAAAAAAACGGTTTGGTTCTTTAATTTGTATAATGTATAATTTGTATAACTCATAGTCAAGGAAATTCCATACGAATAAAAATATAATTCCCGAATATTAAACAAGCGGTACATTTTCAGTCCATATTGTTTCAGAGCAAAATGTAACAAAAATAACATCGTACAAAGCTAAATAGAACATTATGAATTGGTAACTGACAGACGTACCTACCTACAACCGAATGACGAGGGTACGGTAGGTACCAACTTCTGTGAAACGATTATGTTTTTTCTGTTTTATGTTAAAAAAAACCTTTATATTTTGTACCCAATTTACTGATGAAACGACATTTTTACAATTAGATTTTTAAACAATGTTCTTGTTTTGAAAAATACATATTTTTTCCATAATCCGTTTTTTATCGCTGTATCCTGGCTGAATCATTAGATTGTTTCTTTTTTTAGGATTCCGAAGTCAAACAAGGAACCCTTATACTTTCGTCCATTCTGTCTGTCTGCATGCCTAAATAACTCGCTCATTTTTGCACCTTTTGAATCGAAATTTGGCATGAAGACGGATAACAGTAACCCAAAAACAGAAGTGTAGTAGTTATGAAGAAAACTGTTTTTTTCGACACCCCTTCCATACAACGAAAAAACTAGTTTTTCGTAATAAATCGAGTGAGGTGTTGATAGATAGGTCTTGTTTAATGGACAAAACTCCAGTAGAAACTAAATCGTTATAACGCTTCTGTCTCGAGATATCTGCGCTCAAAGTCAAAAATAGTGCGTGGAGGATACGCTTTAACTTGTAAAATATTGGAGTAAAAAAATCTAAAAATGTTATAAAATATAGATTTCGGTGAGATTCAATGAAAATTATAACGGATGCTGTAGCCCAACCAGTTTCTGAAAAAACCTGTAACTTAAATGTATTTTCTGATTCAACTGGATGACGTTGCCCGAAATTAAATCGCGCTATCGTCAGGTTCCAAATTTTCTTTTAGGTAAGAGAATCGACATTACTACTATTTCTTGTTCTACTTATGCAATTGCTACGAAACCCTATCATGGGCGAGTCCGACACGCTCTTGGCCGGTTTTTTCATAATAAAATAAAATCCCCTTAAAATCTACACGTTGTATACAGGGTCCTTCCTAGGGTAACCTACCAGACCTCTACCTACCTATAAAATATTACGTATGACTTGGACATTGGACAATTTGGACATCGTCACACAGATTAGATATCTAGTCTCAATTGAAGGTATCTACCAGAATCTAGTCCAGACTTGTATTTCGATGATAACGATTTAGAATCCCATAGAATTGAATTATTTTCACAAATCGGTCATTCTCTTCTTCTTCTTCATTCATAGAGATAAAGATAAAGATAAAGATGCATTTATTTGTATGAAATGCGTAGTTTTACAAGCAGGTGTTACAATAATTATTAGGTCCTCCATGTCTTACCTTACGGCTTACAAATTATTATTTTGATAATGTCAGAGATGATAGTTCGCGCAATATCTTATAATCCGTTTTCAATTTTACCAGTTCTCAGCAAGGTTTTTGAAAATATTATTCTCAATCAAATGCTGTCTCATTTCAATCTAAATAAACTGCTGCTTGATCATCAGTTCGGGTTTACCAAAGGACGCTCGACTACAGACGCAGGTGTTACTCTGATTCAGCACATATTCAGCGCTTGGGAGGAGCACCAAAATGCGATAGGCGTCTTTTGCGATCTTTCCAAAGCATTTGATTGCGTTGATCATAAAACTTTGCTGTTAAAACTAAAACATTACGGAATTAATGGTAGAGCTCTTGATTTGATGGACTCCTACTTTAAAACATAGTCCAAAAAGTGCTAGTGAATGGATCTAAATCATCTGGATCACATGTGCAAACAGGCGTGCCACAGGGTTCAATCTTGGGCCCGTTCCTTTTTTGGTCTACCACATATGGTACTTACAAAACTTGTCGAACATAGTATTATTTGCTGACGATACTTCTTTGATTTTTAAAGTAAATAGGACCAAGAACTTGACGACGTAAATGATACCCTTCAACAAGTTTTGAACTGGTTTAACGCAAATAATCTCGCATTTAATGCAAAAAAAAAACGAAATGTATAAAATTTGTTTTGCCGAATGTACCAATTGTAGATAATCAAGTAATTTTAAACAGGAATAGTCTAGATTTTGTTGATAATACAGTGTTTTTGGGAATAACGATTGACTCTAGGCTGCAATGGGGTTCCCACCATAGAGAAATTACACGCTCCCCTTGGTAGAGATGGTGTAACAAAGTGTGCACAGTAACCACCAACTGAGCACTAGTTTGTACGGCGACCATAGAGAAATTACACGCTCCCCTAAGCTTTTTGTCTCCCCTCACCCGTCCCTCACCCCCTTTGTCGGCGACATAATTTTCTATAGAAACAAGCCGATATGCCATCTCCTCTTACTCCATGGTTCCCACATTGAAACTCTGGCTGGTAGGCTAAGCTCTGCAGCATATGCAGTCAGAAAAATTAAACAACTAACTGATATTAAAACTGCCAGACTCGTATTTCAGTTACTTTCATAGTATCATGTCCTGTGGTATTTTATTGTGGGGTCGTGCTGCAGACATTGAGACAATCTTTATCCTACAGAAATGGGCAATTCGAGCAATATATGGTTTGCGCTGTTTCGCGACCTTTTTAAGGGAATTAATATTTTAACAGTTTATGGACAGTTTATTTATGAAAACATTTTATATTTAAGAAAAATTTTGTCTTTGTTTCCAAAAAATTGTGATGTCCATAATTACAACACTCGAAACAAAAATAAACTGACATCTCCGCACTATCGGCTTAGTAGGGTCAACACGTCTTTCATGGGTCACTGTATACGTTGTTATAATATTCTGTTATAAGTTTCCGATTTGCAGCTTCTAAGGTATGGAATGACCTTCCCCCTCCAATTAAGAATTCTAAGTCATTATACTCATTCAAAAAGCAATGTAAACAGTGGCTCTTGACCAATCAAAAGCAAGCATGCTGTTGGTCTCCGGTGCCGCAGAATTAAATTGATTAAAATCTTTGTTTTACTTAGCTTTCGTTTCGATTTGATTTGAATTTTCAGCTCGTCTAACCCTCTTATCTATATTATATTTAATCATATACCTACACATTATTTTATACATAATTATATAAATACTTATACCTGTAGCTACATAGGAACTTATTCATCGTGTTGCTGACATACCACTAAGTTCACACAGTAGCCTAATACTAGAATTAGTAAGATCCGAAATTTTTGTAAATTTTTGTTATTTTGTTGTTGTTGTTAATTAGATTAAGTTTTGGCAGTGCAGTGTCATCTCAAGGCGTAGACTGAAAAGCAGCAGTATTGCTGAGGCTCATGCCTATTCATCTTAGCATGTTATTTAGTATTTAAGATCAATTTTGTATCTGTACCTATTTACTTGCTGATGAATAAATTTCTTATTATTATTATTATGTGTCTTACGATCCGTAATCACGGGCAATTAAGTCCCGGACCTTTGGAAGGCGTGCATGGAGCCGAAGCCAACATGTATAGGCCCGTTCAAAAGACAAGTTAATCTAAATGTAAGGGATACACATGGCGGATACCATCTCCGAGCGCACAACATGATACACACGGGGATGGTCCCCGCCAGGTGCAAAGACTATTGGAGTACGGCGCTATGGCCGTGATGGAAAAATAAGGTCTTGGGCTATAGAGGTGAAAGTTGGATGGATGGATACTGGGCTATGGGAGGAGACTAACGGACGCCTGCCATGACAACTAGTCTCAAAATTGTAAATAGGGCAGGCGGTGACTCGCCAACTCTTCGAGTGGGCCCCATAAAACGGCCGCACGCACAAAGTGCGACAATGGGGCAACATCCCATTGAGCGGCTAAAGGTTGTCGAGAGGTGCGGCACCGGTTTCACCATCGCGGGGTTTACCCCCGTGAGCGGGTTTCCCCGTTATTACGCCATTACGTGCAATACACTTCCAACCTGGAGCATAGGTTCTTTGCTCTTGCGATTCCACTCTGGCCGGCCAATGAAGGCAAGCCAGAGGTAGGGGGGTGTGTTACTGTATGTGGGGGTGTGTGTGTAAGCGCATGTCTGTATGGTCTCCCTGGATAGGGGTTCGCGGTGTCGCCACTCACCGTCAGCTCGCCACAAGCTGCCCCCGCGGGGTTATTATTATTATTATTATTAATAAAATCCCCGAGACCATTTTAAATCTTTCCGAAAACATTGTTTAAAACTAAGATCAAAAATGTTATCTGTAAGAAAGCGTATTATAAACTGGATGATTATTTAAATGATCAAAATGCTTGGGTCTGAGGTATAGATGCGGGCAGGAAAGTTTCCGAATTATTCCCACGGAATACTTCCGAAATATTCGGAAAAATTCCGAAACTTTCGGAATATTTCCCATAGCATATGCTCACGACTATAATCCCCGAGGGGGTAGTCAGAGATGTTTTGAAAATTCAGAATATCGACGTTTCACTAATACCTACTGAAATTTTTTACAGTGTGACGGGTAGTGAGCCCATCGCCACTTACACTTGACAGTGGATGTGCATCGAAATCGAAGCATGCAGGTTTCTCATGACGTTTTCCTTCACCGAGGCCAGTGGTGTTACAAATCATATGTAAATTTTAAAAAACCCATTGGTACGAGTCTACCTAGACGGGGATCGAAACATCAAAAATAAATGATAGGTGATTGCTATTAACCGTTGAAGAATTCCCACGCATGGATCCTGTCTGCAGCACCAGATATTTATAATTAAGTACCTATTTGGTTTTTAATAAAAATTAATGGAGCTTTCCAAATTGCAAGGTAATGCTATGAACCGTACGAGAAGTTCCCTCGTACGGAGACGATCCTGACTTCAGCACCAGGAATCAGGCCGCTGTCACCATATCATATTATGTGTACCTATACCAAGTTGTAGCTCGGTTGCAATACCTAGAAGTGGGGTAAAATCACTTGCAAGATTTCTACCAAACAAACTAACAAGTAAATAAAAGCTTATTGTAATATCATTAATACAAAATTACGAGAAACGTTCACGATTTATTTATAAACTTTCATTTGAATGTTGAATAAACAGGCGGGTTTAATAAACTCTGACACCCTTGCCCACATGATAAAAAAAGAAGATTTGAATGTTTCGCTGCGGGGTGCGGTGTGAGGTGGAATTATTCCGGGGGGAGGGAAGAAAGATTCCGAGGCGGCCGCGCGTTGCGCCGTGACTGGCAGCGCCATCTGTTGGTTTGCGACTATAACTGCCGCTTGCAACTCTCTCGAATATTGTAGTGTGACATGTGGTGCCATCTGTGTCGCAAGCTGTTACACTATTCACTAATAACCTTAAGCAGCGATTACATTACCCATAATGCATACGTTTCTTGCTTTGTTCTCTCTGTTATAAAGTGAAGCGATCAAAGCAAGCAATGTATGCCGAAATCAGCCCTGCATGTTGGGTAATGTACTCGCTGCTTTAAAATTGAATGTTTCCTTTCGTGGGGTGCGGTACGAGGTAGAAACTTTCCGGGAGGGGTATAGAATCTTTCGCTGCGGGGTGCGGTGTGAGGTGGAATAATTCCGGGAGGGGTATTGAATGTTTCGCTGCAGGGTGCGGTGTGAGGTGGAATTATTCCGGGGGGAGGGAAGAAAGATTTGATTCTTTCCGCGCGTGACGCTTCGCGCGCTTTGTATTAAGTTCTTTTCTTAGCTTTGCTTTTGAGAAATATTTATTAATAGGGTGTTTTGAAACTAAGAAGATAATATTTTATTACTATTTTTATTCCATTGAATACTTCCGAGGAATCGAAATATTCAAAGAAGTATTCCGGAATAATTGCGAATAATTCCGGAGTTTTCCAACTATAGTCTGAGGTCACTAACTTATAGTTTATTTACTTACTGTATAGTATCAATTATTTTATTAGATAGACTATGTATTATTGTATACATAACCGTAGCTTAAGAATTTATATTGTAATAGTTTTAAGTCGTGTTATGTTGTAGAGTTTCTGGCCGCATCTTCTCTACAGCGACAACACGTTCCGACGCGGTGGTAGCTTAAAAAAGAATTGACGTTTAATAACTGTGCTTCAAGCTCCTATATTGATTAAATTATATTTACTTTGTCTTTGACTTTATAAACTAATTATAAATTCATGGCCAAGCTTAGAACATAATAATACGTGGTCATATAAATGAAATATTAAAGTAATGTAATGTCAATGAAAAAACAAAACATATATTTATAAATTAATTGTCAAATTAATAAAATTATACAAGTAATGTCTAAGCTCTCTAAGAAAACAACTGTAGGTATGACAAAAAAATAAATGTATAAACAAATAACTAAGTACCTAAGTATAATACAAATTTTAAATGTCATTGTACCTAATGAAATTATAAATCATGTAAATCAATTTCCAATCAGTTTCCCACTTCTGGCAAGGTACTATTTAGCGACTTTATTCAAAACTTAAAGTCGACACGATAAGAAGAAGAACGAAAAGGTATAAAATAATTAGCGCAGCTGTCCTGTCAGCGCTATACAATCAGCTGTTTCATATAAAACTGCAGTACCTACCTACTCGACTAAAATGTATGGGACAGCTCACGGACTTGAAAGAAATACGGACCGAATATTGCACTGAAAAGATTGGAGGCATGCAAAGGTTGCATTAATCTCGTTTGTTCTACAAGGGACTTACAATCACACAGATGTACTAGCTCTAGGCGCAGGTGCTACAACCCGTCGCGTCACCGCGTGACAGCACGCACACAAAAGAAATAGGTGCTTCACTCATGATTAGATGAGATTACGTCTGGTTCTTCTTTTAAGTCTGTGGGACAGCTGATCTTTTTATTTTTATATTCGACATACGTTGTCATCATAGTGAAAGTTGTTCAGTTTGATGGTCTGATACTCCCCTTAAAATAGTTTCAGCTAATTTTGTTAGACCTTATATAAGTATGTGGTTTAAAGGTTAATGATACTTTTCCTGACACCCTGTAGGTGTAATGGTAGTGTGATTCTGCTAATAGTGATTCTTTGATACAACTTAATCAATAATAAACAAGTACCTAGGATATAAATATTTTCGTACGTATTGTATGTATCCTAGAACGATCGTTCTAGTAAGTATCCTTGTTTAAACTATAATAAAAGTAAAAAAAGTAAGTTATAGCCTGTAGAATCCCACTGCAGGGCAAAGGCCTCCTCTCACGAATATTTTTTAAACTATAATACATGGTGAAATTGATATCATTAACATCTTTTTAAACTAAGAGTCTACCCATCAAACTGAACAATTTTTACTATGGAAGCAAACAAATCGGAGCAAAAAAAAAATCTGTTGACCCATACTAAACTGCACCCGTACGCCGCGCCGCCGCTGCCTACGTCACTCCTATGTATGGGACAGCAGATTTTTTTTTTGCTCCGATTGGTTTGCTCTCATAGTAAAAGTTGATCAGTTTGATGAGTAGACTCTTAGTTTAAAAGGATGCTAATGATATCAATTTCACCCTGTAGAACTGTAACAGAAGCACGTGTCTGTAAATTGAAGATAGGTATTTACAAGAAAATTATCACGATATGGTTTTTAGAAATTGTAGGTGTCCCTGACTCCAAATCAACTTTTTTTAGAATAATTAAGTCCGTCTGTTTTTTGTTTATTCGAGCATCACGAAACAACTCCCCCCCCCCCCCCCTTTATTTAAACGGTCCACATAAATTATCAAAGTTTAGCCGGTATCACTGCCGTGCCGTCCATAGCGTGTAATTCTATAGATCCTAATGATAAATAAAACATTTCATTTACGTATTCAGTTTGATATTGCATAATAAACTGCACCAACCAAACCTGTCAAACATTTGCTACACCAACAATGTAATAAACGATGAGAATGAAGATTAATTCATGAAAACAAAAGATTTTCCTGGCCTTTGAACCTCAAGTAACAATTTAAAATTTAAAATAAAATACCTCACCTGGTACTGTGACCCTCAATCCTCTTGGATATAAAGCTTCAAGTTTTGCAGGTGGGACATTGTATGGGCCAGCCCTGGGCTGAGAGCTGGTGACAGCTGCTAGGGCAAATAAACAAACAATAGTTTTAGAACCCATGGCGACGACTGCAGTCGGCGGTCCGCGGTAGACTGAGGTGACTACTGAGGAGGATGGACCTGCGTACGCGCATCTATGAGATGAGGAACGTTTAGAAAAGCCAGGAAAATATTATGTTGTTCTCTGGTCTAAACTTGTCTTTTTCTGTACGATAGATAAAAGTGTGTCTACTTAAAGATGAAAAGTCAATGCTTTCCGTTATCTTACTATTAATGGATTTAATATATGTCTCATTTTGTTGTTTATGTTGTGATGACCCTTTTATCTATATCTGTTTATTAATTAATGAAGGATATATTTCCTTTTGCTGTATTTTGTGGTCATACATAAACTATACATAAATTGTCACCATTTATATCTTTTATATTTATTTATGTCAATGATTGCCACCAAAAATCATACAGCTATGGCAAAAAGTAAGCATTTTCTCGCTTACTGCACTTTTTGGGTAGGTAGGTACCTAGGTAGGTACCTATGCAAAAAGTTGTACCTAATCTCTAACTTTCCCGAATTGGAACATGCTTATAGAGAAGTACATACATACATAAACTAACGACTGCGATCCCGGGGCGGTCAGTAACTTGGCTACAACTAACTACCAACTTTCTATTTAAGATTGTAGTTGTAGCAATGCTCACATTTAGCAATGCAAGGATGGAATGACGTTTCATGTGGTGAGAGGTGGCTAGCCTTGCGGCCACATAGACACTGCATAAGCAAAGTGATTATGAGTTTACGTATTAAATGTCTGAATCTCGTAATGTTTGTAAGTCTATGGCAAAAATGCGAGGTAATGACCACTGGTTTTACCGGTCTGAGAATCAATACTTTAATTTAAATAACAGACAATCAATTAAACAACCTAAGTAATTACTTGAAACAAAATAATGAATAAATTAATACTTTTTTCTCACCTCCGGACGGAAAGCGTCAATTGTCGTCCCGCTGCGCTAAACGAAGTTGTCGCTTTCCACCTCCGTCGAGGAGAAAAATAGTATATACTAACCTCGGACAGTAAATAAGAAAGCCTCAGATCACTTGTTTGTTGACACATGAGACCAGAGACCTTTCTTACTTTCCTGTCTTCGGTGTGTAATCTACTATAATGTAGTAAATACGTATAATTATCTTATTTCGATGTAAAGTAAAAACCGAGATTTATATAGCAGAGGTAATGACATGGATGGAATACCGAAAGAGACTATCAGAAAAATCTTTAAAAAAAAGTTAATTATGAATGATCCAATAATACTAGATTAAGATTTTTTTAAGATTAAGAAGATTATAGATTTTTTTTAATATTGTGGCTTTTAACTCTGAGGTTATGTCAGCCCATAAAAAAGTTAGACGAGCATTAACCCGCGACTTCATCCGCATGTAGTAAGTAGATAGCGAGATAAAGCATAATATACCTGATTAAGTCTAATCTTAAGCATTTATAAAAAAAAAAGTCAGTTTCATAGAAATCGGTCCAGTGGTTTTCGCGTGATGCGCGAACAAACAAACAGAACGACAAAAAATCAAAAAACTATGGGGATTTTGAATCAAGCGCACCTAAAACCATACTTATCGTATTTTTTTTATATCTTCTATGTACTTCGCTGTACGCCAGGTTGGTCAGGAGCAATAGTTTTTCTGTGCCTGGAGCGCACAGACAGAAGACATTTTACAATCGTTCTTTCTATCAATCGTATTATGTCTGTTATGCATTTTGACCCTCGTATTATTTAGCACATATAGGCAGGCAATCGAACCCTTTGGTCGTTCAAATAAGACATGTGAACAGCCACTTCCCGGAACGGATCAAGTGACACGCTCGCCAAATTTCTCCCAGTCAACAGTGTGATTGTTTGAATCTTTTCCTCTGTGGGGTACTTACGTAGGTCATGTGTTATGGCCAAGACAGCATCATTTAAGTACATTATGACGAAACGTGCAAAAATAAAACATTCAAAAAATCATTTAAGTAATTTATTTGGTTTTATTACAAACTTATTCGATCGAATATGTTAATCAATTATAAAACAGTCAAATCCTATGGAATAAAAAAATTTATCGTATATTTTAAGTTCCATTCGCAATCACAATCAACGTGATTTTGTTAAATTGAGACCCAAAATATTATCGTCATCAATAAAATGACCATAAAATCTGTCAACGGCATTCCTCATCCAGTCTCTCTCTACTAGCTAATTGTTTGAGGTCGTCGGTCCAGAGGGTCAGAAGGACACTACCGGGCCTCCATTACTTGGTCTTACGACCGAGATAAATACCTACACTTTGGCGCATCGTAAGCGATGCGTGTGCTTGCTTTCTGCCACTTTTTCCAGACGGTAGCGTCGCATACGTCGTGCGCTGTACAATGAGAGATTTTCAGAAAGCCATTAAAAAAGAAAAAGTAGTTCCTAATGGCTCGATAGATGGCGTTGACGAGACAGGGGCGAGCGACCTCGCAGATAGTAAAATACAAATAATATAGTAAGAATTTGTGTTTTTAGGTAAGCAGCAAAATATATTATACAGGGTCCAACTTAATATGCTGACACTTTTTTAAGGGAATGATCAGACCATCAAACTGAACAACTTTCTCCATGGGACCAACATCGAACTCTCGAAAAAATTATCACCTGTCCTATACATATGGCTCGAGTAGGTTGGCAGTTTTGTATGGGACAGCTGATTTTTTTTTGCGATTTCGATGTTGGTCCCATAGAGAAAGTTGTTTAGTTTGACGGTCTGGCCATCCCTTTAAAAAAGTGTCAGCATATTAAGAAGGACCCTATATTTCGTCAACAGATGCGTCTGACTCAGTGACATGCATTTTTGTTTACTTTTTAGCCTAAAATTTTCGTCTTCAGACCCCTCTCTGTCAACGCCATCTATCGCCGGTATGATGAGCTACGTTTGAGTAGCTGTCAGAAAACTCCTCATTGTACAAAGTAATAACAACGCTGTTGCAAGCTGCATGGGTAGCATGACACCGTGATAAAGCGCTATAAAAGCTCTCTTTCTATTTGCACGTGAAAGAACGAGATAAAAGGCGTGATAAAGCCGTATCACGTGTAACATGCTACGAGTGCTGTTCTAGGTACATTTTTGCGCGTACCGTCAGTGCTATCCGTGTGGCGAAATACTGGGCTGGAAAGATTTAAAATGACTTGTCATCGACTCGGAAGAAGACCGTCTGGTAGTAGAAAGTGGCGTCTGGTGGTGGTTAAAGCGAGAGAATTTATCGTTTTCTAAGGATGTGATGTATCGGTTACCACAGAACATTATAAGAGGGGTTAGAAATGCAAAGTAGAGCTTTTTCTTCGGAGACGGCTGTCACCACTTGTCTTCCCGCTCACGCTGCTACAATTACTCATGCCCTCTTATGGTGTTATGCTAATTATTGCATAACCTGTGGCGACACATCTACTTTGCACTTCTAACCCTGTCTGTCTGTCCCCTCTGTGTCTGTAACGATCTGTGACACTACGCCTGCCAGTTCGTGGCCACGTTTTGAGAGCTCAATCTTTGCATCTGATAAAAGATGCAGTTCTTGGGCATTTAAGTAATTATTATGTTTTTAATACAATTAAACTAGATACCTACGGTATTAGGTATTATAGGTATGCTAAATACTGTCAGAAATCTAATAATTTCAAATCATTTGATTTCATATGGCTTTATTCTATGAGACAAATAAAGTGGTGTGAGGAACCACCCGTAATGACTAGTATGTCTTGTATGCAACAAGAGTGTAACTCAAAATACACAAAAAAGGAAATATCTAAGGAAAACCAATACGCATCGATTCTGGGTGTATTATGTCCACTGCCCATTAAATTGGGCACAGTTTGGGGCATGTTTGGGCACTCCTAGTGAAATATGACTTAATATGAGTATTCGGAATAAGATACTTGTCTCCCCTCCTGACGGAAAGCGTCAATTTTCGTCCCGCTGCGCTAAACGAAGTTGCCGCTTTCCACCTCCGTCGAGGAGAAAAATAGTATACTAGCCTCGGGCAGTAAATAAGAAAGCCACAGATCACATATGTTTGTTGAACTCGGCTTCGGCCTCGGCTCGGTCAACAGCTACATGAGATCTGAGACCTTTCTTACTTTCCTGTCCTTGGTGTGTAATCTACTTTATCTACTATAACTATGTTTAGATAGACTATATCTGACTGCACCCCCACTGAAAATCGACTACACCAATTTTAATGTGGTTTACATGCATAGCTCGAAAGCGTATGGTCTACCTACCTAAAAAAGTGTGATACTTTTTTTTTCCCCAGTAATTTTTAGAAATCTTGAAAATGTTTAATTCTGGGAGTATCGATACCACGCGGTCGAAGCCTAAAGGCTAGTTAAATGCATAATATTTAGTACAGACTCGCCACACCATATTGTGGTCGGAGGCGTCCACACGCCATATGCATAATGGAGTGGCTTGGCCACTTATAGCTGCCCGTGTGCGAGCCTAAGATCACAGAGAGTAAATCCTAACGTAATCTATCTTGAGGTCTGCGTCGTACCACGTGGGGAACCATGTGTTCTTCTCTTTCCAGAAATTGTAGATGGCTTTGCTACTCGGGTTGGACCACGGCTTGTCCGGCGTATCGGCGAAATCGTTGACACCACCGACTCGAAGACCAAGGGATATGTAGAACTGAAATAATCGGAAGCTTTCATTACCAATTTTGGATTAGCCCAAGTTAGGATTATTAATAATAATCATCATCATCTCAGCCGATGGACGTCCACTGCTGGACATAGGCCTCCCCCAAGGATCGCCATAACGACCCGGTCCTGCGCTGTCCTCATCCAACAGGTTCCTGCCGCCTTCACCAGGTCGTCGGTCCACCGTGTGGGGGGCTTACCCACGCTGCGCTTTCCGGTACGCGGTCGCCACTCGAGAACTTTTCGTTCCCATCGGCCATCGGTTCTGCGAGCAATGTGCCCCGCCCACTGCCACTTTATTTTAGCAATTCTTTGGACTATGTCAGCTACTCTGGTTCTTCTGCGGATCTTTTCATTTCTGATTCGATTTCGCAGGGAAACTCTGAATATAGCCCTCTCCATTGCCCTTTGGGTGACTTTCAGCCTTTATATGAGGCCTTGAGTGAGCGACCACGTCTCTGTTCCATATGTCATCACTGGCAACACACACTGATCGAAGACTTTCGTTTTAAGACACTGCGGTATTTGGGACGTGAAGATACTACGTAGTTTCCCGAATGCTGCCCAGCCGAGTTGGATTCGACGGTTGATCTCTTTCTCGAAGTTGTCTGAATAGTTTGTCCCAGGTAAACATAATTGTCAACAACTTCGAGCGCAGAGTTTCCGATCCATTCCCCTTTGGGTGACTTTCAGCCTTTTTATGATGCTTTGAGTGAGCGACCACGTCTCTGTTCTATATGTCATCACTGGCAACACACACTGATCGAAGACACTGATGTAAGACGGACCTAATTTTTAATATTTCCGAGGTGACTGTTGCAATTTCTTCGACGTCAAGTCTATCAAGTCGCTCCGCCCAGTCTTTTGCTTATGCATTGGTCGCCCAAGACCGAGCTGTCGGCGACAAGTCGACAGTGCGTAACGGCTCTTAGTCGCTTTACGGCGACCGTAAGGTTATTCCCATCTATGACCTGTACCTGATGCTTTGTGCGTTTTTCCCCAGTTGGTTAAGATGGGAGTTCGTCGCGGCTACTATCTCTGGGGGTAGTAGTCATTACATAAATACCACGTCGGAGGCCGTAAGGTGGTTTGAATAGAATATGACACCAGGGCTTGATGCCCACACGACCATCATAACCATCTATTATTAATATGACTACAAAAGATCTACCGTTTGATCAAGCGGAGCTAGTGGAGTGCCTTTCCGCCAAAGTGTGGAGCAAGGAATCCCATTCCTCTTGGCGTTCTGGTAGAACCCTTCACCAGCTTCGACCACTCCGTACTGTTCTCCATCCACGAGTAGGACTATATTGTCTGAAACATCGGCAAGTTCATTAATCCTGGAAAATCGAAAAGAAAAAAATATTTACATTAGAAAGACATTAGGAATTTTTGAGATTAAAAAAAACCGGCGAAGGGCGTGTAATGTGTTGGACTCGCCCATGATAGGGTTCCGTAGCCATTGCATAAAGCAGAAAAAGACAATCGCAGTAATTTCGATTTTCTTACTTATAAGAAAATTTGCAACCAATTTCCTGCAACGTAATCTAGTTTTCAAAAGAGAAATCTATTTTACTGAAAAATCTATTTTACGAAATCTATTTTACTGGTTTTTTTCCGAAACTGGTTGAGCTACAATTTCAGATTTTTCACTTCATTATTTTAGAAGTTAGAGGGGGGAGGGGGTACGATATACGATATACGAAGGGGTTCGTAGGTATAGAATCCCTTTGAAGCAAGGAAAGAGCTTCCCCGAGTAACGAAACCAGAGTATGTCTGGCACACCCTGGGCGTCAGTCTCGATACGACCATTGCTGACTGGGTGATCTTTACACTACAGCATGAGTGATATACTGATACGAAAAAAGAAGAATTCCTTTTAAAGATAGCCTAACCTACTAAACAACGTACCTTCTGTCCAAATCATAGTGTAGTTATGATAATCTCTGTGCCAATCGCTGGGGCCTGTCTTCTCCATCATCAGCCGAGATCTGTAAGGTTCCACATCGTAGAGGAGTGGTCCTCCGTACAGCTTTTTGAAAAAAGAGGGTTCTCCTTTAGTGAATGCTATCCTCATCAAACCAGATTCGTAATGTTGAGAGCCGTAGACGTTCTCCAGGGGTTCTAAGTTGATCTCTGGAATAAATTATGTTACTTATGAAGTTAGCTGATTACATAATTTATTTATACTAATAAACAGTCACCACGAGAGTTTTTATTCGTCATAATAATATGTTTTAGTCTTCCTGATTGGATTTGGGTTAGATTTAGAGGTCAAGGTGTTTCAGCCAGTCTTTTAGTGCCAGGGTTAGGTGAGTTTATCAATTTCGCCTGAGAAACTGCGCAGAGTTAATTCATTTACCACATGGGAGATGGTTTGGTCAGGTGCTCTGCAGTCGCACATTGGAGACTCTCAGAGGGTTTTTATAATATAGATGAGATCGGGTGCACGAAGAGAGCTTGTAACGTGTTGAACCCCCGATACATGTCCGAGACATCCAGGAACAAAAAAAGCCTCTGACGCTGATCGATAAACCTCTTTACCATCAACAAGTCCAAATCAATGACATGATATCGACTAGACAGAAGCAGAAGAATGTAATTATGTATGTGTGTATCAATTATAGCCTCCAGCCTCACCTCTGATCGTAAGTAAATAAGTAGATAAGTCAATTACTTAAACTAGCGAAACCTATTATTAGCTTAAGAAGTGTTAATATTATCCCTGTTTATATTTTTTGTAAAGCTGTTGGTTTTGTCAATAAAATAAAAAATAAAGTAATGGTTTCGTGTTCAGTCATATTGAGGAGGGTAAATACAAGATAGTGCGCAGGAAACTAGGCATTATGTTTATTTGCATACAATTCTTGAAGATATCACGCGACTGCTTTTCTAGTGGCTGTAGTTGAAATCGACTATGAGAATTAAGTCTAACACTGATCATAAATATAAAAGATCTTCACCCAAAGGTAAAAAACACTGACCAGGCAACAACCAGCTTCCACTTGGCATCTTGGCCCTGATCTCAACCCTGCCGTACTTGAACGAGAATTTATTCTTCGTTGTAATCTTGCCGGTCATGACTGGGGGCAGAATGTATGCACCGGACGCAACGCGTTTGCATTCTTTGTCTACGGAACCCGTGCATCTGAGGAGATAGACAGTTTGAGGATATACAGGGTGTTAGGGTAAACAGTTGCACTACTTTAAGTGGTTATTGTGTCCATGATACTGAACAACTTTCCCTAAGAAACCTATAGGAAATCCATACTATCCATTTAATCTATACTTACATCTGCAGATTGCATTTAGTATGGAAAGTCCAGCAAATTTTTTGAGTATTTCCTATCCGTTTCTTATAAGAGATAAGTGTACTTTTTGCAACCATCAGCAGCAAGGCTGATTCAGTGTTTATGGGGTGTAGACCATATCTGTGATGGGGATGGACCAGGTCTGCCTGCATAAATTCAGTCGGTTTAGGAGTTACAGACGTTTAAAGGTCTGTAAATAATTAACGATCAGCTGCAAGGCTGATCGTATGATATTATTGTAGTATGCATTGTAGCTATGTGAACAGTACACTTATCTCTTATACCTACTATTAGGGAAAGTGGTTCAGTGTCATGGGTTGGGTACAGTACAACTACACTTTAAAGTAGTGTAACTGTTTACCCATCGCCCATCACTCTGTAGTCTCTACAGTGTAGAGAGAAAATAAATGTAGGTATACATGATTAACTACGCAGCTAATAAGTAACTAACTATAGTTCTAATTCAACTACAGGAAAACTATAGGTATTAGTTATCATAATTAGTATCGCATCTCAGTAATTTACTTGTCGGCCCAAACAGTCACATTGCAATAGCATAGCAATAACATTTCATTGGACTTGAAAAAAGATTATTTTGCTTGTCAACGCTGCAATATATTTTTTTTGTTTTTACAAACCACTTTGGTACAGTAACCTAAACCACATAGTGTACAAGGTGTTACAAAAATACAAATAAACCTTTAAGGGGGTGGCCCTCTTAATTTCGGTGTTAGGGCGATTTCGAGTTTGACGGTCTAAACAACCCCCTTAAGAGTTTTAAATATTTATTGTTACTTATGAAACAACGAGTAAGTATACTATAAAAATATAATTATATACCTACTCCTGAACCCTATTAATTAAGATTGATTTAACCACAGGACTTGACCGTCTCTGTTTAGTAGACTCAGTCTACTTCCCAAAACGCTTGCCTATCTCCAAAAAAACGTGTGCTACTACTTCCTCAGTTCTTCCTCTAACTACGGATTTCTTCCCTTAAATTTTATCTTAGTTTCAGGATTTTCAGATCATTGTATATGTTAGGATGTGGTCGTGTTAATTTGACTGACAGCTGATTAGGTTTAATGAAGGGGACGGCGCGTACGCAGTCCCCACTACCAAAAATAACGCACCCGAGTTATCCACATTAGGGATAATCGCAGAGGTCAGCCCAGCCGCAGTGCAATGGAAGGGCCTCGCTCTGGGGGAACCGCCTTCTTGATCACGGTGTCCCCTGTGCCAGGTAAGTATGAGTTGCTTGCGGCGAGCCGGGAGGGTCATTGCGACGGGGCGAATCTTAACAGCGCGATGTAGAGAATGTTGGAAAGTAGAGCAGCGCCATCTAGTTTCATTTTAGGGAACTAAAGGTGGCAACACACCATTCCCAGTATCACTATTTTACACTTTTCTACTACGAGCTCTGTGCTACGAGTATCATAGTCATTTCAGACAAAAGCCCAAAAGTTCTTGCATTGTCTTCATTATGCTGTCATAATTATGCTGTACCTCTGCAGTGGGAACAATAGAGAATCAGAATCAAAACTTACTTAATTTTATGAATATGGGTTTATCAGGTGATATAATTAAGACGCTGACTGAGGCTGAGGTATTAGAAACTGATGATGATATTGCGACTGTTACACTGGCCCCACTGTTACACTAGCCCACTGTTACACTTGCCCCACATTTACATTCGCCCCACTGTTAAACTTGCCATAATAGTTGATACATACTGAGTAGTGAGATCAAGCTCTTCGTGGATAAAACCGTCGTAGTAAAAGTTGTCTAATAAGACGGGACATATGACAAGATTTCCATCTCGTATCTTCAATGTTCCTTGTTTTGTGTAAACGTTAAACGGGTAATCCTGAAACCAATAAAAACTGTAGTTACGTACAGTCAGCCACGGAAGCCAACGAACATCTCTTCGACTCGGACTAGATTGGGACGTCCACTCGACCTAATTAAGTGCGTCAGTCCAATGAACTTGGAAGATTAGTCACCTTTATTTGTATGTAAATAAGGTTTTGATGTGATCATCAACTGCCGCTGCTGGACTTCAACGCATCCAAGTCGCATATAAAATCTAAGCAAATTTTCCGAATTGACACATTAACCCACACACATCAAGTAATGTATGCTGTTGGGTGGAACCAGTAAGGTGGTACAGGTATGTAAATGCAAAGTAAATGTTATGTCGCATTAGGAATGTTTACTTATCAGCTAGTTGACAACAAAATAGCTCATAAAGAGCTTTGGCTCTGCCGTTTTTGGAGCGTTGATTGTTTATATTAAGGTCAGATGGGGTAAGAGAAACAATTTGTTTAATTCAATATGAGTCTGATTTAGTTCATGTTTTTAATCAAACCGAGTTTTATTTTACTAGTTATGTTAGTGTGTTTGCCTTACCCCGGTGTTTGTCTTACCCCACCTGACCTTATCTAGTTGTATTATATCAATGCGTCACAAATTTTAGGAAAATAATTTTCCAACGTTTTAGGGGAAAAAAACCGTCAGATTAAAGTGGGATTGGGCCGGCCATGTCTGTCGGATGCACCAGGAAAGGTGGGCAAGAATTGTCACGCCCTGGATCCCAGAAAACGGTCATCGGCGTCCAGGTCGTCCTAGGAAGAGATGGCGGGGACGATCTGGATGCTTTCGATGACGCGTGGCCAGAGCATGCCCAGGACAGAGATGGTTGGAGGATTAAAGGGGATGCCTTTGCCCAGCAGTGGGATGAAAAAGGCTAGTAAAAAAAAAAAATTACCTACAATGTAAAGTTTCAGGAATTTCCTTACCGGTTCATTAATAAACTTAATCTCCGGATCCCAATTATGCAGATCCTCAATACCGTTCTTCTCAAACTCCTCGCTAAAGATAAGTTGGTTGCAGCCGTGGGTCCCACCTTGAACCACGGTGGGTGATGCCTTATTGCAGGTGATGTGTTCAGTCAATACGACAGGTCTAGAGGTAATGCTAGTGGTTACAGGTGGGTTTTTACTGTCGACAGGTGTTCCGTCATCGTTGACGTATTCTGGAATAAAATACAAATGATTTTTTACAGATTTATGTTTATACGCCGAAAGTCTGTCTAAGTTTTAGGCTACTGTATCCATCCAAGGGAAGAAAATAATATGCATTTTCCATGAGGTATTAGAACACCAAACGCAAGCTTAATGCTTTATGTATAAAAAAATATATCTTCCCAATAGACTAACACCCGTATTCTTAGTTGTTTTCTTGACATTTCCTCAGTCGAGTGGAGGATTTTTGTGACATAATTTGTATGACAAAAACGTCCTCGACTCGAGTGAGGAAGCCAAAAGGAAACAACTCTAAGAATACGGGTTTAAGATTCCGTTTATTGGATTTCTACACTCATTAAATAATGTTTAGGCAGCGATACCGTATTCTGTTCCTCTCATATTTAGGCAGAGAGAATGTGAAAGCTTCATCAAAATCAGACCCATAATTCTCTAGAAGGTACCTAACTCTTCCATGTTTGTACGACCTTAAAATTAATTTTAAAATTTTATTAAATTAAATTTAATTAAAAAAATATTTATTGCCTTTCTATTATATTTTACAACACAGTTCCTTATAGTAACAATCATTGTGCACTTACATAGGTGCATAAACAAACAAGCAAACAAAAATTGAATACAAAAAGAAAAGAAAATGCTTTGAGACCAAAGGCAAAAGGTGAGTGACGTCAGCTATGCTGTTCCGAAACCGTAGGCTCGGGCAGCGCTGTTTTTCAGCCACCACATCTGTGGCCACCACCTTCTCCCTGAGATGATATGCGGGAGACAAGTTAGATAAGAGGGCTAAACGGTCTACCTACATGGCATACATACATAAATAACGTGGCAATCATTTATTTCCATATGTCTGTGTTTATTTGGTGAGATTTATATTATTACTTCATTATTATTAAATCCTTGAAATATGAAATTCCTCTGGAATATGTATCATTAATTAAACGGCGGCGTAGAAAACTTGCCGTGGTGGTCCAGTGGCGAGTAACCTTGCCTGCTGTGCAGAAGGCGATGGTTCGATCCCCGTCCAAGCCGACTCGTACCAATGAGTTTTTCGGAATTTATGTACGATTTGTTACACCACTGGCTTTTCGGTGAAGGAAAACATCGTGAGGAAACCTGCATGCTTCAATTTCGAGGCGTGTATTGTACCCACTGTCCATTATAAGTGGCGACGGGCTCACCCCCCGTCACACTGGACAGAGTTTCGGTACTACTGGTGAAACGTGGATGTTCTGAGGTTTCAGAATATCTCTGACTACCCCCTCGGGGAATATAGTCGTGAGCATATGCTTATGTAGAAAACTTGGAATATTGTTAGATTGCTCTTTTGATTTGGCTTTACCTACCTGTAACAGTCCATTCTGCATTTTCCTGCCAATAAGGCAACCCATCCTTTGTCACGTACGTCCAGAAGTAAATCGTATCTCCTATTTTTAACTTAGCGTCCTTATCTAAGAAGGTCCATCTTTTATTCTGGGGTTTCTTGATATCTTTGGCCCAGTCGCCGAACTCCAGTCCTATCATTTTCTTGTTCAGGTTGCCATGGAAAGCGAAGAGTGACAAACCGTCATCTGAAAATCATATTGTTAAAATTTAATATCTTAAATTAACATCAGCGTAATCTCTGGCAGTCGAAGTCTCATGTTTTAGCGGCAATATTTAAGATGCGCCAAAAAATATGTAGGTATCGGACTTCCATATAAAATGTTAGCTACTATACGGTACATGCCCCCGCCTTCCCAATCTTACAAAATTGAGAGAATTATGAGTGATTGGGATAGAAAGCGGTGTTCCTAGCTCTCATCTTATTCTCATTTTCGATTCCTAACACTTTCTTGAAATCTGTGTAGCGGACGAAGACGTATCACTTTCACTACCTATAGCTATAAACACTGACATGTATACATAAAACTTTTGATTTATATAATATTAGCATGAATGGAGAATAGGTACTTATTTAGAGGAGTAAACAGATAATTTATCAAGGAGGTTCTTCAAAGGTAGTCATTAGCATGTAACATACGTTTTCCTTGAAGGTAACTTTATTTTTACTGGATTTATTTATCTGGAAATATAAAGCGTAGGTATAGTTATTGTTTTATGTTAGAATGAATCGGTCTTTGAGTTTCACATCTGTATTGGAGGTCAAAGGACATCAGCAAAAAACCTAATGACAAGACGATTTTGGCACCGGCACTGAACCGGGAAAATTGGCGTACCTAATTGAGAAATGCAACTATCATCATAAGGATAATTAATTATTGAACCTTGATCTTGTAATGGACCGATGTGGGGTAACCGTGATAATTGACTTATAGATAATAAAAGACGGAACAGAAATAAAGATCGTGTTGTCCAGCTCCCACCTCCGCACATTGCAGCGATATTATCGAGCGATTTTATCGAGCGATATTATCGACAGCGATATCGCGACACCTTACACACTGCAGCGATTCCGCGATTCGCGTCACGCATGCACCCACCACTGAATGTAGTCGAAAGAGTTGCGATAATATCGCGGCAGTGTGTGGGATCGAGCGCGTCCCCATACAAAATGTACTGAGAACAATTATCGCAAAATCGCAGCGATATTATCGCTCGATAATATCGCGGCAGTGTGTGGGATCGCGCGCGTCCCCATACAAAATGTACTGGAAACAATTATCGCAAAATCGCAGCGATATTATCGCTCGATAAAATCGCTGCAATGAGCGGAGGCCTTTAATATAAATCAACGATAAAATTAATATATAACAATGACATAATACACTGAGCACTTAATCCTTATTGTGATCCGCTATTTTAATAATATACAGTTAGATACATCAGAAAAAATCGATACATTGGATAAGATACAAGTTCCAAAAACATGTTTTTTGACATCCGGAGTTATTCGTAAAAAATGTTTAATAACCGCTTATAAGGGACAAAAGCTTACCTGGTATGGATACCCTCAATCCTGTAGGATACAGAGCTTCCAGTTTAGCAGGTGGCAAAACATATTCTGCTCTAGATTGCCAGTGCCTGACAGCTCCAAGAGTAAATAAACAAACTATTATTTTTGACGCCATGACGTTGACGTCCGCTCTCGGTGGCGATCGACCGCGGAGTGATACTCAATGTTCGATACATGATAAAACCTGCGTCTGCGCATACAAGTCGAAGGTTTAGAAGTGGCAGGAAGATTACATTAATGTGTTCAGTGATTAATAATCTATCTATATAAAATCCTACTCGATATTTCTTAGTTTCCTGTAGCTACAAGTATTATCATTAACCAGATAATTGGTTGAGATTTTCGTACTATCACGACTATATTCCTTGAAGGGGTCAGAAACAGTCTAAATTGAAATGTCCAGTGTCTCATCTAGTAAGTACTCACCATCATTATCATCATCAGTAATAAGCTCAATATTTCAGAATAGGTACCTATCATCAACTATGTAGTACCAATCTACCTATTCTTGGGGGTCTAAACAAAGAACAAAAAACAACTATGAAGCCAATTTCGAATTTAAAAAAAAATCATAATGGCTAGGCACTCGACCCAAATGTAGGATAACAAATTTTTTTTCGCGATTTCAATACAAATACAAATCATTTATTTGCTAATAAATAGGGTAGGTACCTACAGTAAATGTTAGATGTTAAGGAATAATTATTGAGAACTCCTATTTAGCCATCATTAAGAATAGCATGTAAACAAATATTCAGTTATCAATACAATTAAAATAGTCAAGTTATAGTCATTTCCATAGATAAATTACACGCTCAGGAGTGCGATTTTTGAATCTCATTCGGTGAGCTCAGCTGTTGAAAATGTCAAAATTACTCTGGGGTGCGATTTTTGAATCTCATTCGGTGAGCTCAGCTGTTGAAAATGTCAAAATTACTCTGGGGTGCGATTTTTGAATCTCATTCGGTGAGCTCAGCTGTTGAAAATGTCAAAATTACTCTGGGGTGCGATTTTTGAATCTCATTCGGTGAGCTCAGCTGTTGAAAATGTCAAAATCACTATGGACATACGCATCTTTCTAATGCTGATTTGACTTTCAAAAATCAGTCTCCTCTATTATGATTTTTGAAAGTCAAATCAGCAGCAGAAAGATGCGTATCTCCTTTGTAATTTTAACATTTTCAACTGCTGAGCTCACCGAATGAGATTCAAAAATCGCTCTCCAGGTCATTTTCCAATTGATCCCGATTACGTAACAGCTTAGGTCCACCTAAATCGAAAATAATGATTTAATATCAATGTCGTAAATATACATCAACAAATAATTGAGTCAAAAGCTAAGCTACTTATTGATTAAAAAAATAGTCTTTGTTTTCTAGAAATTCCTCGATTGAGTAAAAGCTATTTTGTAAGAGCCAATGTTGGCTCCAAAGTGAAAGTTGGTCAATTTTATGTTCCGAAACACCCCTTTTCATAATCGTAACGCATTTAAACCCTGTATATATTTTTTTTATGTTTATGATGTCTATGGTAAACAAAATAACTGTTTTCGTACGTACCTGTTTTTGGCACTAAGGTATTTTTTGCAGGTGAGTGCAAGCTTACACCACACCTTATGTGAATTGTGATGTACCTATACACGGTCCAACTTAAAATGCTGACACTTTTTTAAGGGGATGATCAGACCATCAAACTGAACAACTTTCTCTATAGAACCAACATCGAAATCATGAAAAAAAATCGGCTTTTCCATACTAAACTGCAAACCAACTTGAGCCAAATGTATGGGACAGCTGATATTTTTTTCGCGATTTCGATTGTGGTCCCATAGAAAGTTGTTCAGTTTGATGGTCTGATAAGAAAGTGTCAGCATATTAAGAAGGACTATACGTAAAATTAGATATAAGTAGGTACCTAGTTACTATATTTTTATAGGACTCCGTGACCTAAACCCGCGCTTAAGCCTAGTTCAGACTACGCGAGTATTTTAGTCGAGTAGGGAGTGTTTTAGTAGTTAAACATGTCTGAACCGCAATAATTTAATCGAGTAGTTTAGCGAGTGCTTTAATTTTGTTACTAAATCATTCGCACTCGACTAAAATACTCGCGTAGTCCGAACTAGGCTTTAGGTCACGCTTTTCCGTTACCAAGTAAGTGCCCATTTTTTATTACACATCGTTCTAAAAATAATCTAATTGCACAGATGCATAATAAACACAAAAGTATGTAATTTTATGTCCTTTGACACTTTCACAGTTAAAACCAGTTCCATGGTGTTGAAAAACTTAAGTACCTACGCACGTCTAGGGATTGCAATCCGGTGCAATTTTCAATCCGGCCGGATCCGACCGGATTTTCACCGATCCGGCCGGATCCGCCGGATCCGACCGGATTAGTAATATCCATAATAATTTGCGTTTTCATTTTAAAAACAATAAGTGTTTCTAGCAACTGGAAAAAAATTATTATTGTTACGAAGTGATAGCATAAGAATAGTATTAACTATTCTTATGGTGATAGTTTCTATCGTATTAATAATGCGTAAAAACATTTTCTAGGCCTCAAAGCATTGACTTACATAAAGAGAGACCGCCTAACATTCACACTTTTCACATTTATGGTTATTTTTCTTTTTTGTCAGACTGAGACAGGTATTTACTACTATACCTACTGTTAATTTGTATATAAGTACTTTTAACAGGATAACATAATAAAACTTTTCTGCTGTCATTTCTATAATGACATATTCATATGGTAGGGAAGAAAAAAACTCCATACCTAGGACAAATTTATATTTTAAATGTACGTGTAGGTGCGGATTGTCGTAGCAGGTGACTCAATAACGTCGTAAGCGACGTCTACCGCGAGAATTTTCATTAAAAAGCTGTTTTATTCGATTTTCAAGCCATTTACCGGATCCGTACCGGATCCGGCTAGCTAGTGCCGGATCCGGTAGGCCGTAAATGGTGCCGGATCCGCCGGATTACCGGATCCGGAAAACCGGATTGCAATCCCTACGCACGTCACGATAGCATCGATCGATAGAGTAATTGATAGTTTGTTAGACAGAACCTTCAGCATGCTAGAGTTCGTTAAAACGGGGTGACATGAAAATGGATAAAGGCCTCCACACATTGCAGCGATATTATCGAACGATTTTATCGAGCGATATCGCGACACCTTACACACTGCAGCGATTCCGCGATTCACGTCACGCATGCGCCCACCACTGAATGCAGTCGAAAGAGGTTGCGATAATATCGCGGCAGTGTGTGGGATTGAGCGCGTCCCCATACAAAATATACTGAGAACAATTATCGTAAAATCGCAGCGATATTATCGCTCGATAATATCGCGGCAGTGTGTAGGATCGCGCGCGTCCCCATACAAAATGTACTGGAAACAATTATCGCAAAATCGCAACGATAATATCGCTCGATAAAATCGCTGCAATGTGTGGAGGCCTTAAAAAGGTAATTATCGTTCTCCTGCCCTCATCCCATTTTTTGGTGTCGGCACAATATAATGCTCCTGCCTGCCTTCGTGGTCTAATGGTTATGAGCATTGGGCTCTTGACACGAAGGTCGTGGGTTCGATTCCCACGGGGGACACCTAGTGATGTGATATGTCACTTTGTGCGTTTTTCCCCAGTTGGTTAGGACATTGCATGTTGAATCACCTGATTGTCTGAAAAGTAAGTTGATTCGTGCTTAGGATGGCACGTTAAGCTGTTGGTCCCGGCTATTACTATCGCTGATGGTAGTAGTCGTTACATAAAAACCACGTCAGAGGCCGTAAGGCGGTCTGAAAAAACTCTGACACCAGGGCTTGCCCAAACGATAAGAAGAAGAAGAAGAAACGATTTCAATGACATTTGGCACATACATAGATAGCCTGTTATAATGTAGGTATCTTTTAGGTCGTTTCCATAATTTATTAGATTCGTTTGGCACAACTCGTATTATAACATTTTAATTTAAATTAATGTCTGGGGAGCGGAAATCCGCTCCTATTCCTGTTTTTTTAATGACCCTGTTTATACAACGATACCTAATCGTATAATAAATACTACTTGGCGGTCCGAGCTCTATTGGAAGTGAACTGGAGGCTCGGTACCCTCTTAGGTCTCTTAATCTTAAAGAGGATTAAAAGTAATCCTTGAGGCTAGCCATACTGTCTAGTCATGAAAGCATTTATATTCATCAATCTAAAGTAAAGTGACGTAAAAGTGTGACGTAAAAGTAATGTAAAAGGGTGACGTGATTTTAGATTTTGGTTTTAAGAGAGGTGAAAATCAAAAGCCAAATTAAGTTAATCCATGAACCTTTGGTAGGTTAATTAATTTTCTCCCCTCCAGACGGAAAGCGTCAATTGTGGTCCCGCTGCGCTAAACGAAGTTGCCGCTTTCCATCTCCGTCGAGGAGAAAAATAGTATACTTACCTCGGGCAGTAAATAAGAAAGCCTCAGATCACATGTTTGTTGACCTAGGCTTCGCCTCGTTCAATAATTATATGAGATCTGAGACCTTTCTTACTTTCCTGTCCTTGGTGTGTAATCTGCTATAACTATGTGTAGATAGATAGATACATTAGATTATGTTTTTATTTATGTCTATAGAACTTTACCTGTTAGATGTCCCATCATCCAGATTGGACACGTGTACCATTCACTCCTATTCTTAGGGTTAATATTTCAATATTTATTTAGACCCGAAGCTGTTATTTCGAGGAAACCTGTGTTTTTGTTTTGAATATTTCTGGGGCCCCAATTTCCAGGCTTGCCTTGTGAGGGGACCATTATTGTTAACCTAGCGAAGCCTGTTAATATGTCATGCCGACATGCATAGTTGAAACCTTGCCACATTATCACATCTAATTGTATTGTTCTATGTTATGCATGTTGAAATAAAAATATTTTTCATTTTCATTTTTTATAGACTATATCTGTGACTGTACCCCCGCTGAAAATCGACTTAAAAATTTAAATGGCTCGAAAGCGTATGTTCTACCTACCTAAAAAAGTGTGATACTTTACCCCACAAGTTTTTAGAAATCTTGAAAATGTTTAATTCAGCGCGTATCGATATGACTTCGATTCCACGCGGACGAAGCCTAAAAGCTAGTTAAATGCATAATATTTAGTACAGACTTGCCACACAATGTGGTCGGAGGCGTCAATACCCTTGGGCTATCGGTTAGTGTCAAATGTCAACGCTTCCGACGCTGATAGTATCGGTTCCCCGTTCCATTAGATTCAGGACGGACGGTAAGGACGAGAAAGTGCATTTTTGTGTTTAGTACTACCTACTCTCGTATATATCCATACGGCAAACGAGCCGAAGGAGTCAAAAGAATCAAAAATAAAATTTTTTGTATGAAAATTCTATGACACCTCGCACACTTCGTCGTATCCTAAGAATAAAGGCGCAACTGCAAACTGACAACTTTTCAGGAGGAGGTTTTTTGTATTTTATTTCAATACTAACAGATATTTTTGAGATGTTAGCTTTTAAAACAATGTTAAACTACTCTGGGATTCTAACAAAACTGTAACTAAGACTATTATTTCATGATTTCTGGTAAATTTGTCCCTTATGTCCTTATTCGCTGGAGTAAAATGTGTTCTCTTAGACATAAGTAACGTTATGCCTTTCTTCTCCGGAATATGCCAGGTCGTAAGAGCATTAGGGGCTATTTATCGTTTTCATCTGAAAAATATGTTAATGAATCTTTATTTTTTGCGTATCTACAACCACATGGCAATTAGTCAAGAAATGAAAAATAGTGAAGAAAAAAATAAAAAGCACTTTAATATCAATTAAATCACAGACATATTAGTATAAATTAGTACAATACCTTAAACTAAAACAACTAGAATCCATAATCATATTCAGAATTACCCTTGACCGATATAATTTTAAATAGAAATCATTGTTCATCTATTATCGGTAGAACTAAAAATTTCTTAACCGATACATTTTTATATAGACAGCACGGTTCGCCGAAAGATCTTTAGAAATTGTACATACTTAACCGATACTATTATGTATAGATAATTTAGTTCGCCGAAAGTTTGGTTAATCAAATTAGCCTTTCAGCGAAAGGTGGTATCGCAGATAGGGGTGCGTGCACAACTCATATGACAAAGAAGCTAAAATAAATTGCCGCTAGACTACAGTTGCAAAATTAGGCTGTACTATCTTGGTAAACATAAAAATACTAACTACCTACCTCATGACATGAGTCATGACACAACATTCATTTTCTCTTTATTATAAAACCAAATCAAGTATGTAATATAATCCTGTATGTAATCCTGTAACTTGTTAACACAATATTTGTACGCCATGAGGGCAGATTTTTGTTGTCTCTGTGAGAACTTATTACCTACATCCTAAGTACTACCAAAAGTCTTATAAATAAATTATTTCATTCATTCATTCATTGTATACTTTGAAAATATCTGTTATACCTACATATAATAATAGTAAAAATAAAAATTATGAATGACGCTGATTTATATTTGCAGGAGTTTTAAGTCGTTAATGAAGCAAGCTGCTTGCCTTCATTAGCTTGCTTCTAAAAACCTTTATTTTTGTAATTTTGTAATGATATCTTAATAAGATAATACCTAAACACTTCGAGAGTCAATACAATTTGGTTGATTTTCTAATAAAAAGATTGGTTTTCTAATAAAAGAAAATAACATGACATTTTTGACAGACTACAAAAATCTACAAAAAACATAAAAAAGAACAATCATTTTGGTTTCCCAATTACAAAATAAGAATTGTATGAAACCAACTCAATATAACATAAATTGTTAGCGAATTTTTTATTTAAAAAAAAACAACAAAATCCCTTTGCTGGGTTACAAAATAAACAACCGAAGTGATTGTTCTTTTTTATGTTTTTTGTAGATTTTTGTAGTCTGTCAAAAATGTTATGTGTATGAAATCAAACAGAACGTTTGTTTATGTTCCTATTCTGTTTATTTCTTTTGTTTATTTTGTCACCCAGCAAAGGCAACAAAATTGTATTGACTCTCGAAATGTTTAGGTATACAACATTACAAAAATAAAAGTTTTTTAGAAGCAAGCTGCTTGCCTTCATTAACGACTTAAAACTCCTGCAACTATAAATCAGCGATTTCACCATTTTTATTTTTACTATTATTATACAGGGTGTAAGTGACAGACAGCCTAGCAAATACTGAACCGGTGAACTGAGACCATCAAACTGAACGACTTCCACTATGGGCTTTCCTCAGGAGACGCGAAAAAAAATCAGCTGACCCATACATTTGAGTCGGGTAGGTACAGCAGTTTTGTATGGGACAGCAGATTTTTTTTCGCGTTTTCTGAGGTAGGCTCCATAGTGAAAGTTGTTCAGTTTGATGGTCTGAGTTCACCGTTTCAGTATTTGCTAGGCTGTCACTTACACCCTGTATGTATAGCAGATATTTTCAAATTATAAAATGAATGTTGTGTCATGACTCATGGGGTAGGTAGTTAGTATTTTTATGTTTACCAAGATAGTACAGCCTAATTTCGCAACTGTAGTCTAGCGGCAATTTATTTTAGCTTCTTTGTCACATGAGTTGTGCACGCACCCCTATCTGCGATACCACCTTTCGCTGAAAGGCTAATTTGATTAACCACACTTTCGGCGAACTAAATTATCTATACATAATAGTATCGGTCAAGTATGTACAATAATTTCTAAAGATCTTTCGGCGAACCGTGCTGTCTATATAAAAATGTATCGGTTAAGAAATTTTTAGTTCTACCGATAATAGATGATCAATGATTTCTATTTAAAATTATATCGGTCAAGGGTAATTCTGAATATGATTATGGACCGAACCGATTATACCTTTCGTACCGGGGACTTTTTTCGCATGCGAGTATCTAAAATCCAAAAAAATGCATTCGAATTTGTTAGTAAAGCTAAAAGAAAAATATGCAGCACACACAATTCCTAATGGTAAAAAGCCCCAACCACCACAAAGGCTTCTCAAAAAAATCATTAACAAAGCTATAAAATATGTGTTATCTTGTATTTTACATTATTTTCAATTGTAAAATGTTAGTTAAACTAGTAATTTCATACATACAAACTGCATAATGTGCAAAAAACATACAAAATAAAATTAGTACGTAGAATAAGGCCACAAAAGCGATTAGGGCTGAAAACTCTTCATACTAATTATTTTACCACTTTATTAGACAATTCCGTGGAATAAAACCACTGATGCAATAGCGCCTTTTTTCTACGGAGTTCCTAAAATTACATTGAAAACGATGAATACATTTCTTAACATCAAGCGAGCTCAAAATAAATCACTATACAACCTAATACCCTTAAAATGTTTCGGTTATCATTTAGGTATCGCGAAGTAATTATTGTTACAAAACAACAGCGACGACAACGCAAACGCGCGGGAAACCAGCCAGGGAGTGAGTGCGCGGAGAAATGGCGGAGTGGCACGTGCGTCCGCTCCGCCACCCGCACGTCGTTATGCTCCCGGGAAGAAAAAAGTCACTAGCACTGTTGTGGCCATTTTCGTCGGATAATTCCAGAGATAGCAATAGTGGCTTTTTTTAAACCTTGATTTTCTTATTGATAAATTAAATTTTTAGGTGATTTATTGAATGAAGTTGATGTTAAAAGGGTAGCTGAATTTAAATAAACAATAAAAATAAAAAGGCACAACGGCAAGAGTGCCTTTATTCGTAGGATACGACGACTTATCCGCGGCGAATCGGACGAATTAAAAGGAAATTCGTGTCGTTCGCCTTCTTGGGCTCCTTCGCCGAGGACAGATATGCGTCCAGCACTGGTAGCATGCAGCACGTGATACGGCTGTATCACGTCTTTTATCTCGTTCGTATGCACGCAAATAGAAAGAGAGCTAAGATGTGATAGCGCTGTATCACTGCGGCATGCTAGCTATGCAGCTTATACAGAGTTAAGCTTAATTGAATGCGTTATGTATCTATAAAAAGGGGTGATACATGCCATCAAATGGCCAACTTTTTCTGCCAATATTGAAATCGAGATAAATAATCTGTAAAAAGCTAAAATAGTAAGTAGTATTTAGCTGAAGTGTACATAAGCTGTTCCATAAAGGGTCGAGTAGCCATTGACATTTACTGTGGAACAACAATTAGTGAACCGATTTGGGTGAAACTTGTGTTTAGACTGGTATTTTATGTATTTATTTTATAATATTCGAGATGCTAATAACCTCTGGAATATATTTATTTTATCTCGCTACGAACACGGGAGCCGGTGCGGACAAAATCGCTGGCAAAATCTATCTGACTCGAATTAATAAAAAAAATCTTAGTTTTGAAACGTTTTTTGTGATGAATTATGACGCAGAGTGTACTTGCCAAATTGAATGCAAACGATTTCATTGGCACAATACATTAGGTACTACGGTACGGCTGTGTATGTTGTTTTGTTATTTACGTCTCTATTGTTTACACCGTTGCGTAATTTGGTAGCTTTCTAGAGAAGTTTAATTATAGGAGGTCAGCAATATGCGTCGTATTCAAGGGGTTACAGATACAGGATGTTAGGGTAAACAGTTGCAGTACTTTAAGGGGTGATTGTACCCATGGTACTGATCAACTTTCCCTAATAAACCTATTAGAAATTATCAAAAAAAGGTTTGCACTTTCCGTACTAAATGCAATCAGCTGATCAAACGTTTGTACGAAATGTCGAAAAAAAAATTGCCAATTTCCTATAGGTTTCTTAAGGAAAGTTGATCGGTATCATGGGTACAATCACCTCCTAAAGTAATGTAACTGTTTACCCTAACACTCTGTATACAAATGAACTCCAACACCATTCACAGGAGTCTAATCGATAGTAGGTACGACTTTATTTATTTATTTATTTAAAGGTTTGCTAACGATACATTCACAATTATACATATTTTTAAACACACACTGGTTTTAAGAAGATGAATACATCACTTATAAGCAAACACAACATTCACTATAAAATAACATAAGACAAATCAATGTAAAACCAAATAAAATAAAACAAAACAATAACCAAAAAAAAATGAAACATTCAATGTCATTTAGAAAACGATTGCAAACTTTATGAAACACCTAATTTTTTCTCGCGATTTCGACGTTGGCTCCATAGTGAAAGTTGTTCAGTAAGATGGTCTACACCACCGCGTTAAATGTTTATTTGTATTTTTGTAATACCTTGTATAATTACCCATATGCCGTACATATTCCTATAGCCGTGTGGTCTTCGAATAGCACCAGCCCAGTCGAGTGTCGGGAGAGGCAACTTATTCCTTCAGGCGTCTTACACATCTTTGACGCCCGAACCGTGTGGCTGCCGGTTTTAGCCACTGCTTCTCTGACCCTACCTCTGATCGTATCGGCGTCTGGTTCTATCAGATTCAGAAGTGTAAGGACAAGGGAGTGTAACTTTGTTTAGCACGTAGGTACACTTGAAAATATCATGCTTCAGGAATATTCCTTTTCTTTCATGTCAGCATGCGCTTGAAAAGGAAGAAATAATGAATAGGTACCCATAGAATAGGCATTGCAGTTTAGTACCTTGGAACAACCGATTTTGTTTTGCTCTGACAGGTTTGCTCCCATAGTAAAAGTTGTACAGTTTGATGGGTAGGTGGTTTAAAGTTTAATTATACTTTTCCTTACACCCTGTATAGTCGTAAACCTAATGATTACGATAAAACATTCAAATTAAAAACAAATTTTTACCCTACTGAACTAATACTGGGTTTGATTTTATAAATGCCGTAAATATAATTCGTTTGCAATTGAAATCAGCGTTCTGTTCAAAACCGTTCTGTAAAACAGGGGTGGCCAAACTTTTCTAGTACGCGGTCTACTTGAAAACTCAGATATACCTGGCGGTCTACATTCAATTCTGTATTTTAAAAAAAGGCTGCCATCTTGGGTATGTGATGATTTTGCCAATGTCGAGTTTTTATAGCAAAAGTGCTTGACGTTGTACGGTTATATTGATATTTTGGTGACTTCAAGGGTTGTTCTTATAAAAGAACAATATCCTGAGCCACCACTGGAGTTCCACTGTGGACCGGGGATGGGGCAACCGACGCGCACGCGACCACCCAATAGCAGAGCCACAGAGCAACTCCTGGCGGTCTACATAAAAAAACTGTACCTCCAACATAATTTCTTTGATTTTTGGAATAGATAGGCATTTGTAATGCTCGTCTCTCAATCTATACTACTGAGTTTCATTCCTTCATAGAAAACGCCGATTCACACTCTTCTTTTTGTATGCATTATGGGAACCTGTCACAGTTTCCAAAAATTATGTCGTAAGTATCAACGATATTTCCTCCTCAACCAGAATATTTAAAAATTGATTCATTTTCTTTAAAATTTATTGATCTCTTCGCGGGCTACCATAAAGGCCTCCGCTCATTGCAGCGATATTATCGAACGATAATATCGCTGCAATTTTGCGATAATTGTTCTCAGTACATTTTGTATGGGGACGCGCTCGATCCCACACACTGCCGCGATATTATCGCAACTCTTTCGACTACATTCAGTGGTGGCGCATGCGTGACGCGAATCGCGGAATCGCTGCAGTGTGTAAGGTGTCGCGATATCGCTGTCGATAATATCGCTCGATAAAATTGCTCGATAATATCGCTGCAATGTGCGGAGGCCTTAACTGTCGACGCGGGCGACAGGTAGACCGGTAGACCATGGTGATAAAATCTAATTTTTAGAATTCTTTATATGAAATTCTATGACACTTCCCACGCGCGGCAATTCAGAAGAATTTAAAGTTAATTCGTTTTGTTCGGTTCCTTCGGCTCCTTCGCCGCGGATAGATATGCGTCTACCCTAACAAGAATGATACGGAACGGTGTGAGAGAAGGACTGCTGACGCCGGCGCGGCCGAACAAACCATCGGTTTGGTGAAACCGATCCTGGCAAACATTTGCACTGCTCCTACAAAAAACTTGGTTTATTTTTAAAACAATGTGTGAGCGATGGAAATACCGTCACCTTTTTGTTATGTTGGCGCATAAAAATTATAGGCGCATACAACATATTGAAATACTGATGGTTGTTGATTCAAAATATAGGTACAAAGTGTTACAGTATTAAGCGCATCGCATACAGAAGGAGTCGAGGCGGCGACGAGTCGCGGGCGCGCCTTGGCGCCCTTGACATACGGTCGATACTTGTATACCAAGAATCCGAGTGGCACGCCGCTCGGTTTATATACAATTACCGACCGTATGTCAAGGTAGCAAAGGCGCACGCCCGCGCCTCGACGCAGCCTCGACTCCTTCTGTATGCGATACGCTTTAATTAGGTATTACTACTAACTTAATATGCTGACAGTTTTATAAGAGGATGATCAGAACATCAAACTGAACAACTTTCTCTATGGGACATTTGGCTCGAGTAGGTTTGCAGTCTTTCGATGTTTGACCCATAGATAAAGTTGTTCAGTTTGACGGTCTGATCATCCCCTTAAAAAAGTGTCAGCATATTAAGAAGGATAAAAGGATACGTAATAAAAGGATCTCATCCTTTTAAACTAAAAGTCTAACCATCAAACTGAGATACTTTTACTATGGGAGCAAATCGACCAGAACAAAAAAAATCTGCTGTTCCATACTAAAATGCAATGCTTACTAGACTCAAATGTATGCAACAGCCGAGTAGGCACTGCAGTTTAGTATGGAACAGCAGATTTTATTTTATAAATAAATAAAATAAAAATAAAAAATAAAAACTTCAATTACAAAAACGGAACTCATTTGGGACATGTGCCGTAGCAGTGGACACTGGTTACTTTCAACAATGGCTTTCAGGATGTTATTGCCACTACCCCGGACCCGGCGTAACAGAGATGCTGCTTTTTTGCGAATTATGGCCTGTGCGCAATCCACTTGTGCCGTAGCAAACATCTCTGAGGCTCCACAAAATCGAGGCAGTCCCAACAGCATCCTGAATCCATTGTTGTATTGAACTCGCAGAGCACGTAAGATTTTTGAGTATATCTGTTTGCTCCGATCGTTTTGCTCCCATAGTAAAAGTTGTTCAGTTTGATGGGTAGACTCTTAGTTTAAAAGGACTAATGATATCAATTTCACCTTGTATAGGTATAGTGTCGATGAACGGGCAATGCTGACATTGAGGCTTTGCGGAAATTGCACATAACACAAAACCTGATAAATTAACTGAACCACCAAAATGGTAGACAAATAAAAAACAGAGGAATAGAACCACAAATCTAAAACTAAACAATCCTTGGCAACTCACCTTGTTGTTCATAAGAACTAATTAATAACAAGGGAGGAGTTAATTTACGGCCGGTCCTAAATCATAACAATTTCACAAATGATTTACGCTTGTCAGGGAATGTTGGAAAAATTTATGAAATGCTGGAAAATTCGAGGAAACGGCAGCGGCTCATGTTCTAGTTGGTGAATGAATTTACAAATGTGCGTTGGATTTAGTCTGCCAGGTAAGCATTATATCGCACCTGCCTCCGTGGTCTAATGGTTAAGAGCATTGGGCTCCTGACACGGAGGTCGTGGGTTCGATTCCCACGGGGGACACCTAGTGATATGTCACTTTTGTGCGTTTTTCCCCAATTGGTTAGGACATTGCAGGCTGAATCACCTGATTGTCTGAAAAAGATAGATGATTCCGTACTTCGGATGGCACGTTAAGCCGTTGGTCCCGACTACTATCTCTGGTGGTAGTAGTCGTTACATAAAAACCACGTCAGAGGCCGTAAGGTGGTATGAATAAACTCTGACACCAGGAGGGCTTGCCCACACGATAAGAAGATTATTTTTCGCAAACATAAACATAAAGTTTCGTCTTTTTTTATACAGGGTGTAACAAATAGGGATTGCAATCCGGTGCAATTTTCAATCCGGCCGGATCCGACCGGATTTTCACCGATCCGGCCGGATCCGCCGGATCCGACCGGATTAGTAATATCCATAATAATTTGCGTTTTCATTTTAAAAACAATAAGTGTTTCTAGCAACTGGAAAAAAATTATTATTGTTACGAAGTGATAGCATAAGAATAGTATTAACTATTCTTATGGTGATAGTTTCTATCGTATTAATAATGCGTAAAAACATTTTCTAGGCCTCAAAGCATTGACTTACATAAAGAGAGACCGCCTAACATTCACACTTTTCACATTTATGGTTATTTTTCTTTTTTGTCAGACTGAGACAGGTATTTACTACTATACCTACTGTTAATTTGTATATAAGTACTTTTAACAGGATAACATAATAAAACTTTTCTGCTGTCATTTCTATAATGACATATTCATATGGTAGGGAAGAAAAAAACTCCATACCTAGGACAAATTTATATTTTAAATGTACGTGTAGGTGCGGATTGTCGTAGCAGGTGACTCAATAACGTCGTAAGCGACGTCTACCGCGAGAATTTTCATTAAAAAGCTGTTTTATTCGATTTTCAAGCCATTTACCGGATCCGTACCGGATCCGGCTAGCTAGTGCCGGATCCGGTAGGCCGTAAATGGTGCCGGATCCGCCGGATTACCGGATCCGGAAAACCGGATTGCAATCCCTAGTAACAAAACACCTTGGTTATGCTTAAGGGGGTGCCTCAGACCGCGAAAACGGACCTCGAAATCGCGAAAAAAATCTGCTTTGCCACACATTTTAGTTAAATTTAGTTCGGTAGGTACAGTACCTACAGTACCTACAGCAGTTTTGTACAGCTGATTATTTTTTCGCGATTTCGAAGTAAGTTCCATAGTGAAAGTTGTTCAGTTTCATGGACTGAAGCACCCTCTTAAGTATTACTAGGGTATTTTGTTACACCCTATAAAGTGACAGCCTAGCAAATACTGAAACAGTGAACTCAGACCACCAAACTGAACAACTCTCACTATGGAGCCTAACCGGAAGGAGGAAACGGAGTCACGTTGCAGGTTCTGACCCGAGCACTTGTCTTGCGTCGTGTTCGCGCGTCGCGTTTTTGCCTGCCACGAGGCTCCGCAATCCTCAATCTCATCTTGTTCTTGATCAAAAACAATCCCTGAGGTTGGGATAGGTACTCCCATAAATTACTTGCCACTGGCGGAAATGCAGTGATAACGTACAAGACAGATTCCATTAAATACAGGGTATAAGTGATAGCCTAGCAAATATCACTGACCTCAGACCAACAAACTGAACAACTTTCATTATGGAGGCTAGGTACAAGAGGAAACGCGAAAAAAATCGGCTGTCCCACACATAAAATTTTGAGTAGGGTAGGTACAGCAGTACCTACTTAAAAACACGGACTTGAAAGAAATACGTACCGAATATTGCACTAAAAAGATGTGAAGCATGCAAGGTAATACAATCTCGTTTGTTCTGCAAGGGACCTACACTCACACAGACGTACTAGCTCTAGGCGCAGGTCCTACAACCTGCCGCCTTATGTATTGCGTGACAGCACGCACACAAAAGAAATGGGTGCTTCACTTTACTCGTGATTAGACGAGATTACGTCTGGTTCTTCTTTTAAGTCTGCTGTGCTTACCAGTCAGTCAGATGTGCCCTCTAGAGGGGCAAATCAAGCCAAGTTGAACAAGTCTGTGCTTACAAAGTCAAAAGTCAAAGTCTAGTTGCTTTGTGTAAATGATTTTGATTTGATTATATAAATCAAATAATTTCAAGAATATATCTTCTGACGAAACGATGATAAAATATATCAGACTAGTGACTCATATTCATATTAAAATAATATCGGTGATAAGACTTGATAAGGGTTTATAATTTGTATGACCACAATGAAGTCAATTGTATGACGCATTCGATACGTTAATTGACGCTAGAAATCTCGTACTCGATGTCTATAGATACATTGAAACATGCAGTCGATGCGTGGACATAATTGATTTCAGTTCTAACGAAACCATGAAAATGTTGACTTTATCACATCGGGCCCAAAAACTAATTATACTTATATTATAAGAGATAAGTGTACTTTTTGCAACCATCAGCAGCAAGGCTGATTCAGTGTTTATGTGGTGTAGAGCATCTCTGTGATGGGGATGGACCAGGTCTGCCTGCATAACTTCAGTCGGTTTAGGAGTTACAGACGTTTAAAGGTCTGGAAAAAAATTACGAACAGCTGCAGGGCTGATCGTATGATATTATTGTAGTATGCACTGTAGCCATGTGAACACTACTAAAACTGACATGGTTCATCAGTCGGTTTCGGAGTTACTGACGTTCAAAGGTCTAACCTTTGAACGGCTGTATCTCCTAAACCGACTGGCAGTTCATGTCAGTTTTTGTACTTTTCGCATAGCTACAGTGCATACTATAATAATATCATACGATCAGCCTTGCTGTGGATCGTAATTTTTTTCCAGACCTTTAAACGTCTGTAACTCCTAAACCGACTGAAGTTATGCAGGCAGACCTGGTCCATCCCCATCACAAAGATGCTCTACACCACATAAACACTGAATCAGCCTTGCTGCAGATGGTTGCAAAAAGTACACTTATCTCTTAGTCTATTATGTAGATCTCTCCGTCTTTAATTTGGTAAAAAACCGGCTAAGTGCAGGCCGAACTTGAGCTTTTGTTGTTTTGCACCCGACCGCAAAACATGTAGGTAGGTAGGTACCTAATAGGTATTCATTTTTTATATCTTTGAGTCTACGTTCGTTGTAATTTGACTTACACTTTGTAAGACTTTTCAGAAGTGTACAGAGAGTTCATTAATTTGCTTATACAATCTCTTTGTTAACTATGCATTCCCTCATAGTTATTGTTTTTGTTCCCCCTTTTTGTTTTGTGATGAAAAATTAGTTAAAATAATAACAAACATACAAAAAAAAACATGCGGTTCGAATTGAGAACCTCCTACTTTATTCGTCTGTTAAAAAATAAAACAATTTTTCGTTGTAAGCTTGAAAAATAATGGAAAAATGTAAAATAGTACGGTGAAAAGGAAGAATTAATCAATATACTTACATACCATAGCATTAATGTTTCCAAACCTAATTTACTTAGAAAATATACTCAGGTACTGTTTTTACAAATATTTCCTACGCCAACACCACAAAAAAAAGCTCTTAAAAAACGTGACAAACGATGATTTTTTCAAAAACCGAAATTCTAAAACTAATTCATGAAACTGTAGCAGTATTTATTTAAAGCGTACATTATGAAATCGATCAATAGAAATGGAAAAATAAAAAATCACGATTTACACGAAAATTTTGAAATTCTCTGGAATCTATACTTATCTCAAAACGATATCAAAATACGATAAAAATTCAATCCAGAACTCACAATAAAGCAGATAGGACCTAAATCAGCATAACAATGCAACAAATCAGCAGTAACCTGAATAAAAGATTAGGGACCTAACTCATTAACTCCCGTATCGAAGTTATCTCATGAATTCACTCCGCTCCGATAATTAACTTCTACTGCTAACAAACTCTCATTATCCTTCCCAAAGATCGAAGATTAGTATGAATAATAACAACGACTGTTCATTAATGTTTCAAAACAGGCGAGATTCGTTAATAGATAAGCTTGTGAATCTTCGAAACTTTTCAAAAGATACAAATTGTACTTCATGTACGTATATCCACGAAGGGTACTTGCCCTTAACTTCCAAGTTTAACTTAACTATTCAAATTAGACATTTAAAAAAAGCACTAATCCCTAAAGCCGGGAAGCAACAAGTGACGCGAGGGGAGGGGGGCGGTACAGAACTGAAATTCATCCAGTATCGCCGCGACAATGGCTACGGACGGACGTACGAAGCGCTCGCAGTCGATATGCGCGCCCGCCTCCGCGAGTATGGAGGCTTTAGCAGCCCCTATGGAGACCACACCTGCCCCTCGACGGAGACCGGCTACCAGGTCACAGTCGGCCAGGATTACTGGCGGTCGTTCCGTCAGGTACAGAAGGCAGCAGCAGCAACAACAGCTGGATAAGGAGACGAGAGCGAGATACAGTTCGGAGCCAAGGCTGGCCGAAGCCGAGACTCCTCCTCAAGTGAGGAGACAGGCGTCTGCTAGAAGACGTCCTCCGCCGGGAGCGTCAAGTCAACCACGGCGCTCCAACGCATTCCTCGACGTCCCGAGGAATCCACCAGCTGACGAGGAACCAGACGAGGACTCCTACAGACTCCGCACGTTCAACACCACACAGAAAGGAGGTCAGTGGCTGCAACGTTCATTGACCTCACAACTAAATTTATCGGAAAAGTTTTTCAGTGTTCTTTTTAAAAAGTTGGCATTCGGCCTGCTGTAACGCAATGCGATGAGTTCTTAAGTGTTTCCAAGACGGTGCCGATTTTTGCGTATAACGTTTTATTATTTGTGTGTTAAGGAATCATGTGATTTGCGTACGTCTCTGTAAACAAAGGGAATGCAATGTAATTCTCTGTTGCGAGGTTGCGTATTTCAGACACGCCGCCGGCAATACTTGTAACTAACATTTTCAATACAAAACTTTACTCTTAATGGCTCTCCAAACAAGAATCTTCAACCACAATTAAGGCGGCTTTCATCACTAATAAGCGACTACCGCCAAACAAACTTTTGGTATAAACGGTTTGAGATAATGAAATGAGTGAAAATTTCCCTAATAAGGAATCCAAGTCGTTTCTAATTAAACTCCAAAGTACGAACAAACTTTTAGTGAACCGTAGCGGAAGAAAGAGTTTACTTTAGAAGTTTGTTGACAGTAAAACGAGGGTCGATGCGATGATGATACGCTAGAAACTAGAGCTACGAAACAAATCCAGGTTTGTGCGTCGCAGAGATTTCCGTATGTGAATCATTCCCGGTTTACGATCTCCGTATATAAATCAGTTCGTGAAGCTCAAAGGCATACGAGTTTCGTATGCTTTTGAGGTAAAAATAAATCGGACGCAATGCTACGCTAACACCAAAACGTAAATGTATTTTGAGAATACAAAATGATTTGCGAAACAAATAATACCATGTAATAATTTGTAGGGGTTTGTTATTGTGGTTTTATTCTCAAAGAGTGATTGTTTTGAAGCAATGAGTGATGATTACAATCTTCTTCTTCCGTGTCAGCATAAGCCATATTGCATGGCAATTACTCATGCTGTAGTGGAAAGGTTACGCTTAGTTGCAGAAACACTCATTAGAGATAATCCTCCATTATATCTCTTGCTAGCTTTTTCTACGTCAACGAGACAAAAAGTGACACCAAGACTTAATGGAGGTTTAACTCTAATGAGCGTTTCTGCAACTGAGCGTTAGCCAGTCAGCGATAGTCGTAGTGAGTCAGACGAACTTATGTTTTGTCACTCAGGGAGGCTTTTTCCTTGCACCCTCAAATTCTCACTTGCAAATGAGAATGTTTAAAGCCTAAATCGTCAATTTACATCGAATATAATAATAACCGATAAGAAACTATTTAGCTGAAACCAAAACACTTTAAGTTAAAACAGAAAAGACTAAGCCTGTAAAAAATTGAATTGATAGAATGTGTTCAATGTCAGTTGTGCGGAATCGTAGAATCTCGAATACGAGAAAAGCGTTTATCAGGAACTCAGATCAATCTCTGACAACCCCTTCTGGGAATTTAGTCGTAAGTATAATGCTAAACTATCCATCCTCATTATCGTGACAATTCTTGAAAATGTACTAAAAACATTTTAAATTGAGTTTTTAAAGTTTGAGTTTTCAACAACACTAAGGGCCTGTTTCACCACTTCTGGGTAAGTTCTTGTTAGCTTATCCGACAGATAGTGTGGCATATTTTGTATGAAATTATGTCAAAATATCTGTCGGATAAGCTAACAAAAACTTACCCAGAAGTGGTGAAACAGGCCCTTAGTAAGAGTTTTTAATAATAGGTAGGTTATCCAATAAAATAGCCTGCTAATAACTTAAATATTCGAACTGAATTGTTCTAAAGATTAAGTAACGTAAAATCCTGTACTCGAAGCAAAAAGGTTATTAATTTTATCTCTCAAAATCATCTCAATGTTCAATCCGTAAAACATCTATTCGGAATGTTAAATAGTTGATATTTTTAATGGATTTCTCAATCAGCTAATGGCTTTCTCCTTTTTTAATCTTGTGAAATGCAGAAGATGAAAGGCTTTGTTAGCCAGTGTACCTTGGAACTTCGTTTTTTTTCAACTCTTTGAATAACATAGACTCCATTTTGTGTAGAGTATCCATTACTGCGGCCAAAAAGGTTTTGATTTCAGTTATCAAACTGCAGACATAAAATTTTAGCATAGAAGAAAACTTACAAAACCCAAAAAGACGAAACAGCCAAATAAGACAAATACTTAGCTATACAAAATAATTATGAAAAGAGGATACTTAAATAGTAGATTACACACCGAGGGCAGGAAGTAAGAAAAGTTCTCAGATCTCATGTAAAATGTGATCTGAGGCTTTCTTATTTACTGCCCGAGGTTAGTATACTATTTTTCTCCTCGACCGAGGTGGAAAGTGGCAACTTCGTTTAGCGCTGCGGGACGAAAATTTACGCTTTCCGTTCGGAGGGGAGAAAAGGACAATTTTACAAATAGACGTTTATTTATGTACTTATTTACAAAGAGATTTTTTTGATGTTGGTTTATTTGCTCAAACTTAACTTGAGCAGTTACAGAACAATATTTTTCTCAGCATTAGACTTCATTAGGCTAAAATTTTAATAGATTGTGATCCAAGTTAATACCTAATAGGGCTTTTTGGAACATTATGACACAATCAATGAATCTATCCCCCGAATCCAAGCAGGAAGACAAAAATGCCATACAAAATGATGACACAATAAAAAAATCGATTGGCTCCTAAATGTCTTAAAAAAGCGAGGGCCTTAAAATAAGTATCCTATGTTAATCCAGAATAATATATTATATCTGCGTGCCAAATTTTATCAAAATCTGTTAAGCCGTTGATTTAGTGACCAACATTCAAACATGGATATCCATACTTTGACAAAATGGTCATCTATACTCACAGTCCATTACAAATAGCGACGAAATTTTAAGGCTATTATTAATTACAGAAACAGAGATTTGAAACACTTACTCTTATCTTTAGAAAAGCTTTAGTAACGTCCAAAATGTCGGATAGTTTATATTTCCGATAAAAAATTTATATTTGATAATCAGAATTGGCCAGAAAGCTCAATAGGAATGGGAAATTTTCTCTTCGCCTTTTCGCCTTTATTTGGAATGGAGTATACCTAATTAGGTAGATTTTCCAATAGTGATTTATCCGTCATGTTTAAGATGGGACGAAATAGGTATAAAAAAAAAGATCGACCACGTTGCCTTATCTGTCCTACTTATTCGTAGTATCTGTCGTAATTTATACTGATGACAGAGACAGCATCATATCATATCACCTACTTTACACAAACAACAGTTCCATTCATTCGGGCTCGGTGATTCCGGTTCGCTACCTTCCAAGTGTCAAACAAAACTCGTCAAAACTTAATAAAATTAATTATATTTCCAAACGTTAACCAACCTTTAAAACGGTTCTTTGTCAACATCACATCACGTACTTACAAAGTACCTATTCAAATGTGTAGCGTACTCTCGAATCACTCGTATCTCTGCATCCTACACTTCTGTACACTTTTCATTTGACACTTGTCTTTATACAAACGTTCTTTTGTTGTCCGTAAATGACGAGGACTTTCCGACGATTTTGTCTTTTGGGGTGCTGGGAAACTTAGCTATGTCGACTAACTAAAGATACAAGCACAATTTAATTTTCGGGGTGGTATATTCACAGAAATACAATAAAAAGTAAGTGCTATGCTGTAATCACTTTTCCATACAAATATTAGGATTTCGGGGGGATACATACAACCTTTCCCCCCTACATTTCAATTTTCAACAGAACCTTGCTACAATCCTGATAAACCTCTCTCTCTTTCTCAACATTCATCACAATCTTTTTATGTATGCTCGTCGGTTTCGGGTTCATCTGTCCTGACAATTTTAAAGCACATCACCAATTCGATCAGTCTAGGGAAAGGGCATGACCCTTTCGACATTGCCACTTACGCTTGCCTCATACATCACACTCTTCAATCTGTTCCATTCTTTGCTTATGAGCAAATAATCTCAACATATCCTTTCTTCATCTTTGCCACTACATTTTCTCTCTAGATGTTAATCTATATTTTCAGTTGTAGCAAGGAGGTGCACTTTTTTTGACGCTGTATTACTCTACTTTGTCACAGACAATAATGTATTTTAGGACTGTTTTGAATCACAAAAATAGAAATTTGAAACGGATAAGTACATAAGATATTGTTGAATAGTGTATCGTGAGAGCTCGGTGGCGCGTTGCGGAGATGTATGGACTCTCAATCATGAGGTCTGGGTTGGAATCCGCACGGAAAACATGCCACGTACCTATGAGTTTTTCTATCTTATGTACGTATTATCGACTGCTCTCTAACGGTGAAGGAAAACATCGTGAGGAAACCTGCATTATGCAGAAGAAGAAATTCAGATGCATATGTGAATTCTACCAATCCGCATTGGGCACGCGTGGTGGGCAAACAAATACCCTCCTAGAGGGTAGGCCTGTGCCTTGCAGGGGGACGTATATAGGCTGATGATGAGTGTAACGTTCTGAATAATAAATTGTACTTAAGTAAATCGTCCCAAAAGTTAAATTGAGCTTACCATCAAATGAGAATGAGGCCAAACGAAAGCCCATTTCACATAATACCTCTTTCCTCATGTTCTGGTAGTAAGAACGTAATGTTAACAATAATTATATCACATATCAACATTGAGCTTAATCCACGTAATATATAATATTTCTGGTTTATCTACCTCTACCGCAGTTGAAAACTCTTATCTACGTATATCGTATCTCGATACCACAACACTGGCGTCACAATATCAACCACTACACCTGTATTCTATGAACCGGCAGACTGTCGAGTCCTATTGTTTTATCTGTCACTGTAGGTAGATAGGCGGACCCTCGCTGTTTTGAATCATGGGGACGACTTTCCTTCGAGTTATAGAGGTTTTGAATTTATGGGGTTCTTTTTAGAGGTGCCGATACTGATTATGGAGATTTCTAGGAATCTTTCTAATACTACACTTACGTACAATGCACTACGCACTATACAGGTAAACTTAACTGATAATCAGACCATCAAACTGAACTTTCACTAATGGACCAACATTGAAAAAAACTCCTGTTTCATACATTTTGGTAGAGTATACTCTACCTATAGCTATACTCTACCTGTGTCACTAGCTATAGCTATTGATAGCTGAGCATTTTCTATTAAACAGCTGATTTGTCTGAAAAGAAAAATGACTCCGTGCTTCAGATGGCACGTTAAGTCATTTTGGTCCCGGCTACTATCTCTGATGGTTAGTAGTCGTTACATAAAAACCACGTCAGAGGCCGTAAGGCGGTCTGAACAAACTCTGACACCAGGGCATGCCCACACGATAAGAAGAAGAAGCTGATTTCTTTTTCGCAATTTCGATGTTGTTGGCTTAGATCAAAGTCAAATTAATGGATATGGATTATTTGAACGTTTCAAACCAGAATGTATGGTAAACTTCAAATTTGTATGCAAGTGCCCTAGATTTGACAGATAATGGCGCTAGTTTATATGTTCCAAGCATTGACCTCTTAGTATTTCTGGTCAATGGGACCAAGTGCCCTAGTAGTGTGCCTTAACTTAGGCTTATCCATTAATTTTACTTTGATCTAAGGTTGTTGGTCACATAGTGAAAGTTGTTCAGTTTGATGGTCTGTGGCAAGCACCAGTATTCGTCTGACTGACTGCATACTTTGTCTGGGCTGTTCTATAAATTAAAATTCGCAAGTCGAGTGGCATTGCAGTTTCGTATAAAACAGTTTTTTTTTTGTAATTTCAGGTAGCTTCTCTACGAGTAAAAGTTTGATCTTTAGAGTTTAAATGGATACCAAAGACTTCAGTTTCACCCTGTAGTAATAATATACCTACTACAAGATTGCGAATTTGCGAACACAACGAAAGAATGAAACTGATTTTATGTTAAAAACCTCTGCAAATAGAATTCTGTTAGCCATTGTAAACCCCTTTTATTAGATTGCAAAACTCGTTCGTTTTATCGAGATTCTACTGTGCTACACAATCATACGTATTGTTTTATCTGCTATACGTATACTATACATCATTGTTTTATCGTCCCAGACATCGCCGTCTGCCATTCAGTATGCATTATGCTAAACTGACGACTCGTTGAAAGTCATTCTTGGATGAATACTGCTGTTTAAATGAAATCTTTTATTGTAAATGGTAAAGCTGATTTAATAACGATTTATAAGCTTGGAATATAGGAAACCGGCAAGTGGAATTTGAGAGAGGTTAAACCAATTTTCTTTTTGTAGATCTTTAGACAATTTTAAATGCTTTGCATATAAACTGAATGCTTCAGCCCATCAAACTGAACAACTTTCACTATAGAGGAGCTTTTCTATTTTAGATAGATTACCCACTGAAGATTGAGCGAGAGATTGATTTAATTGTTTGATTGATTTGAGATTGATTGATACCCACTATTTTCTTTTTTCTATGGACCTACACTTTTTTCTTATTTCTATTTTAGCTCCATAGTGTTAGTGAAAGCTGTTCAGTTTGATGGTTTGAAACACCTTTGACACGTAAGTATAATGCATTTAATAGATTCTGTATAACAGGAGTATACATATAGAGATATATACGTAATATTAGAGTGTATTATATAATCATCATCAGCCGACCATCGTCCACTGCTGAACATAGGCCTCTCCCAAGGCGCGCCACAAAACTCTGTCCTCGGCCTTCCTCATCCAGTCGCTCCCCGCTACTTTTTTTAGGTCGTCTGTCCAGCGGGCAGCAGCAGGGCGTCCCACACTACGCCTACCAGTTCGCGGTCTCTACTATAGAACTATGACACCCCATCGGTTGTCAGTTCTTCGGCAGATATGACCAGCCCATTGCCACTTCAGCTTTCTAATTTTCTGACCTATGTACACTTTAATTCTGTGACGAATCACTTCATTTCTGATGTGATCCCTCAGAGAAACACCGAGCATAGCTCTCTCCATAGCTCGCTAATTAATCCTAGCATTGAAATATTATTGTTTAGGTATTTTACCGAAAACCTGACAACACGACAAGCATCGAGACTAGTTTCTAGATTGTTTCTGAAAAATGTCATTAACTTTACTTGGTTAGTATTGAATATATAACCAAACTCCGTTTGTATGGAGCGCGCAGCCAAAACTATCCTATTATGTTTACATCCCGTATACAGGTTGTAAGGAAAAGTATCATTAACCTTTAAACCACATACTCTACCCATCAAACTGAACAACTTTTACTATGCACGCAAACAGATCAGATAAAAAAAACAGCTGTCCCACACTAAACTTCAATACCTACTTGTCTCAAATGTATGCAAAAGCAGATTTTTTTTGCTCCAATCGGTTTGCTCCTGTAGTAAAAGTTGTTCAGTTTTATGGTTAGAGTATGTAGTTTGAAGGTTAATGATACTTTTCTTTTCACCCTGTATAAAACTACATGTACCCACGACTTTGTCCGCGTGGGATCGATGACGCCGCCTGTAATGTAATTACACGCGTTGATCCCTTCTGTCCAATCCCGGGAGAATTACGATACCAATCCCGTGTATTTTTCCGGAATATGCATGCGCATATACTCACGACTATATTCCCCAAGGTAGTCAGAGATATTCTGAAATCACAGATTATCCACGTTTCACTAGTAGTAACGAAACTCTGTCCAGTATGACGGGGGGTGAGCCCGACGCCACTTATAATGGACAGTTGGGTACAATACATGCCTCGAAATTGAAGCATGCAGGTTTCTACACCATATTGTTTTCCTTCACCGAAAAGCCAGTGGTTTCTGGAATATTATGTTTAATATCCAGTCAGACTCTTCATTAGCAGGTTCAATAATGTAAAGTACAACAAAATTAGCTTAAACTATTTTAAGGGGATGATCAGACCATCAAACTGAACAAGTTTTTCTTTGGGACCAACATCGAAATCGCGATATTAAAATTTAAGCTGAACCACTTTTACTGTGGAACGAACTTCGATTCGCGAAAAAATATGTTTTGTTCCTTTAAAAATGCCAATCAATTAGCTAATCGACCAAAAGATTTCCATAGCTGTTTTTTTTTCCTCGATTTTAAACTGAAAATCTTTCACAATGGGTTAACTAAGCGCTCATACAGACGAGCGACACTTTGCGGTCGCAGAGGGTTGCGCGACACACGTGTCGCTCGTCTGTAAGAGCGCTAACGGATTTATATTTACACCCTGTATAAATCGCGATACGTAACACTTCACCCTAAATCTAACTGACAATATCTCCCATTCCATTTAAGTAAATCGCTGAAGTTTGAATTAAATTTGATTTATTAAGAAATTTACGAATTGCCCAAGTTCTTTGGAAGCAATTAAAATGGTTTAATAACGACTAAAATTATTGAACTGATTAAATTGGGTTCGGAGCTGTGCTTAACTCAACCTACGGACTTAATTGCCTATTAGCCCTCCGCATTCTTGCAAGGATTCAAAAAAACCGGCCAAGTTCCAGTCTGGCTACTCGCACACCGAAGGTTCCGTATCGCCACACAATAGTTAAGGCCTCCGCTCATTGCAGCGATAATATCGAGCGATATTATCGCTGCGATTTTGCGATAATTGTTCTCAGTACATTTTGTATGGGGACGCGCGCGATCCTACACACTGCCGCGATATTATCGAGCGATAATATCGCTGCTATTTTGTTCCGACGCAATCGATTTAGTGGTGCTGCGCATGCGTGACATATCGCTCGATAATATCGCGGCAATGTGCGGAAGCCTTTACTTACCAAATCCCATCCCTTTTTTCGGGACCCTTAGTGTAAGACCGACTAACGCTTGGCCAGTTTTTTATAAAAAAAATTATACTGCACTATAATCACACCAAGTTTGACGCCCTATAATTATTAGGTACCGTTTTTAAGATATTGCGAGAAGAAAAAAACATTAATAGTTAACTGGTTTCTTTTATCGCTCCCCCTCGATTTTTTACTTTTTTTTAAATTATTTATCATTAGCTCCAATGAAAAACACCGGTGTCCCACACACAAAAATTTTCAACAATGCAATAGAGGACATCCCCCTCTGCTCAGCTATAAATGACAGGATACCGGCTCAGTACGTATTCGACAAAAAATACAAAATACAACTGTACGAAGAAGACTTCGAGAGCTTAAGGGTATATTTTCGTTTGTGACGTCATCACTTGCTGTCAATTTTCAATAAAAAATGTTGATAATGTTTTGTAAGTTTTCCGTGACCTTTTGTTTCAGCTCCCACCATCGATAAGAAAAGTGTTAAGTATTTTTTGTGAAGAATACCTAGTTAGTAGGTAGGTTTTTTTTCACACAATAAGAAATTCATTACTTAACTAAAACATTTTAAATTAACCAAAGTGGGAAGTTTCGGTTAATTTAAAGTGTAACGTACATACATATCACTTTTTCAAACTAAATACGATCATCACTGTGGGCAAAAAAATTGTGTATAGAGATACAAAAATTATGATTTCACAATATGAAGAGTAACGGAATATGCCTACATAACTAATTAAATTTATTAAACACTTATTTTTTTAAATATTTTTATAGTTTCAAAATTACACATGTGATATTTTTTACTAACCGACAAGGAGGAGATTCTATGATATATATACCGCCGGTATTCTAATTTTGAACATACTGAAAAAAAAAATCACCGACATTTTCGTCAATTCGGTATGTCAAGTTTTTTTTTGGGAGGACAAAATGGAAAACCATTTCGAGATAATTGTCTCAATAACAATATTTTATATGTCAGAATATTAAAAATGAAAGGATTAAACTAAATATCAACTTAAAATAACTGGTCATTCAGAAAAAATATGTTCAATGTGTCAGCATTTGACATTTCATGTTGCCGTTTCTGTTTCCAACATGGAGCAAGAAAGAGAAGGCAGGTAATTTTTATTTTTAAAATTAATTTTTTAAACAACAAAATTAACAACGTGGAGTTCGAATAATTTTTTCGAGCCCACTTTTGCCATTTACAGATAAACTTCATGGATTGAAAAAAAAATGTTTCTTATAATGATATCTTCTATCCGTAAAAAATATAAAATAAAGACAAAAAAATGCTTGACATACCGAATAATTGTGTGAATAATAGATAGATATATAGTAGATTACACACCGAGGGCAGGAAAGTAAGAAAGGTCTCAGATGTCATTTGATTGCTGACCGAGGTGAAGCCGAGGTCAACAAACATGTGATCTGAGGCTTTCTTATTTACTGCCCGAGGTTAGTTTACTATTTTTCTCCTCGACGGAGGTGGAAGGCGGCAACTTCGTTTAGCGCAGCGGGAAGAAAATTTACGCTTTTCGTCCGGAGGGGAGAAAACAACATTTTCTATGTTAGAGATTTTAAAATGAAAGGATTACGGATATTTTTTAAAAAATATAAGGTCGTTTTCGACCAGGAGTGACATTTGACATTTTCAACTGCTGAGCTCACCGAATGAGATTCAAAAATCGTACTCCAGGGCCCTATTCAATAAACGCGACAATTACAGGTGAAAGGCGACAGGCGAAAATTCGACAATTATTTACAGTTCAATAAAAATGTACATTGACAAAATTGTCAAGAGCATTGAGTTCTGCTTACGTAGGTCGTGGGTTCGATTCCCACGGAGGACACCTAGTGACATGTCGCTTTGTGCATTTTTCCCCAGTTTGTTCATATTACAGGCTGAATCACATGATTCCATGCTTCAGATGGCACGTTACGCCGTTGATCCCGGCTACTATCTTTGGTTAGGTACATAAAAACCACGTCAGAGGCCCGTAAGGTGGTCTGAAAAAAACTCTGATACCAGGGCTTGCTGCCCAGTTGCCCACACGATAAGAAGAAGTGTTTAATAAAACAAATACTTATGTCAAGTTTTTCAGGAAAAAATTTCATTATGTCTATTCTATTTTTATTAAATGGCGTTTCCTTGTTAGATTTCGCCAGTGTTAAGTATTGAAGATATATTTATTAGATATTGTACGGTAATAGGATATGGCGATCTCAAAAACCCGTTTTTAAACAAAAACATACACTTGAAACCACCATAAAACGGCGGAGCCACTTGGGCAATCAAATCGCAAGCCGACGACACGTCTACTTGTTACCTCCTTAGCCACGCGACTCCTCTGTCACATGTCACCTGTCAGGAGAAAAATTAATGAACAGAAATATGTCAAATTGTCGCTACAATCCGACAAATTTCTTTTCTCAAACATGCTTGGAAAATTGAGCATTATGTTGACAACCTTCTTTGAAATAAATCGAAATTGCTGTACTATGCGAGCAGTGGCCGGCAATAGTTGTATGAAAATCTATATCTGTCGTAGTTTAGCGGCCAAATAAATTACATAGTAAACTTATATTATGTCGTGTAATTTCAAAATGGAACGATCTTTTAATCCGAAACATGGCAACCAAGGAGGTAACTTATCAAAGGTTTGGTTTAAATTTTGAACTGGCTTGCAAATAAAAAGCTTTATAATGAAAAAAAAAACGAATGGACACTTTAACCACAGATAAGTTATTTACTAGCTTTATCGCAGGAAAAATTATTGTTGTTCGTCATTGATTTTGAAAAGTTGATTAATTTTCATTTCCGCGCATTCATAATTCATAATTCATAATATTTATTGCATAATCATAATAATAACATAATAGCATTGTTTGAGAAAAGCACCATACAAGTCTTGGCCACAACTAGGCATTGATGGACTTACGTATGTGTGCCTTGGCTTCGCCTCGGCCCACATTTAAACGTTCGTCCATCGATGCGTCTTTTGCTGGCCACTGCAGTAATGTACCTACTATAATTTTCCACCATGACATTTTGACGAAATTATCAGATTTTCCACCTGTAATTGTCACGCTTATTGTCACGTTTATTAAACCGGGCCCTGTAAACTCCTCGGTAAATTTGAAAAGTACATAAAATAACTGGCCGATAAGAAAAACAAAATTATAATGTCAGAATTTGACATTTTATGTTGCCGTTTCTGTTTCCAGCATCGAAGTAGAAAAAGAAGGAAGGTGTCTTTTTTAGATTAGCAAAGTTTTTTCTACATGAGTTCGAATGATTTTCTTGTGACCACTTTTGCATTTAGAGATTACCGTTCAAATTCATTTAAAAATGTATTTGTATTGATAAACTAGCTAGCTTTTACGGTTCGCTTTCATTGCAACAAACTATCTTTCATAAAAAATACTTATTTTATAACTATCTCCCATAATCTGTATATTCTTCTGTCTAGTCCCACACCAAGAAATGGTGGTTGGGCAAAAAATCTCGAGAGAAATATATCTCAAGACAATAATTATATTACTACTATTGTATTGTATGGTATAGTCAAAGTGAATTTACGCTATGGTATGGTGCTAAGGGAGCCTCCGTACGTGAGTCCGACTCACATTTGGCCGGTTTTCTTTAAATATAGTAGTTTACTTAACACAATTTTAAAAATATTGCTTTTATGACTAGTGGAGAAAAATTAGCCGTGGAATTTAAATATTCCCATTGTTTTGGCAGACGTGCCTAAACCACTGAACCGATTTTGATGGTTGAGATGTCATTCGACTGCAATTTAAGTCTGTGATTGAGTCATAATTACAAACATGACGTGGATGTACATTGAAGATATTTATAAAAATGTTAATTGGCGGTGTTTGGAATAGGTACCTACGTAATGGAATACATTGAGACCATTTTTAGAATTTTTGTCTGTTTGTTTGTGCACACGTTATTTTAAAACTACTGAACAGATTTGGATTTCACGAAAGCATAGGGCTTAGTTTGGATTGGCATCAAACTAGTACCTACCTAAGTAATAAAATCTTTTCTGTTCAATTATTCATTGAAATTGGTAGGAAGCAAGTTTTTAGTTGTTTTGATATTATTTGCAGTGATTTAATTTCAGAAGTAAATAAAAATTGCATGATTTTCTTATCAAGAATTTTATACTACGTAGGTAATTTAATCTTCTTGCTTAGAATTTATTTGAAACTGTGCGCGACTGTATTGGTAATTGTATATTGAAAAGCCGACCAAAGAGAATGGTCATAGATTTGGTATGCGCTTCTTAGACGACACTGACATAATTGAAGTCATTTCAATTTGATTGAACAATATGACAAAAATTATCCTAGAATTCGTAAAAATTTTTTGGAATACAACATAATTTTAGCTTTAGAAAAATACGAATAGTGAATTATTCCATTCAATTACCTTTGTGTTTCAGTCATCCACAGACGGATCGAGAAAAAAATTGTCGCAAATTATTTTTAAAACATTTGACGCGGACGTGCTCCAGTGACGGCATTTCGCCGTACAATGAAAAAAATCAGAAACAAGGATAATTTTGCAGTTGTCACAGGATGTCAAAAGCTTGAATTTGTTCGCCATTTTGTATGGTAATCACAATATTTGATTTTAAATAATATGTTTTCAAAAATATTAGTGTTTCAGACTGGTATTTCAAAAAATCGATTCATTATGTTTTTTAAATTTATATAAACTTTCTTTTTACGTAAACTGTAAATTCAACAGTGTAACGTAACCCTTCTAAAAATGTTCCTAAAGTAACCCCATTTTTAGCAATATTTCGACGAACAGTGTCCGGATTTTATGCGATTACTAAAATAAATTATATGAAACATACAAAAAAACGATTCATTACATTTTTAAGTAAAGGCAGTTCTTTCATAATAAATATAAAACACTGGATATGCAATAGCATATCACTGAAAACAATGTTCCTAAAAGTAGGGGTTTTAGAAAATATACCCTTAAACTTTAGAGATCTTAGAATCTTCACCGACGGTTCTAAAACTGATACAGGTACAGGTTCCGGCGTCTTCTCGGAGGACCTGCATATCAAGATATCTTCACCCCTAGGAACACACAATACGGTGTTCCAGGCTGAATGCATGGGCATCACCCTAGCAGCCAGAGCGATCAAGGATAGAGCGATTACCAATCACTCAATCAGAATTCTATCAGACAGTATGTCCACACTAATGGCGCTTCAGAGCAATGTTATCACATCAGGCATAGTTCTGGAGTGTCACGAAGTCCTATCAGAGGTATGTGAGCAAAACCACATCACCCTGCAATGGATAAAAGGCCACAGCAACTCGCGTGGCAATGATGCAGCGGACGAACTGGCGAGACGCGGGTCTAGCACAGACGCCATAGGGCCCGAGCCCATTGTACCGCTACCTTTCGGCTGGATCCGCTCGCAACTACGCAAGCGCACCAGTCAAATACGGGACACAATCTGGGCTGCACTAACAGATTGCGAACAGGCGAGGAGCGCTTTACCAAAGGTTAACACTCGCCTTACCAGGAGCCTCTTGCGTCTCAAGAGAGCCCAACTACGCCTTGTTACTGGAGCCCTGACTGGTCATGGTCCCTTTAACAAACATCTTTTTAACATCGGTGTTACTAACAGTCCTCTGTGCAGGGTCTGCATGGAGGTTGAAGAAACAGCTGCCCACGTGCTGTTAGAATGCAACGGGCTAGCACAATATCGGGCACAACACCTCGGATCTCCGGGGTCTCTACCAGAGGCATTCGGCAACATCAACAAGCTGCTGGGCTTTCTGGAGGAACTAGGGTGGCAAGAGTAGTCATCCCCACCTCACGCAAAATAGGCGCTTCAGCCGTAGAGTTGCGGAAAATGAGCCCGCTCAACCAATACCAATACCAATAGCTCCAATGCCATAACTGTCAATAGATTAGATCCAATACAATGATACATATTCTGTGAAAAGAAGATACAGTTCTCTGAAGCTAGGACGGACGGACGGGCGGACAGCGTAGGCTTATGAATAGAGTCCCGTTTTCACCCTTTGGGAACGGAACCCTGAAAAGAAAAATTCTTGAAGATTTTTAGGAAAAACATTTATTTTTTCATTTTGATAGGATTTGGTAATAATTCCCGTTTTCATCTCAAGCATTCGTCTCAAGAACTCAAAGACTAGCCGAATGCTCAGTTATTATAAGACCAAAAAGTTTTTAAGAATATGAAAATATGATTAATGGAGCCTTGCACACCTTCATGAAGAGTCTTAAGAAGGCTCGTTTGGCGGTTCACGAGGGTACACCGTGGTACAACCTACTTTATTGTATGACAGAATAGGAAAATTGTAGTTTTAGCTGTCTTCCGAACAGGATATCGGCTAAAATAATTATTCTACGAAGAAAATTATCAAAAATGAAATTGTAAAGCAGCTATTTAGCTTTGACTTGAGCATAATTTTAAACTCTGTATAGTGAACAGTTCTTTTGTTATCAGGAAAAAACTATTTATTATGGAAATCGGTTTTTAAAATGTAAATTTTTTATTTATAGTGTCAGATTTCATTCTTTTTAAATTTTTATTGTTTTTCTTAGTACATACACTGTGTAAATTTTGTACTAAAATTAAATGTTTCGTAATTTCGACTTATTTAAAAACAAAGGTTCCGTGGTGATTTTTCGTTGGATTTACTTCAAATATTTTTATATTATGCTTTTTTGTTTTTTTATTCTTTTGAATTCAAATTTATTTAACAAATGGCATAAAAAAAAGTGTATATACTATTTTTTTCCAATTTTACATGATTTTTTGTTACTTACTTAAGAAAATTTTTAGGGGGATTTTCAATTTAAATGATAACTAGAATTATAATCTAAGATATAAAAGAAAAAAAAACCGGCTATTATAAATTATTTACATTCGGCATACAAACGACCCGTAACTTTACTGGAGTATTTTCTTATTGCTTAAGGCAAAGGCACAAAAACAGCCAGTATTACAAGTACACAGTGCCAGTAGGAAGTACACATAACATAATGTACCTATACGCCTATTATCCCTAATGGATCAGAACCTCAGTTCACCAAAACACCAATATGTATACAGAAAACCACTTTCGACAAAATTCGCATGGGCATATTATACTACATAGATCTAGTTAGCAATATTATATGAGCACAGAATGGATAACCGTACTAAATGTGACTTGGATAAATACATTATAAACTCTATTTATAGTACACGTAAGTCCTAAAATAGGTGACAGAGTACTTATGCGAGCCAAGAATTTTTATAGGTCGAAATATGAAACTGTAGTTTGTTTGTTGTTTGTTGTTAATCTATTACGCATTGTATATTTTCTATTTTCATGTGTAACGGACAAAGTTCGTATCCATTGGATGTTGTTCGCATGACCAACTACAATCGATTTTGAACAGAGTATCTTTGAATCAAATTAAAGATTGAAAATTTTGTCTCGGGCGGGACTTGAACAACATGGCTGTAACATGTTTATAAACAACTAGTGTTTTCCCGCGACTTCGTCCGCACAAATTATATACCAGATTTTAAGTCAGATCATAAGCTATCAAACAAAAAATAGTTCATCAAAATCGGTTCAGTAGTTTTTGCGTGATGCGCGAACAAACAAACACACAAACAAACAGACAAACAGACAACATTTCTAAATAAAAAAGGTTGATTTCGAGTAGGGATACCTAAAAACCATATCGTAATCTTTTTTTTGTAAATATCTTCAATGTACAGACACACTTCAGTTACAGAGTTTTATAATAGTTTTGATTTGATTTGATTAGATTAGATAACATTTATAAACATTACAAATTACATTATAACATTTTTTTTTTATATTTTTTTTTTTAAGCATGTTGCGGATCTCTAACTGTTTATTTAAGGTTTTGACGAAGCATGTTGCTGATTACCGGCTGTTTTTTTATAGTAAGATTGACGAAGCTTGTGCTGACTGCTTGTTTTGTGTAGAAATTAATGAATTAATTATTAAATAAAGTTTTATTTGTTTATAAAAGACTATGTTTGCGTTAGGTAGGTACTGGAACTTGTTTCAACGTTTCAATAGTAAATTATTTTTAGCTTATACATGACAGATCGTTTGACATATTTTAAGAAGTGGTGAAACTAAATCCTCCAGGTTATTATGAAATACTGATTTATTAAAATTATTGGCAACAAGGTAAAAAAAAAAAAAAAAAATTTGAACCTTGTTATTCTAGGAGCCCGCCACGATTGGCTTCTGGTCTAAACGAGCCCAAAATACCGTTTTATGGCCAAAGCTATGCGTTGGACCAGAAACGAACCGGAGTGGGGGTCGCAGCCCTTGTCTCGGAGCCGTCGGCTCAATTCCTTGACGAATTTGACGGTCCTTTGACTCTACACCCCAGGGGTTGGCTGTCTCCACGGCGAACGAGACAAATATGCAGTAAAAATGTTTATAATGTGAATGTCGCTGTTTTTGGAAAAAAGATACTTTGGCGCACGTATAAAATGTTTTCGTAACTATATCTTTTGGGATGTCGGTGTCCCATTTGCTTTTTATTTTGAAAAAGTTATGCAAATATTTAATGTTCTCAGTGTAACAATAAATACCTATGATTCACCCGAAAACAAATAATTTCGACACCTTTATCTTCACATTTACAAATTCAAGAGATTGTCTTTCGACAAAGTCTTCGCTCAAGCAAAATTAATAAAATCTCTGAAATAGACGTAAAATATACTCTTTAAATCCATTCTGAGGCAAGAGTTCAAACCTTTAGAAGATACTTGTCAATTAGATAAGAACAAGAGTAGGGTAACAATAAATTACGTTTTTTATTTGTTGTGACATACATACCTACAAGCTATTACCCGTCTATCATGGGAAAAAAAGCACTGCAACTGTCGATTCCAGGACAGAGAACAAGAGGACTGATGGATGAACACAGTTTGCAGTGGTATGACTGAGTTAATAAGAGACAAATTGTTATAACTTATAGTTAAAGTTTGGTAAGTTGACGAAGCATGTTGCGGATCTCTAACTGTTTATTTAAGGTTTTTACAAAGCATATTGCTGATTACCGGCTGTTATATTATAATAAGATTGACGAAGCTTGTACTGACTGCTTGTTTTGTGGAGATAAATAGTTAACACGGACCTGAAAGAAATACGGACCGAGTATTGCACTAAAAAAAAAGAGGTGAAGCATGCAAGGTAATACCTACAATCTCGTTTGTTCTACAAGGGACCTACACTCACACAGATGCACTAGCTCTAGGCGTAGGTCCGACAACCCGTCACCTTATGTACCGCGTGACAGCACGCACACAAAAGAAATGGGTGCTTCACTCATGATAAGATGACATTCCGTCTGGTTCTTCTTTTAAGTCTGTGATAGTTAATTGGTTTTTAATTTAATTTCATGTCTCCGAAGAAGATTTCAGCAATAGGGGGAAGTAGAGAGAAAAATCTAGTATGTCATTTTAAAAAGCCAAGAAGAGCGAGAGAGAGAGATTAACTCACTACGATAATCTCTTTCGTGGTGAGAATCTTTGCTACCAGTAGTGCGATTTTTGAAACCAATTCTCTGAGCTGAGCTCAGACAGTAGACAGATGTCTACTGCTTATTTGACTTTCAAAAATCGCACTGCTGAGCTCACCGAATGAGTTTCAAAAATCACACTCCTGCACCTTAAACATGCCCTAAATATGCATTATTTGAATTATTATCTCTCGGTCGCAGTATACTTCTCTTTGTATTCTATCGGATGAATATAAAATACTTCGTCTCACAGGACTGTCAAAACATTTACTAATATTGTAGTCACCCTACATAAAAGCAAGATCAGTCAGACAAGCCTTGAGGGTAGAGTCAACAATTTAATTTCACTTCACCGTAAGACACGTGAATTGTGCTCGGCACAGGTTTGATTATGTTTGCTTTTTGAGGCGAATCCAGAGAGATTTTGATGGGCTGATTGTTACGTAATTATTGTGTTTGTTTTAATTATTATATCGAACGAAAATACGTAATTTCTGAATTTTAATAGTAGGAAAGTTTGTCGTTTAAATTTTCAATGGATTAGAATTTTTGTATTTCATTTGAAATGTACAAGAATTCATACATATTCAACTGAATAAATTCTCTTCAAGTTAAAATTAACTTCATTGCTTCATTAGCATGATTTGGATGGGGTGCTTGACTTTGATTCAATTCGTGATTGTGAAGTAGATTATTGGTTCATGATTAAAACGATGTATGGATGTGAATGGGGCGAAAGAGGCGGAAAGGTCCGAACTTCATTGTAATACAGTTGACATTGGAGCGAAATTGATCACGCAATTGCGAAGTTCGAATGTCCGGGTAGAGGCCCTGGGTGTTAGGGTAAAAAAACAGTTGCATCACTTTAAGGGGTAATTGAAACATCTCTTTCGGGCTGGATAGAAACTTTGCTACAATAACAAACTATCTTTATAAGCATGCATTTGCAGCGTGTACGTAGTACTTCCTAATGGGTAGTAATAAAAGCTCCGATAATAAATTTAAAAATGTCCTTACTAAAAATATAATATTTACTGCCCGAAATACTAAATCTCCGACTACTTCTGTCCGACTAAAAATGACGAAACGACCGAATGATATACTTAAATCTCAGAAAAAATCTTATGACTATTAATTGCTGTAATACTTTTTTACCATATAAAATTATGTTCTACTGATAACAATGCTTTGTAATTATTACCTTTACTTGCCAACTAGAAATTCATCAATTACATTTAATTTTTCATAAACTCTGTGCTATTTTTACTACAATGTTATACTTAAATTTCTATTGTTGGCGCTTGTCCAGAAAGTTATTAAAAATACAAAAATGTACTTACTATAATCATGAATTCTAGTTACTACTAATCTAATCTATCTAACCTAACCTAACCTATAACTTTTAAAAAAAAATCTCAACTTTAAAAAAAAAAAGTTTTTTTTTTTTTTTTTTCCTTAACCAAACCTAACCTAACCTAACCTAACCTAAGTTTTTTTTTTGTAAACATTTTTTTTAGTCTACTATTTAAAACAGTAGCGATTCGGTTCTGCCACTCGCCGGCCGCTGCCGCGGCACGCTCGCTGCGCTCGCTCGGCTCGTGGGGCTGGTCGCAAGAAACCTAACCCGCTCGTCGCTTCGCTCCTCGCTAACCCAACCGAATGCATTTTGCTCAAACGCCGTTCGCGCGGTCCGACCAGTTTCGGTATTTTCATCAATGTTGAGAGTTAAAAAATATATTTGGTAACCAACACTAGAAAATTAAATAACTCATAAAATTCGTAAAAGAATGATTATTTTGACATGACCTCTGTTGTCAGTAACCCAGTAATCTCGTCGGAGGTTCAGTATTTTATTCAGAAGTTTAGTTTTGTTATTCAAAGTTTAATATATTTATAAGTAGAAATGTAATTTGATTGTGTTCATAGGTGTCAGCAAAATTTAGGTATTTTATTCGGTATGCTTTGAATTTTTTTGTCGGTATATTATTATAACGCTGGTAAATTAGAATAAAAGTCGGACAGAGATAGCTGGAGATTTATTTATTTGTCGGAACCAATATTATTTCCCCTTCCTAATTAGCGAGGCAAATTTTTTTTTAGGATTCCTTTGTCGACAAGAAACCCTTATAGTTTCGCCATGTCCGTCCGTCTGTCCGTCTGTGTGGCTATTCGTGGCTTAGCTCAGAGAATCTTTGTACTAGAAAGCTGTGTTTTTAAATTAGATTCGGCATGGGTATACATATTAATGAGGATGAGAATGGACAGAGTTTTGTGGCGCGCCTTGGGAGAGGCCTATGTTCAGCAGTGGACGATGATAGGCTGATGATGATGATGATGATGATACATATTAATAACGCCGGGAAAGTAGTAAAATAAACTCTTGAAAAACATTTTTTAGAGTATCTCCCCGAAACGTAAAGTGGGGATGATTTTTTTTCTCGTCGTCCCATGTTGGTTTGGTCGTTCAAAAATATTGTGTGTCTGCGAAAACCATTTTTCGATTCTGATGGGATCCGTTTGCGAAATATGAAGCCGCAAAATGTCAATACCCCCCAAGTTATTCTATTTGATGGGTAGAGTGTGTGGTTTAAAGGTTAACGATACTTTTCCTTACACCCTGTATAGTTTTAACGCAATTGCCATGGAAATTGAAATCGTACCAAATCTACTTTAAAAAATGAGCAAGGTTTTGCTCCCCCCAAAGCTTTGTGACTATAATATCTACCTACTGATTTCCTTTGCAAGCAAATACATACACTACCTTTCAATATGTTATTTTCCCCGAGGAAAGTAGAATAAAATACATCATTCTTTTGTTTCCAAAGTTTTTAGGGTTCCATCAAAACTGTTTATGGTTCGTTCACATGTCCTACATTTAAGTCAAAATATTTGTTTAAATAGTATAAGGCTTTTCGACAGTTAGTCCATTTAACTTCATGAACATAATTTGTTTCTTTAATAAATAAATGTAATCCATTTGAAAGATGAATTCGATAACGTGTCGTCAAGACATGAGGTGCGATTCATCGACAAGTGTACTATCAGTTAAGGGGTTGGCGCGCTCCATACAAACGTACTATGGTGATATTTTCAATCTAACCAATTTAAGTCAATGACATTTTGCAGAAACAATCTAGAAACAAATCTCTATGCTTGTACTTTACGTTAAAATGTATAGTTTTAATGTTACAGTTCCTCAAAGATTTCCAAACAAATTTTAAATTAATCCTAGAATTAAAACTGTATATTTAAACGATTATCTGACTTCATACAAGCTATAGCTAGCTAGCAGCAAGCTATTCGCTTCTAGATTGTTTCTGAAAAATTTCATTGAGTATAATTGGTTAATATTTAAAATATCACCATAGTACGTTTGTATGCAGCGCGCATTTGCGCTCTCGGAATAAACTTCTCTTAAAATAACAATGTGCATGACCTTGCTAGCAAAATGTGACGTCACTCAATCACACGAACTTCATTCGAGTCGTTCTAATGATGTTTCCTTTACATAGAGTCTATGTTCCTTTACAACCGAGTGAAGTTATCCAACGGCCCTTCAAGGTAATGCACATTGTTATTTTAAACTGATAGTATATTACCAGTAGCTCTTCGGTTTTTTTTATTATACTGATACGTACGTGCTTTTACGTTTGAAGTAGGTAGGTAGATGACTTCTGTAATGTGTCGTTTTTACGGTTCTGTACACAAAGGGTGCCAACGGGATCCTATTTATAAGCCAACGGCTGTCCGTAACAGAATATCCATTATTATGGTGTATTTGCTAACAAATAAAAAAAAAATACAATAATTAAGGGGGTTTTAGAGGGGTTTTTTGTGTTTGCTCTATCTTAAAAATGGTAACAAATAAAATAAAGAAATAAAAATCGTAGGTACATAGTACAAAAACTTGGCGTGATTATAATGCATACCCTGGAGTTGCTTTGTGGGTCTGCTATTGGGTGGTCACGTGCGCGTCGGTTGCCCCATCCCCGGCATACAGTGGAACTCCAGTGGTGGCTCAGGATATTGTTCTTTTATAAGAACAACCCTTGAAGTCACCAAAATATCAATATAACCGTACAACGTCAAGCACTTTTGCTATAAAAACTCGACATTGGCAAAATCATCATTAACCAAAGATGGCAGCCATATTTTTAAAAATAGAATAGAATAGAATGCATACTCTAATGTCAAAAACAAACAAAACAAATAACAAAAACCGGTCAATTGTGTGTCGGTTTTTTTGTAATATTGTATGGTGGTACGGAACCCTCCGTGCGCGAGTTCGAATTTCACTTGGCCGGTTTTTTATTAAAACAGTAAACTAAAAACAGTAATGTAATCCCACACACGTGCTGACAGTGGAAAGATGGTCTAAAATAAAATGGTGTATGTTGAAATAACGTAAGGTGGACGAAGCTTTTAATAGGTAGGTATAGTGCTTATAATAACTTTCGACTTATAAGAATTTTAACAACCTGGTAATATAATATCTATACCTACAGGGTTTAAAAATCAAACAGGGTGTTTCAAATCTTCGAACTGAACAACTTTCTGTCAGCTGTTCCATAGAAAATGTCAATAGCTACTCGACAAAAATGTACGAACCAGCTATTTTTTTTCGCGATTTCAAAGTTAGTCCAATAATAAAAGATGTTCAGTTTGATGGTCTGAAGCACCCTCTAAATCTAAAGTACCTATTTAAGTTTACACCCTGTATAATGATGATTCACTTCACATCTCCTAAGCCTAATGTAGCATAATCAACTTAATATTTTGGTTGTACCTGTAATACAGCTATATTAAAATTAAATACGGTAGGGGAAGAAGAGTAACCAAATTATCGTAGATAATGGAACTATATCGAACATCATAATTTAATATAATTATAACAATTTATACAAGGTGTTACAAAAATACAAATAAACATTTAAGGGGGTGGTTTAGAGTCTAAACTACCATCAAACTGAACAACTTTCACAATGGGACCAATATCGAAAGAGTGTAAAAAAACGGATGTTCCATACTAAACTAAAAATTTACTCGAGCAGTAGCAGCGATAGCAGAGAGCGATAACAGATTTTTTTTCGCGATTTCTATGTTGGTCCCATAGTGAAAGTTGTTCAGTTTGATGGTCTTAACAACCCTCTTAAAAGTATTAAATGTTTATTTTTACTTTTGTAACACCCTGTATAGGTAGCAATTCTATCTTCTAAGCCCGGATTATTCTTAGTTTAAGATTAAGATAAAATACGTATAGGTTGTAAGTGACAGCCTAGCAAAATACTGAAACGGTGAACTCAGACCATCAAACTGAACAACTTTCCCTGTAGACTCTATACTTAGTTAATTTTTTTTCTCGTTTCCTGCTGAGGTAGGCTCTATAGTAGGTATAATGCCTAACTAGAAACGCGTAAAAAAAATAGCTGTCCCATACTGACTTTGAGTCGGGTAAGTATAACAGTTTTGTATTGGACCGTTTCAGTATTTGCTAGGCTGTCAATTACACCCTGTTATAGTCCAAATGATGACCATATTAGGGCTTGCTGAAGTTTCGGACCGCACCCCAATCACCCAGAGAGCATCAAACCTTAATTAATGTCACCTTTGTCCTTCTTCCAAACTTTCTGTGCGAGAACAAGAAACAAAGTATAAACTAACTGACAGACAGACTTCTTTAGTCACGGAATCACTATTCTTTGTCGAACCTATTCTGTGACTTGAGTAAAATCACAGTCATCCTTTAAAGTAATAAAACCGATACACCAGGTATCATAATAATGTAAAAGAAATATAACAAGATCATAACAAAAATACGTGTATCTTTGAAAGGTATGGTGGATAGAATCGAGCCGTAGAACATTTTCCAATTCGCTGGTTAAACGAACCATGTGCTTTCAATTTACTAAACAACGTCGCTTTACATCGATCGCTTTGTACATGTTTGTACACATATAGGTACAATATACATGTATGTACACTTCATGTTGATAATCTGTCACAAAGAGATTATACCTTAGGGCATGCTGGAGCCATAACTATTGCAAGGCTATCCACTTTTTTGACATTAATGTTTGTATGTCAAATGGTAAGACAAAAGGCACAAAAACTGACTGCTTTACACAACTTTACACAACTTCACACACACTAGCACGACAAAAACTGGACAGCCGCATAAAAAAATATCTATTGTTCCATCTCCTACTACTATTATGGTACCTACGTCATAAGGCGTATCATCCCGGGACCACGACTCTCCATACTAATCGATGCGAACGAGCGCGTGACTCCGGTCAGAATTCAGTTGTTTTCTTTGAAAAATTAGACGATTTTTTATTAATTTCGAAAAAGTGAGAATACCACATCATTCTAAATTGTGTTGTGAACAATTTTATAAATTTTCATTTTCTTCCGATTACAAATGTTACAGTAAAATGGTCACAACTGGAAGAAAAAGGGTGACTTTAGATTCCCTTTTCTTCGGTTTTATTAATTAAAATCGATTTCTAGAAAAACCACATCACTTCTCATATCGTGTAGATGGTTCAGTTAATTTTTCAGCTCAAAAAGTGCCATAGTTAATGAATAAAATAGTTACAATGTTACCCAATTTCATGGTAAAACCAGAAGGTAGCGCCTTACTTCAATCGTAAATTGATGCGGACTCTATGCTTTAGAATAAAGAGGTCCTTGCTCTGAGCTCTACCAAGTTTACCAGTTTAGATTTTCCGACTGCGATGGAATTATAAAAACTAAATACCTACTTACTTATCCCTAACTATTCCCTACTATATTATAATCCAATCATTTTGGGGTTTGACTCTGACAGTAATTCTTCTAACGCTGAAACTTTGCAGTCTGATAAAGTAAAGTATACAGATTACGGTTGACAAATAATCTAGGTTTCATTTTTTCCGGACCTAGATTATTAGTCAACCGTAATCTGTATACTGTACTTTATCACACTGCAAACTTTCAGCGATAGAGGAATTTTTTTTTAGGGTGTCCATACAAGGAAACTCTAAAATGATAGGACTAATTATGCTTATACAGGATCCAACTTAATATACTGACGGTTTTTTAAGACGATGTTCGTTCAAACTGAACAACTTTCTCTATGGGACCAAAATTGCAATCGGGAACAAAAAATCTGTTTTCCCATACATATTTTGGGTAGAGTATGATTGCAGTTTTTTATGGAACAGCAGATTTTTAATCGCAATGTCGCCATTAGTCCCGTAATAAATGTTGTTCAGTTTGATGGTCTGATTATCTCTACAAAATACCGTCAGCATGTTAAGAAGGACTCTATTCAAGGTCCTTTTGAATATGCTGAAATTTTTTTAAGGCTATGATCAGACCGTCGAACTGAACAACATGCTATGGCACCAACATTGAAATCGCAAAAAAAATCTGTTGTTCCATAAAAAACTGCAAACCTGAAAAAACTGTCAGGATATTAAAAGGGGACCCTATATGTTAAAATTTCAATGTGATTGGTCCGGTAGTTTATGTAGAGATATGTGCACAAATCAACACAAATAATTTATTATAATTAAACTGAACAACTTTCTCTATGGGATCAAATTCTTTTCAAACGCTTTTGTAAGTAAGGATGGGAAAAATCCGTCTTAAGACTCTCCTCTACTCAATATCCGGCTTTCGCTTGCCGCGTCCGTGATGAAATACCAACTTCTGGGCAAAAGACTTACTTAACTTCAGTGATCGCTTCCAATGGATGGATGCTTTTCGCGGATGTTCTGAGGTTTCATAGTATCTCTGACTACCCCCTTGGGGGAATATAGTCAGGAGTACATGCTTATGCTTATCGCTTCCGATACTGAAGCTCTTCTAAGCCATCAAGCGCAAGTATTAAGTTACAGATTAAGTCTCCACTCGACACATAACTGGGAAGTAGGAACTAAAGCTGCACATCCTAATGTACTAGTAGACGGAAAGTTTTAACTCTTAGCAAGCTTTTAGTGTTGCCGGGAGCTTGAGAAAGACAGTAGAAAACTGTTATAAAAGATGCGGGGTACACAACTCGGACAATTACCCTGCGGCGGCGCTAATCTGTGAGAGGCGAAGTTTGTTAGAAATTATTTTGTGGGAAGTTTCAGACTTATGTAGCTGCGAAGCTGTGTTCAAATTAATACGAGCTAGGTATCTCATTCTATTTTTATACAGGGTGTAACAAAACACGATAGTAATATTTCGACCCCTCTGGCCTCAATAGTCGTAAACGCCATAAAGGACTTTTTACAGGGGAATACACCGATCGATAGAGCGAAAAAAATTAAACAAAACTGCTTTTTTTAACTCATTTTGTCCAAAAGTGGCGTTTACGACCTTTGAGGCCAGAAGAGTCGATTTATAGGGGTGGTTTGGATCATCAAACTGAACAAATATCACTATGGACACAATGCCGAAAATAATGTATCTGCTGTCCCATACAATCATTAATTGAGACGAGAAGGCACTGCAGTTTTGTATGAAACAGCTGATTATTTTTTCGCGATATCTAAGTTTTATCCATATACTAGGTGCAGTTATTAATATAGTGAAAGCAGTTCAGTTTGATGGTCTAGTGAAAATTATTCAGTTTGATGGTCTGACCCATCCCTTTAAATCAGTGGTGCCCAACCTTTTTTCGACCAAGGACCACTTTGATTGTTTTGTTGTTAACAGGGACCACAAAGTTCAACAATCTTAAAGTTTTTAAGACATTTCATTTGCCATTATCATATAGGTAATAAACAAAAAGTTCAATTCCAACGGATATTCATGCCACACGCCACAAATTGCTTTCAAAACATTGGCGTAGCATTTGTTTCTATCGCAAATTATTAGCAATTCTTTCATTTATGTGCCGGACCCTCCTGCGGACCCTTCCGAGGCTCTCACGGACTACCTGTGGTCCGCAGACCATCGGTTGGGAACCACTGCTTTAAATATAACTAGGGTGTTTTGTTACGCCCTATAGAGGAAGAAAAGCGACAGATACTTACACTTTGAACACACCTTTGCGGTTAAGTCTGGCGCCCGGCTGACAGGGAAATGTGGTAACGTTCTCACTTAACTACACATATTATGCTGACGCTTTTGTCCCATGGGCGGAGGCTTACTGCCGCTAGACACTCTTATTCCTGAGTCCTGACACACAACAAACATATTTTCATGACGGTGTGACGAACGTAGGAATTTCTATGTTTTTCCAAATTGTAACTCCGTATTGAAGGCAATAAAATTGTCTCCGAAACTTCCGAAAGTCTTCGACGTTGACTGTTGGCATTTGGCACAAACATAAGCATTGATAGCCTATAGCCCAGTCATGTTACGAAGTTTTGTTAGGAAGAGTAGGGAGTAATTATAAATTGTACTCTTAAACTGTTACCTGTACAATTTAGTGACAAAAAGACTACCTGAAAACAAATTTAAAAAAATCAGTGGGCAACACAGAAATCAAAATTGTACCTCACAGAAGGCCCAGAACCAAACTTTATAATTTCAATGTCAATGCACTCATTTTAATTAGATTCAACAAAATAAATGACTTTTGAGCAATTAAATTGCCATCGAAATTTAAAAAATGAATTATTCATTAGAAAATACAAATGTGTTTTTTCAAATCTTTCTATGTAGACAGTGTTTGAAGGGTGTATAAAGCCTTAAAAATGTGAAAAACAAAATTGACTATAAAATGTAAAATTTTAAATTTGGAGTTGTTGCGGACGTGATTTTTTTTATTTTTTTTTATTTCTAGGCCCCAATTGGCTCTTAAAAAGTACACAGAAAAAAAAGATTAATTATACCTCGCTCAAACCGTAAAATGACTGGGCTACTATTAGGTTTTGAGAAACATATCCGATTACAATTACAGCGAGCATTTTATTAGAAAAACTGTTAGGTACGTCGGCGTGAATGCAACAAAGAAATCGAATCTAATCTAATTTTTATGTACATTGAGCGCGTTAATAAAACAAATAGCTGTCCCATACATTTTTGTTGAGCAGTTTTGTATAGAACAGATGATTTATTTTTCGCGATTTCGAAGATGACTGCATTGTGAAAGTTGTTCAGTTTCATGCTAGGGTGTTTTGTAACATTCTGTATAAGTACAGTCAGCAGCAAAAAGATGAATACACTTTTACTACGTCGTAGTAAAAACGTAAACACTTTAGTACTACGCGTATACCAAAGTGTTTATACTACGACGTAGTAAAAGTGCATACATCTTTTTGCTGCTATACGTTTTTACTACGACGTAGTAAAAGTGTTTTCATCTTTTTGCTGCTGACTGTACTAACAGGTATAAAGTAACGCGTAGTACTATAGTGTATACATGTTTATTCTACGACGTAGTAAAAGTGTATTCATCTTTTTGCTGCTGACTGTACTAACAGGTATATAAGTAAAGATGTAGTGAATTGTGGCTGTTAAGATAATTATCAGCTCAGGAAAGGTCCGTAAATGTTCCAAGTAAATACTTACACAACCTAATCCCTAAATTCACCACTAATTACCCACTGTATTATGCATATTATTCTAATCCCTTCGATGATAGGATAATGGACCTTATTTCTATTTGGTTTTGAGTTCAATCTTGACTGAATGTTTAACATTGAAATAATCTATTTTATAGGGAAGTCGATTAGGCTGGTAATAATGGCTCTACTATACATAGGTTAATGAAATTATACAGGGTGTAAAATTAAATGCGTTCAGTTTGGTGGTTTTTATATGTAACGCTATTAATTCTACACCCTATATAACCACGCGCTTTAGAAAGCAGGCAGATTGAAAAATACTGGAACAAGTTTACAATTGCTGATTGCTGCAAGGCTCGATTTCTCGGGGTGGCATGCTAGAAACCCAGAACATGTCATTATAATATCATAGATTAAATATGTATATTGTAATATATCGAGTCCAAGTTTTTATGTTTTGCTCTGTCTGTGGCTAATAACATTTGGACCACCCCATTTTCTCCCCATGGGTTTCGTATGTTGCGACTAAAAGGAATAAGTGCGTTCACACACGATGACGCACTGACGAGGCAGGAAACGTCAGTCCGTCATTTGTGAAGCAAGGAGTTGTATAAAACCGCACGTAGAAGTAAACACGGTGACGCATTGACACACCGGGTGTGGTTCTATGGACTGACATCTGCCGCTCCGTCAGTGCGTCATCGTGTGTGAACGCACTAAAGGTTTCTTATAGTGTATTTATGGGCGAAAAGCTATCCACATATTAATATCATCTTAAAACTGAAAACTGACAGTTGTTCAGTTTGATGGGGTTACCTATCGTACTTTCGAGTTCTCCGAAATCGTTACACTTTTTATTGTTTCCCTTTTTTTTTGTTTCCCCGAAATATTATTCGCCATATTTTAAAGAGCCAGATTTTTTTTGTCCTTTTTTTCTTTTAACCAATGAATCAAAATTCTGTAACACAGTTTTCCAAAGTAATGTAAGTCAGATAATTTACTTTTTCGAATATTTGTTTTTCCGTATAGTCACTTTTCCGCAGAAATATTTAACCTAACCTTTCCTAGAATTTTTAAAAAAACCAGATTGTTTTTCTCAGACAGGGGGCGTCCATCCCACTGCACCTTCAACATACATATAAGCAAACAAGCAAGCATGCAGCAAGCAAGCTAGCATTCAGCAATCAAGCAAGCATGCAGCGAGCAAGCAAACATGCAGCAAGCAAGCAAGCATGCAGCAAGCATTTTGATGCTCCGCTCGCTTCGCTCGCTCCGCTAAGTGTCTTACATGTTCTAACCTAACCTAACCGACAATTTTAAAATCACCAGTTTGTTTCTCTCAGTCAGGGGGCTTCCGCCCCCCGAACCCCCCTCGCGGGGGGCGCAGCCCCCCTGCACCCCCCAAAATGCATACAAGCAAGCAAGCAACATGCAAGCAAACATGCAGCTAGCAAGCAAGCATGCAGCAAGCAAGTAAGCATGCAGCAAGCATTTTGATGCTCTGCTCGCTTCGCCCGCTAAGTGTTTTACATGTTCTAACCTAACCTAAACTACAATTTTAAAACCACCAGTTTGTATTTCTCAGGCAGGGGGTTGCCGCCCCCCGCACCCCCCAACATGCATACAAGCTAGCAAGCAACAAGCAAGCAAGCATGCAGCAAGCAAGCAAGCAAGCAGCATGCTAGCAAGCATGTTGGTGCTATAATCCTGGTATCATGTATCTACTAGGTAATTATTACAGAAAACTTTACTGTGTTGTGTCCTAGCCATACTATGGAAGAAGTTGCTTCTACATTTTAAAACTTCGAACCCAGAAGACCGTTGTCAAAAGAAAAAAAATGATTATGAAATTCTGATTTTAAATTTTCTGGAAAATGATACTTCTGTCAAGTCTTTATAAGGAGTAACAAATGTATGTGTAACAAAATATCTGTCACTAGAAACTTCTATAAACCGTTTTCGAACAACTGAAATTCGGTCAGTGAAATTTCGAAAGTAAGATAGGTTACCGTTTGATGGTCTGAGTTCACCGTTTCAGTATTTGCTAGGCTGTCATTTACACCATATGTGTGTCTGTTGTATTTCCAAGTTTATCAACCGTTCGGTTCGGAGCTCTACCTATAAATAGGAAATTAAAAAAACGGTCAAGTGCGAGTCAGGCTACTCGTGCACCGAGGGTTCCGTACCACACAACATATTTACTTACAAAAAAAAAATGTTTTCTCCGGGTCATTTATCGGGAGCGAGACCGACTCACACTTGGCCGGTTTTTATTATTTGTTGTTATACTGTAGAGTTTGCTCTATAATCACACCAAGTTTTACACTTGTATGTATTACCGTTTTTACGATAGAGCGAGATGAAAAAACGTTGATAATTTTTTTATTAAATGTTTTGAAATCTAAACTATTATAAAACTGTAACTGAAGTGTGTCTGTACATTGAAGATATTTACAAAAAAAAGATTACGATATGGTTTTTAGGTATCCCTGACTCGAAATCAACCTTTTTTATTAAATTTTGTCTGTCTGTTTGTTTGTGGGTTTGTTTGTTTGTTTGTTTGTTTGTTTGTTCGCGCATCACGCAAAAACTACTGAACCGATTTTGATGAAACTTTTTTTGTTTGATAGCTTATGATCTGACTTAAAATCTGGTATATAATTTGTGCGGACGAAGTCGCGGGAAAACACTAGTGTATAATATTAGTAGTTAACAAAGCTGTTAGCTGCCATAATAACGCACATTCTGTGGAAATTTCAATTGTCTTCCTATAGACAGACATTATCCGTCCGTCTGTCTATGAATAGGGTCCCATTTTCACCCTTTGGGTATCATCACCATCATCATCTTATTTAAGAGCTACGCTCTTGTCGGTAGAGTATTCGCCAATCCTGTCTCTTTTCCGCTGGCGTCTTGAGTTCTTGATACGACACGACATCAACCTTTTCCTTCACTTGGGCTAGATAACCCAATCTTGGGCTAGAATCTAGATAACCCTTCGGGTACGGAACCCTAAAAACTATCCAATCAGCACTCTATACAAACACTATTCGAGCTCACATGCACGTATGCTGCATATTCGGTATCTCGCTTCAAATATATGCTCCAGTGAATTAACTTTATACTTCGACATTTTCCATATGTACGTTTTTAAAAGATTTTTTATTCGCTGTTGTATAGCTTGCCCTCAATCTCTTCGATGAATCTATTCGTTTTTTATACCAATTAGTACCTACCTATTGCCTTTGTTGATTTTGGTTTTAATGAAAGGAGGATCGAAAATATCCGATTTTAAAAAGTCCATACAATACTTTATGTGATACTTCCTGGCCGCGCTACAGACCTATCAGTTAACTCAAAAAAATTTACTCAATTTTTACTCTTTTTGTGCTACCATAAAAAAAATGTAGGTACACCATCGGGTTCACGAGAAAATAAGCAATGTTTAGGGTGCGGCTGGGAAGCATCCTTACCAACCCCTTAGGGGTAAAATAGATCTATAAAGGTCGCAGTAGCTATTGGTCGCTGACCAAGCCCTTACAACCAAACCCCTTATTACCCCCAGACTGATTAGAATAAGCTCCCCTTTTTATAAAAGGAAAAACTTGAAATGTTTCTAAATCTAGTCATTGATAGAAAAGATTCTCCGAACAATCTCATCGGAGACAAGAGGTATGACAAACTGATATGAGGTTTTTGGCCGGTAGGAGTCCGGCACTATCTGGGTCTTCCTTCCCAGATGTCCATGATGGATTTTCCTCTTTTTGTCACATTTAAAAAAAAAAAAAAAAAAAAAACCAAACCCCTTAGGGGTTAATTTTCGAAAAATCCTCATGCTCTCCTACATCCTCTGGTTATCCAATATTTTCATGTTTCTATTCTTCACCGGTTTAAGCTGTGCGTTGTCTGTCAGTCAGTCAGTCACGCAACTAGATTTAGGGCCTGTTTCACCACTTATGAGTATGTTCTTGTTAGCTTATCCGACAGATATTTTGCCATATTTTCATACAAAATACGTCAAACTATCTGTCGGATAAGCTAACAAGAACTTACTCAGAAGTGGTGAAACGAAGGGCCGTTTCAAAAAAGTTTTTCTTTTATTTGTGGTACTAAAATAAATGGTCCGAAATTCGAAAAGGGGATCCTTGAAATTGTACTTCACTTCCTAGGGGCCCGTGGACTGAAAAAGGTCAAGTGGATTCACATACGATGACGCATTGACGGAGTGGCAGACGTCAGTCCGTCATTTGTGAAGCAAGGAGTTTTATGAAACCGCTCGTAGAAGCACACACGGTGACGGATTGACGTACCGTGTGTGGTTCTAGGTGCGGTTTTATTTTTTACGGCCGCTCCGTCAATGCGTCATTGTGTGTGAAAGCGCTAAGAAACGCTGCTCTATTTATTATGATATATTAAAATGTTTTAAGAGTACAATCGTGAGTCTTGGCTTAATTTTTTACATGACATTAAAATGGCGCTCCACTCTCAAGTTTTGCTCAAATGTCGCAATTTGCAAACATCTTGTTTAGCAAAAAGTGAAATTTCACACTTATTACTCGAAGCTAAGGGCGTATTACCATGAATTCGGTATTATGATACCTACTAAGTAAAACTGAGAAACATAATTATTATTGTAGATATACCTAATGCTAGGTATAATGTAATGAAATGAGCAGGGTTTCGGGTCGAGGGCTATTCCCAGCAATTTATTGCAATATACATTTCAATTTAGTATTGGAAAAGCAGATTTTTTTTTTGCTCGGATCGGTTTGTTCCTCAGATAAATTAACAGGAATGGATTGGAAATGATCTCTCATTTCTACGCAAAAAAGTCTGTCAATTTTGCGGGGGTGAGGGGGGAGGTTTATATACTGGCGCGGGACGCGCGTCAACTATTTTTATATGACGGGTATGCTCACTGAGCATGCGTCTTTGGCAGAGGGGTACGCGCGTAATATCGCATCCATTCCTGTTAATTTATCTGAGGTTTGTTCCCATAGTAGAAGTTGTTCAGTTTGATGGGTAGACTCTTAGTTTAAAATGATGCTTATGATATTAATTACACTCTGTAGATACAACAAAGAAAGCGCGAGAAAAAAATCTGTTCTTCCATACAAAACAGCAATCCTTGTCGATTCAAATTTTTGGGAGTGGTGATTTTTTTTTTCGTGATTTCTATGTTGTTTCCATAGAGAAAAGTGTTTAGTTTGCTGGTCTGATTATGACCTTAAAAAGCGTAGGTATCAGCATATTAAGAAGCTCTCTATATACAGGGTGAAATTGATATCATTAGCATCCTTTTAAACTAAGAGTCTACCCATCAAACTTAGCAACTTTTACCAATCAAATGGGAGCAAACCAATCGGAGCAAAAAAAATCGGATGTCCCATACTAAACTGCACCCGCCGCCGCTGAGACATTAGATTTTTTTTGCTCCGATTGGTTTGCTCCCATAGTAAAAGTTGTTCAGTTTGATGGGTTGACTCTTAGTTTAAAAGGATGCTAACGATATCAATTTCACCCTGTATATTGTAGTAGTTAAAGGGGTTGTTTAGACAAACTTATCAACTTTCATTATGAATACAAAAAAAAAAATCTGCTGTCCCATTGGTCCCATAATAGGTATTTGAGCCGAGTTATATTTATCTATGTTGGGTCCACAATGGAAGTTGAAGTTGTTCAGTTTGATGGTCTAAACCACCCCTTAAAATATTACTAGAGTATTTTGTTACGTCCTGCATAGCTAGCGTGCCGCAGTGATACAGCGCTATCACACCTTAGCTCTCTTTCTATTTGCGTGCGAACGAACGAGATAAAAGACGTGATACAGCCGTATCACGTGTAGCATACTACGAGTGCTGTAGGTATATTATAGAGATAAATTCTCATTCTCAACCACACAAAATCCGTTCATTCGAAATTAAATAAAAAAATCTCGCGAGCAATTTCATTTTATCACTCGACGAGTGGATATTAAAACGAAATTGTCATTATGTAGATACCTACGGCTTTGTTAAATCGTACCGAGCGAGTTCCGCCCGAGGACCAAATACGTTGGTAACGTGTTGTCACCACGTTCACTTTGTTCACCGTGAATTTTTTATTAAACCGCTGTAAAGATGTATAAGTCTATATATATATTATGTTTTCATGATTATGTATTACGAATAAGTCTGGAAATGATGTTAGGAATAATATTTACACTTTAATTTTATGTACAACAAAATACATACTACAGCCACTACAGGGTGTATTTGTAGACAGTTAAGAGGAAAGTCGGGTTCCGTTTAGTCCATACAAACGTATTCCGCTGTTTCCCCCCTGGATAATGACACTAGAGCAATAATTTTTATCCCATAAGTAAAATCGATGTTACCTCAGCCATGTCCCTATGCTTTGTTTTTTTTTTCTTAAATTAATTAGGTACCTACTATCAGAATTAGGAGCCTTCGAAAATTAAATATAGCTCAATTTAACCGCTGTGTTCAGACATCCAGCAAGCATATTTGACGAACAATAAAATTGATATAATTTGAGGAATAAAAGGAAAACATAACCAGTCTTTCTCATATTATTATTCTTGAACGATTATGAAAGGAGTTTAGTTTTCAAGGAGGAAACAGGGGAATAAGAAATCGTGATTTCGTTTATTTTCTGTAGGTTAAATTAGTCCGAGCTGCAGTTGTCACTTTCGCACTGGTAGCTCGGTTGCTCGGGAACAGCGCGACAGCAGTTTAGATCTCAAATTTCTTGCAGACCACATTTCCTTTTAAGGTCGACAACACCTACCCGTAATGTTACATATTTATAAAAGCACGATACATTATTTCGAGCTTAAAACGATTAAAACTTCAAAACAAAATTTTCGATTACAACCGACGTTTTGCTCGACAGTAAAAACGAGTAACTCACATTATTTAACTTTTCCAATAAATTGGAAACGTCAGCCGTTTTCACTTTGACATGGATTAAATTGTGGGAAAAGCTATTTCAGCACAATATAATTTATTAGGGGTGATAAATTGACCGCTGTGGTTACCTTGTTTCAAATTTAATTGAAAATATTGTATACAGATAGTGTTAAATTAAATATGCTATAAACCATCAAACCGAACAACTTTTACTACGGAGCCAAAATAGACATCGCGAAAAAAAATTTTTGTCTCCTATATTTGGGCCGCGTAGCTATTGACGTTTTCTATGGTGTTAAAATTTTCCGTGTGTCTTCTTTTCTAAACCAAATGAGTTGACCATATTTCATGTATCTACCTAAAATTTTCAACTTTTTTTATAGTCAAACGCTCAGCTGCAGAATTAAATCTCTTGCTGTCACTTTTGGTCTTGTAGACGTAGTAAAAGCTAACAAGAGGTTTAATGTAGGATTAACTTTAATGAGCTTTTCTACTACTGACTGAAAGTCTTTAAAATCATAATTTTCGGAACTGAACCCAAATTGCGTTAATTGCGATTTAACTAATGTTATAAATAGGTTTAAATTTAATTAAACACATTAATCAAATGTTAATTAAGATATCTTTTAAAAACAATGAACGTCTTAATTACTATTGACATAATATCCAAATAACGTTCATAAAAACATCAAACATTAAGAATTGCCCAGTTTCAAGAATTTTAATATCAAAAGAATTCACAGAAGTGAAATTCGTGTCAAAGCGAATTCTATTAGCGACTTGATATTATTTTTAAGGCCGTAACTCAAAAGAAGCTTTTGTTTATTTTGTTACCATTGATCTTTCGAAAACAAGCTGGGAAATGTTCGTTATTACACACAACATGTGCGAGAGTGCCATGCTTGTGTCTTCAGTATAAAAAATCTGTGATAACCCTCTTATTTATTGACTTTACTAAGAAAATGTGACTCTAACAAAAATTTTCACTTTATAGCCACGGACTTGGAAAAAAGACGGACGTAATCTCGTCTAATCACGAGTGAAGCACCCATTTATATTTGTCTGTTCTGACGAACTGTCACGCGGTACATAATGGTAGCGAGTTGTATGACCTGCGCTAGAGCTAGTGCATCTGTGTGAGTGTAGGTCCCTTGTAGAACAAACGAAAATGTAGGACCTTGCATGCTTCATATCTTTTTAGTGTCACATTACGTTCGTCTTTCTTTCAGGTCCCTGTTTAAAGCTTAATATTACGCTAACAGGATTGCGATTTTTGAAAGTCATCGACTGAGTGGCCGATATACACCGATTTCCCATAAAGTTCGCATTTTTAATCTTACTGGCACGGCACTGCTTACCGGTGACAATTCTCATACCCATGAGTTCAATACGAGTGCCCCTTGCCACTCGTATTGAACTCATGAGTATGAGATGAGAAGGCTTTTGTATAAGATTTAAAAAACCGTTCAAACTCTACGGTGACATTCAAAAATCGCACCCCTGATCCCCGAAAAATGATCTGAATACACCCGAAATATTTTTAAACGACACCCATCGGATAGACGAGAAAAAATATACATCCCACTTTACGTGTCTGGGAAGTAGGTAGGTACCCTAAAAAATTATTTTCAAGATTTTATTCCACCACTTTGTCAATATGTATACCTATGCCAAATTACAGGTTTTAGTGCATCTCTGAGCTAAGCCGCGGACAGACAGATGGACATAGCGAAACTGTAAGGGTTCCTGTTCAATACGGAACCCTAAAAACGACCCTTTCCCACCTAATCAGCTCTTCAATAGATTAGAGATATTAGAGTCCGATTACCGACACATTGCCGATTAAACAAAATCCCTTTACCTTTATCCGTAACGATCCGAATTATCTGACCGCATGTAACTACCTTAACAATTAATGATGCTCAAATACGAGAGGACGAAATTCTTACTGTCTCAATTACAGAATTCTAATTTGCTTAAATGTATTCTAACATCTTAAAATGTGCGTGAGAATGATCTTCGGAATGGGCATTGCGGCGGTGGCGGTGCTTACCCTTCCCCCAAATGTTTCCCGTAACGTAATAAAAACAATTACTTACTATGTGAAGATGGGTTGAAATGCTAGTAGATACAGGGTGTAAGGAAAAGTATAATTAAACTTTAAGCCACATACTCTACCCATCAAACTGAACAACTTTTACTATTCAAACCTGACAGCGCAAAAAAAAATCAGCTGTTCCATACTAAACTGCAATACCTACTCGACTCAAACATAATGGAGCAGAAGATATTTTTTGCACTGACAGTTTTGCTCCCATAGTGAAAGTTGTTCAGTTTGATGTAGGGATGGGCGATATATATCGTATATAGTTATTGAAACGTATATCACATGAATATCTTAAAATCAGATATCGATGCGTTCAGAAACTATATATTTGGTGAAACACTATATTGCCACACAAATTCGATTCGCCTCGATATCAAGATATCTGAGATTCATAGATATAGGATATCAAACCGTATCGCATCGCTATACGGGCTAGCGGCTACATTCCGAACCGAACTGTTTACTTATTATGTTAGGTTAGAAAAAGTTTAGAAAAATTTTACGCTTATTTTATATGGAGCTGGGACTTAGAAAAATTTTGTTCGAAATTGTATGAACCATCGACTTAGTCGAATTTTCGGGTGAAATTAGTATGGGGGCTGAACTTGAAATGATGATGATGATGATTTTTTTTTATTTTTTCATGCGGAAGGGTGGGTTTATGGAATTTTGTTCGAAATTGTATGAACCATCGACTTAGTCGAATTTTCGGGTGAAATTAGTATGGGGGCTGAACTTGAAATGATGATGATGATGATTTTTTTTTATTTTTGCATGCGGAAGGGTGGTTTTATGGGTACCCCAGGGGTTCGAAAAATTAGCTATTTTTTCGCTAGGATTCACCGTTATCTAGATATTTTATAAATTATGTTTTTATTAAGGGAAGGGGGCGCGATCTAACTCAGTCAGTTAAGTTAGCGAGGAGCGAAGCGACGAGCATGTTAGGTTTCTTGCGACCACAGCGCACGAGCGTGAAATAGCAATAGTTATGAATTCGTACGATATCAAACCTTTAAGTGTATACTAACTGATACAACGTTACTGGATATCGACCGATATCCAATATATAGTTTCAGAATCAGATATTCAATATCAATATATAGTTTCGATTTGATATTGCGAAAATTCGATATTACCCATCCCTAGTTTGATGGGTAGAGTATGTGGTTTGAAGCTTAATGATACTTTTCCTTACACCCTGTAAAGGGTTTACAGCCTCGGTGTACCTGGATTCTACTCGTTTTATAACAATTCTTAATGTTTTTACATTGTTTTTTTTTTGCATCCCATTAATCATATTTTTCTCCCCTCCGGACGGAAAGCGTCAATTGTCGTCCCGCTGCGCTAAACGAGGTTGCCGCTTTCCACCTCTGTCGAGGAGAAAAATTGGCTCGGCTTCGCCTCGGTCAACAATTACATGAGATCTGAGACCTTTCTTACTTTCCTGTCCTCGGTATGTAATCTACTATTAATCGAAAAATGTATGACAGGAAGAATAATTAAAGAACTTAAGTAGGTTGACGGCCCGATTGGTAGTGAACCTGCCTGCTGATCCGAGGGTCGTGGGTTGGAATCCCACAAGAGGAAAATATTTAATGTTTGTATAAGTATAATATTAAGTATCATTATGAATTCTATATCGTTGTCTAGTCATTGAAATACAAGTCTGGGCTAGGTGTTGGTACTTTAAATGGGACTATCTAATAATAGACAAATAACTCGAAAATAAATAACAACTTAAAGTGAATTTAGCGACGAAGAAAATTATAGGGATACTCGCAACATGACTCGATGAGCAAAAAAAACCATTACGTTGTAAATGTCTTCTTCTTCTTCCTGCATTCATCTCTTTAAGCCGTCATTTCAGCATTCACTCCTTTTCCACACATGCCATCTTTCACATAATCCATCTATCTTTTCTTGGTGAACTTAGTAATAATTTGATATAAATTATAAGTGGTAATATTTAAACCACCGACGCTCAAAAAGATAAGATTCTGCCACTAAAGGAACACTCTGTAACCCAATGTGTAGCGATTGCGTGGGCGCATAGCACGTGCTACATTTCAACCATTCCAGCTATTTTAACTTTTGACGTAGGCACGCCGAAGTATGGCTGCCATTCGAGTCGGCTTTGATTTCTGGGTCACGCATTATTTTGGGCTTACAGTTATAAATTGAGTTTATATTATTGTGTTTGTTTAAGAGAATTTTATTCCGAGAGCGAAAATGCGCGCTGCATACAAACGTACTATGGTGATATTTTCAATACTAACCAATTAAAGTCAATGAAATTTTGCAGAAACAATCTAGAAACAAATCTCTATGCTTGTATGGAGTCAGATTTTCGTTAAAATATACTGTTTCAACGCTAGGATTAATTTAAGATTTGTATAGAAATCTTTGAGGCACTCTGTAACTAGAAAACTATACATTAAAACGAAAATCTGACTCCATACAAGCATAGAAATTTGTTTCTAGATAATTTCTGCAAAATTTCAATCACTTAAATTGGTCAGTATTGAAAATATCACCATAGTACGTTTGTATGGAGCGCGCTCGAATAATATACCCTTAAAGGGATTGATTTATCATCACCTTTCGTGGTATGCAGATTTTTTAGTAATGATTGAGTTCTAGAATAGCGACCACGTACACCTACCTGAAAATGCAGCGCCGATAGGCCCTCACAAGGTGGACCGACGACCTGGTGAAGGTGGCGGGAACCTATTGGATGAGGGCAGCGCAGGACCGGTCATTGTGGCGATCCTTGGGGGAAGCCTATGTCCATCAGTGGACGTCTATTGGTTGATATGATGATGATTTGTATAGTTTCCTATTTTTTAAATCAACATCCATATTTTTGAACTTCCTGTCTTGCCGAACAACTTTCTATGACAAATGCAGATTAGTAGAGTAAACATACGACACATAATTTTTCCTTCAGCGTATGCAGTTTTCCCTAAAACCTCACAATGTTTTCCATCTTAGATTTAGATCAGTCGGTATTACGCAACATTATAGTAGACTAGTGTTTTCCCGCGACTTCGTCCGCACAAATTATATACCAGATTTTAAGTCAGATCATAAGCTATCAAACAAAAAAAGATTCATCAAAATCGGTTCAGCAGTTTTTGCGTGATGCGCGAACAAACAAACAAACAAACAAACAAACACACAAACAAACACACAAACAAACACACAAACAAACAGACAAACAGACAGACAAAATTTCTAAAAAAGGTTGATTTCGAGACAGGGATACCTAAAAACCATATCGTAATCTTTTTTTTTGTAAATATCTTCAATGTACAGACACACTTCAGTTACAGTTTTATAATAGTTTAGATTACACACCGAGGACAGGAAAGTAAGAAAGGTCGGTCAAAAGGTCAAAGGTCTTCGCCTCGGTCAACAATTAGATGAGATCTGGGGCGTTCTTATTTACTGTCTCGGACCTATACTAACCAGTATAGGTACTATATTTTTCTCCTCGACAGAGGTGGAAAGCGGCAACTTTGTTTAGTGCAGCGGGACGACAATTGACGCTTTCCGTCCGGAGGGGAGAAAAGTTAGAAAATCTAAGATTCGAACCAGAACCACAAGGTTGAGAGAGTTAACTTCTCCGCAACGCGCCACCGACACTAACTATTAGATTCTAGATAGAATTAGATACTAGAGACAAAATAAGGCTGTCATTATTATTGTCTGGAACAACTATAGGTACCGCTTGTTCCTCAAAATACACCGTGAAGGGGGTTGTATTCTAATTCTCATAATTATCGATCTTTTCCTGCAGTGAAGTTACGTTGCGAAAAAAATAAGTACCCTATTTTAATAGGCTCCCCATAGGTATAATCGCAGGGCCGGGCCATATTTTGCTGGTTTTTAGAAGCTATCTTCTCGTTATTTGAAAGACATACAAATTATTGAAAAGTGTAGCAATGATGTTCAACATCTCGGCTTTATTTGCTATAGATAATATTACTTATTTTTTTTATAAAATACATATGAAACCAGTGTTCAAAGAAAGCCTAAATATTGGAAAAAATATATATTATGTGCATTTACTTTTTAAGTTGAAGTCACTTTTACTTGAGACACACACCATTGTGTAGACAATATTAAGACGTAATAGTAGGTGGAAATACCTCGGAGGCATCTTTTATTTTTCATTTTACGACTAGATTTATACCATTTACCGAAACTAAAGTCATACCTCAGTATTTTTGGATATTTCATCTAGTGCAATCATCAACACTGAATACACGATTGGAATTACTTCACTCGATAGAAAATCGTCACAAAGATGACGTATTTTCATGCATTTTTAATCATTTTTCTCGGTTTAGAAGAACTTAAAATAGTTTCCGATTGTTGGTATTTATACTCACATATTCACCATTAGTTTAACTAGTGCAATCATAAATAAAATCTAGAAAAAGTACTTTGGTTAGTTGTTTTTAATCGAAAATACGGCTCACGCACACACTTTTCGGAGCGCTCGGCAATCGCGTTTCTCATAGAAAATATTCGTCTGGACCTATGGCCCCTTAAGATCTAAAATTGCTATTTTTTTTAAGACCAATATTTAATGTGTTAATTAGATAATTGTTAAATTTGGTGCGAATTCTTATGATTTAAGCATGTGATTTCCTTGGATTAGAAGGCACTACAGTGACATAATGAAGGACAAGCATAAGCAAGTCAAAAACAGGTATACCTACTAAAATGACATAGTTTAGTAGAGGTGAGGCGGCTCTGAAAGAGTCAAGGTCGTTCGGTCAGGGAAACCTCTTAATCGAGAGAATGGAAGTCAAAAAAGGCAAAGAAGTTAAGTCAAATCACCTCCCCGTCTAACTAAATCCACAAAAATTTCACGCTGTATGACCAAAGTATACGGTTTTCCTCCTCATAATGATTTGAGCTACAATGAAACAAAATATTGTTTCAGAGAGAGAAACAAGTGGGGTAAATGAAATGAAAATAGCCGGGCTTGCCGCGTCTGTTGGTGAACGATAACGAATTCAATCCTAGCCTAAATCAGAATTTGAAATCGTTAGGAAACGTATAGATGAGTGTTATCGTTATTTATTTATGCACAGGTCACGGACCTAAAAAAAGACGGACGTAATGTGACACTAAAAAGATGTGAAGCATGCAAGGTCCTACATTTTCGTTTGTTCTACAAGGGACCTACACTCACACAGATGCACTAGCTCTAGGCGCAGGTCCTACGACCCGTCACCTTATGTACCGCGTGAAAGCACGCACACAAAAGAAATGGGTGCTTCACTCGTGATTGAACGAGATTACGTCCGTCTTTTTTACAGGTCCGTGGCACGGGTATAAATTTTTTTGACAGTCATACTATCGATCAGTTGCAGAAACGCTCATAAGAGTTAATCCTCCATTAAATGTCTTGCTAGCTTTTACTACGTCAACAAAACAAAAAGTCACAACAAGAGATTTGATGGAGAATTAACTCTAATGAGCGTTTCTGCAACTGAGCTAGTATTAAACAAGATAATAGAGCGCGCGCATCTGTCACGGCCCTTGGCGCACCGAGGCGAGCGAAAGCAAATGATTGTCAAATTTCATAGTATTTCTAGTTAGTATATCTACAATTTTCTTTAAAATTTCCATGATAGGCAGACGTTTACGGTTTATGCAAAACTATAGAAGGCCAATATTGCTCTGGAAAATGCTCACTCACACAATAAGGACGCGTTTTATTTTGGTACTAGTTGAACAAATTGTCACTTTTTGTTGTTCATAACCGTTAGGCGCGCTCTATAGCTTGCCTATACAATCTATTTGCTGTCATATAATTCATGAGCTTATAATACACATTTCTCAGCGATTGGAGCTACTTCACAGGATTATATTTTGGCCACACGGAGAAAAAAAAAACCAAATGTGTACTTGTCGATACATTTTGACACTAGACATCCATCCAGCATAATCATCAGCTTGCATACGTCTCAATGCAGGACACAGGGCCGACCCTCGAGGAGTGCGTATGGGCGTCCCACGCATGCCCAATGCAGATTGGTGGTCTTGATAAATGCATCAGAAATTATTCTTTAACGTAGGTAGGTATGCAGGTTTCGTCACGATGTTTTCATTCGACGTTTAAAGCATTAGGTCGGCCATTCTCAGGATCGGCGTTCTCAGCCTTAGAAAAAGTATATGTCTAGAATGAGCCTCACACTTGTTCCGTTTAAAACAAAAGGGGCTAACTTTCTTAGGTTGGTGTGCGTGAGGTGTCATGCAATTTTTCTTTGTGTGCGTGTATAGTGATACCAGGTGTTGAAAGATTCCGATTAAAATAGGGATAAATGTAACAATATAGTACCGACTACCGATTGTATTTCATAAACTTAAACACTATGTATGGGGTCATTTCGTAACATTTTAAAGCCGTCTTTCGGTAATATCCATAGAGTAACTTTAACTTTTCTACGAAGTTGTGACTCTATTGGTGTAGTAGGTACTCAAAGAGGATACAAATCTATCCGCACTTGGAGTCTATGGTATCATTATGTTCATAAAAAGTGCTTTCTATGACTGTTATGTCAAAATATATGAAAAGCTATCATTTTGGTGTGACAGTAGGTTTAGAAGTTTAGGTTTAGGTTTATGTTTGGAAGTTAATGGTAGTTGTTGGTAGTTTTTGGTTTTAGTTGGTAGTTTTTGGTTGTTTAGGTAGTTTTAGTACTTTTGGCACTATTTAGTATTTTTAGTACTTTGTTGGAATCCTGAGAAAGTTGTACTCATGCGAACAAACGTTAGTAAATAATACCAAAAATTACCAACAACTATGAAAAACACCCAAAAACTACCAACTAACAAACCTACCATAAAGTACGGATTAGTACTGTCATACCAAAATGATAGCTTTTCATACATTTAATCATACCAGTGATAGAAAGCACTTACTGTCACACCAAAATGATAGCTTTTCATATATTTTGATATACTTACCAGTCATAGATAACACTTACTGTCACACCAAAATGATAGCTTTTCATATATTTTGATATACCAGTCATAGATAACACTTACTGTCACACCAAAATGATAGCGTTTCATATATTTTGACATAATAGTCATAGATAACACTTTTAATGCTATATATCAAACATAATGACACCATAGACTCCAAGTATGGATACATTTTTATCCATTTTGAGTACCTACAACACCAATAGTGTCAAAGAAAGACGTCCGGAGTTTTTGGCGGGATTTGGTAGCTGACGTTTGGAGTCCTCATGTTTCATCGAATTTTTATTGTTTATAGTGAGTTTTGGTTCGTAAAATTGGTGTTGTTTTGCGTAACAAAGTGTCGTGCAAGTGAACAATATACAGTTCTGTGAAATATGATGGTGTATGGGTCGTAAACAGGAAAAGCGTTCCGTGATTTTAGAGCGGTAAAGCGGTCGGTTCACCTCTTTCCTGTGGACTTATCGTTTCCTGCGTCTTTCGATTGTATCCAAAAACTCCAAAGAAACGTCAAAACGTCGAATACTAACGTTTTAATGTGAAAACAGAAGACAATTTGAAAATAAAATAAGATTTGGCTTAAAGATCTTGTAACCGAGCCAGTAAATAATAAAAAAAAACTCTTATCTAGGGAATTTTCAATTAGGAAACTGGCAACACAAAACAAAATGGTGAACTTCAGTTAATTTATTTTCCGCGTAATTCGATGATTTATTTCATGAGAATTGATACGAAATATAGGTACTCACCGACGACAAGTGAGTTTCTCCGTTTTTTTTAATCGATATTTGTAATTTCTGCACACCTTCATCACACATTTCGTCATAGTAAACAAAACAATTTTCTCTAGTGTTACGTGCGTATTCGGTGATGACGTAATTGACACTAAACACGGGAAACGGGCCTTGGAACCAGTCCTGGTTCCAAATTTTTTCGACGCTTTTGTAGCTTTGACTGTCTATCTTGATAATCTAAGTTCTCAGCCTAATTTCTCCGTCGTTTTTTTTTCTTTATTATTTTGTGTCAGTATCGGTATCATATAAAAGAGTATCCAATTGTAAACTATTTAGTCCAAGTGGGACTTAATTTGACTTAGCAGTTGCAGAGATATTGAGGTTTGAAATATTTGCGCGACTGTGAAATTAGACAGGCTACGGTGAAATTAGGTTTTGCTCTATTTTTATTCGAAATTTTACTCATTTTTATAATTTTTACATGCAACAATTTCTTTATATTAATCGTTGCAAATTCGTCATAAACTTATATTCCAGATATTCAGCAGTGGACGTCTATCGGGAGCTGATGATGATCACTTTTATTATTCCTTTTTTGATAATACATACATACGTACATAAAGCTCACACCAATCTCCCATTGGGGTAGGCTGAGACTACCGACTATCAACGAGTCGGTCGATAGATTTCACAGTCAAGTTCGTCGGTGAAATTAGGTGGTCGAAATTAGGAACTCGTGATTTTTTGCAAATAGCTCTTTACTATAGGATAAAAATAGTTAACAGGGTATAACAGCATGTTAAGGCTGGTACCCTTTTTCCCTAGAATTAATTACAGAACTCAAACTTAGCCACGTAAATTTTAAAATGAGCAAGATGAAATTAGGAAAATCGAAAACCATCGACGGTGAAATTAGGTTAATACGTTCGTAGTTGCTAATCTATGCAGCATACACATTACTGTTTTGCTTGAGCGCCTGCGAGACCCTAAGAGCTAGCCGATCAAGCGATAGTGATGTTCCACAAACTTTTATATAGTGTTGTATGCACAAGTATTGGTGGTGTCGGTGAAATTAGAGTTTAACTCAGGACAAGGTAAAAACATTTTACATCTCGGAAACGATCTGGTTCATACGACTCATATTTTTGGTGTGGTATACTTATCTAATGTGCTTTAAATATCATAGGAGTAAACTGATATAATTCTTGGAATTTAGCGAGGAGAATGATTTTTGTAAATGATTTCGGCAAAGGGACACGTCGGTGAAATTAGAGAACGGGGTTTCAAAAATTTATTTCAACCAGTAGTTTTTAAATTACGTGCATAAAATCTCGTGTACACCTAGCTGTAGACCCCTTATAATGTTAAAAAATATCAAATATGCGAAAATTTTAGTTTTTGTGTGTCTTATAAGCCAGGACGCGGAAAAAAACCTGCTCGGAGAATGACCGAGGTACCTACATTATCACAAAATATTGTGATTGGTTCATGGCATGTAGTCCGTGCGGATTTGAACCAGGAACCTATTGAATAAGTGTCCATACTCTGCGCCACCCGCCACCGATGCTCTCCATACATAAGAGACAGTATTTCTAAAATTAGAGTTCTTGATTGTTCCTGTCAAATTAAACTTTTCTTAATATGTAACATAAATATTGTGATAAAGTTTAAAATCCCGACAATGTGGCCACGACACGTGCTTCGAGCTCGCAAGTAGGGTGTTATGTTTACATCATTAAAATACTATTCACGTTGTTAAACATACCTGTATTTTGAGATTAGAGCTTTTTCAATACGTGGTAGGTGCTGTATAGAGCAAACACGCACGAAAACTACCTAATATCGTAACATCAATTTAGTTACACGGAGAAAAAATATTTTACAAAATAACGTAGTACTTACCTAGGTACAGTCAGCATGTTAAGTGTTCATAAATATCTGAACAACTTTACGATAGCAAACCTTATTTAAACTCATAAAGAAATCAAATTAATTTATCTGTCATGTTATTATTTGTTAAGTTGAAAACAAATGTTATCTAGTAGGAAATAGGGTTTATTTTCGTGTAATTGTTCAGATGTTTTTGAACGCCGGAGATGCTTAGATACTTTTGATGCTGACTGTACTTACAACTTATAACAACGAATTTTGAAGCAAGGTTATGCATTAATACTGTCGTTAATTAACTATAATTGTTGTTACAATAGTAGATTACACACCGAGGGCAGGAAAGTAAGAAAGGGCTCAGATCTCATGAATTGTTGACCGAGCGAGGCGAAGCCGAGAGATTTCCTCGACGGTGGAAAGCGGTAACTTCGTTTAGCGCAGCGGGACGAAAATTGACGCTTTCCGTCCGGAGGGGAGAAAAATCTATACTTATCTATAATTTTGTAACAATGGAACGTAAATATTATAGAACGAGTATTGTTTTTGTAGACGTAACTACAATTTATACGTAGCGCTCAACCGAAAAAAGCTTGTTCTGTAAAATAACCTCGATGTTAGTTACGTCGCCGTCGTTTAGTAAGGCTAGCGACGATATATTTGACGATATTATATTTCGAGTAGGCGTTAGAGTAGATTTGCAGTTTTGTATGGAACAGCTGTTATTTTTTTTTGCGATTTCTGTATTGGTGCCATAGTGAAAGTTGTTCAGTTTGACGGTCTGGTCATCCCCTTAAAAAGTGTCAGCATATTGAAGGACCCTAGGTTTAGGTTGTGAGTTGTCTGGTAGTCAGTCAGTCTCGGAACTCCTTCTTCTTCTTATCCAGTGGGCTGCAAGCCCTGGTGTCAGAGTTTATCCAAACCGCCTTACAGCCTCTGACGTGGTTTTTATGTAACTACTACTACCACCAGAGATAGCTGTAGCCGGGACCAACAGCTTGACGTGCGATCCGAAGCACGGAATCATCTTTCTTTTCAGACAATCAGGTGATTCAGCCTGCAATGTCTTAAAGAAATGGGGAAAAACGCACAAAGTGACATCTGTGAACTCTTTTATAATAATAAATATAAAGGCAAGGATACCATTATGATTCAATTATATTTATTCTTTATTCATTATTCATTAAGTATTCATTATTTCGCTTCATAAGACTCATAATCGTAGGGTACCTCTCATTCAATTTTGTCTACACTCTCAGCCATATTTATGAACTTTGAACGTGTTCCAGAATTGTAAAACACGTAGATACATCGACTTACTAAAAATTAATTGCTGCTACGCTGTTAAACTGTCGGTTTATTTTTATCGTCAATTGTTTTACGTAAAACTTTTTATTTTCGGTATGCCTAGGCAGCCAGAGATAACTCAATTAATCAGTTTTTTTAACTGGTAATTTGGCAAGTTTATTTGATTAGTTTTACTGTTGGAATTACTCTGGTACCCGGGGTACCTACGCCATAGAATGATCTCACGATGGTTGTGACGCGTGTGCCACAAAAAAAAAGAGCATATGCCTTACAGTAGTCGCATATGAAGTGTAACATCTGACATCTCATCTAACCTCATCTCACCTTGGTAATAAGCAACACAGTACCAACCTCTCGCTAAAGCTCAGGCCACACAGAGGCGGTCCTGCGGGAAAGCGGGCCGGCGGCGGTTCTGCGGGAAGCGAAAGCGTTCCGGGGCCTGCCACACAGGGTTCGCGCGCCGCGGTGGCGGCGCGGAGGCGGCCGGTGTGACATCGAAAGCGGCCATCCATAAAATACAAAATGACAGCAGCGCGTTAAATACCGCCTCCGGACCGCGACGCGCCCGCACCGCTCTGTTTGACACCTCGCATTGTCTACGCTGGAATACAGCGGCCGCCGCCGCTTCCGAGACGGCCCCGGCCCGCACTGCGCCGCCGCTGCCTCCGGCCCATATAAACCCGTACATTACAAAAAATCCCGCCTCCGGTACCGCCTGTGTGTGGCCTGAGCTTAAATGGATTGGTACCATCTGACGGGCAACTCTACCACCGCGCACGCTCATTGGTCAAATTAAATAGCACGCGCTTCCCCGGCTTTCTGATGGAAGTTTGTAAACTTCCATCTCTTTTCACGGAACACTCCCACTGATTGCGGGAAATCGAAGGGAAGGATGATGATACACATCAAAAACTGTTTCATACATTCATGCTCGCAGTGGCGGTAGGTTTTGTACAACTGACCCCAGGGGTAAAGCTTGTGCCTCAAATTCTTCAGGCTTAGGGGGTTAGATTTTTCAGTCGCTGACTGTACCAACGTGAAAGTCCAGCAGCATCGCTGCGCATGTAGTCGTGCATCGGTGCGCCGCCGCCGCGTGCTTGTATGAAGCTGTTTCTCTGTACAATATCTACTCTGTGTCTCCACAATTCACCTGTCTGTGTGCTTTTGCTCGGCTGCTCTAAAATCTCCCCTGAAGTTCGAGCTAGGGAGGGAGCTAGGGAGGGTGCTAGTGAGGAGCAGTATCTGAAGATTGGAATGGAATTTGCTCTCTAATAGCCATGCTTTTTCTTATTGCTGTATCCCGTTTGCAATGGAGGAAAGTCGGATATTTCTTTTTCCTACTCCTCCTATTTTCTTTGATTAATTCATTGCGGGTTCCAAGACAGATTAGAGTCATCCCCCGGGCTCGCTGGACTTCCTTGTCTAGTGTTGTGAATGGTCGCCGCTGTTCACAGGAGTTACAGCGGCGGGAGTTACAGGTGGTGGTGGGCCTATACCCGTTAAAAAAAAGTATCTCATGAGAGGGCGACTGACCATTCTGTATGTAGTATACTATTATTTTCTTTGACTGGGTGTACGATAGTAACAGAAATCCCGCGTCCCTTTTATGGGACCACGGGACGGAAATTGAATGATCAATATCATTCTTTTTCTTAATGGACTCTGGAATAGGGTAATTAGAGGACGTTATGGTACAGAGTAGATTGTTAGATTAGTTTTCTCTTTCATACAAAATAATTTATTATTAAAAACCCAGAGTGCTCCGTCCCTTTTTAATTAGAGCACGACCGCTACTTTATTGAAAAGGTATTTCATGTTCAAAAGAATAAGGTTTTTTGAATTTACTTTACGTTATGGTAAGAGCAAAATTGTGTTTTTGTGATATTAATTTTACGTTACTGAGGCGAAAGTTAATTTTTCATTAACTTAGATGGAAGGCGATTACGCCGTAAATTACCCAAGCGATAAAATTTAAGGGTTTCGTCACAGTATAACTGCCTCCGTCTATTTTTTTACCTCACCTCTTGGCAGACGGAGGCAAAAAAAGTTTGAGTACTTATATTTTTCCCATAAAGGTATTATACCAGAAATAGAGGAACTGACAGCTGAGAGAGAGAGATGTACCTAGCGGCAATAGAACCGTTTTCATTAATTTATCCACGATTTCACGTTAGACTCAGAATTATAGACAGTATTCGAATTTTTGTCTGCGAATAGTCTCCTAAAAACATCCAAAAACGGTTTCATTTGACATCTTGTAAGTTGTTCCTCTATTCCTGTAAGTGCGTTCACACACGATGACGCACTGACGGAGCAGCAAACGTCAGTCCGTCATTTGTGAAGCAAGGAGTTGTATGAAACCGCACGTAGAAGCACACACGGTGACGCATTGACGCACCGGGTGTGGTTCTATGGACTGACATCTGCCGCTCCGTCAGTGCGTCATCGTGTGTGAACGCACTAAGGTATAAATATCTTTATGATTTTTCCTTGTCAGTATAGTCCTCTCTCATTCGCACATGCATGCCTCTTCTTGTCAGTTTTTAAATTTGGATAAAATGACAGCGAATTGTCCACGGTGTGGATTAATTCGTAGTCAAACAAGGAAGATTCGTATGTTCTGTTCTAACATCGAAATCGCGAAACAAAAATCTTCTCTTACCCACATTTGAGTCGAAATGAATTCCAAGCCTTGCTTATTATGAAATCTGTTACGACAATTTTTTAAACAGTGAAAAGTTTTCATTTAATTAAAACATATTTTATTTATATTATTTTCAATTTGATAGTAAAGTAATATCTAAAATACCAAAATGATTTTATTTTGTTATTTTAGCTCTATATTTTCAATTTATACTACAATGTACTGTAATTAAAATCTGTTTTCTAAAACTCGAATTTAGTAGTTTTGGTGTAGGTAGTACACCAAGGTGGTTTGGTGTAGTGTGTTAAGTAAATAATGTAAGTTCATAATCAATAATTTTTTCTCCGTGTAGAATTATTGTAACCAACTATAGTACTACTCAACACTCAACGCAAATAGTTACTAAGAAACGTCGTTTTGGATAAAACTGAACTCAATCTTGAACCGGCTAAGGTTCGAATTAGAGTAGGTAAAGGACTGACTAAGTAAGTCCAGCAATTTCCAAGTAACTTACTAGACACAGGTTCAAACGAGAACGTGAATTCTACTTAAGAGGATAGTCATGGCCCCCTAGCGCAATGCCTACAAAGAGTATGATCCCATTTTCAGCATATGCTCACGACTATATTCCCCGAGGGGGTAGTCAGAGATATTCTGAAACCGCAGAACATCCTCGTTTCACCAGTAGTACCGAAACTCTGTCCAGTGTGACGGGAGGTGAGCTCGTCGCCACTTATAATGGACAGTGGGTACAATACATGCCTCGAAATTGAAGCATGCAGGTTTCCTCACGATGTTTTCCTTCACCGAAAAGCCCGTGGTGTAACAAATCGTACATAAATTCCGAAAAACTCATCGGTACGAGTCGGCATGGACGGGGATCGAACCATCGCCTCCTGCACTACAGGCAAGATTTCTTGCCACTGGACCACCATGGCTATTTTCAATACTTACAAATTCAATCAATCCAATCAGCGCACTTCAACCCACTGCTGCACGGCTAGCATGCCACCCACGACAAAGCGTTTGAACGAGAAAAACGTCATGCGCGCTCTTTCTGGTATTGGTTCAGAATACGTATTAATTTTGTTTGTCTGTTTGTGCACGCATCACTTAAAAACTTCTGAACCGATTTGGACGGGGTTTTACTTTTGGATTAACATTTAGGCTTTATGCCATTGCAAACTGCTATAATTATTTAAAGTCATTTATCTGCGCGTACGGAGTTGCGGGCGCTGCTAGTCCAAAATATAATTAAACTTAGTTTGTATGGCTAGAGGGCATTATCCTCTTAAGTTAAGCTATCATCCAGACCGACTGAATTTACGATGAGAGAGCCTGGAGGCAAACACTAATTTGATCTTACATCCATGTTGAAATTAACTACCCACGCTGTATATGTATAGTTAGTCACAGAAAGGTTGGAAAGGTGGGGGCGTGTAAAGGTTGTGGGGAGGGCATTGGATAAGCAATAAGCATAATATGCTTACTACTATATTCCCCGACTATAGTCAAATATATTCTGAATACTCAGATCATACACGATTCACTATTAGTAGGTACCTACCGAAACTCTGTCCAGTGTCTTCTTTCTTCTTCTTCTTCTTATCGAGTGGGCTGCAAGCCCTGGTGTCAGAGTTTATTCATACCGCCTTACGGCCTCTGACGTGGTTTTTATGTAACGACTACTACAACCAGAGATAGTAGCCGGGACCAACAGCTTAACGTGCCATCCGAAGCACGCAATCATCTTTCTTTTCAGACAATCAGGTGACTTAGCCTGCAATGTCCTAACCAACTGGGGAAAAACGCACATAGTGACATTTCACTAGGTGCCCCCCGTGGGAATCGAACCCACGACCTCCGTGTCATGAGCCCAATGCTCTTAACCATTAGACCACGGAGGCAGTTAGTCAGTAGTGTCCAGTGTGACGGGGAGTGAGCCATTCGCCACTTGTATTATTATAACACTGCCCTCTCATGACAAAACAACGCAACCTCAAAATAGCCGAGTTGAGGAAAACGCGTTTTAAGTTTTTATTGTGTATTTATAAACTTTTAATTTACTCTGTAGTTTGTGGACCGATTTTTCTAAAAATTTGTGTGGTTAATTGTATGATCAATATACACACTTTGAAAAAAAAAGTTTTCTTTTTGTGACTTCGGTAATTTTAAATGGCTCAAAAATAAAAAAATCGTTGCTGAAATTAGTATTTTTAATGATTAATAATTGTTTACATGCATAATGAGACACTTCTCTCAAGTCTACTTCCATTGGGTCAAAAGGTAAAGGTTTTGTTTGTTCAGGTACCGTTATGTCCGCGCTTACCTCCTTTCCCCTGATATTATCCTCTAAATCAGTCTCCAAAGGATACAGATGAGCTATAGAGCGAATGTATTCTGATTTTCCAACTTGTACTCTTGCTACCCGACATGCGCCATCTGCACCCTTGATCAAAGAAACAATTTTACCGACCTTCCAATTTTCTCGATTTCTTGAGTCTCCTTTGATTTGTACTACATCTCCTATATGAGGTACACTCTCTGCCTTTACTCTTGGTTGCTTGTATGAATGTTTATATTTTTCTCTCAGACTGAGAAGATATTGGTTCACGAACATATCTTTGAATTCTTCTAGTATCTTCTGTCCTCTTTTCCAACCTTCAAGTAAGATCTGCTTTTTAGAGGTTCCACTCAGAGGTATATCTTCTAAAGTACAGTCTAAGTTTAGACATTTTCCCAAACTCAAGAAATCTGAGGGCTTTAGTACATAATCCGTGCAAGAGTCCACTCAGGTCAGAGGTCTAGTGTTAACGACTGCTTCAATTTCCTTCGAGATAGTCATCAGCTGATTATTGTTTAGCAAATGTTTGCCTAGCGTACGTTTCATACAACACTTGACTATTCCAACGAGTCTTTCATAAAACCCTCCGTGCCATGGAGCCAATTGAGGAATGAACTTCCATTTGATTTGTTTACTTGTACAGTAGTCACCGGAGAGAACTTCAGCTGTCAACTTAAATTGTTGGGCATTGTCTGAGACAATCATTTCAGGAATTCCTCTGCTTGAAATAAACCTTCTCAATGCTAAAAGAAACTCTTCTGCTGTCAAATCTTGGACCACTTCCAGGTGGATAGCTCGTACCGCAAGACATGTAAATAGACATACCCATCTCTTCTTCTTTCCTTCGTTTGTGTCAACATATAATGGCCCAAAATAATCGACTCCTGTATACGAGTATGGTGCACTATAGTTAACTCTTTCCGGAGGCAATGCTGGTGTTGGCGGCAACTTGTATGGTCCACCACCATGTCTGATACACTGCGGGCATTTCTTCAAAATTTTTTGTACTACTGCTTTTCCCTGCGGAATCCAGAAATGTTGTCTTATTAAACTCAGTGATTGTGACGCACCTACATGATAGTTTTCCTTATGAACTTTCTTAATCTCATTTCGAGTAAAGTCAGAATCCTTAGGTAGAAGTACAGGATGTTTCATGTCATATGGCCAGTTTGTATTTGCCATGCGACCTCTACTCCGAAGGATACCTTCCACATCGAGAAAGAGATCCAGGTTTCTAGACAGAACTGTTACACTACCCAATGCTTCTTTTGGGAAATGTTCTTTTTGTAGTCTCTTTATTTGTTGTATAAAACTTTCATTTCCAGACCTGTGTTCTATTTCAGTTTGATCTATTATACAGGGGGATTCCTGGTCATTATGTAGTTCATCCTCAGGCGAGTCTTCATATCCTTTTGTAGTCATTTCTGGACCGTCCACAACGTCTAGATCCTCCCCAGCTGAACAAAAAACGTTTTCTTCACTTTGCAAAATGTTTGGCCATCTTTCTTCAGTGTCCAGAAGGAACTCGGGACCTTTGAACCAAAGCTCTTGTTTTCGGTGCCATAGCTCTGGTCGTGTAGCTATGTCAGCTGGGTTCACTTCAGTGTTAACATACCTCATTTCAATATCCTTACTCTGTTTGATTTCATTGACACGCCAATCTACTGGATTTCATCCAGGCTAACACGATGAGACTATCTGTCCACAAGACCTGTTTTGAAATTGTAGCTTTCAGGTTAGTTTTGACATACTTCAAAAGTCTGCTACCTATAAGGTAGCCTAAAAGTTCAAGTCTGGGTATTTTTAAGTCTTCTTTATCTTCGATCGGGGTTATCCTTGACTTTGACATCAAAAGGTCTGTTGTGATATTGAGATGATTCACTTTACGTACCAAGTTTTTAAGACGAAAATTCGATCAACCTAGAATTAAAATAACATGTCAATGTAGGAATCTTAAACGTATCTTAAACTGTTAAATAAAAAATAATCACAAATGCTTACCTCGTTCTCCATCATTGTATTCGGATTTTTGTTTTGATTTAAGTATGTATGGTGTGAAATGCAATATTATGCGCATACGCAACTGTCTCTCATCGACATCCGATGGATACTACAATACTACAATACTACAATCCGCTAATTTGTCACGACTTGCAAAATTCGATCGAACATGACAAAATAACGCAAGCTATGATTACGTCGTATTGTCACGAGAGTTTCGTGCGCCGATCTGCCAGGACAAAACCACGTAAACTTTTACTTCTCAAGACGTATCACGACAAAACACTGTAACCATAGGTTACGTTACTTAGCTGTGGCAGTATTATAAAAATAGGGGTGAATTTTAGGGTTACGTTATTTTGATTTTCTTAAATAAAAGAGGTAAAATTATTTTTGATTGTTTACATGATAGAACAGGGTACGAGAATTCATATGAGCAGGTGCACGACAAAACAACGTAACCCGGGTTGCGTTATTTTGTCATCAGAGGGTAGAACAGTGGGTATAATACACCCACGTGGGATGGTGGGTGGGCATAGCGGGCCTGCAATTAATCTATTTTTATCCTATTTTTATAAAATAAGACAGTAGATAACACAGATCACAAAAATAACACAAAATCCCAATTAAAACTGCAGGAACTCTACACAGCTTATAGCCCTTTCGACGGCTTAAATCGGTTTCATAACGGTTTTCGCTAAACACAGTTATACAGGATGTAAAACGCCCTTGTAATATTTTGAGGGGTGGTTTAGATTAAACCATTAAACTGAACAATTCTTACTACGGAGACGACGAAAACGAAAAAAAAATCTGCTGTCGCATACATCTGAGTCTAGTAAGTGCTGCTTTTGTATGAAACAGCTGATCTCTTAATTTTGTCTCGATGTTGTCACCATATTAGGTGGACGGTGGTGGTGGTGGTGGGGGACTTGAAAGAAATACGAACCGAATATTGCACAAAAAAAGATGTGAAGCATGCAAGGTAATACAATCTCGTTTGTTCTACAAGGGTTACACTCACACAGATGCACTAGCTCTAGGCGCAGGTCCTACAACCCGTCACCATTATGTACCGCGTGACAGCACGCACACAAAAGAAATGGGTGCTTCACTAATGATTAGACGAGAATACGTCTGGTTCTTCTTTTAAGTCAGTGATTAGGTATAAAGAATATTGAAAATTGTTTAGTTTGAACCTCCTTTTAAATATAACTAGGGTGTTTTGTTACACCTTATACTTCTAAAGGAGAGAAACTATTCAATAAATTAATGAAATAGTATACACTTTATTTTACACCATACCAAGCAACAAAAATACAATAAGAAGCACAAAAATAAGGCGAAAACTTTTTCAAAACTAACATCACAGCTCAACGAAAGTTGCTAGACAAATTATTCAATAATAAACAACCATCACCTTGAAACCGAAGCATGAAAAACGTCGGAAACACACTTAATAACATAAGTAACTGCTTTGATTCATAAACTCACACCTGCCACATGGAGGTAACCAGTGCTGAAAGATATATATAAAGAGATAGGGTTACCATGTCTCATGCATGATGTGACTTGAGCTTTCAGCATTTTTAGGCTCCTAACAGGATTGCGGCTTTATGAGAAAATCTCTGGATTTAAATTTTTTTCTATTAAAGAAAGTAGATTTTTGGATAATAAATCTCTTCTTCTTCTTCTTCTTCTGCCTCGCCTTGTCCCGTTACACGGGGTCGGCTTTCCCAATCATGCGACGCCATTCAGGCCTTTGGTAGACATCTTGTTGGCGGAGTCCTAACGCTTTCATGTCTCTCTGGACATTTGTCAACCAGGTGGTTTGAGGTCTCCCTCTTCCCCTTTTCTTTGTAGCAATGGAAAGGCACTTTTTAACGACGTGATCGTCTGGTCTTCTCATCACGTGACCGTACCATCTCAGCCTCGCTTCACCTATTTTGTCGGTTATGGGTGCGATATGGGTGGTTTTGGATAATAAATCAAGTAAATAAAAATAAAATGCACTTTATTTCCCTAAAAAAAATCAAAATAGGTACTTACCAAACAATAAATAGATTCACAACATTGAGAAAAATAACAATAACAACATAAATAAAATTATGACCTGGCTGTGCCGTACGAGTAGTTGAAGAAAACTGTGTACGTTTGAGACAAAATCTCAGGACCTTTCTATGGAAATCTGGCTTTTAATCGGGACTTTTCAATTTTCCATCTGGTAACCCTGTATACAAGTAAAGATTACATAACTTTCATGTTTTTTCCGCATTCATGAACCGTTTGTACGTACGCTCGACTAAATTTAATATCGCTCCTGTGTTTTTCTTTATACAAATCCTTTCTTTGTGCAAAGTTAACTTTATGAAAAAGGTTTTTTTTTTATGAAAAATGAACTACAGACTATTATCAACGTTAGTAGCTTAGTCTTTATTCGCTTTATTTTATTTTATTCGTAAACCTTGATCTGTGACCATACAAACATATTCTCACGCCTGTCTCCCACTGGGGTAGGCAGAGACAACGGAAACCCCACTTGCTACGATTCAGACAAACCTCTCTAGCTTCCTCTACATTCATTAGTCCTTTCATGCATGTTCGTCGGTTTCGGGTAGATCCTGGCCCTTTTTAAGCACGTCGGTCGACAATTTGGTCCGTATTTATGTACGTCTAGGCCGTCCCCATCCAACATTTCCACTTACGCTTGCCTTATAGATTGCTCTGATCCATTCTTTCCATATGACCCCCGTCTATCTTTGTCACTACATCCTCTTGCTGACCACAACGTTCTCTAAAATAAACTATTTTTCAATTTGTCCATCACAGTTACACAACACATATTATGTTATAAGAGATATGTGTACTTTTTGCAACCATCAGCAGCAAGGCTGATTCAGTGTTTATGGGGTGTAGAGCATCTCTGTGATGGGGATGGACCAGGTCTGCCTGCATAACTTCAGTTGGTACACTTATCTCTTGTACAATACTTCTCAATGAGCGAGCGAATTTCCATGGCGTTAATCCTACTTTCGTGCGTCTTCTGCCATACCCAAGATTCACTTCCAATATAATTTAGTAGTTACAAAAGTATATACAGAAAAGCCAATTACAGGTTTTCACTGATAGATACTGAAAACTGAACGTTTCAGAGAAATAATCCTGGACATTTCAAACCTACTACTCTCAATAAGATGAACATTTTTTTACTTTGATTAGTGATGCTTCATTCCATCCAACTGAACAACTTTACTAATGGACCAAAGAAACCGCGAAAAAAAACTGCTGTTTCATACATTTTGATCGAGAAGCATTTGACGTTTTGTATGGAACAGCTGATTTTTTTTCGCAATTTTAATGTTTATGGTCTGAAGCACCATTTAAGTCCAAATCATTACAAGTCATGGTGTAAGGAAAAGTATCGTTAACCTTTAAACCACATAACTACTCTACCCATCAACCTGAACAACTTTTATTATAGCCTAACACCCCGTATAAACAAATAATGCTCGTTTAATAGTATTGTGCCTATGTACTTGTTTTAGGGTTCAAAAGAATTTCTTTCGACATCGGTCGTCTACAAAACAAAAATAAAAAATAATTATTTGAGTCAGATCTGAGACAAGACAAAAATACGACTCTTCAGAAGAAAATTGTTAATATTTTGTCCCTTTGGTTAATCTAGGTAAGGGTACTTCAGATTCTTTTATCTCTTTCTAATGAAAGAGTCGCCACTATGATACGATAATAGCATATTACATTTTCTTTAAAGACAATTTTAATTTTAAATTCATCTTTTCTAAATTGCTTCTGTGGACATAAAGATAAATTGAATTGCTTACATTGAAATGTTACCAATGTCGGGAATGCTATAAACTTGTTAGTACATCTGTCATTTAATACTGTTTATTATGGTCGTAAAATGGAAGTAAGTGCGAATTGTTTTCATTACAAGTTCAAATAGATTCATTGAGACTGACAGAACTATGAACTTACCTATACTATAACATATCTTCGCATGTATCTAGTCTTTACATATTATGGTCACATAACAAATGAATCAGATCTACCCATCAAACTGAAGAGTGTGTGGTTTAAAGGTTAATGATACTTTTCTTTACACCCTGTATTGTACGGCTGTATTGATAGACAAATTACAATATCATCCCCAAGATAATTGTTTTTTGTTCCTACCATCAATTTAAAAAAAAACTCACAGAATGTGTTCTTGACAAATATTCTCAGCAAAGAAATTTTTAAATGAAAATTACAATATTATTATTTACTAGTGCTTTCCGGCGACTTCGTCCACACAAATTATATACCAGATTTTAAGTCGGATCATAAGCTATCAAACAAAAAATGTTCATCAAAATCGGTTTAGTAGTTTTTGCGTGATGCGCGAACAAACAAACAAATATACAAACAAACACACAAACAAACAGACATACAGACAGACCAAATTTCTAATCGATTTCGAGTCAGGGATACCTAAAAACCTTTTTTTATAAATATTTTCAATGTACTTACAGACACACTTAAGTTACAGTTTTATAATAGTTTAGATTAGATTAGATTAGATTATATTAGTTGTATTGTTTTGTACCTAACGTAAGGATTTGCATGCCATCTAAGGTAGAACATAAGATACTTTACTATTATTATTCTAACACCTAACTACTATGTTCTGGCGAATAAACATTTACTTTAATTTTAAATCATATTTGTTTTGACTTTTTGACTAGTATAATTTCATTTATACATGTTTCACCTAATGATTCCGATTTGTAAAATTGAGATCTATTCAACAACAGGTCTAAAGTCAAATGTCAACTCTACTAACAACACAATGCAATATCTAACAATTTAAAATATCTTCATCAAATTGGACACCATCCAAATACAACTTTACATTTGACAGATGACAGTCTCAAATCGCGTAAGACAAAGAACTAGGTACAGTCAACATCAGATATAAAATTAAAACTTCTTGGAAATATTTCACCACCTTGTTTTCTCGAATTTCCAAGCAGTTTTAATTTTCAATAATATTAATTTCAATCAAAAATATTGGAACGCCTAGAACATCAAATATATCTACGCAGTCAGGGTGGTCATAAACATCTGAACAGTTAAGAAAAAAAGGACCTTACTTTACATTTTAATTTTAAAAAGAAATTTTGAAAAAAAAAAAACATTTGCTGTTCAGATATTTATGGCAAAATACATGTTAAGATATAATTGGTAACATTTACTGTAAAGAATTGAATGAAAATTAGCACTGCTCAGAAATATTTGAACACCTTATTATATGTTACAATATATCTGATGGCGACTGTACGCTTCTAAATCATTTTAAATGTTGTCATTTCCTAGAAACTGTGTATGTATTGTTATGAATATGTTTATTTATTCTAGTAGGTAGTAGAGACCACCCGTAACATGTTGTGATAATGTTAAAATGTGGGACAACATAATAGAAAAATAAATAATAATATTTGAGGGTGACTATTAAGTGACCATTGACCTCTGGTGACGCAACGGTTCGATCAACGATCATGTCGACTCGTTTTTATAATAATATGTATGACTTGTAACATTGTAATAATATTAATACTGGCTTTTCGTTGAAGGAAAACATTGTGAAGAAATCCTTATGCTTCAATTTGAGGCATTTATTGTATCCGTCGATTATTGTATTGAGAGCTCGGGTGGCGCGTTGCGGAAAGGTATGGACTCGGCTACGCCTCTGTCAACTTACATAAGATCTGAGACCTTTCTTAACTTTCCTGTCCTCGGATTGTAATACTATTAACTATTAGAAGTAAAAATTAGTTAAATGTCTTAGACATTGTCACTCTTACATTATCTCGTCTCATTTAGGCCGTATTCGACCAAATTTAGATTTATAGAAGAGTAGAGATACAAGAAACAATTTGACTTTTGGTGTTAACACACCCCTTACTAAAAGAACGAATGTATAATTTCACCTAAAGAAAGAGGTCGTTGTATGCGTACTTATTGCAATGTGAGGTTATACAGTTTTAATTGGTTAGGTTTCTTTTTATTATAATTTTTTTAATTGTGTGACATTGACATTTCATTTAGATTAGGGTTGGTAAAACGCAAAATCAGTTTACTCTATCTATAGTAACCGGCGACTTAATCTATGAATAAAATTTACTCGCGTTTGGTCGAATCGGGCCTTAAAGTAGCAAAATGCAACAAAAATTTAAAAAAGGTATGTATAAATAAAAGATTACTTGTACTTTTCTACGATATAAATGTTTAAAAGGCAAAAAAGGTAGTGGTGCCAGTGAAAAGAGTTAAAAATACTCGTTCTAACGTAGGTACTGTATAACTGTGACCGCAAAAGTTTCAACAGGTGGTCCTCTATTATTTATTCTGGACTCTCTGTAAAGCTGTGTGAAATGTGATATCTTTACTCGACTGTACTCCTTCTGGAGAAGGATGGTAATGTTTTTTTGCGTGGAAACTGAATTATTTTTTTTATTTTTATTTTCGTTTTATTCAGGATAACAACAGCCTTAGTTACATAATTTACAACAATGTTTACATTTTTTGATGGCCAATTATAGCTATCCATAAGGTAACTAATCAATTAACAGGCAGACGTACATACAGGGAGAGAAAAAGATGAGGAAATCAAATACCTATTTCCCAGAACTTTGTCGTAATAATGTGTTTGGTTGTACATCTTGTAACTTTATAAACTTAACTATACTATCGGTCCTGCTTTGTATAGTTTTCCTCGGGTTTAATTAAGCTAGGTACCTACAACTATACCATGTACCTATAGTTACGCCTAGTTCAAATGTTTAGCGTTTTTTTTTTATTATTTTGATAGTATTGTAAATTTTTTAACTAGTAATGTTAATATTGCCGAAAGCCGTGGTGGTCCAGTGGCGAGTACCTAACCTTGCCTGCCGTGCAGTAGGCGATGGTTCGAACCCCGTCCAGGCCGAAAGACCAATGAGTTTTTCGGAATTTATTGACCATTTGTAACACCATTGGCATTTCGGTGAAATAAAACATCGTGAAGAAACCTGCATGCTTCAAATTCGACGCATGTATGTGGCGACGGGCTCACCCCCCCCGTCATACTGGACAGAGTTTCAGTAATACTACTGGTGAAACGTGGATGTTCTGTCGTTTCAGAATATCTCTGACTAACTCCTCGGGAAAATAGTCTTGAGCATAATAATATTGCTTGTGTTCATAATATTGCAATATACACCAACAAAAACAAACACAAAAAAATGACACAAATTGACGCCTTTTTTCCATTTTCGAGGGAAAGGTAAACCATACTTCTCACTTACATTTTGTATTTTTTTTTAATTTATTTATTGAAAACCTAAGATTTCTAGATAGTCTGAGGAACAATGCCTCAGATATCGTAAAAATCAACCTAAAAACTGTCAGATGAAACACTCAAGCAATGAAATATTAGGGACAAACGTAGTGTAAGAAACTCTCGGCCTAAAAGGCGGGTATCATCGAGAAGTCTGTGGGGAACTGGGGACTACTGGGGACTAAGTATGTTTTATTGCATCCTTTTATTTAAATTCAAGTGTTCTTTGGAAGTTACTACTCAAGGGCTAGAATGACGTCATTGAAGAAAACGGTAGGGTACTTAAAGACCTTGGAACAATAGTATGAAAATAATGTTGCGTGGTAGAGCTTGACCCCTTTCCTCTCACTGACCCAAGGTCAGCGTACATCTTTTCCATTGGTAAATTGATAATGAACTCAATGACATCATATTTTCAACTCTATTGTAATTGTTATTGAGCTAATTAAATAGGTTAAATATTAATAATTCTAAGTATTCAAAACTTACATTGTTATAATATACTGTGGTATTTTCTAAATTAGTGCCGACGGGAGCGATTTGTCCTTCATCTGCAGTTTTCTACTTTGATTTTGCGATGGCCGATATACATACATAACTAGCACTACCTACGATTAGTACTGTATAAACATTTATTATTGATTAGATATTAAGTTCTCCGCTCATGCAATTTCGGGCAGTTGAGTCGTAAGGAAGAGACTGAAAAACAGCAGCAATGCTGAGGCTCTGTCCTATTCTACTGCACTTCCAAAATGTATAATTCACTTATTAGCTATTCTATAAATATTGTTCTTTTGTAATTGTAAGTGTGGTTGAATAAACGTCTTTTATTATTATTATTATTATTAATTATCAATTTACCAATGAAAACTGCTCGAGCTTTCCCGTTAGGAAGTTATACAGGATGTTAAAGTAAATAGTGGCATTACTTTAAGGGTTGATTTTACCTATAATACCGAACAACTTTCCTTAAGAAACCTATAGGAAACTCGCAAAAAAATTTTGCTGAACGAATGTTTGTATGAAAAGTCTAAATTTTATTTTCCTAATTTTTTATAGGTTTCTTAGGGAAAGTTGTTCAGTATCATGGGTACAATTACCCCTTCAAGTAATGCAACTGCTTACCCTAACATCCTGTAATAGTACACTGCAATGGGTAGAAAACGACTTACGCGGTAGAATAGGAAATTACTTATTTTTCAATTAAGTATTTAGTAGGTAATATTTATTTACAATAATCATAAAATAACCTGCTTTCCGATGATGATCGTGAAGGTAAATATATCCAGGCTCACTCTACCCTACCACACAGCATACACATTACACACACATGCTCACGACTATATTCCCCGAGGGTGTAGTCAGAGATAGGTATTCTGAAAACCCAGAACATTCACGTTTCACCATCGCTACTTATAACGGACAGTGGGTACAAGCCTCGAAACTGAATCATGCAGGTTTCCTTTCGATTGATGTTTTCGTTTCCCGAAAAGCCAGTGGTGATACAAATCGTACGTAAATTCCAAAAAACTCATTGATACGGTCGGCCTGGACGGGGACCGAAATCGCTTCTTGCACAGCAGGCATAACCATGCCTTGTGTTCCAACCGTGCCAAGCCAACCGTGTGTTCACACACGATGACGCACTGACGGAGCGGCAGATGTCAGTCAATGCGTCACCGTGTGTGCTTCTACGTGCGGTTTCATACTACTCCTTGCTTCACAAATGACGGACTGACGTCTGCCGCTGCGTCAATGTGTCATCGTGTGTGAACGCACTTATCCGAGACTGGACCACCACGGATTTTTCTACTCTACCGCTTCATATTATCGGTGAGAGTTTGAAGAAATAGTTTGCCAATAATCCCATTCGTTCATTCCTCCGTGTCGGCACTATTCATCGCTCTGTGTCCATTATTACAGCGCCGTATTTCAGAAAAAAGTACCCATCCGTCCATTCAGAATCAACATTATTGTTCAGTGAACAATGAACAATGTGTTCAACTAATGGACGAACAAAATTGTTCACCGTCAACGTTTTGTGTTCAATTCCCAGCCAGTTCTAGCGGATGTTTTTAGCAAAAGAAACCGGTCAAGTCCGAGTCGGACTCACGCACGGAGGGTTCCGTATGAATAATAAAAAAAAAAGTTTTCTCCGGACTCCTTACCGCAAGACGACACGTACTTGACTGGTTTTTTTATTTGTTATTATACTTTAGAATATGAACTATAATCACACAAGTTTGACGCTAATACGTAATACGGCTCTTACGATAGAGCAAAAACAACAAAACATTGAAAAAAACACGTTTCTTGTATGGACACCCCCCTTAATTTTGTTTAACTTTAGCATAAGCATATGCTCACGACTATATTCCCCGAGGGGTAGTCAGAGATATTCTGAAACCTCAGAACATCCACGTTTCACCAGTAGTACCGAAAACTCTGTCCAGTGTGACAGGGGGTGAGCCCGTTGTCGCCACTTATAACGGACAGTGGGTACAATACATGCCTCGAAATTGAAGCATGCAGGTTTCCTCACGATGTTTTCCTTCACCGAAAAGCCAGTGGTGTTACAAATCGTACATAAATTCCGAAAAACTCATTGATACGAGTCGGGATCGAACCATCGCCTCCTGCACGGCAGGCAAGGTTACTCGCCACTGGACCACCACGGCGTTTAACTGTATTTAGTACCAATTTTAATCTTATAGCTTTTTTGGTTAAAAAAGCATAGCCCTTTATATGTAGGACAGACGGACGGACGGACAGCGTTGGCTTATAAATAGGGTACCGTTGGCACCCGTCGGGTACTGAACCTTAAAAATCTGAAAAACTTTGCAACTTCGTAATTCTGCTCGGCAAACTTTTAGAGCGATATAGTGTGCGTTTTTTAAAACAGCAATTTTTCATTTCGTTCGACGCGATGGGAGGAAAAATTCAATGTAGTTCCGAGATTTTTCGATCGGGAAAGTATGACAAAGGTTTTTTGGTAAAATTTTAAATTCAATTTGCAGTTAAAATTGGGGGGGGCTGGGGACTTTCCGTACTGTATGTAGTATTAGGCTGCTTTTCCACCAGAGATATGCGAGGTAGCGAGGCGGTGAGTGAGGAAACAATCCGCCAATAGCGCGCTCGCTCAATCACGTCATTGGGAAATTGAAGCATTCTCATTGGCGGATTTTTTCCTCGCTCACGGCCTCGCTACCTTGCACATCTCTGATGGAAACGCAACTCTTTCTTATACTTACCCCCTTCTCGTTTTGTGGTAGGCAGATAATAGTGGACCAGTCACAATCTCGGCATTCATATTTTTTTAAATATAATTTAATGGCCTTTTCCTTATGTCTAGCACTGTATTTCTGCCAATGTCGGTTTTGCGTACAACCGACATGACCGTCCAACCTATTAGCTTCACGCTTCATCAAGATTTCACTTCTTCAACATTCATATTCACGCAAAAACAGTCGGTCGGGTTGTGGTGCGAGTATCAAACGCATCCCTTATTTGGGCGCCTAGCAACTCGCGGCGCATCATTCTAATTAGTGTAAGCGAACCAATGTAGTCTGTATCTAACCTTCTTTCAATAAACATGTATCAATAATAACTTTTCGGACTTTTCACTTCAACACCCAGTCCCAACAACACATGGCGACCAGGCCAGGATCTGCCACTGGGACTCGCGAGTGCATATAAAATATGGTGATGTGATATAAGGACGAATTTTTTTTTTGGTTTGTGTGGTTCAATCAGCTCGCTAAGAAACAAAAATGGGGTCTACACAGACAAAAGAAGAGTTTGTACTTGCGCAGAATGCTGTCGGCTCTAATCAGGCATCGATAGAAGAAGTGAAGGAACACGCATACCTGACCAACATTTTATTGGCCATTGTTTTGGCAGTAATTATAACAGGAGCTATAATTTTTGGGTACCAGTTATACAAGAAATGCCATGTACAATTAATTCGAGGAGAACTGGCTAGAAGGTCTCTGGCTCGAATTTATCAGGAGCGGGCATCAAATCATCAGTCGGTTTAATGAAGATAAAGTAAAGAAGAAGTTTTAAACATTATGAGTGCGTAGTGCAGTGAGTGAAAATAAAAATTGGTGTAAAAAAAAAAGTTGCGTCGCGGTTCGTGATATGTGACTACGTGTGTGTATACATTACTATACCTACCTAAACGCGTGACCGGAGCGCCACCGCCGGGGCGCCGGGCAGTCGGTAGCCCTTATTTGGAAAGAGTTCGACGAAATAAAGACGGAATGAACTGTATCGAAGGAGACTTTGTGATGAACTTAACGAATGAGGACTTTGTTCAAGGTTAATTAAACTACTTAATTTGTGTCAACATTGTACCTAGTACGTATTATAATTATTGGTATTGTATGCGCTATCTATGCAGCTATTAGTTTTTAATTGAGAATGGTTAACCGATTTTGTTTATATTTTCGTATAGTTTAATTAAATAATTAAAGGCAAAGTACACATATGGATTTAGAATCCTTACATTTGATATATAATCAATTAAATCGGTTGAAGGAAAACTTAGTGAAACTTGGACCAAGGAGAAGAGAAGGTCAAATATTAAATAAAAAACATTTAGAGACGCAGACTCTTTATGAGCAATCTCAAGAGATATTATTAATTTTATACAAGAAGTATGAAAAGAAAGAGTGCCCAGAGGAAGTGATACAATTTGCAAAAGTCATTAAAAATAAAATAAACAGAATTTACCAGGAAATTTTAGTTTTATGTAAGGTAAAGGAGCAGATTGAAGAAGAAGGCAGAGAAGGGCAGGTAAGTGAGCAGGAGACAGAAGAGGAGGAGCACAGCAGTAGCAGAGAAAGTGAATCAGACAGCGACATCGAGATGGCAGGTAAAGATAATTTTGAGTTAAAGACTGCAGTAAGCTTACTGCCAGTTATGGATAGTACTGAAGCTACTACACTGAGACTTATAGATGCTATTGATCTTTATGATTCCATGCTAAAGGAGGAAGGAAAGCAGTCGCTTATAAACTTTATATTGAAAACGCGACTTTCACAGAGTGCAAAATTAAGAATGTCATCAACGTATACTAGTGTTGCCACTTTACTGGCTGATATGAGGCAACATCTTGTAACAAAGAAATCTGATGTTGCATTACAATCAAAATTGCAAGCCACAGTTCAAGGTTCTCGTAGTATTCAAGAATTTGGGTCAGAAATTGAGCAAATTTTTGTCAATTTAACCATATCTCAGGCCGATGGTAACATGGAGAGGTATAACGTATTACGCGAGATAAATGAAAGAAATGCCATTAATCGTTTTGCGCATGGATTAAGCAGTCAAAAGTTAAGCACCATTATTTCCGCCAGAAATTTTTCGAGTTTAAAAGATGCGATACGAGCGGCGCAAGACGAAGCCGTGTCAAGTAACGCAAATCAGCAGATGTTTACATTCCATAATAGGGGCAGTCGCGGAGCTCGGGGCAGATTTATGAATCATCGCGGCTATCGAGGACTAGCCAATTCCTCGAACTATTCAAACAACAGCTACCATAACAATCATCGTGCTTATGATAATAATTCGTATCATAATAATCAAGGAAGGTCACGAGGCAGGAATAACTTTTACCGTGGGGGTCGAGATAATTATCGATCCAATAGAGGTGCAGTCCACTATTTGTCAGGGGCAGAGGGCACAGATCCTAATGCAGGCTCTTCTAGCAATACAAACGATGAAGAGACCGTAAAGTTTTTTCGAGAATAAAAGCATATTTTCAGGAGGAAACGTAGACTGGGTACATTTTAAAGTAAATGGTGTGACTTTAGATCTTATGGTAGATACCGGGGCCACAATATGTGCAATAAAACGTAGTGTACTGTCAAAAATATCAAACAACTTTAAATTATACGAAGAAAAAATAGATATAAAAGGAATAGGAGGTAGCCTAGCGACTGAAGGCTACGTTTATTTGGAACTAGGTCAAAGAGATTCTTTTTTTAGGCAGAAGTTTTATATTTTCAAAGATCTTCCATGCAGTGCATCTGGAATTTTAGGACTCGATTTTATAAAACAGTACGGAGGTATTTTAAATTATCAGAAGGGTATCTTATCATTAAAATTAGAAACTGAAGCCTTCGACATAAATTTGCATTCAGAACAAATATTAATTATCGACCCAAGATGTGAAACTATTAAATACTTACCAACCGATTCAAAAACGGATTGTGTTGTTTTATCACGACAATTAAGTGAAGGCATTTTCATAGCCAATACCATTGCAAGCCCTGTAAATGGCAAAATACCGGTAAAAATATTGAATACCACAGACAATGAAATTATACTAACTACATTTAAACCAGAAGTGCATGATTTGAGTGAGTATGAGGTGAATAAGTTTGGAGAAACCCGTGTGAATGCCGATCGAGTGAAAAAATTGTTTAGCTTGCTAAAATTGGGGACCTATTTAGAAAACAAAGAACAAGAGGAAATTGAAAATATTTGTGCAAAGTTCAGTGATATATTTCATTTGCCAGAAGACAAGCTTACAGTTACTAATATTTACAAACAGGAAATAAAGTTGAAGGATAACGCAAGTGCAGTATATAAAAAACAATATAGGTTACCATTCGCTCAAAAACAAAATATAGCAAAGGAAATAAAAGAGTTAGTACACAATGACATTATAGAAGAAGCTCGAAGCGAATGGTCTAGTCCGTTACTATTAGTTCCGAAGAAACTAGATAGAACCGGGGAAAAAAAATGGCGTGTAGTGGTTGATTATCGGGAACTCAATAACAAAATACAGGATGACAAATTTCCACTGCCTAATATCAGCGACATTTTAGATTCTCTATCTGGCTTTGTTTATTTTTCGCATTTAGACCTATCACAAGGTTATTTTCAAATTGAATTGGATCCATCGAGTAGAAAATTTAGGGAAATAATATTGGTTCCGACAAATAAATAAATCTCCAGCTATCTCTGTCCGACTTTTATTCTAATTTACCAGCGTTATAATAATATACCGACAAAAAAATTCAAAGCATACCGAATAAAATACCTAAATTTTGCTGACACCTATGAACACAATCAAATTACATTTCTACTTATAAATATATTAAACTTTGAATAACAAAACTAAACTTCTGAATAAAATACTGAACCTCCGACGAGATTACTGGGTTACTGACAACAGAGGTCATGTCAAAATAATCATTCTTTTACGAATTTTATGAGTTATTTAATTTTCTAGTGTTGGTTACCAAATATATTTTTTAACTCTCAACATTGATGAAAATACCGAAACTGGTCGGACCGCGCGAACGGCGTTTGAGCAAAATGCATTCGGTTGGGTTAGCGAGGAGCGAAGCGACGAGCGGGTTAGGTTTCTTGCGACCAGCCCCACGAGCCGAGCGAGCGCAGCGAGCGTGCCGCGGCAGCGGCCGGCGAGTGGCAGAACCGAATCGCTACTGTTTTAAATAGTAGACTAAAAAAAATGTTTACAAAAAAAAAACTTAGGTTAGGTTAGGTTAGGTTAGGTTTGGTTAAGGAAAAAAAAAAAAAAAAAACTTTTTTTTTTTAAAGTTGAGATTTTTTTTTAAAAGTTATAGGTTAGGTTAGGTTAGATAGATTAGATTAGTAGTAACTAGAATTCATGATTATAGTAAGTACATTTTTGTATTTTTAATAACTTTCTGGACAAGCGCCAACAATAGAAATTTAAGTATAACATTGTAGTAAAAATAGCACAGAGTTTATGAAAAATTAAATGTAATTGATGAATTTCTAGTTGGCAAGTAAAGGTAATAATTACAAAGCATTGTTATCAGTAGAACATAATTTTATATGGTAAAAAAGTATTACAGCAATTAATAGTCATAAGATTTTTTCTGAGATTTAAGTATATCATTCGGTCGTTTCGTCATTTTTAGTCGGACAGAAGTAGTCGGAGATTTAGTATTTCGGGCAGTAAATATTATATTTTTAGTAAGGACATTTTTAAATTTATTATCGGAGCTTTTATTACTACCCGAAAATTTACAGCCTTTACTACAAATCAGGGGCAGTACCAGATGAAGAGATTACCGATGGGCTTGAAAATAAGCCCAAGTGCTTTCTCGAGAGCAATGACAGTAGCGATGGCAGGATTAAATTATGAGTCCTGTCTAGTATATTTGGATGATTTAATTGTTCTAGGTCGGAATCTAGACGATCACAATAAGAACTTACTAACAATTTTTCATAGACTTAGAAAGGTAAACCTAAAACTTAACCCATCAAAATGTGTTTTTCTAAAAAAGGAATTATTATATCTGGGTCACATTATATCGGAACATGGTATTCTTCCGGATCCAGAAAAGATAGAGTGTGTGAAGAATTATCCAGTGCCAAAATCAACTGATGAAGTAAAAAGATTTGTAGCTTTTGTTAACTACTACCGTAAATTCATCCAAAACTTTGCAGGCATAGTTTTACCGCTAAATAAACTAACAAGAAAAAATGTACAATTTGAATGGAATCATGAATGCAGTAAGGCATTTGAAACACTAAAAAATTCCATGTTAAATCCGCCAGTGTTAGATTATCCAGATTTCAGTAATGCAAATGAATTTATTCTTCAAACAGACAGTTCGGGATACGCAATAGGAAGCGTTTTGGCAAACAAAAATGGAAAACCAATTGCATATGCCAGTAGAAACTTAAATAAAGCAGAGCTCAACTATCCAATAATAGAAAAGGAGTTACTGGCAATTGTGTGGTCAGTTAAGTACTTCAGGCCGTACCTGTACGGGAAACAATTTAAAATCCGGACTGATCATAAACCTTTAGTATACTTGTTCAGTATACGAGACCCTTCAAGTCGTCTTACAAAATTTCGACTTGTCTTAGAGGAGTATGATTTTGTGGTGGAGTACGTGAAAGGGGTAGAGAATGCGGCTGCAGACGCATTATCTCGAATAAAAATTACATCAGAAGACTTACAGAGTATGAGTGAGAATAGTATGAATGTAATGACTAGGGCACAGTATGAGAGAGAGAAAGAGAAAAAGGAATTAGAAAGAAACACTGATTTAGATAAGAATGCTAACAATGAAAGGTCTGATCAGCCTAAATTTGTTGAAGTTCTAAGAAAATTAGACAATGACATCGAATTAACAATGAGTACTCAAATGGAATTACGTAAATTAAATAAAGATAATCCGGACGATAGTAAGAAATCGAGGTCAGAAAGTTATATTTTTATTCCTTCAAGGTCGACCATATACTTTAATCCAACTTCTTTATCGGCAAATGCGCGAGACGTACTGTCGAAAGAATTGGAAGATTTTTGTAAAAGTTTAAATATAAGCGAGCTCGTAATTATCAAAAGGAAGGAAAATATTATATTAATTGAAAGATTAACTAAAGAAATTAAAGAAAACAAAAAATGGAAGGGACCTCGTATTTGCGTAGTTAACAATATTCCTAGAATAGAGGATAAAGATACAAGAAAAGTTATTATTAATGATTTTCATTTATTGAAAACGAGTGGGCATGCAGGCATAAAAAGGACATTGAACAATATACGTAAATATTATTACTGGCCAGGAATGGAAGGTGATGTAACAAAATTTATTAAGAGATGTTCAAAATGTCAGACTCAAAAATGCGCAAAGAATATTAAAGAACCTCTAACTGTGACAACAACAGCATCAACTTCCTTCGAAAAAATATATCTTGATATTGTGGGACCACTAGATACAGATGATGAGGGACATTCTTACATTTTAACCGTACAGTGTGAGCTAACGAAATATGTAGAGGCATTTCCTATCAAGTCAAAACACGCGGAAGTAGTGGCGAAAGCTTTTGTTGAAGGTATAATTCTAAACTATGGTGTTCCTAAAACCATCGCAACAGACAGAGGTACGGAATTTATTTCATCGGTGATGAAGGAGGTTTGCAGTATTTTTAAAATAGAACAATTAATGTCCACAGCTTATCACCATGAATCAATTGGCGCACTAGAAAATTCACATAAAGTACTAGGTAACTATTTGCGGATTCAGACAAACAACAAACCAGGTACGTGGAGTTCATGGATACCATATTGGAAATTCTGTTACAATACCACTGTTCACAGTGAAACAAAGTATACACCGTTTGAACTTGTTTATGGTCATATATGTACATTGCCAAACAGCTTAACATCAAAATTAGACCCTTTATATAATTTTGATAGCTACCCACTTGAATGTAAATTTAGAATGCAAAGAGCGCAATTAGATGCTCGTAATAATCTTATAAAAAGTAAACAATTAAGGAAAATTCAGTATGATAATTATGTAAATCCAATTTCTTATGTAAAAGGAAATTTAGTATTAATAAAAAATGAGAATAATAAAAAATTAGACAGTGTTTATGTTGGTCCATATGTAGTGATAGAGGACATGACACCAAATGTAAAGATAAATAAAAACGGCCAGGAATATGTAATCCACAAAAATAGGACCAGGCCATATTATTCATAATTAAACAAAAAAAAATAAAAAAAAAAAAAAATTTAGTCATGTAAGAAATATATACCCATTACCAATAATAACACTGTGTAAACAATATGTAAAAAAAAAAAAAAAGTTTGTATCAGTACTTACATTAAGAATTTAGAATACCTTCAAAATTCTTAATGAAATTAAGGGGGATGATGTGGTGCGAGTATCAAACGCATCCCTTATTTGGGCGCCTAGCAACTCGCGGCGCATCATTCTAATTAGTGTAAGCGAACCAATGTAGTCTGTATCTAACCTTCTTTCAATAAACATGTATCAATAATAACTTTTCGGACTTTTCACTTCAACACCCAGTCCCAACAACACAGGGTTTTGAGTTAAGGTTAGATTCGGCACCTAGATCAGTCACAAGATCATGGAATCTTGCTTGTGCGTTACTGCATATCTGCCTATAGTTTGTGGGAGTATCCTGATCTACCCCAATCACAAGGATTTTTTACAGCAAAAACACAGTTGAGATGGCGTAGCCTCGTGGCAAGCTCAAACGCGAACCGCTCGAACACCACGTGAATGAGACAAATGAGACAACAGCTCGCGGTAAAACTAGCAACGTGACTCCCATATTTATCATATTTGTTAATTGGATTCACTGAAGTGACAGGTGATTAATTATCAATTTGGGCGTTGACTGATTTTGATTAATAATGACTGACATATTCGGATCATAATTCAATACGTTAATTGCGTTCGTTCTGTGGTTATTATGTTATTTATACGCAGTTTATTGGCTTCATTATTTTTGGTCTTAATAGATCGCCGTGAAGAAATTGTGTTATGAATAATTCCGTTTCCAATAGTTTACTATTACGAATAACGAAAAAACTTGGTCGTCCGACCCCTATCCTGGTCGGTTTTGTGCAGGAGGGTGACTAGTAACCTCTCTGAGACGACACTAATTACCCATCGAGCTTATGAACAAAATTATGCCTATCCGATTGGTTTTAGAGAGTTTTGGTGAGTTACTCCAAAAGTTAAGTGGTTACTCCAAAATTTGACCACTATTTTTGTTGCTGGCCAACCAAATTTTGGAGTACTTCTTACCCATCGAGCTTATGGATGAAATGTATGCCAAATCAAAGGTTAGACCTTTACCTTCAATATTTCATCGGTCGTCCTGGCCGATCGAAACCTGTTTCTGGCAGCCAACCAGATTTATCTGTCGAAGTAACATCATGCGTTTCCAAGTTCATACAAATAAAAACATTATTAACCTGATATAATGTGCAGTTATTTTAGCATGAACGTGAACGGTTGTATGGTAGTAGATTACACACCGAGGGCAGGAATTCTTATTTACTGCCCGAGGTTAGTATACTACTTTTCTCCTCGACGGAGGTGGAAAGCGGCAACTTCGTTTAGCGCAGCGGGACGTAAATTGACGCTTTCCGTCCGGAGGGGAGAAAAAAGTATTTGTTATCAAACATAAAAAAATATAACTGTGTTGATACAAATGACGATTGCAAAAAAAAATGTCTACCCATGTATTCCAAACTTCTTGGTCATTCCTAACAGTTGTCAATCTTACCATCTATACCATGGATCTAGAATCATAAAGGATCCCACTCTTCCTTAGAAGCATTGATACAAGAAAATTGACGTTCGACTCCGTCGTCGATATTTCCAATTTTACGTGTGTCCCTTTCTATCCAATGACGTCACAACGAAAATTGATTGACGTCAATTTTTGACGTTGGATTAGAAAGGGACAGAGCTGGGACAAAGTTCGTAAAAAACGTCACTAAAAAAAAACTACGGAGAAGAACGATCCTTACCGACCACAAAGGAGTATTATCATGTTTCCCGTCCTTTTAGGCAGTCTGCACTCCACTATAGAGGATTCCAAACTTCTTGATCTATACCAAGATCTATAGGTACCGTAGAAAGAGAAGGAACTAGAAGGAAGCACGTGTCTTGTCATAGCACTCAGTAAGAGATGCATACAGCAAATTCGCTCTAGTAAAAAAAGGAGATCGCTACTTATTGCTGTCCTTATCGACGTAGCCACTTTTTTGTTCTACGACGGCTGTCCGACTCCGGAGTCATCATAAAATTGTGTAGGATTTTATGACTATCGCTATCTCATACGCGGTTACACTGATGTTGGGTCTATCAGCGTAAGCGAAAAATACTTCGCCTATGATAGGTACCTATAAAAGAGTTCCGTGACTGACAAACTGACTGACAGACAACGCATAGTCTTAACCGCTGAAGATATAAACTTGAAAAGATGCACTAAGAAAGAATTTTCAATATTCTGATTTCACGCGGACGAAGTCAAAAGCTAACTATTTTAATAAAACCTACCTGTAGGCATCGCATGCCACCCCCGAGAAAACGATTAAAATCAACATGTGCCTCCATTCTAATTATTTTATGAGCGCGCATGACGTTTTTCTCTTTTAAGCGCTTAGTCCTGTGTGGCATGGTAGCCGTGCTGCCTTTGAGTAATTACGTACTTACTACCACGGACCTGAAAAAAAGACGGATGTAATCTCGTCTAATCACGAGTGAAGCACCCATTTCTTTTGTGTGCGTGCTGTCACGCGGTACATAATGGTGACGGGTGTCGGACCTGAGCCTAGAGCTAGTGCATCTGCGTGAGTGTAGATCCCTTGTAGAACAAACGAAAATGTTGGACCTTGCATGCTTCGCATCTTTTTAGTGTCACATTACGTCCGTCTTTTTTTCAGGTCCGTGCTTACTACTTACTAAAGTGGACTCCGCGCTTTATTACGCTGTCTCATCCAATTGTGGTTGAATTGTGGTGATATCGCCATACTATCGCTACCTCTTTCACCCACGCTGGAGAGATTTTTAAGGGTTTTAAAGGGATTTAAAAAAAAACACACGTTTTAAAGACATGTCATGGTCACGTCGAGTTTATATCGGATGAAGCAATTTGTACAAAATGTCCGAGTCACGACGTGTGACGTGACGTCATGAACGTGCCGACATGTGGATGACAATGCTCTCTCTATTACATTAGGATGTTTCCGATATTTGGTTCCGAAGCGTGGTTGTCAGACTTTAAAAACATAAAGTTTATCTTTTATACACAGGGTCGTAACAAAACACACTGACATAATTATATAGAAAAACTAAACTAAGTGCGTTCACACACGATGACGCATCCGTCAATGCGCCATCGTGTGAGATCCCACTAAAACACAATTTAGTGAGTTGAGTAGCCATTTCGGTACGTAAAACTAAACAGGGTGTGAATTAAAGTGCGTAACAAATGAAAGGAGGTGCCAGTTCAGACCATGAAACAAATTTAGGTAAAGGACGTTGAAATAAATACATAAACTCTGGCGCATCGTAAGCGATGCGCTTGCTTGATTTCTGCCAATCGCGCCAGACGGCAATGTCGCATATTTTGCGCGCGAAAGTAATAACAACGCTGTGGCAAGCGTCACTAGGTACATTTTTGCGCTTACCGTCTGACAGTAGGTAAATAAAGCGTGAGAATTTATCTTTTTCTAAGGAAGTGATGTATCTGTTATGAAGTAATTATTCTATGCTAAGGCTTGGTATTAAGAGTGAGATTAAAAATGAAATCACTAGAGGGCGGTAGTATACTTCATATTACAGTCACGTAACTCTGCGTTGCCGAATTGACGTGCTGAACTAACCAATTTGTGTTTTGGGAATACAACTAAGTTAAGTTAGTTTTGTACTTGTTACAAGTTATAATTAACTGTTAGATTCTGTTTCGTTGTACTAGTGGGAAAGGGGTAGGAAGAAGGTAATAATTTTTATCGCAAAAACGTATTTACCTATATAAATAATAATAAATAAATTACGCTCACATGCACATACATTGTAATGATCCCAAACTAGCACTAAAGGCTTTTATTATGGAAACCATACAACAACGGCACGAACATATAACATCCATGACCGAACCGGGATTCGAACCCAGGACCCTCGTTTGGCAGTCCGGCGTGGCAACCATTACACCAACCGGGTCGTCCGGGTATAATCATGTATACCTTTTCTATATGTATGTTTTATATCTACGAGGGATAATAAAATTGTTGACTTGGCGTGATGAACTAGGGACCACGACTCTCCATACTAATCGATGAGAACGAGTGCGTGGCTCCGGTCAGAATTTAGCCGTTTTCTTTGAAAAATGAGATGATTTTTTATTAATTTCGAAAAAGTAAGAAAACCACATAATTTTAAATTGTGTTAAGATAAGATAAGAACAATATTATGTTATTGGTCATTATTGTGTTGTGAACAATATTGTAAATTTTCATTTTGTTCCGATTAAAAATGTAAGAGTAAAATTGTTACAAATGGAAAAAATGGGGTGACTTTAGATTCCCTTTTCTTCAGTTTTATTAATTAAAATCGATTTATAGAAAAACCACATCACGTAGATGGTTCAGTTTATTTTTCAGCTCAAAAAGTGTCATAGTTAATGAATAAAATGGTTACAAAGTTACCCAATTTCATGGTAAAACCAGAAGGTAGACCCTTAATTCATCGTATGTCCATACAAAAGTGCGGATCAGCCGAACGTTTTAATGGGAGGTCCGACAAATTTTCTCGTTTTCCGACCCATGTTCCTCAGGGACAGTTGTTTAGTTTCATTATCTGAATATACCCTTAACATTTTTCTACTATAAATAAAAAATACATAAAATACACCAAAAGGTCACACGTAGCACTAACGTAGCGCTTCGTAGCATTTGATGATCTACGGCGTAGGCCCGTAGAGGTTTATGTAGCCAATAAACTTTTGTGTTAAAAAGCTCGTTTCAACCATTCCATTCACACTTGCCTTGTAAATTTCATACGTCAACCTACTTTCGCTCATTCTTTCTACATGGCCAAACTACCTCAACATTCCTTTTTCAATCCTTGTCACTGCATCTTCTTTCAGACCACATCTTTCTCTATAATCATACTATTCCGTAACCGGTCCTTCAAAGTGACACCACACATACTACACAGGGAGCTCATTTCAACAGTATTTATTCTAGATTCATGCTTCTTCATGCTTCAGAAAATTTGTCAAAAAATTTTTGGAATGAAAAGTACCCAGATTTTTTGCGAATTTTCCTTGTTCCTCAAGGAAAGTTGTTCAGTATCATCAATCGTATAATCACCCCTTAAATTAATGCAATTAACTATCTTCACTTACACCCTGTATAATTCCAACACGACTAATGGTAACATAGTTATCTACTTTTTCCTCCGTGTTAGTGACGTCACTTGTTCTGACATGAACACGTCTGGTACAAATTGCTTTATCCGATATCAAGCTCGGACGTGACCGTAACACTTGTCGCCTTTCCCTTGAACGTGTGCTGAAGAAATGTTTATGTGCCTTATTTTGTTAAGAGGAAAGACTAGTGCCGTTTAGTCCACTTTATACGTATTCCCCTGTTTTCTCCCTGGATAATTACACTAGAGCAAATACATTTTTACCATACAATCTATGTCTATCGCCTGTGCTATGTCCGTATGTTTGGTTTTTTTTTCGATAAATTAATTACTATAAGAACTAGGAGAACTTCGAAAAGGACGAAAAATTGCTTATGAAAAGGTTATCCCTTAGATAAGCTATACTCTCTGTTTTTCACTTTCAGCGCATTTTATCTCGATATTCAAGCCTTATTTTCTATAGGTGTTTTGTACAAGAGCTGTCCAATGAACCCCTCACTCGATGGAGTAGAAAAAAATTTTTTTTTTCTAACCGATTTTTCATTGTAGAAAACATTTATTTTCAACCCCCGACATGGGATATTAAAAAAAAAATCTATGTAAATACTATATTCCTGTTTTTGTGATACTATAGTTATAACTTCATGCAAAATTTAGATTCAATATGTTCAAAAATAAGATAGTATGGAGGTCGGGCATACAGTCAGACAGAATGGACGACAGTATAACAGTTCTTTGTTTAACTAAGGCCGGATTCGACCAAACTTAGATTTATAGAAGAGTAACAACAGCGAAATAACTTCATTGTCTTCTACCATACTAACCCGTACTAAAAGAACGAATGTATAATCCACCTAAAGAATTAATTTGTTAGGTTTCATTTTATTAATTTCTTTTTAGTTACTTGACATTGACATTTCCTTAGTCTCGGTACAAGCTTTACACCGTCATAATTGGCCGTGTAAAATTTACTCTCAACTTATTCATAGATTAGGGTTGGTAAAACGCAAAATCAGTTTACTCGAGAGTAACCGGTGATTTAATCTAAGAATACAATTTACTCGCGTTTGGTCCAATCGGGCCTAAGGAACACTAAAAATCGGCCAAACAAGCGCGCAACTAATGGGCAAAAGGTTGTGATTCGGTAGCGGTTCAAGTGACGATTCAGTGGGCATTTCGTCGACTACGTCACATAGTGATAGGAGCGAACCATAAATTAATGAGAAAATTTTACCGGAGGGCCTATAATAATTTTTTTCTCGATCACGCGCTTATTTCGACCGTATATTTTGAGATACGCCGTTTTTTTTATTAGTCTTAAAGCTCCATCTTTTTGTGACGACATTTATTAGAGCATTAGAGCTCATTAAATGGAGCAATTTTTTGTATAAAGTCGGGCCAAGATAATAGATCACATTTGACATTTGTCAGTTTTAGTTTCACAGTGAGGTGAGTGACCTGCTTAAAAACATCGATTAAAGCGAATGAATCATACGGATTTCAAACATATGTGAATTGATTTATATGTGAATATCACGGTTTGTTGGGACTACGTTTCAAATCGGTTTTTTTGGGTAACATCCCTAGTGTTAAAAAAGAAAAAGAGTTTACTGATGTAACATTGTAACGACGTTCAGTTCTTTAGAAAAGAAATCGTTTATTATGTTTAAAATGGTTTATTAGTGAAAGTAAATCGTAAAATTACCTTCTTTGGTCATTATTACAATAAATATTATGTAATCGTCTTTTAAAAAAGTAAAGCAATTGTGCAATTCTTCTAACTTCGATAAAATTTACAATATTCTATGCCCGCCATTACAAGGTTCTGTTTGATGAAATATCAATATAGATGTCAAATGTGATCTATTAAATTGGCCTGACTTTAGGTACTATAATTTTTGATCGTTTGGGGTTCGTCCCTTTGCGGCATTGTCGACGATTTATTCAGCACGATCGACCCTCACCAAAGCAATTAGGTGAGCACACAAAGTATGCTCGAACTCAATCGGAGCGGATGGCTGGGGCAGGGCGGGCATCTGTCAAATCCCACAACAATCAGTGAGCCATCAATCCACTTAATCCGACGTAAGGGAAATATACAGCGTTACTAAGGCCTCTATCTTATTACTCAATGTACATTATACAGTCAGTATCGACACTCAGGCCATCCAAAATACTAATACAGTAACAACAAAACATGTAGTCAGCATTTGACCATTCTCTGCAAAGCAAAAAAAAAATTGTTTTTTGCTCCGATTGCTTTGCTCCCATAGTAAAAGTTGTTCAGTTTAATGGGTAGACTCTTAGTTTAAAAGGATGCTAATGATATCAATTTCAACCTGTATAATAACATCAAGATTTTTTAACGCTTTAAGCCCCACTTGCGCCAACCACGGGTTAACAATTAACTCCGGATAAAATAGCTCTTTCAGTTGTTTTTCTATACAAAAAATCATGGGTTACTAACTTAACCTAGAGTTTATTGCTAACCCAGGTTGGCGCAAGTGGGGCTTATTGTATTTGCGTTTTAACGGCAGAGCAAAAACAAAAAACCTTGACGAAAACACGTTCCTTGTTGGGGGCAGATACATCTTTTACTTTTTGTTAGCAAATTAAAAAAAATTAAAATAAAAAAAAACATTTATTTCAGGATACAGGTCCGATATTATACACAAGATTTCAATACAATGTTAAGGCGTATCAGCCGTGGACCACTCTCCTCTCACTCACACTCCATACTAATCGATGAGAAAGAGCGCGTGGCTCCGGTCAGAATTTTGCTGTTTTCTTTGAAAAATTCGATGATTTTTTATTAATTTCGAAAAAGTAAAAAAACCACATCATTCTAAATTGTATTGTGAACAATATAGTAAATTTTCATTTTGTTCCGATTAAAAATGTAAGAGTAAAATGGTTACAACTGGAAAAAAAGGGGTGACTTTAGAGTCCCTTTTCTTCGGTTTTATTCATTAAAATCGATTTCTAGAAAAACCACATCACTTCTCATATCCTGTAGATGGTTCAGTTTAAATTTCAGATCAAAAAGTGCCATAGTTAATGAATAAAATGGTTACAAAATTACCCAAAACCGGCAGGTAGCCCCTTAATATAAATTGCGCTGCTCGAAGGAGGCTCTCGCTGTCCTCATCACTGCAAAGAAATCATTGACCCTGTTCTCAGCAAACATACCAGATGCGCTACACCTCCACGGCAGGCCTAACATGCCTCACAAAAATGCCTGGTGTGTAATAAATTACACATCAACACAACTCAAACTAATAATGAATTACTCATTATAATATCACATGGATAGCTTTCTGAAGTCATTCTTGACTCTACCACCGCGGCGACATCAACACTGCAACATGTAGGTATATTCTGCGGAAAAAGTAACTCTCTTCCTATTACGGTTCAAAAGCTGTATCCCTTTAGAGTTAGGACAGACAGACGGACGGACAACGTAGACTTAGTACTTAGAAATTTGGGCATATGAATATAGGGTCCAACTTAATATGCTGACACTTTTTTAAGAGGATGATCAGACCGTCAAACTGAACAACTTTCTCTATGGGACCAAAATCGAAATCGCAAAAAAAAAATCAGCTCTTCCATACAAAATTGCAAACCTACTCGAGCCAAATGTATGGGACAGCTGATTTTTTTTTCGCGATTTCCATGTTGGTCCCATAGAGAAAGTTGTTCAGTTTGATGGTCTGATCATCCTCTTAAAAAAGTGTCAGCATATTAAAAAGGACCATGTAGATACGACTAGAAGTCAAGCTTCATAAAGCGCGCTCAACGGCGCTAGGCTAACGAAAAAAGTTGTAATCCATTGCTTTATGGAATATAATAGTATAGCGGCGGTCTCCGGCGCGGTGTCCCGCTTGTATGAAGCTTTCGATCTGTACGGATATTTAATCATGTGATTTGGGTACGGAAATTTAAAAATAGTTAAGTAAGTAATCGAATCTTGTGCGGGTGACAGATTTATAAATTATACATTTTCACCTCGCAGAAGCTTTTTACAGTATATTTTATTCAATACCTATACTAACATAGGTACTGTCGGATACATTTTCTGAGAAATATCCTTTTACCTTTCACGTGTAATCCGAGAATAATAAGTAGCATCATTAATGTTTCCTCAAAACACATATTTTTTCCTTTCTCAATTTACCTAAGGCAGGTTTCGACTGATACAGTGTTTAGACGTTTTCGGCGCATAAAAACTGTCCTAGAGACTGGTCGACGTGACATTTTTAGACGGATTCTGTCACAAAGAGCGCGTGCAAAGATGGTCACACTGGATTGAAAACTAGGCAGACGCTCTACTTTGAGCTAACGCCTGGACTCTAAGTCTAGAGTCCACTGTATAGCGTTGGACTCTAGATTTAGAGTCCAACACTGGACGCAGCTAGACTGAAAATTGTTTATTTGGATCTAGGCTTCTTCTTCTATCGAGTCGATGGCAAGACATAATTTTATTTCCCGTTTAGTATTTTTTCATACGGGTAGGCCGACAGCGTCAGGCAGGCTGGATACAAGATGGGACAGTGGCATGCTGTCGCTAGATTCTAGTCCAGCTACTGTCTCAATGTAAACCTGCCTTTAAGCTTGCGTAAGAAAGATTTGGCACAGGTAAGCCGAACCTCTATGCTTTCGGCTCACTGATCCGTATTGTCTTTTAGGTGCGGCTTACCTACGCAAAATCGTAACGAAAGTAATAAACCAGAAAATTTGTTGGAGCCGACAGTATATCTCTCGTAAATTAGGTGCTTGAATCTGGAATTAGGTACTTATTAACAATTTAAATATGGAATCTATACAGGGTGTAAGGGACAGCCTTCCGCAAACTGAAACGGTGAACTCAGACCATCAAACTGAACAATTTTCACTCTGGAGCCTATCTCAGGAACGCGAAAAAAAATCCGCTGTCCCATACATTTGAGTAGGGTAGGTACGGCAGTTTTGTATGGGACAGCTGATTTTTTTTCGCGTTTCCTGAGGTAGGCTCCATAATGAAAGTTGTTCAGTTTGATGGTCTGAGTTCACCGTTTCAGTTTGCGGAGGGCTGTCCCTTACACCCTGTATATTTTAAATTCGGAGTGTCAAGTTTTCCATTAAACGGACGAATTCGTCCAGTATCGTCTAGTCGTCCGACTATCGGATGATATTACCTTAATTTATACCTACATCACCATCTAATTTTCTAAGTCAGCCACGGATTTTACAATATTATCCGAGTCGGTTAGGTTAGCGAGGAGCGAAGCAACGAGCATGTTAGGATTATGTTGATCACAGAGCACGAGCTACTGTTTCCAAAAATTTGAAATAAGGGTCATGGTCATTGGTTTCATAACCTTCGCGAATGATTATATAATTTTTTTTTTCATCCTATAGTCGGATGACAAAATTTTTTTTTTCGTCCGTTTATCGGATGACTAGTGTTCCTAGTCATATCATATCATATGCCTTTTAAATTAGGAATTGTTCAGGACGATAATTCTTTTCAGATTCATTTTTGTCCACCTGTCTCGGCCACCGAACACCGGTGGCTTTGCACTGCTGCAAAAGTGGCGGTGGCGTTCGACAGCCAATTTACGCGCTTGCGCTTAGGCAAGTTCGCTGTACATTGACGCTTCTAAAAAGTTAAATAGTAACAATCACTTTATAAAAGCGTCAATGTACAGCGAACTTGCCTAAGCTTGCGCAACCCATTAAGCGCATCGCATACAGAAGGAGTCGACCGTATGTCAAGGTCGCCAAGGCGCGCTAGCGACTCGACGCCGCCTCGATTCCGCCTCGACTCTTTCGTACGCGATGCGCTTTTTTTAAATATTTTTTTAGTATTGAGGCTTTTAGCCCTGAGGTTATGTCAGCCCCATCGTGCCTTAACTTTGAGACTTTACACAAACACCTCAGATTTCCGCCACGGTCTGTGCGCCTGATAAAGCCATTGAGAAATGACACGCTCCCCTATTAAAGCCTACCTAATTGCGTAAGTGCACTAGGCCAATTTTACTACGAAAGCCTCTCATTGAACATAAAACACTTTTCCAAGAAAAAGATTGCAATTCCCCTCCATTCGAGGTAATTAATTGCCCCAATTAGGCCCTCGGAAAGAGCTAGTGAAAGGAATTGCTTGTTTTACTGTAAAAAATTCCCTTTTCAATTAGCCTTTAAAAAGAATTTGAAAAGGCTGCGAAACCAACGCAATTTGTTTCACAAAAGTTTATTGTTGTATTTATTGGAAATATGTTTGTTTATTGGAAATTGGGAGATGAATCTGGTTAAAAGATTGATTTAAGCTTTTGCGGGATTCATATTGAAGTAATGTTTATGTTTGTTCGATAAATGCTTTATCATCAGACACATTAACACTCAGTTGCAGAAACGTTCGTTAGAGTTAATCCTCCATTAAATCTCTTGCTAGCTTTTACTACGTCAACAAGACACAAAGTGACAGCAGGAGATTTAATGGAGAATTAACTCTAATGAGCGTTTCTGCAACTGAGTGTAAGGCCATGTGGCTACAGTACTTCAAGGAAAATAATGGACATAGGAAAACATCGGAAATAATCGTAAAACCAGCTCTATATCATTATACAATACTGCCTAAAAAAAGTTTTATTAAATAGGAATGGAATAAAAAGGTAATACTGCCTAGTTTCGGTCGGTCATCTTCGGGAAAACGAAGTTAGTCGATGCCCATTATTTTCCTTGAAGTACTGTCCACTACTATTAAGACGCTGTTATCCCGTCGAGGCCTTTTTTGAACAAGAACGAAAGTGTTTTAAACTGTGTTTTAAAGTCTGAAATTAAATTATGTCTTATTTAAGGATCGGGCGGATGGGCGACTGTTCTCAATTACACGATTAGATTAAGTTTACTAGATAGAAAAAAATCCCAAAGTTAGCCCTTTTTGTTATGTTTTTTCAATACTATGATTAAACTGCTGATATTTAACTTTTTATTCTTGTACTTAACTAAATACATTAAATATTTCTAGTGAACTCAGGAGCTTTAGTTTTAGCAAGTTTTAGCTTAGAAACTCCCATGAGCAAAGATATTGACGAAAAACACGTTTTTTTGCGATCCTGCTTTCAATTGGGGCGGGATGGCTAATTGTAAACTTATGTTTGCAAGAAAGAGACGCTTGCACTGGGATAACCTAGCCTTAACTATCACTGATAAGGCCACACGCAGTGGCCTTAATGAAACCTAAACATTATTTCAATATGAATCCCGCAAAAGCTATCAAAAAACAATCGAATCAATCTCTTGATCAGATTTATCACCGCTTTATGTAAAAGTTACCACAAAAAGTGGTGTCTTTCACATCGTCATAAGATTGACAGAAATCGATTATAGTAGTTCATAACTGATATAAGTAGTAGGTATCTTTGACGGCCTGACAGCACAGTCTGTAGTGAACCTGCCTGCTGTGCCGAGGGTCGCGGGTTCGAATCCCGTAAGGGACAAATATTTGTATGATAAATATGAATATTTGTACCCGAGTCATGGATGTTTGTATCTATATATGTATGCTATACCGTTGTCTAGTTATCATAATACAAGTCCAGGCTAGATTCTGGAACTTTAAATGTGACTAGATAATTTGTGTGACAATGTCCAAGATATTTATCTACTTGGATAACTATATTTTTTATTCATCGTGAGGTTTCTTCGTACGAATACGACCGTATTTTAACATACTTACTATTATTACCAATCCCCATTGGGCACGCGTGATGGCCTTAAAAAAATTACATTTTGTTTATGAAAATATCCCTGATATAAAAATACGATTGTTAAAATATATCACTAGGTACGTAATCTTCCTCTTTTGGTTGTTTTGAAGTCGAAGATCTTCAAAAAACTTTCTAACCTTCGAACATTATTATAACTAGCTCACTTTGGAAATACTTACATAAGTGTTTATATGTTTCTCTCAAGAAGAAAAGAAAAAGATTGAAGGTGTTTATAAGATCAATGAGATTTTCTATAGAGATATGTAAGTTTAGGATCGATTGGGATATAAGCCTCTGGAAAGGTTAAGGGAGAATTTGGAACGACGGAATAGTGCGTTACTGAAAATCACTTAGATGAATACCCAATTACCCATGCAAATAAGCAATATCCAAACAGTAACTAACAGTAACAGTTTATTACTAAACTATTATAAAACTGTAAAGATATTTACAAGAAAAAGATTACGATGTAGATTTAGGTATCTTCATCATCTCACCCGATGGACGTCCACTGCTGGACGTGGGCCTCCCCCAAGGATCGCCATAACGACTGGACCGGGCCCTGTTTCCGGGCTTTCGTTTTTCGATATACCGTTACCGTTTTGGTCCGAACTTCATTGTAATAGAGTTGACATTGGAACGAAACGTTCACGCAATTGCGAAGTTCGAATGTCCGGGTAGAGGCCCCAGCTCTGCCCTCATCCAACGGGTTCCGGCCGCCTTCGCCAGGTCGTCGATTTTAATAAAACTTCTTTGTTTGATAGCTTATGTTTAGAAGCTTTATTTCTGCGAGATATTTACACAAGTATTTTGGAGTAGGCATGGCTTAACGAATAGTTACACCGCCGTCTGATGGAACTATCCAGAACCAGCATAACGTGCCTTCCGAAGCACGGAGACACTCGTCGGTAATCCAAATATACCGGACATGAAGTTCCACTACGCAAACGCACGCCTCTACAGGATGTAACAAAACACCCTAGTCATATTTAAAGGGGTGGTTTAGACCATCAAACTGATGAACCAACAAAAAATACAAAAATTCTGCTGTCCCAGTCCCATACATTTGAGTCGAATCGGTACATCAGTTTTGCATGAAACAGCTGATTATTTTATCGCGATATCGTGGTTGGCTCCATAAAGTTGTTCAGTTTGATATTAGGGTATTTTGTTACACCCTGTATACGATTAATTATATTCTGCGCTAAGAGTTAACGAGAATAATACTACCCTACGGACTTTACCTGAATAATTCATAAACTATATTAATCTTGCGAGATTATTTGTTAAAACTTAAGATTTCGGAGCATTTCAAAGTTATAATTGCTTAGTTATCGAGTAGGTAGTTCACAATATTATTTGAACAGTTTAGAATTAATTTGGTTCGAGCATTTGTGGAACACAGCTAAGTTAGGTTTAGTTTAAAATGAACCGATTGTTTAGTAGGTTTTAGGCCTCCGCTTCATTGCAGCGATATTATCGAGCGATATTATCGCTGCGATTTTGCGATAAATGTTCTCAGTACATTTTGTATGGGGACGCGCGCGATCCTACACACTGCCGCGATATTATCGAGCGATAATATCGCTGCGATTTTGCGATAATTGTTCTCAGTACCTACTTTTTGTATGGGGACGCGCTCGATCCCACACACTGCCGCGATATTATCGCAACCTGACGCAATCTCTTTCTACTACATTCACTGAAGGGCGCATGCGTGACGCGAATCGCGGAATCGCTGCAGTGTCGCGATATCGCTGTCGATAATATCGCTGCAATGTGCGGAAGCCTTTTAGGTTCAAACATAAAAGTTGTTTGGTTTGGAATAGTCTAAAATGGGTGCCCTCTGCGTCGCATAAAGACTTCTGTCCTAATTTCGGAAGTCATAAAATGTTCGGCATAAAGTTTTTACGCATAAAAGTATCTTCCCATAGTTGTTTCTGTGCATACTGCTTTGATTGGCATAACTGTTATCTGCTCTAATGTTAACCAGAATAATTTAAGTAATCATAAATTGTCAAGTCATATTATTCAAACTCATAACTAACATTAAATCTAATTTATTAATCGCATAATAAGACGTATAAATTAATATTAATAATAAAAATATAATGATATAAATTTTATTACAAACAATTAATTAACTACTCAACTGTAGGTTAGGTTACGTATTGTGACCACTTATAGAGCGAGTGAAATCAAGCGAAGCTTGCGAAAAACAAACTAATTTTTTTTAATTTAAGTTTAGGTTAGGTTAGAACATGTATTACGTTTAGCAGAGCGAGCAAAGCGAGCGGAGCATCAACATGCATGCTTGTATGCTGCATGCTTGTATGCTGCATGCTTGTATGCTGTATGCTTGCTTGCTTACTGCATGCTAGCATGTTGGGGGGTGGGGGCCTCGCCCCCCGCCCGGGGGGTGCGGGGGGCGGATGCCCCCTGCCTGAGAAAAACAAACTGGTGTTTATAAAATTGTAGGTTAGGTCAGGTTAGAACATGTATACGCTTAGCGGAGCGAGCGGAGCATCAACATGCTTGCTTATATGCTGCATGCTTGCTTGCTTGCTGCATGCTTTGCTTGCTTGCTGCATGATTGCTTGCTTGCTGCATGCTTGCTTGCTTGCTGCATGTTTGCATGTTGGGGGGTGCAGGGGGGCTGCGCCCCCCGCTCGGGGGGTGCGGGGGGCGGAAGCCCCCTGCCTGAGAAAAACAAACTGATGTTAATAAAATTGTAGGTTAGGTTAGGTTAGAACATGTATACGCTTAGCGGAGCGAGCGAAGCGAGCGAAGCATCACCATGCATGCTGCTTGCTTGCATGCTTGCTTGCTTGCTTGCTGCATGGTTGCTTGTATGCTGCATGCTTGCTTGCTTGCTGCATGTTTGCTTACTTGCTGCATGCTTGCTTGCTTGCTGCATGCTTGCTTGCTTGCTGCATGCTTGCTTGCTTGCTGCATGCTTGTTGCTTGGTTCGCCAAGCCAAGGTGACCTTTACTTAGTCCTTCGCTTACCACTTCCGACTCAGTAGGTTAGGTTATCGAGCAGCGACCGAAAATATTTTATTTAATTTCCATTTTTAGGGCACGCAGGGTATCAACAGATAAACTAATTAAATAAAACGACTAGGTACGAAATAATTAATTTGAATTATTATTATTATAAAATATAATAAAATATCGTGCAAAATTAATGAGCGTTACAATGTCGCTTAGAATCAGTTATTTAGTTTAACTATTAAACCAATATTATAAAAATATAATAATCATGTAAAATCTATAAGTTCATTACAATTTGTATGTTTTAATTAGTTACTTGTATGAATTAATTATGACGTTTTAGGTTTATGTCAACAAATGTTATGCCTTAATATAATAATGCGTAAAACGTTTATGCGTTTAAGACTTATAGGAACTGACAATTATACCTTCAGAAATTAGTAAAACAGAAATTATGCCCAACAATTTAGTTCCAGTTAACGTTATGCGATATTATGAATATGTCTAATTTAGTTATGCGACATTAAATTATGTCTTTGAATTTTATACGACCCAATATGGACCCGTCTAAAATGATGTGGTCACTTTTAGCATTGTACTTCCCTGATGTTTTAAATTAAATTCCAACAGTCGGTGTAAAGTGTGCAAACAAAAGTATTCTATGCCTAATGTTTTGAATTCTCTAACAACATTTAGGTAATCGAATTTAACAACTACGCCCCTATCGGTGGAGAAAAAAAACGTAAAGTCGAATTGAGATCCTCCTCCTTTTTTGAAGTCGGTTAATAATGACTTCAATTATACAGCGTCCTTCTTAAATGCTCACAATTTTTTAAGGGCGACCTGACTATCAAACAGAAGAACTTTCTCTATGGGACTAACATCGAAATCGCGAGAAAAAAAACAGCTGTCCCATACATTAGGCACAGTTCGGTTTGCAGTTTTGTATGGAACATCTGTTTTTTTTTCGTGATTTCGACGTTGATGCCATAGAGAAAGTTTTTCAGTTTTACGGTCAATCATCCCTTTAAACAATAGTCAGCATATTAAGGCTGCACCGAGCCTATTGTGCTGCCGCCAATCGTATTTTTTTTATTTCTTAACAATTAAACAATATTAACAAAAAACAAGAATGTCACATTGTAGTCCTGATTGGTTTTCAGTTTATCGAAACATTGCGGAATATTATACAGTATACAGTATAAGATAATAATAATCTAAATTAAATAAATAGCTTTTCTGATTGCTTTTCGTGAAATTAAAGCGTGACCTAATGATGTACCTATATACTAATAAATGAAAAATAAGGAATCTAATAAACTATCAATAGTAATTTGACGAAGCAATATACGTATCAGTGTCTGTATTGTTTACCTACGAATGTAAACACCGTTACATAATGCATGACTGAGGAATAGCCACGGTTCTAACCGAATTCTGCGGTCTGATCTAACAGATTGTGTATTCGAACAGCATATTGGTCCAATTACAGATATAGTCAACCGCAACCGCCATAATACTTCGTATCTATTGTTATCTTTATATGTGCGTACACTGTGCGTATGTATAGTAGAGACCAATAAGTATTATTATAAAAGAGAACCCACTCGCGGCAACATTATGCATCCACCTTTATGTCAAATTGAAAGCTACCTAGCTCCATCTATGTTCCAGTGCAGTTATTCAACCTATAGGTACTATACAGGGTGTAAGGGACAGCCCTCCGCAAACTGAAACGGTGAACTCAGACCATCAAACTGAACAGCTTTCACTATGGAGCATACCTCAGGAAAAGCGTTGTTGTTTTTTTCATGTCGCTTTCTTCTTCTCTTGTCATTCTTCTACTTGTTCTGCTCTCCTTTCAGACGAAGAAAATTAGAAGAACACTTCTAATTTTCTTCATCTGTCTTCTTTTTCTTCTTCTACTATTGAAACGTGGTGGATATAGTCATGAGCATATGCATTAATGTTATATTCTTCCATTAATTTATTGTCTTATTGTTACAGGTAAATACAGAAAAGATCATGTTGCTGGAGTCCAATCTTGAAAGGTACGGTGATCATATAAATAGGAAGTTACTACAGGGTGAAATGATATTAATTTCACCCTGTATACGTACCACGGTGATAACTTGAATTTGATCGGCGTTATTTTGCCATTATGATGACACTATTTTTTTTCGATATTCATGAAACTCATCCTTAAGGGGCCATGGGTTCCGACGAAGATTTTCTATGAGAAACGCGATTGCCAGGCCCTCCGGAAAGCACGTGCGTGTGCCGTATTTTCGATTAAAAAGATCTAACCAAAGTACTTTTTCTAGATTTTTTTTATGATTTCACTGGTTAAACTAATGGTGAATATGCGAGTATAAATGCAAAAAAACGGAAACTATTTTAAGTTCTTCTAAAACGAGAAAAATGCATGAAAATACGTCATTTTTGTGACGATTTTCTATCGAGTTAAGTAATTCCAATCGTGTATTCAGTTTATGATTTCACTAGATAAACTACTTATCCAAAAATACTGAGGTATGACTTTAGTTTCGGTAAATGGTATAAATCTAGTCGTAAAATGAAAAATAAAAGATGCCTCCGAGGTATTTCCACCTACTATTACGCCTTAAGGGGGCACCGAGCCTATTGTGCTTCCCTCAATTGTATTTTTCTTATTTCTAAATAAAAACTTTGCTAATTTAATAACTGATTAAAAAAAATTAAAAAATTAAAAAATTTAATAACTGGCATAACATTAATAGGTGCTATTTTCATGTAGTTTTAAGTGTCCACTGTAGGTCATCGTTTCTTTGGCATCTGGTATCCCCCTTTATTCGAAACTACACAGAAACAACCTGATGGTTACTGAAGAAGAATAAAAATAATTTTTCGTAATAGTTTTGAATCTTAGCGGAAGAATGAAATAAGTAGTTTTTTTTTTAAATTATGTATTTTTCTCCCCTCCGGACGGAAAGCGTCAATTGTCGTCCCGCTGCGCTAAACGAAGTTGCCGCTTTCCACCTACGTCGAGGAGATAAATAGTATACTTACCTCGGGCAGTAAATACGAAAGCCTCAGATCACAAATGTTTGTGCCGAGGTCAACAATTACATGTGATCTGAGAACTTTCTTACTTTCCTGCCCTCGGTGTGTAATCTACTATACTTGACTTTTTATTGCCTAGATTTCGAAATATGATAAAAAAAGAAATAATTACCAAATAGGAACATGCCTCATCAAACGATGATTACCATATGACACTATGGGTTTAGTACCTATAACAGGTCAATGATGATTACAGATTTATTAAAGAAAAATGAAATGTACAGGGTCCTTCTTAATATGCTGACACTTTTTTAAGGGGATGTTTAGACCATCAAACTGAACAACTTTCTCTATGGGACCAACATCGAAATCGCGAAAAAAAATCTGCTGTCCCATGCATTTGGCTTGAGTAAGTTTGCAGTTTAGTATGGAAGAGCTAATTTTTTTTCGCGATTTCGATGTTGGTCCCATAGAGAACGTTTTTCAGTTTGACGGTCTGATCATCCTTTTAAAAAAGTGTCAGCATATAAAGTTGGACCCTATATATTTTTTATTTGCAACAAAAACGATACAAATATACTGTATGTATATAGGGTCCTTCTTAATATGCTGACACTTTTTTAAGAGAATGATCAGACCATCAAACTGAGCCACTTTCTCTATGGCACCAACATCGAAATCGAGAAAAAAAAATCCACTGCTCCATACAAAACTGCAAACCTACTCGAGCCAAAATGTATGGGACAGCTGATTTTTTTTTCGCGATTTCGATGTTGGTCCCATAGAGAAAGTTATTCAGTTTGATGGTCTGACCATCCCCTTAAAAAAGTGTCAGCATATTAAGTTGGACCCTGTATTTAACGTAAAGAATTTTCGTTTAGTATGATTGACAATTCTATGCACATTCAACTGTGTTTTTCTTAGAATTTAACTCAAAGTAAAGTGAAGTCAAGTTACCGAGACAGTCGCTAAAGGAGCGCTAGTTATTTCTGAAAAGCACTTACCGAAAGCATCCTTTCACGCCGAGTCGTTTCATTTCATACCGAACCGGTGCACTTTATATAAATATTATTGCAACTTAAAGCTTTAGCGGTGTATTAAATGTATTGAAAGTTTAAGGGTATATTATTCGGAGTGCGCTCCATACAAACGTACTATGATGATATTTTCAATACTAACGAATTAAAGCCAATGAAATTTTGCAGAAACAATCTAGAAACAAATTTCTATGCTTGTATGGAGTCAGATTTTCGTTAAAATGTATAGTTTTCAAGTTACAGTGCCTCAAAGATTTCCATACAAATCTTAAATTAATCCTAGCATTGAAACTGTATATTTTAACGAAAATCTGACTCTATAGAAGCATAGAGATTTATTTCTAGATTATTTCTGCAAAATTTCATTGACTTTAATTGGTTAGTATTGAAAATTTCACCATAGTACGTTTGTATGCAGCGCGCATTTTCGGTCTCGGAATAATATTCTCTTAATGTAGGTATAATACTTATGTTGTGGTCAAAGCTAACTAAATCTTTGCTTTTCTTCCTTTATCTTGTTCTTTTTTCTGTTTCTTTCTTTTTCTATAGGTACAGGCTGTAAACTTAAATGTTACATACTTAAGGGGGCTTTCAGACCATCAAACTGAACTATTTCTATGGGACTAACCTTTGATAAAGTTATATGTCAAGATTGACAGTCGAAGATACGAAAGCGTCGAAAAAAATTGGAACCAGTACTGGTTCCAAAACCGTATACATATAGGGTCCAACTTAATATGCTGACACTTTTTAGGGTTCCGAACCTCAAAGAGGAAAAACGGAACCCTTATAAGATCACTCTCGTGTCCGTCCGTCCGTCTGTCACAGCCACTTTTCTCAGCAACTATAGAAGCTAGCGACTTGAAATTCGGCATAGTGGTCAATCATGCTAACCCAAACGTAAAGCGAGACTAAAAATTTAGAAAATAATTTTTCTACAAATATTTAAGGTCCAAAAACTGATGACTTTTAAAAAAAAAGTTTTCCAACCTAGCCGAGTTTGGTATCATTTGAAAGGGCTTTGAACGTAGATTTCGTATTGGTAGTTCGTTTTACTAAGTGATGCGTAGTTATTCATTTATAAGCCCGACTGCACGAAAAATTTTGGTTCCCCCCCCCTGATCTCCGAACATATAAAGCCAAAAAATCTGAAATAATTTTTACATGTCGATGAACTATTGAATTTTGTAGGAAAATTATAGCGGTGTCTGTATTGATAATAGGTTTGAGAAATTTGAAAAAATACAGTACAAACAAACTTAGGGTTGCAGTTGATGTTTTTCGTTGATGAGCATAGACACAAACTTTTTATATTACATTTTAAATAAAATCCAATAAATTAACACCAGTTTAAGTCATAAAAATGAACAAAGATAACAAAAATGCTAGTTTTTCGATGAATTACCAACTCTCCGTTGTGAAGTTTTGTTGTTAGCCATATTTCGTCACTATTTTTTGCTTAAAACATTTTTAAAAGACGGTAAATCTGGTAAATTCCACTAAATCGATTCTATAACACCCTACAATTATACCTACTCATTAAAAAAAGTACAAAATGAATAATTGTTTCGATATTTTGATTTGTGATTTGTATGGTTTGGAAGGTTTCATGCAAGAACGGGTGTACCTACCGGTATCGGTGAAACTTGGTAAACAGCTAGTTAGAGTACCTATATCCAGAGATAGCATAAAAGGTAGGTGCTTAAGATTTTTGTGAAATATCACTATTTCACTGGGAATAAACTGTATTTAAATATTTTCGAGAAGGTAACAGTAATTTGAACATTTGAACTTTGCTTGAATGACAGGATGTGAGGTCCGATTCACAATGAAGGAAACTTAAAATTTATAACTTTACAGTAAACCGTATTTCATTATTGAAAAAATCCTAATATAATATAAGAGAATTACGGAAAGTAACAAAATATTAAGCCATATCAACAGCTACGTTATTAAGATGGATTGAAATAATGATTTTCACAAATGAAATATTTATCATCATAATGATTAGGACAAATCGGAATAAAATCTTTACACGTCAGTCATACGTCAGTAGTGAATCATGGACATGAATCAAAGAGATTATACTTGCATAGAGGGAGGATAACTTTTGCAAGGCGGTCCACTTATTTTGAAGTTTGTTTTTTTATGTTTTGTGTCATGTGGTAGGACAAAAGGCACAAAAAGTTACTACTTTACAGAACTTTACATACACTAGCATGTCAAAAAGTGTCAAAAAACGTGGAAAGTGGACAGCCGCATAAACAAAATATCTAAAGGTCCATCTCTTTCTACTATTAAAGGTATGTCATAAGAGAAAAAAGACTAACTACAATCTTAAATTGATGCGGACTTTATGCTTTAGAATTAAGAGATCCTTCTTGTGAGCTGTGAGACATGGATATAAACCAATGTATAGACAATACCAATGCCACCTTGCTGATCAATCTGATCATGGACAATACCTTTCCAACGTAGAAATACAATGACTCGAAAAGGCATTAAAATAATAGTAATCGCGAAAACGAGACACGCGTATACGCTATGCTGATGCTGATGAAGTTGAAATTGCTATCAAAATCATACAACTTAGTCGGGCTGAGGTACGAGATTTAATACATTTTGTTTCATATCTCCGTCCCTTTCCAGTATGACCATCCCAGTCTGCGAATCTATAAAATACTCAATTAACGCTTTCCAAGCTTCTTGATCATTAACATGCAATGAAATTAGAGACAGTGCCTTACATTACAACCTTCTTGATCATGAACTTTCGCTTACGCTAGCTTATGCACCTTTTAGTGTTTTAGGCATGAAGATTGAATTATCACAATTCTTGGTTTTAGGCTTTCATACCGAGAAGACAAACTGAAGTAATGTATTTCTATCCAATTCGGGTGCTAGTACTAATGTGAGAAAATGATAAACCTCGTTCTTCTGTTCGTCAATAACCCGCCTCATTACAATACATTTTAACTTCTAGAACAGAAAGATGGCATTGTCTATAAGCACCTGGAGAGGAGAGCAAACTTCCGTACAGGCGGTGAAAATGACTTTTCAATTTATATGAAGCTAGATGACTGACTCTGGAGTCAGACAGCCTTTGTAGTACAAAAAGTGGTTACGTCGATAAGGACAGTAATAAGTAGCGATCTCCTTTTTTAACTAGAGCGAATGTGTTATGTGCGTCTCTTTTTGAGTGAATATACAAGACACGTGCTTCCTTCTATACCTTCTCTTTCTACGTTCTAAATCCATGGTTTATATCCATGTTCTAGAATCATAGTTCAAAAAGATTGCTAATGATTGAATGAGATTGCAACGCATAAACTTCTTGGTGAACTTAAAACACAGGTGGTAGTCATTAGAGGGTGTTAGGCAAGGAATATACTACTCTCTACCGTGTTAGGTGTACCCACCCATTTGTTACCAAAAATACTTGGCTATTATCCATCCACTTTCTTTCACTGGAAACAATTCATGACCCACACAGACGCTTGAAAAATAAATATATTAAAGAAAATTTATGTCTTACCTACATTTGCATTAAGACTCCCTACCTATTCTCTAATTGGGATATTCAGGGATTTTCTTAGTAATCATATTGAATTCTAAATATTACGTAAAATTTTTCGTGCAGTAGGTACTCAAACTTGTCCGATGTAAGTGTTCATGTAGCGAGACCATTGCCACTTCTTTGAGCATGGTCACAATACATCATGTTCTTTAAACATTAAAACTTTAAATACATACTTAATATTATAATATTAAAACGGCTGTAAGCTATCAAATTATCATGACATAATTTCTCTATAGCACGAAACGAGCACAACATAAAAAAAGTGCAAAGATATATCTTTTCACTTTTTTTATGTTGTGCTCGCTATACCACTTTGTACCTTCCCAACAACGGCGGTTTTCGTTAACACTGTTCTCTTCTTTTCTTACGGTAACATTAGGTTTGGAACCCTCTATGTGCGAGTACACATCTCGCTCTTGGCCAGTTATTTAAGAGGATGATCAGACCATCAAACTGAACAACTTTCTGTATGGGACCAACATCAAAATCGCGAAAATGAAATCAGCTCTTCCATACAAAAACTGCAAACCTACTTGAGTCAAATGTATGGGACGGCTGATTTTTTTTTCGCGATTTCGATGTTGGTCCCATACAGAAAGTTGTTCAGTTTGATGGTCTGAACATCCCCTTAAAAAAGTGTCAGCATATTAAGAAGGACCCTGTATACACGTCATACATAATTTGTATGGCGCCTCACGCACACCAACCTATGAAACTTGGCCCCTTTTGTTTTATACGGTTTAGCCGTGAGGCACATTCTAGACATATACTTTTTCTATGGGACTAACATTGAAATCGCGAAGAAAGAATTAGATTTCGACGTGGTACTTCAGACCAATAAACTGAACAAACTGCACAACTTCCAGTATGGAGATACTGAAAGTTGTTCAGTTTGATGGTCAGTTTGTACCCCCATATATAACGCATTTAATTTTATACCCTGTATACTAGCATTTATCGCAATATTTCAACATCCCATTGCATCTCTGTAAGGGTTGATCTACGAAAAAATATTGTCTATGTGCACCCCTACCCCTATCCTCTATAGAATTATTACGTGTTTCAAAAGTCTTCACTTGTATATTGCGCATTGTCTGTCTGTCAGTGATGGAAGTTTTTCATACTGTACACACTGACCTGAAAAAAGACGGACGTAATCTCGTCTAATCACGAGTGAAGCACCCATTTATATTTGTGTGCGTGCCTGACGAACTCTCACTCGGTACACAATGGTGGCGGGTAGGACCTGCGCCTAGAGCTAGTGCATCTGTGTGAGTGTAGGTTCCTTGTAGAATAAACGAAAATGTAGGACCTTGCATGCTTCACATCTTTTTAGTGTCACATTACGTCCGTCTTTTTTCAGGTCCGTGACTGTACAGACTTTATTGGGTACAACTTGAAATCGATATCAATTACTTTAAACTCTGTCGGGACCGCAGATACCGCAGAGGTTTAGTGAACAGAGTGGTTAGAGAAAAGCTTTTTAAATCTACCGGAAAATCACCAATGTCCCATTAAGAGGATAGACGAGTACAGTTTTCTCCATACAACCGTATTTCCCTGTTTTCTCCCTGGATAATAAAACTAGAGCAAATATTTTTTTACCATATAATCTATGTCACCTCTGCAATGTCACTATGTTTTGCTTTTTTGCATTAATTAATTACTGTAAGAACTAGGGACCTTCGAAAATGACCCATTTTACGGCCCGTTTTCAGACATCCAGTAAACAAATTTGTCGAATATAAACAAAAAAAGCAAAACGTACGGAAAGGTACGCCAAAGTCTTATTATTCCAACGATATCAATGTACTAAAGTACTAGATACGGTGATCAGTAGGAACTGCATGTTACTCTTAAATGGGGTGTATGCACCTGATTCATGTTAGTCTCCTTTGCACTAATGAGAATGGCAGACCATCTGTTTGACAATCTGTCATTTTTTACAATAATTTATAACAATTTATTTAAATATTTTTAATAAATAAAAACCACCTGTAATCTTTTGTAAGGTAAACTACTATTCTAATATAAGGTCAGTATGTAAAATTATAAGGAAATGTAATTATTAATTTAAATTTGCGAAAATAGGAAAGTCTATTAATTTCCTTAAGATTGGGTAAGTCCATTACATTTTGTCTCATTTCGGCACCCAAAAAGTGATATATAAGAAAAAGAGACAAGGTATAATGATCATAGATGAATCAAGAGACTTAAATCAGAGGGCACAAAATAGGCACAATTTATTGAACTTATCGCGGTTGCCGGACGAACATTGAAAATCACGCTAAGATCGTTGATACTTGAGATTATATTTTTATGTACTTACCACTTGTTTGCGGGATAGAAATTCGGTATGTCAAGTTTTTTTTTGGAGGGCTGAATCGAAAACCATTTCGAGATATTTGTCTCAATAATCATATTTTCTATGTCCGAGATTTTAAAATGAAAGGATTTTTTCGGTCCGTCCAGTGACGTCACTGGCATACCTGTGAACTCCTTGGTAAACATAAAATTAACTTATAATAACTGACCATTAAGAAAAAAAAAATACATTCGTAATGTCAGAATTTGACATTTGATGTTGCCGTATCTGTTTCCAGCATAGAGTTAGAAAGAGGAGGCAGGTTTTAATTTTTTTAAATATAGCAGTAGGTAGTTTTTCTCCATGGAGTTCGAATTATTTTCTCTCCACCATTTTTGCACTTGGAGATTACAGATCAAAATAATTTAAAAATTAAATTTATATTGATAAACTCGATGAATCGCAATAAGAATAAAATAGGTGTCTTAAAATTATGTCTTCTATCCGTAAAAATATAAAAATGATGACTAAAAAAAACTTGACATACCGAATTATGAGAAAACATATATTTTTTACCTTGAGATGAACAAGATGAAGAAATCAGCTGTTCCATACAAGCAAGCCTACTCGAGCCAAATGTATGGGACAGCCGATTTTTTTTTCGCGATTTCGATGTTGTTGCCAATTGCCATAGAGAAAGTAGTTCAGTTTGACGGTCTGATCATCCGCTTAAAAAGTGTCAGCATATTAAGAAGGTATACAGGGTGTAAAATTTAATGCGACACTTAGTTAAAGGGGTGCTTCAGTCAGACCATCAAACTGAACAACTACTACTACTACTCTACTAAAGGACCACAATATAGAAACGCGAAAAAAAAATCTGCTTTCCCATACAAAACTGCAAACCATAAATAACTTGACTCAAATGTATACACCAGTTTAAGTAGGTATGTGTCGCATTAAATTTTACACCCTATATAAGGCTTTGCTTGGGAAACATTTTTATGTTTGTTTCACAGCAATCTGTTCACAGTTCACACAATCAAAAGTTATGAGTCAGTATTTAATTCTAAAGTTTCAGGTACACACGGCGACACATCAAGTTACGCAAAACCAAAATAAGCTGGCCGCGCGTAGGTAGAGTAATGTATAACGTCGCGCGGCCAGCTTAATATTGGTTTTGCGTAGCTTGATGTGTCGCCGTGTTTACGTATTTCAGTAGTCTGCGCGTAGGTAGTCGAGGGCACCACTAGTATTTAAACAACTTTGTACAAATTCATACACACATTATTGTTTCACAGATAGTAGGTATAATACCTAACATACATATGAACTGTCGCATCTGTCTTGGTCAGTGATGCTCTTTGACCAAATTATAGTAGTTTCTGTTTATATAAACTAGATGGCACTAATGTTCCCGAAGAGTTTTTGAACATGTTGTTTGTATGAACGAGCAAGTCTATCGCTAGAGTCTACGTCTATGTATTATTCATATTATTTTTCAAAGAATTATTAAAATCGGTTTAGTTTTAGAGGAGAAAACAAACAAAATACGAAATGCTGATTTCGTCGATTTTTTGAATATAAAAGTGTCCAAGCTGCAGTTGTCTCTTTCGCTCTCTAGTCAGCGGGGTGTATGGGTGGGATGGATCTGATAAATACGTATAGGTAAAGTCGGAAAAGTGACCTTTTCTCCAAATAAGCATTTTAGCCCGCCTATCCTAATAGCAAATATGCGTTAGATAAATTTGTATACGATTACGATGCCGAAAATACATCACCGAATTGGCAAGTTCTGTAGGTACTTATTATTCGTTGAACTCGGCCGTATATAATTTCAATATCATTGTATCACTGCACTAAATAAAATTTCCTATAAGGCCTGCCACATACATACGGAATTCCGATTCGGAATTCCAAATCTGGATTCGGTACTATTTCGTGATTTTTCCCTTCCAGAATTCCGTTCGGAATTGCTGAGATATCGAATCCTATTCAAAATCACATTTCTTATTCGGAATTCCTTATGTGTATGGCACCACCAAACCAAAAGCCTATCTACACTCTGTTACCTTTAGACTACTTATACGTAGGTAGAAAGTTCAATATTTCTAGCCCACTGGCTCGAAGTCGGTGTATCCGGCCGCAAATGGAGTGTGAAGCGGCCCGATCCCGGGATGTGCCTAACGAATTTTATAACCGTCTATTTGATAACATTCTCCGATAATATTGTGGAAACAAAAGCACAACTTGAACACTTAGCCACAGATTATAGTTTCTTCGTAGCAGATGCATCACTTCCCATCATTCACTTGTTAGGTACGCGCAAAAATGTACCTAGTGAACCTTGCCTCAGCGTTGTTATTAGTTCGTATAGTACGCGATGTATGCGACGTTGCCGTCTGAAGCAAGTGGCAGAAATCAATCAAGCCATAGTGTAAGTTACATATCTCAGTGGAGTGACGGAGGTCTGACTTAGCTGATATTTTATACTTTATATTTTATAGGTAAAGATTGACAAGAGGTAAATCATTGCGATACTGCGTGAATGCGAGCGAGATAAAAATACGCCATTGCCTACATTTTCTGCCACACTTCCTACCAAGCAAGGGTGAGGTTAAACTTGTTGGGGGCCAGGCAATGTCCATATTGTGTGTAGTAGATACTAGATGCTCCTTTTATACTATGACAGAAGTAAGACGCCTCATAGTAAGAATGTTGAATGAGAGGGTAAATATTATAGGGTGCATTAGACCATCTTCTATCGAGTCAATGGTTTGTCATTGAGCTTTGCCGTCATTATAAAGAGATTTGCTAAGCAGCCTGAATCGGATGGAATGAAAAACCTATAGGTACTCAGAGGTGGGGTCAGATGTAGTGACGGGAACCGGCAGCCACACGGTGAAAGCAAGTATATTTTGACAATACCTGAAGCAATTAGTCGCGTCTTACGACATCCTGGCTTGGTGGTTATTGTATTAGAATAGTGACCGCGTAATAGTTTCCAAAAACTATTTATCAATCAATCAATCAAATCAGCCCACATGTAGAAAGAGTATTTAGTACTAAAGCCTGACCAGAAATATAAAAAACCTGGTTTGGGGGCGCTGCAATCGACTATAACCTTTAATGTCAGTGTTCCAAGTACAAAAATTAGTTCCAATGATTTTCCGCAACATGGCGAGGTTTTTTATATTTCTGGTCGGGCTTTACATACACTACGGACATTCACCCCCACACATTTTTTAACTCCACCTCTCTTGGCCGGCGGCAAAAGACAGTAGACGCTAGGACCTAGCGACCTATACCCTAGCTGCGGCTAGGGTATATTTTTCGCTGGCTGTATATGTACAGTCCTCTCTCATTCACACTCACTTAGTATCGTGACATGCTGCCTCTTGACTGTTTTTCAATTTGTATAAAAGACAGCTATGTGGCTACGGTGTGACAAGGACCTCCGTTGTGCCATTCCTCACGCTAAAAATCAATGCTAAAAACTGTTAAGAGGTATACAAAAAACTTTTAAACGATCTCATTTATTTTCTTAACTTTTGTAGTTTCGCTACAAAGACAGTATACAAAATATTTCATTCTAGCGGTTATGCTTCGCCTCAAGTAAACAACATTTGTTTCACATCAAAGGCACGAAATCGTTTTCCAAATTTAAAACCGGTCCGAACGGCCGTTCCGAAAATAGCCGATCTCGAACGAACGTGGCCGAAAATAAACGATCGCACGCCACGCTGCCGACGCAATTCTTGACCCTATTACAGAAATGTCTAAGTTCTAATGTTAGATTTTAATATTGCCACATCAAGATTAATTCGGACGGTAAGCGCGTTCCCTACAAAAATGTTTAAAATGTATCACTTACAGAAATATGTCGGTCTCCGCTCGGCTGTTCGTCTGTCACCGTGGATTTTTTGGGTAGAGAGAGAAATAATAGATGTCGGAACGTGTTTTGTCTTATTCACTCATTATGAGATGCATCATAGCAAATTCGCTCTAGTTAAAAAAGGAGACCCCTACCTTATTGCTGTCCTTTTCGACGTAACCACATCAAGACAACGACGATAATTGTATGCAATTTATGTGACGGGACATATCCTTCCATTTTGCAAAAATTTTAAAGATTTGATACTGACTTAGGAGGATCACTGTGTCGTAAACATCAATAAAAGTCAAATTAATGTTAATTTTACTTTGATCCAAGGTCCCAAACGAAATTAAACCTTGTGCAAGCACAAATTAAAAGCTCTTAATTGTAATTTGTATGTGTGCCTCATTTTCCTCCCCCATTTTATACAAAATGAATTTTTGCCCGCGAATTCGTCCACGTCGATTACCCCTTTAGGGGTCCATTTTCGAAGAATCCTTTCTTAGTGCATGTCCTTACATCGTGTGTAGAATATACAGGAATATACATCTCGAAAACCGTGGCACTTTTACTGGACATGAAAGTCCATTTTTTGGACGAGTTTGAGGTCCTCTATCAGCAGTTACCGAGTTAGTGCGTTCACACACGATGACGCAAGGAGTTATTATGAAACCGCACGGTGACGCATTGACGCACCGGGTGTGGTTCTATGGACTGACATCTGTTGCTGCGTCAGTGCGTCATCGTGTGTGAACGCACTTATCCATTACTTACCGGTCACCCTGTATAATATTCTAAATTGCGTGTTACTTATCTTCAGGGGTTTTTATTTAGGCTGTGCGCTTATCTGTCAGTCGGTCAGTCACGTTCCCAGAGCGCAAATGCGCGCTGCATAAAAACCTAGTCTGGTGATATTTTCAATACTGTCCAATTAAAGTCAATGAAATTTTTCAGAAACAATCTAGAAACTAATCTCTAAGTTCGTATGAAGTCAGATTTTCGTTAAAATATATACAGTTATAATGCTAGGATTAATTTAAGATTTGTATGGAAATCTTTGAGGCACGCAACTTAAAAACTACCTATGCATTTTAACGATAATCTGACTTCATACAAACATAGAGATTCAACATAGAGATATTAGTTTCTAGATGATTTCTGAAAAATTTCATTAACTTTAATTGGTTACTTGGTTAGTATTGAAAATATACCCAGACTACGTTTGTATGGAGCGCGCCAACAGTAATATACCCTTAAAAGTAATATTCAAGAAACTGCAATGATTAAACTGAGTATCGATTAGTAAAAACCCAAACAATGAAGGCTGACCGCAAATCAAATAACAAATTGACGTGATCAAACATCGCGTGCCTGTCCACGATACGATAAGAAAATTATGGTTACCCTACAATATCGAACAGGGAAGCGAGATAGGGTTGTACAAAATATACCAACTCACTTTATTTTTATGAGGTACCTATATGAGGAAATTTTTGTGATTTTCGATTACGCTTCGCAGTTTTCGTATAGAATAAGTTATTGCAATTTGCCGTACCTACCGTATTTTTTTTATCTTGCATACGTTATCGTATGTATCTTTCGTTTTTCTTCCCCATCAGGGGATAACTTATTAGTTTTGCGAGTTATGTGCCCCACTTACCTACTGTCATTTCAACCGTTGAACTATTTCGTTGATTCTGGTGTTGCCGTGGAACTCTGCATTTCTGACTTGACGTTTTAAATAAAATGCCAAGCTTTAGCCGTCTCCATTGTTCGCTGAGTAATCCGAAAGACGACGTGTTGAAGGTCACCTTAATGAATGAATTTTCTTCCATGATTTGCATGACAGAGCTATGACTAGCTTGCGTCCACATACCTCCAATGACCTCCATCATCCATCCTCCACAGCTTGGCAAAAGCCCTCTTCATGTGCCAGGTCCATCCTCCCATACCAGGTCGTACCTCCATTTTTTTTCTAACTGACAAATACGGTATAGCTCAGTGAGCTGCTAGTTGCTACTGTAACTAAGGGACTATGGGGTGACCACACCAGTGACGGCAAACCGCCCTGGTTGGTCAACCGAACCAGTGAAGTTGCTGGGACTACGCGGCGGATTGGGTAGTGGGATCATCATCGATGAGAGTCGTCTCTCCATCTCCTTCTAGGTCGAGCCTAACGGCAACGTATATTCTCCGGATCCACGGTAATAAAACTTGACCTATTTTTTCGGGTGCAATCGACAGACATCGTCGGCTTAATCCCGTTTCAATTCGGCAATTTTTCACCAACATTACTTATTTACTTTTTTGGTGTATCGTGTTCCTGACGCGATCTGTTATTCTAATATTTTTTTTCTTCCGTTACGAATTGTAATGAATGTGTCCGATTAATAAAAAAACATATTTAAAAAAAACTTTATTGAGTTACTAAGATGATTCAATTCGGTATAGCCCTGATTCCTAAACTAGTAAACTGTGTGTAGTACCTACTAATAGTCATGTAATGAGGTCTAAAGAAGTGTTTACGACGAAATTATTTACAGACGGCAACTATTTCTGACAGCTCGTAAAATGATTCGATATTTCACGATGTGTCACTACCTCACATTCGTTCGCCATTCGTCAGCGTTGACAACCCTATAGCTGTGTCACAAGACTTCAAATAAATCATAATCATAACAGACGCGGTACGAGCAATTTATAATTTATAAAAAAACAATTTATAATTTATAAAAATTTTGTAAATCCGGTCTTTTTAATTATGATGATTTAGATTTTTTTTTTGTAAGTAAAACAAGAATTATAGACGTCCTATTAACGATGAGAATTCTGAAATATTTTCTTGAATTTTTAGGGTTCCGTACTCAAAGGGTGAAATCGAGACCCTAGTAGCCTACGTTGTCCGTCCGTCCATTCGTCCTTCCTAACTTCAGAAGGCTGTATCTTCTGAACTTTGTAACAGCTAGCCAGTTAACATTTTCACAGAATATGTATAATTGTATTGGATTTGCTAAAAAACAGTAAAAAAAATATAAATTATGAGGGGTCCTCATAAAAGAAATGCGTTTTTTTTATTTTTTTTTTATTTTTGCTCTATCATTAAAACCGTGATGCACACAAGCGTCAAACTTGGAGTGATTATAATTCATACTCTAAGGTAAAATAAAAATTAACATAAACCGGTCAAGTGTGAGTCGGTCTCGCGCTAAAGTCCACTGATGTGGAGCTAGCTGGCGGAGCGGAGAAACGGAGTTTACTTAACCAATAAGATTGCATAATATATTATCTCAGCTCCGAGATTACATGCAATCTGGTTGATAAAACTCAGTTTCCTCGCTCCGCCCCAGCTAGCTCTGCATCAGTGGACGGCACCCTATTCTATTCTATTTTTAAAAAAATGGCTGCCATCTTGGGTATTTGATGATTTTGCCAATGTCTAGTTTATGTAGCAAAAGTGCTTGACGTTGTACGGTAATTTATGTATTTGGTGACTTCAAGGATTGTTTTTCGAAAAGAACACTATCTTGAGCCACCACTGGAGCCCCGTTGTAGACCTGGGAGGGGGCAACCAACGATCGACAGGCGACGCGACCGCCCAATAGCAGATCAACAACGTGACTCCTGACGGCACCCTAAGGGTCCCGGAAAAATTCATTTTTGTTAATATTGTAACGTTGTACGAAACCCTCCGTGCGCGAGTCCGACTAGCACTTGGCCGGATTTTTTACTCTTTTTAAAAGTTCGTGACAGGAAATTTTCATAAAATCAAATTCCGAACATTGTTCGTTCTAACTGTAACATTTTAAGGCGTTCCTAATTCTATGAAGGTTGAGTTCATTACATTTTGTTACCGGGCGGCGCGGGCTGGTCGAGATCTGATTTCATTTTTTTGTGAATTTTTCGTCAAAGTTTGTGTAGGCTGGTTTCAGACCGCATAGTGCAGGTAAAGTAAACTAAATAATGTCCGTTTGGGGGCAAAATTTGTATATCAAAGAAACTTTTTTTTTTAACTATACCTAGGTATCTAGGCACAAGAAATGCGGATCTTCCGAGTCCACTCAAAATTTAGGGGAGAGAGGGCATTATGGAAAATACAGGTGGTTTTCAAACTAGGCGAGTGAGGTATCATTTTCCGTGTAATTTTGTGCGCTGAATCGAATGAGACCGTCCTCATGCTTAAAGGATATATTGTTCTGGCGCACTATACCGTACCTTTTTTCTAAGAGATTTGGCGTTTTTTTGACCGCTCTTAACTTCGGTCCGGATAGTTGCTGTAAGCTCAAATTTCCAGGGCGGCATGTATTCATCACTTTTATAAAATTTACCCAATTTCATATTTATGCTACCTACTTTAGATTTGATTAATACGCAAACTTCGTTGATTTCTTCATTCACTCACTCCCTCACTGTTGATTATCAAAACCTAACAGGTACTTTTCGAAGTCCTAGAAAGCTGAAATTGGGTACATTTTATAAGAGTGACAACCACACGCTGTCCTGAAAATTTGAGCTCACTGCTACTATCCAGACCGAAGTTATTAGCGCTTAAAAATACGGCGAATCTCGTCGAGAAAAGATACTCTCCCCCCTACCCATACCCTCTGGAATTGGTAGGACCCCTAAATATTGGGTGGACTCTGCAGGTCCTCATTCTTAAAGCCAAGATAAAGTTAATATAATAATAATAATATTAATCATTTATTTTCAGACAACTTACATAGTCCATTTGTTAGTAACACAATTAAATTTACACTAAAAAACAAAGTTTCATTAATGTAAACACGGCGTAAGGTCTAACTATGGGTAGGTTGATCTGCCGCCGTGCGTACAAATTTTGCTTCCAAAATATGCTACTTTTCCTGCACTAGTGTAGATATATAGTGAATAGATCGGAATATAATAATGAACGCAAATTCGCGCCTCTTCGAGGTCACGCGGGTGACCACAGAGCTAAATTGTCAAAGGACAGGAGGGATGGCAGCTACCTCAGTCAGCTAATCAGTCTGGCCATGCAAAGAGGCAACGCTGCCAGCCTCCTGGGCACCCTGCCGCCCGCCGTCAAGCGGTCATTGAGAGCATTTTTTTATTTATAGTATACGTTTTGTTTCTCCTTTTTAGGGTTCCGTACCCAAAGGGTGAAAACGGGACCCCATTACTAAGCCTACGTTGTCCGTCCGTCCGTCCGTCCTACCTATTTAGGGCTGTAACATTTGAACCGTAATAGCTAGATAGTTGAAATTTTCACAGAATATGCGTTATTATTACGGCGGATTTGTTGACAAATAATAAAAATATCAAAAAGTAAAATATTAAGGGGGGTTCTCAACAAGAAACTAGTTTTTGACGACGTTTTTTTCTTCTCGCTCTATAGTAAAAACGGTAACTCATACAAGCGTCAAACTTGGTGTGATTATAGAGCAAACTCTACAGTATTACAACAAATAATAAAAACCGGCCAAGTGCGAGTCGGTCTCACGCTTAAGGTCCCGATGAAAAAAAAGTTTTTTCCCAAGTTAATATGTTGTGTTCTGTGCTGGTGTGGTACGGAACCCTCGATGCGCGAGTAGCCCTACTCGCACTTGACCGATTTTATTTTCTTTAGGTTAAGAGATGTTTTTTTTTTGTAATATTACACAAACATATTAATTTTAATTATAAATTAACTGGGACTGAGGTTGTTGGTGCAGTTTTTGTCACAATGTAATAGTGCAATCTATAAATAAGTGTGACATTATGAGGGGTCGACCTAGACCGTACGTATGCGTACCAAATTGGGATTACACTTTTAGAAAGGCCAGCACGTTATAACGGTAACTATTAGAGCAACAAACTACAGGGTGTTGGGTAGACAACATTACTTTCAGTGTTGCCAACGTCCACTGTCTGGATTACCCAAAAACCTAACTGAAAATCCCCAATTTTGGGGAAAGTCTAATCGATATTCCCCACATTTTCCCCACATGTTTTTAGCAAAGAAATAAGTACTATTCATAGAAATCTAATATATTTATTACTTAAACTTCAGTATTTAATAATTTTTATCAACATATTGCAGCTCTTCATTGCGCCATAGTTAACATCATTTGACGGATACAATTTTAGGTTCCCTTTCCATCTATGGTTCCATTCTTCTTAATACCTTCTCTAGTGGCCATAAGCGCTACTTACTACTGTCATTGTGCAGGCGATTACGATTCTGTTTTTAAATTCTTCAGAACGCTAAATTTTCTTTCGACAGATGCGTTTGAGAAAGGCAGAACTAGCAATAGGCTTATTGCCTAGGTATTTCAAATTTTTGTTGTACTTTGATTTGAAGGACATACGAGTAAATGATGCCATAAAATATACTATAAAACCTACTTGCCGGATAAGTTGAGTTAAATATAGGTACAGTCAGCAGCAAAAATATGTATGCACTTTTACTACGTCGTAGTATAAAGATGTATACACTTTAGTACTACGCGTAGTACTAAAGTGTATACATCTTTTGCATGAGGAGGCATACATCGTTTTGCTGCTGACTGTACATATAATTTATAAATTATACTTACTTCTTATGGGTACTAATTTTATGACTTCTAAGTTCATTTCTAGTGTAAATGTGTCAATTCCCCGCATTTTCCCCACATAAACGCTCTCCCCACAAATTACCCAATCGGACTGAAAATCCCCGCAGTTTGGGGAATTCCCCACAGATTGGCAACGCTGATTACTTTATACGTGACAGTGTATCTTCAATAAATTCTATAAAAGTTGGATATTTATTTAAACCATGACCATGAATAATAATTATGAAAATATTAACTAAAAAAAAAAACTGTCAAGTGAAACACTACCTAAGGGTTTAGAAAGAAAAGTTTTCACTGCAAATTTAGACCGCCGCCAATTCAATTTGTCTCAAGGGACAAAAAGTTTTTCACCAGTGTCGACTCACTACATTTTTTACAACTTTTTCCTTAAGCCATTTTCCAACCACCATAGCGTGTTAAATCCTTAGAGTGATAAGTTATTTACGTGTAACTGAATCTTATCAAACTGCTACTTGTGATGGATGCTTGGGGACGTTCGTTTTTAAGGTTCCGTGCCCAAAGAGTGAAAACGGGACCCTATTTCTCAGCATATGCCGTCTGTCCCTCCATCTTTTGAACCGTAATAGGTTGTTGAAATTTACAAAGAAGAAAATAATATTATTTGACTTTTTTTTTCCTTAGCCTGTTTCATCCCACTGCTGGGCAAAGGCCTCCCCCCTTATCCTCCATGCATCCCTGTCCTGAGCCAGTTCCATCCACTTTTCGTCGAAGGCATCCAGGTCGTCTCTCCATCTCTTTCGGGGTCGACCCTGACGGCAACGTCCATTCTCCGGGATCCAAGGTGTTAAGACTTTGGCCCATCTTTCCGGGTGCATTCGACAGACATGGCCGGCCCAATCCCATTTCAACTTGGCAGTTTTCTCACCAACATCGGCATCGACAAATTTGCTGAATTAAAAAAAAACATTTACTTTGTTCAGTTACAATCAAAAGATACAGCCCTCTAAAGGTAGGAGGGACGGACGCCAAAACAAAAAATAATCATTCATAAGAAAAAAACAGTAATTAGAATGGCCTTTAATCCTTTAATCCTTAGTGCGTTCACACACGATGACGCACTGACGGAGCGGCAGATGTCAGTCCATAGAACCACACCCGGTGCGTCAATGCGTCACCGTGTGTGCTTCTATTTGCGGTTTCATACAACTCCTTGCTTCACAAATAACGGACTGAGGTCTGCGCTGCGTCAATGCGTCATCGTGTGTGAACGCACTTATGCTAGTAAACCTACCGGGTGGCCGAGATCCGATTTCGCTTTTTTGGTCTGTTTTCGAAAGACTGTCCTTAAATGACAAAAACATGCTCAATTTTACCGCTGTGTTCTCTAGCAAGCAAATTTGACGAATATAAACAAAAAAGGGAAAACTTTTTTTTCACATTATCCTTGAAAGAATTATTAACATCGGTTTAGTTTTGGAGGAGAAAACGGAAATACGACACCGTGATTTCGTTCATTTTATATGAAGGTAAAATCAGTCCGCGCTGCACTTATCACTTTCGCACTTGTAGTTCGGTTGTTCGGGAACAGCGCGACAGCAATAGATCTGTTAAATACCTTCTAATTTCTTCTAATTTCTTGCAGATCGTCTATGGCGCATCGCACGCGATTAGAGAAACCATAGGTACTAGAGGGGTTAGTTTACCATGCATAAAGGTATTGATTAAGGGCAACAAGCCCCCTAAAGCGTCAAAAACGAGGGGACGCTGTGTAAACACGAATGCGTTGCCTTCCTTTTAGTACTGTAGTCCATGTACTATTTAATTACTAAAAAGGTTACCGATTGCACGTTTTGAAATTGTTGTAAGGTACGATACTAATCTTATGATTACAACCCGCCACACAACATTTCAAAATTGTCTAAGAATTTAAAATTTCTGGTTCGCTTTATTTTTCTACTGTCATGTTCGACACCTTAGTTCAATACCTGTGTGATCTAAGACTTGGGTTGTATATTTAATAATGTCGTACCTTGCAACAATTTCAAAACGGCAATCGGTAACCTTTTTTGGTAATTCAATAGTCTCGGAGCTACAGTACTATATTTTGTGGACGACCCATGACAACACTAATAACTAGCTACAGTAAATATGTGTGTTTAGGTTTAGTGCCCAACATTTCCGTACCCAAAGTACGGTTTGCGTACAAATCGAGACCTCTGTTGAGAGTTAAGAAAGGTTGGGATAATAATGAAAGGATGAATGAAGGTCGATTTACGAAATTGATTCATAACTTTAACCAAATGTCATGAGCGTTTTTATTTTACTGTTTTTAGTTTGCTAACACTCAGTTGCAGAAATGCTCGTTAAAGTTAAACCTCCATTAAATGTCTTGCTAGCTTTTACTACGTCTACAAGGGAAAAAGTGACAGCAAGAGATTTAATGGAGGATTTCTTTAGTGCGCGTTTCTGCTACTGAGTGTAAATGAGTTACCAACAGAGTAACGATGCGACCTAAAGCTTAAGGCCCGGTTATTCGAGTGCATGCGTCTCTTTCTGACAAAGCATAAATTTGCAATTAGCCGTCCCGCTTCAATTGAAAGCAGGTCCGCAAAAAACGTATTTTTCTGGGGGAAAAATCTAGCCTGAGAATAATTTAGACGATGTCATTTCCTATTTTTCGGTGTAGTTTTTTATTTGTAGTGTTAGTAATATATAAGTAAAATTTGAAAAATAGTAATAAACTTACCTATGTCTGCATGCTTTTATGACCAAGAGAAGTAATAACTATCGTGTTTTGAGCCACAGAATAATCAAGAACAGTTCATGAATAACAATATATATTTTTTCTGGATTAAATCAACGACTATTTCTTGCCTTATAACTCAACCAAAAACAGGTCGATTGAGAAGATCCTTCCCCTAAAATAATAAATTGTATAGCTAATAGCTCGTATCGTACTGCAGATGTGACTAATAAATTATAACAACAGTACCACAATAGACTTCACCTACGCAACGGAATTTCTTCCTCAGCGTATGCAGGAAGCCGTGGTGTTTCAGTGGCGAGTAACCTTGCCTGCCGTGTAGGAGGCGATGGTTCGATCCCCGTCCAAGCCGACTCGTACCAATGAGTTTTTCGGAATTTATGTACGATTTGTTACACCACTGGCTTTTCGGTGAAGGAAAACATCGTGAGGAAACCTGCATGCTTCAATTTCGAGGCGTGTATTGTACCCACTGTCCATTATAAGTGGCGACGGGCTCACCCCCCGTCACACTGGACAGAGTTTCGGTACTACTGGTGAAACGTGGATGTTCTGAGGTTTCAGAATATCTCTGACTACCCCCTCGGGGAATATAGTCGTGAGCATATGCTTATGCTTATGCTTATGCTTATGCGTATGCAGGTTTCCTCACGATGTTTGCCTTCACCGTTTGAGAGCAGTCGAAAAGTTAGAAAAACTCATTGGTACATGACATAAAACTTACTCTGTTGTAATGACGTCACATCGCGCATGGATCGTAAAGATTTAATACTGAAACTCGCCTCATTTCGCCACCTATGTAATAGAGAATAAATTCAAACTCATAAAATTATAATGGCGGAAAGCGGGACTTAAGGTCTTCGTGGGTAGGTAATACAGGTTTAAGAGGCTCCCCATAGGTAAACGCACGGTCGGGCCATATTTTGCTGGTTTTTAAAAGCTATCTTCTCGTAATTTGAAAGACATACAAATGATTGAAAAGTGTTACAATGATCTTCAACATCTCGGCTTTATTCGCTATAGATCATATTTCTTATTTTTCTATAAAATACATATGAAACCTGTGTTTAAAGGAAAGCCTAAATATTGGAAAAAATCTGTATTATGTGCATCTACTTTTTAAGTTGAAGTCACTTTTACTTGAGACACACACCTTTGTGTAGACAACATCAAGATCTAAAATTGCTTTAAAGCAAATTTTTTTAAGACCCATATTTAATGAGTTAATTAGAAAATTCTTAGATTTGGTGAGAATTCTTATGATTTTAGAATGTGATTTCCTTGGATTAGAAGACAGTGACATAATGAAGGACAGGCAAGTCAAAAATAGGTATACCTACTAAAATGACGTAGTTTAGTAGAGGTGAGGCGGCTCTGAAAGAGTCAAGGTCGTTCGGTCAGGGAAACCTCTTAAGAGTTGACCTTAAACACATACAATTTACCTCGTTAATTTAAATTTTAAATCCATATATCCAATCAAACCTGTCAATAGGAACCAAATTTGCAATTCTCATTGTGGGCGAAATTTATTCAATTTGCTGTAAAAAATTTCAATATTCAAATTTTGAAAATGCAGGGATCCGTTATGAATATTATATCTCGCTGAGTGGTTTAAAATTAAACCGATACTCTGAGGTTTGCGTGATTTTTGGGGATCTTCGAAAACATTTTCGCGATATCTCCACCGTAATCCGTATACCTATTTTGTATAGGTTTCTATGGAGAAGTGTACCTACAAAAATATCGACTGTAATAATTTACCTACAGGGTTTATATTTAAAAGAGTTACATATCGAACAGCGTGCTTCAAATTTAATAAAAAGATCATGCCCAAAGGTTGAACTTGCGTCTGGTCAAATTGTCACCTAAAGATAGGACATGTAATAAGCATTATTTTAAAAAGAAAATAGCTAAATAATTGATGGGTAATATTTAAAAAATCCTAAGATAAAAAATAGATAGGTTATTAAAGCAAAAGCGTACTCGAGCCAAATGTATGGGACAGCAGATTATTTTAGCGATTTCGATGTTGGCCCTATAGAGAAAGTTGTTCAGTTTGATGGTCTGATTATTGTCTTAAAACTGGCAGCATATTAGGTTGGACCCTGTATAATTAAGTCACGACCCCTGAAATTATATATTTTTTGTTATTTATTAGCCAATCCCAAATAATAACACATTCTTTGAAAATATTAATTTGCTTACCTATTACAGTACTAAAGATACAGCCCTTTAGAGTTATGATGGACGAACAGAGGACAGACAGCGTAGGCTTAGTAATAGGGTTCCGATGACACCCTTTAGGTCCCACGGAACCCTAAAAAGTAAATATTTTCAAACTGAGCTAAGAATATTTAAGCAAAAAGAAAAACTACGAAGAGGTATCGTAGAAACGATGCTGTGAAAGGATTCAAAGAACAGTCTTATTATAAAAGTATCTTCGTAAAAAATAAAAATGAAATATTTCATCTTAACTCGACTGCAACGTCTTTTAATTTAGTTCAACGTCAAGTGACAAGACGTTTGAGTCTGCAGGAGACGCCGGGAGATTGCTTTTGTTTCTTTTTAACTCTTTCTCCATAATAAAATTCAACTTTACGCTGTCTATAATATATTTTTTTTTTTTTTTTAATTTAGCAAGATTTTTCACTGCTCTTTTGTTATGTTTCGATATTTGTTAAATTAAAGAAAGGTTTTTATAAAATCTTCTAAGGCCCGATTCGACCAAACGCGAGTAAATTTTATTCTCAGATTAAGTTGCCGGTTACTATAGAGTAAACTGATTTTGCGTTTTACCAACCCTAATCTAAATGCAATGTCAACGAACTCTTTCTTTAGGTGAATTATACATTCGTTCTTTTAGTACGGGGTGTGTAAACACCAAAAGTAAAATTGTTCCTTGTATAGTTACTCTTCTATAAATCTAAGTTTGGTCGATAAAGCATGATACCTATTATATTTCGATCATAATTATCAGCCTATACAAGGTGTTTCATAAGTAAGAATAAATTTTTAAAACTCTTAAGGGGGTTGTTTAGACCGTCAAACTGAACAACTTTCTCTATGGGACCAACATCGAACTCGCAAAAAAAAAAATCTGATATCCCATACATATTTTAGCTCCAGTCGATTTGTAGAGTATATAAGGTCTAACAAAATAAGGTGAAACTATTTTAAGGGGATGATCAGACCATCAAACTGAACAACTTTCTCTATGGGACCAATGTCGAAATCAATTTTTTTATAAATAATATTTACACTGATCTACTAAATATTTTGCTATCATCCCTGAATAGGGACCTGTGTTTTGTTTACTTTGCACGCCGCACGCACGCGGCGGCTTCCTTTGAACTCAACGCGCCCGGCCCCCACTCCCGCCCTTGCTTGCGTTGCGTTGCGACCTTTCACCTTGCTTTGACGTCTTTAGTAGCGAGCGAGCGCTCGCGCACGCCGACCGGTCAATACGTTTTGCGCGCGCCTCACTCAACCTCTTGCAAGGTTACGTCATTACGTGATATGCTTTACCATCATGAACGTGACAACTAGTGACAAGTGTACGGACCTAGCTACTTGGACGATACATACGGATTTCGGTGAATAGGCAGAGGTATTGAGTGACCTGGAGACCGATTTTTGAATCTCATTCGGTGAGCTCAGCAGTTGAAAATGTCAAAATACCTAACTATGGAGATACGCATCTTTCTGCTGCTGATTTGATTTTAAAAAATCTCACTCCTGAAGTATGATTTTTGAAAGTCAAATCAGCAGTAGAAAGATGCGTATCTCCATAGTTATTTTGACATTTTCAACTGCTGAGCTCACCGAATGAGATTCAAAAATCGCTCTCCAGACCTGACCTTTCCATGTATGCCAAAACAGAACCACCAGTGAGCTCCGACAACGGATAGTGACCGCACACGTGATGTTATTAATACGATTGAGACGTTTTAATCAATAAGTGCAAAGACACATCCAAAGACGTGCAATAAAGTTCATTGAGAAAGGTGTGGGATATGTACAAAATTGAATGTAAGTAAAAGTACCTACTTACCATACCATTTGGATTACATTTTTTAAGCAAAATGCTACGTTCATTATCTACCTAAACATCTGATCTGAACTTAGACGTCTCACGTCCCCAACTGCATAGACAACCCAGCTCGCGGGGCCCCGGCGCGTAGGTTCAGTGACCTCGCCTCGCACGCCCGCTTCGCCACACTCGTTCACAGCAGAACAGGGCCAAATCCAGTGGTAGATATTATTATTTTTTATTTTTAAACAGCAGATTTTTTTTTCTGTTGATTTCGATATTGGTCCCATAGAGAAAGTTGTTCAGTTTGATGGTCTGATCATCCCCTTAAAATAGTTTCACCTTATTTTGTTAGACCTTATAACATAATTTTTTTTTTTCGCGATTCGATATTGGTCCCGTAGTGAAAGTTGTTCAGTTTGATGGTCTAAACTAAACCACCCCTTTAAATGTTTATTTGTATTTTTGTAACACCTTGTATACGTCCCACTGCAGGGCACAGGCCTACCTTCAGGGAGGGTGTTTGGGCGTCAGTCCACCACGCGTACCCAATGCGGATTGGTAGACTTCACATACGCATCGGAATTTCTGCTACAGCGTATGCAGGTTTCCTCACGATGTTGTCCTTCACAGTTTGAGAGCAGTCGGTTTTACGTACATAGGTTAGCAAAACTCATTGGTACATGGCATATTGTCCCTGCGGATTCGAACCCGGACCTCAAGATTGAGTTTCCATTCCTCTCCGCAATGCGCCACCGACCCTCTATTCTATATAAAGGGTGAAATTTATATCATTAGCATCCTTTTAAACGAAGAGTCTACCCATCAAACTGAACAACTTTCACTAGGGGAGCAAACCGATCGGAGAAAAAAAAAATCAGCTCTTGCATACATTTGAGTCGAGTAGGCGTTACAGTTTAGTATGGGGCAGCAGATTTTTTTTGCTTTGATCGGTTTGCTCCCATAGTAAAAGTTGTTCAGTTTGATGGGTAGACTCTTAGTTTAAAAGGATGCTAATGATATCAATTTTACCCTGTGTATATTTTGACTAATAATTTTTTTAAAAGTTGGCACCTACTTAACTTTAGTTTGTGGTCTACAAATTATTTTAAAGTCTTGTTAGTGCAATCAAAATGAACAAAATGTATTGGGGATGGGCCAAAATTAAACCAAGTCTGCGCCACTTTTTTGGGCCTCCCCCCACCTTGTCATTGGATTTCCACCGTGTAAGCATATTGTGATATCTTGGCCTAATATCCTAATAAATCCTAATAGACTATAGTAAGACTATAGTATACCACATAGACAAAAAAGTAAAGAACCCAATGTCACTTTATTCACAGAAAAAAAGGTTATCTTGAACCAAGAAAAAAATTCTTGAACCAAGAATGTATGAAGGAAGGAAGACCGAAATTATCTTGAACCAAGAAAAAGTTTTCGAAAATAGTTTTTCTTGGTTCAAGATAATTTCGGTCTTCCTTCATATTATTATATTCTTGGTTCAAGAATTTTTTTCTTGGTTCAAGTAAACCTTTTTTTCTGTGTAGCCAACATTCTTCGGTTAAAAGAAATACAAACAGGACACATCTGTGGACAGTAATGTGTGACCCAAATTTTTATGAAGGTTTTGTGGCCCTCTTTGTTAGTCAAGCGAATCGCGTTTCCTTTTAGTATCTCCTCTTACGATACAACATAAAATGTTATAGGTATACACTTTGCGGATACTACGCACTTAGACTCACATCTTGTGAGATATTCTGATTCTTGCAGTGTCTTAATCATAATTAGGTATAGCCATAAAAATGTGACGGTTCTCCAGTACTGAGCAAGAAAACGAAAAAGCTTAGACGATTTAAATAGGGACCCTGCCTCGCCTTAGTATTTCCCCTCTGCCAACGTGCAAGATCAAAAAATCTTACGCATTTACATACCATTTTATACCTTATCAAGTTATCACTAAAAGTTACCTATTCTCCAAATTAGCATTTCAGCCCGCCTATCCTCTTAAGGTGGACATTTTACCTTTTTTTTAAAAGCCTGTTCAGTGTCCCACTGTTGGGCAAAGGCCACGCCTTTTACTCTCTAATTCTCTTTATTATATGCAACTACTGACCAACTCTCCAATTCTAAAAAAAAAAACCGCAAGATTCAAGATACGTAGGGGAATACATTAAGACAATTTTTACAGTTTTTATCTGTTTGTTTGTATCAACTTCATTTAATAACGACTAAACGGATTAGGATAAGGGCTTAGAGTTTGGATTAAAATTTAGGCTTTATTTCATCGCCATCGGTTCATTCAATTATAAGTTATCTTAACTATTATAAATCGTTAATTCGTGAGGATTGAGGAATAAAAAAGTAGCGGTTCACTTCATATAAACTCATATAAAACTCGATAGCGCGATTTAAATTTAAATGACCTGTGGCGCCATCTATTGACAAGTTTGTTTGTTTGTTCGCGTATCACGCAAAAACTACTGAACCGATTTTGATGAAACTTTTTTTTGTTTGATAGCTTATGATCTGACTTAAAATCAGGTATAAAATTTATGCGGACGAACTCTAGTGAGTATTTAAAGTCAGTGGTCTAGGCGTACGAGTCGAGGGCGCGGGCGCCACTAGTCACAAATACTTTTTTTAATCAGACGAGGTCGTGGACAAATGGTAGGTAGTTAATAAATAAATATACAGAACAATATTATACGGTTCTTTAAATTGTCTAGTCGCTGAAGAAAAATTGGTTTTGATATTATTAAATTCTATTTTTTTTTTTAATTATCAGGTACTACGAACAAATAATACTTATTATTTGTTCATAGATTAGGTATATGATGTAGAGTTATACTCCAAAAAATTATAACAATCTAGAACTTGCTTTAGATAATAGTTCGTAACCTGGTTCGCCGATATCTAACATTTATAACAATCGTATAATATGAAGCTAACAACACAATAAAGACAGTTGAAACCAGAATATTCAATTTTAGATCAATACTAGTGTTTTCCCGCGACTTCGTCCGCACAAATTATATACCAGATTTTAAGTCAGATCATAAGCTATCAAACAAAAAAAGTTTCATCAAAATCGGTTCAGTAGTTTTTGCGTGATACGCGAACAAACAAACAAACTTGTCAATAGATGGCGCCACAGGTCATTTAAATTTAAATCGCGCTATCGATTTTTATTCTCAATCCTCACGAATTAACGATTTATAATAGTTAAGATAACTTATAATTGAATGAACCGATGGCGATGAAATAAAGCCTAAATTTTAATCCAAACTCTAAGCCCTTATCCTAATCCGTTTAGTCGTTATTAAATGAAGTTGATACAAACAAACAGATAAAAACTGTAAAAATTGTCTTAATGTATTCCCCTACGTATCTTGAATCTTGCGGTTTTTTTTTTTAGAATTGGAGAGTTGGTCAGTAGTTGCATATAATAAAGAGAATTTTCATCAAAATCGGTTCAGTAGTTTTTGCGTGATGCGCGAACAAACAAACAAACTAACAATTTGTCAATAGATGGCGCTGCACGTCATTTAAATCGCGCTATCGAGTGTTATTTGAGTTTATATGAAGTGAACCGCAACTTTTTTGTTGCTCATGATTTTACGGTTTTATCATAGTTAAGATTAATATGAGTTAATAAGAATACCTAAAGTATACCTATCATGAGTTCGAAAGTGTTATAACATATTCCAGATATATATTTTTGACACGTCATCAACTTTAATATTATTATAATCTAAGTGGTTATTTTACGGCTTCTGCGCCCGGACTATAAACATCCTCCGTCAGGTATGAAATGAAAGGAATGAAGCAATCATACAACATTCTACAGGCTTTAATGTTATTGAAATTCTCTAGGGAATTCAGTGAAATTGTTCTAATAAAAAATGAATTTTAAGGCGTATTTTCTTGAAACGAAGTTAAATAAAAAGGTCCAAGTTTACATTTAGGCGAACTAGGTCTTTTTATTCCAATTGTCATCATCACGCCAATATTATGCCCTCATCTCTCTCTAATCCTATTATACCTAAAATCTTGTTTAATATACAGGGTAAATTTTATATTACTGCGGATTACTTCAGCATGTATTCTACTCATCAAACTGAACAACTTTTACTGTCGAGCCAACTTCGAAATCGCGAAAAAAACAGCTGTCCTATACATGCTCACATGTAAGGGCACTGCCCAAGAACGACCCTGTATCAAAAAGATTGCTATACATGAGTCTTAACATTTTTTAACAAAATTCCAAACAGATTCAAAATTCTGCCCATAAAACAAATTATTATGAAAAGGGAATGGTTGCTTGATGCCTTTTACAGTGTGCAGAAATTTTTAGAGTCTAGAAAGTTGTTCAGTTTGACGGTCTGATCATTCCTTAAAAAAGTGTGTGGTAGGCTCCCCCACGCGGTGTGGTAGGCTCCGCAAGGAGCCGCCTGGCTCGCGACCACCCTCCTGCCGGAGTCTGGCGCCAAGCAGCTTGCTGCGTTCCGTCAGTGTGCAGGAGTGCCAGTGCACTTCTGGGTAAGCTCGCTACATCTTCGGCCCCATCTTTGTCCTGAGGACTAGATTGGGGTCAAGAGCAAACCCATCAATAATAAAAAAAAAAAAAAAAAAAAAAAGTGTCACCATATTAAGGACCCTATACTGGGTGAAAGTGATATCAGTAGCATACTTTTAAACTAAGAGTCTACCCATGAAACTGCACAACTTTTACTATGGGAGCAAACCAATCGGAGCAAAAAAAAAACAGCTGTCCCATACTAAACTGCACCCGCCACCGCTGCCTACACGACTCAAATGTATGGGACAGCAGATTTTTTGATGCTCCGATTGGTTTGCTCCCATAGTAAAAGTTGTTCAGTTTGACGGGTAGACTCTTAGTAAACTACTAAGTTCATAAATGTGTCCAAGGACCGCTATTGCAACCGCAGACCGCTTTAAGGCCTCCGCTCATTGCAGCGATATTGCGATAATTGTTCTCAGTAGATTTTGTATGGGGACGCGCGCGATCCTACACACTGCCGCGATATTATCGAGCGATAATATCGCTGCGATTTTGCGATAATTGTTCTCAGTACATTTTGTATGGGGACGCGCTCGATCCCACACACTGCCGCGATATTATCGCAACCTGACGCAATCTCTTTCTACTACATTCAGTGAAGGGCGCATGCGTGACGCGAATCGCGGAATCGCTGCAGTGTGTAAGGTGTCGCGATATCGCTGTCGATAATATCGCTCGATAATATCGCTGCAATGTGCGGAAGCCTTTATTTCCCGTACCTATAAGTTCTAAAACCGTTGACCATGAATCATGAGTAAAGTTTAAGCCCATTAACTCACCGATATAGCAACAGGCGAAATAGTACAAGCAACGGGTTTATTTCTAGCTTTATTTATATTTTCGGTTAGCCACGTGCACTGTTTGACGCTACCTTTTTATGTCATAAGCGGTAGCGGTGTTAGACAAGAGATCTATAAACACAATATAAATGATCACCTTTTTTATGCTACCACTTCTGGGACACAGCCCTTCCTGCGTGGTGGCATAGTCTACTATTAGGATCGCCGCACATTAAGGGGGTTGCAGAGACGTTCACAGGCAACTAGATGGCGCTCGGGAGCATCATTCCTGATTTTATCACATTTTATTTTATATCTTCGTAATTATGTTATAAATTGCAAATGTTATTTGAGATGCGTAATCTTGATTTTCTTAACTATTTTTCCATATATAAAATATTGCTTTTGTTAATACCGTCTACGAATGTTATACGTCAAAGTTTTGTATGAAATTGATTAAAATTAAAATGTATATCAAATTCGTATGAACAATAAAATTACTATAACTTGTAGCTAGATCAGTAAAACATAAAAACAAGTGCCCGCATAATTGAAAATTTTGATTGAAATCATCACAATTACGAGATATAAAATAAAATGTGATAAAATCAGGAATAATGCTCCCGAGCGCCATCTAGTGTAGTGCAACTCCCTCTGCAACCCTCTTAAAATAATTGTCTGTAAGAAAAATCTCTAACACCAATAAGAACCGACGTACGGTCCAGCAAGATTCAGTACGTCGGCCGTCGATTCTTATTGATAAACTGGATTATTCTGATAAAAAAATCCTATAGGTAAGTGCGGTTGAAGCATAAGAATATCTTCTACGGACAGTGACTCATCAAAATTATAAGCCACACTTCATCGTAGAGCATTAAAACAGGGTTGGAATTTGCAGGTCAGCTAGTGATAGAGTAGGTATGTAGCAAATTGTAGGATCATTAGACGTGTGGATCAATAGTTTGTATAACTCTGGTAGATGGCGCTGACGTCCCTTTAAGACGATAATTATATAGATTGAAAATTTCGCCGTGGCTTGCGGGGCGACGACAGCTCTGTTGGAGTAGAGCATGCCCCGGATAGGCAGGTCGTGAAATTGTAGGATACTGTATCCTGTAAAATATTGTGTTTTAGGAACCCGTCCAAATAGTAAAACATCCTGTAATAAAGATTGTGTTTTTAGGAATCAGACCAAAATAAATTTAAGGAAAATGACACTGTCAATTAAGTCTATCCATTTTTAGTTAATTATACACCACTAATTTTTTATTACTAACATAAGTTTAAGGGTGTATTCAGACAATGAAACTGAACAACTTTCCCTAATGTTAGCGGAAATGACCCCCCTGCGTGCTCTATGGATTGCCCCTCTGTCTGCTGTCAATACTGACAGCCGTCTCTTCCCCCCGGTCCCCGTATGACGCGCGTACGCAATTCTGAACCGCTCTCGCTCTAATAGTTTTATATAATTACTAGTGTTTACCTGCGACTTCGTCCGCAAAAATTATATACCTACCAGATTTTAAGTCAGATCATAAGCTATCAAACAAAAAAAGTGTCATCAAAATCGGTTCAGTAGTTTTTGCGTGATGCGCGAACAAACAAACACACAAACAAACAGACAGACAAAATTTCTAAAAAAGGTTGATTTCGTGTCAAGGATACCTAAAAACCATATCGTAATCTTTTTTTGTAAATATCTTCAATGTACAGACACACTTCAGTTACAGTTTTATAATAGTTTAGATTGAGGAAAAGTTCATTAAATGTATTTCAGCGTGTCCAGAGAGTTTCAGTCTTAATATCAAGGAACATGGGTCGAAAAACGAGAAAAAATTGTAGACCTCCCATAGAAAATCGATCAGCTGATCCGCACTTTTGTATGGGAGGTCCAGAAAATTTTCTGTTTTTCGACCAATGTTCCTTTGGTAAAGATGTTCAGTTTCATTTTTTGAATACAACCTAAAAGTTATGTTAGTAATTAAAAATTAGTGGTGTATAAAGTTAGAGTTATTTTCCGCTCATCACTTGCTCCCCAATAAATTCGCTAGCGTACCGATCGGTTTTTTATCAAGGTCATATTTAATGTGTACAGTGTTTGCGCTAAGTGCTCTTACACATTGATTGGGATAGAATGAACGTCAGTATAATTACGTAGGTAATGGCTGGAGAGATTTATAAATATCATATTGGATTTTATCTTCAATTTACTATTTAGTAAAAGAAAACTATTTAGTAAGAAAAAGAAAAAGAATCGCACTTTGTAAACAAAGTAAAGGAAATTTTGATTTTAAATTGTTTTTGTACTTTAGATGAATATTTGAAATAGACTGATGACCATTGTATGTTAATAATTTGTATTACACCTAGGACATTTCTATTATGCTATTTATTGTTTAATTTAAATGTTTAATTTGTAAATAATTTGAATTCTATTCTAATTGGTGCTTATACATTTTATCCAATAATAATAATAAAATTATTTTTGTGTTGTTTTTTTTTTTTTTTTTTTTTTTTTAAATATTAATTCATTTTTATTGTATTTTAATAATGTAAGTGAAACAGTAATTATAATTATAATAACACTTAACCTAAAGAAAAGAAAAACAAGACTTATAAATACTATACATACTACCTATAAATAAAAAACATCCTCTAAATTACCGCTGCATGCCGGCAGGGTGCCCAGAAGGCTGGCAGCGTTGCCTCTTTGTATGGCCAGACTGATTCGCTGGCCGAGGTAGCTGCCAGCCCTCTGGTCACCCGAGGCCTCGATTAGGCGCGCCGATAATTCTTTAAATAATCGGCGCGCCTCTGGCCCCCACGGACCCAGTGTCTCAACCCCAAACGGTGCAAATATATAACCCTCGCCGAGGGCTACATATAAGCGCCGCTTGAGGTTTTCCGCAGTAGCCGCCGCCGCACCTGCATTGGATGAGGTCGCATGGACGTGGGACGGTGCCAGTGTATCTACACAGGTAGCGTCCCAGACCAGCGACCTCCCCAATTTCCACGGAACGAGCGTCAATCCATCGGGCCTCTTCCCATCACTCCGGATTAAACCTTTGGGCTCTAAGATCGCGGGTATATTGGCGGTTACAAGGGCCCGACGGATGATGTCATTCAATGTGGAGTGACGCGACCAGCGGCCAGCGCTCCGAGAGCAGGAAAGTCCGTGGTGGCCGAGTTCGTCGACGGCCTCGCCGCATTTGCAGCGGTGAGCCCTATTGGTCCGAACGCCTAGACGGAGACCAACTAAAATGGAAAGAAATGAGTTGCTAAGAAGGGTGCCCAGGTTTGGGGAGGGTAGTGCCTGCAACCAGTAGCCTGACTCTTTCTCAGAGACAGCGAGGAGGCGAGCGCGGTCCGTCTCATTCTCAGCAGTTATTAGCAGATCACGCTGGATCTGGAGGCATAGCAGCTCATCCCACTGTCTCTGGGACTGAGGAGCAACCGGTTGCACGCTCGGGCATGCCATTGACCAAGCGAGTTTGGCCTCGGCCAAGTAAGCCACCTCTACGGAACCCAGTGACGGGTTAATGATTCTCCCGAGGAGGTTGTGCGTACTGTGGACCGATGACAAAAACGCAGGCAAAGAAACGCTTGAAATTTTGCGGATGCCCAGGCCGCCGAGGCGGATCGGAAGAGACGCCTGGGTCCAGGCTCTCTCTTTGATGTTGCAATTTAGAATTTCACTAAGGAAATTTTGTATCATTTTGTCTAGAGTGATTAGAAGATCGTTGTGTTGCCAAATAGGAGAGCACCGGAGAATGTATGTGAATTTTGGTATGAAGAGGCAAAAGCGGATGATAAAAAGCGCCATGTGTGAATTGATTTGGTGAAGACGGTTCGATGAATTATTAAATTTAGACATTTGGTCCGATAAAAAGGTGGGGACAGCAGTGCCAAAGATAGGGGCTCCTAAAAGTCTAAGGCATTGTTCATCAACCGTACTTATATTGGGAGCCAAGGCGTTAAATTTAGATATAATTTCAGATTTTTTAATGGGGTCAGTGGATTGGGGGATAAAAAGTTGTTTGTTGTTTTTAAAATATGAATATGCTGTCTATGTCGAAAATAATTATTTTATGCATGAAAAGTTCTAAAATTGTTAAAGTTTGTTTGTGTCTTTCTAAGTTTTATAATATTTACATTCAAATGTAAATTGCAGTGCCCTTACAGGGCTCATGTTGCGAACTGTTATTACCTGTATAAGATCTATACTGTACACCACATGAAGCAATAAATGATTATTATTATTTATTATTAGTATCTGTGCATAATTGCCGCTTCGCAACAAACTGAAGCGAGGTGTATTATGGTGTAAGGGCTTTCACACATGATGACGCATTGACGGAGCGGTAGACGTCTGTCCGTCTTTTGAGAAGCAAGGAGGAGAACACTTGTACGAGAGTGCTACACTGGACGCCGTAGGCTCGCCAAATACCTGCACGTCTAGTATGACTTCTTTACACTACTGCCTGCCTGACTTCTCTAGGATTTTATGACTATCGCTATCTCATACGCGGTAACACTGACATTCCGTCTACGTAAACGAAAACGAAAAATTCTTGGTCAATAGAATAGAAAACTTTATTTTCGACCAACTGAGATCACAATTTTGTTTTTACCTCACAAGCTCGGAAAGATTCGGTTTATCATTCGAAATCTGAGTGCAAAAGTGAATTTTATCCGCTAGCGTGGAAAGAGTTGAATCTTTCTATTCAATATTTGTGTATACTGCCAGTCCAGATAAAAAGATAGTAAAAACTATACGTGCGAGAAAGACAAAAAAAATATTATGTTGCTAACTTAGCGAGCTTTGCATATTTTCGTGCATAATTATTGTCTTCTCTTTTTCGCGTATGGATTTGTCCATCACTATAATTTATTTGAGTTGCAACAAAGAGATTGTACCTAAATATAATCTCTATAGGTGGCAATTTATCTTGTCTTCTCTTTTTCACGTATATGTTTGTCCTTATTTGCATTTTATATAATGATTTTTCCAGGGTGGGATAAAAATATGGTTAGTTGATACACAACAACAATGCCAATGTTAATGCCTAATGCTTATTTACTATGATTTACAGCTGAAGCGTCAAAGCGATCTGTCAAACGGCTGTCAAATGATTAGCGCGATACCGAAGAATGCGTAAAAAGTTGAGCTTCGCGCGGGGTTCAATCACGGTTCAGTGGAGATTTTCCCATTTAGCGCAATCGGGGCTCAGGTCAATGGGAGTCGCGGTGTAGGTCTGCTATTGGGTAGTCACGTCGCTCTTCGATTGTTGGTTGCCCCCTCCCAGGCCTACAACGAAGCTCCAGTGGTGGCTCAAGATAGTGCTCTTTTCGAGAAACAATACTTGAAGCACGGACCTGAAAAAAAGACGGACGTAATCTCGTCTAATCACGAGTGAAGCACCCATTTCTTTTGTGTGCGTGCTGTCACGCGGTACATAATGGTGACGGGTGTCGGACCTGCGCCTAGAGCTAGTGCATCTGTGTGAGTGTAGGTCCCTTTTAGAATAAACGAGATTGTATTACCTTGCATGCTTAACATCTTTTTAGTGCAATATTCGGTCCGTATTTCTTTCAAGTCCGTGTCCCTTGTAGGACAAACAAAAATGTTGGACCTTGCATGCTTCACATCTTTTTAGTGTCACATTACGTCCGTCTTTTTTTCAGGTCCGTGGGTTCACTGAAGATTTTCCCAGCGGAATCGGGGCTCAGTTCGTCGGTCCAGGGGTTCGGAGGGCGTCCCACACTACGTGGTGGCTCAAGATTGTGTTCTTTTCGAAAAACAGTCATTGAAGCCACCAAATACATGAATTACCGTACAACTTCAAGCACTCTTGCTACATTAACTAGACATTGGCAAAATCATCAAATACCCATAAAAAAAAAGAATAGAATAGAAGTTAGAATCGTTTAATGTTTGATGTAACTCAAGAAGTTTGGAATCCTCTAATGTAACTTCATCGTTTACAAATTATGGGACAGAATTATAAATGAGCTTGGCGACATGTTGTCGGCACGTACCTACACATTTCTGTTATTGGAAAATAAAGGGGCGTCGAACATTTGCCTTCGTAACTCGTGATACGAATATAAAAATGTTACTAAACTCTATTTACGTGTCACGTTTACTATGAGAGCAAAAACTTATTTACAAATCAATCATTTTGTTATTTCTCATAAAATCACAAAACATACTCTGAAAACGGATAGTACAAAACGGTCATAGGGAGAAAAAATGGGCCAGCCAAGTCAGTCAAATGCACCAGGAGAGGTGGGAAAAAACTGTTACGCCCTGGATCCTAGATCCTCGAAAATGGTCGCTGGCGTCCACACTAACAAATTTTTGTTGTTAAATATAACCAAACTTTAGTTACTACATTGGTTATTTATACCAAAATGTTTGATTATGTGCTACAAAACAGTTCGGTAGTCACTAAAGTTTGGTTATATTTAACAAAACGTTTTTTTCAGTGCAAGTCATCCTAAGGAGAGTGGGCGGGATGATCTGGATGCTTTTGATGGCATGTAGCTAGAGCTTTCCCAGAACAGAGAGAAAACGGTGGAAAGTCGATGATTTTGCAGTAATTTTTGTTTTCTTATAGTAAGAATAGTTTTTTATTGCACTTGCACAATACATGTGCAAGAATTTGAGGCTTCTTCTTCTTATCGTGTGGGCAAGACCTGGTGTCTGAGTTTATTCAAACCGCCTTACGGCCTCTGACGTGGTTTTGAGGCTAATAGGTACATTGTGGAAAATATCCTGGATCAAATTGTACCAAATTACAAATAAAAAACATACGGATCGAATTAAGAACCTTCTCCTTTTGTTGAAGTCGGTTTAAAATGTCAGTTAAAACTCTTAATACCTACTCCATTTCACATATCGCTCTCACCACTAACCCACTGGGGTAGGCAGAGAGAACGGTCCGCCTGCGCCGCCGCGGTCTACATACCTCTCGCCTCATCCACTTTGATACATCTCTTCGTGCACTTCCGTCGGTTGAGGGTGCTACGAACTTGGCCTTTTTAGAGATTTGTTTACTCGTGGTAATAGTTCTCTCTTCACTTAATTGATCGAAATATGTTACTACTCTCTTTCCTTCTTACTTACATTAAAAAGAAAATAACTCTATCACCGCTGACAAAGGCTAGTAGAATATCTTTAGCTTAAACTGTCTGGACATTATCAATAGAAAATGTTCCGAGAGGATAGCATACAAACTTCTCACAAATAAACTCTTAACAATAAAGAAGAATTACGGTTTGAACTAAGCCCTGCCCACAGGACGTCTTCAGACGATTCATAGTAAGCGGCTCTTAAACTGGAATCTTGTTATTTTCGTTTTTAATAAATTGAAGATTTAATTTATTATTATTATGGCGAACAGGATTTGAATCCGCTCTACTAAGGGCATACTTCAAGTTAAACTCTTGAACTATCAAGGACCTGGTAAAATTTTTTCAGTTTTATCCTTAAAGGACGTACATAATTTATAGGTGTAATTGCCCACTTCACTCACTCTATCGTTTAAATGTCTAAATCCTTAATAGACTGCAATAATAAGAAGAGCATATTCTACCCATACCGTATGAATAGATAATAATAGTACCGTATAGAAACGAAACCATGGTTAAACCAACATGAGTTTGGTAGGTGTTTCTTGACATTTTGTTTACTTAGGGTTTAACTACACACGCACGCGATCGCGTTCCGTCTATCTTATATGCTCTAGCAAATGACGTTCCTGAGTGACAGAAAAGGATGGAGCGACGGAAAAGTGCGATCGCGTGCGGCCATGTGTAGTTCAACCCTTATTATGACATTTAACGCAGGAGTTCCGTTTTTATTGTGTATTATTATTATCTATTCATATGACAGTAACATATTGACCTTGCTTCAACCTTAACAGAGGCGTTTTAGCAATACTGTGTAGTAGGTGTTTAAAATTATTTCATCTCCAATAGTTTAAGAACCACTGGACTAGACTTGTGAACTAATAATAATGTCAAGCACGTCGCGTCTAGACGTCTCAGGTGTTTATTCTGTTGCATATACTAACATACATACTGGTGGACTATTGGACTAGGAATTGTATGGGCACACCTAGCAGCACACCTTGGACACTTAGCTGTCACTTTATTATACAAATGGGAATAACTGGTGCAACACTGAGAGAGTTCGAGCGAGACAGGAATACATCATCATCATCATCTCAGCCGATGGACGTCCACTGCTGGACATAGGCCTCCCCCAAGGATCGCAACAAGCAACGACCGGTCCTGCGCTGCCCTCATCCAACGTGTTCCCACCGCCTTCACCAGGTCGTCGGTCCACCTTGTGGCCTACCCACGCTGCGCTTTCCGGTACGCGGTCGCCACTCGAGAACTTTTCGGCCCCATCGGCCATCGGTTCTGCGAGCAATGTGTCCCGTTCATTAGCCCCGGCTACTGCCACTTTAGTTTAGCAATTATTTGGGCTATGTCAGCTACTGTGGTTCTTCTGCGGTCTTTTTTAGGAATACATCGTTGTCTACATATTCTGCCATGCTTCCTACCAAGAGAGGGTGAGATTAAAATTGGTGGAGGGCATGTGTGTAGGTGAGCTCGGTAGCGCGTTGCGGAGAGGTATGGAATCTCAATCATGAGGTCCGGGTTCGAATCCGCACGGACAAAATGCCACGTACCAATGAGTTTTTCTAACTTATGTATGTAATACCGACTGCTCTCAAACGGTGAAGGAAAACATCGTGAGGAAACCTGCATATGCAGAAGAAGAAATTCTGATGCATATAATGAAGTCTACCAATCCGCATTGGGCACGCGTGGTGGACTAACGCCCAAAAACACCCTCCTAGAGGGTAGGCCTGTGCCCTGCAGTAGGACGTATATATGCTGATGACGATGTGTGTAGGTGCGTAAGTACGTAGATGCTTCGATCAAAATAAAATTAATGGATAGGCCCAAAGCGCGTTAAGTTGAAGCACACTACTGGTGCACTTGGTCCATACAAACTGGCACACATGGTCTGTCATCTCAGTACATATTTGAAGTATGCCTGTCATTTGTTTTGCCTTATTTTTCTGGTTTGAAATGTTCGTGTAAGGCCTATCCATTAATTTTACTTTGATCGAAGCGTAGATGTATAAGGTCCATCTTAAAATGCCGACGGTTTTTATGGGGATGATCATTGATCAGACAAAGTGAACAACTTTCTCTATGTGACCAAAGCCGAAATAAGCAAAAGAAAATAAAATCAGCTGTTCCATATAAAACTGTAATCCTACTCGACAAAAATTTATGGGACAGCAGATTTTTTTTCTCGTCTTCTATGGTAGTCCCTTAGACAAAGTTGTTCATTTTAATCAACGTTTTAAAAAAGTAGTCAATGACTGTGGGTTAGGATAGGTCATTACATTAGCCTGCAGGATATTTAAGCGACCTCCTAACTATACCATTCCTTCCCGTCCTGTGCCAATAGCATTCAACTCGTTCCAGCAATATTTGAAAAGTCCCGGCTGCTATTGCAGCCCCCTCAGCCCTGCCTGCTGAACGGCCCAAATTTGTCTTACCTGGTCTATGCCACCATTCGATCAAGGCTTCTCTCTACTTAGGAAGCTCAAAACTAGCAATTTGACCTCTAGTTTCAGCAGAAATGCGAGATTAACGTTATGATATTGCAGTGCACCGGCTTTAATTCTAATTTCCAAAGCTATCCGCATTTCGAGATGAAACGGATTTCGCCTTTGTGAGAAACGACTGCCGACTGAAATAAATTCCGACATGCGGAATGGACCGTGAATAATAGACTTTGCTTTCAGTAGAACGTGTGAAAAAAAAGTATCTCATTGGATCGAAACTTATTTTCTCGATGGGCGTCCACTCAAAACGATAAGTCTTGATTTGAAAGGCATACAAAATATTTATAACTGATAACACACCGAGGACAGGAAAGTAAGAAAGGTCTCAGATCTCATGTAATTCTCCTCGCTTTGCCTCGGTCAACAAACATGTGTTGTGATCTGAGGCTTTCTTATTTATTGCCCGAGGTTATTATACTATTTTTCTCCTCGACCGAGGTGGAAAGCGGCAACTTCGTTTAGCGCAGCGGGACGAAAATTGACGCTTTCCGGCTGGAGGGGAGAAAAAATAAAAACCCGACCAAGACCGTGTCGGACTCGCCCATGATAAGTGTTGATTATTATTATTATGTAGTCATTAACATGTTATATGTTAGAGATATAGGTAACACAATTATTAAACAAAATAGACGTTACTTGTAATCTTGTAGGGAGACTGCACAGTATCGCATTATTTCTTTTTGGCCGGCACTTTCACATTTTGGACCAAAATGGATGATGTTTTATTCCGAGAGCGAAAATGCGCGCTGCATACAAACGTACTATGGTGATATTTTCAATACTAACCAATTAAAGTCAATGAAATTATGCAGGAACGATCTAGAAACAAATCTCTATGCTTGTATGGAGTCCGATTTTCGTTAAAATATACAGTTTTAATTCTAGGATTAATTTAAGATTTGCATGGAAATCTTTGAGGCACTGTAACTTTAAAACTATACATTTTAACGAAAATCTGACTCCATACAAGCATAGAAATTTGTTTCTAGATTGTTTCTGAAAAATTTCATTGACTTTAGTTGATTAGTATTGAAAATATCACCATAGTACGTTTGTATGGAGCGCGCCAACGGTAATATACCCTTAAAATCGGTTCAGTGGGTTAGCCGTGAAAATGTTACAGAGACACTTGCTATGTGAATGAATTCGCGTTTAGTTTCAATATACCATTCTGAATGAAACCCAGAATCGTCATAAATTTTACAAGTTTACGATATAATATTTTAAAAATAGTCTATTCGTATAAAATATCATTGAATATGAGAGTGCCGGTTCGTACATTTTAATAGTATTGGATGCAGTCCAAACATAATAATTTTGAGCTAAATTACTAGTGCTTACTAATTTGAACCTAGGTCTATAAATACATGTTTTTACTCACGTGAACTGGACTAGGAGGATAATTTAAATTAATGGTAACTAACAATACAAAGTATACATTGTTACTACACCTTCACGTCCGTGGCTTGGTCTGATCCGGTTGGTTTTGTTTTCGGGATGAAAATATCCCATGTTCGAATTTTATGGCGTTTGGCGGTTTGACGGTAAAGTAGAGACGTGATATCGGAACAAAATAATCCCACTTTCCTATCTACTCACCATAATAGTCTATTACCTAATAATTAGAGGGGTTGGGGCCGTTGGGGGTTAAAGTTAAGCATGCAATAGGTAACATACTTTTTAGAGTTTTTGTCTGTTTGTTTGTGATTGCATCAATTAAAAACGACTTGACCGATTTATATGTGATTCTCACAACAGCATTATGTATGATTTATTTCAATACACCTGTTTAAAGTCCTCCGGTACAAAAAAAAAATTTTTTTTTATGAAGTAGGTACTTACAATTCAATTTTAGTACGAAGTCGCGGGCGCCACTAGTATTTAATATACAAGGTGTTACAACAATACAAATAAACATATAAGGGGGTGGTTTAGACCATCAAACTGAACAACTTTCACCGTGGGACCAATATCAAAAACGCGAAAAAAAAAAATTGCCTATTTTCCATACTCTACAAATCGACTAGAGCTAAAATATGTATGGGTTAACCGATTTTTTTTTTTCGCGATTTTATGTTGATCCCATAGAGAAAGTTATTCAGTTTGACGGTCTAAACAATCTCCTTAAGCCCCACTTGCGCCAACTGATTTATCTGATGCTGACCGTACCTCATGCCATAAGAATAATAATAAATAAATAATAAATTGTCATGCTCCACAACAAAATGAACGAGTCAAAATTTTATGGGTTCGACTTTTTTTTCTGGACGTTCCATACTAAAATATGCAACCTGCTGATCGAACGTTTGTATGAAAAGTCTTTTTTTTTAAGTATTTTCTTGTAAGTTTCTTAGGGAAAATATACAGGGTGTTACATACCTAAGTAAAAATAAATATTTAAAACTCTTAAGGGAGTTGTTTAGACCGTCAAACTGAACAACTTTCACTATGGGACCAAATACGAAATCGCGAAAAAAAAAATCTGATATCCCATACATATTTTAGCTCGAGTCGATTTGTAGAGTATGGAACATAAATATTTTTTTCGCGATTTCTATATTGGTCCCATAGTGAAAGTTGTTCAGTTTGATGGTCTAAACCTCCCCCTTAAATGTTTATATGTATTTCTGTAACACCTTGTAGGTATACATTTTCTCCCCTCCGAACGGAAAGCGTCAATTTTCATTCCCGCTGCGCTAAACGAAGTTTCCGCTTTCCACCTCCGTCGAGGAGAAAAATAGTATTGCAGTAATATAAGAGGCAGTAAATAAGAAAGCGATGTCCATCTGTATTGAATGTCAGTGGTCTACCCTAACACCCTGTACCTATATTCAGAATGTTTCAGCACCAAAATCACAAGATGAAAAGAAAAACTACTATCGACAATCTACATCACAATGCGGACCGCGGAAGCGGTTCGTGGGGGCGGCATTCACAAATAGTAGCCCTGTAAAATTACGGTGCGCTAGTATGGCGAAAGTAAAGTGTTTATAACAGCATTTTTTTTTTCTTTCATACTTTAGATTATAATTCTAGTTGGTACTAAATTATTTAGATTGAAAATCCAACTAAAATTTTTCTTATTCATTATATAAATAAAGTAAAAAAAAGAATCATATCGAATTCGAAAAAAATAGTAAGTAGTAACAATTTTTAATGCATTTATTATACACATTTATATTCTTTTATATTAGAATAAATAAATAAATAACGCTCACAGGCACATACATTGTAATGATCCCAAACTAGCACTAAAGGCTTTTTTTTATTATGGAAACCATACAACAACGGCACGAACATATAACATCCATGACCGAACCGGGATTCGAACCCAGGACCCTGGTTTGGCAGTCCGGCGTGGTAACCATTACATCAACCGGGTCGTCGAAGTAAATCCAAAGAAAAATCACCACTTGATTTTGTTTTTAACTAAGTAGAAATAACGAAATACAAAATTTTAGTACAAATTTTACACACTGTATGTGAACTCATAATCTAAAACAAATAAAAAAAATAACCTGGCACTATAAAAATAAAAAGTATACCTACATTTTAGTACTAAAAACGAAATTTAGTTGGATTCGTTAATAAAGCATCTAAAATATCATTTGTTTAAACGATCTACCAAAAAAAATGCTTATAATTCCTTTCGACCCGTATTTTTACTGGACTAATTCGTGGGCGGCATTCACAAAGCTTTCAACAACCAATCATTGATAAAGCACAACACACACATCCGCCAGTCTTCCCTCACGCTTCAAATAGATATGAGGAAAGGGAAGATGTGCCTCGTTGTTATGTTGAAGTATGCTTCATTTATTATTTATGATTCAGTTCATTCATTTATAATCATTCTCTCGTACATAAAATATACACGATATCAATATTAGCATCCTTTTAAACTAAGAGTCTACCCATCAAACTGAACAAAGGAGCAAACCGATCGGAGACAAAAAAAATTTGCTGTTCCATACTAAACTGCAATGCCTACTCGACTCAAAATGTGTGCAAATCGATTTTTTTTGCTCCAATCAGTTTGCTCCCATACTAAAAGTTGTTCAGTTTGATGGGTAGACTCTTAGTTTAAAAGGACGACGCTATAGTACATTACACACCGAGTGCAGGAAAGTCAATCAAATCAAATCAAATTATTTTATTTAAAATAATATCACATAGATAACTTTCTGACGTCATTTTTGATTCTACCACCGCTTCGGAAGGTGTTCCGTTGTAGAGAAGATGCGGCCAGAAACTCTACAACACACTTCTTTTGAACAAAACAAAATATACAAAGTACAAATACTGAATTACACAGCGTAACATTACCATACTTATACTATAGTAATAAATATAATTAGCATTGGAGAAAAAACATAAAGTTTTTAAACAAGTGACATAACTACGAATGACACAACACAAGTGAATGACAAGAAACAACCAAATATTGTACATATTTCCAGCTTCCTGGTTTTATGCAACCAAACAATGAAAGTATCAGATTCGTAAGAGGGTATTATTATGTATTTTGAGTTTTTCTGCTTTACTTGGGTTTGTAAGGCAAAATACATATTAGGTACGTTTGAAAAGTGAAAATTTTAATCACTACCTATCCTCCGTTATACACCGACTTATTAAATCTATTATCACATTTGTGTTTTGTTTGAATAAATTAAATTTTAATTGTATAAAATAGATAGTTCTTAGTAGAGATCATTGAATTTCCAACAGTGAACGCCGTCATTCACTCGCTCCACATGACCAAACCAACGAAGCATTCCTTTCTTAAGACGTAATAGTAGGTGGAAATATCTCGGAGGCATCTTTTATTTTTCATTTTACGACTAGATTTATACCATTTACCGAAACTAAAGTCATACCTCAGTATTTTTGGATAGTTCATCTAGTGAAATCATCAACTGAATACACGATTGGAATTACTTCACTCGATAGAAAATCGTCACAAAGATGACGTATTTTCATTCATTTTTAAACATTTTTCTCGGGTTAGAAGAACTTAAAATAGTTTCCGATTGTTGGTATTTATACTCACATATTCACCATTAGTTTAACTAGTGCAATCATAAATAAAATCTAGAAAAAGTACTTTGGTTAGTTGTTTTTAATCGAAAATACGGCTCACGCACACACTTTTCGGAGCGCTCGGCAATCGCGTTTCTCATAGAAAATATTCGTCGGGACTTATGGCCCCTTAATTCTCATCACGACATCTTCTTTGAAACACCGATCGCACTCTGTCATTAGCATTTTCAAATAAATAACTAACAGGAGCATCTCTATTACGAATACTACACGTTTGTTAAAAGGAGGGCAGACAGTGGGCATGTACAAAGCGCACGGCTTTGATCGCGTATTAACCCAGTGCGACATGACAGGAGCAGGTGTCGGCTCGCATGCCCACGCCTCATTAAACCGCTTACTTCTAGTTCGCGGGTCTCGTTCCTGTTTCACTCTATTCGAAACAAGTTGCCGTTTAAAGTGGGTGAATCTAGCGAAATTTTGAGTCTAGTAAGACATTAGTTTAAATAAGCCTGCTGAGCCGAGACAAAAATATTGTTATGGTGAATACGAATATTTGTAGGTACTCGAGTCGTGGGTGTTTATTATTTTTGGGTTGCTAAGGATTAGTCACTGAAGCGCAGCGTGGGTAGGCCCCCCACACGGTGGACCGACGACCTGGTGAAGGCGGCGGGAAACCGTTGGATGAGGGCGGCGCAGGACCGGTCGTTATGGCGATCCTTGGGGGAGGCCTATGTCCAGCAGTGGACGTCCATCGGCTGAGATGATGATGATGAGTCACTGAACAGTAGATACCGCGATCTAGATAGATCTATTGTAGCTGTCACCCTTGACTTGACCTAAAGCTCATTTTCTAGGCCCACGGATATTATGAACCGTCTTAAGGCCCTCTTATCCGAGTGCAAGCGTCTCTTTCCTCAAAAATTTTAGATTTTTAAATTTTAGATTTTTAAATGTTTGTCACTACGAATAAGAGAATAAATATGGAAGAATAACTCCAAACAAAATCGAAATCATTTTTGGCACCCCATGAAAAATGACATTTTGTATGAGTTTTGGCGGCGAGTTACAATTTTTAAAGAACAAATTTAGAACGCGTTACAATTTTTTTGGTGCCACTTTTTGAGCTTCATTTATACTTCTATACATTCTCTTATTCGTAGGTTTGTCAGAAACCCACTTCTAAAATCCGGTTCATGTTGGTCACTACTCTTTTTTTAAACCTGTTTAGTCGCAAAAGCTTGCAACCAGTTGGCAACACAGATTCGGTCTGGTTAACTTTGCTCATTGGAGTAATAAAGATGTCAGGATAAACGGTAGTGATTTGTTTTTGATCTAATGTCCTGGAAATGTTCATTCTGAGTATGAAATGGAGACTTCGTTTGAACGTAATTGGATTATTTTAGTGTACTGTTAGACTTTGATATAAGATAATGTTGTTCGCTTTAATAGCTAAAAGCGACTGATTCATTATGATACATTAATTACCGATATCAAGAGGTAGCAACATAATTATATGCAATGTTTATCTATTGGACATAATTAATAATGATTTTGTTCAATTTACTGAATCAAAATGCTTAGTTTTAACGTTATCTATGTGGTATTCGCCTAAGGTCACCAAAGCAAAAATATTTTAGGACTTCACAATACGAAAAGAAATCAATTAAAAAATCATGTCATTTCATCAAATATTTAGTAGGTCTGTGTATATTACATTATGTGACAATTAGGTATTTGGATTGATCTGAGTTCTGAGTTTTCCGCCTATTCGTGATTCTACACAATATTGATTCCGCACAACTTTACTGCCATTGAACGATTTCACTAAATATTTTGTTGTTATGAGACGATTTTAGTTAGGTCTACCAAAATTAAATTTATAACTACGCATTTTCCAGCAAAGTCTACTAAAATAAATAGTTGTCACATACTAGATACTTTTCTCAGTGTTGTTTCTCTATCTCGATTAGATTATAGCGATAGATTATAATCTATCAAAAAATAATGCGTTAAATTGTAAGCAGTATGTTAATAGGTTCACAATCTTTTGAGAGTTTAACCGCGCGAATCTCACGAGATAGATTTTAATCTAACGTTATTCACAACTTTACGGTGACATTATCCAATAGATCGAACTATCAAGGACAGTCGTACAGAAAAATGTTTTATCTTTATTGATTCTCCGGCTTAGGTATCCTGTAATCTTTTTTACGTCCCTTGAGGTGTAAAATTTATCCCCCGCTTCTATATAAGTTATAGCACCATCCTTATTCTCGAAATCTCGAACCCAATTTTTGCACTCTTTCCTTTTTTTAAAGGTTGAATTGGGTTCAACAATGGGATATAAAAAATCTGAACGTTGCCAGTCAGCCTAGTTGGTAGTGAATGTTCCTACGAGGCCGTAATGATGATGATGAAAATGAATAAAATAAAATAAACATAGGTACAAACATGGAGACCGTCGGTGATGCATTGTGGAGAGATATGGACACAATAATGAGGATCTGGGATCGGAACTACACGGACGACATCGGCATACCTACCATTGCCTTTCCATGTAAAAAATTATGTTCCATACTCTACAAATCGACTACTTAGAGTTAAAATATGTATATATGGGATATCAATTTTTTTTTTCGCGATTTCGCGTTTGGTCCCATAGAGAAAGTTTTTCAGTTTGACGGTCTTAACAACCCCCTTAAGAGTTTTAAAAATTTATTCTTACTTATGAAACACCTTGTAGATGTGACTAAAATCATGCATTCTTACACTAATATAACAAAAATATTATATTGATACCATTGTGAGTGAGTAAGAACGGACTAACCGTTCACACACGATGACGTACTGACGGAGCGGCAGATGTCAGTCCATAGAACCACACCCGGTGCGTCAATGCGTCACCGTGTGTGAACGCACTAATAGTAGGTAAGTACATGTTTTGTCCGCACAGCAACAACTTTGGTAGGGTAGGTACTTTCAAATTATTTGACTGAGTCGAAACTCGAACGTAACCATGATGGAACTAGGCAATGGAACTAATGCGAACGAACGACCGGGCTCGCATAACGTTCGTTTGTTATCGAAATTAAAATCAATGTCGACACATACGTGGACGAAGTTGTCGCGTGATTTGGTTTGGTACAGAAACACAGTATTTGTAGCGATTTCGGAAACCATTATTTAATTCCTCCACTTTCCACAAATGTTGAAATTTTTTTTATTTTACATTATATTTTTATTGTGCATTTGTAGCGTACAGTCAACACTTTTTGAAATCACTTAAGTATATTTCTCAGTACTTACAAAAAGCAAAATATTTTTATTTGTAAAATTTATGAAAAGTAAAAAACGTGATTTGATATAATTATTATAAGGTCCAACAAAATTAGCTGAAACTGTTTTAAGGGGATGATCAGACCATCAAACTGGAGAACTTTCTCTATGGGACCAATATCAAAAAAATCATCTATTCCATACAAACCTACTCGACCTACATTTTTTCTCAGATTTTTTCTCGTGATTTCGATATTGGTCTGATCATCCCCTTAAAATAGTTTCACCTAATTTTGATAGACCTTATTATATACAAGGTGTTACAAAACTTCAAATAAACATTTAAGGGGGTGGTGTAGACCATTGAACTGAACAACTTTCACTATGGGACCAATATCGAAATCGCGAAAAAAAAAATTTATGTTCTATACTCTACAAATCGACTAGAGCTAAAATATGTATGGGATTTAAAATTATTTTTTTCGCGATTTCGATGTTGGTCCCATAGAGAAAGTTGTTCAGTTTGACGGTCTTAACAACCCCCTTATGAGTTTTAAAAATTTATTGTTACTTATGAAACACCCTGTATAACTATTAAAGGTAGCGATTTTTGCGGACCTCAAAATTTTGGGACATCTATCCCATATAGGGGATAGTTGCCTAATCCATTATAAATTACGTTTGGGATTGATGACCCGCCGATAAACAGGACATCTATCCCACAAAACGTTGATTGTACCTTGTCTTCCCATGCAATGGCACAGAGACATGCGACACGGACAACTTAGTGGTCGTTGGAGAGTATCTCGATGGATAAATAAAATAGCATGCGAAACTAGAGTATAATTACAATTGGGGCAACTTCATCCCTGGGGCATCTACCCTGGTTTTACCTACACACATTTGTACCCCAATTGTGAGGCAATTAATTAACCTGCTAAGATCCTGATACAGTTCTCTTGCCTCAAAAACACATTCTATTATATTTTTATTTAATGGCGTTTCCTTGTTAGATTTCGCCAGTGTCAAGTAGTTTGAGGGAGTGTCTATCCAATCTCGAGCATTGTTTTTGAGTAAGAACAAATGAGAAGGATTTTGGAGCCTCGTGGCAGGCTGAGACGCGAACCGCGCGAACACCACGCGAGAGACAAGTGTTCGAGGCAAACCCCGCAACGTGACTCCGAAAAACACATTCGTTTTTCGCCTCAAACGTTTTGCGTCATAAAAACCAAACAGATACAAAGAGTGGACTAACCCATCGAATCGATACAAGAATATCCCTACATTACATCGGCCGTCCATTCACAACTAGGTATAACATTCATTCAGCCGGTCGACCGCGCCCCGCGACAATAAAAATAATATTACTATCTCTTTGATGTGAGCGGTAGAGCTTCATTTTATTTACAGATTCGATGCAGAAAATTCTTTTTGACGTTTTATTACTTTGTATCTAGATTTTAATGACATAAGGAGAGTGTTATCTCTCACTCAAGGTAAAATAAAACGGCTGAAATTCACCCAAAGGTCAATAGAGACAGGGTGAAATAGATATCATTATCTAACTTTTAAACTAAGAGTCTAACCATCAAACTGAACAACTTTTACTACTTGATCTGTTTGAGAAACAGATCGGAGTAAAAAAAATGTGCAGTTACAGTTTAGTATGGAACAGCAGATTTTTTCTTGTGCTCGGATCGGTTTACTCCCATACTAAAAGTTGTTCAGTTTGATGGGTAACTCTTAGTTTAAAAGATTGCTAATGATATCAATTTCACCCTGCAGAGTGAATAAAGGCCTCCGCATATTGCAGCGATATTATCGAGCGATTTTATAGAGCGATATTATCGACAGCGATATCGCGACACCTTACACACTGCAGCGATTCCGCGATTCGCGTCACGCATGCGCCCCACCACTGAATGTAGTCGAAAGAGTTGCGATAATATCGCGGCAGTGTGTGGGATCGAGCGCGTCCCCATACAAAATGTACTGAGAACAATATCGCAAAATCGCAGCGATATTATCGCTCGATAATATCGTGGCAGTGTGTAGGATCGCGCGCGTCCCCATACAAAATGTACTGGAAACAATTATCGCAAAATCGCAGCGATATTATCGCTCGATAAAATCGCTGCAATGAGCGGAGGCCTTAACTCTACAATGGGTGTTTAGATCGTTCATAATAGCACAGAATGGATAGGTAATAGTTGTAATAAAAGCCTGTCCAAATGTACGTATCGATACAACTGCGGGTATGTGTTCGTCCGTGTCGATGACCTTTGCCTTTTGTCTCGATAGCCACTTCAGTCTGTTCCGTTCTGTAAATGTATGTCTATACTTTAAACTCCCGTAACACAGCAGTCGTTAAATCTATGCAAACATGACAATATTTTTCTGATAGGTTGTTTATTGATTATCAGATTCTAATCAAATTAAACATTGAAAAATTTGTCTCGGGCGGGACTTGAACCCACGCTCTTCCAAACCGGGGAAACGTGCTAACCAATTACACCACCGAGCCCACAACCCAGAGAACGAAATTTTCAATCTGTTACAAACGAAGACGAACGACGACGACGACGTTACGAACGACGTTGTTTTTCAATCTTTAATTTGATTCGAAATAGCACAACATGGCTGTAACATGTTTATAATCAATAATATCAGATTCTACTTTATTTTATTAGACATAGCTCAGAAAATTTGCAAGCTGAAGTGGCAATGGGCTGGTCTATCTGCCGAAGAACTGACAACTGATGTGGTGTCAGAGTTCTCGAGTGGAGACCGCGAACTGGTAGGCGTAGTGTGGGACGCCCTGCTGCCCGCTGGACAGACGACCTAAAAAAAGTAGCGGGAAACGACTGGATGAGGAAGGCAGAGGACAGAGTTTTGTGGCGCGCCTTGGGAGAGGCCTATGTTCAGCAGTGGACGATGATAGGCTGACGATGATGATGATGACTTTATTTTATTACGCTAGCTGATAATAGATTTTGAGGAAAAAATAAATTGCCAACTTCTTATGAATGCAGCTAAAAAATATCCGAACTTACCCCAACGCAGCGCAAGGTGAAACATCGGCGAGCTGTCAATTTCGGTATGCGTTGTGTCAAACTTAATTTGAAATCTTCGTTCGATCGATCGATGCAAGAAGGATGTAACCATGAACTTAAACTCTAGCGATAGACTTGCCCTTGCATAGAAGCAACATGTTCCACTTGAATGAGGTGTACGCACCTGATTGATGTTCCCGAGTTCACTTCGTCACTATGGTAATGACAGACCGCAATGTATCATTTTGTGTTTTTTTGTGTGACATGTTGTTTGTTTGAACGAGCTGGTCTATCGCTAGAGTAATATGTCTATGGATGTAACCTAGAGAATCGCACTCCAGTAGGTACGCCTCTTAAATCAAAGATAATCGAATAGCATTATATTAATTTAATGTTAAAATACTTAGTAGGTACGCGTGTTGAATCGGTTTCAGCGAAACCGTTAACGTTTTGACATTTTGTTTGACATTCGTTGGGTTGTGGTTTAACATTTTATACAAAGTTGTTTTGGTGCAAACGGCTGGGCTATAGCTGTTAGCGAAATGTCAGATAACACGTAGGATTTCATATTTTAGTAATATGATTTATTAGTCGACAGAGTTTTACATAGTGTTAAATAAAGTATAAAAAAATTCACAGATTTCGTGCCTCACACGACTACCGAGAAAATTAATCTACGTAATTCGAAAAAATATTGTTTCTGAGCGACGAGAAAGTCGGGATAAGGAAAAGGTTACAAAATAAAACTACAACGTTGAATACCTATGTTGTTCTACTTTTTTCAAAAAGGTAAGGTTACAGGGCAATTCCTTAACCCGATCGTCTTTGATTTAGGCTAAAATTTGTTCTAAAAAATTTCAATTTTTTTTTCACCGTTTCGGCCACAACTTTTTTCATTTATTTAACTCTTCATTGTACACACAATAATACAGAAATAACAATTATAGCAGACATGTACAAAGGGCGTTCATTATTGACTTTCTCGAACAATTCTTTTTGCATCTTATAGCTCTAGTAAATACGCATCTTTTGAATTTGTTTAATATCATATCTTCATAACTCTCCGCACTTTTTCGTGAAATCTGAGCCTACACTGGAGTGAACGAAAAGACATTTCCAATGTCAAAACATTTAATTACACTGCACACAAACACGTCCAAGACCGTAGGTAATGCCATATAGGTTGGTGGGAACTTAGCTACAAATTACTGACAATTTGCGGGGGCAATCGGGTAAAAATATGCAATTCTAGCAAGTGTTATTTCTACGAAGGCTACAAAACAATGTTGGGGAGAAAAGCGCTAAACTTGAATAGGAGTAGGAAAGACGAACCCAATAGACGAGTAAAACAAATCCCTATGGATTTTTTTTTATCGGTCGTTGGCTTTCAGGACGACTTCCTAAAGTAGGATGAACTGGATGCTCTGGACTATCTAGTGGCAGGAAGTGGACCAACATAAGAAGTGGATGAGAAAAGGGGAGGTCTTTGCCCATGAGTAAATATCCCTACAGACAACAAACTTCGTACAAGCAGCGGCCGCCCTGCCCCGTCATCAGAGCACTAGGCATGTATGGTGCTGTTTTTACCTCCAACGCGCGCTATGTGTAAGTGTGCCGACATTGTGGCCGCTTGTACTTAATATCTTTTGATGGTCTGATAAAAACCCTCCCTTAAAAACCTCAGCTTCATTAGATTAGCAATTGACGTCAGCATATTAACACTTTAACTGTCCCAATGATATTTTACGTTCCCATCGCCACATGTCCAAAAATAATATTATATTTTGAAGGTAATATACGTGGTCACGTAATTAATTTTAGGTAAGCAAAATATTTGAGGTAAGCGAAATTTCGTCTACAGACTCCTAGGTAGCTGAGAATTAAAAAAAAACATCGTCCATCGTCCGTAATACACGGACGTCTGAGCATGGACTACCGACCAAAAGTTTGTTCAAAAATGTTGAAACAAACTCGAAAAATCATGGTCAATTCAATTCAAATGTTTCATTTTACATATCAAGCCAGCTCTTCAGTGCATTACATGTAATGCATGGACAGTTAAAGTGTTAAGTAGGACCCTAAGCTCTGTTTAAGCGCAGTTATTAAGTTTTCACGGTAAACCTTTGGCAGTCCAATATGTCCCTTTTAACAGCTTTCTCTCCTTAAAAATCTATTTCTGTGTCCAGACACATTAACGTCAGTCCACCATGCTGCACTTGAGATTCTGACGTCATTCGCCCGTTTTGTTTACACAACACGCCTCTTGTTTTAGCCCTTTTAGTGTTTATGTTTCGGCTAATTTTGTTGAGGTCAAGCGAGCCGAACGAACGCCCAGTCACGTTTTAATTATGTTGTTGTGTAGTGGTTTGTTTATTTTACCCAAATTAATACAGAGGTTTAAGCTTTGCTACCTAATGTAGGTGCGGGCTAAGTTTCCATGAGAATTGCGGAAGAACCATAGCCGATATAGCCCAAAATATTGCTAAACTGAAGTGGTAATGAACGGGGCACATTGCTCCCAGAATCGACGGCCGATGGGGCCAAAGAGAGGATAGGCCCCCACAAGGTGGACCGACGACCTGTCCCAGTGAAGGCGCAAGCGGTGGGAACCCGTTGGATGAGGGCAGCGCAAGACCGGTCGTTGTGGCGTCCTTATGGGGAGTTAGTGGACGATCCAATGTTCAGCAGTGGATGATGATAGGCTGATGATGATGAGTGTTTAACGATGATACTAACAACTAGCAGTAAACTGGTAAGTCTTCGTGGTAAAAATATGTATGTAGAGGCTATTAATAACATGTAGTCCAGAATTACCTAAATTGAGCTAATATTAACAAAGTCGTCACGTTTTGACTTGATTTCAGTGTAAAGAAGAGTTTTTTTTTAAATCGGTTGCTTATTGTACCTCCGTTGGTGTAGCAGATGCTCGATCTTGATCCAGGGTTTTAAGCTCATCGGTTCGGGGCTTATTCAATTTGAATCTTTTAAACTAATTTCCGGTTTGATCTGCAATCTTTTAGCTTGCATGGTCTCCTATCCCCTTTAATCTGTATCGTAAAAGAGGGGTACAAAATACAATTATGTTTTAGATTTTGAGTTTGAGAGCTTTGGTTACATTTTTAACAAGTAAACGCCATAAATCGTTTCCTCAGAATCGATATCGAAGAAGATTTATATATGATTTAACCTTTCCAGGTTACAATTAAATCATGTCTATACCTATCTATATTAATTTATCTTCTCTCTTCTTCTTTCATTGAAAATAGAAATACTTTTTGGAAGAAAAGTCTTTTTTATTCTTGGAGAGCAGGGGTCTACGAGTAAGTCGACAGAAGTCTGAATACATGCATTGCAACTTTTCTGGAAATTACAACAACAACCAAGCATCGCCATCTATCGAAGGATCTCCCTTAAATAAGGTCGAGGAATTCAAATACCTTGGATCCCTAGTCGACACCGGAGCCACAAACTAATAAGAGAACACCGGAGCGAACACAGAAAGAGACATAGAGAACAGAATAAAGACAGGTTGGCTCAAATGGAGGTCACTCTCTGGTGTTCTCTGTGATGTAAAAATGCCTATTAAAACTAAAGGTATCGTGTACAAACGAGCTGTCAGACCGACCATGCTCTACGGATCCGAGTGCTGGGCGACAAGGAAATGTGATGAACAGAAAATGCATGTCACAGAAATGAAAATGTTGCGCTGGGCGGGTGGTGTTACAAGGCTAGATAAAATCAGAAATGAGTATATCCGAGGAACCTTTAAAGTCGCTGAAGTACAGCATAAAATGAGGGAAAATAGATTGCGCTGGTTTGGACACGTTATGCGCCGAAGCGAGAACCATATGACTAGACAGGTGATGGCCATAGAAGAGGGAAAAAGAGGTAGAGGACGCCCACCGACCACCTGGATGAGAACCGTCTCAAAGGATATGTTGACGATGGGCTTAACGCCAGAAATGACGCAAAATCGCCAAGAGTGGCGCAATAGTATCAGGAGGGCTGACCCCAAATAGGGAACAAGCCAGGAGATTGATTGATTGATTGATTTGTGCAAATAAAGAAAATGTATCTTATCTTATCTTCTATTTTCAATGCAAATTGGCATCGTCAATTTTAGATTTAGACGAAAAAGCTATGAAAATGGTTTCAACAATTGAAATATCGTCAATACAAGCAATGTGTTTTGATAATTTTGAATCATACTTTTTTTACATTCATATAGAATGGATTGTGTGAAAGATGCTATGTATAAGTAAGGAGTGAGTACCTAGTGTAGCATTCTCTGTTACAAGGCCAAAAAAATCGGATTTCTGAGTTCTGAAATGATAGCAGAGAGATGAATGGAAGAGGATGACATATTGCGCTGAAACCAAATAATGAGAAATGGGCAAGAGAATGATGATTCATAGTAGCCAGATATTTGCAATGGAATTCTGCTTCAGCAATCTCTAACCAAAAATCGTACAGCTACATCAATAAATAACCACAAAATATCACCTAGCCTCAGACTAGAGTCTGAGCAACTGGGTGCTCAGACAATTAGAACTGTCTATTTATCGTACAACGTCTAGTCTAGACCGTCCGTGATGTAACGTTTATTGTTTGCATCAAACTTCGTGACGTTAATGCGTTAAGAGGATGCTTCAAGTCGGGCCGCAGCGCAAGAATCCGCCCAAATCGCGTCTATATAATTTTTATGAAGTATCCCTCAGTAACATAGTTTTTAAAACCCCAGCTAGAAAGCTACGCAAAAGTACTTTGCTGCACATTCCATCTCACCGTACCAACTTTAGGGAAAATAGTTTCTTTCCTAGAACTTGTAAACAGCTTAATATTTTGAATGAGGACGCTCGATTTGACTTATTTAGCTGTAGTGCTCGACTTACCAAAAAGTGGTTAGTTGATAAGACTATCGATATTTAATAGTTTCTACCCTGAATACCATTTATAGAAACGTAAATTGATTGTTTTATATGTATAAAATCTATATGTGGATGCTTGTAAATGGCTGATGGTTGTTATTTAAGTATTATTTTGTAAAAGAGGCTGTTAGCATCCCGAATAATATAAAATAAAATAAAATAAAATAAAAAAATGGCGACCGCGTACCGAAAAGCGCAGCGTGGGTAGGCCTCCATACAACTTTGTCTTTTCAGAAAAAGTTTTAATCTCGAAAAAACAAACAGCCGTTCAATACATGAGTCCAGTAAGTACCTACTGCAATTTTGTATGAAACATCTTATTTTTATATTTTTTCTCCACGTTGGCTACATAGTGAAAGTTGTTTAGTTTGATGGTGTGAAGCCCCCCCCCCCCCCCCCCCCCTCTTAAGTAATAGGGTGTTTTGTTACACCCTGTATGCGCTACCTTAATGCGTTAAAACGATGCAGAAAATACTGATGCAGGCGAAAATCTAGTTAGGCGGAGTTTTAACTACCCCTGCATCGAACAGTTTACATTGAACGTGTAAAATACAGAGAATATTGTAAACTTCCGGAGAATAGCGCTCGAGGCGCTTAAAAGCAGGTTTATACGATGACAATTTTGCGGTGCGAATTCTGCGGCGCCTAAAAAAAGCAGCGTATATACACTTTTCGCACGACTTTTTTGCGGCATGCGAACGTTAGCATGGAATAGAGCACGCGTCTATTTTTCAGTGCTAGGTAGACTCTTATATAATCCGTGGTGCTAGTGACCTCCGCCCGCTTCCCTCACAACCCCCGTGCAAATTTTTCGACTGACTCTAACTCGTGAAAACACGACGTACTTAATATGTACATCTTACTAAGAGTTGTCGCGTTTGTACTCCACTTTGGAAAACGATTCAAAAGTTACTCTGTAACATTTTTGAAGTGAAACTTCTTTGAATTAGCCCTCCGGCTTTGAAATTATGATCCGCAACCTTTTTGTGTGACGGAAGTTCGTAATTTAAATTGCGGAAGCCAAGTTGAAAATCTGCCGAGCGTCTCGTGATCGCCAATTATTTTTATTTAAACGGACTACATCCCCAATTGATTATTGGGTATAAATTTAGCACAGCAACATAGTTATTTGTTATGCTAGGCTGCATAGTTGCTTTTTGGCGCGAGTACTTGTATTGAAACCTGAGCAAGCGAAGGATTCTAGGATTGAACCACGAGCGAAGCGAGTGGGTTCAAATATAGAATCCTGAGCGCGACGAAGGTTTCAAAGGTACGAGACGCAGAATAACTTTGCTGCCGAGCGCAAATATACAACTTTTCACCTCACAATGGCGAGGAAAAAAAGTGAATTGCTAAAAAGCATAGCATAGCATAGCATATGCTCACGACTATATTCCCCGAGGGGGTAGTCAGAGATATTCTTAAACCTCAGAACATCCACGTTTCACCAGTAGTACCGAAACTCTGTCCAGTGTGACGGGGGGTGAGCCCGTCGCCACTTATAATGGACAGTGGGTACAATACACGCCTCGAAATTGAAGCATGCAGGATTCCTCACGATGTTTTCCTTCACCGAAAAGCCAGTGGTGTAACAAATCGTACATAAATTCCGAAAAACTCATTGGTACGAGTTGGCTTGGACGGGGATCGAACCATCGCCTCCTACACGGCAGGCAAGGTTACTCGCCACTGGACCACCACTGCTTATTGCTAAAAAGAACATTTTAAAAAGATTTTTTTTCGTGCTGGCCAGTGTCATGAAATAGTTATTAAGCAATTTCAGTGGATTGGCGATAAAGAAAAAAATTGAATAGACAGATTCGAATTTCAAAAACTCTTTCCACGCTAGCGGATAAAATGCACTTTTGCACTCAGATTTCGAATGATAAATAGAATCTTTCCGAGCTTGTGAGGTGAAAACTTAAAATATTGTTTTACATTTTTTGTTAGGACGCATTTGTAGAATGATATCTGAAGATAATGTGAGAAACAACTAATTTGCCTTGTGACGGAAACTCAGAACTTCAACATTGTTCCCTTCAATTATGCAGAACTCTTCAGGTAAAAATTTGTCTATCACAAAGTTTTAGAAGCTATTAGATAACTTGTGGTATCCACATCAAGTATTATAGTCGAAGCACAGATAATAATAAAACTAGTCGAAGCAAGAAATTAAACATACATATAGGTTACTTTTTTTATTTTTTTTATTAACCTATTTCATCCCACTGCTGGGCAAAGGCCTCTCCCCTGCTCTTCCACTCGTTCCTGTTTTGGGCAACCTCTGGCCATTGGTCGTCAAATTTGTCCAGGTCAACGCCACCTCTTCCGGGGTCGGCCTGGACGCCGCCGACCGTTTTCGGGGATCCAGGGCATGATTATTTTTGCCCATCTCTCAGGATGCATCCGACAGACATGACCGGCCCACTCCCATTTAAGTTTGGCGCTTTTCGCTCCGACGTTGGCTATTTGAGTTTTGGAGCGCAACGTGGAGTTTCTGAAATAGCTTACTACAATACTTTATGTATATATCTATATTGCCGACCCGATAGCTCAGTAGGTAGTGAACTTGCCCGAGGGTCTCGCTCTCGGGTTCGAATCCCGTAAGGTACAAATAACTGTATGACCACACAGACATTTTTCTTCTTATCGTGTGGGCAAGCCCGGTGTCAGAGTTTATTCAAACCGCCTTACGGCCTCTGAAACACCACACTGAAAGTGATTACAATCGTGATTATTATGTATCTCACTAGTATTCTAAATATGAAAGATTGTGACGATATTTGGAAGTTTGTAAGGTTGTATGTTTGTGGCGCAATCATGCATAAACGGCTGAACAGAAATGGATGAAATCTGGCACGCAGATAGAATATGTTCCAGATTAACACATTATGCAGATAGAATATTATGTTCTACACTACATAGGATATTATTTAAGGTCAACGCAGACGGAGTCGTGGGCAACAGATAGTCTTTTCATATGCGTCGATCGCAGCTAAATTATATTGTTTATAAAGCGCCGTTATGCAGTGTTACAAGAAGTAATCAATCAAGCCTGCTTGGACGTTTTACGACCGCTCTGGCGCCAGGCATCGGCACCTCAAATCACGAAGCTTTTGACTTATACACGCGATCATCAGACGGGCTGTGGCTAGTGGCCAGTTATTTTTTTGTTTTTAATGTTTGCAACTAGTTTTTAGGGTTGTATAGGCACTTAAAGAATAAGAAGAATAAGTATGTATTATTGTTGTAGATTTCATAACAAATAATAAAAAGCCCTGTTGGTCCAGTGGCGAGTAACCTTGCCTGCCGTGCAGGAGGCGATAATCTAATACAATCTCAAAAATACTTCTTATAATCTACTTTAGGAATATTTCTTAAAAGCGGCTAGTTAGTCTAGAGTCTAGACTATGACTAGACGCTATGACGTCCGGAGATGGTACGGTCGTGGCCGCATCTATGGCTGGTACCGGTGGCGCCGCAGACGGCGCGGGTGAGTGCTCAGGCCGCGGCTGGGTCGGGGTCGGTTCACCCTGGACCTCATCATCCGGGGATTCAGTTGACTGCTGAACCTCTGCTTCTTCCTGAGCATTAAAAATATTACAAAAATTGTAGCACCTTGGTGTTTTATTACCTCTTGTACACCTTTCTGTCTTTCATGTTTTATACACCTATAAAGTGTATAAAACACCTACCTCAAACAGTTTATTCGATTCACTCGAAACAGCAAACTGCCTAAAACCAAATCACCGCACATTGTCCTTGTCTCCCATTTACCGGGACACCCGTAATTAGAACATCAGCCGAATAATGCTGGTTCCATTATGAGTATATTTCGCACTAAATTAGTACTGAACACGACAATTTGTCAAGTGGGGCGTGCGTGTGACACGCGGGCAAACTGGGTGGCTTTGCTTTGTCATTTGATTTTGTATTTACTGTGTTAATATTTGATGCTTGATGGTCAAAACGATCGGACGGTCAAACATAAGCATAAGCATATGCTCACGACTATATTCCCCGAGGGGGTAGTCAGAGATATTCTGAAACCTTAGAACATCCACGTTTCACCAGTAGTACCGAAACTGTCCAGTGTGACGGAGGGTGAGCCCGTCGCCACTTATAATGGACAGTGGGTACAATACACGCCTCGAAATTGAAGCATCCAGGTTTCCTCACGATGTTTTCCTTCACCGGAAAGCCAGTGGTGTAAAAAATCGTACATAAATTCCGAAAAACTCATACCGCCACATAGGCAGGTGTTCCGTTGTAGAGAAGATGTAGCCAGAAAGCATACCTATTCCAATATATCAATGTCAACCTTTTCTCTTCCAGGCATAGTAAACCGAGGGGATTCGTTCCGGCGCCGCCGCTCCCGCTCCGGGAGCCTGGCGCCCTCGTCACCAGCCCAGTCAGACCCGGAGCCGCAGGAACGCAGGCCAGTGGCCCTGCACAGGGTCGCCATGGTTGGCGCCCCGGGAGTCGGCAAGACGGCATTGATCAGCCAGTTTCAGACGAGCGAGTGTATTAATGCTTATGATGGACAGAGAGGTAAGTCGTATATAGGGTCCAACATAATATTCTGATGGTTTTTTAATAGGACGATCAGACCATGAATCTGATAAACTTTCTCTATGGCACCAACATCTGTTTCGCGAAAAAAAAACTGCTGGGTCCAGTATGATTGCAGTTATGATGAAACAGCTGATTTCTTTTACTCGATTTCGGTGTTGGTCCAATAGAGAAAGTTGTTCAGTTTGATTGTTTTTTTTTTTTTTTTTTTTTAATTTAAATATGGGTTTGCTCTTGACCTCAATCCTGTCCTGAGGACAAAGATGGGGTCGAAGATGTAGCGAGCTTACCCAGAAGAAGCCTATTCACTCTTACTTTGAAGTAATTCGGGTTGTAAGTGCTCGGAAATACTGACGCAGGCAGGGCATTCCACTCCTTGGCTGTGCGCATTATAAAAGAATCAGAAAGGCGCTTAGTGCGGATACGTGGGATATCAACCAAGAAGGGGTGGTATCCCGCGGTGCGTCTGGAAGTCCGAAAGTAGAAAGGGGAAGGTGGGATGAGCTCATGCAGCTCTTGAGCACACTCACCGAAGTACAATCTGTAGAAGACCGTTGTCTGATCAAACTCCCAAATGACCGTCAGCATAATATTAAGAAGGACCCTAATATACATAAAGTATACTAGCTAGATAGCCGTCTTTCGTTACTGTGATTACCACACAACTTTCCACGCCTAATTAAGAATCTTATGTTTCGAAAAATTATTTCTTAGCAAGCACATAAAACAAATCCTAATTCGGTGATAAAAGCCAAAAGAAACATAAATAAGTTTCCTATTTCAAGTTCGCGGGATTAATAGTTACGTGATGACTCAGTTAGGGCAAAGTTTATGTGTTGGGAGTTAGGGACGTGTGGACGTAGGAGAGCGATGATAGTCCATATGGAAGAGAGCTAGCTACTCAATCAAGAGGCGGCGGTTCGATTCCTGGCCTGTACCACTAAGTTCTACGGAATTTATGTACGGTTGTATACAACATTATCACTAGCTCGACGGTGAAGGAAAACATCGTAAGGAAACCTGCATACCCGAGAATAATAAAAAATTTGTTCGGATGTATGTGTAAAATATGGGTGAGCTTGGGGCGAACACAAAAGATCAGCGATGGTCGCAGTGTTACATAACGAACCTTTCTTGCAATAGCCCAGCCAACAATAATAATAGGGACGTGTATTCTGATAAGGGCAAAATGGTCAAATGCTTAGGGCGGCTATTGAACACCTGACCTGACCTGACCTTGAATATTTTCTTTCTTTATATTTTCTTTCTATCGCCCAAAGAAATTATACATGGTGTAAGGAAAAGTATCATAAACCCATTAAACTCAACAACTTTTACTATGGGAGCAAATCTGTCAGAACAAAAAAATCTGCTGTCTCATACATTTGAGTCGAGTAGGCGCTGCAGATAAGTATGAAACAGATGGGAGTCGCGTTGTGGATCTGCTAGTGGGTGGTCGCGTGTCGCGTGTCGCTCGTCGGTTGCTCCCTCCCAGCTCGACAGCGGGGCTCCAGTGGTGGCTCAAGATAGTGTTCTTTTGTAAGAACAACCCTTGAAGACACCAAAATATCTTCATAACCGTACAACGTCAAGCACTTTTGCTACAAAAACTCGACATTGGCAAAATCATCACAAACCAAGATGGCAGCCATATTTTAAAAATAGAATAGAATGAAACAGATGATTTTTTTTTGTTCTGACAAGTTTGCTCCCATAGTAAAAGTTGTTCAGTTTCATGGGTATGTACTTTTCCCTACAGCCTGTATAAGTAAACAGAAGCACGACAAGTGGAGCGATCCAAAGGATCTTACCGCATAACCTAGCCGTATTGTAAAAAAATCAGAGTTCGCTTCGCTCGCTAGAAGCTTTTAATACGCCGGTTATCGTACTAAAAATTACGAGCTCGATTCGTTCGATTTTATTGAATATTTCCAATAAAACCTTTTACGTTTATGATAAATTAGGTATTATGCTAAATGATGATTGCTAATTGCAGGAATTATGTGTTGACATGAACTGATGAATGATACTCAATATAATTTTTTCTCCCCTCCGGACGGAAAGCGTCAATTTTCGTCCCGCTGCGCTAAACGAAGTTGCCGCTTTCCACCTCGGTCGAGGAGAACAATAGTTACTAACCTCGGACAGTAAATAAAATAGCCTCAGATCACATGTTTGTTGACCTCGTCTTCGCCTCGATCAACAATTACATGAGATCTGAAACCTTTCTTACTTTCCTGTCCTCGGTGTGTTATCTACTATAATGTTAGTCCGGGGACATTGACCTAGTTGACTATTACGCAATGTATGTACAGTCAGCAGCAAACTCAAACTCAAAATTTTTTATTCAAAATAATATCACATAGATAACTTTCTGACGACATTTTTGATTCTACCACCGCTTCGGAAGGTGTTCCGTTGTAGAGAAGATGCGGCCAGAAACTCTGCAGCAGCAATAAGTTGTATACACTTTTGTTCTACGTCGTAGTACTAAAGTGTATTTAACTTATTGCTGCTGACTACTAGTGGACTATACAACTACAATTGTGTAGTCTAGTGTTACAGTCCACGCCCTAGGGATTATGGTTTAAGTTGAATATTAAACCAGCTCAAAATTCACAAAGTTAAACATAACTCTCGCACATTTTAGTCTCAAAACTGGGCTAAGTAAGAAAATCTTAAATTTCTTAAGCGTGCTCTCTGTAGTTTCTGAGATAGTTAATTAATTCATGCTTGTATTTTGTGTAATAATTTTGATGCCATCATACTTTTGTGTTTCGGGGTGGCCAGAATCTTGTTATAGGGATCTTTTAAGCAGTTGTGATGTAGTAATGTACAATGTAGTTAACACTAGTAGCACTTTGTATGTGTGCCATTAAAGTCCATATTCTCGCTCGCTTATTTATACTATCTATCTCAAAACGACTTCACCGCATGCGTTAAAGTCACAGAAAAGTGCACCAAAAGAAATAGTAAATTGCTAAAAAGAACATTTTAAAAAGTTTTTCTTTCGTGATGGCCAGTGACATGAAATAGTTAAATTAAGCATTATCAGTGGATTGGCGGTATAGAAAAATATTTAAGAGACAGATTCTAATTTCAAAAACTCTTTCCACGCTAGCGGATAAAATTCACTTTTGCACTTAGATTTCGAATGATAAACAGAATCTTTCCGAGCTTGTGAGGTTGAAATAATAGAACAAGTGCTACCTAGGCTTTTTCACGCCTAATTTGAATCAGAGCAATAAAACATATTTTTTTACCGTCTCTCCAAAAGGACATCATAACATTTATAAAATTGTATAAAAACACGTTAGAGACATGTTTTATTAAGCCATTTGTGTTTGTTTCATAAACATAGGTAATCTTTTTTACATATCCATGATAAATGAGATACAATTTAAAAATTTTACCAGCTGCCTAATAGAACATTTACGAACGTTCAACCAACAAAAATACACAGAATTATATTTTTTTCACAGTACCTAATGTCGGTACACCTGGTACCATTATGACAGGATATAATACAGAAAATGATTAATTTCGATTCATTTAGAAGATAATCATTCAAATATTTATACCTTTTGGACGTTTATTGAAAGATGGACATAATATTAACTTGACTTACCTAGTACCTATGTAAGTTGCAGAAATATCCTCCATTAAAGGCCTCCACACATTGCAGCGATATTATCGAGCGATTTTATCGAGCGATATTATCGACAGCGATATCGCGACACCTTACACACTGCAGCGATTCCGCGATTCGCGTCACGCATGCGTCCTACCACTGAATGTAGTCGAAAGAGTTGCGATAATATCGCGGCAGTGAGTGGGATCGAGCGCGTCCCCATACAAAATGTACTGAGAACAATTATCGCAAAATCGCAGCGATATTATCGCTCGATAAAATCGCTGCAATGAACGGAGGCCTTTAATCTCTTGCCGTAACTTTTTGTCTTGTTGACGTAGTAAAATCGAGCAAGAGATTTAATGGAGGATTAACTTTAATGAGCGTTTCTGCAACTGAGTGATAACGTTTTGTTTTATCCACAATAATCATAATTAATCAATTTGGTAATAAAGGTAATCTCATGTTGTATAAATTCATCATTAAAGTATAATGTAAATTCAGTACTACTGGTGAAACGTGGATGTTCTGAGATTTTAGAATGTTGGTGTCAAATCGAAGAGTGCTACCCTTACATAGGAAAATCGAATTAGTTGTTTGGTATCTGTTACTAAGTACAATTGCGTGATAATGACCCGCCGCCCGGTCATGTGATTACAAGTCAATGTCCGCCCGCGCCCCACGCACTGCAATCTTACCTACGATACGAATAATTTTGTTGATCATCAATACCAATTATAAACATTGATAATGCAATCTGTTATCATATCATTCATTACCAAGTGCCATATGTCAGTGGCACATGTTCAGTTCAGTTCATGTTCAGTTTTACCAACTAAGTAATTCGAAATAACCTTATTGAAGAAGCCTGGTTATAGCATGTGTTCGAATGTTAATTCATTTTAGAAAAAACGATTTTGGAATTTCAAGGGTTCGAACAACCTTAATTTTAGGAATTGGGGTAGCTACTAATCACTTAACTTTAAGGTGAATTTTATCGTAAAAATCCAATAAAATCCGAACAAAGCAACTAAAATGGTTTTAAAGGAACTCTTTTTCCAGACAATGTTACAAGTGTTTTTATACTTTACCTACTCCAGAACGCAATAAAAAGCTGGTAACATTGTAAATACAGGGTGTAAGGGACAGCCCTCCGCAAACTGAAACGGTAAACTCGGACCATCAAACTGAACAACTTTCACTATGAAGCCTACCTCAGGAAACGCGAAAAAAAATCAGCTGTCCCATACATTTGAGCCGTATGGGTAGAACAGTTTTGTATGGGACAGCTGATTTTTTTTCGCGTTTCCTGAGGTAGGCTCCATATTGAAAGTTGTTCAGTTTGATGGTCGAGTTCACCGTTTCAGTTTGCGGAGGGCTGTCCCTTACACCCTGTATATCTTTAATTTGTGATAAAAAGGAAAATTGAGTGCTATATTACAAGTAGGGGTCATAGTGTTAAATAAATTTGGATAAAGCCAAAGAAAAAAAGATGGATGGATTGTGTAAAAGAGGAAACATAAAAAACCGGCCAAGACCGTGTCGAACAGAAATAGAAATAGAAATAGAAATCATTTATTCGCCTCAAATAGGGTACATTGTTGCATAAGGTGTTATCAACTAGTATATCAGTTAATATACATTAAGATTATGTCTATTTAGCCATTTTAAATAGTATGCAAATAATATCCACGTCCACAAACACGTCCACGATAGAGTTCCGAGGTAACGCTGTATAAGAAAAGAATTTAAAAAAAGTATTTTCATCATTTTAACGTTTTTTTTTTAAATACTTAACGTTGTCCAAAACGTAGTTTAAACGGGTACCGAACACTGAAGTACCTACTCGTAAACCCGCTTAAACTATTTCAAAACTCATACATTTTGAAAATCACTGCTCTAGAAGAGGCTATTACGTAGTTAAATGTAGTATTCCATCCGAGAGTAATTACTGATGTTCTGTTCGTGTAATTATTTCGCTTTGTTACAAAAACAAATCTCTTTGTGTTACGTTACGCTAGTTTTTTCTACTTTGTTCCCTATTGCTTTGTTCAAATAGCAGTCTCTTGTTGAGGGTTTAAGGTGCATTTTGCAGTTGGTTTTATGGAATAACGTTTTATTGGAAATTGAGAGCGAGAACTTGTTAGTACTGCATTGAGTATAAAAGAAACAGAAGTGTCATCTGTGACGGTACGGAAAGCAAAATGTTATTATTTTGATTTCAATTTTATACGCAAGCAATATCAATTTTATTTTCTTCTAATTAAAAACAAATTTAATATTTAGTTAAAAGAATCTTTTTTAATGTCGCTTTTACAAATATGACAAAATGTTATAAAGGAAAATCTGCTGTTTCACAACATTGGGTCGAATTGTCAATAACGTTTTCTATGGAAAAGCTGTATTTGTTTGCGATTGATGGTCTGAAGCACCCCCTTAAATATGAAAATAACGCAAATGTGTTAAACTTAAATAAGTTTACACCCAGTGGCTATAAAGAATTAGTACAATTTTATCTTCATCTCCTTTTTAGTCAAAAAGCTCCAATGTATTCTCTCAATATTTCTGATGTCCTCAAAAGTATCCTGCGGAGATTGAGCACGGCCCTGTGCAATCTATGGGGGAGTGTTACATAATTGTATTGTGCTTTCCTATGAAGCTTTTGTCTCTGTTCATTTCATTCATTGATTTATGTCGTATAGGGACAGCTTGAGAAAAAGTGATTATCATAATACATAAATTATCTGCATTAAAAGATAGGTACTTACTTACATACTAAGGACGGTTTAGGACTTGCGGCAGTGCGGCGTGTAGGTGAACGCGTCGGTGAAAGGTCACGCACACACCGCTGCGCCTTGTTGTAGTTGTACCTATTGTTTGATTGTATAAAACTTTGTCTCTGCGACTGTGACGTATTCACTCATGTGACCGCAGACTTGACTCGCATTTATAATTATAATAGAAATTTCATAATTTTGCACTCAGGCACCTCTAAAATCGTTTTATTCTTTGTTCTGTAGTGTACACGGTGAGCATTTTCGATTAACTTTTTAATTTTCAGTTTACATGCTTGTGTTCGCATCGTGAAAGAATTCATTAAAGTTAGATTGTTTTGGAATTGGAGTGCGGCTGTCGGGTACATTATGTACCGTAAAAATATTATGCTTTGGAATTTTTAATTTATCTTTTAGAGTTCGTACTAAAATTGAAAAAAACAGTATTTAATTTTTAAATAGCTTTGTTATCCGTATCCGTCCGCCTATCAGCATGCATGGACCGAAAATCTTGGGCTGTCCTGTACCGAATAAGAACGGGAGTCGCTCGGTGTAACTACCATCTTCACAAGTGGGGCATAAAGAGCTCACCCGAGTGCGACTGCGGTGCTCCGGAACAGACTGTCTAGCACATTGTCAACGAGTGCCCTGGCAGAAGATTCGACGGTGGAATCCGGGAACTAAACGAGCTAACGCCGAGAGCCAAACTATGGGTTAAAACCAAAAATAAAAAGAAAAAAGCCATACGAATACCTAATAATAATATCAGCATGCAATTTATTCGTCCCACTGTAGGGCACAGGCCTATCCTCAAGGTGTATGGGCATTGGACATCACGCCACCATACTTGCGTGCCCAATAATAATAATAATACCCCGCGGGGGCAGCTTGTGGCGAGCTGACGGTGAGTGGCGACACCGCGAACCCCTATCCAGGGGGACCCTACAGACATGCGCTTACACACACACATACAGACAGTAACACACCCCCCTACCTCTGGCTTGCCTTCATTGGCCGTCCAGAGTGGAATCGCAAGAGCAAAGAACCTATGCTCCAGGTTGGAAGTGTATTGCACGTAATGGCGTAATAACGGGGAAACCCGCTCACGGGGGTAAACCCCGCGATGGTGAAACCGGTGCCGCACCTCTCGACAACCTTTAGCTGCTCAATGGGATGTTGCCCCATTGTCGCACTTTGTGCGTGCGGCCGTTTTATGGGGCCCACTCGACGAGTTGGCGAGTCACCGCCTGCCCTATTTACAATTTTGAGACTAGTTGTCATGGCAGGCGTCCGTTAGTCTCCTCCCATAGCCCAGTATCCATCCATCCAACTTTCACCTCTATAGCCCAAGACCTTATTTTTCCATCACGGCCATAGCGCCGGACTCCAATAGTCTTTGCACCTGGCGGGGACCATCCCCATGTGTATCATGTTGTGCGCTCGGAGATGGTATCCGCCATGTGTATCCCTTACATTTAGATTAACTTGTCTTTTGAACGGGCCTCTACATGTTGGCTTCGGCTCCATGCACGCCTTCCAAAGGTCCGGGACTTAATTGCCCGTGATTACGGATCGTAAGACACATAATAATAATAATCCCCCTATCCAGGGGGACCATACAGACATGCGCTCACACACACACATACAGACAGTAACACACCCCCCTACCTCTGGCTTGCCTTCATTGGCCGTCCAGAGTGGAATCGCAAGAGCAGAACCTATGCTCCAGGTTGGAAGTGTATTGCACGTAATGGCGTAATAACGGGGAAACCCGCTCACGGGGGTAAACCCCGCGATGGTGAAACCGGTGCCGCACCTCTCGACAACCTTTAGCCGCTCAATGGGATGTTGCCCCATTGTCGCACTTTGTGCGTGCGGCAGTTTTATGGGGCCCACTCGACGAGTCGGCGAGTCACCGCCTGCCCTATTTACAATTTTGAGACTAGTTGTCATGGCAGGCGTCCGTTAGTCTCCTCCCATAGCCCAGTATCCGTCCATCCAACTTTCACCTCTATAGCCCAAGACCTTATTTTTCCATCACGGCCATAGCGCCGGACTCCTATAGTCTTTGCACCTGGCGGGGACCATCCCCGTGTGTATCATGTTGTGCGCTCGGAGATGGTATCCGCCATGTGTATCCCTTACATTTAGATTAACTTGTCTTTTGAACGGGCCTCTACATGTTGGCTTCGGCTCCATGCACGTCTTCCAAAGGTCCGGGACTTAATTGTCCATGATTACGGAACGTAAGACATATAATAATAATAATAAACTAGTTTTGGAAGTTTAACCCATCCCGTGTCGAGGCTCTGCCAAACAAAAAACGCTCGCGTGTCGCTGTGTTTTATACAATGAAATTTTTTTTTACCACCTTTTAGAAAAAAATATTTTTTGATGTTATGCTATGAAATTATGGCAATAAATTATATATCTACGTGAAGTAAATACAATTTCCTATCATTCTAAATACATCTTACAATTGACATTATTTACATTATTAAGCAATAACAAAAATATTCCGTGTTATGTTAGTTACCTACCTTTCGGAAAAAAACTGGAATCCGTCTGCATGATATTACCGTTTTACACATTGTTACACTTCACAAAGCACAAAACCAATATAATAATCTAAAAGCTGACAATATTACGAGGTATTTATGAACAACACTTAGTTTAAAAATAATTGAATAACTTGGTAAACATTGAAATAGTTCCGACACGACTTCCGCCATCTTGGTCCGTGAATTCACTATGGTTCACTAGTTCTTCTTTGTTTGAGATGAAACTTGTTCCGTTTTTCACAGAATTGTATTCAAACGAACCAATGAAAACCAATAAATCTAATGAAAATATAAAAAGTATGGTGAAACGAAACGCCACGCCATAAATCACTAGCCAATGGGAGCGGTTGTCTTACGGACACACGTGTGTCCGTCAGGCGCCCGAGACCAAAAAATTTCTCGGACACACGTGTGTCCGTAAAGCGCTCAAAGGGTTAAGAAAAGTAATAGTTTCTTATTCTAATTGTACGTATTTATTTAAAAAAATCGGTCAATCGTTTTGAATCACTGCTGTTTGAAAAGTTTTACAAAATATTTGTTAATTATTTCTATTTCACTAAGTATTTTATACTGAAATACCTTACTTACAGTCTTATTAGATTTTACTCTCTTAGTAAAATGATCTTAACTTTCTGGATCTGGTCAGATTACATTACCTACTTGGCAAGTTTTTCCCGGATTATACCGCAAAATTTCGTAATTCGTTTAGCTAGTACAGAGGCTTTTTGGAGTATTTTAAAATATCTGCTTGATATGGTAACGGTTTTTCAAGGGGATGATCAGACCATCAAACTGATCAACTTTCTCTATTGGATCAACATCGAAATCGCAAAAAACTGTTTGCTGTCCCATACAAAACAGCAATCCTATTCGACCCAAATGTATGGGACAACTGACTTTTTTTTTGCGATTTCGATGTTGATCCCATAGAGAAAGTTGTTCAGTTTGATGGTCTGATCATCGTCATGAAAAACCGTCAGCATACGTTTACAGGGTGTTACAGTAAACAGTTGCCTTACTTTAAGGGGTGATTGTACCCCTTGTTACCCATGATACTGAATCACTCCCCCCTAAGAAAAAGGGGTGACGGGGGGTGAGCCCGTCGCCACTTATAATGGACAGTGGGTACAATACATGCCTCGAAATTGAAGCATGCAGGTTTCCTCTGGATGTTTTCTTTCAGTGAAAAGCCAGAAGTTCACGAAGATTAATTATATTTTGGATATTAACGGTAAAAGGTCTCTTAAGGTGTAATTACGCTGAGCGACACACTGCTTCCACAACTTTACGATACACTAATGAAATTTGTCCAAAAACTAACTATGTTACAAGGTTCATCTTGTCAAACACTAGCCATAGTGTAATTAAACTACTAGTGGTGAAGCTCAGCGGTCGCGACAGGTCAATCGACAGCGTTCAGTTACCGACTTGTCTACACGCGGTACCGACTTTACGAATTCAATGCCGTGCCGGTGCCCCGTCCCCCGAATACCGCGCGACCATAGACCTTAGACTATTTATACAGCATGGCATGGCATGGCAGGAAAAGTATAATTAACCTTTTAACCACAAACCCACCACTTCTACCCATCTAACTGAACAACTTTGATTACGGGAGCAAACCTGTCAGCGCAAAAAATAAATCTTCATCTACAGTTCAACACTTCAAACAACGTTTTTAGATTTGAGATGATGGCGTTCGCACATGCGCAATAGGCGCAAATTGTATGAACCAATGAAATTGTATGTATACCACGCATCGTATGAACATCGTCTACATTTCATTACTTTATTATTGTTCGTTCTCTTAGGTATTAAAAATAGTATTTGAGCAAAGAATTACTGAAAATGTGAATTTAGCGTTATTTTTCAACGTTTTAGTTCAGTGCACTGAAAGCACTGAAAAGGCTCAATTTTATTTAGTCAAAAACTACGGGTGCGCGCGGCTGACTGCATTCCCTAGCTCGGCTTCCCTCAAGTTTCCCAGAAAGTTTAAGGTGAGGTGGGGTATCTGAAATAAGAGGGGGGTCGGGGAGTGGCCGTTCTGTATGTGGCTGTTCCGTTAACTGTAGTTAACCTATTTTGTGACGCTGGCAGAGGGGAAATGCTAACGCGAGGCGAGTCCCTATATGAATCGTGTAAGGCATAGACTCGCCCGCAGCTCATTGAGCTTCACCACTAGCAGTTTATATTTAACTATGCAGGAGCCTTCAGCTAAAGTTAACTGAACTTTGTGATTTACCTTGATTACTCTTGGTTTATTTTCCTATTTTGGTTAAACTCATTTCATTATTAATATAACATGTAAGAGAATTGCGTCCTGTGGAATCCTCATCTATACCATCAGCAGACTCATTGGAGTAAAAGGCTTTAAATAACTTTGTTTCATTTCGTGTGAGGTTGCCATGTCGCCGTGTTAGAGCAAAAACCAATTATCTCATTTTTTTTGTCAATAAAATTTTTGCACTCATCCGATTAAAAATATTTCCCGTTTTTTGGGATAAAACCGACTAAATATTAGGCGTCCTAACGTTTAGTCGGTTGGTATAAAAATATAAAATATTTTATTCAAAATCTAGTTTTTGCTCTAACACGGAAATATAAATTATACCTATATTCATCTTCTTTTGGAATCGTTTAGTTTTCTATTTTAAGCAATCAATTACCAAATATCTACCAAATAGGACTTTTAACAAAACAATATTTTGCAGAGTATACCTACAATACCTTTCCATCAAATAAAGTCCTGTTTCCATTGCAAATTCAAACAAAACATAGTTTTAGTTCTACAAAAAACAAACATTGCAGATGCAGGCAACAGTTATTTTAACGACTGTGAAAATAGAAACAATTCGTCCACATTTACTTTCACAAAAAAAACTGTATTGTCAATTTGAAATGGATAGAATACGGATAGGTCAAATCGTACAAAACCGGTCAAGTGTGAGTCGGATCATGCATCATAAGGTTCCCTAGCCATAAAACCCGCACTGTTATAATGCTACTTTGTGCGGAATAAACATAATCTGCATCATATCAGCCGATCCTCTGCTGGACATAGGCCTTCCCTCAAAGATCGCCACAACGACCGGTCCTGCGCTGCCCTCATCCAACGGGTCCCCCCGCCTTCACCAGGTAGCCAGAACATAATCATAACTTCTTGACTGTTTTGTCCATTTTACTAAGTAATTTTTACTTTCAAATCCACAAGAGATGTGGATTTGTTTTCAAAAAAGAAATCCTGTTTTTTTTTCTTTTTAAAAATAATTATGACCGCTAACCAGTACAGCTTTTAGTTTTCGTAAAATGACTGGATCCAAATTCGCCATCTTTCTTTCTTTAGTTTAGTATGGGCGGCAGCATTTTCTTTTTAGACGCTACAAGGCTGAACCAAATTGGGTGCGTTCCACATTTATTACAGTTATTGAAATTGAAATTGAAATTGAAATAGTTTTTATTGTGCAAACAGACAGGTGGTACAGTACAGAATGGTTATAAATATTACAATAATCATACTTAAAATTAGGGAACTAAAAACAAAATCTGTTTGCGACAAAAGGGGATCAGCTCAGTGTTGTGCCGGCCGAGTGATCTGATCAGAGATCACAGCGAGCGCAGCCCTGATTTTCAGCTGTACCCTGTTCTCACTTGCAATACTTCTATCAATGTTAACAAAGAAAACACTGCTTAGAGCTTCTATGCCAGAAATAAATTTTGGGGGAAAAATAAAAACGATAGGTATTAAAAGGCCAATGCGAACATAGTAAAATAAAATAAAAAGCATAAATAAACACACATTAAAAAAAAAAAATTCCAAATATAAACAACAACAGATGACAGAATTTGACTTCTTGGTAAACTGCTCCATACATTCATTTAGTAAATGTAGGTACAACATAAAATTTCAAATATTATTAGATAAAATATTTGGTTGGGGCTCGCGAGTAGAGTTAGAAGTTTACAAGTTACTAGTTTTGGGAAGATTTCTGCTCCTCGATTAAAATAATTTTCAATTTCCTTTTTAACGTGCCTTGTGACAAAAAGTGACAAAAAGTGAGTTAAACGTACCCGTCCCTTGTTTCAGCTTAAATTAATGACAGGCCACCTGGTCTGTACGAAATACTGTTTTAATACAAGGAATTACAAATTAGGGGTAACCTAATTGTGGATTTGAATTTATAGGGCAATTTTATGTTCTTAATCCATGGAACTTTAAGAAATTAAAACTTATTATATTACTATAACACTTTATTGCACACAAAGACATAAAAATCTTAGACTATATAGACAGAGCAACAAGCGGGCGAAATGGTCCCAAAAAAAGTAGGTAAAAACCGTACTCCTTTCAAAAACCTTCCAATAGTCTCAATCATGACGCGAAACGGTACAGACCTCCTGAATCCAAGATAAAAAATTCCGAAAAAATGACTTACGTGATCAAATTGTAACAAATTCACAAAAATATGCACAATAAAAAAAAGATTAACATGTTTCACACTTATAAATTAATTTTTCACCATGATTTGAAATACAATAAGCTGATTGAAAATTTTAAAAACTTTTCTTTGTTTACATAGGCCATTTTTAAAGTGTGGTCAGATTTTTCTTTCTAAATTTCCCGCCATTATGCCTCGAACAACAGTCGTTTCGTTTTTTCATTACAATTTTTTATCAACTAATAGACAAAGGTTTTTCGTTCATACAACCTAAAAGCAAAAAAATAATTATTTCACTTTATTAAGTCTTTATTTCTTCCGAACTTTATTTCTACTAACTATGGTGGTGAGAAGGAACATATTTATTAGAGATCGGATGCATATTTACCTAAACTAAAAAAAAATCCACGGAAACTGAATATAGATTATGCCTTTCTGAATAAAGCTATTAAAAAAATAGTGCCACACGCACTGTTTTGTCACACTTATCCTCACCACTATGATATTCCGACAACATGAACAACTCGTACAACATGAACAACTCTGACAACTTTGTCAACCTGACCAACTGAATTGACTTGATAAGGTTGTCCAATTTGTCCATGTTGTCCAATTAAGTACTTTCGACAACAAAACAATTCTGACAACATGAACAACTTGGCCAACTCGGACAACTCTGTCAACTCAGACAATATTGTATAAGTTGACCAAATTTAGAGTTGTTCATGTTGTTCGAGTCGTTCGTGTTGTCCGAGTTGTTCTAATGCCCGAGTTCTACGATTATTTTTTATAATAGATAAATCTTTTAGCAATCCTGGGACTTCGGAATGATCCTGGGATTGCTTCATAAAATAAAAAGACGCGTCCATATTATTCTTGTGAAAAATGAAGTTTAGGTAAATTATGCAGCTGAATATCCTATCTCTAATAACCACTGTTGAGAAAATAATTCGCGTGCATGATAGTCTTTGAACAACTTTCTCTATGGGACCAAGGTCGAAATAGCGAAAAAATCCGCTGTTTCATACATTTTGGTCGATTAACTATTTTTTTATTAGCCCCGTTCATCCCATTGCTGGGCAAAGACCTCCCCTTTCGAATAACTATGGAACAGCAAATTTATTTCGTGCTTTCGATGTTGGCTCCATAGTGAAAGTTGCTCAGTTTGATGGTCTGGAGCACTCTGTTCGATATGTAACGCATTTAATTTTACACCTTGTATAGTGTAGTTGACTCCCTAAGATGACTAAAATTTTCCCAGATTCTAATGGAGATGGAATTCTGCTGGTAACCCAAACACTCACACACAGAAAGGTTTAAACATGCGTAGAACGCAGCTGTCACGCACACATCTGTCAAAAAATGGAACCATTATTGTTTTCAATTTGTGAGGCGACGTTCCATCTAGATAATCTAAGATAAAAATATACAAAGTTGAGAAAACATGTACAAAGGGCGAGCTTATCTCTGAAGAGATTTCTTCCAGCAGACCCGCAAAAGAGACAGTTAATAATTACAAGGCAAACTTATTGTGTACAAACAAACAATAAATAAATATATTATACAATATACAACCTACAAAATACAATATATATCAGAATAAATATTATATATATATATATATATCACTTAAGGTAGAGAAAGATAGTGCTCTTTCGTTCTCTTTTTAAATATAGCAATAGACTTTGAGTCGCGAATGTCGGCGGGGAGTGAGTTCCATAACCGAGCAGCATGGATGGTGAAGGAGTAGGAGTAGAAGTCGGTGTAGTGGGATGGGATACTAAGTTGGGTACGGACGTGGGATCGGCAAGGTTTGTCAGGAGGGCGGGAGAAGGAGAAACGGTCTCGGAGATAGTTAGGATATGAAGGGTTGTGAAGGATGTTGTAGAGGAGACAAAGGATGTGGACATTCCTACGATCGCGTACGGGGAGCCATTTCAACTGGGCCCGAAACTCGGACACGTGGTCATACTTCCGCAGACCGAAAATGAAACGTATGCCCAAGTTCTGTAGTCTTTCCAACTTGTTATTTAACTCCTCGGTGGCATCGAGACAACAGACATCCGCGTAGTCGATGATAGGGAGGATTAGGGATTGGGCTAAGAGGATTTTGGTGTTGATGGGAAGAAAATTTTGAAGGCGTTTGAGGGAATGGAAGGAGTAGTGCACTTTTTTACTGATCTGGTTGAAGTGGTCCGCCCATGACAGGTTAGAATCGAACATGACACCGAGATTTTTAGCGGACTTACTGTAGGGAATAGTGGTATGGTTGTAACTAACAGGTGAGACAAGGGACAGATCGACGCGGCTACGCATCCTTGTGCTACCGATGACCAAACACTGCGACTTGGAGGGGTTAACCATCAGACCATTGGACTGAGCCCAGGTACAGATACGCTCCAAGTCAACATTTATCGCATCGATAGCGTCACTGATGTTATCGGGTTTGAAATGCCGGTAAATTTGAAGGTCATCAGCATACAAATGATAGTTGGATGATATAATGACAGTGATGGTATTAATAAAAACTGAGAAGAGAAGAGGAGAAAGAACACCACCTTGAGGCACGCCTGCAGTGAGATCGCACCAATCAGATGAAATCCCGCCAGAGCGGATACACTGCGAGCGGCCTCGGAGATAAGAGAGAAACCAAGAGATAACTGGTGGAGAAATGTTGAGAGATTGAAGAATACCTAAGAGAACATCGAAGTCAACAGAGTTGAAAGCACTGCTGAAATCGAGAAGTATGAGGATAGTGAGCATTTTATTCTCCATAGCCAGTCGGATGTCATCAGAAACTTTTACAAGTGCAGTTACAGTGCTGTGCCCTGGGCGGAAACCAGATTGGAACGAGTTCAATAATTTGTTGCATCGGAGGAAGGAAGACAGTTGTTTCTGAACAATAAGCTCTAATACCTTGGAAAGAAAAGGAAGTATAGAGATGGGGCGGAATTGAGAGAAGGAAGTAGGGTTACTGGATTTTGGCAGAGGAACAACTAGAGCTAGTTTCCATGCCGAGGGAAAGGAACTGGAGGACAAGGAGAAATTAAAGATGTGTGTGAGGATTGGAAGTACTTCAGGAAGGATGAGGGAGATCATACGAGAGGATATCGTGTCATGACCCTCGGCGGTAGAGGAGATGGAAAGGATATGCTTCCTAACATCAAGCTCGGTTACTGCAGAAAAAGATAGAGGGGGACATGTAGGCATTGGTAGTTTGGAAAGTTCCAGAAGTGTTTTTGATTTGACAGAGGGATCAATGTTAAATGGAAGTGAAGAGAAATGTCTATTAAGAGCAGTGAGGTCAAGAGAAATGGGGGAAGAATCAGAGGATTTACCAATGCCTAAGGATTTAAGAAACCGCCATACCTGTGCAGGGTCTGAGACACTTACAGATTTATGGATATGAAGTCTCCTGGCATCCCTGCACATACGGTTACAACGGTTACGAAGCATCTTGAAACGATCGCGATTGGTGTCAGAAGGACAACGCAGGTATTTCCTTTTCGCCCTATTCCGCAGCGCCATAATATTCTTGATCTCGTCCGTAAGCCACGGAGCCGGCACATGCTTGACCTTAACCTTTTTTATTGGAGCATGGACATCAAATATGCTAAGGAAAATGTTGTTAAATAGAGATATTTTGGCGTCCATACTGTCAGCACTAAGAACAGGTCCCCAATCGGTGCCACTTGCATCCAGACGCAGAGCCGATTCATTAATATTTTTAAAGCTGCGAAGGAAACGGTAAATGGGCTTGCGTTTTGGAGGGCGCACCTTGTAAGACAAATAGACTAGGTCGTGGTAAGAAAAGCAGGCCGGCTGTTGGCCGAATGTTGATACGTTTTGTGGAGACGAGATAATCATCAGGTCTAGGAGAGATGGAGTTTTATTTGGGAGGTGATGAGTGGTTGAAAGAGGTAGAACGTGAAGGTTGACAGACGAAAGCAAAGAGAGTAGATTGTGCGTACGAGAATCGTTTTTGACCAGACAAGTGTTGAAATCACCGAGGAGAAGGACATGTTCGTAAAGGGGGCAAAATTGGTGGAGTAAGGATTCTAAAGTGGAAAAGTAATTGATATGCATATTAGGACTGTAAAAGACAGCTAGGAGAATTTTAGTATGGCGCAGGGAAACTTCAAGAAAAAGGTGTTCAGACGAACCGGAATAAAGCGAAGGTGACACGCTGATAACAGAATGTGGGATATCGGTTCTAAGATATATAGCTACGCCGCCACACCCCACACCAACACGATCGTTTCTGATGAGCTTGAAGCCAGGAAGTGCGTATTGGGTAGATGGGAGAGAAGGTTTTAGGAAAGACTCAGAAATCAAAATAGCATCAACATTTGAGTTACTAAAAGTTGCAAGTAAGTCAGAGTAGTGGCCAGGAACGCTTTGGGCGTTAATATGAACGATATTGAAATTGAAAGAGAAACTGGAGAAAACAGAAGAGAGATAATCGGATAAGGAGTCAGTAGTGGAAGTGTCACTCCCATCCGCACTAATAAAGTCATCAGACGACGAAGAGCAGGAAAAGAAACTATTATTTGGATCGGCGTGATCATCATACATTATAAATAATAATAAATGTATACCTATAAAACTAAATATAATAAATATGCCTAAAAATAACTACAAAAATACTACAAATCGAGCACAGAAAGCACTGTACTCGCCGTGCGTGTGGAAGAAAAATATTCAGTAACTAATACACAATACACAATTTAACAGAAAACAAAAATGAGAGAAAACAAAAGAAAAAAAACATTCAACAGTAACACTATACAAAAATACAATCAGTAAGGGAACACGAAAAAGGAACGAAAACATAAAATTCGATATTTCACAGAAAAATGAACATTAAAATTGAGCGAAATTTGGTGAGAAATTTTGGTAATTTTAAAAACGTTAGTTCCACTGCAATGACATTTACACATTTCTAAACGAATACCAATATGTCAAAGTGTTGTCAAAAGCGAAAATTTACGTGACAGGGCAACAATAGCAAATAAATTTTGAAAAGAAATCGTTTAAAACTAAATAAAAAGAAATTTTGGGTGAACTACCTGCAAAGCCAGACGACAAAAAAACAAATGAAACACTGCTAAATTAGAAAGTCGTGGCTAAAAGGCAGAAAAGTGAAAAGCGAAAGGTTGAAAAACAGTGAAGCTATTTCTTCCTCGTGGCCCTGATAGGCTTCGCAACGGGCTTCGCTGCGGGCTTAGGAGGCTTGCCTTCGTTCTGCGCGCTCTTCAGCTGGGGCGGCTCGTTCTGGGAGTCACTCACTTGACCCGGAAACTTCGCTATGAGCAACTCCAAATCAGACTGCGACTCCACTTTACGACGGCTCTTGTCCGGCAGCAGGATGTTAATCTTGCCGTCAGCCGACCAGCAGCGATTGACTCCGAAGTGCATGCGTCCAGCCATGAACACTTGATGCCTAGTCCGGGTCAGGAACTCGGACAAAGTGAATCCGGACCCCTTCAGCAATGACTTGTCATCCCACACCTCACGTCGATGCTGCACCGTGTGGAATCTGAGCAGGATGGGCCGTGGCTTGGATGTATTGGAGCCAAGGCGGTGGCACATTTCGAAGTCATCGGGCGTCACCTCTGGCATTTTCATTTTGTCGGATATTATCTGAGCGGCAACTTTATGGGTTCTCTCGTCCTTGTCCTCTGGGACCCCATGCAGGAGCAGAACCTTCCGCCTCAGATAAGTCTCATGCCGATCCAGACCGAGCGATAATAGCTCCACTTGGCTTTTAAGAGTTGAGAGACTATCCCACATAAAGGTTTTGAATTCTGCAAACTCACATGAAAGTGCAGCAATATCTGGCGTGGATGTTGATGAAGATGAAGTGGCCTTTGCGAGACGTTCTTCGTACGCATTCATCCTTACTTACTTGCTTAAGAAGATGGTTAATTGTTGTAGTAATCTTTCGTCTATGCAAAGGCAAGTCTATCGCTAGAGTTTAAGTCTATGGCAGTATGTATCTTGAAATGATAACTCTTAAACTTGATAACACTGAAATGAAAGACGTCATAATTCGACGACCAATTTTGAACTAACTTATGAATGAACTATGACCTAGAAATCGCTTTTTAGCGATAAGACCGCCTTATTTGTACCTACTTGTAATTCTTTTATTAAAATGTATGTTCTGTTTTGGTGTGCAATAAAGTATAATTGATTGATTGAATTGATATATTCATTATTGTATGGTTGGCGAATTATGAATTTTAGTTTATACATAATTGGCATAAGTAACTAAAATTCTTCTAATAGGCTTATTATAAAATAAATCTTTATCATAGGATTGGCTGATTATGGGGTGCACACATTGTCACGTTCGTGAATGTGCATTTAAACTACATTATTTTAAAATTAAATAAATTTATTAAACAAAGGTAAGGATAAATAACAATATAACAATAACAACTAAAATATAACTACAAAGTACCTAACACAAAATGAATGAAAACACCTAGGCTACTTAAGACGCTCTTATCCCGTCGAGGCCGTTTTTTGAACAAGAACGAAAGTGTTTTAAACTGTGTTTTAAAGTCTGAAATTAAATTATGTCTTATTTAAGGATCGGGCGGATGGGCGACTGATCTCAAAAACACGATTAGATTAAGTTTACTCGATAAAAAAAAATCCCAAAGTTACCCCTTTTTGTTATGTTTTTTCAATACTATGATTAAACTGCTGATATTTAACTTTTTATTCTTGTACTTAACTAAATACATTAAATATTTCTAGTGAACTCAGGAGAAGTTTTAGCTTAGAAACTCCCATGAGCAAAGATATTGACGAAAAACACGTTTCTTTGCGATCTTGCTTTCAATTGGAGCGGGATGGCTAATTGTAAACTTATGCTTGCAAGAAAGAGACGCTTGCTGTGGGATAACCTAGCCTTAAAGATAAAAAATGTCCTCTAGGCGCCGACTCGGGGCAGAGTGCCCAGGAGGCTGGCAGCGTTATTATTATTATTTTAAAATAATAACGCCGAACTAATATAAGTATTATGTATTAAATTATTCTGTTTTTCACTAAAATTGTTGGGAAATATAGTCGTGAGCATAATTATGCTAGGTTATTCCGTTTTTCATTGATAAGCAAATTTTCTGTATCGTAAATGAAACAAATAGGAAAAAGTGGCTAACATTATGCGATAAGAACAAGGAAAGGAATTTTCAAAATAATTACTGTTAAACGAAGGAAAGCTTTTTTCTACATAAACAAGTCAAGTAATCTAGATAAGGAACTGAAATACAACCTTTCTTTTCGACGAGAAAATGTAAAATTACTGTCGATTTCCGTAGTCAAAAACACACCCTATCTGTAAAAGGTAAAGATCAAAATGGTTTGGCAAACTGTTGACAAAAGATTGGATAGAATATGTAGATGAGGCAAAGATAGCCCTAAGTCCTAAAACCCCACATTGTTTGTATTCTATCAGATTTTAAGCTTAAGGTGCTAACTGCGACACCTATTTTTTGATGTATTTTTTGAATTTATGTATTAGGGCTGCCAACAGTTGTAACATCAATAGAATCACATCGAAAGTCCTTAAGTCTAAGAATCCAAAAGTCCTTAAGATGTACAACTTAATTAAGATAAGATAGTTGTATACAGGGTGTATCAAAAAACCCTACAAAAATTTAAAGTGGTGATAACAGATCAAACGGAACAAAATTCACTATGGAGCCAAGAAATCGCGAAAAGAAAATCAGCTGTTTCATACAAAACTGCAGTACCGACTTTACTCAAATGTATGGGATGCTCCTTGCGGGATTCGAACCCGCGACTCTAAGATCAGCAGGCGGGTTCACTACCGACTGAGCCATCGGGCCGTCAAATGTCGATTAATAATTAATTGCAGTTGCAGACTCAGTTGCAGAATCTCTCATAAAATTTAATCCTCCATTAAATCTCTTGCTGTAACTTTTTGTCTTATTGACGAAATAAAAGCTAGCATGAGATTTAATGGAGGATTAACTTTAATGAGCGTTTCTGCAACTGTGTGTAAGAGCATTCAGCATGGCATATGCATAATTATGCTCACGACTATATTCCCCGAGGGGGTGGGTAGTCACAGATTTTCTGAAACCTCAGAACATCCACGTTTCACCAGTAGTACCGAAACTTCGTCCATGTGACGGGGGGTGAGCCCGTGTAAGAACATTGTTTTACGCTTAGAAAAAGTATATGTCTAGAATGAGCCTCACTGTTTTACCTCGTAGGTGAATGCGCGCACACAAACGCGCTGCGCATGTAGTGATGCGCCGCTTTTTCGAGCTTGTATGAAGCTGTCACTCTGTACAATATAATCCTCTGTGGTTTTACAGTATAAAACAAAAGGGGCTAAGTTTCATAGGTTGGTGTGCGTGAGGCGCCATACACATTCTGTATGTGTGCGTGTATATGTATAGGGTTTAGGAACCAGTCCTGGTTCCAATTTTTTTCGACGCTTTCGTATCTTCGACTGTCAATCTTGACATATACTTTATCAAAGGTTTTACGTATAATAATTTTAATTTAATCCCTAACTAATTTTATTCCCATTAGATCTAATACGAGCTCTCAAAGGACAATAAGCTCTAATGAAATATAAATAAAACAGCATCTCAATCGTCGATCTAATGGGTCCCCGTGTCGGGAACAGCATATAATCCAATCAGCACACCGTAGACATGCGACCTACATCGCCTGCCTTCACTTTGTTAACCGACTTGAAAAAAGAGGAGACTGTCTTGTTGGTCTGAGTGTCGGAAGGTCTATTAAAGTGAAGAGACCAGTGATGGTCACCTGATGGAACACCTTCCGAAGCGGTGGTAGAATCAAAAATGACGTCAGAAACTTATGTGATATTATTTTGAATAAAAAATTTTGAGTTTGAGTTTTTGAGTTTGGTCTATAATAGGTCTTTTTTGGTCCAAATGTGAAAGAACAATGGCCAATTTGGACTAAGTCAGTTTTACGAAAGCTAAAAGCCGTACAGGTCGGCCGTCACAATCCTAGGGGAGCGTGTAATATCTCTATGGTCACAATTCGGTATGTCAAGTTTTTTTTTGTCTTCATTTTTATATTTTTTACGGACAGAAGACATAATTTTAAGATACCTATTTCATTCTTATTGCGACTCATCGAGTTTATCAATACAAATTTAATTTTAAAATTATGTTGATCTGTAATCTCTAAGTGCAAAAATGGTGGAGAGAAAATAATTCGAACTCCATGGAGAAAAACTACATACAGCTGTATTTAAAAAAATTAAAACCTGCCTCTCTTTCTAACTCTATGCTGGAAAAAGATACGGCAACATCAAATGTCAAATTCTGACATTGTGAAAGTATTTTTTTTTCTTAATGGCCGGTTATTTTAAGTTGATTTTATGTTTACCAAGGAGTTCAGAGGTATGCCAGTGACGTCACCGCACGGACCGAAAAACGACGTTATTTTATTAAAAATATCTGTAATCCATTCATTTTAAAATCTCTGACATAGAAAATATGATTATTGAGACAATTATCTCGAAATGGTTTCGAATGGTTCTCGAATTCAGCCCTTCAAAAAAAAACTTGACATACCGAATTATTATAAACAGAAAAAACCGGTCAAGTGCGAGTCGGGCACGGAATAACGCACCGAGGGTTCCGTACCACATCACCACAGAACACGACAAAAACTGAAAAAAAAACTTTTTTTTCCTGGGACCTTTTATCGCGAGACCGACTCACACTTGGCTGGTTTTTATTATTTTAACTATTATAAAGCCGTAAAATCATGAGGAACAAAAAAGTAGCGGTTCAGTTCATGTAAATTCAAATAACAGTCGATAGCGCGATTTAAATGACATGCAGCGCCATCTATTGACATATTTGTTTGTTCGCGCATCACGCAAAAACTACTGAACCGATTTTGATGAAACTTTTTTTGTTTGATAGCTTATGATCTGACTTAAAATCTGGTATATAATTTGTGCGGACGAAGTCGCGGGAAAACACTAGTTTGTTATAATACTGTAGAGTTTTTTCTATAATCACACCCAGTTTGACTTTTGTATATATATTACCGTTTTTACGATAGAGCGTGAAGAAAAAAACGTTGACAAAAACTAGTTTCTTATTGAGAACTTACTAACCCCTTTTAATTTTTAACTTTTCATATTCTGCAAAAATGTCAAGTAGTTAACTATCTAGGTCAACGTAGGCTTAGTAATAGGGTCCCGTTTTCACCCTTTGTGTACGGAACCCTAAAAATTTAGGATTATTTAAACATTCTACATCTCTAGAAGTTCGGATTCAAAAGTAGAAATTACAAGTAAAATTGACAAATCATCTAAACGGCAGTAGCTAAATGCAACCATTATAATAAAATCGGTCAAGTGCGAGTCGGACTACTAGCGCACCGAGGATTCCGTACCACAACACCACAAAACACAACATAATTAATTATTAACTTACAAAATAATGTTTTTTCTCCGGGACCATTAGCGCAAGAGCGACTCACACTTGGCCCGTTTTTATTATTTGTTGTTATACAAGGTGTTTCATAAGTAACAATAAATTTTTGAAACTCTTAAGGAGGTTGTTAAGACCGTCAAACTGAACAACTTTCTCTATGGGACCAAGATCGAAATCGCGAAAAAAATAATTTCATATCCCATACATATTTTAGCTCTAGTCGATTTGTAGAGTACTACTTATAGAACATACAATTTTTTTTTCCCGATTTCGATATTGGTCCCATATAGTGAAAGTTGTTCAGTTTGATGGTCTACACCACCCCCTTAAAGGTTTATTTGTAGTTTTGTAACACCTTGTATACTGTAAATTTTTCTCTATAATCACACCTAGTTTGACTTTTGTATGTATGATCCTTTTTAAAATAGAGCGAGAAGAAAAAACATCGATATAAACTAGTTTCTTGTTGAGAAACCCCCTTAATTTTTAACTTTTTGACATTTTTATTAACCGTAATAACGCATATTCTGTGAAAATTTCAACTATCTAGCTATTACGGTTCAAAAGTTACAGCCTAAATAAGTAGGACGGACGGACGGACGGACAACGTAGGCTTAGTAATAGGGTTCCGTTTTCACCCTTTGGGTACGGAACCCTAATAAAAACAATTAGATTTAAGGTTAGAGTAAGTGTTGTTTGTTGGGTACCTACTGAAATAGTATACTTACTAGAAAACTTGTGCAATAATCATTAACTATTTGATACAATACAAACTAAAATGTCCTTCATTACTAAACACTTAAAGTTCTAAACAGTTTATACCCAGAGCCTTTGTGTACAAACAATCTTGTTGCTCAAACAAGTTGAAACTCTAATTCCATATTAATAGAGTATTTACATAATATAATAACCAACACCGCTTAACTAACCATTCGAAATCATGTTTATACGATAGTTACTACGCCGTAGCTTGCTACGCCTCGTAGCTCGTAGCGTAATTCGTAGCAATTTGAAGAAGGCTTCCTTGAATTAATTAATTATAGTAAAACTAGTGTTTTCCCGCGACTTCGTCCGCACAAATTATATACCAGATTTTAAGTCAGATCATAAGCTATCAAACAAAAAAAGTTTCATCAAAATCGGATCAGTAGTTTTTGCGTGATGTGCGAACAAACAAACAAACTAACAATTTTGTCAATAGATGGTGCTGCACGTCATTTAAATCACGCTATCGAGTGGTATTTGATTTTATGTGAAGTAAACCGCTTCTTTTTTGTTCCTCATGATTTTACAGTTTTATAATAGTTAAGATAGGTACAGATGTTAACCCGTCAAGCCAGTTATATAAACCAGACACAACTTATAAACAATAATTGTTATCGGGCACACACGGTCCACAGGGACCTGAATAGGTAAATGAAAATTGTTTTCTTGTTATACACCACAAATTTTTAATTAGTAACGAAACTTTAAGGGTGTATTCAGATCGTGAATCTGAACAACTTTCCCTAAGGAGTATGGGTCGAAAGACGAGACAATTTTTTGGACCTCCCATACAAAAGTGCGGATCGATCGGCCGATCAATTTTCTATGAGGTCCAAAAAAAATTCTCGTTTTTCGACCCATGTTACTTAGGGAAAGTTGTTCAGATTCACGATCTGAATACACCGATAATATAATAAATTCGACTTTTGGCACCAGTTTCCCCACTAGATAGTTACATGTTCCTATTATGATTATTAATAGCATTGTACATCTGTTGTATCCTTAACATGTTTTTTGTGGTGAGAAAAATAGTTAATTTTAGTATTTTTTATTATTCAAAGATTTCAATATGTCTGTACTGCCAAAATTGAATGTCCAATTGTCCACGAACGTGAAGTCTCTTTTTAGAGTTCCATAGTCAAATATGGGACCCTTATACTTTCGTCCATTCTGTCTGTCTGCCTGTAAAACATAAATGTAGTAGTAAAGATTAAACAATTTTGTTTCGACCCCCAGGCACATGCTACTATGAAGTTTTACAATATTTTCGTTTTGATCATAAAAAATTCAACTAACGAAAGTAATTTGATTTAGTCAGAAAATGTCTAAAATAGCGACCAGGCACGAAAGGTTATAAATTGCTCGCATGACAGACTTGGTACCACTTTAACTCACATAGTTTTCGCTCGAAAAAATCACATTCTTCATCCCTACCTCAATGATTGGTTTTTGAGCAAAAACACATTAATTTGAGAGCTCAAAAGAGAATCGCGCGAATATAGTGCGAATGATACAATCAAGCTTAAATATGAACCGTTTTTTTTTTAATCATTGCGTTTTACAGGATTTTTGCGTTACCACTGCATTTCCGCTACTCTCAATAAGTTTGTGAGAGTACTTTTTTTTTGGGCATTTGCCCTCCCCAAATTCCCACCGCTGTAACTCCTGTAAACCAGGATCAACAGCGGCGATCATTCACAACACTAGACAATTAAGTCCAGCGAGCCCGGGGTACGACTCTAATCTGTTTTGGAACCCGCTATGAATTAATCAAAGAAGATAGGAGGAGTAAGAAAGAGAAATATCCGAAATCCCTCCATGAGAGTTAAGTACCTATCTATAAAATGTCGAGGATAATTCAAAGATCTGTATATCACAAGGACTTTTTTTAGCAAAAACACGGTTGAGAATAGATAGAGGAGCCTCATGGCATGCTCAAAAGAGAATCGCTAGTAACATCTCAATTCGGTATGTCAAGTTTTTTTTGGAGGTCTAAATCGAGAACCATTTCGAGATAATTGTCTCAATAATCATATTTTCTATGTCAGAGATTTTAAAATGAAAGGATTACAGATATTTTTATTAAAATAACGTCGTTGTGACGAGTGACGTCACTCGCTGCCCCTGCAAACTCCTTGGTAAACACAAAATCAACTTAAAGAAACTGGCCATTAAGAAAAAAAATACTTTCACAATGACCTATATATTTCCTAGTACCTATAGTGAGATTAAAGCGAGTTGCAATAGTAACTCAGTTCAATCACGGCACGGTTGACAGCAATCTATAATAGATCCTATATGAACCGCTGCACAATGGGTGCTGGCAAATGGCAGGTCATCGACATGCCATTTTGTGCGTTGCGATAGACGATAATTATGAAACGACCCGTCCATCACACCATGTCACTACTATGGTAGTACTTCCTATTTCTATAAGGTTAAATTTAATTAGTTGGCGAAACTTAAGGAACGCATTTAGTATCTGTTACTAATAACAATGTTACTCTGTTATAAGTACAATTGCGTGGTAATGGCCTCCGCCCGACCATATGATTCTGAGGTCAATGTCCGCCCGCGCAATACCTATATCACTATAGGTATCGCATCAATTTGTTATCACTACATCACTACATAAGTATTAAACAAAGTCTCTTTCCGCTATCTGGTTGTTGCTATGTATGCTTAGATCTTTAAAACGACGCAACGGATTTTGATTCGTTTTTTTAATAGATAGAGTGATTCAAGAGAAAGTTGATCAAAGTTGTATATGTGCATTGCACCCGTACGAAGCCGGGGCGGGTCGATAGTCCAATTATAAATCATACATGTCTCATTGTGAAAACAGAAAAATAGCCATTATGACGAAAAGTATGGATGTTAGGCGGTCTCTTTGTTAATCGTTACTTTGAAACGATGTACAACAACAACTTGTTTCTTTAGATTTTCTATTTATCTTTTCTATAAATAAAGAAAAAACCCATTATAAGGTCCAACAATCAAGTATTCAAGAATTTCTTCGCTCACCCTCAACTTTTGTGTAAAAGGAAAACTAAAGGGTTGGATAGGGTGTTTTGGAATTCGATCTCTAAGGGACGGGTCGACAACATGTACAAATTGGTATAGTGCAAATTCCTTTCTACTAGGCAAAGCTGTTATTTGAAACTGGTATAGGAATACGTACATAATATATTACACTAGAAATCGAGTAGGTATCTACACAAGCAGCCTGTGAGTGGGATATACGCAGAAGGCCTACAGCGCTCTACGGGTCCAGTACAATAACGCTTTCAGAATGTTGTTGGGGCGGCCGCGTTTCTGCAGTGCATCAGTCATGTTTGCCGAGGCGCGCACAGGCGGCTTCCACGCTATAGTGCGTAAGAAAGTTGCATCACTGACGAGTAGCTCCAACGTCATCCTGAAGGTGATAGGAGGCAAGTTCGAGAGTCCCATCGCCAGTCATTGGTCCGCACTTATGACTAAATATAATAGGTAGATAAACAAATTAATTAATTATTATATTTCATGTTAAATTGTAAATTCAAAATTATTTTTCCAATTATTATTTTTCTTTTGAATTGTTATTAGTTCCATTGACATTTATGTAAATATTAATAAAAAATTTATGGAACTTGTTTTCCGAAATAAATATATTGAATTGAATTGAATAACTAGAATTAAACATTTATTAACAGGTTCTTACCGCGTTTTGGTATATTTGAGTTCCCGATATTTCGGCTGTTACAACTGCCATGATCACGTGTCACGTGTTATATCCGCGTAACTCTCAAAAACTGTATTAGGTATAGCTAATTTCGTTTTGGGGTCATGGTTCAAAGATACTATCCAACCAATTGGACCACGGGCTATCATTACCTACTAGGCGGTCCAACTTATATTTTCGTTTGATCACTGCCCCTAACGAAAGCTCGTCAACTGGTTTCCTTTGTCATACAGATTTCCACGTGTTGAATAAAGTGATAGAACATTTTGCAATAGCATAGCATATGCTCACGACTATATTCCCCGAGTGGGTAGTCAGAGATATTTTGAAACCTCAGAATCCACGTTACACCAGTAGTACCGAAAGTTTGTCCAGTGTCCTGTGTCCTGTTGACATTTTGCAATAGTTCTCTAGCTAGGGACACCCCCGGCTAATGATTCAATTACTTACTACTACAGGAGCACCGGCTTGTCTACACACACTTTTTGTGTGTGTGAACAATACTGCTAGGCTAACCGCTACCTTGCGGCTGACGTAATATGGTGGGGGGTTATTGTAGCTTCTTTTAATTTGTGCCTAATAGGTAGTTAGTATTCTTTGCTCTAGATATTTGTTAGCAATCAATTTCGACTCGCCACCTCCATTTAAAGTACAAAATGTAATAATTATGAGAGTTTAAAATTTCCGTAATATGTTACTGCTTTTGATGAAAAGGAAATATATTCCGAGGGCTGTTAGAATGTCTGGGACCACGGTCCAACTGTCTTTAGTCGGATGAGATAGGACTCGCCATGCGATTGGTTAATATTCGTAATGTGCTGTGTTGTCTTCGCCACTTTATTGGCTACTGAGACGCGCTACTATGACGCGTTGGACAGATTTCATCTTCTGCGCCTTCGGCACGGTACCTCGACAAACGTTTTATCGCGCCTGCTAACTCGTTCGTTCGCGTGCAAAAAGAAAGGGAGATAGGGCTAGCATGCCGCGGACGCTGATTGGCTGTCGTACGTGTGGCGTGCTGTGTCGCATGCGCTGACCTATAGATTTGTTATTTACATCGACTCGATCGAAGCCTCGGAATTGTTGCTTAGTCGTGTCTCTCATAGCTCCAAAATGAATTTCCTACAGGGTGAAATTGATTGACTAAGAGTCCACCCATCAAACTGAACAACTTTTACTATGGGAGCAAACCAATTGGAGCAAAAAACAAATCTGCTGTCCCATACATTTGAGTCGTATAGGGAGCGGCGGCGGGTGCAGTTTAGTATGGGAAAGCCGATTTATTTTTTGTCCGATTTGTTTGTTCCCATAGTAAAAGTTGTTCAGTTTGATGGGTAGACTCTTAGTTTAAAAGGATGCTAATGATATCAATTTCACCCTGTATATTAAATTTTTTGTAAATTTTAGCCCTAAAATTATTAATTAGGTCACAAAAACGGCTTCTCATGTCCAACATTAAAGCTCATGCTCCAGTGAACAGCAAACATGATAGCTATGTATAGCTAGACGAGCGTATATCAACGAGGCAGAGTGTCCTGATATTCTAACGACCGACTTTCCAAATTAACTACCATTCACATACAAGAGTTGGGCTTGTAAATACGCGATTTACATTCATTAGTCCTATTGGAGTCCTAATAAAGCCGTGGTGGTCCAGTGGCGAGTAACCTTGCCTGCCGTGCAGGAGGCGATTGTTCGATCCCCGTCCAGACCGACTCGTACCAATGAGTTTTTCGGAATTTATGTGCGATTTGTAACACCACTGGTGAAGGAAAACACCGTGAGGAAACCTGCAGGATTCAATTTCGAGGCATTTATTGTATTGTTCATTATAAGTGGCGACGAGCGTCACACTGGATAGAGTTTCGGTACTACTGGTGAAATTTGAATGCTCTGAGATTTTCAGAATATCTCTGACTACCCCCTCGGGGAATATAGTCGTGAACATTTGCTTATGCTAGTCCTAGTCGAAAGCGTCGGTGGCGCGTTGCCGAGCGCTATGGAAACTCAATCTTGTCTGGAAATAAATTATTTTATTGTAGCTTAAAAAAGCACGCTCCGTCCACATAAATAGCGTGGTAAAAAGGTGTTTTCCATTATTTAGTTCACGCAAAACTTGAGAAGGTTTTTAATGAATTGCGGAAACGAAAACGGCGACCCGACGTGACTCGACTTAAACTCTTGATTAACATTCTATTGTTACCTAACTTATATAACGAAAGCTTTCATAGTATAGGAAACGGTTGAAAAATATCTACCCTCGATATTGTTTCGATGCTTTAGGAGCATACATTATTGTACTTATATGAGTGATGAAACGAATAAGAATATTCGTATTTGCCGAATGACACCCAAATATTCGTATACACCGAATATCGGGAAGACATTTGTAATGAAATATTTTCGCAACAACCACTTAATTTCTTTCATGAAGACATAAGTACATTTTCATGCACTGCTAACACTGAAAAAATTATCCCCAAATTAGTATTTAATTCTTAAATACTAAATGACAGCAAAGCATAAGCTGATGACGAATTTATTCTCCAAGGGGTAATAAGTTAATGTGACTGTTACTGATATGCGTTTATTCGACAAAATTTATATTTAGCTGCAGTTTGATACTAAGAAAAATAAGTATACTTTTCAAAATAAATAAGTTACAAAAAAATACCCAACGGTACTACATAATTTAGACGGTTCACCCTGTTGTCGCATAACTTTTTTTCGCATAATTTTGTAATGCATGATCACTATAGGCATACATGACTTATGGCATAACTTCACTTGGCATACTTTGTTTAGCATCCATTCATAACGCATAGTCTTCTATGTCAGATCAGTCGTATTGCATAAAGTTTATATTCAGAATTATCGTATGGCATAATTACCTTTTCGCAGAGTATTGTTACGGTTCTCACCATTGTCGCATAATTTTGTAATGCATAAATGACTAATGGCATAAACAACTACCAGTAGTACCAGGATATTAGTAGATTACGCACCGAAGGCAGGAAGGTAAGAAAGACTCAGATCTCATGTGAAACGTAATCTCGTAAATTTTTGACAATCGGTCAGATTACACAAAAACTGGTTTTTTGAAGGCAATAGGAGCTAATTTAAGATAAGTTTAACGTATAATTGTCTTAATATTCATAAATTGTGCATGTTCTAAGAACTAATCGAAAAATAACTGATTATACACATATCATGTTGTTTTTATTTTGTTACTTTTCCTAATGATACAAAATAAAATCTACCATCTAGCTTAACCAAACCTCCAGTTTTGAAGCTACCTTTCTGCGCCCTAAGCAACAAGCATGCAGAATGCAAGCAAGCATGTTGATGCATGCATGATACATGTTCTAACCTAACCTAGAATTTTAATACCACCAATTTATTTTTCTCAGGCAGGAGGCTTACGCCCCCCGCATCCCCCAACATGCAAACCTGCAAGCCTGCACGCATCCAGCAAGCATGCAGCATGCAAGCAAGCATGCAGCATGGAAGCAAGCATGCAGCAAGCAAGCAAGCATGTTGATGCTCCGCTCGCTTCGCTCGCTCCGCCAAGCGTTATGCATGTTCTAACCTAACCTAGAATTTTAAAAGTACCAATAAGTTTTTCTCAGGCTGCACCCCCCAATATGCAGACAAACCACCAAGCAATCAGGCAGCAAGCAAGCAAGCATGCAACAAGCAAACATGCATGCACCAAGCAAGCAAACATGCAGCAAGCATGTTGATGCTCCGCTCGCTTCGCTCGCTCCGCTAAGTATCTTACATGTTCTAACCTAACCTAACCTAAAATTTTAAAAACACCAGTTTGTTTTTCTCAGGCAGGGGGCTGACGCCCCCCGCACCCCCCTCGCGGGGGGCGCAGCCCCCCTGCACCCCCCAACATGCAGACAAGCAAGCAAGCAATCATACACACAAGCAAGCAAGCATGCAACAAGCATGCAACAAGCAAGCAAGCATGCACCAAGCAAGCAAGCATGCACCAAGCAAGCAAGTAAGCAAGCATGCAGCATGCAAGCAAGCATGTAGATGTTCCGCTAGCTATGCTCGCTCCGCTAAGCGTTATACATGTTCTAACCTAACCTAACCTAGAATTTTACAAGCACCGATTTGTTTTTCTCAGGCAGGGGGCTTCCGCCCCCCGCACCCCCCTGCACCCCGCCACATGCAGACAAGCAAGCAAGCAATCATGCACACAAGCAAACATGCATGCACGCAAACTAAACGCCCTAATGCCACTGATCATTATGCTAAGCGAAATTATGCAAAACCGCCCTAATGCCACATGACCATTATGCTTTGCAAAATTATTCAATATAACATTCGATTATGGTAGTAGTATGCCATATTAAATTCGCATAAATTAATATTCTGCCACTTAGTTGTTATGCCAAATAAAGCTTTCTGCATTGTTAATATTCGCCCAAGAACAATTATGCCAAGTATGTTATGCAATATATGTTTCGGACAATGAAAGTTATGCCAGATAGACGGAACCCAATTTAGACAACTAAGTATACATAATTAAAACACATCACGAGGAAAACTGCATGAATGACACCCACTGTCCATAATAAGTGGCGATGGGCTCACTATCTGTCACACTGGTCACTGGACAGTTTCAGTACTACTAGTGATACTTAGATGTTCTGAGTTTTTAGAATATCCCTGACCTTCCCAGGTGGTCGCTGGACCTTCCCGTATAGTCGTGAGCACATTATGCTAATGTTTATTATTTTTGTACTATGCCTATGAATGAAAGCGTAGATATCTTTCTTCCGGATCTTATACTATAAAAGTTAAGTTATCCTAGAATAAATTTTACGACTACAGTCTGTCTTGAGCTTTATGATCCGTTCAAAACTTTTAGTTCTTTGAATGTGAAATATCACAGTAGGAAGCCGAAACGAAGTAAGTAACATTTTATGAAATTGGTACAAATGTAAATACAAAATGGTATGTTAATAACTCTAGTATCATGTGCTGAAAAAAGGAATTTCGATCGCAAAAAATATATGTTTGGGCTACCTACTAATTCTAATATAGGTACTAATGTCGCGAAAGATTCAATTAATTTCACTCTACGACCACAAGAACAAAATCTTGCTTGCTAGGTAGGTACACTTTTAAAATTAGTCTGTACTTACTTAGCTAGTTATAGCAATAATTCCAACCAATTAGAAAGTGGCAAGATTAGTATAACACTCCAAATAAAAGTCCCCACTTCTTATCGGATTGTTGTCCCGTTCCATCAGATATAGGAGGGTAATAGGACAGATTGCATCTGTGTTTACTATGCACATAACATGCCACAGAATATTCAAGATGAACTTGCGCAGTTGACTTAAGAGGATAGGCGAGTATTTTTCCATGCAAACATATTCCCCTGTTTCCTCCCTGGATAATGTCACTAGAGCAAAAATGTATTTACCATACAATCTTTGTTACCCCTGCTATGTCTCTATGTTTTGCTTTTTTGCATTAATAAATTACTGTATGAACTAGGGACCTTCGAAAATGACCAATTTTACCGCCCGTTTTCAGACATCCAGCAAACAATTTTGACGAATATATAAATAAAAAAAGAAAAACGTACAGACATAGTCGCAAAGTCTTTCTCATATTATTCTTGAAAGAATTATTAAAATCAGTTTAGTTTTGGAGGAGGAAACAGGGGAATACGAAATGCTGTTTTCGTCGATTTTATGTATCGGATCAGACAAATAATACAGTCGGAAAAGTGACATATTCTCCAAATTAACATTTTAGCCTGTCTATCGTCTTAATATAGCGCGAAATGATAATTGATCAATCAGGATGTGCCTCTTTCGGAATCCATCATCATCATCTACCTAAATAAAATGTCGCTAATTTCAAAGCCCCAACCTCACAACAACACGCATGTTGGACGACGTAGTGACGTCACCGGGGCATGTCATGCTGTAATTTGGCCGCCGCCACGTGATCGTGTCACATGATTGATATCTGTAAGCTGTGCGTTGTGATTGTGCACGCCATTGTTTTGGGTTTACTGAGGCTTAAGCTGTTCACAGACAGAAGCGCACGCAACACCCAGGCCTCCGTCATGGGGAAAAATCTGTTTAAGACGTAATAGTAGGTGAAAACACCTCGGAGGCATCTTTTATTTTTCATTTTACGACTACATTTATACCATTTACCGAAACTAAAGTCATACCTCAGTATTTTTGGATAGTTCATCTAGTGAAATCATCAACTGAAAACACGATTGGAATTACTTCACTCGATGGAAAATCGTCACAAAGATGACGTATTTTCATGCATTTTTAAACATTTTTCTCGTTTTAGAAGAACTTAAAATAATTTCCGATTGTTGGTATTTATACTTACATATTCACCATTAGTTTAACTGGTGCAATCATAAAAAAAATCTAGAAAAAGTACTTTGGTTAGTTCGCTCATCCGCAGAAATAATGACACAACTGCAAAATCCCAAATTTACAGGTCTCGCGTTTAAAGTTTTAAATAAAGATTCAAAGAATTACGCAAATTTTAAATAACCTGTATACATTTTGATTTAAAGCCATATTCTTGTATTGAACGTAATTTAAAACTTTAAACGTGTTTCCTGTGAACATTATTTAAAACTTTAAAAGCGTTACCTGTAAATTTGGGATTTTGCAGTTGTGTCATTGTTTCTGCGGAAGAGCGAGTTGTTTTTAATCGAAAATACGGCTCACGCACACACTTTTCGGAGCGCTCGGCAATCGCATTTCTCATAGAAAATATTCGTCAGGACCTATGGCCCCTTAATGAGGAAAAAGATTTAAGATCTTTGATGTGATACTTCTTTGTGAGCTTTGAAATTCTGATCGGCAACCTTTTTGTGTGACGGAAGTTCGAAATTTGAATCGAGAGCGGAGGTTCAAAATTCAAATCGGGAGAAGCATCACATCTGCCGGGCGTCCCGTGACGGTTAACTTTTTTACTTTCATGGGTAGTTAACTTTCTTATTTTTATTACATTAAACTTACATAAGCTCACGGCCATTTTAAATTTCAGGGTTGTCAGAATTTTTCACTTATACCTACCTATCTGTTGAGCACTTAATTTTAGCGAGGTTGAGGTTTCCGGGTGGATGACGTTTCAAAAAAAAATATTACTATGCACTCACAAACACTATTTCCAAGAATCAATTTTGATATCCACCTGTATACAGGGTGTTTCATAAGTAACAATAAATATTTAAAACTCTTAAGGGGGTCGTTTAGACCGTCAAACTGAAGAACTTTCGGGACCAACATCGAAATCGCGAAAAAAAAAATTATGTTCTATACTCTACAAATCGACTAGAACTAAAATAATATGTATGGGATATGAAATTATTTTTTTCGCGGTTTCGATGTTGGTCCCATAGAGAAAGTTGTTCAGTTTGACGGTCTTAACAACCCCCTTAAGAGTTTCAAAAATTTATTGTTACTTATGAAACACCCTGTATAAGTAAATACAAAATACACGGAAAAATAAAATAGCCATTGTTTATTAATTGTAAAATCAATGTAATATGCTTAACAATGCTATTAATAATTCGTAAACTTTTAGAAAAATTTAAAAAAACAAAAAAAAATTAGAATAGTGAAATAGTATTACACACCGAGGATAGGAAAGTAAGAAAGGTCTCAGATCTCATGTTATTTACTGTCCGAGTTTAGTATACCTACTATTTTTCTCCTCGGCGGAGGCGGAAAGCGACAACTTCGTTTAGCGCAGCGGGACGACAATTGAAGCTTTTCGTCCGGAGGGGAGAAAAGTACATTATTGGTACAAGTATTTTTAGAATCATCATCATCATCTCAGCCGATGGACGTCCACTGCTGGACATAGGCCTCCCTCAATTTTTAGAATAGTAAAGTAAATTAAGAAAGTTTTTTTATGTAAACGGATCTAAAACATTTATTTCAATTGAAATCTAAAAATGTGTAGTGTTAACTCTTCGCTCGCTCCAATATTTTAACTTCTAAGGCTGAATTCGACCAAACTTAGATTTATAGAAGAGTAACTATACAAGAAACAATTTTACTTTTGGTGTTTACACACCCTTACTAAAAGAACGAATGTATAATTCACCTAAAAAAAGAGGTCGTTGTATCCGTATTTATTGCAATGTAAGGTTATAAGGTTTTAATTTGGTAGGTTTCTTTTTATTATAATTTTTTTAATTAAGTATGTGGGATTTGTTCTGTGGCTCTGCTATTGGGTGGTCGTGTCGGTTGCCCCATCCCCGGTCCACAGTGGAACTCCAGTGGTGGCTCAGGATATTGTTCTTTTATAAGAACAACCCTTGAAGTCACCAAAATATCAATATAACCGTACAACGTCAAGCACTTTTGCTATAAAAACTCGACATTGGCAAAATCATCACATACCCAAGATGGCAGCCATTTTTTAAAATATAGAATAGAATTAATTATGTGACATTGACATTTCATTTAGATTAGGGTTGGTAAAACGCAAAATCAGTTTACTCTATAGTAACAAGAATAAAATTTACTCGCGTTTGGTCGAATCGGGCCTTCTAACTAAGTACATAAACCATTTTAAAACTGTTTGCTACATAATTAAAACATGAAAAAGTACCTACACCAAAAGTCCATGACATTTCTATAAAATATTTCTATCGAAACTTGGCAAAGCAACGAATTGAATTTTAAAATTTAAAGCGATGAAACTTGAAGCATTTTTCATTTGAAAACATGCTGGTCTCGGTAGCATTTTATGAACACGACATTTTCTCTTGCAGACGTCGACAGCTCCGAACAGAAAGTGTCGATCATGCTGAACAGCGAAGAATCGGAATTGTATTTCGTGAACTGCACCAGCACAAAGGTAATGTCATAGAGGTATTATACCAGGCACATACATACAGCTGAGAGAGCGAGATGTACCTAGCGGCACCCCTGTTTAATAGAAAGAGATACGTCACTAATCTATTTTTACAATTCGGTTTCCGTGAATAATTGGGAATCTAAAGTGAAATCGTGGATAATTTTGTGAAATATACTGACACTACTTTTAATTTATCCACGATTTCACGTTAGACTCAGAATTATAGACAGTATTAGAATTTTTGCCTGCGAATAGTCTCCTGAAAACATCCAAAAACGGTTTTATTTCACAACTCATGTCACTGCCTCTATTCCTGTAAGGTATAATAACTTTATGGGTAATGTAGTATATTACATTATATCAGCTATCATTACAGGGTAGAAATGTAGACAGTTTGATTACTTTAAAGGGTGATTGTACTCATGATATTAACCAACATTACCAAAGGAACTAGAACTATAAGACCCCTGCCTGTATGCATTCCATATATTAGAGTATCGGGTATTCGGCGAACCCAATTGATTGATTGATTGGTGGATTATTGCAAGCAGGGTCGTGGTCGTATATTTTGTTCGCCCCATGCTCACCCTTTCCGCATACCTCCAAACTTATGGTATTTTCTTTTCAGTCTCGAGTATGCAGGTTTCCTCACGATGTTTTCCTTCAACGCCGAGTCAGTGATAATAATAAATACAACCGTACATAAATTCCATAGAACTTAGTGGTACAGGCCAGGAATCGAACCGCCGCCTCATAATTGAGTCGCTAGCTCTCTTCCGTATAGAATAGCATCGCTCTCCCGAAACCAAAAAGTATTATTGACGACCCGGTTGGTTTAATGGTTACCACGCCGGACTGCCAAACCAGGGTCCTGGGTTCGAATCCCGGTTCGGTCATGGATGTTAATGATGTTATATGTTTGTGCCGTTGTTGTATGGTTCCCGCAAAAATGACGACTTCGCAAAATGTCAACCGTTCGCAAAAGGTCCACTTCGCACAATGTCGCTTTCGCAAAACGTCGCTTTCTCACAATGTCGCTTTCTCACAATGTCGCTTTCGCAAAAACGTTGCTTTCGCAAACGTCGCTTTCGCAAAATGTCGCTTTCATATTCCAGCATCGGCTTTGCTTGATTAGGTGTTAAGTCCAAAAGTTAATTAGAAACCAGAAAACTATCTAGTCCTTTTGTGACTTCGAGTTACTCTCCTGATCAAAGACATGAACTCTAAGCTTAGTGTATCAAACTTTCTCCAGCCGATAAGTCGTTCTTAAGAAAAAGAAAATCAAGATTAATCAAACCTCATTTGTTTGATTTAGATTAGGTTTTTCGTCTAAAATTTCTTAAAGAAAGTATCTGAACTAGTTTACATGGCACCTGCGTGACCTTCTCTGACCGGTCACAAGTTCAATTGCACGTAGGTTGCGTTTAGAATCCATAATTCAACATATCCATAGTAACAATTTTAAAACGGTATTCTTAAATAATGCCATCTTTCACAGGAGGAAATAGAACGATCAGAACCTCCAGACGCATTCGTCGTGATCTACTCCGTGGTGGACAAGGCTTCGTTCCAGAAGGCAGAACAGGAGTTAGCCAGGTTGATAGACTGCGACATGCTGAGGGCACGGCCTGCGCTACTGGTGGCTAACAAGATTGATCTGGCGAGAAGCAGGGCTGTCTCAACCCAAGGTAAGATGAACTTTCTTCTAGAAAACGGACCATGTGATAGACAGGTTGATAGACTGTGACATGACATGTGGTCAACAGGATTGATCTGGCGAGACGTTAGTAAATCTCAACCCAAGGTAAGATGAACTTTCTTCTAGAAAACGGACCATGTGATAGACAGGTTGATAGACTGTGACATGACATGAGGTCAACAGGATTGATCTGGCGAGACGTTAGTAAATCTCAACCCAAGGTAAGATGAACTTTCTTCTAGAAAACGGACCATGTGATAGACAGGTTGATAGACTGTGACATGACATGTGGTCAACAGGATTGATCTGGCGAGACGTTAGTAAATCTCAACCCAAGGTAAGATGAACTTTCTTCTAGAAGACATGCCATGCGATAAACAACTTGATAGACTGTGCCATGCTGAGAGCACGGCCTGCGCTACTGTTGGCCTACGAGTATGATCTAGTGAGAAGCAGGGTCGTCTGAACCCAAGGTACTCGTAAGATGAACTTTCGTCTAGAACCGACGGTTGATAGACTGTCGAATGCTGAGAGCACAGCCTGCGCTACTAATGGCCAACAAAATTGACTTGGCGAGAAGCAGGGCCGGGTCAACCCAAGGTAAGATGAACTTTCTTTTAGAAGACAAACCATGTGACAGGAAAATAGACTGTGACATGACATGCTTTACCGGCGGTCAACAAGATTGATCTGGCGAGACTTAGGCCGAGATTCAGAGACGATTTTTTTTGTCTTAGCTCGAGCTAAATAGGGTAGAAATGTATGGATTTTGACATACGGGAGTTCGAACTATGACTTACAAATCGTCTCTGAATCTCGGCCTTAGGTCCATCTCAAGCCAAGGTAAGATAAACTTTCGTCTAGAAAACATACCAGGAGTGCGATTTTTGAATCTCATTCGCTGAGCTCAGCAGTTGAAAATGTCAACATTTCTGTGGAGATACGCATCTTTCTTCTACTGATTTTACTTTCCAAAATCGCACTCCTGAAGTATGATTTTTGAAAGTCAAATCAGCTGTAGAAAGATGCATATCTCCAGGTCCAGAGTAATTTTGACATTTTCAACTGTCGAGCTCACTGAATGAGATTCAAAAATCGCACTCCAGGTGATGTATTCGTAGCGCTCTCTTTACGTGATTCGAAATATAGGTATTATAACTGTTCTGGAATACGGTAAATTTACGCTTAAATAGGAAGAAATTAAAAACTACAGAACAAAGTGTTGCTAAAGTTCCCAGAACAAAACAATGAAGAGTTTGTCAATAGCCACCAGAATGAACTAAAACTTTTACCCGAGAATTTTGTCTCTTTTGAATATTAAATTTAATTGTCGCAGAAAAAAGAGTCAGCAAAAGACGGAGTTATTTTATGAAAAGCATCAAGATTTTTAATTCGGTTTTTCCCTTGAATCTAATTTGAAATTCCACTGGAGGACCAGAGGGCAAATATTAATAACTGCGACCCCAAACTCCACACAAAACATCGAGCTTTTGCTCAATTACCGGCCGTTTCTATTCGAGTAATACTATCAGAGTAGCTTAATTCTACTTTGAAATTCGCACTCAGTCGTAATGCCATAAAGTGGGGCACAAGAACGTTTGCTGACGACAAATTTATTCCCTTATTATCCGCTATTATGGAAGTAAATTGATTTCCCCGATGGCCAGCGACCAATGTCTCGGAGAATCGTTTTATTGGTAACTAGATTTTGTCCGTGACTTCTTTTCCGTTTATTTTATATTTATTTTGTACTTGGTAATTATTTTTTGTGGACGGTTTAGTTATGCGTTTTTTGTGTAGTACCGTATTAGTAACGTCGAAAAGGTTTTTACCGTGATTTTACAAAACAAAGTTCGTAGTACCTATTTGGTAGTTTGTAATTATGCAGTATCATATTATTGGAGCCGTGGTGGTCCAGTGGCGAGTAACCTTGCCTGCCGTGCAGGAGGCGATAAACTTAATCAATTAAACTTAATCATTAAGTAAATCTATAAAGTTGTGAGCATATGCTTATGCATATTATTAGAAATCACTTTTTAGCTATTATACCTCCTTATGTGTACCTTAATGTTTTCTGTGTTTAAGTGTGAAATAACGAATAATCAATCAATCAATCAATTATACTTTATTGCACACAAAAACATGACATACATTTCACAATAATTAATTTATTACTATAATTTAGTTGATACTATTATAATTTTGCGAAAGAGTTGGTTTTTTTCCTGAAAGATAAATTTCATGATTTAAAAAGTTAACAATGGTAATAGCCTACACACTCGGATAACGTATGAATTTTTGAATTAATTCTATTTTATAGAATGAAATGTTTTAACATCAGATGGGCTTTTCGTCATATTCCTGCCCCTAAAATAATATTTTTTGGGTCAGATGTACCTTTTTCCTATTAGTAGCTCCATTTTCTACGTTATATCCTGGAGCGTATTTTTATTATAAAAATAATCGGTTTCCAATCATTTCAGCAAATTGATGGTACGCATTTGGTAAAGCGCCCTAGGGATACAAAAAAACACGCTAAAGTACAATGACAAATAGGCATTTGTTGTTACGGCACAGATGATTGTAGTTACGGTATTATTTTCGATATTGTGCGCTATTAAGGCTTCCGCACATTGCAGCGATATTATCGAGCGATTTTATCGAGCGATATTATCGACAGCGATATCGAGACACCTTACACACTGCGATTCCGCGATTCGAGTCACGCATGTGCCCCACCACTGAATGTAGTCGAAAGAGTTGCGATAATATCGCGGCAGTGTGTGGGATCGAGCGCGTCCCCATACAAAATGTACTGAGAACAATTATCGCAAAATCGCAGCGATATTATCGCTCGATAATATCGCGGCAGTGTGTAGGATCGCGCGCGTCCCCATACAAAATGTACTGGAAACAATTATCGCAAAATCGCAGCGATATTATCGCTCGATAAAATCGCTGCAATGATCGGAGGCCTTAATTCTATTCAATATGTATGCTTTTTGAGATATTTTTTGCCTGTTATGTTACATTATCAGCATCATCAGCCTATACAGGGTGTAACAAAACACCCTAGTAGTACTTAAAGACTACCATGAAACTGAACAACTTTCACTATGGAGTCAACATCGAAATCGCGAAAGAAATATCAGCTGCCCAATACAAATGTGCAGTGCCGACTAGACTAAAATGTATGGGACAGCTGTTTTTTTTGCGATTTCTCCATAGTGAAAATTGTTCAGTTTCATGGTCTGAAGCACCCCCTTAAAGCCCGACCAGAAATATAAAAAACCTCGCCATGTTGCGGAAAATCATTAGAACTAATTTTTGTACTTGGAACACTAACATTAAAGGTGACAGTCAATTGCAGCGCCCCCAAACCAGGTTTTTTATATTCCTGGTCAGGCTTTAAGGCTTTAAGTATGTATTACTAGGGTGTTTTGATACACCCTGTGTAATACGTCCCCTCCTCAAGAAGTGGTATGGGCGTTAGTCCACCACGCGTTTCCAATGTGAATTTGTGGACTTAAATATGCATAAAGAGGTTCTTCTGATTCCTTACGACGTTTTTCAATAAATTAAAACTTTTCAATAATTTAATTGTTTATTTATTGAAATTAAAAATAAAATAACGAGGTACGTAATAAATATAGCACGGTTTTAAAAATAGCATGAAGACAAAAAGGTTAAGGGTATATTATTCGGAGCGCGCTCCATACAAACGTACTATGGTGATATTTTCAATACTAACCAATTAAAGTCAATGAAATTTTGCAGAAGCAATCTAGAAACAAATTAATATGCTTGTATGGAGTCCGATTTTCGTTAAAATGTATAGTTTTCAAGTTACAGTGCCTCAAGGATTTCCATACAAATCTTAAATTAATCCTAGCATTGAAACTGTATATTTTAACGAAAATCTGACTCTATAGAAGCATAGAAATTTGTTTCTAAATTGTTTCTGCAAAATTTCATTGACTTTAATTGGTTAGTATTGAAAATATAACCATAGTACGTTTGTATGCAGCGCGCATTTTCGCTCTCGGAATAATATTCTCTTAAGGAGTCAGTTCAACAGTATTACCACTGCCACTGCTTTTTCTAGAAGCTTCGTCAATGTCAGCGTCGGATTTGTTCTGTTTTGGTGTGCAATAAAGTACAATTGAATTGAATTGATTATCTCTAACTAAACAAAAGCCACCCTGCGCAACTCCGGCTCAAAGGTTCCTAAGATGCTGGTCGCATCGTCCCTCTGGTTTGCCAGAAAAATTATCTGTACCGTCTACGGTACGGTCTGCTTCTAAGCAGACGAGCTGGGATCCCCCTTTAGTTCGCATTCGCTGCCCTGTTTCCTTAATAAAGCCTTTGGCATCGACCCCCTAAGGGCCTCCACAACGTACACTACTCCACTTAAGTTCTTAGTATACAGATTGCTTTATATTTTTTTCAAAAAATTTCAAGTATTAAACAGATTTCGTATTCAATCCAATCTAAATAAGATTTTTTCCTCCAACAGACGGCAAATGCCTCGCCTGCACCTACAAAGCAAAATTCATCGAAGTATCAGTTGGCATCAACCACAATGTCGACGAGCTACTAGTCGGCATCCTTAACCAGATCAGACTGAAAAGGCAACAGTACACCGCTGAAGGAGGAAGGGAGTCATCACCGGCCCACTGGTATAAATCCAGGGGTGTCGTCAGAGCAAGTATGAAGGCAAGACAAATGCTAACGTGGATCTTTGGTAAAGAAGATTCAAAATTCAAAAACTGTGAGAATCTGAATGTACTGTGAGTGGAGAATGACGGACCGGTGTTCGTCTAATTAATAACTTTTGTGACTTAGTTGAGGTGATGTGTTCCATAGTGAGTTAGATTTATCTTTGGTCGAGGTTTCTGTAATATCTGTGTGCGCTACTTTTTGTTCTATGAACTATTTTGGCGATTCTTTAGATGAAGATAGTTATTTTGCGAAAATTCAAGTTAATTGAAGTTCAAAAATACTTTTTTTTATTTCGTTGTATTTTAATTGATTTAAAGTTTGCTTTTACTAAATTCTTCAGAGCTGCATACCAAAATAGGAATGACTGTATTGGCGAATACTCCACGAACGAACAAATACGTAAAGGCCTGTATTCACTTTGATTAGTGCGAGTGCAGATGATTATAGTAATTGCGGGTGATTAGTGCAGGTGTGTAGTGTGAGTAGAGTCCAATTCTGATTAGTGGCTGTGTTTAGTAAATTCAGTGAATCGACGCTAAACACTAAACACTCAACACTGCTGTCCAGGCGTGTTTAGTGGCAGGCACGCTGAGGGCACAGGTGTTTCTCTGAGGGATCACATCAGAAATGAAGTGATTCGTCACAGAACTAAAGTGGCTGACATAGCTCAGAAAATTAGCAAGCTGAAGTGGCATTGGGCTGGTCATATCTGCCGAAGAACTGACAACCGATGGGGTGTCAGAGTTCTAGAGTGGAGACCGCGAACTGGTAGGCGTAGTGTGGGACGCCCTGCTGCCCGCTGGACAGACGACCTGAAAAAAGTAGCGGGGAGCGACTGGATGAGGAAGGCCAAGGACAGAGTTTTGTGGCGCGCCTTGGGAGAGGCCTATGTTCAGCAGTGGACGATGATAGGCTGATGATGATGATGACGCTGAGGGCGCGCGGGACGGGCAGTCCAACTCGTTAAAAATAGAACACGCTTCTAATCACGTTACTACGCAGGTTACTAATGACTCGCACTTATAAATCGCTGTCCACACCTGCATACTCCTAATCACCAAGAACCTGCACTAATCACCGGCACTAATCACCTGCAATAATCACTAATCAAAGTGAATACAGGCCTTAGCGTTGAACTACACCACACAGCACCGCATCGCATTTTTCCTTCCTCCTTTTCTGTCACTCAGGAACGTCATTTGCTAGAGCATATAAGATAGACGGAACGCAATCGCACGCGGCCGTGCGCGATCGCGTTCCGTCGATCTTATATGCTGTAGCAAATGACGTTCCTGAGTGACAGAAAAGGATGGAGCGACGGAAAAATGCGATGCGGTGTTATTAAATGAGGTTCAACCCTTAATGTCTCGATAAATTAAAAAAATCTGCTATGTCCACAATGTGACATTCTTGTTTTTTTTTCGAAATTTTATAATATAATTGTTTACAAATAAAAAAATACGATTGAGAACAGCACTAGAGACTCGGTGCTCCTTTAAACTATAACAGAAATTCTTTCTTATACTATGCTATAATATAACTATGAATCTTAGCTATGCTGTTAAGGTGGTTTCCGTCCATACAAAACTTTGTCGTAGAACACTCGTAGACTGTATTAATTAAAGTAATGTTTTATATATGGAAAAATAGCTTAAAAATCTAGATTGCGCGCATCAAATAAAAAATAGAATTTATAACATAATTACGAAGACATCAAGCTTTGAAATTTTTCATACAAAATTTCAAAGCCTTGTATCTTCGTAATTATATTATAAATTGTTAATATTATTTGATACGCGCAATCTAGATTTTATAAGCTATTTTTCCATATATAAAACATTAGTTTTATTAACACCGTCTACGAGTGTTCTACGACAAAGTTTTATATGAAATTGACAGCTCTCCAACCACCTTAACGTTTAAAATGCTAAACGTTACTGAAACTACGTTGCCGGCTGCTGCCTATTAAAAAAATTAATTTGCAAAGGTATTTTTGTAAGTAAACTTGTTTTATTTCAGAGTAATTGAGTTCATAGAATCATATCAAATTGAGAACGGAACAATTTTGTAGAACAAAAAGTTGCACTTGATGAGCACTTCCTTCCATTATTTGCGTGAAATTTAGTTTATACTTCTTTTTAGTAATTATAATTGTATTTTATCAGTTACATGGCTTCTTTTCAATATTAGAAAGCTCAGAATTATCTCTGGCTTCAGTATAAGAAAGTAAACCATGTTTAAAAATAAGGTTAAGTAGTTAGGTTTAAAATATCTTGTGTTTGTCTTTAAATTTTATTTCAAAAATTATATTATATGTTTATTTATACGTAATATTGCCAAAGAATCTTTGTATTTATAATGATTATGTGCCAATTTTGAGAGAATTTAATATTTAAGTAAATGTAATAAGTAAGATTAAAATATAACTACGTGAGAAATACAGTATTTCCCAATTATTTATCTTAATGATACGTATCAGCAATATTTATAGTAAGTGATAAATATTATATTGAGTAGATTGTGTAAAAATAAAAAATAAAATGGCAGTTTTATTGGACCACTCATTGTAATATTATTGTAACGATGAACGAATGTTTTTTTATTAAAACATGAATAATTATATCATAAAATATACAAAATGTATGTTAAAAACCGAAACTCATATATTGTAGATACATAATTAAGGTAGAAACTATAAAAAAAAATTCAGTCTATTTATAAAAATAGTAAATGATTAACACGCCCTTATATGCCTATAAGTAAACCAATTAAAATTAAGTGTCATTAAACCTATTCGTAATGTTTGTTTATATACATATTCCCGCTATTGTTTAAATACATGGGTCCCATTTTAGCTCAAACAGATGAAATATATTTTGAATTTAGATCTTGAGTCTATTTATCATAAGTTATTATACTTACTAAAAAACAAGCACATGCTTCGTCAATCAAATATACATAATACAACAGCCAGTAATCAGCAACATTCAATTATAATCATTAAAATCGGCTCAAAGGACCCTATTCTATTTGTCATTTATTTATTTTATTTTATTTAACACTTTATTGTACACACGGAAATATACATGAATACACCATAATAGACAATTACAAAGGGCGAGCTTATCTCTAAAGAGATTTCTTCCAGCAAACCCGTGACAAAGTGAGGCAGGCATAGTGTGCACATTTAACGAATAAAATAGTATTTAACACTGATCATCATCATCATATCGTATGGAATTTTTTTGTTCTTCCTGCAAAATCATATAATATAAAGGTACAGATATATACTTACATACATACAAAAATATACAGTATGATAATAACATAAATATCTCATAAATATACTAGTTAATTTACATACATACATACATAATACTCACACCTGTGTCCCATTGGGGTAGGCAGAGACAATTGATCGCCATCGGCTACGATCCTGACATACCTCTTTTGCCTCTTCCACAGTCATAAGTCGTTTCATTACTACTAGTTAATTTATTGCAGATTATTCATTTAAAGTAGATAAACTGAAGATTACAGATGATGATGATGATTAGATAAACTATAGTAGATTACACACCGAGGGCAGGAAAGTTAGAAAGGTCTCAGGTCACATGTAATTGTTGACCGAGGCGAAGCATCCAAATATCCTGAGCTGAATTTATTGAATTATTGAAAGAAATATCGATTTCTTCGAAACCATAAAATTTCCAAAATGAAATGTTGACTTCGCCGGTGCTCTAGAAATTTTCCTTAGTAAACCAATAAACTGCCAAGTGTTACCGATCTAAATTCAAAGTGCCAACAGTTCAGTATGAGTAACTCTAAGGTATATTAATAATAACATTTTAGAAATAAAGAAAATCTATAAAAACGTTGCACAGGACACACATAACTACCGCTTAAGAGCCTACCGAGCCTATTGTGCTGCCCTCAATCGTATTTTTTTATTTCTACACAATTAAACAACATTTCCAAAAAACAAGAATTGAAAGCCAATCAGAACGACAATGTGACCATTGTAGTTCTGATTGGCTTTCAATTTATTAAAACATTACGGATTATTGTTTTATGCTTGTAGCTATTATCGTTAAAACCACCAAAAGTGGCCATTTTTTACGGTTTTAAAGATAATAACTACAAACATTATAAAAACAAATACGCAGTGACCCGATAAATTGAAAATCAGCAATGGCTACAATGTGACATTCTTGTATTTTGGAAATTATGGTTTAATTGTTAAGAAATAAAAAAAAATACGATTGGGGGCAGCACAATAGGCTCGGTGCAGCCTTAATAAATGTTCCAATCGCAGGATGTTCATTTTGCAGTTTCTAGTATTAATTATGTGGTTCTGCTTAGAGTGGTTTTTTATGTCAAACTACTTGAGTAGTTTTATAGTAAAAATTGTAATATACCTTAAAGTATTGGGAAGCCATGTATAATAATCAGGGTCCACCGTATTCCTTCCATCCAAGCCAAAGAGTCTAATCGTAAATTAAATCAATACAAATTATCAATCATCAATATTGATATACCTGTTAAAACGTTATAGGTACCTAATAATCTAAACCACAAAATATTATGAAAGGAATCGACGTGTGTTAATTCTATCTATCATTTTTTGCGTCTGCGGTCTAAATACAGAAACAAATATAAATACTGTTCTATCCTTATAAATCAAGAAATTCGAGAAAACCGAACACCTCTATGTATAGATAAGATCAGTAGGGTTGTGTAAGTTTCCGATTATATCGTTTACAAGATCGATAAAATATTATGATAAATACCTATACCTAGGCAATTTTTATATTATATATCAGTGACCAGCATCGTATGTGTTGTCTAAAATAAATAACTAAATATTAAGAAGCAGAATCGTTTAGCACTGCCAAAAACACCATGTCGATTTGAGATGTATGAATCGGGTAGTTACACAAAACGAGCTTGCTGCTTTAAGGAAAATACATAATTCGTATAATTTTGCTGATCAGGTGAACAATCACAAGTCTTGCTATATAATAAGAAATGTAGGTAGGTACTATCGCGGATTTTTCCGCCTGACCACCGCTAGGCTCATTTTTGCTTGCATACTAAAAAATTAAATTATTGTCTAGTCCCACCCTATTGATGAATAGAGCAATGAATGAATAGTTTCCAAACAATAAATTATGCGCGAATTTATGCGAAAAAAAATGTTATCAGGCGGAAAGTCCTCGACAGTACAGATGTTTTAACATCGAGAACGACAGGATCGGATCGCTTCTCCTATAAACGATACGGAATATTCCTTCTATTACAAAATCGGAACAAAATGTATTTATAACTAACAATTATTTATCAATATTTCTGAAAATGTTGTGAATAACAAGATTTTGTGAATAACTAAAAGGAAGATACAATAAAATCATCGTTCCTTTTCTACAGTACAATAGCCCATGTCCACTTAATTTACGCTTTAACTTACCCGATTTATTCATATAATCACTAGGATATTATCTAAGTTAAAATACTATATTTAAAAAGACTAGTTTATTTCAGAAACAATACAACAAAACAAAACTGTAGAAAATAAAATATCAACAAATAGATAATAAGTTAGAAGAAAAAATCTACTTAAATGGTCAGAAAAGTCAAAGATTTATTGTAAAAAATTTCAGATTCTAGGATCACAATTTGAGGTCGTCTACCACGAAAGATGTAATTGCATTTTTGTTGTAAATATTCCATGTTCTATCAGTTGCTTATAAATTTGTGTTAAACACTTATAATATCATGTTGTTGTACTTTATATTTAATTATCAACATTTCTTCACAATTGAATAATAATTATATTTTTAAGCTTAGCAAGATTTTGTAAGTAACAAGTGAACTCATTTTGATTTTTATGAATATCAACGATTTGAAACTGTTGTTGTTTTTGATATTATTCTCTTGCTTAAACAATAAATATTGCTAAATAAGTGGACATGAGCAAACGTACTATAGACAACGGAGCTTTGATAAAATCTTAATTTAATACATTATTTAGAGAATCCTTCCTTGTATTTATTATAAAATTTAAAATGTACATAAAAATGCGAACGCACCAAGGGATTTGATGTCGTAAGTACTTAAAATATATCTTTAAACTTATACTTACCTACACATAGATAAATTTATTGTTAAGTGATAACATTTTGTACTTAAAAGTTATTAAGTTACTGGTACTTAGATAAGGTTAAAAAACCAATGTTGCTTTTTCAAATTGTGTTATTCTGTTGTTCTGAATTTTCTAAGCTATTTACATTCACATTTAAGGAGTCAACACAGCCTCTTTAACAATAAGATTGTGTCCTTGAGTAATGAGTATCAATCAATCAATCAGTCAATGAGGTATTATCAAAATACTGTTCAAATTTTATTACATTGAAACTAAATTAAACTTCTACGAGCAGTCACAGTAGTTTGGTAACTATGTTCGGTACCGAACTTTACCGGTAGGTACGTATTGACGTATTTTATATTTTCAAGATTTATATTTGGTTTTAGTGAAAATAACTTTAAATAGTTCAGTTGCTAAGTTAATGATACCTAGGTACTGTTTTAAATAAACTTCTTGGAAAATACATTATTTATTTACCTAACTACTGTTATTTTAAAATTAAATACGAATCTAGAAAATATGAAAATAATTCAACCATAAAATGTGACGAAGCTTGTATGTGACAATTTATTGGAAATAGTAAAAACATGATTCGTTTTCGTTTTCCTTTTTTCCTATAAAATACAAAATTTAACAGGACCACTATAATAATATAGTAGAAAAAACGAACAAATAAAACAATTATTGATTTCCTATCAAATCAATTTAGGTACCATTACTTTTATGTTGTAACGTAGTACGAGTAACTTTATTTTGCAAAACTTTTTCTAAAAGCATTCTTCCTAAACCTTTTGGATTACGATTCAATACAGTGCCTTTTTATTATTAAATAAAGTGTATTATAATTATACCAAAGTGTATTCTGTTAGTTTATTATGTAGAAAAACTGTATCTTTATTAATAAGCCATATTTTGTTGTCTATTTTAAAAACTCTATAATGAGTAAATTTTAAACATCACATGTTGTGCTATTTCGAATCAAATAAAATATTGAAAAATTCCCGACCGAGACAAATTTTTCAATCTTTAATTTGATTTGAGTAAAATTTAGTTGGAAACCGAAAAACATACAATTTTGGTTGAATGTTTTTTAAGAATCGGTTGAGTCATTACATTGATCACCAATAAAATATAGTTCAAGGAATGACAGCTATTTAGATTTTCATAAGATATTATTTTGTATTGTGTAAGTGTATATCAGTATAAATAATACACGTTCTTTGAGAAGCGATATAAAGTAAGTTTTCTCAGAGTCTGTTGTTTGTTCTCTTCTAAGCCTGTATTATCTGGGCCTATTTTACTTGGGTCTATGTTATTTGAAAAGGGTAGAAGTTCTAACTGCAAATCAATTACGAAAAATAAAGCTCTACCTAACTAAAATCATTTTCAATCTTTGCACTACGCTACGAAGTTATTTTAACAGAGAAAAACAAAAGGTTGTACGAGAAATTTCTTATCGATGTATATATCAACTATCTAGATCTATGTGAATCAGGCTTCAGAGACACAGATAATACATGCTTAGATAAGAAAGACCCAGATAACACAGGCTCAGATAAGAAGTACCCGTGTAACAGGGACTCAGAAAATACAGATAATGTAGACCCAGGTAACTGGGGCAATGCAAACCTTTTCTCGCTTCTCTTGGAACGCCTGATGCATTTGCGAAATGTATGAGCTTATGTAATCTAGTTTATAGTTAGGCCTATTCAGCGGGTTTAGAAATACTTGAAACCACTTGCATAATTATATGAACTAAACGACCAAATCATCTCCGTTACATTTATGAATTAAACTTAACTATAATCGACCAATTCAGAATTTGATCGCGGCGGAAAATTTCTATCAGATTTCTCATACTGTTTGACATTGTTTAACATTCCTTTTGTAAATTGAATATAAGGATGGTAATTGCGGTAGCTGTAAACCAGAGGAATTGGCGCAGGCATTCGGCCGAAATTACGCCATCGATCTTTTTAAATAGGGGCATAGACTTAAACTCTAGCGATAGACTTGCCCTTTCATAGAAGCAACATGTTCCACTTGAATGAGGTGTACTCACCTGATTGATGTTCCCGAGTTCACTTCGTCACTATGGCAATAACAGACCGCAATGTGTCATTTTGTGTTGTTTTGTGTGACATGTTGTTTGTTTAAACGAGCTTGTCTATCGCTAGAGTAATATGTCTATGGCTTGTGGTGACATTTTTTGTGCCACACTTTCCGCGAGTTGAGTGGCATGTGACTAGCCATTAAACCACAAAAGAAAGTAGCTTATAGCCAGCATTTTTAAGCTGCCTTAATAGGCATCTGCCCTGACTAACGATTCATCTAAAGAAGCTATCCGGGAGCAACTTTTAACGTAGCTTCCGAAGCCCGAACAACTAAAAATCCGAAGAAAGTTTTCCATTATATTTCAGATACATTATACCTACTTATAATGCACACTATGCAATAAGTACACTGCAATACAATATTGTCAGTAGGAAATGAGAAATCTGAGGGAAATTGATTTGCTTTAAGAAATAGAAATTTATAATATAGGGACTTCTACCTAGCTTACCGGTTTTGAATCTTACTATGAACCTTTAAATATAATAAGTATTTGTTGTGTTTATTTTAATACGTAATTATAACATAATAAAGCAGGCTTTATACCACAGGCATAGATCTAAATATATACAGGCAAGTTTATCTACTTCGCGTACCGTCAGTTTAATTCGAAGCTGTTGGTTAGCCGTCACCGTCACATATAATAATATACGTACTATTAACTATTCTGTGACAAACTGCATTTCACTCAAACAGGGTTCTGACATCACAGGATTAAACACTGAACATACAATATACACTGAACGATTTTACAAAATAAATTACCAGGTTTAAAGAATTCATTTATAACCCTAGAGTTGCGATGTTGCGGTAGACTGAGAGGTGGCAACCCTACTTTTTCCAGTTCTATGGATTGGTCTCCTTCAGATAGCACCTTATTTTCTTCCCGAACCGATAGGTGGAAAAATTGGTACCATAAATCGTCATGGAAATAGTACTTAGGGCAAGATTTTGCTAGACAACCCCGGCGGTGTTGTATGAACCCCTGTATAAACTTTCACTTAAATCACATTTCGTTCAACAAACAAGTAGTGCATAAATTTACGGTCGGATCTTAGGCTACTTACTGGTCCGTTTTATAAACTATTGAGGTTCTTACTTGAATTATGTATTCAGATCTATGTCTGCCCTCATGTTAACTTGATCGAAGCCCTCAAGAGAAGTTTATTCCGAGAGCGCAAATGCGCGCTGCATACAAACGTACTATGGTGATATTTTCAATACTAACCAATGAAAGTCAATGACATTTTTCAGACACAATCCAGAAACGAATCTCTATGCTTGTATGAAGTCAGATTTTCGTTAAAATATACAGTTTTAATTCTAGGATTAATTTAAGATTTTTATGGAAATCTTTTAGGGACTGTAACTTTAAAACTATACATTTTAACGAAAATCTGACTCCATACAAGCATAGAGATTTGTTTCTAGATTGTTTCTGCTCGATTTCATTGACTTTAATTTGTTAGTATTGAAAATATCTCCATAGTACGTTTGTATGGAGCGCGCCAACGGTAATATACCCTTAAAGTGCAAATGACTGCAACACTCTTAGTTGATTCATAAATCACAAATGTCTGTCTGTACCCGCCTTTATATCCCTCCATGTTGATAGTTCATTATGAGTGTAACAGCAAAATAGGCCATAAACATAATGTATATCACTATTTTAAGAAATATTGTAGCATAATGTTTACTGTAAATAAAATGATTGACAATAAATTTGATTACTTTAAGTTGTTAGATACACCTATATTTCCCTTCCTATTTTTACCCGCGACGGAACGGAGAACGTGTATGCGTTTAGGGTGAGAGCTTAGAAAAAGTATAATGACTAGAATGAGACTCACTGTTATACCGTATAAAACAAAAGGGGCAAAGTTTCATAGGTTGGTGTGCGTCAGGCGCCATACAAATTATGTATGTGTGCGTGTATGTGTTTAGGGTTTTGGGGCCAGTAATGGTTCCAATTTTTTTCGACGCTTTCGTATCTTCGACTGTCAATCTTGACATATAACTTTATCAAAGGATGAGAGGCTGTTTGAGTCTGCTCAAAATAATCGTTCGACCAATTTACATTTTTCAAGTTACATTAATTTTCCTGAGGCCGACAGTTTCTATAGAACTGACAGTCTGCCGCAATCCAAAAAATGCAAAGGAAAATCTATTGGAATAAAGAAAATTAATAGAGAAGGCGAGTTCAAATCAGTCCATTTATCCTGCTAAGCGATAACGTGATTTTGACGTTTGATGAATGCACGAGTAAAAGAAAATTCTTATATTTTGGTTTCGCGTGAAACACGCAATCTACGGTTTTCTCGCATCGATGTTGATGTTACTAACACTTTATATTTGTTTTTCTTTTGGTTTATAAAGTTGGATACATATCGTAGTATACCTACTATTAACTATTCTGCATATTAACATTGAAAAACATTCCTTAACCTGTTCTAATTCGAATATACAGGGTCCTTTTTAAGAGTTAGTGTAGTTCGGTCACAGTGAAAATTCGTCACAGATTTTGATTCCCATATGTTGAGTGAAAAATCGTCACAGGTTAAATTTAAAAGATTTAAATAACATATTTTGGTGAAAAATGGTCACTGGTGTCGATATTTTTATAAATTGTTGGTTTTTTTAGTGTAAGGACACATTATCAGCTGAATATTTTTTTATTTAAAATAATGTGTAATAGGTACCAGTAATCTAAATAGGTAGCTATTTAATTTAATTTAATTTAATTTAATTTAATTTAATTTAATTTAATTTAATTTAATTTAATTTAATTTAATTTAATTTAATTTAATTTAATTTAATTTAATTTAATTTAATTTAATTTAATTTAATTTAATTTAATTTAATTTAATTTAATTTACATCATAACCGGTTTTGGCGCCACCGTGTACCTACCTAACTAAATATTTTTATTTACGGCTCTGATTAGTAATATTAACTAATGTAACTATATTAGTTAGGTAATACAGTAGCTAGTAGGTACCTATACCTCTTATGACTAAAATTTGCACTTCAAATTATAAACAAATAGGCCTGTGACCAAATTGCACTATTTATTATTAATAAATAAATTAAATATTCAGTTGTGACGAAATTACACTCATTATACAGTGTGACGATTTTGCACTGTGACCAAACTACACTAACTCCTTTTTAATATGCTGACGGCTTTTTAAGAGCCCTTGTTAACGAGCCGGTTTTCCGCCGGGGCTACACACGGTTTTAAGCCGTGCCTACGTCCGGTCGTCAGTTATGTATGGGCCACTATGAAGATTTGTTAAACACGCCGGCGCTAGCGACGGTCCAGACCCGGCGCACGCCGTGTCTACTTCTGGCGCGCAGTCGTGTATCGTCTATGAGAGCTTGTTGACGAGGCCGGGCCCGGCGCGGTCCCGACTATCTTCGCAAAATGGATATAAACCAAGATTTGCTCGTGAAGTATTTAATGTACGTGCGGACAAAGCAATGACAATCGACCTAGTGAGGCCGCACTTCAGCCGGCTAGCCACCGGGTACAAACCGTGCTCTTGAACAAGCTTCTCCGGCACCGGCCCGGCGCCGGACCGGATAGAAACCGTCTCGTTAACAAGGGGCCTAAGGATCTGACCATCAAACTTTCATAAGAAACAAACTTCAACAAGAACAACTAGCCGCTACACTCGCGAAAAAAGATATTAGCTGTCCTAGAAAGCGAATGTCGCACTTACTGCGTATGGAAATATATGCGAGTCGGCCTACTCGCGCCGAAAGTTCCATACCCCACCACCACACAACATTCACAAAAAAGTGGTTTTTTTTTTCGGAATCTATAGCGCGAGACCGACTCACACTTAGCCGTTTTTATTATTTGATGTATACTGAAGAGTTTGTTCTATAATCACACCAAGTTTGACGCTTGTACGTAATACCGTTTTTACGATAGAGCGAGAACAAAAAACTTTGGTAAAAACTATAGACATATAACTCTAGCGATAGACCAGCTCGTTCAAACAAACAACATGTCACACAAAACAACACAAAATGACACATTGCGGTCTGTCATTGCCATAGTGACGAAGTGAACTCGAGAACATCAATCAGGTGCGGACACCTCATTCAAGTGGAACGTTGCTTCTATGCATGGGCAAGTCTATCGCTAGAGTTTAAGTCTATGGTAAAAACTAGTTTCTTGTATGATTGAGGACACCCCTTAATTTTAACTTTTTGACATTTTTATGTAAAATAACTGGCCAAGAGCGAGGTGTGTACTCGCACATAGAGGGTTCCGAACCTAATGTTACCGTAAGAAAAGATGAGGACAGTGTTAACGAAAACCGCCGTTGTTCGGAAGGTACAAAGTGGTATAGCGAGCCCAACATAAAAAAAGTGCAACGATATAATAGAGAAATTATGTCATGATAGCTTACAGCCGTTTTAATATTATAATATTATTATTAAGTACCTAAGTATTTAAAGTTTTAATGTTTAAAGAACATGATGTATTGTGACCATGCTCAAAGAAGTGGCAATGGTCTCCCTACATGAACACTTACATCGGACAAATTTGAGTACCTACTGCACGAAAAATTTTACGTAATATTTGGAATTCAATATGATCACTACGAAAATCCCTGAATATCCCAATTAGGGAATAGGTAGGGAGTCTTAATGCAAATGTAGGTAAGACATCAATTTTCTTTAACATATTTATTTTTCAAGCGTCTGCGTGGGTCATGAATTGTTTCCAGTGAAAGAAAGTGGATGGATTTTTGTTAACAAATGGGTGGGTACACCTAACACGGTAGAGAGTATAAGGGCAATTTCAGTAGAATGTGTACCCTGATAAAAAAAAGAGTTCTTAGATGACAGGCAAAAATGTCACCAAACTGACGTCACATTCTTCGGCAAGAATTGAATGAAAACGTTTTCTAATCACAGTTATGATATTTTGCATTGAATAAAACATGACAAACGATATCTAAATAATATCGGATTCGTTTGAAACAGTTCGAGGATCTAAGAAATCTATATAATAATAATAATAACGTCACAAACTTGACTAAGAAAATGGAGACAGCAGCCGACACGAACAAAATACCCTTCTCTCACGAAACTTTGACAAAATGACCTATTTCTAAGATGGCGGCCGTAGTCTTCTTCAGATAATGTTGCTATTTTCAATAAATAATATGAGTTTAGTAATTATTTAGATACAAGTGGGACCGTCACTAAACTGACATGTCCGACCGGTTCAAGTTTAGAGCATTTTTGGAAAATTGATTTTAAGCCTATGTTATTAGAGTTTAAATCTACAAATTTATTTTTTGTGACGACAAAGCAGTACCCAATACGCGCACCAAAACTCTTAACATGTGTTCATAGAAAATATTTCAGTAAATTCGGGTAATTTAAAGGTGGTAAGGGGTGGGACATGCCGAAAACAGTTACTTTGAACATTTTAAATATTTATAATTAATAATTAAAACGTATTTGAACCAAGTTTTCTTATGAATTCATCAATTTAAATACATGTTTTAACGTTTTTATTCCAAAAGTTAGACCTCATATCCATATTTATCTCGCTATTAAATGTTGAATCTGTGGGACAGCCTAAAAATGAGGGGTACACAAAAAAATGAAAATGCCCATATTCCTTGCCTAAATCCTCTAATGACTACCACCTGTATTTTAAGTTCACCAAGAAGTTTATGCGTTGCAATCTCATTCAATCATTAGCAATCTTTTTGAACTATGATTCTAGAACATGGATATAAACCATGGATCTAGAATCATAAAGGATCCCACTCTTCCTTAGAAGCATTGATACAAGAAAATTGACGTTCGACTCCGTCGTCGATATTTCCAATTTTACGAGTGTCCCTTTCTATCCAATGACGTCACAACGAAAATTGAATGACGTCCATTTTTGACGTTGGATTAGAAAGGGACAGAGCTGGGACAAAGTTCGTAAAAAACGTCACTAAAAAAAACTACGGAGAAGAACGATCCTTACCGACCACAAAGGAGTATTATCATGTTTCCCGTCTTGTTAGGCAGTCTGCACTCCACTATAGAGGATTCCAAACTTCTTGATATAAACCATGGATTTAGAAGGTAGAAAGAGAAGGTATAGAAGGAAGCACGTGTCTTGTATATTCACTCAAAAAGAGACGCACATAGCAAATTCGCTCTAGTTAAAAAAGGAGATCGCTACTTATTACTGTCCTTATCGACGTAACCACTTTTTGTACTACAAAGGCTGTCTGACTCCAGAGTCAGTCATCTAGCTTCAGATAAATTGAAAAGTCATTTTCACCGCCTGTACGGAAGTTTGCTCTCCTCTCCAGGTGCTTATAGACAATGCCATCTTTCTGTTCTAGAAGTTAAAATGTATTGTAATGAGGCGGGTTCTTGACGAACAGAAGAACTAGGTTTATCATTTTCTCACATTAGTACTAGCACCCGAGTTGGATAGAAATACATTACTCCAGTTTGTCTTCTCGGTATGAAAGCCTAAGACCAAGAATTTTGATAATTCAATCTTCTTGCCTAAAACACTAAAAGGTGCATATGCTAGAGTAAGCGAAAGTCTATGATCAAGAAGGTTGTAACGCACTGTCTCTTATTTCATTGCATGCTAATGATCAAGAAGCTTGGAAAGCGTTGATTGAGTATTTTATAGATTCGCAGACTGGAATGGTCATACTGGAAAGGGACGGAGATATGATTGTTTTTTATTAAATCTGGTACCTTAGCCCGACTAAGTTGTAAGATTTTGATAGCAATTTCAACTTCATCAGCATCAGCATAGCGTATACGCGTGTCTCGTTTTCGCGATTACTATTATTTTAATGCCTTTTCGATTCATTGTATTTCTACGTTGGAAAGGTATGGTCCATGATCAGAAAGGTGGCATTGGTATTGTCTATACATTGGTTTATATCCATGTCTCACAGCTCACAAGAAGGATCTCTTAATTCTAACGCATAAAGTCCGCATCAATTTAAGATTGTAGTTAGTCTCTTTTCTCTTATGACATACCTTTAATAGTAGAAAGAGATGGAACTTTAGATATTTTGTTAATGCGGCTTTCCACTTTCCACGTTTTTTGACATTTTTTGACATGCTAGTGTATGTAAAGTTGTGTAAAGTAGTAACTTTTTGTGCCTTTTGTCCTACCACATGACACAAAACATAAAAAAGCGAACTTCAAAAAAAGTGGACCACCTTGCAAAAGTTATCCTTCACTCTATGCAAGTATAATCTCTTTGATCCATGTCCATGATTCACTACTGACGTATGACTGACGTGTAAAGATTTTATTCCGATTTGTCCTAATCATTATGATGATAAATATTTCATTTGTGAAAATCATTATTTCAATGTAGCTGTCGATATGGCTTAATATTTTGTTACTTTTTGTAATTATCTTATATTATGTTAGGATTTTTCAATAATGAAATACGGTTTGCTGTAAAGTTATAATTTTTAAGTTTCCTGCATTGTGAATCGGACCTCACATCCTGTCATTCAAGCAAAGTTCAAATGTTCAAATTACTGTTACCTTCTAGAAAATATTTAGGTAAATACAGTTTATTCCCAACGAAATAGTGATATTTCACAAAAATCTTAAGCACCTACCTTTTATGCTATCTCTGGATATAGGTACTCTAACTAGCTATTTACCAAGTTTCACCGATACCGGTAGGTACACCCGTTCTTGCATGAAACCATACAAATCACAAATCAAAATATCGAATCAATTATTCATTTTGTACTTTTTTTAATGAGTAGGAATAATTGTAGGGTGTTATAGAATAGATATAGTGGAATTTAACAGATTTACCGTCTTTTAAAAAACTTTTAAGCAAAAAACAGTGACGAAATATGGCTAACAACAAAACTTCACAACGGAGTTGGTAATTCATCGAAAAACTAGCAATTTTGTTATCTTTGTTCATTTTAATGACTGAAACTGGTGTTAATTTATTGGATTTTATTTAAAATGTAATACATAAAGTTTGTGTCTATGCTCATCAACGAAAAACATCAACTGCAACCCTAAGTTTGTTTGTACCGTATTTTTTCAATTTTCTCAAAAACTATTATCAACACAGACACCGCTATAATTTTCCTACAAAATTCAATAGTTTATCGACATGTAAGAATTATTTCAGATTTTTTGGCTTTATATGTTCGGAGATCAGGGGGGGGGAACCAAAATTTTTCGTGCAGTCGGGCTTATAAATGAATAACTACGCATCACTTAGTAAAACGAACTACCAATACGAAATCTACGTTCAAAGCCCTTTCAAATGATACCAAACTCGGCTAGATTGGAAAACTTTTTTTTTAAAAGTCATCAGTTTTTGGACCTTAAAAATTTGTAGAAAAATTATTTTCTTAATTTTTAGTCTTGCTTTACGTTTGGGTTAGCATGATTGACCACTATGCCAAATTTCAAGTCGCTAGCTTCTATAGTTGCTGAGAAAAGTGGCTGTGACAGACGGAAGGACGGACACGAGAGTGATCTTATAAGGGTTCCGTTTTTCCTCTTTGAGGTTCGGAACCCTAAAAAATCAGCTGTCCCATACTAAACTGCAATACCTACTAGATACAAACGTATGGGACAGCTGATATTTTTTTTGTTCTGACAGGTTTGCTCCCATACTACAAGTTGTTCAGTTTGATAAAATAAATAAATATCTTGGACATTGTCACACAAATTATCTAGTCACATTTAAAGTTCCAGATTCTACCTTGGACTTGTATTATGATAACTAGACAACGATATAGCATACATATATAAATACAAACATCCATGACTCGGGTACAAATATCCATATTCATCATAGAAATATTTGTCCCTTACGGGATTCGAACCCGCGACCCTCGGCACAGCAGGCAGGTTCACTACAGACTGTGGTGTCGGGCCGTCAATGATGGGTAGATTATGTGGTTTAAAAGCTAATGATTCTTTTCATTACACCCTGTATAATTAGTAATTACGTTTATAAAAAATGTCTTTACGTTCCATGAAGACAAATGATAGAATCTCCTTGTGTCCTATCAGGAAATCAATAAATACCTACATTGTCAGTGAAGAAGTTTTCGATTTATAATAGTTATTTGTTATGCTAGGCTGCAAAGTTGCTTTTTGGCGCGAGTACTTGTATTGAAACCTGAGCAAGCGAAGCACTCTAAGATCCTACAAGAATCCTGAGCTTAGAGGTTTCAAAGGTACAAGACGTAGAATAACTTTGCAGCCGAGCGAAACACACAACTTTTCACCTCACAACAGCGAGGAAAAAATGAGAATTGCTAAAGAGAACAACAACAACATTTTACATAGTAGATTATTGTAATAGTAGAGTATAAGTGTCTTCTGTCGCGGGTGAAGATTTAAATCCCGAGCGTGATGAAGGACTCGAGGTTTACTCCCGAGCGTAGCGAGGGTGTTAAAAACTTAAATCACGAGCGAAGCGAGGGATTTAAGACGAGTCCTAAGTGTAGCGAGGGATTTAAGTTCACCCAAGACTAAGACAGCTTTATCACCGAAGAAAATACTCTACTTTTCGTACCATTTGCGAAAAAAATTACACAATAATAATATGAGATAAGCATTTATTAAAAAAAAAGACAATTAAAAGTAAAAGTTAAGATTCGAAACATTGGTCCAATTATTGATAGAGAGAGTTACATTTTTGTTTGCAAAGGCATCAAGCTCATACGGCCTCGTCGTTAATAATCATAACTGTTCTGCATAATAAAATATCTTGACACATAAATTATTGTATTCTAAATTTCACTGAATTCTGGAGTGTGCGAAGCTAAGTGAGCTCGAGATTTTACTGCAATGCATCAAGGTCTTTGTGGTACAATCGTAGCCAGGAGCGAGCGAAGCGAGCTCGACAATTCACCAAATTCTGGAGCGAGCAAAGTGAGCTCGAGATTTTACTGCAATGTGTCTAGCCAGAAGCGAGCTCGAGATTTTAAGGCAATATAGCGAGATCAGTGAAATAAGTTTTGAATCCTGGAGCGAGCGAAGCGAGATCGAGTTTTTTACGACCTAAAAGCTCGAACGAGCAAAGCAAACTCGAGAATTTACTTCACCATAAAAACATATAGGATCCAAAACCTAGAGCGAGCGAAGCGAGTTCGAAATTTCGCTGAATTCTAGAGCGAGCGAAGCTATGTGAGCTCGAGATTTTACTGCAATGCATCTAGGTCTTTGTGATGCAATCGTAGCCAGGAGCGAGCGAAGCGAGCTCGACAATTCAACGAATTCTGGAGTGTCTAGCCAAAAGCGAGCGAAGCGAGCTCGAGATTTTACTGCAATATAGTGAGATCAGTATTATAAGTTTTAAATCCTGGAGCGAGCGAAGCGAGTTCGAGTTTTTTACGACCTAAAAGCAAGCTCAAGATTTAACTACACTATGAAAAGATATACGATCCAAAACCTAGAGCGAGCGAAGCGAGTTTTCATCCAATTCTGGAGCGAGCAAAGTGAGCGAAGAGATCTCAAAATTTCTCATCACAGACTACCATGTATATAGCAAGCAATGCTGCTATAGTAGAATAGAAAAAAGAGCGAGCGAAATGAGTTCGAAATTTATAAATAATACAACGTAACTGGACCAGAATTTGGCCGACATAACAGTGCCATTATGAACAGAAATCAGAGCGAGCGAAGCGAGCTCGAAATTTTTCAGTGACATGACGTCGCTTTAACCAGAGTTCTCACGTACGGAAGGCAGGTTAGGCCGATTCCAGGGGGGGGCAGCTGCCCCCCCCCTGCCCCCCCCTGGGTACGCCCATGTGTAGTTCAGTTCCAAATTTAAATCACATTCTCTCCCTAGAGGATGAATGAATTTCAGTACAATTTTCTTACCCTGTTTTTAACAGATTAAAAATTTCTATTGTTATGTTCGCTTTTTGTGGCATAGAATGACACTTTTTTGAGCAAGTGATAGGTACGAAAAAGGTTTTTTTTTCTGCTGGCCAGTGTCATGAAATTAAGCATTTTTAGTGGATTGGCGGTAAGTATAGAAATATATTGAATACCTAGACAGATTCGAATTCCAAAAACTCTTTCCACGCTAGCGGAGAAAATGCACTTTTGCACTCAGATTTCGAATGATAAACAGAATCTTTCTGAGCTTGTGAGGCGAAAATTATATTGAGTGGTGTGGTGGTACGGAACCATCGGTGCGCAAGTCCGACTCGCACTTGACCGTTTTTTTATTATCATTTCATTCGTTCACAAAGGGACTCAGTAAAGAGTCTTACACCGGACAGCCTATGTAAATATTTAATTTTAATTTGTCGGCTTAATGTAGTAGGTAAAAGGTATTATATTATAATATCTTGTTTCAAGCTTGTTTCATAAGGTTTACAGTAGTTTTTAAGTTCCTAATTAGTTATTCTATTAAAATAGCTTCTCTGTTTAAATATAACCAGCAAACATTTTTGGGAATTTACGTAGTACCTACCTATAACTAGAAGCTCAGGACCCCGATCTTGCTAACTGAAAACATCGAAGTCCAATCCTTATTCAATTTCAGTTCTAATCATATTGCAATCCAATTACTACTCAACTGTGTTTTGGCTAAACATGACTTATGACTTATTTACTATTTGATTGACAGCTGATACGTCGTTTTCTTCGCTGAACCAGTGGTGTTACAAATTCCTAAGAATGGATTAAACTTTCGCCTATAACACGGAAGTCGAGGCTTCTTTGTTACTATGACAACCAAGATAATGTAAAAAAAAAATGTATTAGGTACAATAATGGTTGTCACATCTACCAGGATCTTTTAAGCAACAAACGTAGACAAATGAACAATCTAGACAACCTTATACGCTCTCAGCTGAAAGGAATAAAGAATTTTAGCTTTTGTTTGAACTAGATGCAAGATTTGCAAGCAATGGCATCTCACCAAAATATCGCATACGCAGAAAGAAAGAGACAAACAAAATAGACTTATGTGCTTATAGATAACAATATCGCACTTCCGCGCTAAATAATAGACAAAGTTGTATCACGGTATGCAAAACAATACAACCTTTCCACCAAACAGCATCTATTTTCTCTCGCTCACTCTATATAACTAGCGTATAAGCTTGTCTCGTTTTCGCGACTATTGTTATGTCAGTTCTAAGTATCTTCTTTCTATGGCAACACATAATAATTTCTTGTGCACTGACATATACCTACTCTAGCGATAGATAAGCACGTTCAAATAAACAACATGTCACACAAAACAACACAAAATGACACTTTGCGGTACCTATGTCATTGCCATAGTGACGAAGTGAACTCGGGAACATCAATGCAGTGCGGGGGCCTGTCTATCGCTAGAGTGTAAGTCAATGGTCTTGAGCAACACATTTTTTAGCACTGGAGTATGCTAGCTTTACAGCCCATTTAAACCAATAGTAAAATCATTACGACCGCCGAAGCATAACTAAGGCACGAAGCGCCTCAAAAAAGTGAAATGGCCACATATATTTACCATAAACATTTCATTTTACGATTCAAAGATAGGAAGGAGCGGGATAATCGTATATTTTATGAGACAACATTCGATTATGGGGGATTCGAAGGATCCATACAGCTGCGACGGCAATAAAATTTAGATACTAACTTAGACGAGTATGGAGAATTTTATAAGAGAGAGTAGGTAGGTAGGGTGTAAAGACAAGTATCACCACATGTTCTACCCATCAAACCGAAACACTTTTACAATGGGAGCAAACCAGTCAACGCAAAAAATGTTCCCATTGGTCCCGTCTACTATCTCTGGTAGAAATAGTCGTTAAAGCCTGACCAGGAATATAAAAAACCTGGTTTGGGGGCGCTACAATCGACTGTCACCTTTAATGTTAGTGTTCCAAGTACAAAAATTAGTTCCAATGATTTTCCGCAACATGGCGAGGTTTTTTATATTTCTGGTTGGGCTTTACATAAAAAATTAAAAACAACGTCAGAGGCCAAAAGGCGGTTTGAATAAACTGTGATACCAGTGTGTTTTGTGTCTCCTGAAAACATCCAAAAACGGTTTCATTTGACAACTCATGTCAGTTACTCTATTCCTGTAGGATACCTATAAAATACCTTTATGGATTGTATACAGGTACTATACAACGTTCCCCAAGGAACGTAAGGGAATATTTCCAAGTGTCATGAGTACCACACTACAGGGTGAAATTATTAGCATCCTTAAAAGGATGAAAACTAAGAGTCTACCCATCAAACTGAACAACTTTTACTAAAAAAGCAAACCAATCGGAGCAAAAAAAAATCTGCTGTCCCATACATAGTCGTGTAGGCAGCGGCGCGGCGGCGGGTGCAGTTTAGTATGGGACAGCTGATTTTCTTTTGCTCCGATTGGTGCAAAAATCTAATTGATGCTAATGATATCAATTTCACACTGTATAAAGTAATGCAAATGTTGACGTTTAGGTTTAACCTGTATAGAATCCTTACCTTACTCTCAATTTGGGTCTGATGTATTTGGGTAACACAACTACAAACAAGGTGTCACCTGTTGCTTGGCAGCGCAGTAGGCCCTCGCATGCCATCCCCGAGAAAAAGATAAAAATCGAGATGTGCCTCCATCCTTATTATTTTACGTGTGTCAGAAAGAGCGCGCATGATGTTTTTCTCGTTTTAGCGCTTTGTCGTGGGTGGCACATACCATCCCCGAGAAAAAGATAAAAATCGAGATTTGCCTCCATCCTTATTATTTTACGTGTGCCAGAAAGAGCGCGCATGACGTTTATCTCGTTTTAGCGCTTTGTCGTGGGTGGCATGCTAGCCGTGCAGGACCGGTCTATGTGGCGATCCTTGGAGGAAGTCTATGCCCAGCAGTGGACATCTATTGGCTGAGACGATGTAAATGACTGCAAACAAACGTAATGGGAAATAAAATATAAGTGAGTTTAGCTTTTAGAGGTTCGTTCTTAATATGCTGACACTTTTTTAGGCTGAAACTTTGATCAAAGCGTCAAACTGAACAACTTTCTCTACGGCACCAACATCGAAATCGCAAAAAATTATCTGTCCGATACATTTGGCTTTTTGCAGTTTTGTATGCGACTCAAATGTATTGGGACAGCTGATTTTTTTTCGCGTTTCCTGATGTAGGCTCCATATTGAAAGTTGTTCATTTTGATGGTCTGAGATCACCATTTCAGTTTGCGGAGGGCTGTCCCTTACACCCTGTATTACATAAATTCGCGAGTTATAAATTTGATAAGAAGTGATAGTTTGATAGTTCTATCAAATTAATACCTACCCAACCCATTATAGCTAAAATTGGTTGGCACGGCTGCCTAAATATTTTTTTCGGAATGGTGCTGCTTACACTATAGGAACAAAAAATCTTACCAATCTCCAAAAATTTTTAGCAGAAAACATCGAAATGAATCAAAGGGTTTTTTTTTTGCTTCGTCGACATTTTACCCGAGCAGGCCCGTAGAGTAGACCGCAGGTGTTGCCAATGTTATGAGATTATGAAGAAAATGGGATTTATTTTATGGATCCTCCATGTATTACGTCACAACAATTTTATGGATGAGTTCCCCATTTCCAAAGTTACAATATTACACAAGATTTATGTCACCTTGCTTTATTTATTCGCTCAACATTTTCGATCAATTCCCTTCTAAAAGTTAGTTTTTCGACATAATTACACTCGGTTGCAGAAACGCTCATTAGAGTTAATCATCCCATAAATCTCTTGCTAGCTTTTACTACGTCAATAAGACAAAAAGTGACAGCAAGAGATTTAACAGAGGATTAACTTTAATGCGTAACCGTATTTAATGTAACTAACAATTCAGAAGGTTTCACAAAACTTTGACTCAAAGATATTGGGTTCCGAGGTTTATGCATTTTTATAAACTAATACAATTTTCTAATTAAACTTATTATTGATAAGTAAGAGGATGGATAAAAATCATTTTTTTCCACTTCTCTATTATTTTTTACAAGTAGACGAACGTGCCCACTGCCCGTAGGTATTACAATATTTTAGCTTGTATCGTATTATATGGAGATCCCCTTATAAAACGCTGAGCTGTTTGTCGAGGCGAGTTGAAAGTATCCACGTCTGCTTTTTATAACTTTTAGATGGAAATTACTTGAAACCTTAAGTTACTTAAAGAGTTATGGTTATATATTATTATCCAGCTTACTAGCTCCAGCTAGCAGCTTATACCATTAGGTATATAAGATAGTATTTATTCTATGCGGTATCAGTATCGAAAACACGAAAGTTATTTTTTTATTTACTTAATTCTTTCTGGTCTTAATAAACTTTATTATAGGTATACAGAGAGAACAAGGTTGCAACACCAAATTTTTTTAAATAGCTGCTTTTAACATGTCCAAATATAGGTACAGATACACATTATTAGATTCAATTATAGTAGATTACACACCGAGGACAGAAGCAAGAAAGGTCTCAGATCTCATGTAATTGTTGATGTGATCTGAGGCTTTCTTATTTACTGTCCAAGGTTAGTATACTATTTTTCTCCTTGAAGGAGGTGGAAAGCGACAACTTTGTTTAGCGCAGCGGGACTAAAATTTACGCTTTCCGTTCGGAGGGGAGAAAAAGTAATATTACAGAAAAACTTATTTTTGCGGTAGAATAAGATTACCTTAACAATTTACTAACTTCAATAACTTCCCCACTTTTATATAAAGATTTATACTAATCGGAAAAACCTGTTTCAAACTTCTGATGTAAGATTTTTATTGAGAAAGTTTGCCGCTCGCAAAAATAAGAAGCGACCTTTAAACAAGTGTAAATAAGGAAATTTTCTCAGTTACAAATTATCGTGGAGATCTCGTTAAATTGGCCTTTGAATTTTGTGAAAGATGCTACAGTACTTTACAAAGTATTTGTCAAATAATTTTTCTTTTGTTTTCTGATAAAAAAAAACGTTTATGCTAAAAACTTTTATTCTGCAAACAAAGGATGTTCTGACATTCCAATTTGTGTACGCAAAAACGCGTCAGTCGAATACAACTTGGGTATCAGCTCTACAAATGAAATAAACCCCCAAAAACTAACAAAGTGTGAGTCGGGAATATTGTAGGGTTCCATACAATCAAATACCGCATCCTTCTTCTTTTTGTGTCAGCATAATCTACAGGGTGTAACAAAACACCCTAGTAATACTTAAGGGGGTGCTCCAGACCATCAAACTGAACAACTTTCATTATCGAGCCAACTTCGAAATCGCGAAAAAAAATCTGATGTCTCCCACACATTTTAGTCGAGTCGGTGCAGCAGTTGTGTATGGGACAGTTCTTTTTCACCTCACAAGCTCGGAAAGATTCTGTTTATCATTCTTAATCTGAGTGCAAAAGTGCATTTTATCCGCTAGCGTGGAAAGAGTTTTTAAAATTCGAATCCATTCGAGTCCAGATAAAAAGATAGTAAAACCATACGTGCGAGAAAGACAAAAAGATTATGTTGCTAACATAACGAACTATGCATATATTCGTGCATATTATTGTCTTCTCTTTTTCGCGTATAGGTTTGTCCTTCACTATAATTTATTTGAGTGTCAACAAAGAGGTTATAACTAAATAAATAATCCCTTTGAGTAGCAATATATCTTGTCTTCTCTTTTTCACGTATAGATTTGTCCTTATTTGCATTTGCATTAATTATTTTTCCAGTGTGGGATAAAAATATCATTTAAAATAATACTTATTTAAAATGCATTTTAATAATTATTTCATCTTGTTTACCTATGAGAAGTTATTCCTTTACATTTCCTTACATTTCCTGAATTATTTGCGCAGTGTCTCAGTACACACTACACACCAGGACATTTTTTATGCTTTCAATCAAACTGCTATCCGTGACCGCAGTGAGACAGTGACTAAATGCAAGAGTAATATAGCCGCAATAGAATGGCACAACGTCACGAAGCGCGATGTTCGCTCTATACATCTAAACTCAGTGCTTGCACCTAACATTTTCCTCGCTGTTGTGAGGTGAAAAGTTGTGTGTTTCGCTCGGCTGCAAAATTATTCTGCGTCTCGTACCTTTGAAACCTTCGCTACGCTCCGGATTCTATATTTGAACCACTCGCTTCGCTCGTGGTTCAATCCTAGCATCCTTCGCTTGCTCAGGTTTCAAAATAAGTACTCGCGCCAAAAAACAACTTTGCAGCCTAGCATAACAAACACCTAACTATTTTTTCGCGAATTCTAAGTTGGCTCCATACTGAAAGTTGTTCAGTTTCATGGGCTGAAGCACCCTAGCTATACTTAAGGAAGTATTACTAGGGTGTTTTGTTACACTCTGTATATCGCATGACAATCACTCATGCTGTAGTATAAATATTTGCCAGTCAGCAATGGTTGTATCGAGGCTGACTGCCCAGGGTGCGTCAGACGGACAGGGTTTCGTCAATCGGGAGATTCTTTCCTTGCACCCTATGAATTTGTATAACTTACGAACGTAAAGCGCTCGTTGGCGTAGTGGAGCTTCGGTATTGGAAACGATCACCGAAGTTAAGCAACGTCAGATCCGGTCAGTCTTTGGACGGGTGACCGTTTAGTGGTATTTCATCTCGAGCGTTTTCGTGCTTCAGAAGGCACGTTAAGCAGTTTGTCTCGGATAGTTCCGTCAGATGGCGTTGTAACTATTCGTTAAGCCAGGTCAGGGGCCTATTGAGGCGGCTTGAAAATTCTCTGACAGCAAGTTGACCACTACCTTGCCTCCACCAACACGCACTGGGCCGGGTGGTGGAGTATGGCCCACTCCCTCTCACCCTTATTCTGAGAGGAGGCCTTTGTCCTGCAGTGGGATTCTACAGGCTATAACTTACTTACTTACTTACGTTACGAACGTAATACCGACTGTTCTCAAACGGTGTCCGAAAATATCGCGAGGAAACTTGCTACAGACATTTGTTTGTGATGATTTATTTTTTCACAAATGAAATATCCGGATAATCTGCAGAAATCATACAAAGGGCGGATTTTCAAGATAGGGCGCACGGACTTGAAAGAAATACGGACCGAATATTGCACTAAAAAGATGTGAAGCATGCAAGGTAATACAATCTCGTTTGTTCTACAAGGGACCTACACTCACACAGATGTACTAGCTCTAGGCGCAGCAGGTGCTACAACCCGTCACCTTATGTACAGTCAGCAGCAATAAGTTATATACGCTTTAGTACTACGACGTAGAACAAAAGTAGTGTAGTGACAGCACGCACACAAAAGAAATGGGTGCTTCACTCATGATTAGACGACATTACGTCTGGTTCTTCTTTTAAGTCTGTAATGGGGCAGTAAAGACATGTTAACCGTTGTAGTAGCTACAGGGAAACTTTCTTAGCTTAGGTTTTCGTAATATTATGACACGTATTTTAGATAGATAGATAACTCATTTTTGTCTTTTGCTTTTCTAAACATCGTGAAAAAAAGGAACAATGGACCTAAAGGAAAAATTCCTCCATTATTGAGAATTTTTTGACTCGTCCTCACTGGAGGAACCTCGAGATTATGAATGAGAATGAGAATACCGATTTTGAGGATAAGTTGAGAAAACCTTAAGGTATCTTTGAGTGAGGTTGAGTTGAGTATGTAAATAGAAGCGACTTAGAATATGTGAATAGAAGAAACAATAATAGGTACAACGCTCCATTTGAACTCCTCGCAAGAGGAACCCTGATAAGAACATTAAATAGCTTATATAGGCATTCTCCTGAATATTTCACTATGTACTAACACAATACAGTGATGGATTGATATCCATATTCACGAACAACCTAGCAGAACAAATATTGTAGGTAAATACCATTTGATCCCCAGATGTAATTGAAGTTAAGGCGATGGTGATATTGGAGAACCAGATATTTCATGCACTATACAGGGGGGGGGGGGGGGGGGGGGGGGGGGTTAGTTTTGGGGGGGGGGGGTATTCGTAGAAAAACAATGAAAAAGTTAGTTCTGTAATCACTTTTCCATACAAATATTCGGATTTGGGTGCCTGGTTGTTACATCCTGTAGTAGGTATTATGATAACATGGAAAATATTAATTTTTTGTAATATTTCATTTTAAAACAACATAAAATACATACTAACTAATCTAAGTTGGTATAAATTGTATGTTGTTTTATTTGGTGCGTGTTTCGTTTTTGCAGTGTAGGTAGCTAGTACAAAACATGAAATGCTTTATGATTTAACTCACAATTCACAACAGAAGGCGGCAGCGGTCCGCAGTTCCGTTTTGAGGAAAACACGACAAGCAGACAAAGAGTAAGTAAGAGTACAATGATCACTTAATAAATGCCAAAACCTGCCGAGGCAAGGTACCTATATTTTTTTATTCTTCTTTCTAATTAGGTACTTATACAGTATTGGAAAGATTAGTCAGTAAGTAAAGTCGTATCGAGGCTGACTGCATGCCTAGGGTGCACCAGATAAACTAACCTAGTTTTTTATAGACATGTGGGGAGCTTGCCACAGATGGCATCACTAGTTATAGCAACGCATATAAGGTTCACAATCGCCTTAAGGCCCTCCCTTAAGAACGCAAATAGGTTGAAGCATTTATAAAGTTATTATACCTTACAGGAATAGAGTCAGTGACATGAGTTGTCAAATGACACAGTTTTTGGATGTTTTTTGGAGACTATTCGCAGGCAAAAATTCCAATACTGTCTATAATTCTGAGTCTAACCTAAAATCGTGGATAAATTAATGAAGTAATGTCAGTATATTTCACAAAATTATCTACGATTTCACTTTAGATTCCCAATTATTCACGAAAACCGAATTGTAAAAATTGATTGGTGACTAGAAAACGGTTCTATTGATTCGCGTCACTATTACACAGTTCGCGTTTCTATTATACAGTGGTGCCGCTAGGTACATCTCGCTCTCTCAGCTGTATGTTCCTCTATTCCTACCTCTATGGGTTGAAGAATTTCGTTCTCTGAGTAGTGGGCTCGGTAGCTAAAAGCTTAAGGCCCTCCCTTAAGACGCAAATAGGTTGAAGAATTGCGTTCTCTGGGTAGTGGGTTCGGTAGCTAAAAGCTTAAGGCCCTCCCTTAAGACGCAAATAGGTTGAAGAATTGCGTTCTCTGGGTAGTGGGTTCGGTAGCTAAAAGCCTTAAGGCCCTCCCTTAAGACGCAAATAGGTTGAAGAATTTCGTTCTCTGGGTAGTGGGCTCGGTAGCTAAAAGCCTTAAGGCCCTCCCTTAAGACGCAAATAGGTTGAAGAATTTCGTTCTCTGGGCAGTGGGCTCGGTAGCTAAAAGCTTAAGGTCCTCCCTTAAGACGCAAATAGGTTGAAGAATTTCGTTCTCTGGGTAGTGGGCTCGGTAGCTAAATTGGAAAAAGTAATTCCCCGGTACGGAAGATTGCGGGTTCAAGTCCCGTCCGAGACTGAATTTTTAAATCTTTAATTTAATTTGAAATAGCACAACATGACTGCAACATGGTTATAATCCATTATATTTGGAAAAAACAACGATTTACCTCGATTTCATTCAATTTGAACTGAATTTGAGTCCAAACTCGATGTACGTATCTGTGATACCTACAGGCCAGGAACCCTTCAAAAATTTCATCACTGCTGATAATAATAAATATAACTGAACCGATTTTCACGAAACATAGCTTAAAACCGTATCGCAAGTAAAAACCTCATCAAATTCGGTCCAGACACAAAGGTCCGCGGTCGAGCACATAGACATAGCCAGACAGAGACAGATGCTTCAACTTACAAGTCTTACAACACTACTCTTTAAAAAGAGCCAACGAAGTAGGCATAAACTCGATACTTGTGTGGTCTGTCTGTTTCTCCCTTATTCTATGGTAACGTAGACTCTCGTGACCACCCATGCGCGTACCTCCCGTAGAATTGAAAGGCTGGCATACTTTGAGTTAATATTATATTTATGTTACCTCACTGCGAGCAGTGAGCGTGAAAACTGGAGTGCCTTAATTTAACTCAAAATAAACACGTGGTATAAACTTTAATGCCGTATATTTATTTATATTTTTTATTTATTAGCCTACAAACAAGTCACAATCAATTTTAAAAATTATAGTCACTAACTGGAGTGAAATATTTTAAATCTAGACTGTGACTCAATTAAATAAGTACACAACATGAGTAGAAAAGCGATACTTTACATGCTTAAAATTACAACATCTAGAACCAAACCTAAAACAAAAAATCAATTCACAATTGGCGGAGTAATCGCGTAACAAACATTAAAAAAAACTTACGGGTATAATTGAGAACCTCCTTTTGTTGAAGTCGGTTAAAAAAGAAAATAATAATAATACAACATAATTATGCTGCAAGTTAAAGAATTACACCAAATTGGGTACGGCTAATTATAAGTAATACAAAGTATACCACTTAAGTAGTTATCTACAAATCCGAAGACGGGTAGACCGATTTGTCTGCTCTTAAAAACCTACCTGCAGTTTTACAGTCATCCCGTGATCATGGCAGTTTTAACACTGCCGAAATTTATGGAACTCCAAATAAATAAAAACGCGGTAAGAACCCGTTATAACGATTAACTTTAGCTTAATTAATAAGAGCGCGACTCTCAAAAACGGTATTCTAAATTGTGTTGTGAACAATATTGTAAATTTTCATTTTCTTCCTATTAAAAATGTAAGAGTAAAATATAAGAAAAAAAACAACTGGAAAAAGGGGTCACTTTAGATTCCCTTTTCTCCGGTTTGATTCATTAAAATCGATTTCTAGAAAAACCACATCACTTTTCATATCGTCTAGATGGTTCAGTTTATTTTTCAGCTCAAAAAGTGCCATAGTTAATGAATAAAATGGTTACAAAGTACCCAATTTCATGTTAAAACCAGGAGGTAGCCCCTTAAGTATTTAAAATCTAGATACAATGTTATGAAATAATTTTCTGCGTCGAATCTGTAAATAAATAAAATGAAGCTCTACTGCCCTTTGGTTTTTATGACGCTAAACGTTTGAGGCGAACAGCGAATATGTTTTTCGAGGCAAGAGAACTGTATCAAATGAATAAAATGGTTACAAAGCTACCCAATATCATGGTAAAACCAGAAGGTAGCCCCCTTAACTCGTTGTATTTAATATTTTGGTAGTTCAGAATATTTCAATCAATCTGTAAGTATTTTTAACTTATAAAAATAATATTTCTGCCAAAGTCAAGTACTTAAGTGGGTATTAGGAATATTGAAATCTTAAGAAATAAAAGATTTGAGTAAGGTAAAAAAAATAGCGGAGCTCCATAGCAAGCCTAAAAGCACACTATCTATAAAAACATCCGCAAACCCACTTAAGAACGACGAAAGAACGAAACAACCTTCTACCTTCTTATTTACTTTATTATTATATTCTTAATCAATTTCTATAGAAGTTTATTAAAGTTGATGGCTAAAATAACGAACGACTAAGTAACTTCTTTACAGCTAAAGACATTAAGAGCCTACCGAGCCTATTGTGCTGCCCCCAATCGTTTTTTTTTTATTTCTTAACAATTAAACAATATTTCCAAAAAACAAGAATGTCACATTGTAGTCCTGATTGACTTTCAATTTATCGAAACATTACGGATTATTATGTTTTATGCTTTTAGCTATTATCTTTAAAACCACCAAAAGTGGCCACTTTTGGCGGTTTTAACGATAATAACTACAAACATTATAAAAACAAATCCGCAGTGACCCGATAAATTGAAAGTCAATCAGGACTACAATGTGACATTCTTGTTTTTTGGAAATATTGTTTAATTGTTAAGAAATAAAAAAAAACGATTGGGGGCAGCACAATAGGCTCGGTGCAGCCTTAATAAGTTTAGAAAATTACATATTGACGGGTTTACGAGTATAAGGCTTGTGTGCCTGCTTGGGTAGATTTATAGGTTTAGACAATACATAATATAATGGGCAGGCTCCGAGCCAGCACCAGCGGTCTCCTGGGCGTGTTCAAAGACCGGTGGGACTCCCCGCTGTTGCATCACTGGGTGAAGCTCCATGCCGGGTTTTTAAAATAAAATAAAACCTTGCTGTAAACTAACACTAGTTTTTAAGATAAATGTATACTAACCCTTATATGGACATCTTGTCTGAAATAAATTATTTGTATTGAATTGAATTGAATTGAATAAGTCAAATCAAATCTCCTGCCTAACTAAAACCACTAAAATTTCACGGTGTATCCATACGAATATCATTGTTGTGTATAGGAATCTTAAATTTCTTGGCTACCGGAATCCCTTCAACCGAAACGACCCTTTCGCTCCCGTAACCCATAATGTTAATTTAGCTAAATGAAAAGCAAAACCCGCAAACTGTTTAATAATAATTATACAATCGATAACTGAACAATATTAACCACCCATCATCCATGGGGGCCCACTATCATCTCTGCTATCATGGGCGAGTCCGATACGATCTTTGCCTTTTTTTTTTAAAGTTTATATTGGAACTCACGGACTTGAAAGAAATACGGACCGAATATTGCACTAAAAAGATGTGAAGCATAAAACAAGCTGAATTCAATTTCATGTATCTTGGGTCTTAGACTATTTATTATGGAGATAAGTTTTGATTAGAGCCAAAACGCATTGTGAATGTCTTCAATGTCTTTTGTTGCAGTTTTGTAGATTGCATGACATTATTGGTTACTTTTGACATAATATTTCGTTTTTTTTTAACTTTATTTCATTGACATTAATAATAAAATAAAATAAAAAATCCATAAATCATTGTTCTAATCACGTTATTAACTTGTGTTAGGTTTGAGCATTATCGCTGATACTGATTCTGTTTAACTTCAATTATTTTATGTCATTTATAATTAACTAGGTACAACCTAAATTTGTAAGCCTTATGGCAGATCACAGTGACACAGACTACACAATGCATGTAACATCAAATATTTTATTTTATACCTGTGTATCACAAATAAATAAATTTTGTATTTTGTATTTGTATTTGTACGCTAAACGATCCAAAACACGATTAAGACACATTTTCCGCGTTTCGGTACTACTGGTGAAACGTGGAAGTTCTGAGGTTTCAGAATATCTCTGACTACCCCCTCGGGGAATATAGTCGTGAGCATATGCTATGCTATGCTTCTCGATAGAAAAACAAGCCAAAGCAGCTGCCTCCGTCTTTATCGATAGACAAACGCTTGGAACTGCTGAACGGTGAATAATAGAAACACCAGATTTGATATAAAAAAACAGAGATTGATATTTTTTAAAGTTTGATTAGAGCGGACATCGAACATCGTGAGGAAACCTGCATGCTTCAATTTCGAGGCATGTATTGTACCCACTGTCCATTATAAGTGGCGACGGGCTCACCCCCCATCACACTGGACAGAGTTTCGGTACTAATGGTGAAACGTGGATGTTCTGTGGTTTCAGAATATCTCTGACTACCCCTTCGGGGAATACAGTCGTGAGCATAAGATGCCTAAGATGCCTATGCCTATGATTACAGCGGATTTGAACTTACATAAATAGTACAATCATAATTAAATAAAGTTTGTTTTGGCGCTTGCGTTGTTTCAGGCGCGCGCGCCGCCCCATCTCTTTCTCTCGCATCACGCAGTAATTAAACTATCACACGCCCCTTTCGCTACAACTATTTTTGACATATTAGGCCCTTAAGATAGGTAGATAGATAGAATATTTGTTTCACCCTGTTTTAGAATTCCCTCTGGGAAATATATTCGTGTCCAGGATGTGCACGAGATATACCTACTGCCGAAACCCAAGAGACGTAGCGTCGAATATGTAAATTTATCTCATTTGGCCACCTATAAAGTACGTAAATGCAATTGAAACAACTGCCCACGGCGTCTCTCTGATGCTGGTAGCTAGGTACGAACTATAATACCCTTAATATTCTCATCACGTTTGACAAACTAACATGGTTCGTTAGACAAGCCTGATCTTTCTTTATTCTTTGCTTCTTTTTAAGTTTCTTGTGAAAGGGGATTGCATGTTTTTAGGGTTAGGCTAGGGGTTAGGGACGGACCTGAAAAAAAGACGGACGTAATCTCGTCTAATCACGAGTGAAGCACCTATTTCTTTTGTGTGCGTGCTGTCACGCGGTACATAATGGTGACGGGTGTCGGACCTGCGCCTAGAGCTAGTGCATCTGTGTGAATGTAGGTCCCTTGTAGAACGAAAATGTAGGACCTTGCATGCTTCACATCTTTTAAGTGTCACATTACGTCCGTCTTTTTTTCAAGTGGTCCGTGGAGTTAGATTATACTTTATTCCAAATAGCAACGAAATTTTAAGGCTATTTTTCGAATAACAGAAACATCTGATTTAAAACACTTAAATTATTCTTAGAACAGCTTTAGTAGCGTCCAAGAATGATGTCGGACAGTATATTTTTCTGGTTAATAAATTATATTTGCTATAATCGGAATTGGCCAGAAAGCTAAATCACAGAATATAATAAAATAAGAGTGCAGTATCTTTTCAGGTTAGGTCACAGACTTAAAAGAAGAACTAGACGTAATGTCGTCTAATTATGTGTGAAGCATCCTTTCTTTTGTGTGCTGTCACGCGGTACATAAGTGACGGGTTGTAGCACCTGCGCCTAGAGCTAGTGCATCTGTGTGAGTGTAGGTCCCTTGTAGAACAAACGAGATTGTAGTACCTTGCATACTTCACATATTTTAGTGCAATATTCGGTCCGTATTTCTTTCAAGTCCGCGGGTTAGGTTAGATTTTTGTTTTGCTATTTCGATATTTGTTTGTAAAAAAGTTGATTCGTTGGATGGTCGCGCGTGTTCCCTTTAAAATATTTTCAGCTAATTTTGTTGGACCTTATCATCATCATGCATGCATATCCAATATCCAAGTTTCACTAGTTGTTCCGTCACTCTGTCCAGGTGTGATGGGAATAGTGAGCCCGTCACTTATAATGGACAGTGAATACAATACATGTCTCGTAATTGAAGCATGCTCGATGATTTCCTTTACCGATAAGCCAGTGGTTTTACAAATCGTACCTAAATTTGGAACAACTCATTGGTACGACTCGGCTTAGATGGGGGATCGAACCATCGCCTCCTGCATGGCAGGATTGGCGGGCATGTTACTCGCCACTGGACCACCACAGTTTTTTTCATCATCATCATCAGCCTATATACGTCCCACCCACCCACTGCAGGGCACAGGCCTACCCTCAGGTAGGGCGAATGGGCGTTGTCCACCACGGGTACCTAATGCGGATTGGTAGAATTCACAAACTGTGACTTGTATTCACAGACCTAGTGGTCTGTGCTTGTATTGTACCTTATACAGGGTGTTAGGAAAATTATTATTAACCTTCAAACCACATACCTACCTATCCAACTGAACAACTTTTACTATGGGAGCAAAACGACCAGAGCAAAAAAAAAGTCAGCTGTCCCATACTAAACTGCAATAATACCTAGGTACTCGACGCAATCGTATGGGACAGCAGATTTTTTTTTGTTCTGATCGTTTTGTTCCCATCGTAACAGTTGTTCAGTTTGATGGGTAGAGTCTGTGGTTTAAAGGTTAATGATACTTTTCCTTACGCCCTGTATAGTCCTTCTATAAATATAATATACAGGGTCCAACTTAAAATACTGACACTTTTTTATGGGGATGATCAGACCATCAAACTGAACAACTTTTTCTATGGCACTAACATCAAAATCGACCTACTCGAGCCAAATGTATGTGACAGAAGATTTTTTTTTCGCGTTTTCGATGTTGGTCCCATAGAAAAAGTTGTTCAGTTTAATGGTCTGATCGTTCCTTTAAAAAAGTGTCAGCATATTACGTTGGACCCTGTATATTGATTGTCAAACAGCCTGCACTACGAGCAATATCTTAATTACCCAGTGTTCGTCAAGGTATTGCTTGTATCCAATAAACTAACACCCTGCATATAACAACAGCCTTTGCCAATTTTGGCGACGTACATTTCATTTCACACCAGATATCCCCGACAGAGCTCCTAATCGCCACACATTTAGTGTGAAATTCGCTTGTTTCGTGTGACTTCGTACATATAACAAACTGTAATTTGCTGTCGCGCCTCGTAGGATGCTCTCTCTGCCACTATCAAACTAAATCCGTCAATATGATCTTACAAATAGAGTCTAGAATGCTGTAGCAGTAGCTAAATCGTTCGGTAAACGAATCTAAATCTATCATCGACGATGCTGTTAGCAAAATTGAACGTTACAGGTCAGAAAATTAGGTTCATTTTAGATTGATAGGATCAGAGGTAGCCACGACATTCGTCAAATTCTTGTTTCGTCAAATTCTTATTTCGTCAAATACTACATTCGTCAAGTCCTTGTTTCGTCAAATTCGCTTTTCGTCACTTCCGCTTGAGTTAAGCTTATGGACAATCAATGACAAAAAGGAACAAAAACTAAAAATTATTGAAAATATTCTTTATAATCGACTTAAAAAAATATTAAAACCGCCTTCAAATAAAAACTAAAAAGTTAATATTATTATTATACAAGGTCTAACAAAATTAGCTGAAACTATTTTAAGGGGATGATCAGACCATCAAACTGAACAACTTTCTCTAAGGGACCAATATCGAAATCGCGAAAAAAATATCTGCGGTCCCATACATTTAAGTCGAGTAGGTTTGTATGGAACGGCTGTTTTTTTTTCGCGATTTCGATTTTGGTCTTATAGAGTAAGTTGTTCAGTTTGATGGTCTGATCATCCCCTTAAAATAGTTTCAGCTAATTTTGTTAGACCTTGTATAATAATAATATTATATCATCATCATCCCTACCGGCGTACGAACCAACCAGTTATGGTTTATAGTGCGTCGATTATTTGTTAATTTACAACATTGTATTGTCATATATCAATAAATAATAAATAATAATAATAACCCTTAAAATAGTTTCACCTAATTTTGTTAGACCTTATATAGGTAGTACCTATTTAACTTATACTTACCATATTATTTTTTAAAGTTTTTAGTTTTTAGAAACAAAAAAAAAATTCAAAAGCAAAATGCTACATTATCCGTGATGAACATAAGCTAAAAAAACGGCCAAGTGTGTGTCGGCAAGATTCTAATGCGGTACGAAGTTCGCCGCGGTCATCTATTATACATAACTGTACTTAGATTTGACGAAAAGCGAATTTGACGAAACAAGGACTTGACGAATGTAGTATTTGACGAAACAAGAATTTGACGAAACAAGAATTTGACGAATGTCGTGGCTACCGGATCAGATTGTAGAGATGAAGTTCTGAAGCCTTGTGGTAGGTAGTGATTAGTTCACTTCACCCCTTGGTGACGTCATTGTGTTGTAGAAAATTAATTAATGCCTCGTACAGTACGTGATAGGTTTCGGCTTTTGGGTAAAATCGGTACCTAGGTACAAGGTAGGTTGTAGGTACCTACGGGAGAGCAAAGAAAGTACCTACATAGATTTATCGAAGGCACAGCACTTATTTGAGAAGGACATTTCTGTTATTCTATCACACTATAATGGCTGAAGATATTTAGTCCGAAATCATAACAATGTTAAGAGGAAACTTAGATCTCCATAGGCGATAAGAACAAATCATTATGGCGAACTAGGTTTTTTTCTTTGAACGTCATTTTAGAACGTTGTCATTTTCTTGTCTTTTTCTGAGTAGGTCATTTTCTAGGTAGGTCATTACGCTTTTGGTACAGTTGCTATTATAAAATGGTATTAAATGCAATATTAAATTTGGCTGCAGGGTGTGAGTAAGGTGTGAGCAGGGGGTGAGTATGGGGTGAGTATGGGGTGCGTTTGGGGTGAGTATAGGGTGATTATGGGATGAGTATGGGGCTAGTGGGGGGGTGAGTTGGCGGGGTGAGTAAAAGGCTCACTCACCCGGCCCTCGCCCCTACATAGTCGCCCCATACACATCCCATACTCGCCCCATAATCACTCCATGTTCACCCCATACTCACCCCATACTCGCCCCATACTCACCCTATACTCACCCTATACTCGCCCCATACTCGCCCCATACTCGCCCCTATACTCGCCCTCACCCCCTTACATCGGCAATATTCTGAAATGACAATTTTTTTTTCGCCTAAATGAAAAATTGCTATAACTGAACTGACTGTACTAACGCTTGACCTAGCTAGAAAATGACCTACCTACTCAGAAAATGTCTTGACAAGAAAATGACAACGTTCTAAAATGACGTGCATAGAAAAAGACCGAGTTCGCCATAACGGAACAAATGTTTCCTCCTTTTTGATGTCACAGAAAATTCGATTGGCAACCCTAAAGGTAAGCGCGGCGCATATTATTGTACAGCGGGACGCATCGGGGCGGAGCAGGCCACGTCGCAGCGGAAAATGCGAACTTCACACACTAGAGCGTGCCGGGTCTCAACCAAGAAGTTCGGAATAGACACCTAAAATGGAGAGCACACTGCCTAACAAGCGGTGAAACATGATAATACTCCTTGGTGGTCGGTAATGATCGTTCTTTTCCGTCGCGTCTTTGTTTCTTGTGACGTTAACTTAGTCCTTTTCATAGAGGTAGGAATAGAGGAACACAGCTGAGAGAGCGAGATGTACCTAGCGGCACTACTGTATAATAAAAAGAGATACGTGACGCGAATCAATAGAACTGTTTTTTAGTCACTAATAAATTTTTACAATTCGGTTTTCGTGAATAATTGGGAATCTAAAGTGAAATCGTAGATAATTTTGTGAAATATAAGGTCTAACAAAATTAGGTGAAACTATTTTAAGTGCATGATCAGACCATCAAACTGAACAACTTTCTCTATGAGACCAATATCGAAATCGCGAAAAATAAATCTGTGATCCCATACACTTACGTCGTGTAGGTTTGTATGGAACAGCTGATTTTTTTTTCGCGATTTCGTTATTGGTCCCTTAGAGAAAGTTGTTCAGTTTGATGGTCTGATCATCCCCTTAAAATAGTTTCAGCTAATTTTGTTAGACCTTATATACTGACACTACTTCATTAATTTATCCACGATTTTACGTTAGACTCAGAATTATAGACAGTATTAGAATTTTTGCCTGCGAATAGTCTCCAAAAAAAATCCAAAAACTGTGTCATTTTTGACAACTCATGTCACTGAATAACTTTATGGTTTGACGTTATACTGCAGACGTAAAAAGTTCCCCTTGGAATGGCACACTACGACAGGCCGCATCGGGGCGCAGCGGCATAACGCAGTGGGACTTAATGCGTTCATAATTATAAATCTGAAGAACTTTCTCTATGGAGCCAACTTAAAATCGCGAAAAAAATATCTGCTGTTCCATACAAAACTGCAGTACCGGCTCGACTAAAATAGACTATGGTACGAGTATGGGACAGCATTTTTTTTTTCTCGTTGTTGGCTCCATAGTGAAAGTTGTTCAGTTTGATGGCCTAAACACTTTAGACTCTAAAGCATCCCCTTAAATATTACTAGTAAGGGTATTTTTTTACACCCTGTAGAAACGATTTTGGCTGATTTTTGCGCTTCGCTCCGACCCGATGCAGCCAGCTGTAATATGCGCTTACCTTAATAATAACGACCCGATTCTCCTCCAAATGACTCCTAAAGCTATTCGAATTTAAAACTGGAACGGAAACGGATATGGCAGTTGGCAAGATTCAAGATGGCGGTGCCAGTTATAGACGCTGTATGGAGGCAGTATTTAATGAGCCCCATTGTGGCGCTGACGTGCATAGGAAACTATGCCAAATGCTTATAACATCTACGTCTACTAGCTTTTCCCGCGATGCCACAAAAAATGCTGAAACGGTGAATTCAGACCATCAAACTGAACAACTTTCTTCAAAATTATCTTTCTACTAAAAAAAACGCATTGAAATCAGTCCACCCGTTTGGGGAGCTACGATGCCCCAGACAGACAGACAGACCGACGTAGGCGTCAAACTTATAGCACCCCTCTTTTTAAGTTGGGGGTTAAAAAAGAACTAAAGTGACTAAGGAACTATACAGTATATATACGACCGGTATACGTGCGGTCCGACACCTACTTGGCTGGACTTTTTCTGTATTGGTCTCTAGTTGTAGTTGTAGAGTAGTAGGTATTTATTGACATTTGCCCTTCGACCTCTACCCTAGGTAGGTATGTACATAGGTACATGTAAATTATGGCAATGAAATGAATTAATCCGGACTCTTCGATTCGATATTTTAGATGGGACTTAACCCGTCCCGCGGTCGCGATATCGTCCGATATCAATTGTTTAATCAATAATGACGCTGTTATCCCGTCGAGGCCGTTTTTTGAACACGAATGAAAGTGTTTTAAACTGTGTTTTAAAGTCTGAAATTAAATTATGTCTTATTTAAGGATCGGGCGGATGGGCGACTGTTCTCAATTACACGATTAGATTAAGTTTACTAGATAGAAAAACATCCCAAAGTTACCCCTTTATGTTATGTTTTTTCAATACTATGATTGAACTGCTGATATTTAACTTTTTATTCTTGTAGGTACTTAACTAAATACATTAAATATTTCTAGTGAACTCAGAAGAATTTTTAGCTTAGAAACTCCCATGAGCAAAGATATTGACGAAAAACACGTTTTTTTGCGATCCTGCTTTCTATTGGAGCGGGATGGCTAATTGTAAACTTATGCTTGCAAGAAAGAGACGCTTGCACTGGGATAACCTAGCCTTAAGCCGGGATGCGAGCGGTTAATAATCTGTGAGGAAATGTCCAAATTATGTAAACATTGACTCACACACTACAATAACAATCGGTTGTCTTGTTAGCAGGCACGTATCCAGGGGGGGGGGGGATAGGTGGGATTTATCCCCCCCCCGAAATCCGAATATTTGTATGGAAAAGTGATTACAGCACTTACTTTTTCATTGGTTTTATATGAATATCCCCCCCCCCCCCGAAATTTAAATGTCCCCCCCGAAACAAAATTCTGGATACGTGCTTGCTTGTTAGAAACTTTTTGAACTACGTTTTGTATTGAATTTGTACGCTGAAAGTTTTAATGTTATTGTTAAGGTCAAATCAATTCTTTTCAATGCAACGTAGGTACGACATTGTTCGTGCAGTGTGTGGAGTTCTACATAGAAAACAAATTTATACGGTTTATACTCTTTATTTAACTTCGAAGCCAACCTGTAATGTTTTCTCACAATTTTATTTTTATAATACCAATAAATAACTACGTAGTTTCTCTCATAAGTAGTTCCAATTCCTGTCAGCCTTTTCTGATAAGAGAGCAAAAGCCAAACCACGCGGCGACGCGACGGCGCGCCAGCGGCGCCGGAGGAGGGAAGATCCTACCAGACCCTCTAGCATGATTTCTTTACACGCGGGCGACTCGGCTTTTTTCCATACTAAAAGTCGCGGTTTGCGGTATCCGAAAAGTACAGGAACAGGTTATTTGTATGCAGCGAAGGCGCGTCGCGCGCTTGAAGAAAAATCATATGCTAGACGTGCAGGAAAACAGCTTTCTTACAAGCTCGCGTCGACGGCCAGTACATGCGCATACACCTACATGAGCATCGATATTTCTACAAAACGTTCAGGAATTGACAACATTTCATTTTTTTAACCACCAGTTTTTAATGAAAAATATAAAAATAGGTTAAAAAAATAAGAGATACGTCATTTTTTCGATATAATTTTTAACTGATATTTCTATTTTTAATTTACTTTTGAATTTTCTGAAAAATGTAGGCTTTATGGCCAAGATACCTTGGCCTCAATGACAAATGAAAAATAAAAACTGTCAAATACAATAGAAAAGCCGGCAAAGGAATAAAATCTCATTCAACTTATTTATATTTTTCAGTATTTTTCAAATAACTCGAGAAATAATGGATAGAAAAATCTTATAATTTTGATATAAGCTTTGAATCACATAATCTCCAAATTGTTTTCTTATTTTGGTACCTTTCTTAAAATGAAATGTTGTCAATTACCGCACGCTCCGCATGTACGGGCTTACTGGCCGCGAACTTGTATGAAGCTGTTTCTCTGGTTGAATGTCTATTCTGTTTCAATGCGTTGGACACACGCAACGAATCGTGTGGCTTTTTGACTTGGCTCAGGGTACAAGTACTAAATTCTTTTCTCATCTGGCTTTTGCTTACTATTCACATCAATTTTTCCTTGAAAACCATTACCGTTTTGTAACACATCCTCTTTTCTGGGTTTCTTGTAACTATCCATGTAAAACTTTCCAAACAAATATGTGAATGAAATGAATTGAAACCATTCCACATAAAGCATCTTGTTGGATAGGTGACACGATGTTTTTATACGGTTACGTGTCAAATTCAAAATCGCTATCGCGAATTGTATCTGAAACAAAAGTTTTATTTAGATATCGTTACAACTTTATTATACAATTTACATTAACTACAAATTAAATATAGAATTTTAAGAATAAAAGGTAAGTATGTACAAAATTTACAATCTTAAAAAATTAAAATAGCAGGTAAGTATTTACAAATTTACAGGGGCCTGCACCATCAAATGCATCTTCTATCTATCTTACGACAGATAGAAAATGCATTCGAGGTCACTTTCGTGCGGGAGGGTGCCCAGAACGCTGGCGGCGTTACCTCGCTGTATCGCAATGCTGATGCGTTGCTTGAGGTAAGCGCCAGCCCTGTTTGTCCCCTGAGACCTCTACAAGGCGCGACGACGACTCCATAAAGAGTTGACGCGCGTCCGGACCCTAAGGTCCCAGGTCCACCCCAAATTGTGCAAATATGTAGCCCTCACCTAGGGCTGCATATAAGAGCCTCTTATCCCCCTTCCCCTCCACAGAGGTCGCCACCGCGCCTGCACTAAGAGAGATGGCAGGGAGATGTGAGGGTGTCACAGTATCCACACATGTGGCGTCCACAACCAGCGATATGCCTCGTGTCCAGAATCATATGTTCGAGTGGCGGGTCATTACCACGCAATTGTACTTAGTAACGGATAACAAAAAACCAACTAGGTAGTTAATTAGAATTAACCTTATATAAATTATGTTCGGTGTGGAATATGGAATATGAAATGTGGGTAGGCCCCCCACACGGTGGACCGACGACCTGGTGAAGGCGGCGGGAAACCGTTGGATGAGGGCAGCGCAGGACCGGTTGTTATGGCGATCCTTGGGGGAGGCCTATATCCAGCAGTGGACGTCCATCGGCTGAGATGATGGAATAAAAGGAATGAAAGTCGAGTGAATGCAGTTGAAATGCGCTCCTTACGAAGTATGTGTGGTATTACTACGGTTGATCGAATCAAGAACTGTGTGATCAGGGATTTGAAGGATGTTATAGTAACAAGGATTATGCTTAGATGGTTCGGTCACGTAGAGAGAATGAATGAAAGAAGACTAACGAATGAAATTTATCAAACTAAAGTGAGCGGAAGTGTTGGGAGAGGCCGTCCGAGGAAAACATACCATGATCAAATCAATGATCCTTTCCGAAAAGGACAAGTGCGTAGCACCCTCAATCGACGGAAGTGCATGAAGAGATGTATGAATGTGAATGAGGCTAAAGAGGTGTGTCAGAGTCGTAGCGTGTGGTGGTCCGTGGTCTCTGCCTTCCCAATGGCGTGAGCTTATGAATGTATGTAAATTATTGGCTTTACAAACACTTACCAATTGCATTTTAGTAATGTATTTCTTCCACCATAGATACTTTCTGAGTCTAGGGAACGCCGCCAGTCCGTAGTAAGTGTACATAACGATGTGAACAAACGAGTTCAATGTACCCATAAACACATAACTACCCGATGGTGTGTATTTGAAGACAGCCCAGCAAACAAGGAACATAGCGGTGTGATGGTAAACGTGGAGGAAGGATACTTGGTTCCACTTTTTGCGAAGTACAAATAAGACAGTATCCAGAAGCTCAGATAGTTTTGCCAATAAGTAGGCATGCATAGCAGCTGAGACCTGTGAAAGATAGAAAGAGACTTCAAATTTTATAGAACCACTAGTGTTTTCCCGCGACTTCGTCCGCACAAATTATATACCTACCAGATTTTAAGTCAGATCATAAGCTAGCAAACAAAACAGTTTCATCAAAATCGGTTCAGTAGTTTTTGCGTGATGCGCGAATAAACAAACAAACAAACAAACAAACACACAAACAAACAGACAAACAGACTTTTATAGTAAAAGTTGTTCAGTATGATGGGTAGAGTCTGTGGTACTATGCAGGTAACATGAACAAACGAAATAATTTATTTTATTTCTTTTAAACCAAACAAAATTATTCAAAGTACAATTACAAATCAAATATAACGTAACCGTAACATAGACAAGTCCAGGCATTTTGGTTATGCATTATAAGTAATCATCGAGTTTATAATAAGGACCCCGTTTGACCTCTGTATTGGTACCAACGACGTATAATACGTTCCTACTCACAGACTTAAATAACAGACTTAACATTTGATCACCTACTGTGTGGCAATACCTAAGTCTGTGTTCCTACTTTACTTTTAAACAAATCTTACACAACAGTTCTCGTTTTATACAACATGTTGTATAAAACGAGAACTGTTGTGTAAGATTTGTTTAAAACAACAGTAATGCCTACCACACACATACAGAATTCTGGATTCGGAATTCGGTATTTCAAGTTTCTTCTTGGTCTTTATTTTATATTTTTGGCGGATAGAAGACATAATTTTAACGCGTATCATCCCGGGACCACGACTCTCTATACTAATCGATGCGAACGAGCGCGTGGCTCCGGTCAGAATTTAGCCGTTTCTTTGAAAAAGGAGAAGTCATAATTTTAACGCGTATCATCCCGGGACCACGACTCTCCATACTAATCGATGCGAACGAGCGCGTGGCTCCGGTCAGAATTTAGCCGTTTTCTTTGAAAAATTTGAAGATTTTTTTATTTATTTCGAAAAAGTAAGAAAACCTTATCTTTTTAAATTGTGTTGTGAACAATATTGTAAATTTTCATTTTCTTCCAATTCTTCTTCTTATCGTGTCGACTTCAAACTTTGAACAAAGTCGCTAAATAGTACCTTGCCAGAAGTGGGCAACCGATTAAAAATGTAAGTGTAAAATGGTTACAACTGGAAAAAAGGGGTGACTTTAGATTCCCTTTTCTTCGGTTTTATTCATTAAAATCGTCTTCTAGAAAAACCACATCACTTCTCATATCGTTTCGATGGTTCAGTTTATTTTTCAGCTCAAAAAGTGCCATATTTAATTAATAAAATGGTTACAAAGTTACCAAATTTCATGGTAAAACCAGGGAAACTGTATTCTTTTTTTTTTCCATAGAGTTTATCAATATTCGTTTTACTGTTATCTCTTAAATTTTAAAAGTGTTCGCGAGAAAATCATTTTAACTCCATGAAGAAAAATCGGTTGCATGCACCAAGGTTTCAACATTTTTAATTATGATGCTGTCCTTGTCACGGTATGAGCAGAGTAAGAAAGAGAACGATTACTAAACTTAATTGCGGTTTTAATATTATTATGCCCTCTAGCGCGCTCAAACGAATCGCTCAAAACAAAATACAAACGAAACATTTTTAAACACAATAGAGAAACGAATCTCTTCTCCCGTGGGTTGTCAGATTTTTGTTTACATGTAGGTATAGGTTACAGTGGCTCAAAAATATTATTAATACAAAACTTAAATTAATTTTAACTGACATCTGACAAACCCAAGGCACATCTAGATCGTGCTTACAAAATTGCATTGACTCTAATTTGATATTATTTAAAATACAGAGTGTAGTGTTACAAAACACCCTAATAATACTTAATGGGGTGCTTCAGAACATGGAGCCAACTTCGAAAGCGCGAAAAAAAAATTACCTGTCCCATACATTTGAGACGAGTCTGTAGGTACCTACCTACCAGCAGTTTTGTATGAAACAGCAGATTTCTGTTTCGCGATTTTGAAGTTGGCTCCGTAGTGAAAGTTGTTCAGTTTTATGGTCTGAAGCACCCCCTTAAGCTATTACTAGGGTGTTTTGTTACATTATACAGGGCCCTTCTTAATAATTGACACTTTTTTAAGGAGATAATCAGACCATCAAACTGAACAACTTTTTCTATTTTTCTACTCCGCAACATCGAAATCGCGAAAAAAATCTGCTGTTCTAAACAAAAAATGGAAACCTACTAGAGCCAAATGTATGGGTATAATCCTCTGTGGTATGGGACAGCTGATTTTTTTTCGTGATTTCGATGTTGGTCCCATATAGAAAGTTGTTCAGTTCGATGGTCTAATCACCCCCTTAAAAAGTGTCAGCATATTAAGAAGGACCCTGTATATTACTCTCTTTTAAAATTATTAGTCACTAGTAGATCACTTAGAATCTTCCCGACACACACTTGGCCATTTTTTTTAGCCTATGTTCATCACGGATAATGTAGCATTCTAATGGTGAAAGAATTATTCAGATCGGTCCAGTAGTTTCGGAGCCTTTATTCAATACTTACAAACAAACAAACAAAAAATCAAATCATTTCTCTCCATAATATTAGTATAGACTGTGATGTTTACCCGCGACTTCATCCGCACAAATTATATACCAGATTTTAAGTCAGATCATAAGCTATCAAACAAAAAAAGTTTCATCAAAATCGGTTAAATAGTTTTTGCGTGATGCGCGAACAAACAAACAGACAAAATTTCTAAAAAAGGTTGATTTCGAGTCAGGGATACCTATAAACCATGGTTTATTATGGTACCTAATCTTTTTTATTGTAAATTTATATCTTCAATGTACAGACACACTTCAGTTACAGTTTTATAATAGTTTAGATTAATAAATTATAGTGATCGTTGTGGCTGAAACGAGTGGTTATTTAAATAAACCAAGTATTTTCATAATCACCTTATAAGTATATTCTTCATCTTGAAGCATGCATTTACGCTCCAGCAGTCCTTCTTGCAGCAAAATGGCACCTCCCTGAAAAGGTTTACAATGTTATCTTTTATTATAACATAGACTTAATCGCTAGAGTAATATGTCTATGTACTATTATAATGAGCGTTTTTTGTTTTGTTTTCTAGTGGATCGATAGATGGCGCTACGGTCTGTGCGAAGAAACGTAAACATTTCAAAAAGTGTTTCTTTAAAATAATAAAGAGTGAAAAGATGATCAAGAAGATGCCAACGCATCTTTTAATGACATATATCATTATTTACTAATAATTTTAATCGAAAATTCTAAACTTTTACGCCTGACATGGCTGTATGGGCTCGATCCCTTGGCATCTAAAAAAAGGCAGGCACAGTCTTGACAAGATTTTGACAAGATTCTCGCGAACATGCCGTCTGTCGAGTTTTTTTAGGAACAAAATTTTAAAAAGAAAAGAAAAACGCTCATTAGATGCAAGTCGATTCAATGAGGTGTTTTAATTAAAAATATATAGTTTAGGGACACTGGATAAATGGCATTACGATCCTAAAAATGTGTACGTGCTGTACCTATCTGTAGTACAAACTCTTTCTTATATACCTACAAGGTGTTACAAATAACAAATAAACATTTAAGGTTTAGACCACGGACCTGAAAAAAAGACGGACGTAATCTCGTCTAATCACGAGTGAAGCACCCATTTCTTTTGTGTGCGCGCTGTCACGCGGTACATAAGGTGACGGGTTGTCGGACCTGCGCCTAGAGCTAGTGCATCTGTGTGAGTGTAGGTCCCTTGTAGAACAAACGAAAATGTAGGACCTTGCATGCTTCACATCTTTTTAGTGTCACATTACGTCCGTCTTTTTTTCAGGTCCGTGGTTTAAACCATCAAACTGAACAACTTTTACTATGGGACCAACATCGAAAGCGAAAAAAAACCTGCGCTCCTAAAAAGTTTTGTCTCTGCAGGTAATTTAATCATGTGATTTAAAGACCGATACGAAATAACAGAATGCTTACCACATGAACTAAGTAGGCAGAATACAGAACTTGTGCCGCGTTGTATATATGGAGAAAACTTCTTAATTTGTACGCTGGTCTGCCCTTCATAAACGCTGGTCCTATCTTCAGAACAAACGTGTGGTATACAGCCGTTATCAGAAGGGGAGTGATCGGCGAGGACATCAGGAACCAATCGTCAGTATAATCGACTGGAAAATTAAAAAACGTATCATATTAACTTCTCGATTGGCGACCACGTACCGCAAAGCGCAGCGCCTCGGTACGTGCTCTCAACAAGGTGGACCGACGACCTGGTGAAGGCGGCGAGAGGAGAAGGCTGGATGAGGGCAGCGCAGGACCGGTCGTTGTGTCGATCCTTGGGGGAGGCCTATGTCCAGCAGTGGAAGTCCATCGGCTGAGATGATGATGATGATAAACGTCATAACGGGATAGCAAATAATAATAATGATAAATAAAAAATACCTCTGGGATAGCAAAAGGAGAAAACGGTGACAAAGGAAACGTTCAGAAGGTGACCTACTCACCATAACCTTTAGTTAAATCCCATTCAGAATTATTTGTATCTTTCATTCTTTCCTCCATTTTAAGTAGTATTATTATTTACTAATCTATCTGTGAAAATTCAAACAATTATAATTAACCACGTTCTTCTAACTCAACGAATCAAATGTTAATAATATAATTGAAACAAACGGTTTGGAATACAGTAGGTATTAGGCGCGTCATTACGAGTATCACAGCACAGCAGTATCTTCTAGTCGAATAAAAAAGTCTTAAAACGTCAACAAATAACATTTCTGAAAAGAAGGACAGCAATTTTTTTACCGGTAAGGGACAGCCAGGCAAATAGGTAGGGTAGAGTGGGGTCAGTTGAAACAAATTTACTTCACATGCATGTAGCGCAGTTATCTGTAGTATGGGCAAACTAAGCTCTTGTATAATTTAAAGGATCATAATTTGGCTCCTAAATGAAATGTACTCTACAACTCTAACTCCAACGGTTAAGGTGCAATGACGTTTTAAAAGTGACTGGGAAATGTGGTTCAACTGACCTCATACTGGGGTCGATTGAAACGGCACATGGGGTCCATTGAAACAATCAAAATATCTTTGGAACAATAGAAGATTTATATTCAGCTTTAATCATGTTCGTAGCTTCGACACCGTTATAATAGATTAAGAAAAGTTGGTAAACTTAGTACACATATTTTTATATTTATAAAGCAAAAATATCTTAAACGAAAAAAAAGTAAATATATTTTTAAGTATGAGACTTACAGAGATTTTAGTAACACCATTTTTTTTTCTTTTAACGTAATATATGAAGTTTTAGTGTAATATTGAGCACAACCAGAATATTATTATAATAAAATGCAATAACATTTTTTCATACAAAAGTGATTGTTTCAATCATAACAATGTTTCAATTGTAACAACACTTTTTTTTAAATATTACTTTTATTTCAAAGAAAGCAGACAAACTAACTAACTAATTAACTTCACTGTGAGCTGTACATTCTCGAAATATCAAATTATATATAATTCACCTGAAAAACATTATCCCCTTTTAATTTTAATTCTTAGTAGTAGTAGTAAAAACGGGGACGTTTGAAACACCGGGACGATTGAAACGTTTCAATCGACCACAAGTAAAATGTTTCAATCTTCCCCATCAGACTTTGTCTGACTTCAAGGTCAATAATTATAACTTAAATAGGCTTTAACGCTAAACCGCAGTAATAAAAACAATCATAAACGACTAAATAATACAATGAAATAAAAAAAACAGTGGAAAAACAAGGGTGTAAAACACTATACAATAAAATATGATACCGTGAATTCTTACTTTTTGGTGCGAAATCCGTCAAGGGGTCCTCAGCACAACTGCGTCACTCGCTCGCTATAGCTCTACCGGCCAAAAATTGCAATATGGCCGCTGGCCTGTTTTGTGTGTTGCATCACTGGCGTAGGTCTTATGGTTTTCGAGAATTTTGAGTTGTTTCTATCATGACCTGTTTCAATTGACCCCGGTCTACTGAAACTAAACTTTCACTATGGAGCCAAACTCCGGACTCGCGAAAAAATCGACTGTACCTACCTACCATACAAAACTGATGTTAGGTACATACAGCAGTTTCGTATCAGCAGTGTTGCCACTTCTTGGCTAGATCTAGCAACATTTTCGAACTCGTCAGCTTCAGTGGCTAAATATTTTTGGCACTTTTTCTAGCCACGTTTTTAATTCATTTATTTAAAAATAAATGACAATTTACGGCATTTCCTCACCCAAACGCAGTAGTCAAGAGGCCATTTTCGACATAGAACATTGTAAAACATAATCATAGAAATACAGGGTGAAATGATATCATTTAGCATCCTTTTAAACTAAGAGTCTACCCATCAAACTGAACAACTGTTAGTAAAAGTATAGTAAAAGTTGTTATGTTTGATGGGTAGACTCTTAGTTTAAAAGGATGCTAATGATATCATTTCACCCTGTAGAATGGGTTAAAATAACTCATTCTAAATTTCGTGTTTATTCTATAAAAATATATAAAAAACAACATTTTATGGAATAAATGATTGAAAATCCATTTTATGTTGTGTTTTTTTTACTTTATTTTGTTTATCCATTTTAGCCACTTTTTCGGTGCGACTTAGCTACTTGTTTCGGAGGTAAGGTGGCAACACTTCTATGGCAAAGCACCCGTTGTCCGTTTTTTGTTTACATGCCGAGACTTTCATATTGAAGTCCTTCCAAACTGTAATAAAAACGTAGTTCGAAACAAGGTTTGTTTATTCATAATATTAATTCTAATGAGACGATTTCACTTAAAAAAATACACTCGACAACAATAAAAACGGGTCACCAACATACCTGAATATCTCGGAAAGTAAGAATGATAGCTTATTCACTTAAAAAGTATTTCATTAAGTAGACTATTTAATACTTCTTAAATTAATTGATAACATTTTTAGTTTTCATTTGTTTGACTTAATTAAATACCTAGAAATAATACCTATATAGGTATAAATTCAAATGCGTCAATTCTATCGCAGACCAAAAATTTTAAATTACCATTTTTTGTCACAGATATAAAATTTCCCCATATTGTAGATGTGAGTGATAAAATTACCACATTATAAGTAAATGTTGAATACTAAAAATTTCATTTTCAAAAAATCATTTACTTAGGTTTTAGCCTTTTTATTGGCATTAGTTTATAGCCACAGACTTAAAAGAAGAACCAGACGTAATCTCGTCTAATCATGAGTGAAGCACCCATTTCTTTGGTGTGCGTGCTGTGACGCGGTACCTACATAAGGTGACGGGTTGTAGCACCTGCGCCTAGAGCTAGTGCATCTGTGTGAGTGTAGGTATCTTATAGAACAAACGAGATTGTATTACCTTGCATGCTTCACATCTTTTTAGTGCAATATTCGGTCCATATTTCAGTCAGGTCCGTGTTTATTGCAACCAGAAATTTTATTAATTTAATAAGTAGTATTAAATTGTCTAAAAAATACTTTTTATTTAAATAAGCTACCATACAAATAGTTTCCGAGATATTAAGGTTTAAGGCTTCCGCACATTGCAGCGATTTTATCGAGCGATAATATCGCTGCGATTTTGCGATAATTGTTTCCAGTACATACAGGGTCTAGGGAAAGAAAAAAATTACCGTATCCGCTCTGGAGGAAACAATTAGAAACACTTCTTATCGAAGATTGGGTTCAGTAGTAATCATTTTATAACTTTGAGAGCACCAAAATTGCTCTCAATTTGACGACATTAGCGTTCACAATGGGGACAAAATGAAAGAAAAAGTAACTGAAACTCGAAAAAATTAAGTAACGATTAAAGGCCTCCGCTCATTGTAGCGATTTTATCGAGCGATAATATCGCTGCGATTTTGCGATAATTGTTTCCAGTACATTTTGTATGGGGACGCGCGCGATCCTACACACTGCCGCGATATTATCGAGCGATAATATCGCTGCGATTTTGCGATAATTGTTCAGTACATTTTGTATGGGGACGCACTCGATCCCACACAATGCCGCTATATTATCGCAACCTGACGCAATCTCTTTCGACTACATTCAGTGGTGGGGCGCATGCGTGACGCGAATCGCGGAATGGCTGCAGTGTGTAAGGTGTCGCGATATCGCTGTCGATAATATCGCTCGATAAAATCGCTCGATAATATCGCTGCAATGTTCGGAGGCCTTTATGTTGTTGGTGACCCGATTTTATAGTTGTCGAGTGTAGTTCAATGACACTGGCTGGATGGATGGCGTGATAGTCTTAAAAAAATTTCTGTCAGATTCATAGCGTTCAGTCTTTTAGGGTTGAACTATACATGGCCGCACGCGATCGCACTTTTCCGTCGCTCCATCCTTTTCTGTCACTCAGGAACGTCATTTGCTAGAGCATATAAGATAGACGGAACGCGATCGCGTGCGATAACGTGTCATAGTACAAATATAACCTCTGTGGTCATAGCGCGGTTTCTATTACTTTAGGTTCTTGTTCTTAGGTTTCAGCAAGAACATTGTATAATAAAGATTTTTGGGTTTCAGACCATCAAACTTAACAACTTGCACTATGGAACCAACATCGAAAACGCAAAAAAAATGGCTTTTCCACAGAAAACGTCAATGGCTATTCTACCCTAATGTATGGAATAGCTGACTTTTATTTCGCGATTTCGATGTTAGCCCCATAGTGTAAGATGTTCAGTTTGATGGTCTGATCATCCCCTTAAAAAAATGTCAGTCAGCATATTAAGAAGGACCCTATACAGGGTGTAAGGGACAGCCCTCCGCAGACTGAAACGGTGAACTCAGACCATCAAACTGAACAACTTTCACTATGGAGCCTACCTCAGGAAACGCGAAAAAAAATCATCGGTCCCATACATTTGAGTCGGGTAGGTACGGCAATTTTGTATGGGACAACTGATTTTTTTTCGCGTTTCCTGAGGTAGGCTCCATAGTGAAAGTTGTTCAGTTTGATGGCCTGAGTTCACCGTTTCAGTTTGCGGAGGGCTGTCCCTTACACCCTGTATAATGGTATATTAGGTAAGGTAGTTCAAAATTGTGACGCATTTAATTTTGAAGTGGTGGTCCAGTGGCGATTAACCTTGCCTGCCGTGCAGGAGGCGATGGTTCGATCCCCGTACAAGCCGACTCGTACCAATGAGTTTTTCGGAATTTATGGACAATTTGTTACACCACTGGCTTTTCGGTGAAGGAAAACATCGTGAGGAAACCTGCATGCTTCAATTTCGAGGCGTGTATTCAAGTCAAGTCAAGTCAAAATTTTTATTCAAAATAATATCACATAGATAACTTTCTGACGTCATTTTTGATTCTACCACCGCTTCGGAAGGTGTTCCGTTGTAGAGAAGATGCGGCCAGAAACTCTACAACACACTTCTTTTAAACAAAACAAAATATACAAAGTACAAATATTGAATTACATAGTGTAACATTGTCAAGACCAGACATTTTGGTCATTCAAATAATCATCGAGTTTATAGTAACCTTTTTTACAGAGGACTTGTTTAACATGGGATTTAAACTTTTTGTCTGGCAAAATATTGTACCCACTGTCCATTATAAGTGGCGACGGACTCACCCTCCGTCACACTGGACAGAGTTTCGGTACTACTGGTGAAACGTGGATGTTCTGAGGTTTCAGAATATCTCTGACTAACCCCTCGGGGAATATAGTCGTGAGCATATGCTTTAATTTTACATTTTTTACACTCGATCAAATAAGCTGTCTTTTTTTCTCTCATAAGAATTCCTTTTAAATTGAATCCAAGAACATTATTTATATTGAATCCAAATAAGTGACAGATTATAACATGATTACAAAGAAATAATTACGATTCAAATGAACGTTTGAACTTGAAATGAAACGGAGTGAACCACGCTCTAGCGGGAAATCGTTCCATTTCTAATTACATTGAAAATGTTATATTCTCGTTCGTATTGAAAGCAAATATTCCTGTCTTCAACATGAACCATTTTTCGCATTAGGTTTCTTTGATAAATTCACAAGAAATACCTACTGATACAAAAAAACTTATACAGGATGTAACAAAACACCCTTGTAATATTTAAAGGGGTGGTTTAGACCATCAAATTAAATTGTTTGGGTATGTTATTCGGAGCGCGCTCCATACAAACGTACTATGGTGATATTTTCAATACTAACCAATTAAAGTCAATGAAATTTTGCAGGAACAATCTAAAAACAAATTTCTATGCTTGTATGGAGTCAGATTTTCGTTAATAACTATAGTTTTCAAGTTACAGTGCCTCAAAGATTTCCATACAAATCTAAAATTAATCCTAGCATTGAAACTGTATATTTTAACGAAAATCTGACTCAATAGAAGCATAGAGATTTGTTTCTGCAAAATTTCATTGAATTTAATTGGTTAGTATTTAAAATATCACCATAGTACGTTTGTATACAGCGCGCATTTTCGCTCTCTGAATAAAATTCTCTTAAACACTAAAATGTTTTTCTCAAGACATGCTTGGATTTGAGCATTATTTTGACAACATTGCTGTGACGACTCAGTTGGTGTAATGGTTACCACGCCGGACTGCCAAACCAGGGTCCTGGGTTCGAATCCCGGTTCTGTCATGGATGTTATATGTTCGTGCCGTTGTTGTATGGTTTCCATAATAAAAAGCTTTTAGTGCTTACTTGGGATCATTACAATGTATGTGCCTGTGAGCGTTATTTATTTATTTATTTATTAACCTTCTTAGAGATAAATCGAAATTGCTGTACTGGCAGAGCAGCGGCCGGCAAATGGTGTATGAAAATCCATATCTGTCGTGGTTTAGCGGCCAAATAAATTACATAAAAAACTCGTATCCGTCGTTTAATTTAAAAATGCCAAACATGCCAACCAAGGAGGTAACTTATCAAAGGTTTTATTTAAATTTTGAACTGGCTTGCAAATAGAACGCTGTTTATTGAAAAAAAAAACAAATGAACACTTTAACCACAGATTAATAATAAGTTACAACGCTTTAACGCAGGAAAAATTATTGTTGTTCGTCATTGATTTTGAAAAGTTGATTGATTCTAATTTACGCGCATTATTTGAGAAAAGTACTATACAAGCCTTGGCCACAACTAGGCATTGGTGGACTTACGTATGTGTGCCTCGGCACCGCCTCGACCCACATTTGCACGTTCCTCAATCAATGCCTCTTTTGCTGGCCGCTACAGTAATGCTACCTTTGATAAAGTTTTATGTAAGGTTGACAGTCGAAGATACGAAAGCGTCGAAAAAAAGTTGAACCAGTACTGGCTCCTAAACCCTATACATATACACGCACACATGTATAATTTGTATGGCGCCTCACGCACACCAACCTATGAAACTTGGCTCACGGTAAAACAGTGAGGCTCATTCTAGACATATACTTTTTCTAAGTGTACTATACTCCATTCAGGAATTAGAGCGACAAAATGTAAACAACGGTGATACCAGTATAGAAAATACTATCTCGAGACTGTAGAAAACTTATCTCCGGACTGAATAACGGTAAATTATCTATTTTACTCGCAAAGGATTACGACAAATGATATGTTAATTTCGTATGGAAAATAATTAAAACGTACGCAAGCTATAATTTATTTTAGATTAAAAGAAAGCGTGACTGTAAATATTTTATTTCGTGGTCTGGCAACAATCAGATATTTGAGACCTTTGGTTCGTTTTAACAAAGTGCTTAAAGAAAAAGATTTTGTATTGCATACAATAACGTAAACAAGTCTGTTGATTGTTAAATACCGTCGTCTGAGTCCGTACGCTACACAAAAAGCCACAAAGTACAGAAAAAGACAGAGTAGCGGGCTACATAACATAATTTAAAAATTTCATTCAAATTGTCACGATTGTTTTTATTATTTATGGATAAAGGGTAAATGTTTAATGTCAACGCCATTTATTAAATGCCTTGCCGACATAATGTTATTCTTAAAAAATGTACCAAAGGTTTCTGACCACGTAATGTCACTTTGACAGTGACGTTTCTTTGTTTATATTTTGTCGCTCTAATTCCTGAACGGAGTATACATTCATGGGCTGTATCACCACTTCCGAATAGGTTCTTGTTAGCTTACCCGTTAGCTCATATGACATATTTTGTATGAAGAATGTCGGATAAGCTAACAAGAACTTATCCAAAAGTGGTGAAACAGGCCCTTAATCTCAAAGAAGCATTCGTAGGTATGCTATGTCAGGAAGGCCTAAAGTGGAAATCCATGGTATCTTCCTTCCCCCTCCGATAACAAGGCGACAATGTGAGTATTATAGTCTGTCTATAAAGTCGTGGCATGAATGTTTGAAGAACTAATCATTTTAGTATGGTGGTGTTGCCAGGTTATTCTTGATTTTGACGTTCTTGCGTGGAGACAGCGCCCTCATTTGTTGCAAAGACTTTATAGACAGACTGTAAGTATGTGTGTTGCAGTCTCGTCAGATATCTCGATAGTTTGACTATCTACAGAATGTAACAAAACACCCTAATAAAACTTATGGAGATGCTTCAGCTCATCAAACTAAACAACTCTCACTATGGAGTCAACATCGAAATCGCGAAAAATAAATCAGATGTTCCATACAAAACTGCAGTACCGACTCGACTAAAATGTATGGGATAGCTGATTCGCGATTTCATAGTTGGCTCTATATTGAAACTTGTTCAATTTGATACTGTGACGATTCCCCCTTAATTATTATTTATTACTATAGGGTGTTTTGTTACAACTTACACCCAGTATACAGACAGGGTACAAAAATTGAATACACGATTGGAATTACTTCACTCAATAGAAAATCATCACAAAGATGACGTATTTTTATTTCATGTATTTTTTAACATTTTTCTAGTTTTAGAAGAACTTAATTAAAATTGTTTCCGTTTTTTGGTATTTATACCTACTCACATATTCACCATTAGTTTATCTAGTGAAATCATAAAAACAATAGCATAGCATAGCATATGCTCACGACTATATTCCCCGAGGGCGTGTCAGAGATATTCTGAAACCTCAGAACATCCACGTTTCACCAGTAGTACCGAAACTCTGTCCAGTGTGACGGGGGGTGAGCCCGACGCTACTTATAATGGACAGTATGCAGGTTTCCTCACGATGTTTTCCTTCACCGAAAAGCCAGTGGTGTTACAAATCGTACATAAATTCCGAAAAACTCATTGGTAGCAGTCGGCCTGGACGGGGATCGAACCTTCGCCTTCTGCACGGCAGGCAAGGTTACTCGCCACTGGATCACCACCTGTATCTATAAAAAGAACTTTAGTTAATTATTTTTAATCGAAAATACGGCACACGAACGCACTTTGCAGTCGCGTTTATCATAGAAAATATTCGTCTGGACCTATGGCCCCTTAAATTCAAAACTCCCGATACCTTCATGCACGATATTCTTACTATTTTACAATAGTATCGATAGACTATCGATAGTTTCACTATTGTCAGGCAACACTAATAGCCAGTTCCATACAAGTATGACAAACTGTACAAAGCTATTCCCTTCAGGTAATACAAAGAAGAGAGTCGGAAGTGCCACTCCAGTCCGTTTGTAAGCCTATTCCATTGTGATAAGAATCGAGCGGTCGGAGAGAAAATACAGGGTGTAAGGAAAAGTATCATTAACCTTTAAGAGGATAGGCGGGCTGAAATCCTAATTTGGAGAATAGGTCACTTTTCCAACCGTATACATATTTTTCCGATCCGCCCACCCATACACCCAACCGACTAGAGTGCGAAAGAGACAACTGCAGCTAGGACCGATTTTATTTACATAAAATCCTCGAAAACAGCATTTCGTATTCCACTGTTTCCTCCTCCAAAACTAAACCGATTTGAATAATTCTTTCAAGAATTATATGAGAAAGACTTTGGATATGTCTGTACGTTTTGTTTTTTTCTTTTATATTCATCAAAATTGTTTACTGGATGTCTGAAAACGGGCGGTAAAATTGGTAATTTTCGAAGGTCCCTACAGTAGGTAATTAGTTAATGTAAAAAAGCAAAACATAGGGACATGGCAGAGGTGACATAGATTGTATGGTAAAAAAATATTAGCTCTAGTGTTATTGTCCAGGGAGAAAACAGGGGAATACGTTTGTATGGAAAAAACTGTACCCCATCAAACTTTTACTATTGGAGCAAACCTGTTGGCGCAAAAAAAAACAACTGTTCCATACTAAACTGAACTCGGTCATCAATTACATGAGATCTTTCCAAGAAGTTTGGAATCCTCTATAGTGGAGCACAGAGTACCTAACAAGAGGGAAAACATGATAATACTCCTTGATGGTCGGTAATGATCGTTCTTCTCCGTAGTGGTTTTTAGTGACGTTAACTTTGTCCCTTTCTAATGTATGTCTAGGCATGACGTCACTCAATTGTCGTTCATGTAATTGTGACGTCATTGGAATAGAAAGGGACGCACGTAAAATTTGAAATATCGACGACGGAGACGAACGTCAAATTTTCTTGTATCAATGCTTGTAAGGAGGAGTGGTATCCTTTATGATTTAGATCCATGGATCTTTCTTACTTTCCAGTCCTCGGTGAGTGATCTACTATAACCGACCTAAAAAAAGAGTTTATTTACGGATAGTAGGTATCTAGACATAAATCTTAGAAAAAGTATATGTCTAGAATGAGCCTCACTAATATCCCGTATAAAACAAAAGGGGCTAAGTTTCATAGGTTGGTGTGCGTGAGGCGCCCTACAAATTATGTATGTGTGCGTGTATATGTATAGGGTTTAGGAACCAGTACTGGTTCCAATTTTTTTCGACGCTTTCGTATCTTCGACTGTCAATCTTGACATAATACTTTATCAAAGACATAAATATTGTACGAATTTTTTAGAATGCATTTTTTCTTCTTATTTTTTGCGATTCATCGGATTGCTAAAATTATGTTGATCTGTCATGATGTCATCTTTAAAATGCCAAAATGGTCACAAGAAAATGATTGTTGGAACTCCATGACAATTTTATGAATATCCTCCAGTCTCCTTTGCTTAAATTTTTTGATACTTACTGAGTTATTTATCTCGAAATGGTTTTGTATTCAGCCCTCCAAAAACTTGACATCCCGATATTAAATTGGTTAATGCCCTAATATACTAAGATCCGACCGCAATATTATGCACTCATTTGTTTGGTGAACGAAATTTGATTTAGATATGTGAAAGTTTATAGAATGCCGGGTTCAGACAATGCCACCGGGTTGCCGAGCAAAATCTTGCCTCAAGTACCTTTACCATAATTATTTTTGGTACTATTTTCCACCTATCTGTTTGTGAAGTAAATGAGGTGCCATCTGAATGAGACCTCTCAGTCTGCACGCAACTTTAGGGTAGCCAGGTTCAAAGATGTCATTAACAGGTTTTTAGGGTAAACATTATGCATTACTTTAAGGTGTGATTCTACCCATGATACTGAACAACTTTTCCAAAGAAACATATAGGCAATTATACAAAAGTTCGATCAGCTGCTGACTGCATTTAGTATAGGAAGTCTAAAAATGGGTAATAACCAGCCCTTAACGTAATGCAACTTTTTACCCTTTTTTCCCTAACACTCTGATTTGTAAGCCGTAGGTGGTCCAGTGGCGAGTAACCTTGCCTGCCGTGCAGGAGGCGATGGTTCGATCCCCGTCCAGGCCGACTCGTACCAATGAGTTTTTCGGAATTTATGTACGATTTGTAACACCACTGGCTTTTCGGTGAAGGAAAACATCGTGAGGAAACCTGCATGCTTCAATTTCGAGGCATGTATTGTACCCACTGTCCATTATAAGTGGTCACGGGCTCACACCCTGTCACACTGGACAGAGTTTCGGTACTACTGGTGAAACGTGGATGTTCTGAGGTTTCAGGATATCTCTGACTACCCCCTCGGGGAATATAGTCGTGAGAATATGCTTATATGCTTACCCTAACATAGGGTGTTAATTTAGTATAACCCTAGAGTAGCAAAGTTGCGGCAGACTAAGAGGTGGCAACCCTAGTTTTTCCAGTTCTTTAGATTGGTCTCCTTCAGATGGCACCTTATTTACTTCCCAAACCGATCTAATAGGCGGACAAAATGGTACCATAAATCATCATGGAAAAGGTACTTGCGGCACGATTTTGCTAGGCAACACGGCGACGTTGTATAAACCCCTGTATAAACTTTCACTTTAAAATCACTTTTGATTCGATAAACAAATAGGTGCATAAATTTACGGTCGGATCTTGGGCTTAAAATTATGGTTGTGTTTTGACTAACGATAGGTGTACATAGGTAATACACCGATCAAGAATCACGCCGTACTATTGTTACATGCGCATGATAATGATTACCGTAATTATTAGTAGGTAGGTACTCTATGCTATTACATTTTCGAAAATCATCGTACTTAATTATGTAGAGGTACCTGCGAACTTAATGTATTTGTAAACAAAATGTTAAAACATGAAATTCAAATTTAACCAAATTAACGTGATAATGCCAAATAATTACAATCATGCTCGTAACGATTTAGGAGTCGAAGTGCGCCAAAGTTCAATAGGTTAAATATCGCACAAGGTGCCGTGTTTGTACGACGTACACACGGTTGTTAAATTACATAGTCTTTCAAGTTCATACCACGAACCTGAAAGAAATACGGACCGAGTATTGCACTAAAAAGATGTGAAGCATGCAACGTTATACAATCTCGTTTGTTCTACAAGGGACCTACACTCACACAGATGCAATAGCTCTAGGTGCAGGTCCGACAACCCGTCACCTTATGTACCGCGTGACAGCACGCACACAAAAGAAATGGGTGCTTCACTCATGATTAGATGACATTCCGTCTGGTTCTTCTTTTAAGTCTGTGGTTCATACAGGGTCCTTCTTAATATGCTGACACTTTTTTAAGGGGATGATCAGACCGTCAAACTGAACAACTTTCTCTATGGTACCAACATCGAAATCGCGAAAAAAAATCTGCTTTTCCATACTAAACTGCAATCCTGCTCGAGCCAAATATATGGGACAGCTGAATTTTTTTTGCGATTTCCATGTTGGTCCCATAGAGAAAGTTGTTCCGTTTAATGGCCTGATCATCCCCATAAAAAAGTGACAGCATATTAAATTGGACCTATTATCTACAATTATCATTAAAATTTCCATGATAAACAGACGTATATCAAAAATATAGAAGGTTCAATATTGCTCTGGAAAATGCTCACTCACACAATAAGGACGCGTTTTATTTTAGTACTTACTATTTGAACGAGAAATTGAAACTTATTGTCGTTCATATCCGTGCCGACAGTTCATACTTATTTAGGCGCGCTCTATAGCATGCATGCTTATACAATCTCTTTGAAATCCGCCGTATAACGTAATTTCTACGGTCTAGCTATTAGGGGAAGTACGTACAAAATGACATATACGGACAAAATGACATAGTCGACTTTTCTCAAAATTGGCACGGTTTAGCGCCATGGTTGACACTTCTATAGATGGCCTCCGCCATGCATTCAAACCTGCCAATAATCGGCCGCCATTGCCTAAGTCGTTCCGTCACTACACCAGAACAGGTGTTTTTTTTTATATGAAAAACTTTTTATTTATGTGAATTCCTGTCTAATTATGTTACTTTTCGCGTGGAATCACATTGTTTTGGGAGTATTACTTATTATTCTTGTGTTTTAGAGAAGTTTTTATAATATAGACAGCGTTTTATAAAAACTGTGTATTTGCTTATGTTCTGATATAGGGAAGGACAAAATGACATACAGACTTTACGGGTAAAATGACATACCGTCATCTTCTAAAGGACCTGAAAAGAAATGTGCTCCGAGCTTGCAGAAAAGAGAGAAAAAAGGAAGAGAGTGGTGAAGAAACCTGTCAGCGATGGTAGCTTCAGATGACGCTTTTCGCTGGATCGGTCTACACTTAAGTGTTTGTATTAACATAGTCATTTAAGTGTGATACTAACAACATATGGATGTAATGTCTGAAATAAAGAATTTTTTTTTTTTCCCACTGGTACCACAGACGATAATGTTAAGTTGGATCCCATATAGTATCCGTCTTCTTCTTCTTAATATGTGGGCATGCCCTGTTGTCAGAGTTTATTCAAACCGCCTTACGGCCTCCGACGTGGTTTTTTAGTGTAACGACTACTACTACCAGAGATAATAGCCGGGACCAACGGTTTAACCATGGATCTAGAATCATAAAGGATTCCACTCTTCCTTAGAAGCATTGATACAAGAAAATTGACGTTCGACTCCGTCGTCGATATTTCCAATTTTACGTGTGTCCCTTTCTATCCAATGACGTCACAACGAAAATTGAATGACGTCAATTTTTGACGTTGGATTAGAAAGGGACAGAGCTGGGACAAAGTTCGTAAAAAACGTCACTAAAAAAAAACTACGGAGAAGAACGATCCTTACCGACCACAAAGGAGTATTATCATGTTTCCCGTCTTGTTAGGCAGTCTGCACTCCACTATAGAGGATTCCAAACTTCTTGGGTTTAACATTCCATCCGAAGCACGGAGTTATCTTTGGAACTTTTAACCAACTGGGAAAATTCGGAAAAACGCACAATGTGACAAAGCAGTAGGTGTCCCCCGTGGGAATCGAACCCACGACCTCCGTGTCAAGAGCCCAATGCTCAATCATTAGACCACGGAGGCGGTTGTTCCATTAAATTATACTCGTATGTACACACGGCGACAGATCAACCTACCCATAGTTGAACTCTATGCTCATGGACATAAGGTCCAACTATGGCAGGGGTTCCCTAACTTATTTGAGACGCGCCCCCTTTCGACCATAAAAAAAATCCGCGCCCCCCTTCCCCCAGTCCAGATTATCAGGTCAGAATAAAAGCTTGCATGGATTTGACGAAGTTTACGATTCTCGTCTTAACCATAGAAATCGCACAACGTAAATCACTACCAATGTCAAGTTTATTTCTATACTTGGTTTTAATTGCAACTACAGCAGAAAATTCCCTTTCGCACAAATATGTACTTGAGAAGAGTAAATAATTGAAGAGCTTTTTCTGCTACTTTGGGGTAAATTGAGAAATATTTAACCCAAAACAATGATTGACCCATTTTTATATCTTTATTGGTCGTATCGAGCAGTCTGGACCGCATACTCTCAGCGGTCGTAGGATTGGCCCGCGCCCCCCTTTAAAGGTGTTTGCGGAACCCCCCACTTAGGGAACCCCTGAACTATGGGTAGGTTGATCTGTCGCCGTGCGTACAGTTTCAATGCTAGGTTTAATTTAAGATTTGCATGAGCTTTGAGCCACGATCACTTTGAAATGAAACATAAACCTACATTTTAAACCTGACACAATACAAGCATAAATATTAGTTTCTATATAGATTGCTTCTGAAAATTTTTATGGACTTTAATTCGGTAAGTATGTCAAGTTTTTTTTTGTCTCCATTTTTATATTTTTAACGGATAGAAGACATAATTTTAAGACTCCTATTTCATTCTTTACGCGATTCATTGAGTTTATCAATATAAATTTAATTTTTAAATTATTTTGATCTGTAATCTCTAAGTGCAAAAATGGTGGAGAGAAAATAATTCGAACTCCATGGAGAAAAACTCCATGCTGCTAACTAAGAATATTTTAAAAAATTAAACCCACTGCCTCCCTTTCTAACTCTATGCTGGAAACAGCTACGGCAACATCCAATGACAAATTCTGACATTGTGAATATATTTTTTTTCTTAAGTGCCGGTTATTTTAAGTTGATTTTATGTTTACCAAGGAGTTCACAGTGACGTCACTGGACGGACCGAAAAACAAAGTTATTTTATTAAAAATATCTGTAATCCTTTCATATTAGAATCTCTGACATAGAAAATATGATTATTGAGACAATTATCTCGAAATGGTTTTCGATTCAGCCCTCCAAAAAAAAACGAGACATACCGAGTTGGTTAATATTGAAAAAATAACCAGACTTCGTTCGAGTTACGCGTGTAATTGTACTAAAAAAACAATTTCTTTTTTATAGTTTAAGTAGTTCGTATTGACTTACTTACTGTTAATTTATTTAAATGAGGGTAAGTCCAGGGTAGTTGGCCGTAGTTTTTTCAAGAATAAACAACTATAATTGACAACTATTAACGACTTTTAATAGGAGCAACCTTAAAAATAATATTTAAATAGAATCTCGATTGGCCATCTCTCTCCCGCAGCGTTGCGTCTAGCGTCTGGGAGAGATGGCATCAGTATAATTATGGAAGAGTTGGCCAGTACTTAATACTACTGTTTCTTCCTTTTAATCGTTAATTTTTTCGAGTTTCAGTTACTTTTTTTTTTTTCATTTTGTCCCCATTGTGAACACGTGTCGTCAAATTGAGAGCAATTTTGGTGCTCTCAAAGCTATAAAATGATTACTACTGACCCCAATCTTCGATAAGAAGTGTTTCTAATTGTTTTCTCCGGAGCGGATACGGTAATTTTTTTCTTTCCCTAGACCTTTTTCATCTTAAGTGACTGTTCGTCATAGCCCATTAAATATGAAATTATTACGAGAAATATGAAAGAATATCTAGTACTGTTTAATAACATCACACCCTGAGTGATTGTTGTCATCTCTCCAAATTTTCAGGGACAGATTGCCACATCAGCCAGGTGACAAAATTGATGAGCCTTTGCGGTTATTTTCAAACACGATCCATGAGCCATTCCAAAAACCCTTCAAACCGCATAAATATTTCAAAAACTACACAACTAAGTAGGTATAACTTGTAACATCCTTATAAAATTTTCACATTCTGCAAGAGTAAGCAAAAAGTTTTTGTGTAGTTTTTGAAAAATGGATCTCATACATCCATCCGGGGCCATCTACCCCGAACTTACCCTAAAACCATTCATGTCTAAATACCTACTTAAAACAAGTCGTCATAGTTTAATTACATATCTCAAAGAATCATCGGGGGGGACGCTAGTCCCAGTTTTGTAATTTAAAATCGGAATACGAGTAGGTACCATTGCAAGCAAAATGGATGTGAAAGAAGTGGATGCACAAAAATCTACATGGGATATTTTTCTCAACGGTTATGGTATGTCTGTAACTTTATTGACAAAATAATTTGTGTACGTTCAATTTTGTATACGTGGTAGTTACCTACTTACTATTTAATTTAGAATATAATGCGCCCGCTGTCTATTTCAATTACCGATACAATGACCTAACGTATTAGCTATTTATCAGTATATTACGTTATATCATAGAGTCTTAACATCTATTAGATACGTTTTGTTTGTTGCTTTGAAAAAGTTGTTCAGGATACAATCACCCTTTAAAGCAGGCATGTCAAACTGGTGTTTGAAATTACTTTTTGACATACGTAACTTGTAATTAGGGTTGCCAACTGTACTTTATATAAAGTATTGTACGTTATTTTCAGTCAATGTACTTTATATTTTTGAAGTACAATAAAGTACGCAAAAATACTTTATTTCAGCTAGGTCTACAAAAAAATACTGGCGAGAAATGGCAGTAAATTTTTAAAGAATGCCCAAACGAATTCTATAATTTGAAGAAAATTATAAGTTACTAGTGTTTTCCCGCGACTTCGTCCGCACAAAATATATAGGTACCAGAATTTAAGTCAGATCATAAGCTATCAAACAAAAAAAGTTTCATCAAAATCGGTTCAGTAGTTTTTGCGTGATGCGCGAACAAACAAACTAACAATTTTGTCAATAGATGGCGCTGCACGTTTTTAAATCGCGCTATCGAGTGTTATTTGAATTTATATGAAGTGAAGTGAACCGCTACTTTTTTATTCCTCATGATTTTACGGTTTTATAATTAGTTGAGATATTTTGTCTGTCCATGCCACTCCGGCTTTCAGGGTGTTTTCAGTGAAGAATGTGAAGTGGAGGGACGAGAAGAACAGGATATCATTAAAATTAGAAACGAGCTCTTAATAATTGTTAAAATCTTGATTTTGAATGCAGTGCATCCCACCAAACCTCTTGAAACAATAATTCAAAAATCTCTTCAATGATAAATCTTTGTTATTACTTGTATGAGAAAAAGGCTCCAAAAATACAGTTTCAAAAATATTAAATATTAATTATTTAAATAAATGTACTTTATTTTTTAAGACTGTACTTTTTATTTACCATCCCTGTTACGAAATATACTTTATGTTCGCTTAAAAAAGTTGGCAACCCTACTTGTAATTGAAATATTTCGTAAAAAACGTTCGTTCTTAACTATTATGATTGAATTATTAAGATAATTTCTTATTATAATTTTGGTGCAAGTTCTCCATAATAGTAGAATCGAAGGCCGCAAAGAACATAATGAAATAAAACTCATTGCATCGATCATAGAAGATAGTCATGTTACATTACAGTCGTAATCGTTTATTTTAATAGTAAAATCACACAAAACTAGAGCGAGCGAAGCGAGCTCGAGATTTTTCACACCATGACTCAAAACTTTCACCACCATTTTGAGCACCATACATAAATATGCCTAGTGCCTGGCCTCATAAAACGTGGCTGACTGAGGAACCTTCCAGGGTTGGGGCTGTCAACCCATGCGGGTTCTGATCTCCAAAGGGGTCTCTTTCGATGCGTAATAATTTCGATCGGGAACCTGATGATGTAATTTTGAGTCAAAAATAGAGGTACGGTACCCGAAAAAAAACATGGTTCTTCCGAGAGAGGTAAGAAATTATGCATCGGGAGCCTAATCTATAGGTACTTCTAAAAGTCAGCATGCTCGCGGGCCGCGACAGTCGGGCCGCAAGAAAATGCGGTGCGGACTGCATGTTTGACATCTGTTTACCCTAACAGTAGGTAGATCAATCGTTTTTCTGTGCTATACCTACTTAGTACTTACTTGCTCCTGTAACTTTTCAGACGACCTTGTCAACGATTGGTTCCTCATGAGTTCACCACTCACACCCATCCTGATCACATCGGCGTATCTTCTATTTGTACTGAAGATCGGGCCGGCATACATGAAGGGCAAATCAGCCTACAGTTTGAGAAACGTTCTGATTGTACATAATGCTACACAAGTTTTATATTCCACATATTTGGTTTATACGGTGAGTTTTTCTTTAGTAAATCACATAAATTAGAACCACAAATAAAACGGTTAAGGTTTGATATTAGCTCCATACAAACGAAGTCTGGTTACATTTTCAATATTAACCAATTAAAATCAATGACATTTTGCAATATTATTGATTATAAACATGTTACAGCCATGTTGTGCTATTTCGAATCAAATTAAAGATTGAAAAATTTGTCTCAGGCGGGACTTGAACCCTTCGATCAAAATAAAATGAATGGATAGGCCTTACGCGAACATTTCAAACCAGAAAAATGAGGCAAAACAAATGAAAGGTTTACTTCAAATTTGTATGCAAGTGCCCTAGATTTGACAGATAATGGCGCTAGTTTGTATGGACTTTTTGGTGTTTGTGTATGGATTTGTTTGTTTGGTGCATCAGTAGTTTGCTTCAACTTACCGCGCTTTAGGCCTATCCATTAATTTTATTTTGATCTAAGCTTGAACCCACGCTCTTTCAACCCGGGGAAACGTGCTAACCAATTACACCACCGAGCCCACTACCCAGAGAACGAAATTTTCAATCTGTTACGTCTTAAGGTCTTGGGCTCGGTGGTGTAATTGGTTAGCACGTTTCCCCGGTTTGAAAGAGCGTGGGTTCAAGTCCCGCCCGAGACAAATTTTTCATTCTTTAATTTGACATTTTGCAGACAATCTAGAAAAAAAATCTATATGCTTGTTGTTCGATTTTCGTTAAAATATAGTTTCAATGCTAGGATTAATTTATGATTTGTAAGGAAATTTTTGAGGCACTGTAACTTTAAAACTACACATTTAAACGAAAATCTGACAACATACAAGCATAGAGATTAGATTCTAGATTGACAATGTCGTTGATTTAATTGGTTAGTATTGAAAATATAACCAAACTTCGTTTGTATGGAGCGCGCAACCAAATCTTAAGGTGGTTGCAGAGGTGTAAATTTTATGCAAAAGTTTGACGCGTAATACACGTAGACGGCATTATTATAAGTAAGTAATAATTTATATATGGAAAAATAGTTTGGAGAATCTAGATGCCGCTTATCAAATAAAAATTTTCATACAAAATTTCAAAGCTTTGTATCTTCGTAATTATATTATAAATTGCAAATTTCATTTGATACGCGGCATCTAGATTCTCTAAACTATTTTTCCACATACCTATAAAATATTACTTTTCAACATACTTGCTCGTAAAGTGGCTCGTATTGCACCGCTTTTAGGTACATAATGCAGCTTAAAGAACACGCGTGCAAAAATGATTATCAATTTTTGAAAATTTTTTGAAAATTTAATGAAATGTATTACCGCACTAGTGCGGGAAGACAAATGAAGTTATTTCGGTCTAATCCGGAACTCCTTAGGCCGAGATTCAGAGACGATTTGTAAGTCATAGTTCGATCTCCCGTATGTCAAAATCCATACATTTACTTAGCTCGAGCTAAGACGGAAAAAATCGTCTCTGAATCTCGGCCTTAGAGCATCTCTAAGTTACAAGCATGGAAACAAGAAAATTGCCCATGGCGGTCGGTAAAATTCAATTTTCTTTCATAAGTCTGCTCCGTCGTCGATATTTTTAACATTTTTCTGTCCCTTCCGATCAAATTATGTCGTCATGTATGATAATGACAGGAGCTAAAATTTTTATCGTTGGACTAGAAAGGGGCAAAAAACGTGAACACAACGACAGGAATTTACGAAAGAAGAACGATCATTACCGACCTCCAAGTGGTACTCCAAGGCTTAGACAATACCTATGCCATGTGGGGGGTTTTGACGGCCCGACAGCACGTCTGTAGTGAAGCTGCCTGCTGTGCTGGGGGTCGCGGGTTCGAATCCCGTAAGGGACAAATATTTGTATGACGAATATGAATATTTGTACCAGAGAGTCATGGATGTTTGTATCTATATATGTATTCTATATCGTTGTCTAGTTATCATAATACAAGTCCAGGCTAGATTCTGGAACTTTAAATGTGATTAGATAATTTGTGTGACACTATTTATTTATTTATTTATGCCAGCTTCCTGGGTTTTGTGGTTTTAGAGTAACCGTGGAGTCGCTACAGTTTAGTTAAAAAAATTGTAGCACGCTCACGACTATATTTCCCAAGAAGGTAGTCAGACTTAAATTCTGAAAATCCGAACATGCCTGCGCCCCCTGATAACGTGTTCTTTAAATTTCAGTCTTGCCACGTATTCTATACCACAGGATTTATTGAAAGAACATGTGTGATGGAGAACAAAGAACATGCGTATTTGGTACGTATCTATCTTAAATCGTAATGCTATTGTATACAGGGTGTATAACAAAACACCCTAGTAAGCGGTAGTTGACCATCAAACTGATCAACTTTGACTATAGAGCACAGACGAGGCTTAGTGGTCTGTGCTATAGAGACACAACCGCAGTAAAGCCCGACCAGAAAAATAAAAAACCTCGCCATGTTGCGGAAAATCAATGGAACTATTTTTTGTACTTGGAACACTGACATTAAAGGTTATAGTCGATTGTGCAGCGCCCCCAAATCAGGTTTTTGATATTTCTGGTCAGGCTTTCCCTAGGTACTCGTCTCAAATGTATAGACAACAGATTATTTAAAAACTTGGCCAACTGGTTTGACTTGGTCAAGTTGTTCTTGTTGTCAACTTGTCACAGTCCCATTAAGTACTTTCGACAAAAAACAACTCGGACAACATGAACAACTTGGTCAACTCTGTCAACTCAGACAACATTATATGTTGTTCGTGTTATACGAGTTGTTCAAATGTTCAAGTTCGACGACATTTTGTATGTCGAAATCTTTTAGCAATCCCGGTACTTCGGAACGATCCAGGGATTGTTTAATAAAATAAATTTATTTATTAAGACCTGTTCACATTGTTCTTGTGAAAAATTAGGTTTTGGTAAATATGCATCCGATATCTATTTTTCTAGATAATAATTATGTCAGTGTGTTTTGTTGTGTATGCAAATAAAAATATTTTCTTTCTTTCTTTCTTTCTTATATCTAGTTATCACAAAAGTAAAAATAAAATTTTAAAACTTTTTGGTTTATGTTATTTTTAGAGTATAGAGTCTAAATATGGTCTAAACTTTAGACCATCAAACTGTGCAACTTTCATTATAGGACCAACATCGAAACCGGGGAAAAAATCTGCTATCCCATACAAATTTAGCTCGAGTAGATTTGTATTTTAGTATGGAACATCCGATTAATTTTTGCGATTTCGGTATTGGTCTCATAGTGAAAGTTGTTCAGTTTGATGGTCTAAACACCCTTTAAATGTTAATTTGTATTTTTGTAACACCTTGTATATGTTTTGTTTCTGTTGACCCTGCACTTTTATTCAGCATTGTGTGTT